>OZ034802.1:65961371-68361371 GCA_964028335.1 Altica lythri
TCTGAACTTGTCCATCAGCAAGATTCAGTCCTAGAAAAATATAGATAATGAATACATCAGTGGTAAATATCGTAGTCATGGCGGCCCCGAAAACAAGAATAATGATATATATAAATCAAAATTTGCAGTGATTATTTACTATTAGGCGAATTTAAACATAAAAACCTACTAAGAAACAGAATTGTTTACCAGTTTGTGTGGCAAGAGTGGCTTTTACAGCATCAGCAATAGCATCAATGTTAGCATCATCAACTCCAGATTCATTTTCATCAAGTTGATAAATAGTATCAGTCTCCTCATGTTCATTTTCTGCTACACCTTTTATTAATGAATTACTGTTTAATGTACATGCTTCTTTATCAATTTCATCAGTTTCTCGAGGAAGTGTTATATTTTCAGGATCTGGTTCCAAATCTTGTTCTTGCTGAATATACGCTACTTGAACTCCTATAAAAACATCCGATTAAATATTTATTTTTTATAATTAGAAAACAATTTTATATTATGATCTACACCAAGTATCGGCTAAATCAATTCAATTTTTTTTTATCTATTTACACGAGACAGTTATCTTGTAAATTGACTTAATTAAATTAAGATCTTCAGTTATTAGGATAGAAACAATAGGTTGAACACATTCTAAAATTTCATAAATTGAAACAAATCCTCACCAACTAAATCTTGTTCTGTATTTGATTCGTTTTGTTTAACATCCTCAATTTCTTGCATTTCAGAAACTTGAATTTCTTCTTCGATTTCCATATTATTGCCTTCATTAGATTTATCAAATTCATCTTCAGGTAAATCTCGCAGATGAAGTCTTAGTTTTAAGTCAGAATTTTCACATTTTTTACGGAAATTGTATGATTTTTCCAGAGTATATTTACAAGAACGACAAACTTTATCAGGAAGTCCATCTCCTTCAAAAACCTACAAAATAATTGGAGATAATTCTACTTGGTGTTAATAGTTAAAAAAAAATGTAAAAATTCGCAACATTTAAATAAATGTAAGGGGTATGTATATTTTTGTATAAATTCCAATATGACATCTTAGAATTATTTTAAATTTAAACGTTTTATTTTTTAAATAAAAGGAATAAATTTTAGAAGTTTTAGAACACAAAACTTGTAGTACATATCTGTATATTTTAACTACAGATTTCATAAAATAATAAATCAAGAAAATACAGAAAATAAAATAGAATTCATCTAATCTTTACAGGACAAAGTAACCATTAATAAACAGATTTACCATATTTATGTAACTACATATTTGAAGAAAAGGCATCTACATTTGAATAATTTGATATTAAAATTTCCCTACAATAAATGCTGCCATCTGTTAAAAATCATTCGTTTATTAAATGAGTTTTTCTGTACGGAAAAAACTTAATACAGTAGATATGATTTTTGAGGTTATAAATGTAATTATGGGTGAAATTATATGATTATAAAATTATATTTACCTCAAGAGCCAGACAGGCGATAATTTTAAGGATGAGGGGCACTGCATCACTTTCATCATAAATTAAAGTTAGTTCGTCGTCTTTGCTCATACAAAGCCTGCAGATTTCATTCAAATCTATGATAACTTCTTCGCTGTCAGCTTCTAGAGAGCCGGTTTTCTTTCTGCTGTATGTTTTCATTTTTGTGATTAAAATGAAAATGGGTAAACTAGATAACTGTCACAAGTAGACATAAACACTAAACACGAACACTGCTTTACCGCTTCTTCTCTGTAATTATGAAAGCAAATGGCGCAGCGTCGCTTCCAACAGTGTGAAAAAAGATTTCGTTTTTGTTAATTTTTTATGTTAATCATTTATAACTTTCGAAAACAGTTGATTACTGAAAACTATTATTTTCATATTTAATCACGAAGTATCTATACTTCGTGTATTTAATAATCAAAGGGATATTATGTTTTTAATTCGAATAAATCACTAATACTTAATGTAAATCTTGATTGATAGATGGCACTAAGATATGCTGTATAATCATCTCTGACTTAGTAGGAGTTCAGTCTAACGGTTTGGGGATTTACATCCGTATCTGTATCAATAGATCTGTATTATCGAATTTTGATATAACTTTGAACGTACCAATTAGCGGGACGTAAAAGTACTTATCAGAATCTCTAAGAAAAATAATTTTTTTGACAATCTAAAATAGACAAAATTGAATTGAAAAATCTTGCAAATAAATTAGTTAAGAAGTATCCTGATGATTTGAATGAGACATTTAAGGTGGCTACCCAAAGATTCTCTAGCAAATACAGAAGATGTACGTTCTGCACAAGAAAAATGCAATGTACTGTATTCTCAAAATCTTCGAGATGTTTATTCAAATGTAGACATTGCCCTATGTTTTTAAAAATTTGTGCTACGAATTGTTTAGGAGAGAGATATTTTTCCACCTTGAAAAGACTTAAATTTTATTTACGCTCAAGTATGGGCCAGGATAGACTTAATGCTTTGGCATTACGGTCTATTGTACCCAAAGGACCTTCCATACCCACTGGAATGGAGGACTCCGAAGAATATTCATAGTAACGAAAAACAAGATTCCCCTTCCCAACCTGAGACTCCTTCAAATAGTAGACAGGGACCTTTCTAAAGACCTGGAAACCCTCCTAGATAAATCCCTCCTTTGTTACAGCCCACAGGACTGACTGGATACTACAAGTATCAGGAGAAAGTAAGTAAATATGCAGATCTAGCGTTCGAGATCCGACAAATGTGGCATGCAAGTAAAGTCGAAGTCCCAGTTATATTATCATCACCAGGACTGGTACCAAAGTCACTAGGAACTAGCCTTTTAAAATTGGGATTGGACAGAAACACCTACATCGACAATTTTTACAGATATGATATTGGAGCCCAACCCCTTTAATACTTGTATCCGGGTGGGTAAATGTTATCCAGTTATTTGACTGAGTTAGTGTGTATTCGAAATTCCACAATAATAATAATGGTAATAATGATAATTCGATAAAAATGCTGCTTGTTTTTTTTTTTGTAAAAGTTTAATAAATATTTCTTTGTATTGTTTATTAGTTCTGTTTCAATAAAACAATATATTTGAATAACAATTATGAATCAGAATGTATGGAATTTTGTTGATCAAAAAGGGCGGCGTATCAGATCGAGCCTAGGGCCGCAGTAAGCCAATCCGCCACTGAATGTCAAACTGTATATTTATTACTTCAAATGTAATATGTCAACTGTCATGACTGTCGTTTGTAGTGTAAGATGTCAATCATCTTCTGCATATGTCTGATTTTAGATGTAATATGTTAAACGTCATTACTGTCATTTATATAGGTTAATATTTCTTATTAATCCGATAATTTTGAAAAATTTCCTTTTTACCGAAGTGTTCTGGATAGTTTACCTACCTACCAAAAGAGCATATCAATTTTAGCTAAGATAGTTTTCATTTGCAACGAGCTCAAATGCACCGTTACATAATTTTTTTTATAAGTCCCACCCTGTACGTTATTTTTGCTTTAAAATTTGCAGTCATTTTGAGAACATGTTAGGCTATTAGCCCTGCAAAAATAAATTAAATCGCCTAAAACATAAAAAAGTTATTTTCAACTAAAAAATGTACTCCTTTATTTCGGCTCACAGTGTATATATAATTATTAAAAATATAATAATTGTGTAATGGAACTGGTTGGGTGATCGTTGCAGCAGTTGAAATAATAGTAATGCGTGTTACTTAATTTATTTATTAATTTTGAAACTTAACTACACTTATGAACTTGGAAATATGTGATTAGGAAACTTGTTAAAAAGAGAGTTGAGGAAACGATTTTACATAAATAACTATAGGAACTAACTAGAATCTAAACTAAAGTGTACACCCTTTTAATAGTTTCTGTTATAGTTTATCTAATATTAATGTAAGAAGCCAACCACGCCTCCTAACCATTTCAAAGGAACCGGCTTTGGAATCTAGGTTGCCAGATATATTTCCGAAAATTCCTAAGTTTATATATTTTGAAAATGTTCTCTCTACTTTACCATTCAATTGTTCTTCAATGACTCTTGGAAAGATAATATAAAAATATTCTTAAAAAATATATACTTAAATTAATTAACTAGGTTAAACAGTTTTAACTAATCAAATAAATTTTGTATATATTTCTTATATTTAAAGACATTTTTGAGCAACGCAACACTGTGTATTTAGGTACGCATTTCCAACTTTTTGGCTGCCGCTTTAATATTGTATGTAAAGAAACGCCGACTCCTTTGTGACACTATTACCAACAAGATTGTTTCGAGACATATAGGAGAGTCGCTAATAGGAACCGAAGTGGTGGTAATGCGATGGTAGTTAAATTTCGGAGATATTTAGCAGAGCCACTCTGTACTGAAATGGGAATAGGTACAGCGAGTGATCCTGCTATTCTGAGTGACCTCTGACCTTGCATAATGTTTCATTTTAAGACTAGTAAACAGTGGCGTCAGTGTGTTTATTGGAGAAATTGGTATAATAAGAAATTATAATACTATGGCGTTTTGGTGACCATTTGAAACGGGTGATCAAGATCCATCATCATCGCAATTATTAATAGATGACAATTATATTGATGACAGTTTCGAATTAAAACACCAAGATTTACACGTTCAATGTCAACGCGTTGTTTTAAATATGTATCATTGTTTAAAAAAAGAAAATGTTGGAATGGCTGACAATGCGATTGTTTCGAGAATTCATGAATTAACACGAATCGGGTATACGACGATATATAAAATTGTTACATTAGGAACTGTTACGGATCATTCTTTAAAACGAAAGCGAACAAATAAAAAATTGGGAAGTGGTGCTAACGCGATGGTAGTTAAATTTCGGAGTTGATTTAGCAGAGCCACTCTGTACTAAAATGGGAATAGGTACAGCGACTGATCCTACGACTATTCTGACTGACCTCTGACCTTGCATAATGTTTCATTTTAAGACTAGTAAACAGTGGCGTCAGTGTGTTTATTGGAGAAATTGGTATAATAAGAAATTATAATACTATGGCGTTTTGGTGACCATTTGAAACGGGTGATCAAGATCCATCATCGTCGCAATTATCAATAGATGACAATTATATTAATGACAGTTTCGAATTAAAACACAAAGATTTACACGTTCAATGTCAACGCGTTGTTTTAAATATCTATCATTGTTTAAAAAAAGAAAATGTTGGAATGGCTGACAATGCGATTGTTTCGAGAATTCATGAATTAACCCGAATCGGGTATACGACGATATATAAAATTGTTACATAAGGAACTGTTACGGATCAATCTTTAAAACGAAAGCGAACAAATAAAAAATTGGGAAGTGGTGCTAACGCGATGGTAGTTAAATTTCGGAGTTGATTTAGCAGAGCCACTTTGTACCAAAATGGGAATCGGTACAGCGAGTGATTCTTATATATCTAAATAATAATTGACGGAAACTTTTGCGAGTTATCATAATTTTGAGAATATTAATTTGGAAGGCAAAACATTTACTTTATCTAATGATTTATTTGATTCTATTATTTGAGTTTTTATTATTGATTAAATATTTATGACAGACTTTCGTCTATGTTTTCTTAGATAACAGTTACTTTACAAATATATTTATTTACAATTTATATAAAAACATAGAGGGTGTACTAGGTACATTACAATTGTAATAATGGATTTTTTTTAGCAAGGAAAATGCAGTATAAAGTAAATTAAAAAAATATGATAATATTCAATGTTCTTTACAAAAACCAGTTACCTAACAGATTCATTATTTTTAACAGTTTTTAGAAGAGTTATTATTAGTTTCACTGCTCATAAAAATTAATGGTTTACTCATTAACCAACTAAAGCACACAAAAATTTTCTGTACAAAATAGTTAATGTAACAACAATTACTTTGTGTACAAATTAACTTTAAAAATTCTATTATTATAAATAGATAAATCTCATATTATTATTTGGTTAAAGAGTCTTTCGCGTCACCCCTTACCTGAGCCCAGTAGGGTGCTAATAAAAGAGACCTTTTCGCCTACCCTCACAGCATGTGGTTGTATGCATTCACGATTTTACAATCTATTGTTTATATTTAACAAATATATGTGTTTAATTTTTTATAAATAAAAATAAATAAATATCAAAAACGTAAAGATAATTTTTTTCTGATTTCAACCAGATATAATACTTACGCAAAATTTTGTAGTTTACAAATATGACACAAAATATTCTAAATTACACGGAGAAACAAACAACACCCAATATAACATAAAATACCCTTATTTCATCCTGTCCAGTAAATACACTTCCCTATAATCAATTTGGCGCCGGTAAGTAAAACATTACGGTATCAGGTACTGTAATGTGTTGCCTAGCAACGCTGGTCTAATTGCTTAAGGGAAGACAATTACTTTTAATTTTTGACATTTAAAAATACTATAATGACTATAAAATAAAAATAAAATAATTAATTACTTACTTTTACATCCATATTTAAAAAGAAGTCAATGTGACGCGAAAGACTCTTTAACCTATTATTTTCATCACTCCGTGTGGAAAGCACTGCTTTCGACCATGCAGGTAAGTGCGGAAAGCAATTAATGACCGAAACAGAGTTGATAAGTGTTTCCCAATCAAAAATAAATAAGATAGAAAGTAAATTAAGAAAATTGAGGATGAATTTTCTAATAGTTTTGCATCTGATAATTCGGTAGTAAATGCACCACGATATAATCAATCAAACGTTTCATTACTAAATAAAGATTTTGTTGATTCTCAATTATTCTCTAATATACTTAAGTTGAATAAAAAGAAATATGTCTATAGAATTAAGCAACTGTTCAAATATTACATATAACGTATTTAACAAAGATTCATAACTATACATAATTTTGTAATAAAAAAGTGTTTTTCTATATACTTATAATAAATCTGTAGAGAGGTCAATTCTGTACATGAAATATATTTCCAAAATAACTACCAGGGGGTGATTAGGGATCGATACTGATGCCAAAAATGAAATCAGTAAAATTTTTGTCTGTCTGTCTGTCTGTCTGTATAACCGTTATAGAAACAAAAACTACTCGACGGATTAACGAAACTTGGTACAATTATTTTTCATACTCCTGAGCTGGTTATAGGATACTTTACATCACGCTACAATCAATATGAGCAGAGCAGTGAAGGGAAATGTTGGGAAAACCACTTTTACGGTGTGGGGGAGAAATTTTTATACAACAATCTATACGTCACGCGAATGACGTCGCGGGTACATCGATATAGAACCCAAAAATGTGGTTAGATTTTTTGTTCTACGTCTGTCTGTCTATCTAAATGTTTGTGCGCGCATTACATGAAAACTACTGATTCGATTCGAATGCGGTTTTCACATATGTATTTGTCTTCTTTTAACTTAACATCTGGTGTATAAAAATTTCTCCCCCACCTCTTTTACGGTGTGGGAGGGAGAAATTTTTATACAACAATCTATACATGACGCGAACAACGTCGCGGGTACATCGATATAGAACCCAAAAATGTGGTTATTTTTTTTGTACGTCTGTCTGTTTATCTATATGTTTGTGCGCGCATCACATGAAAACTACTGATCCGATTCGAATGCGGTTTTCACATATGTATTTGTCTTCTTTTAACTTAACATCTGGTGTATAAAAATTTCTCCTCCCACCCCTTTAACGGGGTTAGGCGAGAAATTTTTATACAACAATTAACACGCCACGCGAACGACGTCGCGGGTGCACCTAGTTTTTTAAATAAAAATGTTATAATTTCTCAACTCTAAAAATTTTTGTTTTAATGGGGGGATCCGCCTCCCCCAACCCTTCTTCAGCGCCTTCGCTTTATTATCTTCTTTCCTTTTATTTTAGACAAATTCAAGAGCTTTCCTCATGGAGTGATGAAAAATAGAATACGCAACTCGTGCGGTGCGCAGGTAATCCCATCACTCGTGCACTCGTGATGGGATCACCTGCTTTCCGCACTCGTTACGTAATGTACTATTTCTGTCACAATTAATCGAAATATATTGTTAGTGTAAAATAAAAAATAAAATCTAACAATATTTTTTTTTCATTTTCATAAAACAGTTTATTATCTGGTCTTTTGTATTGCGCAAAAAATTATTAAGTGTAAATTTGCTTTGGATGTAAAAGTAAATTCAAATTCTGAATATTTTTTTGACACTTTCATAAAAACATAGTTTATTAGTTGGTATTTTTATTGGATAAAAAATTATTAAGTTTATATTTGCTTTGTATGTAAAAATAAACTTAAAAGCACAGATTAGTATAATCTTTGCTTAAAATGCTTTAAGATATTCAAAATCTAATACAAATAAATTGCTTTTTTATTCTTTTTTGTGGATAAGATTGTTCACCTTATTTTTTCTAACAGAAACCGGTAATTTTCTGTATTTATTGTTGATTTTTTTTGAATTAATTAACAATAAAACAACTAATAGTGACACTGATTATATGAAACTATTTTTAAAACTATTTTTAATTTTAAAGTTCAATAATCTTGAAAACCAAGCCTTTTTTTTATACACAATAAAATTTTATTTTGTTTAATATAATACGATACCAATAAAAAAATAAGTTAAGAACACTCGTAATAAACGAGAACTTAAAATTTAAAATAACTAAAGGCTAGTCTTTAGGTTCACTATTGCGAACGGCACTCAGGTTGATGGAAATCGAGCGTACGAGCTAAATGAAAAGTTATCGAAATGAGGTTAAAAAAACGGGAGTCAATTTATTAATGTAATAAAAAAATTGAAAAGGGATAAAAACTAAAATATGATGTCCACACAAGCCTATATTTGTACTCTTAATCATGCAAAAATTGGAATTGCTTAAGAACTAGTTGACAAAACCAGAAATGGTGATTTTACTGAATATCAGAAATTGAAAAAAATACTTCTGTATTACCAAACGAGCTGGTTTTTAAAACGATCCAGGAAAAGTTCTACTTGGTGTACATACATTCAAATATTTCCATTTTAATTATTCTTGCAGAACTGGTAATAAAAGAAATATTAATTTTAATGAAGATCTGCCGTGTGTCATTTGTTGTCTCTTAACTGTCATCTATAATCTGTCATTTGTCATCTGTAAACTGTCGTCGATCAACTGTCATTTGTGGTCTGTGAACTATCCTCAGTCAACTGTCATTTGTGATGTGTCATTTTTCCTCTGTAAACATAGTTTCTCCCCCACACATTTAACGGGGTGGGGGGAGAAAACAAAAAATGTGGTAAGATTTTTTTTGTCTGTCTGTCTGTATATTTGTGCGCGCATCACATGAAAACCACTGATCCGATTCGAATGCTGTTTTCACAGATGTATTTGTCTTCTTTCAACTTAACATCTGGGGGTTGAGGGAGAAATTTTTATACAACAGTTTTGTGTATCAGAAAAAATTTTTACTTTAATAATTTATTTTTTCTTTGGCAAAAGCAAATAATATTGTTTATTTTTTATCTTTTTAGCATTAAAACAAAAATAAACATAAAACAATGTTTCAACATTTCCACGAAAAAATATTTTTATTAAATTAAAAATCATATTAATAATTAACACCGATTTGCTTTGTAAACAATGCAAATGGTTCTTAAAAGTCTTACCAAAATATTCTCGTATTTGAGCGAAGTTCAAGGTAGGAAAATTATATTCAAGTGGGGTTTGCCCAGTGATCTCGAGTAGTTTCAGTGAGTATATAAAGAAAGATGATTCTTTGATACACATACCAATTGATATTGTGAATTTGTTGATTGCAAATAATACGTAATGAAATTCTTCGTGTGTTTGTTGTTTGTTTTTGGATTCTCCTATGTTCAGGTAAAAAGCATATTTAATTTTTATCCTTTAAAAAATAAAAGAAAAGTTAAAACAAATTTAAAAGAATGGAAAATTTGTAAAAAATTAAAAAATTGTAATAGATTAAAAAAAATGAAGATCTTGGAAAAAATCTAAAAAATTGTTTAAAAATCAATTAAAATTAAAAAAATGTAAACAATTAAAAAAAAACAACGAAGTAATGGAAAAATTATTAAAAAAATCGTTAAAACAAAAAAATCTCTGTATAATCGTGAAGATTCGAAAAAATCGTGCAGGATGGGAAAAAATAGTTAAAAACTGAAATTAACGTCATAAATTAAAACAAAATCTGATAAAATTTAGATAAAAAATTATAAAAATTGATAAAACAAATATGAAAAAATGAAAGAAATTTTGAAGTATAAAAAAAGTAAAAAATTGAAACAATCAAAAATTAAAATATTAGAAAAATTCAATAGTTATCTTAAAAAATTGAAAATAGTCTTGAAAATTTTTATAAATTAATAAAATGTGAAAAATAAAAAAAAACTCGTGAACACACTAAAAAATTGTCATAAAATAAAAGAATGGTAAGTAACTAAATGCGAAAAATGTGGAAATTTTAAAAAATTGTTATGATTTCAACAATTAAAAAATTATTTGGAAAATCTAGAAACAAACATGATTTTTTAAAATCGTAAAAAAATTAGTAAACTTTGAAAAACGTAGGAAAATATTAATAAATAAAAAACAATTTTAAAATATATTTATAATTTATATATAAGAAATGAAATCAATAATAAAAACGGAAAAACAATAATAAAAACTCGTAAACTGCATAAAAATTGAGATAAACAATAAATAAAATAAATAAATTAAAAAAAAATCGAAGAAACAAGGTATTCTTAAAGAATTATAGAAAATTGTATCAAACTGGAAATAATACGAAAAAAAAAGGAAAATAAAAAAAAATCAAAAGAATTAAAAAATTCTTGGGAAGCGTAAAAAAAATAATAAAAAAAATACAAAAAATTCTAATAAATTGAAAAAATCATAATTGATCTTTGAAATTAAAATAATATTAATAAGAATGTGGAAAGCATTCTGTAAATTCATAAATATAAATAAATTAAAAAAAAAAATGAATTTGAAAGATATATCGACAATTTAATAAAATATTGTAAAATTGAAACAAAAAAACAGTTAAAAGCTTACTTTTAAAAATATAGCCAAAGATTGTACAAAATTTGGAAACTTCGTAACAAATGTAAGAAATTGTGTAAAAAAATTGGAAAAAGTGGTGAAAAATTGCAATAAAGTGTGTTGATTTTCTTAAATATATATTAATAAATGAATTATAAATATAAGAAGAAGATGTTTGTTATTAATATTTGTTTATTTTTAACCGAAAATTCTTGAGTTTAAATATAGTTTTCTTATTTATAATTGCCATACTTATGTCAATATTTTGATTCTATATTCTAGGCTGATGTAGCACCTGATGCCATGAATAAACTCAAGGAACACCAAAAAATCTGCACTACAGAAATTGGAATTGACCAAGAATTGGTAGAAAAAGCAAGAAAAGGTGATTTTGCTGAAGATCAAAAATTGAAAGATTACTTATTCTGTATTAACAAACGAGCTGGTTTCCAAAACGATGATGGAAAAGTTCAAACCGATGTACTCATAACTAAGGTAAAATACATTCAAATATTTTTTATTTTAATTATTCTTGCAGAATTGTTAATAAAATAAGTTGTCAAGAACTATAACTTTGTCAACTGTCATTTATTGTTTGTGAAATGTCGTCGGTCAACTGCCATCCCTCATCTCTTCTTTTTCGTCTCAAAACTGTCTATTCATCTCTCGTATGTCATCTGTCATATCATCTGTCGTATGCCATATGTCGTGTGTCAACTTTCGTGTGTCAACTGTTATGTGTGAACTGTCGTTTGTCATTTGTCGTTGATCATCTGTCGTTTATCATCTATCGTCTATCATGTATTTTACCAGTGGCACTGAATAAGAGTTGGCATTTACAAATAAAAACAAATAACAGTTAAATATGTAAAACTATATAAAAAATATACATTATTACATTGTTATTATTAATAAAAATGATACATATTTATTTGTTAAATTACAGGTAGGCGCAGCTATGGGAAATCCAGCAAAAGCAGAAGAGTTGGCTAAACTATGTGCTAAAGATGGAGAAAATGGACCAGATACTGCTTTGACTATAGTTAAATGTTACTTTGATAAAACTCATATTAGTATTGTTTAAATCTACGGAATTTGACCTTCGCACTCCTAAAAATAATGTAAAATTGAAATATAAAACTACAAAATATATGAAGTTTATATACTATCCTTAAATACGACATTGAATCTTTGCTTTTAGAATTAAAGCAAAAACTGAAATATTAGTAAAAACTGACAAAACGTAGATATTTTAAATAATTTCAACCGCCATTTTGAATCCACTGTCACTGATTGTCATTTGTCAACCTTGGTATAAAGTAAAAAAGAAATTTTCATTATATATTGCTTCAAATTTTTGAAATTTTAGAAAGTATACAAACATTAAATATCTCAAATTATCGTTTACTAAAAGTTCACGGTTCCGGTCTCCCAACCGAATAAAAATATAAGACAGGGCAAAAAACAGTGACTTATAGTTTGATGTTTCAATTGTCGATTTGACAAAATCTCTCTCTCATTAAGATCATGTAATATGTTCTTTTGAAGAAAGTGATTAAGTGTCACATGTGAATTTAACGACCAAAAAGCGAAATGATGGCTAAGCATTCATAGCTTAGTTATTACTGCGTTGCCGCTTAGAGGCAAAGGTTGCGGGTTCGAGTCCTGCGACATTTTTTCATTTTTTCCTTAATTTCATTTAATATATTCTTGTATGTATACTTTCTAAAATTTTAAAAATCCCATGAGATATAACTCATCTCTATTAATTCTTTTATAAAATATTTTAAAATAACATTTATCTCCAGTGATGTATAATCCGATCATTTAAAACTTTTATCTTAAGTGCAAAAATTAAAACTCAGAATGTTAATAACCTGTTCCTCCTCAATTTCGTCTCTATTTTTTTTTTCTTAAATTGCAGTACTTCTAAAAACATTTTTATTGTTGGAACAAGATTGTAAATATTACAATGTAGATATAACTAGATCATATAACATCATGCACGATCACGTAGACAAAATAGCGTCAAACTATTGGCTGGTCTCGGAACAAATTTTTTGAAACATGGGGTTTAATAGTAGCCATTTTGGATCAAGAAATTCCTACTCGCAACTATATTTACAGCAAATGATACCAGTGTTGAAAATGAGAGATACTTAGAGCTTCTGAGAACATCGAGTTTATAACAGGAGGATGGCAAATATTTGCATCTACCGACTACAAAGAAAGACATGAGGCGGTAGCAAAAATTGTACATTAACAGCTTGCTTTACAATTTAATCTCTTACAAGGGAAAAAATCTCCACAATACAATACTAGAAAACGAAAACTACTAACTCTACTGGGAGAGTACCATTTGACTGACTAAAGTGTAACAAACCCGATATAGTTCTAGCGGATAATAAGGAAAGGACCACCACACAGATTGAGGTAGCTATCTCCCAATAAGCACAATTTGTTCGGAGAAAATAATGCAACCAAGAAGTACAGTTGCAAAGGCAATCGCGAATGGACATGGTTAGAACTACATCAATTTTGATGTCGACCACGGGACTTGTACCAAAAAACATGATAATCTCCATTTAAGAACTTAGACTCCACCAGAACGTCTAGCAAGAATCAAAGTGTAACAAACCCGATATAGTTCTAGCGGCTAATAAGGAAAGGACCACCACACAGATTGAGATAGCTATCCCCAATAAGCACAATTTGCTTGGAGAAAATAATGCAACTAAGAAGTACGGTTGCAAAGGCAATCGCGAATGGACATGGTTAGAACTACATCAATTTTGATGCCGACAACGGGACTTGTACCAAAAAACATGATAATCTCCATTTAAGAACTTGAACTTCACGACTCCACCAGAACGTTTAGCAAGAATCAAAGAAAGCGCTTCTATACTAGCAACAATCCATATTATCCAAAAGTTTTTAAGATCAAACAGCAGAGATTATGCTCGTGGACAAGAAAACACACAAAGGGACCCCACCAAGCTTAATTCATTTAATACTTGGCATCTGGGATAAGTGAATGTTCATCCTTTTAATTAAAAGGAGGAGCGCAAGCCTTTGGCTAAAAATCATAATAATAATAATAGCCGTAGTACTTTAGAAAAATATCCTCAGGGAATGTTCTAGAAAATAGTAAAAAGCAACTATCTGGAGCACTTGTTCTAAATCCCGCATCATGTTAACCTATACCGTCCCATACGGCACTCCTAACCCGTTTCCTTGTAGGATCATTTATACCGTCTGACCAGAATTGCGAACATCAAACATACATTATTTTTTGTAGGATAGTATAACTTCCTCACCACCTAAACTAAGTAAAATCTTTTTTACCTGATAGTAGGTAGTTTTTAGAATATACAGAATAAACGGGTAAATTGGCTTTGTACCACTCTCTTGGAGCGGTCAAGAGTTAGGAAAAGGATCTTGCTCAAAAGCTAACGAACAGAGCAACGCAACCTCAACTGTAAAAAAAAAACTGAATACACTCACTGTGTTTTGCTGCTCACTTTTGAATCTCGGTACGTAGATATTATTTATATTGAATACAATAAAATTCAATCTCCAAAGAAATAAACAGTACTCTCTTTTGTAGTAAATGTGGTAACGATACATTAAAAACTTACAATTGGCTCCGAAATGCTTCTCAGGAAGAATATAGATCAGCAACCCGCTTAATCTCGAAAATTCTGTAAAAATTCGACTATCCTTTAGTCTCATCCCCAGGTAATTAAAGGTGGTAATCATAAAACCATTTCAGAGATATTACCAACCTTTTAATCAGCACTCGGAACACAATCACTTTGTAAAGTTTATCAAAAAGTTAAAGACTAACTTTCTTTTACTCAGGTCTTACTCAAAATCTAACCGTTTCTCCTGTTAATTCTCCCTGGGGTGTGGTTTAAGTAAACTTTTTCGAAAGCACGTGATTAAACAGAGGGATATCTCTCGATACCAGTAGTACGGATTTTTTTTATCACGTAGGCCAATTCTATCTACCCCTCTAAGATGCAATTCTTGAAAGTGATGGAAATTTTGAACGACAGGGCTGGCCTAAACTTAAAAAAGAAATTGTTAAAGAGAAATTAAATATCTGGATTTTAAAAATGCTACAATATCATTACATTTCTGGAAACCAATCTGAAGTATTGGCTACAAATTGGTTCAAATAGTTTATTACTACATTATAACCTTTTTTTCCTAATGCTCAAACCAATTACATTTTATTATTCATTTAATATAGGATCTGATAAATATATGTAAATAAAAACATTTCCTAAATTATGTAATTTGTAATAAATAATTCTGCTTAGTGAACGAGGATAATTGTTATTAATTATGTATCAAACACTTGTATCAATTGTTAGAAGTTCAAGGTACAATCATTGTAATTATTCATAAACACATTAGCGTGGTGCATGGTCTGTGGACACAGAGTGCTCTTTAATTTCTAAGCCACTGTAATATTAGTAAACTAGCTTTTGCCCGAGGCTTTGCTCGCCTCAAATTCGGGGAAACAAATGTCCCGTTTCTTGATAGAGAACACCGAACAGAATGTAGAAGAGATCTCGCAACAGAACACTACTAAAGACGATATTATATCCATTTGGGGATAGGATGTAAAGATTCTGGGATAGAATGGAAAGATTCTATCAGATGCACTAAATCGCGGGTCAATGTCCGGACTTAAATACAGATAAAGACGTAGTATCGGCATCTATCGGTGGGCGCGGGTAACACTTCTTCTTATTTTTTGATGTTGTTTTTTCTTAAAAGTTGTTTAAATTTCATGTATTATTATTATATTATTCAAATTATTTGTTTGCTCACTAATAGTCAGCTTTCCATCTTGCAAATTACCATACGAATTTCTCTTTCCATTTTCAGGGAGTTTGGAGAAGATTACTAGGAAATCTTGATGCAAGTATTCGTCGTTTATCACAAGGAATCTGTATACCAATTTTCAACTATATACAAACTAACCTTTTTTTAAGGGTTGGGGCTGGGCTGATTACTGCCCATTTAGTGCTCTTAATTAATGCAAAAAATAATTTAATTTTTTATAACTGAATTATTTTTTTATTTTTTACTTATTAACTGCTACCTTGGTGGAATTAGCAAGTAATATCTTTAAACTAGAGTTTATAGATGCTCAAAACGAGCATAGACATTGCATAGGTATTAAGTGCTCTTGATTTATACAGAAAATATTTTATTTTTTTATGAATAAATTATTTTTTTATTTTTTACCAGTTAACTGCTCACTTGATGGAATTAGATAGTAATATCTCTAAAATAAAGTACATAGAAGCTCAAACCAAGCATAGACAGTGCATAGGTATTAAGTTAGCAGTTACTAGTAAAAAAAAACAAATTCAGTTATAAAAAATGAAATCATTTTTGGCAAAAATTTAGAGCACTAAATTTTCGAACAAATGTTGCAAAATGCAGAATATTAGTTATTCTATCGCTTTACTAGTTTTGAAAAATATTTTCAAAAACATTGACCATTTAACTAAGAAGAAACAACTACTTCCCTGGCTATGTGCCTCGACGGATATTGAATTACACTTCAAATGGGGTTGGCATATCTAACAGATAATTTAAACCAACCATTTTAGTTTGCAGTTAGAAGGGACAACATAACTTGTAGACCGGTTTCGACCTATTGGGTCTCGTCAGTAGGTACAAGGTATATGTTATCCGTGTAATTCAATATCCGTCGAGGCACATAGCCAGGGAAGTAGTTGTTTCTTCTTAGTTAAATGGTCAATGTTTTTGAAAATATTTTTCAAAGCTAGTAAAGCGATAGAATAACTAATATTCTGCATTTTGCAACATTTGTTTATTAATAACTCGCTTTATCAAGTAAGATAGGTTTCTGTAATAATACTTCACTAAATTTTCATTTACTGTTGATGCTCCGGTTGCCCTCCTACGTATTCTATCTTAAAGATATTACTTTGTTAAGGTAGCGGTTAACTAGTAAAAAATAAAAAAATAATTTATTTATAAAAAGTTTCAATATTTTTCGCAAAAATCGAGAGCACTAAGTAAGCACTAAATAGTTATTAATTGGAGTCACCTTTATGTAGCATTCTAGACATATACACTGCTAGCTTGTCAAAAATATCTGCAAATCTGATAGAGTACAAAATTTTCGATACTGGCATAAAATTAGCACTAAATTAGCAGTAAACATTAAACAAACTGATTAGCGATTTTGCTCAATTTGCACTGCTAGCTTTACAGACGTAGTTTGAAAAAAGAACGGCGCTAATGGGTTAAATAGTTTCAGGATGTCTCTGGAAAGTATATATAAAGAAGAATAAATAGTGTGCTAAACATTCTAACAACTGTCTGCTTGAAATGAAGTTCGTGTTGTGTTTATTATTCATTTATACAGTCTGCTATGTTCAGGTAATTAACAATTAACAATAAATTAACATGATTACAAAGTTATGCGATAAACTGTTGTATGTGTGGGCCCTTACCGCGGAAGAGGAGTATATAGTTTTTTTAAGTAAATGTAGTCAATAGAAGTGTAAACTTGGAGTTTAGCCTTAAAATTGACAATCTGTATCTATATATCTATATACATATAATAAAACTGTAGAAATGTATATGTTTGTGCGCGCATCACATGAAAACTACTGATCCTATTCGAATGCGGTTTTTAAAGACGTATTTGTCTTCTTTCGACTTAACATCTGGTGTATAAAACTTTCTCCCTCCACCCTTTTAACGGGGTGAGGAAAGAAATTTTTATACAAAACTCAACACGCCACGCAAACGACGTCGCAGGTACATCGAAATAGAACCCAGAAATGTGGTTAGATTTTTTTGTCTGTCTGTCTGTCTGTATGTTTGTGCGCGCATCACATGAAAACTACTGATCCGATTCGAATGCGGTTTTCACAGATGTATTTGTCTTCTTTCAACTTAACATCTGGTGTATAAAATTTTTTCTCCCATTCCTTAAATGGGATGGGGTAAGAAATTTTTATACAACAATCACAAGCCACGCGAACGAAGTTGCGAGTACAGCTAGTTTTATAATATTTAAATTAAAATCATCAACATAAATCAACTTTTCACGTTTAAATACACTCCAAACAATAATTATATAGATTCTCATGTTTTTTTTTATTACTCATTACATTAGGGGTTTTACAAAATTATGACAAAATATAAATAATTTTTTTTCCAATTTAACGCACGTAGGTGACGCCACTCACTAGATTTCACCCAACCAAAGAGTGTAACTCGCATAGGACACGGTCAAGAATATACGATGTTTACGTGTGTATTTTTATATGCAGTGTCGCGAATCCGTAACTTTTCACCCTACTGAAAAGTGCTCAACGCGACTAAAGAGTTTTCATTTCAAAAAATTATAATAGATTTTTTTTATTTTTTTCTAGGCGGCTAGTATATCAACTGAACAACTTAAGAAAATCGAGGAGTGGCAAAAAATCTGTGCTGAAGAGACTGGAGCTGATCCAGATTTAATTATCAAGGCAAGAAATGGAGACTTTGCCGATGATCAAAAATTGAAAGATTACTTATTCTGCGTTAGTAAAAAAGCTGGTTTCCAAAATCAGGCTGGACAACCTCAATCTGATGTGCTAAAAGCAAAGGTAAACCTTTTTAAAATATTACAATCACACTACAAATTCACAACTGTTAAGTTTCTACATCCATGAGATCTAACTAGAGCGAAACACAGTGTCTACAGTTTGGTTTTGCCCTTGTATAGACTGACCAATATTTATATCTATGTCGCAGCATCCTGTGCCCTAGTGTTAGGAATTCTAACCAGACACAAATCTAGGTAATTTATCTGGAATATACTGACAGCATGGCACGAGATACGTTTGTATTATTTTTTTCATCAGTGCAAAACAAAAATTAATGAGTACTTTGGCTTTTATTTCCCAACTGATCACATATTAAACTTTGTTGTGTTGTATACTTATATATGAGAGTCGCTTAGTATACAAGGGATTTTTAAGAAATATAATATAGTCCATTTAAAATTTTCTAGCAAAGATATTGAACCCATAAAATCGCTTTGAATAAAAAACATGGCCTGTTTTTTGATATTTTATTTGTAAGTATAATATAGTATCAAATCGTCATCTTATGCTTTCTCAAGCCAAATTTGTCTCTTTTCTTGCCCTTATTTCACACAAAACTAGTTTTTATAATTCACGTTCACAAAGTTTCTATTTCGACACTAAAAACAGTATCGAAATAGATTCATTGTAACACTGTTTTTGGTAACTTTTTGTTTTACACAATTGGTTGCACTGCACTGATTTTCAACGAAAGAGTTCAGGTAGTAAATCAAGAAGTATGTTGTAGTAAATTATTAACTACATTATCAGCGTTTATTGCTAAATTCGGAATATTTTATACAAATTTGACAAACATTCTAATTTAAAATCATTAAAACTGACAAGTGTCAAAACTGTCAAGATTGCCAACATAAATAAATATTTCGAAAAACACTCATTTTACTTTTTTATACTTTTAAAAGTTCATTATAAAAAATAGTATGTAACACTCGAGTTACAATGACGGTTTGTAGTACTCGTTCTTTGCGAAACTCACCGCTTCGCGGTTCGTTTCACAAACTGAACTCGTACTACGAAACCTCTGTCATTGTAACACTTGTATTACAATATACTATTGTACTCAAACCAGATGGAGCCTATCTCTGCATCGTTTTCTAAAATGGTACAATATATACCATATACTGTCTTGATCTCCTGGCTTTTTCGCGTGTCTCAATCTATGTGGTACGCAATGGATTGACACCATAAGAGTTTTAATGAACAATTTGATTTTGGCTAGAAAAAAAATACAAAGGTTTAATTGTTTAAGTATTCGGTAATACTGAACACCGTCTAATACTTACTGAACACCATCTAATACAAACTGAACACCGTCTACATATTGTAACCCTTAAATTACCCTAGGCTAGCTCCTGAGGGTCGTGGCTTCCTTCTGAGTTTTATTTAATTCCCTCCAAACATCAATTATAGGGCGCCAAGTACAGACACACAAATAAAATTCGAAAAATCAGTTTTAAGTTGGTTTATTACTTTAGTTATGGTTTAGTAAAAATTAATTAAATAAATTAATTATTTCTCTTATCTTTGGGTTTTCGAAGACTTCTGACGGAGTTTCAATTAGTTGTGGAACGGAACTACAATCTGGATAGAATTTCCTTTCAAGGAACTTTCTGTCGGATTTTCGTTTAGATGTGGAACGGAACTGCAAGGTGGATTGAATTCCTTTCAAGGAACTTCCTGTCGGATTTTCGTTTAGATGTGGAACGGAACTGAAAGGTGGATTGAATTCCTTTCAAGGAACTTCTTGTCGGATTTTCGTTAGATGTGGAACGGAACTGAAATTGGATTGAATTCCTTTCAAAGGACTTCCTGTCGGATTTTCGTTAGATGTGGAACGGAACTGCAATTGGTGTCGGCTTCAAAATGGCTGTCGGCAGACAGCGTAATTTCCTGTATGAATTAACTGGTCCTTAATATGGCCCTTCTTATAGATGGCAATAACCCAGAATGAAGGGCGGAGATATTAAGAAATATATCTGAATTTAATAAGATTCGCAGATAAAATGAACGAATTTAAATCATAAACTATCGAAGAGACATATTTTCTCCTACCAAACTGACAAATCCCTCTCGTATCGGCGCGATAACAATAGATAATATAAAAATATATAGTCCGGATGGAATGCTCGAAAACGAACGTTACAATATAGAGTCCTAAACTACTTTAGTGACTTAAAATATTTATTGTTGAATAATCCACTTAATTTAAGTTTTTCAAAATCAATTTTTAAATTTAAATATTAAAATATTAAAATTCTTCTTTTAATAAACGAAACACAATTTGGCCTAAAAGAAAAATTGCCTACTACTTACCTCATTGTACGATGTACCGGATCTTATAAAATGTTGAGATTCTACTAAAGTTTAAGATGTTATAACACAGTAATCAATAACTTTTTTCGTCTCTTCAAATATTTTGCAAAAAGATTATCAGAAAGTGTTTGAATTGAGTTAAATGAAAATTTTATATTGCAATGAAGACGCGAAGCGAATTCTTCGACAAATTTTTTGAAGATAAGCTCACTTAAAATTTTATGTTATACCCAATTGTCTGGCAGTGGGGTCATTGTGACGTAAATCCAAGTGGAACCAATGCGGGGTTCGAATGAATGCTAGTTGCCATGTTTAACTTAGAAAGACTTATTTTCTTTGTCTTATTAAGTGCGCAAGTGCCACTATAAATTTTTCTTAAAGTATCTCTTTCTACAGCGCGTTAATAAAACCAAGATAGTAAGTCTTTTTAAGTTAAACATGACAACTAGCATTCATTCGAACCTCGCATTGGTCCCACTTGCATTTACGTCACAATGACGTTAGGTACTGCCAGGCAATTGAGCCTTGGGGTATAATGCTAATGAGCATCTTCAAGTCACGAATGTTACGAATGTTGAGAGATAGTTTAAGTAGAATCAGTTAAACAACTCGAATAGCGAATTATACAAAATGAAGTCGGAAATATCAGACTCGTAATTTTTGCTAGTGTTCTTGAAATATTGTGGTTTGTTAAATTTCAGATAGCTGCAGCTGTGGGAGATGACTCTAAGGCAGAAACTTTAGTGAATGCATGTGTTAAAACTGGAGCAAATGGACCAGATACTGCTTTTATTGTTTTTAAATGTTCCTTTGGTAAAACTGGTATCAATATTATTTAAATCTATTGTAAAGTATGTTATCTTTAAATAAATGTGTAAATATGAAATGTAAAAAATGTATATTAATAAAGAAACAAATCCTATGTTGATAAAATTGTTTGATATCTATCAATTTAAACAACGATATTTTGAAATTTACATATTAGACAAACAAGGAATGTTATAAAGGAGTAAAGGAGAAATAAACAAAAACAAATTCGAAGATGAAATCTTTATCTAGAGCCTATAGTGCCTTAAAACATTTGGCTACGAATTTCGCATTTTTGAACATATCTTACTCGATTCCTCCATAATAGACCGTCAGCCCATGGTATAAAAAATTGAACGATCCTTGACCGTATGCCCTTTGAAGATTCGACTAGAATATATGTGCCAATTATGTTAAATTTGAAATAAAACTTGCATCCTGGTTCTGTAGTTGCAAAATTCCGGAAAATTTTGAAACAAAATTATGATAAATTTTAACAAAAGTTGACCGTATGCCGAGGTAATGAGAAAAAAGTTAACGAAAAAATAATCCAGCGAAAAAAGGTCGGCATACGTGTAGGGTGGTCCTAAAGGGATGTAATAAACCCTTAAAATTGCAGACAATTTTTATACCTTCTTTATGATAGCTGCCCGTATGCCTCTAGGAGATTTTTATTATTTATGACGTACCATATACTTATGCCTAACGGCATACCGATCGGCTGGTTCCAAGTGGTTCCTAACCTCTAAAACATGTGTGGAAAAATTTTTATTCTTTTTTATGATCGTTAACTATATGCCCTTAGCAAATATGATAAATTGTAATTAATGCTATCATATGTAGCTTTGGCATACAGATCGAGTGGTCCTAAAGTAGTGGCATACGTATCAAAAATGTAAAAAATTTAAATGACTTTTCGATGATCACTGACCGTATGCCAATAAGTTTATCATAATTTTTGACAATCGCTGACCGTATGCCATTATGTATATTATTAAATAATTGAAAAATTAAATACCCTGCAAAAGGGCATACGGTTTTAGTGGTTCCATACCAAAATTATCAGCTGAAATATCTATTACTCCGAACGAGCATCTCTAGTGTGTATGTGAAGTGATTGTGTATATGTATTAGACGCAACCAAGCTTCGACAAATAATATTCGAATTTTTGAGGTAACGAACCACTAAAACCGTATGCCCTTTAACAGGGTATTTAATTTTTCAATTATTTAATGATATACATAATGGCATACGGTCAGCGATCGTCGAAAATTAATAATATTCAACTTTAATTTTAATTTTTGAGGTTAGTAACCACGGGAATCGTATGCCCTTTCATTATACATTAGATTTTAGTATTGTCTAATGATAAACTTATTGGCATACGGTCAGTGATCATAGAAAAATCATTTCAAATTTTTACAACTTTCATATACATTTCTGAGGTGAGGAACTACGATAACCGTATGCCTTTTTGCCAGTGGTCATTTTATAATGTAAACTTCAATTTTAAGTAGATTTTTTACGGTTAAGAGTCATAAAATAACATAAAAAATTTTCGACACATGTTTTAGAGGTTAGGAACCACTTGGAACCAGCCGATCGGTATGCCGTTAGGCATAAGTATATGGTACGTCATAAATAATAAAAATCTCTTAGAGGCATACGGTCAGCTATCATAAAGAAGGTATAAAAATTGTCTGCAATTTCAAGGGTTTATTACATCCCTTTAGGACCACCCTACACGTATGTCGACCTTTTTCCGCTGGATTATTTTTTCGTTAACTTTCTTCTCATTACCTCGGCATACGGTCAACTTTTGTTAAAATTTATCATAATTTTGTTTCAACATTTTCCGGAATTTTGCAACTATAGAACCAGGATGCAAGTTCCATTTCAAATTTAACATAATTGGCACATATATTCTAGTCGAATCTTCAAAGGGCATACGGTCAAGGATCGTTCAATTTTTTATACCATGGGCTGATGGTCTATAAGCCCATATATAACACTGTTAGGATATTACTTATAAACTCGACCATAGAACCATGAAACTCTTTTGTACCTTGTCTTACATAGTTACTTAGTTAAAGGACAGGAACTTTTGGTAATTTAATTATCTTATGAGAATTTTGATATTTAGGAATTTGACAAACAAGAAATGAAAGCTAACACCAACCCCAACTAGACTTGGGATAAGGATAAGAGAAAGAAACAGAGACATCTCTCCTATAATGTTGGAAAGTTAAAAGTTAGACAGAAATAAGAGTAGGGTTAAATTGAAAAAAATGTCACATCGGCCAGAACGCTAGCCTGCGATCTCTCTATTAAAACAGTTTGGTAAGTCGTCGTTGTTGATCATATCTTAATTCAAATTAAGTCGTCTAGTACACTTACTCAACTCCTTCTTAAGCACCTATATAAGAGAGATTATTATTTGTCAAATCTACAATGAACTATCAAACTCTCACCTCACATTTTCGTTTGGTTCGGAGACTGGAATCAAGTTGGATGCGGGTAATAAGGCCTGTCGGGTAATAAGTGCTATCGGGTAATAAGTGCTATCGGGTAATAAGGCTGGTCGGGTAATAAGGCCTAAGTATCAAAAATACAACTTAAAATGTTTGATTTGACGCAAGGAAACACTCTTATATGCGGCTCTTCTTTAAACTTTTTGCGATATGTGTGGTGTTAGTGAGGAGCAGTTTTTTTCATTTTCTCCTTTTTTCCGTTTCTAGCGCTTAATAAGGCCTACCAAATTTGACCGAAAGAAAACTCAAAAATAAAAGCAACGCCAGTTGGTATTGTTACGCGTTCAGGAGGACGAGATGTAAGAAATGAGACCATGTTCAAAATGCTATAAGTGAAGAATGTGGAGATTTGATGACTGTTCAACAGAGAAATATGTTGTAATTTTAAAAACTACATATATGTATAATTAGTTTTGATCTCAAATACCAAATATTAGAAGCCTATTTTGATTATATATTAGTGCTAAAATATTAACCTTTGTTATCCTACCATCGAATAATAAGGCCTATATTCAGAAGGTTTTTTAACAGGTGCCATTTTTTTTGACCTCATGAGAAAAGTGATGAATCAAGAGAAAATACCAAGTGAGTAGGGAAAGACGGATGTGCAAGATTGTAATTACTATAGAGGCATTAAACTGATGTCACAAAGTTTAAAAAATTAGCAGAGAATAGTTCAGAAGAGGCTAAGGGAAGAAACGAGTATAAGTAATTAGGATTTATGCCTGGGAGAGTAATGTGCTGTTTTTACTATGATGGAGAATGAAGAATAATGCAGAGATGTCATGAAATGCAGGGTAATATCCACGCTGTACAGGAGAGTTTTAAGAACAGCGTTGATGTATAATTCAGAAACCTGATCAATAACAAAAGAGCAAGAGAAAAAGTTAGAAGTGGCGGAGATGAAGGATGTGTTAATTAACGAGGAGAGACAAAATAAGAAATAAGAGAGTAAGATGTACAGTAAAAGTAGGACAGCTGATCAAGAAAATCCAGAAAAATAGGTTGAAATTGTTTGGTCATGTATAGAGAAGATATAGAATTATGTGAGTAAAAGAGTAGCTAGATGAATGTGAGATGTAGTAAGAGATAGAGAGAAAGGCCGAAGTTAAGGTGGATGGAAAAAATAAACCAGGATCTGAAAGAGAAGAAATGAAGAAAAGAGGTGGAAAGCTAATATTCCTTCCATCTTTCTTTTGTACTCTCATACATTTCTAAAATTCTGCCTTGTCTGTTCTTAATTTGTTGGATAAAAGTCATGACTTTCGAAGCCTCACCTTTTTCTTTAGCTATCAAATCAAATCAAATTTTATTCTTTTTACTTTAAAAAGATCGTTGATATAGACGTTCAACAGTGTAGGCCGTAGCACACTTTCCTGAGGTACACCATATTCTATTTTTCTTTCTTCACTAGTCTCTCCATTCACTCTCACAATCTAGTATCTATCGGATAATAATTCTCTTTCTTTTTTATTACTCTCAAAGTTCTCAAAAACCTATTCCTTTCCCTCTTATTTCGATTTGGCCACTGCTCTCTTTGCATTCTTTTTTGCTACCTTATATTCTCCCCTATCACTAGCAATTGTAAAAATTAAAAATTAAATATTTTAAAATTTTTATTAAAAACGTTTTTTTATATATTTTTTATGCATGACCGGGCAGTAAAGTACAGATTATTAAATACATTTAGCGGCCACTTTAGCGCCCGTGGACTACTTTACCGCCCGCCTTTATAAGTTTTATTATTAAAACAATCGTTGACATTGACAGTTGACATTTGACAGCTGACAGATAATATTTTACATTTGACAGTAGAGATTTGACATTTCAAATTTGGCATTTGACAGTTGGAACTTGACAGTTGACGTTTGATATTTGACAGTTGACATTTGACAGTTGACATTTAACAGTTGGCATTTGACAGTTGATATTTGACATTTGACAGTAGACTTTTGTCAATTGACAGTTGCCATTTGACAGTTGACTTTTTTCAATTGACAGTGCAATTTTTTTTATAAATGATTATTAAATCGGTCGTGCATAAAAGTTTGTATGTATTTCGGGCGTAAACAGCGTTTATGGACCTTACGTGTTAATAGCGCTCGCCTGCGGCTCGGGCTCTTATTTACACGTTGCGGTCCATAAACGCCTGTTTTACGCCCTTGATACATAAATAACTATTATATACTTGTTCATGGGAGTAATATAACATTTTAACGCATAATAAACAGTATTAATTGGATCATATAAGACATTATTACAATCTTTGGCAATAGAAGCAGTTTTTCTTTACAAATTTCTAATTACCATTTCGAGTTTAACAAATTTCATTGTATAAATAAACCACCTTATTAAATAAGTAATGCTTAACTTCTTTGACAGGTTTGAATTATTATTTATATATATTATTTATTTTTTGTATTTTTTACACATTTATGTACAATTCGTAAGCACTGTATCTAGCATCATCCAGTGTAGACTAAAATTAAAATAATTAATTTAAATAAACTATTACAGTTACATTTATAACGTGTAACTGTTTTACAGTTACTTCCCATCTTTAATTTATCACATATAAAATTGTTAACAGTCATGTAACGACAAAAAAATATTTATTATTTAGTTTTAAATATTTGCAAAATTAAAAGATTTTAAAATTTTATGTGCTTTTATAATGGTAAAAAAAATTGTTAAATATTATATAATTAATATAGAATTTTTAAAGTGATAACTTCTTATGGGAGGGTAACTGATTTTTAGCGTAACGCGTTGAAAAAAGCGTTTATCATAACGCGTTGTTTATCGTTGTTACACGCAGGCTCACTGAAACATAATAATAATAGAAATAGGTAAATATTAATATTAATATTAATACAAATATCTTTATTTATTTATTTATTTATTTATTTATTTATTTATTTATTTATTTATTTATTTATTTATTTATTTATTTATTTATTTATTTATATATTTATTGAAGTGATAACTTCTTATGGGAGGGTAAACTGATTTTAGCGTAACGCGTTGAAAAAAGCGTTTATAATAACGCGTTGTTTATCGTTGTAACACGCAGGCGCAGTGAAACATAATAATATCATTTCTCTCTCTCTCTCTCTATGCTTTTCCCAATAAGTATATTTGAATTCACCGTGTTATGCGGTATTAATCTGTCACTAAATACAATTCATTACTTTTTGGAACTAAACTGAACTGAATTGAAAAAAATGTAATAGTATAAACCGTAACGAAAAACCCGTCAAATGAGACGTGCATCAAATACATAATGCCACGTGGGCGGCCCGGGTTCGATTCCCGGCCCATGCAAACTTTTTTGTATATATCTCTTAACTTTTACCTTTTTAACTTCCCGCTAAAAAAAATTAAAAATTTTTTTTAAAATCGGGAAGTTGGTTTCACCCCGTTTTTCGAAAATCGAGTTTTCATCGGATCCCAACGTTTTGAGGTCTTAGGAACCTCCCCTGACTATTTTTACGAGGGTGTCTGTATGTCTGTATGTACGTGTGGATGTGTGTGTGTGTGTGTGGATGTATGTAAACCTCTTATAACTTTTGAACGGCTTGACCGATCGGAATGAAATAAAAAGCATTCCAAAGAGTTCCATCTAACTTAGATTCTCTGTAAGTTTGAACCGATTCAAGTTGGTAGATTTCGAGAAATTTCAAAATAACCGAAAAAAACAATTGGTAAAAATGATGTTTTTTGGGCATATCTTTTTGGCTATTGCATCGATCAATTTCATAACCTAATCAGCTCTCAAGCTCAAAAAGCCACGTTAAATGCCGTTTTGCAAATTAAAATCGGTTGATTCGTTCGTGAGATATCGTTGTCGAAAAATTTCAAAAAAAGTTTTTTTTTTTTCAATAATTTAGAGATTTTATGACTAATCGATTTTGCACTCCTAGTAACGTTTTTAGGTCTCAAAAAACTGCGTCGAATGCCATCTTGAACATCAAAATCGAATAAGGCGTTAAAAAGTTATGGCTTTTTAAACATTTCAAAAAAAGTCAAAAACGTCAAAATACGTCACGTTACTATAGCTTTGCGGTTAAAACTAGCGGGAAGTTGCAAGGATGGCCTTTACGGTCAACCTCTTTTCGAATTTTTTTTATTTATTTACTCATTTATTCAAATAACAGGTTGTCTAAGAAGAAATGACAGTCTGATTAGCGTAATTTTAGCATAAAAAAGACGTGTTTTGGTGGTTTCATTTGTGATAAATCTTATAAAAATTTATTATAAAGTGTGTTATTAATGTTATTATTGATAATATGGATAAGAATTTAAGTTTTAAGTGTGTATTAAATAGCAATCATGCCGTTCCACGTAAAGGGTTGTTGTATTGCGAATTACTACGTGACTGATTAGAAATTTTGAACTGTCATAGTAAAAAATTTTTGTATCGTAATTAGTGAAAATTATAGTGATAAAAAAAATTTCAGAATTTTCAAAATTTTCAAAATATTTAAATTTTTAAATTTATACACATTATCATATTAATGTACATAAAATTTAAGTAATAGACAAAGTTTTTCTCAAGTTAAAAAATTTCAATATTAAATAGTTCAACTTGGATTAGTTGAAGTTATCACTTCTGCCGCGCGTCCTGAGACGCACACGTTTTTTTTATTTTTAATGGAGTTGATTTTATATTATGATTTAGGAGGACACAAAAAGGGTAAATAAAAAAACATTTTTTTTAAATACTTAAATAAAAAATGCTTTTGTATCCTTGATTTACGCGGGATATACGAATTCCTAACCGTGGTCATAAAATTTGGGGATTAGTAAGTAATTCGGTAATCCTACGTCCGAATTCCTAACTAAACATTTTTTACCTGATCTGGGCGACTACTTTAGATTTTTTTAATCGAATTGAAGAAAAGAAATATTTCATCTAAGTAGTATTTGAAACTTATCAAATGTATTTCGTATAAATTTAAAAAAATTTAATTTAAAATTAATTTATTTATGTACTTATATATTTCAACTATTTTTTTATATATTTTGACATGTATGCAGATATTTTATAAAATTAACAAAAATAAATATATATTTGTAATTTTGAAATTCTTTAATTTTGTTAAGTAAACGAAGATAAAAAAAATCCAAAAATAAAAATATAATTGCAATTTTGAACTGTTTTTAATTTTATTAATCACACAAAGTTAGAAATAATTACTTCAAACAGTTTATCTTCACTTTAATAATTAATGAATCATACAAAAAAAAAAATATAAAATTTTCCAAAACACATTTCATTTTTAAAATTTTGAAGACTATTTTAGATTTATTAAATTCAGAATTAAATAATATTTGTATGCAGTTAGGAATTCGGGGATACCCACGTTTCGCCGGTAACGATTCGCCGGTAACGATTCGCCGGTAACGATTCGCCCGTAAACATTCGCCGGCATCACGATTCGCCGGCATCACGATTCGACGTGAACATGTTGTTAATGCTAATTGAACATCGACACATCTTTAATTTATTAATGGCATTTAGAATTAATTACTTGGGAATTCCTGTCCTTAACATCCCTATTATTTATATTATAAAAATTATGGGAAATCCCTTCAACGGGCTTATTTTAATCTTTTCGGTAGAATTTTAAGCAAGTAATAAAAAAAACATTAGTGCTAATTACATGCACAATTACAGCTAAACAGATATAAGTGCAACCGTGACGATTTGACACGACAGGACACGACAGACGTTGGTTGATGCGGTGATGCCTAATCGAATATTATTTTAAAGGTATAAGAAGGACATTTCCTTCTGCTTCCAGTTGCGTGAATTTTAAAACCGAGTATATAATTTCACGAGCTTGTACACTCAGAATCCGATTTTTTACGGCACTTACGCGATTCATTTTAATAAAAAATTATTTCACCTCTTAGTTTTTAATATGAAAATTCAACAAACAATAATTAAACTAAACCACAAACTTAATGAACTAAAGATGATTAGTCAAAAAAGTCAAAAAATAAACAAATAACAGAAAAAAACTTATTTAACAGCACAAAAATTAATACACTGAACAAAACAAACTATTCAACAAGTTAGGGTTAGACCACGAACTGACTATTTTATGGAACATTGTAATGAATTTCTTGCAAACCCTTCTTTCGAAAAATATGGTTTTTCCAATTTACTTATAAAAATATCATTAACTTTTTTCTGGAAACAAGAAAAAAAATAGAAGAAATAATCCATTTACAATATGCTTGGGTTTAAGTATTTATTTGATTCAAAATCCCGAGAAATAATATTTCTTATCTTAATTAGAGTTGCTCGCCGATCTGGTTATCGCTTACATTGTATTCTATTACCTGGTTCGCAACATCCTACGTTGTGGAAATTTATTGCAGAATTAAAAAAAATCCAAAAAAACAGAGACATTTTTTATGAAAGCTTAGTAGCCGGAAAGGAACCCATTAAAAAGAAAGATATCTACATAAGAACCGACAGACAAATTCTAGCTATTGTGCAAGATTTTGAAAATAGAAATATTTTAGATTATTTAAGAGGACTAGCTCACAATTTTGAAATGATTTAGATGTTTTGTGATATAATTAATTAGTTCACTATTGTACACTGTGTATAGTGTTATTAAATAAAAATTAAAAAATCATAGGCTATTACACAAAAGTTCACGGCGAAACGTTACCGGCGAATAGTACAGCGGCGAATAGTACTTGCGGCGAATAGTTCCCGGTGAAACGGTACCGGCGAAACGTTACCGGCGAAACGTACCCTATCCGGAATTCGGACATAGGATTAACGGAGAGGGTCCGAGTTCGGTAGCCCAGCTGGGGGTCGATCGTAATGATCTGTCCATAGTTAGGAATTCGGTACTACCCGATTTACGAATCTGGAGCGTCCGGAGAAGTGGTATTTATTACTGGATAGGCCAATTATCTATCTATCTATACTTATAATAAATCTGTAGAGAGGTCCATTCTGTACATGAAATATATATCCAAAATAACTATCAGGGGTGATTAGGGATCGATACTGATGCCAAAAATGAAATCATTAAAATTTTTGTCTGTCTCTCTGTCTGTCTGTCTGTATAACCGTTATAGAAACAAAAACTACTCGACGGATTTTAACGAAACTTGGTACAGTTATTTTTCATACTCCTGAGCTGGTTATAGGATACTTTACATCACGCTGCAATCAATAGGAGCAGGGCAGTGAAGGGAAATGTTGGGAAAACCACTTTTACGGTGTGGGGGAAGAAATTTTTATACAACAATCTATACGTCACGCGAACGACGTCGCGTGTACATCGATATGGAACCCAAAAATGTGGTTAGATTTTTTGTTGTACGTCTGTCTGTCTATCTATATGTTTGTGCGCGCATCACATGAAAACTACTGATCCGATTCGATTGCGGTTTTCACATGTGTATTTGTCTTCTTTTAACTTAACATCTGGTGTATAAAAATTTCTCCAACACCTCTTTTACGGTGTGGGGGGGGGGGAGAAATTTTTATACAACAATTTATACATCACGCGAACAACGTCGCGGGTACATCGATATAGAACCCAAAAATGTGGTTATTTTTTTTTGTACGTCTGTCTGTCTATCTATATGTTTGTTCGCGCATCACATGAAAACTACTGATCCGATTCGAATGCGGTTTTCACATATGTATTTGTTTTCTTTTAACTTAACATCTGGTGTATCAAAATTTCTCCTCCCACCCCTTACGGGGTGAGGGGAGAAATTATACAACAATTAACACGCCACGTGAACGACGTCGCGGGTGCACCTAGTAAAATAATAATAGTTTTAATAACCATATTTATGTTTAACAATGTTTTTTTGGTAAAAATGGATTTTTGGTGATACTAAACTCATCAGTAGTCATCACAATTAAATTATCATTGCAAAATTATATAAAGTCCATTATTGTTATAGATAAAATCAAAATGTTTACTATAAATATACGACCTTTTAAAAAACATAATCATATTTTTTGTGCTAAAGTTAATATGCTCTGTTTAAAATATATTGTTTTGGGATGTGTGGCCTTATCGACATTAAAGGTAAATCATAGGTATACAAAGTATTTTTTGTTTTTTTATTTGGCTTCTGACAGAAAAAAAAAATATTGAAAAATCAAAAAAATTATGTAAAATATATTAAAACATTAAACGTATTTGTTACAAATAAAAATGCTTGTTGCCCCATTTGCGTACCATTTTTGATGCTAAAACAAAAATTGTATGAGCTTTTTTTCTATTAAACTAATTTAGGTTGAGTCGGCACAAAATCAAGTCTAATTTATATTTATGCTATTTTTACTGTTATTTTTTTTTTGTTTTGCTGTATTTTATTTAAAACTAGCTGTACCCGCGACGTAGTTCGCGTGGCGTGTTGATTGTTAAATAAAAATTTCTCCCCCGAATTCGTTAAAGGGGTGGGGGGGAGAAATTTTTATATACCAGATGTTAATTTGAAAGAAGACAAATATATCTGTGAAAACCGCATTTGAATCGGATCAGTAGTTTTAACGCACAAACATACAGACAGACAGACAAAAAAAATCTAATCACATTTGTGGGTTCTATATCGATATAGTAACACCCCCCGCTAATTATTTTTTAAAATATCTTTAATGTACAGAATTTTCATTTTTACAGATTGATTATATGTATAGATTATTTTTCACGCCCCCGCATGCCCCCTTGTGTGTGAAATTTTCTAAAATCCGTTCACAATTGACCTCAAAATTATAAAAATAACTATTTTGCAAAGTGTCAAACCTGTAGGACTTATAGATTTTAAATTTTATTATTTTTCACGCTCCCGCATCCTCCCTTGTGAGTAGAGTTTCGTAAAAACCGTTCACAATTGACCTCAAAATTATAAAAATAACTATTTTGCAAAGTTTCAAACCTGTAGGACTCATAGATTTTAATTTTTATTTTTTTTTATTTTTCACGCCCCCGCAACCCACCCTGTGTGTGAAATTTTGTAAAATCCGTTGACAGTTGACCTACAAATTATAAAAATAACTATCTTGCAAAGTTTTAAACCTGTAGGACTTATAGATTTTAAATTTTAGTTTATTTTTTATTTTTCACGCCCCCGCAACTTCCCTTGTGGGTGAAATATTGTAAAATCCGTTCACAGTTAATCTCCAAATTATAAAAATAAGATGATTTCTGTATAGCTTTAACCATTAATGTTGCACACGCGACGGAAGCTTAAAAAATGGAGTAACTTCTCCCGTTTTCCCAACATTTCCCTCCACTGCTCTGCTCCTATTAATTGTAGCGTGATGAAAAGTCTACTATAACCAGCACAGGAGTATGAAAAATAATTGTACCAAGTTTCGTTAAAATCCGTCGAGCAGTTTTTGTTTCTATAGCGGTTATACAGACAGACAGACAGACAGACAGATAAAAATTTTACTGATTGCATTTTTGGTATCAATATCGGTCCCTAATCACCCCCTGATAGTTATTTTGGAAATATATTTTATGTACAGAATTGACCTCTCTACAGATTTATTATAAGTATAGATTACCATATTTGTATTCTTTTTACTGAAATAAAATTTTGTTACAGGCGGAAGCAGCTGATGTGTCCAATGAATCAAAAGTACATATTGTAGCAAATTGCTTAGAAAAAACAAAGCCAGATATGGAAAATATCCTAAAAATAAAAGATGGAATTTTTATTGATGACCCAAAACTCAAACAATATTTATTTTGTATGAACCACGGAGTTGGAGGTCAAAATGATAAAGGAGAGATTCAAAAAGATTTTGCAAACCAAATATTAAAGGACGTTATTAAAAATGAAGAAAAAGTTAAGGAGATTGAAGAAAAATGTTTTATTAACAAATCTACACCAGAAGATACTGCTTTTGAAGCAGTTAAATGTGTGTATAATTATTTACCAGACGAAAATAAAGCTGCTTTGTTTGGTTGATGAAATTTTTTTAAAATATAATAATTGGAATTACTAATAAATGATTTACGGTTAAATTGTTGATTAGTTTAATTAGTTAGTAGGTACTTATTCTTTCCTAAAACAAGAGTTAAATAAAAACAGGCAATAAACTTCTAAAATAATATCTTAAATGTAAAATTTTTTTTTTTCATAAGCTACGAATTTTCGAACTAATAAAAAAATAGTATACATTATTCAATTCAAAAGTTGATTACCCTTCCGGCTTCGCTTAGGGCTAGGGGGTCAATTTATCCTTCTTAATGCTGTATGTCAATGTCAATAGCATACATCTATAACACATTGACAATTGAAAATCAGTGACAGTGACACATTGACAATTGACAATCAGTGACAGTGACACATTGACAATCAGTGACAGTGGATACAACGTGACAGATCGCAATCAGTGACAATGGATATAACATGGCAGATGACAATAAAAAATCGGGTGTGGCAGTCACTGAGACTGCCGGCAGAAGTTATACTTCTATACACTTACATTTGGAATACTTCCGAGTTGTAATTTTTCTATCTATTGTCTGGTCGGAATGCACTTTTCGACTATTCTTAAAAACTCTGTTTATGTAGCCAACAACATCAAAAGCATAGTGCAGGATATAATGCCAGCATGTAGCGGTACTATGGACTACAATACAATACTCATTACTGAATATTATTATTAATATAAAATACTAAACTTTATATGTTTACTTACGTGACAGAATTATAATATAATCTGTCAAACACAATGTGATACGTCACTATGATATTCAAAACATTAGCTCAGACTGTTTTTTGTATATCTATCTCTTTTTAATGTACTGAATGTTTAAACGGTATTCAAAGGACTTATAGTTATGACTAAACATGTGGTAAATATTTCATCTTTGTTTTTACCGGCCAATATACCTTATATGTGTTTCTGTCTCTCTCTTACTCACACCACTACATATGTAATGGTTATTATCATTTAACCCCACACAATTCTTTTCTGCCGAGTGCACGAATAGGAGTATAACTTCAAAAATCTTTAACAATAACCGAGTTATAGCAATTTTATTGTGAAAATGTAATTTTTTGGGATAATTAGAATCGATTTAAAGCTAAATGTCTCAAAAAAATAACAAAAGATTTTTAATTTTTTTTTTATGCCGATTTGACACTAATGGCGAGCTTTAATAAAATCTATTAGATCTAGCAAAATTGGTTAAATAAACAAAAGAGTTATAGCGACTTTGAGTAAAATTATTATACTTAACATATCAGAAATATAAGCAAGTTAGGATAATTAACTAGACAAAAAACAATATGCTTATTTTAAAGTTATTTAAAGCACCAGGGCCTGGGGAAATCGTGAAGAACTTCGACTTCGACTTTTTTATAACTAATTTAAGGTCTTCTTCAAGATATCTTTTGCACTTATATCAGTTCCAAGTACACAAAGTATCGATACTTTTGGTGACAAAATATGACATTTGACATTCAAAGTTTTAATAGAACAATAATTTTAATAACAATTACATTTGACACTACAAATGTGACAATTTTGACAATTGATATTTTCACGTTTAATTTATTAAGCGCCAATCTATCTATCTATGTATCTTCTATCTTCTATCTATATATGTATATAAAAATGAATGTTTGTCTGTATGTCTGTATGTACTCAATGAACTCAAAAACTACTGGACCGATTATTATGAAAATTGGTATGTATATGTATTTTTCCACGGAGAAGGTTTGTATGATATGCTCATTGATGCCACTCTCCACCAGGTGGCGCTGCAGACTAGCAACTTCTGTCCCGTTCAACCGATTGTCATGAAAATTGGTATGTATATGTATTTTTCCACGGAAAAGGTTTGTATGATATGCTCATTGATCCTACTCGCCACCAGGTGGCGCTGCAGAGTAGCAACTTCTGTCCCGTTCAACCGATTGTCATGAAAATTGGTATGCATATGTATTTTTCCACGGAGAAGGTTTGTATGATATGCTCATTGATGCCACTTGCCACCAGGTGGCGCTGCAGACTAGCAACTTCTGTCCCGTTCAACCTATTGTCAGGAAAATCAGTATGATGATGTATTTTTAATGGGTAAGATGAATATGATATTCGTATTAATGGAAGTTACCACCAGATGGCGCTTCCATGTATCAAATTCAATACTGATAGATATCTACACGAATTCGTATAAATATAAGTTCGAAAAATATATTTTTGGTGCGATAAATAAAACAAAACTATAAACTTTCTTTCCTTCTCTATCTCTTCTTCTCTTTTATTTTTCTTAAAGTTATTTTAGTTGCTGACGTAGCAACGCGCGCCGTGTACAGCTAGTAATATATAAAAATGAATGTTTGTCTGTATGTCTGTATGTCAGTGTATGTACTCAATAGACTCAAAAACTACTGGACCGATTATTATGAAAATTGGTATGTATATGTATTTTTCCACGGAGAAGGTTTGTATGATATGCTCATTGATGCCACTCGCCACCAGGTGGCGCTGCAGACTAGCAACTTCTGTCCCGTTCAACCGATTGTCATGAAAATTGGTATGTATATGTATTTTTCCACGGAGAAGGTTTGTATGATATGCTCACTGATGCCACTCGCCACCAGGTGGCGCTGCAGACTAGCAACTTCTGTCCCGTTCAACCGATTGTCATGAAAATTGGTATGTATATGTATTTTTCCACAGAGAAGTTTTGTATGATATGCTCATTGATGCCACTCGCCACCAGGTGGCGCTACAGAGTAGCAACTTCTGCCCCGTTTAACCGATTGTCATGAAAATATTAGTATGATGATGTTTTTTAATTAGGTAAGATGAATATTATATTCGCATTAATGGAAGTTACCACCAGATGGGGCTTCTATGTATCAAGTTCAATACTGATTAATAGATATCTATACGAATTCGTATAAATATAAGTTCGAAAAATATATATTTTTGGTGCGGTAAGTATAACAAAACTATAAACTTTCTTCCCTTCTCTATCTCTTCTTCTCTTTTATTTTTCTTAAATTTATTTTAGTTGTTGGTGTAGCAACGCGCGCCGGGTACAGCTAGTTTTTAATAAGTATTTGATGTTTTAATTTTGACAGTTGACGCTACATATATGCAATTTTGATATTTCAAGCTGCATATATGACAATTTTAACATTTTTACATACTTAAATAATATATTCTGACATTTAACACTACGTTTTCGATATTTGATGCTACAAATATAATAGTTTTAAGAGTTGACATACTTTTCCCAATAGGGTACCGGACAGTAATCGAAAAAAAGTCTAAGATGTGTTTTAAAATAAAATTTGTTATACAACAATATCACTCACTAAAGATTTTTAAGAAATAACAATGATTTATATTTTTAAATCAATAAATAAAGTTGCGTAAATTTATCTGTGCAGCGTAAGAACCCAAACGCCAATTACAGTGCGTGACGTCATTTGTGGTTAGCCATAAGTAAACAACACTGATTGATATGTTATTTCGCGTTTTTCTACGATTTATTTGCATTTTTCTAAAAAATATTTAGTTTTATAGATCTCTAAGGTAAGTCTTTAGATATAAGATTTCTTTTTGATAATTTTTGTAATGTTAAGTGTGTTCCCTTCATTTCATTAATCTAATGAATTCTTTCTAACAAGGTTTCTTATCTTTTTTCCTAACTGTTTCTAAAAAGATAAGTGGCGCCCTTAACTGGTTTCTGTTTATCGTACCTTTAGCCTATCTTTAAATATTTTCGTTTTTCAATACTTGCTCATTTGCTTTCCTGACACGACTCGCTCTCCTCCTACCCCCTGAGTGCCGTTCGCAATCTGATAGCCCCTGGTGATCCTTTAACATCCAGAAAAAGGTAATTAAAATCTCTCAACTAATTGAATTACTTACGATACTTTGTTTTGTAAAAAACTTTATTCATATAATATTAAAAAATTGAAATTAAAATATTTTAAAATTTGTATTAAAAACTTTTTTATATATTACATAAACTCTTTCATGCGAGTAATATAACATTTTAATGCATAATAAACAGTATTAATTGGATCATATAAGGAATTATTACAATCTTTGGCAATAGAAGCAGCTTTTTCTTTACTATGCAACAAATTTTTAACTGCCATTTCGAGTCTAGCAAATTTCATTGTATTATCGTCATTTAATAAACCACCTTCTTCAGCGATACAAAATAGGTAATCCTTAAATTCTTTTACAGGTTTGAATTTTCCTTGTATTGTCATTTCAAGATATTCTTTTTTTAAGTTAGTCTTCTCTACACATTTATGTACGATTTTTAAGATGGCCTTTAATGTAGCATCATCCGGTGCAGCCTAAAATTAAAATAATTCATTTAATAAAATATAATAAATATTTTGAAAATGCGCAACTGTTTTATAGTTACCGCCCATCTTTAATTTACTAGTTTAATCAACTCTGCGTTATAAAGCTGGGTACCCACATGCGAACTGTAACGGTAACTGCACGGTTGCAGTAATCGTATGTTTATGTGTACGTAGACTAACGCACGTGCCTCGATCCGTCTATGAACCAACTAAAAATTTCTTTGTGTTCGCGTAAAAAGTAAAAACCGACAACTGGTGGATCGCCTCGAGCCGTTCGACGATTCCTTGCATACCTGATGTGCTACGCGTCTTCATTTACAATTTTTGGTTACTGTAACCGCACAGTTACAGTAACAGTTCGCATGTGAGTACCCAGCTTTACTGGAATTGGAGAGTTAGAGGTGGACGATAATTATTAATATTAGTAGATAATTAAATTGGTCACGTAACGAAAAAAAAAAGTAATATTTAGTTTTGAACATGTTAAAATTGGATGTGTTTGTTAAATATTAAATCAAAAGTTTTCAAAACCTCATACTTAACGCCTCCCCATTTTCTTCAAACAATTTTGCGGCTTTGCGCCACGCTTTGCATTGAGAGAATTAAATAGTCATCCTGGGAATTAAAATTAGACTAGGCAACACTGTATATCTAGCTGGTAAGTCATTTGTGCTTGGGTCGGTGGACGATGATGTGTCTCGAAACGTTATCGAATTGTCTCGGCGCAAGATGCGTGGCTATAAATAGAGATTCGCGTGTATAGGTGTAGCCTTTTGTTTTAAGACAGTTGTCGCATTATAATTAGTTAAAATTATACAAGAAATTTTTAAGTTTAGTGCTCTAACGATGACTATTTTCTACGCTGTAAATGTGGATAAATTTCTAATTGGAGCCAAACGAAAACTATACGAGAAAGAATCTTGTAGGTACTGTGACCTACTCACGAGGATACAAGTCTAAAACCCGAAGCTTACCAATATTTGAGCTTTACAAGCATTGAAATTAGTGGAGAAGAAAAACAACAATGCGTTATTTTTTTAAGTGTATTAGGTGCTGATAGCTTGAAACCCAATAAATTGAAGTGGCACCTAGAAACATTGCACAAGAAATATATCAGTAAACCGAGTGAATTTTTCGATGAAAAGCTCAGATCGTTTAAAAAACAGAAGACAAATTTTTAGAAAACGCTCGCAGTGAGGGAGAAAGCTTTTTAGCATCATACAAAGTGGCTTACAAAGTAGCTAAGAAGAGAATCATAAAATCATATAATAACCATCGAGGGCGATTTAGAATTTCCGACGAAGAAGAACAATCAATAGACGTTTCGTCCAACTCTTTATTGAAAATGGATTTTAGTACAAAATCTTTAACAAATTTCTTGATCATACTTCCAAATGACTCCTCAGGAATAAAAGCAAAGCGATACGGATTTTGTTAGTTTTCAACACATCCTATCATTGTGAAACAGGATTTTCTGCTGTTGCTTCCTTAAAATGCAGATATCTAAATAAGCTTCAATTGGAAAAAGAACTCGCCATTTCCAATGTGGAACCAAACTTACAAAAATTGTGTGCCACAAGGCAAGCGCATGTCAGCCATTATTCTATGTATTCTAAGAATTCAACTCAATTCAATATTTGACAATAAAAGACGGTTTTAATAATTTGTTTTTACAATTGACTGCGCCCTTAACACGCCTCCCATTGGGGCGCCCGCACAGTTTGAGTACCGCTGTTTAAATAATGAAAATAGATTTTTTTAAGGAAGTTGATTTTCCATTATTATTATTTTAGAAAAAGCGTACAGAAATATATAACAGAAACGTACAGAAATATACTTTTAAATCCTGGAAATACAAATTATTTAAATCTGACGCATCCTGAGAAATGGTGCCTACTCACTCTTGAATAGGGCAATTATAAAATAATAATAATGATAATTACCATATTTAAGTTTAACAATAGTGTTAAAAAATTTGGATAAAAATAGATTTTTTGTAGAACTAAATTCAGAAGTCATCAATTTTAAATTATCATTTCAAAATTATATTAAGTCCATTAATGTTAAAGATAAAATCAGATTTGCACTATAAATATAGATCCCAAAAAAATTTTTATTTTTGTGCTAAAAGATATACCTACAGTTAATATGATATATCTAATATATTTGGTATTGGGATGTGTGGTCTTATTAGGAGTAAAGGTAAAAAATATATTAGTTTTGTTTTAGTTTTTTCATTCGCGTTCTGAAGGGGATTAATTTTTATTGAGTTACCTACTCTCTCTCTCTCCAAAAAAGCCCGAAATTTAAAATGTAAAAGTTTTATGCTTTACCTTTTTAAAGTGAAACTTTTATAACATCGTTTTTTGGTCTGTGTTAGTGCATGTCGCATGTCGGTCGACCGCCGAGTAGGTATAAAGTAGGCGGCGCCTATAGTTTAATACAAAAATGTACGGGAGTGAGCAAATCTGCTAATGAAAACAATTCTACCTATTCGTATTAATACGAACTTCGACTGCGTAAGTATCTACGACATGTAACGTTTTAAAAATATTACAGTCGTAAATATTAATTTTTGAAACTGAAAATATGGAACTTGAGCAATAAATTATGTAACATATATTAAATAAAATATCTTTTAAAATTAATCAAAACACTTTCATTTTTAAACAAATAAACTTTGTAATTATCTTACCCTTGTTATATATATTCATCTCATTCTTTTGTCGATTTACTGAAGTTTTCACTTCTATCGTGTGTGAGTCGCACACACACCTTTTGATTTTGATTTCGATTTTGATTTCGATTTCGATTTCGATTTCGATTTCGATTTCGATTTCGATTTCGATTTCGATTTCGATTTTGATTTTGATTTTGATTTTGATTTCGATTTCGATTTCGATTTCGATTTCGATTTCGATTTCGATTTCGATTTCGATTTCGATTTCGATTTCAAATTTGATTTCGATTTCGATTTCGATTTCGATTTCGATTTCGATTTCGATTTCGATTTCGATTTCGATTTCGATTTCGATTTCGATTTCGATTTCAATTTCAATTTCGATTTCGATTTCGATTTCGATTTCGATTTCGATTTCGATTTCGATTTCGATTTCGATTTCGATTTCGATTTCGATTTCGATTTCGATTTCGATTTCGATTTCGATTTCGATTTCGATTTCGATTTCGATTTCGATTTCGATTTCGATTTCGATTTCGATTTCTATTTCGATTTAGATTTCAATTTCGATTTCTATTTCGATTTTGATTTCGATTTCGATTTTGATTTCGATTTCAACGCCTATAGTTTGCAGCAGCTGACAGTGTAGTGTGCTCCAAGCTATATTATTTGTGTTTAATTTTATTTATATTCGGTCCATTCCAATTTTTCAAGTATAAAATTAAGATTGATAAAGCGATTTTTATACCCTTAATGGAATATTATTCGAAACATTTTTAGTTAAATGTCTATAGTGTGAAAAAAAGTTTCACTTTTACCGTGGTTTCATAAAACCACACAATGCTTTTTTATTTTATTTTTTTGGTTTTTCGATTTTTTCCAATTTTGCTAGTTCTAAATACCAAGTAAAATAAATCAATTATTTTACTTGGTATTTACATATTCCGGTCTCTTTGAGAATTATGGACGAATTTTTTGAATTTGCTAGTTCTTCATCTTTTTCTGTTTTTACAATTATTTTAAATTTTTCTCCATTTTTTTGATACATACTTGTTTTGTTTTTATAATTTATCCACTTTTTTTATTTTTTTTTTACATTTTCGACAGTTTTTCACGATTTTCAATATGTTTTTATCATTTTTTAGGATATTTATTAATTTTACACGTTTGTTTGAGGATATTTAACTATTTTTACAATTGTCAACAAGTTTTTAACCATTTTCATCATTGTTCAAGATTATCCAGAATTTCTTACAATTTTCTACCATTTGTTAAGATTTCTGCCTGACTTTCACCATTTTTTTTTATCAATTTTCTATAATTTTTCAAAATTATCAAGGAAATCGAAATCAGATGCCTAGTTGTTTCTAATTTTTTTAAGAAATAAAGATTTTATTTCTGGCTTTTTAGGGCATTTTTTTGAAGGAGTTTTAATTTTTTTTTAATTTTCTCCTTTTTTTGTTTTATTGTATTTTATTAGTGTTCCGTATTTTTTAATTAAAATAAAATTTTGTTGCAGGCGCAAACTGTGTCCAATGAAGAAAAACAAAATATTGTAGTAGATTGTATGGAAAAAGTCAAGCCAGACCTTGAAGACTTAATGAAAATAAAAGATGGAATTTTTGTTAATAACCCAAAAGTCAAAGAATTCTTATTTTGTGTAAATAAAGCATTTGGAGCTCAAAATGAAAAAGGAGAAATTCAAAATGATCGTTTAAGACAAAACATGAAGGAATATGTTAAAAACGAAGAAAATCTTAAAGAGCTTGAAGAAAAATGTTTTATTCACAAATCTACACCAGAAGATACTGCTTATTATACAGATAAATGTGTGTATGATTATTTACCAGAAGATAATAAAGATGCCTTGTTTGGTTAATGAAATTTTCTGTAAATATCATAATTGGAAATACTATTAAATGATTTGAGTTGAATTGTTTATTAGTTTATTTGCTTTGTTCTAATTCTCACCTGAAACAATGCACTTTGAGTTTAATAAAAAGAAACAAAATATAAAATTTTAACATATTTTTTCTTTAATTCCTTGTCGAAATTTATGCATAATTTGGAACGAATAAAAAGAAAAATGGTATACCTTACTCAAGTCGAAAGTGAATTTTGTCTCCGGCTTGACCTCGGAGCGCTATTTATCATACGGAAGACTTTCGTCCTTTGTAAGGACCAACATAAATCAGGGTTAGATATACTAATATCGGAGGTAAAAAGAGCAATCGACAATGTAAAGATTGGAAAAGCTGCATCCCAGACAATATATACGGCGAAATGCTGAAATTAATCGATGAAAATTATCTTCAGATTTTACCGCTATTAATGAATAAAATATATAACATATCCCTTTTCCCACGAAACTGGTTGTCATCTACGTAAGAAGAGATGAGCAAACAAATGCTTTTTGACTAATTAGTTTGATGAGCAATGCCCTAAAAGTTCTACTCAGAATCATACATCAATGCTTATACAAAGAATGTAAACGAAATATAAGTGACAATCAGTTTGGTTTTCGAAAGGGACTTGGGACAAGAGAAGCATTGTTCGGTATTCAAGTATTGTTACAAAAATATCACGATCAACGGAAATACGTATTTCTCTGCTTCATCGATTACGAAAAAGCCTTTGACCGTGTAAACCACACGGAACTAATAAATATACTCACGCAATACGAAATAGACAATAAAAATGTATCTCTTATAAAAAACTTGTGCTGGGAACAAAATGCGGCCGTTAAAGTGGACGACCATCTAACAAGGAACACATCAATAAATCAAGCAGTGCGTCAACGATGTGTACACTCTCCACTCCTATTAAATTTATTTTATACTAGTTGTACTCGCGATGTCGTTCGCGTGGCGTGTGGTTGTTGTATAAAAATTTCTCCCCCACCCCGTTAAAGGAATTGGAGAGAAATTTTTATATACCAAATGTTAAGTTAAAAGAAGACAAATACATCTGTGAAAACCGCATTCGAATCGGATCAGTATTTTTCATGTAATGCGCGCACAAACATACAGACAGACATACAAAAAAATCTAACTACATTTTTGGGTTCTATGTCGATGTACCCGCGTCGTCGTTCGCGTGGCGTTTTGGCTTTTGTATAAAAATTTCTTTCCTCATCCTCACCCCAGTAAAGCGGTGGGGGGAGAAATTTTTATACACCAGATGTTAAGTTGAAAGAAGACAAATACGTCTGTGAAAACCGCATTCGAATAGGATCAGTAGTTTTTATGTGATACGCGCACAAACATACAGAAAAACAAACAAAAAACTAACCACATTTTTGGGTTCTATATCGATGTAGTAACACCCCCCGCTAATTATTTTTTAAATATCTTTAATGTACAGAATTTTCATTTCTACAGTTTTATTATATGTATAGATTACTATACGGAGTCGAAACATGGACCCTAGGAGTAAAAGGAATGAGACCCTTAGATACCTTTAAAATGTGGGTGTTCCGAAGAATGTTGAGGATTTCTTGGACAGAACATGTAACAAATGAAAGGATACTGCGAATGATGGGAACCGATACGGAAACCTTATCTGGGGCATATTTATCGAGGATGGAGATACAGCATTCTACAACTAATAATGGAGGGAAAGTTTGAAGGAAAAAGAGGACCTGGAAGAAGAAAGTGCTCTTGGCTAAGGAACATACAAAACTGGACAGGCACACATTATTTGGGACAGTGCAAGACAGGGAACAGTTTGCCACAACTATAGCCAACCTTCACCTTAAGAAGAAGAAGAAGATACATATCTGGGGGCAAGGCAGTGTTGGTGTACAAGAAGTAAAAGGTACTGGAAAGGAAAAAAGTTGGACTATCTACAAAAAGAAATGAGATCCCATAAAAAACAATACTCACAACTTAGTTCGTCTACCGTTAAAAGTTGTGAGATCCATGTAATACCAAGTAAGTTATTCTCAGCCATCGCATGAAAACACAATATATCTCACAAGTAATAGTAGTAATACATATATAAATTAGATCGTTCAGTCCGATTGCCAAGTCAATCTATGTAAGTATTTAAAACGTTAAAGATTTTTAATATGGATATTTTTTTATTAAGGATGTCCTCGTAAGTATAGACCTAAATACAAATGTACCCAGAACATCTATTGGGAAAGAAGATACCATTTATTAATTTGGGATTTAAAGGACTGCAAGTTAGGACGAGTGGGGAAGACGTGGGAAGGTAAGGAGTTCCACAATCTGGAGACCCTGGGGATAAAGGAACGATCAAATCGAACCGTTCTCGCATTGAACAGTATAAGGATGCATGGAGTTGGAACATCGCGGTGCTATGGTTGGTCTGACAAGTGGAGGCATTATAGAGCGGAGTTCTTCCGAGCAAAATCCGTTTATGTATCGGTAAAACAAGGAAAGATCAGACACTGTTCTTCGGTGGGATAATGGAGCTAGGTTTTTGGTGATACTGGTGTCGGTTATTAGTCGAACTGCTCTTCTCTGTATTGCATCAAGAACTCCGAGCCTTGACGGAGCCGCCGAACCCCATATGGTCATTATAAGATGTTTTTAGCTTACAAAGTTACGTAACAACTTAAAACAGAAGGTCCCTTATGTAGAGACTGAATATAAATTAATAACCGAGTTGGTACTACATGGATCCCACAACTTATTACGGTAGAAGAACTAATTTGCGAGACTTTGATTTTTGAGAAGTATTGTTTTTTATGGGATAATCTTTACACATATGAAAACTTTTGAAAATAAGTCTTCATTGACATTTGTGAAAATTTTTGCCAGTAATATTAAATGTAGCTTCACCATAATTTTGAGATAAATAGATAGAAAATCTGGGGTACTCATCTTTATAAGTTGCTACGACAATTGGTTTCCCCGATTTCCGATTCTAGTTTACATACGTAAGTTTTTTTTATATTTACCATATAATGTGTATATTGAATTTAAATATTTCAAATAAACAAATTAGCTGGCAATTGCTAATTATAGCGTTTTTATTGCATGCTAATACATTAATTTAGAAAAAATAATTATAAATGTTTTTCTGTATAAGTAGTTTGTGGTTTTTCAAGTTCAAATGTGATTGTTCATGGTGATATAACATAATCATATGATTTTCATTAAATGTAAAAATAATTATATCATTCAATATTGAAATTGAATCATTAATTAAGCTTTAACATGAAAATAGTTTTTAATTATATGGCTTTGTGATATACAATTAATATTTATATTTTTTTTGTCGAAAAAGAAACGTGTACTTAAATACTTATTGACTGTACCTACTTGTTTTAAAATCAGCATAAAGGACCTAAACTAAATACGCCTTAAACAAAATAGTACAATTTTTTTAAACTGGAAACTTTCAATGTACGTAATAATGTAAAAAAAATAATAGGTATAGTTTAACTAATATTAATGTGAAAAGACAACCATGCCTTCTAACCCCAACAAAGGAACCGACTTTCGAATCTAGGTTGCCAGATATATTTCCGAATATTCCTAAGTTTATATATTTTGAAAATTTTCTCTCTACTTTACTATTCAATTGTTCGTCAATGACTCTTAGAAAGATAATATAAAAATTTTCTTACAAAATATATACTTAAATTAATTAACTAGGTTCTTCATATTTAAACAGTTTTCACTTCTAATGATATCAATTTTCTATATATTACTTATACTTAAAGACATTTTTGAGTAATGGCAACATTGTGTATATAGTTTGCCATTTAAAATTCGGTTCGCACCCTTTTGATATTAATGTAAAGAAATGCCGACGGCTTTTACTAAGCGCGGTGGTACATCAAACGAAACATCAAAGCGGAAAATTGCAAAATGCGACATGAGTTAAATACCCCGCATAGTCTTGTTCCCCATTACAGTACACAGTAGCGTGATTGATTTTTATTTATTTTTTATATTAGATATATATTACGGTGGGCTTGATAGTACTTAATAAAGTAAGAATTTCTCGTTTAAATATATAAGATAATAACTGCGCCTCCTTACGGTGGCGTTATATTATTTGATTTAGAAAGGTATTTTTTTAGACTGTATTTTTTTCGCATTTTTTCTGTTTTTAATTTTCCACTTTCTTTTAGTTTTTCGTTTATTTATTTATTTATAAATCGAAATTCAACACTATCTATTGGGTTTTCTTACAATTCAGTAATTGTTATGGACAATGCGTCGTATCTTTTCCGCATATTAAACAAAATACCTAATAATAACACAAAAAAGAATGAAATTTTAAGATTTATGGCAATCAAAAATATCAATGTTCCTAAAAAGGTTCCAGTAAAGAAGGAATTAATAAGAATGATCAAAAGTCAGAATTTTAAAAATGAATACGTCATTGACACCATTTGCAGCAGATATGGTCATACCATTTTGCGTTTACCTCCATACTACTGTATTTTTATTCCAATCGAAATGGTTTGGAGTACTGTAAAGAAACGTTTACGAAAATATAATCAGTCACCAACCTTAAGCGCAGTTGTTCTTGATAATATTCGAGAGGTAATTAGTGGCATTAATAGCAATGTATGGAAAAATTGCGAAGCACATGTTATAAAAATAGAAAAGGAATATCCTGTTGTATCGCCAATAGCACCATTAGTTATTCAACCTGGGAACGATTCTACTTCAGAAGACTCTGACAATTCTTGTTAGTCATTCTAACCAATTTCCTTTACAACTATCGTGATGTATCTTGAAAACTTGTTTTCAAAAACAAACTAATTTTATATTCTTGCTAACATACCCAACCCTTTCCTTTCCAGGAAAGGAAGGCTCATACCTCATCGTGTTCCTTGCTGGACAGACAATCTTTTAAGATTGTCTGACAAAATGAGTATTATTTGTAGGCAATTGTTATAAAAATATTATGAGTTATGTACTATTTGAATAATGAGTCAAATGTTCTTATTAATAACTAAAATTAACAAGTTTTAATTTGAAAGAATTAATTTGTTATTTGACAATTTTCAAATTGATACAAAATTTACAAATATACAAAAACTGTTTTTCTTTTGAAATTTAAAACAAAAATTAATAAAAATTTATGAACCCTTTTTATTTAATTCCACGCCAATGGTCGGCATTGCTATCAAAGGCATTCAAATTCCGACAAAGAGCAAAAAATTTTACATTGACTTTGGAAAAAGAAAAATGGAATGTATTCTTCGATAACATGGATGATCCTAACAAAATCTGGTCTAAATTTCGCAATCTACTTTTAAAAGTGATTGCAAATAATTCTCGACCGAAAGTAGTTTGCAAAAATTTGTCAAAACCTTGTATTACAGCTGATGTTTTATCTTTTATTTATCAAAAGAGAATCATAACTCATAGTATAAAACAGGCTAGGCTGAGATTATGAGGATACAATTGTTAATTCAGAAAATCCGACCAAATTTTATAAGTACATACGTTCTAACTTAAATGCAAAATTAAGCATTTCTCTTTTGAGACTACCTACTGGCAATATGTATTCCAATGGAATCTGCTGAAGTATTAGCTGATAATTTCTCTTCTGTGTTCAATGATGAACATGACACACCGCAGATGCCTCAACGATTTTGTCGTGAAAGTGATACATCATTAGCAGAAATAGGTATAGTAAGAAAGGAATTGTAGGACATAAAAACTTTTTTGGATGGTATTAATTCGTTTCTACTGAAGAAATGCGCAAATGAACTTTGCACTCCACTATCTTTAATCATGAATACATCATTTATAAATTGCGATTGTCAACAGCATGAAAATTATCCTCAATAACTCAAATATTTAGTGGATCAAATTACCGACCTATAAGTCTTCTTTCAATTCCGTCGAAAATAATGGAAGCTGTCATTTCAAGTGAGATTTTAAAGTTTGTTCACCACCAACAAATAATTTCCCCAGAAAAACATGGTATCGTTAAAGGAAAATTTACCACAACTAATTTGCTGTCCTGTATTAATGATTGGACTATCTAGTTAGACTCGAAAGTTCCAACAGATATCATATATCTAAACTTTGCGAAAGCTTTTGACCATGTTCCAATTAAAAGACTACTTTATAATTTAAAATTCCTCGGCATCTGTGGACACTTCATGATTAAATTTGCGATGATATGAAAGGCAGAACTTTTAAAGTGAAAATCGGTAAAGCAATATCATCTCTAAGGAATGTGCTTAGCGGTGTCCCACAGGATTTGATCTTGGGTCCATTACTTTTCATAATATATTCAAGTGATTTATCTCACCATATTAAAAATCATAAATATCTTTATGTAGACGATTCTAAGGTATGTATATGGAAATTCATTAAGCAGCTATAAATCTTTACAAGAAGACCTTAACGCCATCCAACAAGGGTGTGATACCTGGCTCCTCGCTCTGATTGTGGACAAATGTGTAGTTTTATATTTTGGTAAAAATAACCCATGCTTTTCTTATGATCTGTCAAATAATCCACTAAAAAAAGTAAAATCTCATCTTGACTTGGGAATCATCATTACGTCGGAACTGACTTGGTCGGAACATATTAAACTCCGTGATTTATATTATTTAAAAAACTTTTACGAAAATTTCATTTAATACTGCAGAAAAATTATATTTATAAGACTTACGTAAGACCAATTCTAGAATATGGAGTATGTCTTTTCGACTTTCTAATCATCGTCCAAGTTACGAGCAAAGACTTAGTGCTGCTAAATTAATTTCTTTCTTAGATCGGAGTGTGTGCGGTGTTCTCATTTTTACTTTTCGTGCTCTAAAATTTGATTATGGGCACCTAAGGGAACTCTTTCACATTAACACCAATGTTCTGCTTCGTGGTCACCAATTTAAACTGCAAAACGAAAACTTTCACACCAGGAGCAGGCAGAATTTTTTAACAAACCTCGTATTCGAAGTGTGGAATAGCCTTTCTGAAGAAACTATTAACGTCGCCTCAGTGAATCTTTTTAAAAATAAAATAGACTCTCAACTGTTCAATAATTAGTTTGTTTCACATTTATTTCTAATTTCAAAATCTAACAAATTATGTATATGTATATAATATCGTTACACAATAGTATACATTAATTTTATATTAGGTTTAATAGGTCCTTAGCCTTAAATTGATGTTATAAAAATAATAATAATACTAATAATAATATCAATAACTAGCTGTCTCGGCAAATTTCATCGATTAATAAATTAATGATTTCTCCCCATTTACCATTTTTCCCAATCGTGAGGAGTTTTTTTCTTTTTTTTAATTGTATTCTATGTTTCTTTCTGTTTTTATCGATTTTATCATATTTTCTCGTTTGTTTCCAGGATTTTTCTTTTTTTTTTTTCATTTATTTAGGAATTTTTTTGATTTTATTGTTTTTTTCATTTTTTTTATTTACCACATTTTTTCGTTTCTATCATTTTTTATTCTCCTGTTCGTTACCAATTTGAATAAATTTGTAAAGATTTTTATGGTTTATTTCCACATTTTTCATTTTTTTCTTTCTAATATTTGTTTTATTATCCAATTTTTGCTAGTTGTTCATCTTTTTCTGGTTTTTATAGTATTTTTTTCTATTTTCCCCCAACTTTTTATTCTTTCTCGTTATTTTTTATTCACATACTTTTTTTACACATATAAATTTATGTTATTTAATCGATTTTTTATCATTTTTTTTCCAATTTTTTATTAATTTTTCTTCTATCATATTTTAATACATATTGTTCCATTCCGGATAGAGACAAATCATAGTTATCTTTCTAATAATTGTATTATTTAGAAATAAATATACCACGCCATCTGCTGGGTGTCTACGCAATGTAGGTATAGTTTTGTATCGATAAACTTACACCGCCATCTAATCGGAAATTATGAAACTAAATAGTAATACACACTTTGTACATATTGCGAAATAATTTTTTTTTAATTTTGAATTTTCCGTTACTTTTTATTTTTTTCCACCGATTAAACCTTCGTGAACTTTCAAAATAGGTCACATATGGGTCCAGCCATTCTCGAGTTTTAGCGAGAAACACGATAAAACTATATAATTATATATTTTTTGGATGACTACAGTTCTATTCCCACAGACAAATTATCTCTGCCCATTCCCCAATATGTATTGATATGGAGTTCCTCCTGGGACACCTCTCAATAAAAAAATTCTTCGGATTCTGGATGCTACATTTAAGGAAATTTGCTGCAGTTACAAAAAAACCTCTGCTCCTTTCTTTCTTTTACTCTTCTTGTTGTTTGGTATTTATTTTCTGCTTCTCACACAATTACTGATCAAATTACTGAATAACGTCTTTAAAATACCTCGTACAACAATTCACACTTCAATCACTGTCTATCGCCAACTATTACAATTATTATTCTCCGTCCAAAGCGCTCCATTATATATGAAATCAATTCTTTCTAGAAGCATCTCCACAATTACATCCATAACATACAACACTCTCGAATCTTCCGAACGTTCGAAAAGCTACTAGAATATTCGAAGATTCTAAGGACGACCTGTCGCGACTCACTCACCTTGTGGGCGACAGGTCCGGACCGGCTCGTAACAATATGGTTGCCTAGACGTATTTTAAGAATACCCTGGGTGGACCACATTTCGAATAAGAATGTATTCCGTAGAATTCAGACACAACTGGACACAATAAATACTCTAAAGGTGAGAAAATTGTACTACCTGGGTCATATTATGCTATGGATTTCTACAACTGTTTCTGCTAGCGAAAGTCATGGGAAAGAGAGGTCCAAGTTTTTTACGTTTTTCATGGGTAAAAAATTGGTCAGTGGTCTTTTTCGAGCATCGTAAATAAGGTACAGATAGCTTGATGATTGCGAATATCCGAAGCGGATAGGTATACCTACCATCGTCTTTAAAATTGTTTAAATATTTGTCTTTTCGTTGAAATATTTGGTTTAATAAAGAAAATATTTTTTAATTTATATTGTATATATATATATATATATTTATTATATGCATATTGTGCAAGTGTGCAATTTTATTTTACGCATTAGTTGCACAGTTATCATTTCGTCGTTTTATAACTGTTAAAGAAATTTAAATTAATTTTTAAGTACCACGAAAACCTTCTAAAACTAAATCATAAATATTATATTTATTAACGGTTATGGGATATTTATTATAGAGCATTATAACTAATTTAATTAAATCATTTTATTAAAGTTTTATTTAAAGTTCATTTTTCTACGAGTTTTTATTAAACAGTTTTATAGAAGTTTATAGATTTATTAATAAAATAGTTTTTTATTATTTTTTTATACAATATAGTTATACAGAGTGATTGATAAAGAATGGGCTAATTTGTAACTGCTAATATCTTGATTAGTATATTTTTAATGTTGTTAATATGAAATCGAACGTTTGCGAAGCACCATTAAAAATTCATAATGAAATATAGTGTACGTATTTGTCACAATTGTGTAAAACCATATACAGGGTGAGTCAGGAGGATCACACTAAACTCCAGAAGTGTATTGTACAAGTGAAAATAATAAAAACAATGTTGTTTATAAGTATAAGCTATAGAATGATTTCAAAATTTCCGTTCGTATGTATGTATGAGCAAGTTAGGGGTAACATACTCCTGCGACCTATAAGATCTATTATGTCCCCCTTTTCTTGCTATATTTCTGATGACTTCCTCAGACTAGCAGCTCTTCTAGTCCTATCTTCCTTAGAAAGTTTAGGATATCGTTGGGTTTTAAGTTATTTCGTATGACCCTGGGTATTTGACCCTATAATTACCTAATGCAATGCATTCTGAGAGTATGTGTATTAAGGTGTTCCATCCTCTACCTCACAGAATCTGCAGTTTGCTTCATCTACCAATCCTAGTTTCTTCATGTGTCCTCTTAATCGGCAGTGCCCGGTTAGTATCCCTGTTATAATACGGAGGTTCTTCTTATTAAGAATAAGACAACTCAGAGATCTCTTCTAATAGTAGTTTCCCAGGAGTGTCTTTGATTGTCTTAGTCCTTCTAAATCATTCCAGTACTTGGATTTTTCGCTATCCATTTGTTTCCTTAGTTTTTGTAAGATTGTACTACTGCTGATTCCACAGGATGGTTCTGGTCCCAGGTATGGAGTTTCAGGTCCTTCTTTTGCCAGCTTGTCTGCTGTTTCGTTTCCTTCTATTCCTATGTGTTAGGAACCCAGAGTATTTGTTTCTAGGTCCAAAAACCCCTGCTCCAGTTCCTTTATCTGTCTTGGCGTTTTGGCTTAGCCCAATATGGTTTTTTGTTTCATTCGTAACATTCCTATACGCTTTCCATTGTTAACAAAGCATTCAAATGCGCTACTCGTAAAGATTAAGACTAAATACAAAATATTCTGGATTTAGTAGAAGATGATACAATAAGCAGTTTACGAAGAATTGATTCTTAATTGGGCATTCCGAAAACAAGAGTAATTAATACAATTCACAAACAAGGTTGCTACTATTTTATCCTTATCATCTATTGCGTGTACAGCAACTAAAACCGGAAGATTATGCCAGACGTACGCCATTTTGCCCATGGATAAATAACAATCGTCGTGTTGTATCGCACATACTTTTAACCGATGAAGCAACATTCACCCATTACGGATTTAATACTTGCACATTTCGCTGGTCATGTCAAGCAACATGTGGACGTCCATGGCGTTTGGTTGGTCCTATTAAATGGCTTTCACGATCTTCAGACCTCACACGATTCTACACTAAACACAGGATGGTTTGTTGGGAGGCCACACGATTTTAAACAAACACACGAGAAGGCATCGCTAGCACAGTTTCTAATTAACCTACGAAATAAGGGCATCCCTTACGCGCCGAACATAGATCCAGTAACCGTGATTAACGAATACCAGGCATCAACGTTCTCACTGATCAGTCTACGAAATTAAAACTAGTAGTCTTCTTATTCTCCATATATAACCTATTTATAGACTTCAAGCATTCCGAGTCTAATTCTGGAACGCAATGGCTTATATTATATGAGTACCATGAAAACTGATCAGACTGACAAAGATCTGCTTAGAAAATACTAGAAGTCGTATCCCAATAGCGGGATAGAACAAAGAGAACATTGTTCTAGACTCCAGATAAAGCAATGAGAGAAGCGAAAAACAAAATGCAGATGATCTCGAATGATGGGAGCAATTTATTAATTTAGAACCACAGACTAACAAAGACCAAATGAAATATAAACATTAAATAAGACAAAATAAAATATATGTGTGTTATCTTATCAGGTGGACAAGAAAGAATATGATAAAATGTATCTATGAGACACTTCAACTTTGAAAGAGTTAGAAGCTTTAAAAATTTGGGTCAATAACAACAGGTGATACCTAATAACATGTAAGAATAAATTAAACCTAGAATCATTGCATAAAAACTAAGATACAAATATATCAAACTATTATAAGGCCGATGGTATTGTACGGAAGCGAAATCTGGACGCGGATAAAAACCAAAGAAAAAAGACTAAAGTCTTAAGAAAAACAAATGGCACGACCAAGGACGATGCTACACGGAGATACCGAATAAAAACAAACACAGAACTTAAAGACTTGTACAAACACTCGAACATTATAAGGGAGAAAAGGAGGTTAAAACACAGAGATTAAGATGGGCAGCACACATCCAACAAGAACCAGATGACCGATGAGCAAACTTGTATGGCAAACTAACTTTCAAGGAAGAAGACGACCTGGGCGCCGACGCACTAGATGGAGTAACAACATAGAAAAAAACCCTCATGGACCTAGAGAAGGACAGAGACCTGATAATGGACCTGAAGAAATGGATGCAAATGGTACAGTCAGATAGGACCCTCGAAGGGTTGTAGGGCTATGGAGTAAGTAATTATAGGTTATTTATTAAATAATTTAGTTATCACTCCAACTTCTAAATATCGAATGATTTGGCTTGTATGTAAATAAGTTTCGTCAGTGTAAACGATAAATCTACCTTCGTCTCAATTTTCCTTAATTTAATCTAAGTTATCTCACTTTATGGTTTGCCATTTAAAAATTTTCAGTTTTTCACCATCAAAATCCCAACTTATCAACTTCCTTTGTTAAAAGAGCAGAAAGATCTACTTTACTGTTTGAGATAAACTGCCGCAACTTATTGTTACGTTCTAGGGGTTCAAAATAAAATCACTGCTGAACGAAAATGTCTAATTTATTTACACACTACAAACTAAACGAATTATAACTAAATAACTAAACTAACTATAACACACTAATTTATGTACAACAATTCACTTCGATTTATATTCACTATTTATTTTCACTTCGTAGTTCGCTCGAATATTTAGCCTGTCGCTATAAACTTAAAACTTCCCTGTGGTCCGCGGCATCTCAGCTTATATACCAGTCCACCGCTTCCAGAACGTGCTTCGGTAACAGTTTCTCGTCGCGCGTAGAAGGAAAGGAATTATTCTCGATCGTACGCGTAGTCACTAGACTTCCGGGAATCAGTTGTTTACCTAGCGCTATCAGGGCGACAGAGGCGTACTAAGGGAATCTCGCTCGTTACACTGCCCCCTCCTTAAGACGTTCGGTCCCCGAACACCTTGGTTGGTATGTCTGAACCTACAGGTATCTCCCTTTCTGCAGCTCCCTTGCTTTTCGAAATAGCAATCCACAGTCTTCTCCTTCATTGTGTTTCCGCTCGGGTTGAAAATGCACACGAGTATCTCTATTCCTGTCTTATGGAAAAGCACCTCGAGCATGTTCCGGACGACTCTCCAGTTGAGTTGATCTAGACCACAACCCAACTTAGGCACAGCCAGCTTCTTCACTTTCAACCTGGTGAGTTCGTTTCTTAGGTTCAGCAAGGTATTCCACATACTTCTATAGCTAGGCTTGTGATCGGAAAACCTCTTAGTCACCATGTAGAAGAGGTGACGATGACCGTCAGTGAGACTCAGAATTTTTCCGAGATGGGGCTGTTGTCTGGAGAGCTCAGATACACGGCCAAACTTCTTCCTGAAGACTAATGCTATTCCCCTGGACATACGCAGATCTTCGGCGACACAATGAGCTAGGGAATAATCTCCAGGCACAGAGAAGAGGTCCTGCTGCTGCTCGGTGGTAACTCCGAATCGTGCCTTCCCAGTTCCACCATAGTTCTCCATGAACTGGTCGAAACTCATCTCAACATGCTCTGGGCTGGTCGTCCTTCTCAGATGGGTCTCGTCTTGTTCGTCGTAGTCCGCCTCGTATTTCGCCAACCGATTTACATGGACCACGCGCCTCTTGCCCCTTGGTAGTTTTTGTATACGGTACACTACATCATTGATCCTCTTTACCACTCTGTATGGACCCTCCCAATTCCTCTGTAGCTTAGGTGATAATCCTCTCTTCTTCTGGGGGTTGTACAGCCAGACCAAATCTCCAGCGTTAAAACCACCTTCTGTAGCTTTGCTGTCATAACGGGTCTTCATTCGGTCACTAGCAATTTGTATGTTTTGTCGGACCTTTTCATGAATGTAGTGTAGCCTGCCCCTCAATGTGCTCACGTAGTCCTCACCAGCTATCTCTGTTCCGGGCTTACAACCAAACTCTAGGTCACAGGGTAATCTTATTTCCCGGCCGAACATGACACAAGCTGGTGTCTCTCTAGTAGACTCCTGTACGGCTGATCTGTAGGCCATGGTGAACAGATGAAGGTATCGGTCCCAGTCTCTTTGATGGTCAGAGACCACTTTAGCCAAATATTTTCCCACAGTTTTATTCATTCTTTCGACTAGGCCATCTGACTGTGGGTGAAGAGGCGTTGTCCTGGTCTTCTTGACTCCGAGTATTATTTCACAAATGCTCTGGAATAGGCCAGACTCGAAATTTCGTCCCTGATCAGAATGTAGCTCCAGTGGCACTCCAAACCGACTAAACATCTCTTTTATCAGCACGTCTGCCACTGTCGAGGCCTCTTGGTTTGGGATTGCATGTGCTTCAACCCATTTGGTAAAGTAATCCGACGCCACCAATATGTACTTGTTCCCATCGTCGGTCTCTGGGAATGGGCCTGCGATGTCTATAGCAACTCTTTCCATAGGACTGCCTACGTTATACTGATTCATTGGCGCTCGTCGTTTTCCTCTTGGGCCATTCGTTGAAGCACACAGTCTACATTTTCGGCACCAGTACTTGACGTCTTCTTTGGAGTTGACCCAGTAAAAACGTTCTCTGATCTTTTCCAACGTTTTCTTGATACCGAAGTGTCCACCGGAGGTTCCATTATGAAGTTTCTCCAATACTTCTGTCGTCCGACTCCGGGGAATTATCAGCTGAATCCTAGCTGCAGTACCCTCGTCATTCTCGACGGACCTCTTCAACAATCCATCCTCTAAAATGATGGAGTCCCACTGCGCCCAGTAGGACTTGACCCTAGGACTCAGGTGACTCACTTCTTCCCATCTTGGTCTCTGTCCTTTTGCTTTCCAGTCAAGCAACATCTTTAGTTCGGTGTCACCTTCTTGGTCTCGCTTCAGGGATTCTGGCAGCCAATCCAGATCCACTACGGTTGTTCTTAAACAGAATTCCTTCTCTTCTGCTTTGCTGCAGTGTTTGCAGTCGGAAGGACAAGGTCTCCTAGATAATGCGTCAGCGTTGCCATGTGACTTTCCGGCCCGGTGTTCCACAGAAAAATGATATTCCTGCAGCCTTTCTATCCATCTCGCAACCTGACCTTCTGGGTTCTTGAATTGTAGAAGCCACTTCAGAGCAGCATGATCTGTTCTTAGAAGGAATTCGCGACCGTACAAGTATTTATAAAAATGTTCCATGGACTTGACTGCGGCGAGAAGTTCTCTCCTCGTAACACAATAGTTACGCTCAGGCTTCGACAGGACCTTGCTGAAATATCCTATAACTTTCTCTTGGCCATACTGAATTTGGGATAATATGCCTCCTATGGCCGTGTTGCTTGCGTCCGTGTCCAATATAAACCTTCCACTGGCCTGAGGATAACTTAATATAGGAGCTGTTGTTAGTGCTTGCTTTAGTCGATTGAAAGCATCCTCGCATTCGGTATCCCATTTGAAGTCCCTTCCATCTTCCGTCAGTCTTGTTAGAGGCTTCGCGATGTCAGCAAATCCCAAGACGAACTTCCTGTAGTATGTGCACAAGCCAAGAAAACTCCTTACTTGGTGCTTGTCCTGTGGTACTGGCCATTCTCGTACAACCTTGACTTTGTCTGGGTCAGCACTAATGCCATCTGCAGATACTACATGTCCTAGATATTTCACTTCTTTCCTGCAGAGGTGGCATTTCTTTGGACTGAGTCTTAAATTTGCAGTGCGTAGCCTTTCAAGGACTTCTCTTAAATTTTCCAGGTGTTCGTCAAATGTCCGGCCAAATACTATGACATCGTCCAAATAAACTAGGCACGACTTCCATGACAATCCTCGAAGAATGGTTTCCATTAATCGCTCGAAAGTTGCAGGTGCGTTACAGAGGCCAAATGGCATTACTGTGAACTGCCACAATCCTGTCCCAATAGTAAAAGCTGTTTTCTCTTTGTCTTTGGGATCTAATTCCACCTGCCAATACCCACTCTTCAAATCCAGCGTGGAGAACCATTTCGAGCCAGAAAGCGTGTCCAAAGTGTCGTCAATCCTTGGAATGGGGTAGCAATCCTTCTTGGTGACGTCGTTCAAACGACGATAGTCGACACAAAATCTGGTGCTGCCATCTTTCTTCTTCACCAAAACCACAGGTGATGACCAAGGACTATCAGATTGCTCTATTATTCCCTGTTCGTGCATGTCCTTGATTATATTTTCTGCTTCTTCTCTCTTTGCTATGGGAAGCCTTCGCGGTTGTTGGCGAATGGGATCTGAACTTCCGGTATTGATAGAATGCTTCACAACATTCGTCCTACCCATCTGAGTGTTGTCCATAGCAAAAACGTCACTGTATTCATGAATTAGTTTCTTCACCTTGCTAATATGTTCTGGTGCAAGTTCTGTGCAGGAAGAAGCCAATGTCTCAAATAATTTCTTCGAACTCTTCTCGCTTCTTGGTAGCGTGTTCTTCACATCCTGAACGCTTCCTGTCACACAAAGCACGGAACAGCTTTCTCCCAGGATCGTACCTTTCTTTAAGATCACAGGGTACATGTTGGTGTTCAACATTCTCACAGGAACTTCGTTTCCGCCTCTCACCAAGGTTTTTCCGACTAACAGTCCTTTCCCGAGGTTACTCTCACTGGTTCGATGAGTCTTATACAGCTATCTCGAAGGTCTCTATCTAAATACCCCTTCACTATGGTTTCCGCCTGTCCACGTAGGTGAACATCTTCGCTGAGTAAGACTCGAGTCGTGATATCTTCACATCCCAGGAATGGAATTTCCAGACTTCCGATCCTCAGAACATCGTTTCTCATATCCATCTGGAAGCCATAACCCTTAATGACATCCATTCCCAAGATGACTTCCTCCATGATATCTGCCACCAGCACCTCATGTTCGAGAGACCTGTCCCCAATGTTGATGACGATCCTCTTCTTTCCATGTGTTGGCACGTCTTCTCCAGTTGCAGTCCGTAAACGAACCATCGCTGGTAAGGTTTTTCCATTTCCTTCAACTACACTCGGCTTAACTATAGTTCGGGTTGCGCCAGTGTCGACTAACATTTTTACGGACCTTCCATTAATTTTACCGTCGACATAAACACTTGAAGAGATGGCCTGAATTACAACTTCAGGGGCATTGTCGTGGCGGGTCGGTTTATGCCCCTTCTTGCCAACCCGCTTTAGTTTTCCTGTTCTTGGCGTTGTGGTTTAACCAGCTTCTTGCAGTTACGCCGAATGTGTCCTCTTTCGCCGCAGTTCCTGGAGAACTCGGCGAACTACTTCTTCAATTCTCTCGTCGCAGACTGGCAAATCATCAAGCTGTCTCACTTTGCTCTGTCCTCTGTGCGAAGCTTGTTTAGCAGCTTCAAATTCTAGTGCATGGGCCAGGGCGTCATCTAGGGTTTTGGGCCGGGCCAACCGCAACGTCTGCTGAGTCTCCGTGTCTCTCAACCCATCGACGAAGGTCTGGACAGCAAGTTGTTCTAGGAAGCTGTCCGGTGCTGAAGGATAGGCCAGCCTTACCAACCTTGCTATGTCTGCTTCGAATTCCTGCAAGGTTTCTGCACTCTTCTGATGGCGACTTTTGATTTGTGCGTGATACACTTGTTGGAGATGTGCATCACCATATCTCATTTGCAGTCTACTTGTCAGAGTCTTATAATCACCTTGTTGACTTACAGGAATGGTCTGAAGGATATTCAGTGCGTCTCCTCTTAACGCAACAATTAAGGCAGTTGCTTTCTCTTCATCGTCCCAGCAGTTGGCGTTGGCTGCTGCTTCAAATTGTTTCTGATATGTGCTCCAGGGTGTTTTGCCATCAAAAGTTGGAGGTTTGATCTTTGTTCGCCCTGGCTCACCCCGTTCTCCCAGCTTAACAGAACAATATTTGCTGAAGTTCTTTCTCAATCGCTCTTCCATGGTTTTCACCTGTTGTTCCAATTTTACCTGCATTTCTTCTTCCATATTTACCAATCTGCCTTCAATGTTTCCAACCCTGTCTTCAAATTTTCCAATTTCGTCTTTTACGCTTCCAATCTCATTTTCCAGTTTGGAGTAATTATTCTTCAACTCATTTTCAATGAACGTCAATTTATCTCCCAAATTATCTTCCATTTTCTTAGTGTTTTCTTCCATTTTCTGGGTGTTTTCTTCCATTTTATTCTCCATTTTCTGGGTCATTTGTTCAAGGGCTTGCTTGAAAAATTCCATTGTCGCCTGATCCATTTTCTTCGTCTGTGATCTCGTTACTGGCATACAAAATGTTCAATAATAAAGTCCACAATTTAAATTAACACAGCAGTTTAATTCACCCCACACCTGACACCAATTGTTACGTTCTAGGGGTTCAAAATAAAATCACTGCTGAACGAAAATGTCTAATTTATTTACACACTACAAACTAAACGAATTATAACTAAATAACTAAACTAACTATAACACACTAATTTATGTACAACAATTCACTTCGATTTATATTCACTATTTATTTTCACTTCGTAGTTCGCTCGAATATTTAGCCTGTCGCTATAAACTTAAAACTTCCCTGTGGTCCGCGGCATCTCAGCTTATATACCAGTCCACCGCTTCCAGAACGTGCTTCGGTAACAGTTTCTCGTCGCGCGTAGAAGGAAAGGAATTATTCTCGATCGTACGCGTAGTCACTAGACTTCCGGGAATCAGTTGTTTACCTAGCGCTATCAGGGCGACAGAGGCGTACTAAGGGAATCTCGCTCGTTACACTATTAATAGTGATAAAGAGCTTTCTTTTCGAAATACACACAAGTTTATTTTTATGATTACCTACCTACATAAAATTAAAAAATAAAAATAGATTTTGAATAATTTATTAAAACATGTGTAGGTATTTTGTGGTGTCTATATTGGTATTCAAACTAAGGTGAAATTTATTGAAAAATTTAATACATTTATTTTTCAGCACTTTTATTTTAATGAAATCATTGTATTTTACTTTCTTCAAATATCAGAGAATCAAATAAAATACTAAATAGTCTAAAATGTATTTTAATATACCATAATCGGTACGTTTTTTGTTTACTTATTTTGAAATTAAAATTACCAATTTTCTGCTCTAAAGCGGAAAGTGACTAATGGTGGCAAAGGATAACTTTGTATTAGGAATTTGGATGTGTTTGATCAAATTGGTTTAACGCCCAATTAGAAATTACTTCTTTCCGTTTTCTACGTGCTAAAAATCCCCGAGATAATTCACTATCAGCTTTTTTCAAAATTCAAAAAATGAAAATAAAAAGTAAAAATCGTTAAATTGTTAATTAAACCGAAAAATAGATATGATCAAAAAAATTTCTTATTGTTCATTTTTATGTAGGTACCTACCGAGTATGTTAAATATACCTATATAAACTTAGAAAATTGAATATATTTTTTTAATGCAAATAAAAAATTTATAAAGAAAACTAATAAAATGAAGCAATATTAAACCCACGAGAAAAATTTGATACATAATTGTTAAAATATATCAAAGTTTCTAAAAAATGAATATAAAATTTACTGTTTCGCTATTTCAATATTTCAAAAAGAAAAACGGACAAAAGAGGAAAATAAAAAAATTAAAATAATAAAAAAATTGCAAAAATTGAGCAAACTACAAAGTCAGATAAAATTAAAAAAAGAAAACAAAAAACCGACAAAGAATTGAAAAATAAAAAAAGGCACAAATTAAAAAAATACCGAAAAAATCGAAAAGTAAAGAAATCAATAAAGTAAAGGTGATTTAAAAAAACAAATAAAGAAAAACGATAAAAAAAACAAAAATATCGAATAATATGAACAAACAAGAAAAAAATTGAATTACCAAAAATGTGAATACAAAAGAAGAACAAAAAAAACCGGAATAATTTAAAAAAATGTAAAAAAATGAGTAAGACATTGGAAACAAGCAAGAAAATAAAATGAAATAAAAAAACTTTGACAATTTAGAAACGAAAAATCAAAATAATAGGAAAAGAAAACAATAAACTGAAAAATATGGTTCAGATCAAATAATACAAAATAGAAAAAAAAACAGAAGAAAAAAGAATCGAAAAATCAAACAACAATCGCAATATTTTTTAAATAAATTTTAAATCTGATATTTTGCTCCATTCTCCTGTAATCTTATACGACGTGGTGTACTCGATGGCCATTTCTGCGACAGAAATATTTCGATTTAGCACCAGATTAGTCATTACTTGCGTCTTACTTCTGTTGATCTTTAGTCTGACTGCCATAAAGAGATGTCGTCTGCGAATCTTAAATAGCTCCATCTAAGTTGGTATGATGTTCATTTAAATCCGCCCTCTTGCAAGTATATTCTAGAAGTGTCGTGACTAATTTTTGGATAGATGGTATCTCCTTGTAATCCTCGTTGCTTGGGGTCTTTTTCGGATAGTCTTACGCTAGCTGTGGCATTTTGGTAGATATGTTTTGGTATAGCGATGAACTTTTTGTCATACAATATTCGCTTTTAACATTTTTTGCTGGTTTATAGTGTCAAATGCCTTTTTGTAGTCTATAAATATCACTGCCAAAGGTTTATTTTATTCTACAGATTTCTGCATTAGGTTCTTTATCACTAGCAAATGATGGTTTGTGCCATACCCAGATGGGAATCCAGTTTGTTCTCTGGGCTGATAAAAGTCTAACTTATCCTCCAGTCTTTAGGTAGCGGGTAGGTTATCCTCTTTGAACCCGATAAGGAATTGACTTACTTCAGGGATTTACTGCTTCTGCCTACGAGAGCTCCTGGTTCTCCTTCACTCCTTGCCCCAACGGAAACCAGGTCCCAACTCTATTACTATCCTGTCGAAATCTCAAATTCCTTCCTACATTCCCCACCACTCAATAACCCGTCTGTCCAACGTGGTGAGTTTTACGTATTACGAGTTTTTGATATTATCAAAGAGAATGTTAAATTTTGAGTGAATACTTTTTTTACTCATTGTGATAATTCAGTTTATTATTTTGTTAACTTTTTTATTTACTATTCCTACACTGTTTTCTTTTTTTTATGAAAATTTAGTTCTACATTTATATCGGTTAGATATTTTAGTATTATTCATTCTATTCTGGTGTTTTTTTTACTACTTTGTAATTGGAACATTTTCCCTTGAATTGGTGAATAAATAAATAAAAAATTAAAAATAAAAGAAAAAAAGAAAAATTCGAATTATTGATTGTTGCGCGGTACCAAGTCCGCTGGGTGAACTTGACCCCTACTCTAATTAAAAAAATTCGAAAAGAGGTTGACCTTAAAGGCCATCCTTGCAACTTCCCGCTAGTTTTAACCGCAAAGCTGTAGTTACGTGACGTATTTTGACGTTTTTGACTTTTTTTGAAATGTTTAAAAAGCCATAACTTTTTAACGCCTTATTCGATTTTGATGTTCAAGATGGCATTCGACGCAGTTTTTTGAGACCTAAAAACGTTACCCAGAGTGCAAAATCGGTTAGTCAAAAAATCTCTAAGTTATTGAAAAAAAACACTTTTTTTGAAATTTTTCGACAACGATATCTCACGAACGAATCAACCGATTTTAATTTGCAAAACGGCATTCGACGTGGCTTTTTAAGCTTAAGAGCTGATTAGGTTATGAAATTGATCAATGCAATAGCCAAAAAGATATGCCCAAAAAACATCATTTTTACCAATTGTTTTTTTCGGTTATTTTGAAATTTCTCGAAATCTACCAGCTCGAATCGGTTCAAACTTACAAGGAATCTAAGTTAGATGGAACTCTTTGGAATGCTTTCTATTTCCTTCCGATCGGTCAAGCCGTTCAAAAGTTATAAGAGGTTTACATACATCCACACACACACACACACATCCACACGTACATACAGACATACAGACACCCTCGTAAAAATAGTCAGGGGAGGTTCCTAAGACCTCAAAACGTTGAGATCCGATGAAAACTCGATTTTCGAAAAACGGGGTGAAACCAATAACTTCCCGATTTTAAAAAAAAATTTAATTTTTTTTAGCGGGAAGTTAAAAAGAATTATATTTTTTCGTAAAAAGTTTAATTATTGATATTTTTTCAAAAACAGAAAAACAAATTTATTTCAAAAACCAAATAAAAAAATAAAATCGTCAAATTTCGACAACATTCAATTACACGTAAAAAACTATTTGTTTAAAAGTTTATTTGAAAAATATTTACAATTTAAAAAAATCATGTAAAAAAACTTACCGTTGCCATACTAAAACAATTTATTACAAAAATACAGCACACCAGATTTGTTAGTTTCATTTTGACTGAGACTTACATACACAATAATCGCCCATCGATCCATTAAATTTTACTTTAATTATATTAAATGAAATGTGCAACAGGACCGTTTTATAATCTATATTAATTGAAAATTTTACTATTCCTATTGTTATATTTATCAATAACACTTAAATAAAATGTAAATGTTAAAGGTACTGAATGTAAAAAGTGCCTAGCTAAATATTTATCATCATTAATAAAGCTTTCATTAAATCTAATGTAATTTTTATTTATTAATTATTTCTATTTTTTAGATAGCGTAGTAGATAAAAAATAATAGTAATAATAATAATAGACTTACTTTAGGGATCTAGCACTCCTGCCTACGCGAGCTCATGGTTCTCCTTCACTCCCTAGCCCAAAGGAAACCAGTTCTTAAACCTAATACTATCCTGTCGAAATCTCAAATTCCCTCCTTTATTCCCCACCACTCACAAACCCGTCTGGCCAGCGTGGTGAGTTACGGCCAATTACCCCTAAAAGCTATATGAAGGACGAAACAACTAATTGGCCCTTATTCTCCGGCAGCTCCAACACCCCCAACTAAGATAGCGGTCGGAACAGGGTTGGAGCAAACGGTGCTAATAAGAATCCCCTGAGAAGATCAGGCTACCAAAAAGTACGACAAATGCAGATTACATTATACCAGAAGATGATGTAGTGGAGAAAGAGCTGAAAACAATAAAGTGGGACATCATCGGTCTCAGCGAAACAGGACGAAGAGAAGAAGCCCAAACTATTCTCAAATCGGGGCACTTATTCCATTTTAGAGGAAAGGAAGACCCTTCAACTGGTGGAGGTGGTTTCATTGTAGGTACATAGAAACCAAGCACAAAACATAGATAATGATGATAGATAATTGACAGCATCAGCCGAAGGGTTATATACCTTATCTTTAAAATAAATGCAAGATACAACCTCAAAATCATATAGACATATGCTCCAACGACTCCGAAAGAAGAAGACGAAAACTTTTATGAAAATTTAGAAACAGCACTGCATACCATATCAACATACTACGTATTGTTTAGTGGAGGCCAAGACAAGAGGCATACTGGAGCAGATGAGGCCGCCCACCAACCAGATGGACAGATGATCTAAAGCGCAAAACAGAGATAAATGGAAGAATCTAAGGTAAAACTATGTCCAGCAGTGGATGCATATGTTTTGTCGATGTTGATGAGTTATTTTTTTTGTAATAGTAAACAGTTTATTTTCAGTATCAGTTTTTTTTAATTATTATTGATTTTTTATGCAATTTTTTACCGATATTTTTCAGTTTCTCACCATTCTTTCGTTTTTTACTATTTTTTCCAGGATATATTTTAAGAGTTTTTTTAAAGGTATTTTTGGATTTATTTTTTTAATTTCTCACGATTTAATTTTTCACAATTTTTCCATTTCTTTTCCAGTTTTTATTTTATTTTATTAGTTTTTATGAATTTGCAAATTATTCTCAAATTGTTTTCTAATTTGGCATATTTTACATTTTTATAATTACTTAATGACTGTTTACTATTATTTTTGCCGTTTTAAATGTTTATTTTTTTAATTAAGAAAAATATCATTTTTTCCAATTGTTTGATGTATGTATGCCTTTAATTAGGGGTGAAAGATGCACCTGCCACCTATAAGATCTACTGTGTCCCCCTTTTCTTGCTATAATTCTGATGTTTCCTCAGACTTATAGCAGCTCTTCTAGTCCTATCTTTCTTAGAAAGTTTAGCATAGCGACAACGGCCGCTCAACCAAAAAGCTACAAGGAGGTGGCTACCAGTCACCTCCGAGTAGCTATAATAGACAAAAGCAACCCCTACGGCAAAATTTCTGCCGAAAGGGAAGCTCTTGTCCAAGACATGCTGCTGGGAGAGCTGGACAAGGTAATTTTTGCCGCCTCCTCCAGTAACGCCAAGCCACCAACGTTCCGTCAGTGGTCGCACTCTGGTGAAATCAGCAGAGTTACCTGCGATGACGACGCGACGTTGGCATGGCTTACAAACACTGTTGTTGGCCTTCGACCGTGGGAGGACGCATCACTCGAGGTGGTGCGAGTAGACTGCTTACCGAAGCTGACAAAAGCATCCTTCTGGATCCCGACTAGATCAACTGAGATACTCGAGGAGAAGGAGGTCGTGCTGCGTCGGCTGAGTGGGCAAAACCCGGACCTCAAGGTCTCGAGATGGTGCTCTTTCCACCACGAGGCCAAAACAGAACCAAGGGAGCATCTCTTCGTCTTCGGAGTAGGGGACGAAGACTTGACAACCCTTAAACAAAAGTCGATAAGGTTGAGCTATGCGTTCACCTCATTGACTATGAAGGTAAAGGCCGAAGAGGCCAAGAAGGAAGGTCAGGAGGAGACCAGCAGTGGCGTCGAGCTAGGAAGTCTGGCGGTCGACCCCCCTGCAGACGAGGCACCCGAGGAGGCACCTGAAAAGATGCAGACCGACGGGTCCTCAAAAACGGTCCCCCTGACCGAATAAATAATTGAAAAAATAAAAAATAATAATGGATCGTAGAGGAGGAGCCGACACGACTTCATTTATTCAGTGTAACCTTCAGCACAGCAGAGTGGCCACGGCAACTATCAGCCGCCACCTTGCTGAGCAACAGGACAGTATTGCATTAATCCAAGAACCGTGGATAAGGAAAACCAGAATCATTGGTTTAAGTACTTTAACTGGTAAAACTTTTTATTTTCCCAGCAATGACCAGCCAAGGACTGCCATATACGTACCTAGGCAAATTAAAGTTCATCCTCTGGCACATCTCTCCTGCTCAGACTTGACTGCAGTAAGGATGGAATGTGCTAGTTCTGACGGACAACCAAATACCGTAGTCATGGCATCAGTGTACCTTCCCTCTGATGCAGCCGCACCACCACCTAGCAGGGAACTGGAGGAACTGGTGAAGTACTGCCAGCACCAGAAATTGGAGCTCATAATCGGCTGCGACTCCAATGGACATCACGTCAACTGGGGCAGTAAGGACATAAAAGTTAGAGGTAAGTCACTTTATGACTATATAATAGGGAATAACCTCTGCATTATGAACAGAGGTACCTTTGTAAACTCTCGAAGTCAAACCATAGTAGATATAACGTTGTGTACAACTAAAATATCAAAACAAATCCGATGCTGGCAGGTGTCTGACGAAGTATCAATAATGTCAGATCACCGGTGGTTAGCATTTAAAATAGATCTGGGTGGTGTGCCCTCAACTCTATCCCGCGACCCTAGAAAGACCGACAGAGCAGCTTACGCTTCTCGGCTGGAAAGGGCTCTGCGGGAGCGTGAGGTCACCACACTCGGAAATAATAGTGATCTGGAACGGTATACAACAACTATACAGAACACAATCATCAAGTCTTACAAAAGCTCTTGCCCCCTAAGGCTGACTAATAATAAAGGCAACTTCACCCCTTGGTGGTGTCCAGAATTAGAACGCCTAAGGAAGATGGCGAGAAAGGCTTTTAACAAGGCAAGTAGTTCAAAACTCCTCGAGGATTGGAACTTATACAAGCTCCACCTTAAGGAATAAAAAAAAGTCGTTAGGCAAAAACAGAGAACGGCATGGAGAACCTACTGTGAAGAAATCGAGGATTATCCACAGGCAGCGAGACTCCAAAGAGCCTTAACAAAAGATCCATATAGAGATATTGGTATACTTAAGAAACAGGATGGTAGTCAAACTACCAACCTGGAAGAAAGTTTACATCTCTTGCGAGAAATACACTTCCCCGATTCTGTTGCCACAGTAGAGGCAAAGTGGAACGAGGAACATCACATACCCTCGACAGAGGACTGGCACATTGCCAGACTCATTGTTACCGAGGACAAAGTTAAATGGGCAATAGGTAGATCTTTTTCTTCTATTTCGTATGATCCTTGGTATCTGACCCTAGAGTTACGTGCAATGCATTCTGAGAGTATGTGTACTGAGGTTTCCTTCTCTTCCTCACAGAATATTTACTTTGCTTCATCTACCAATCCTAGTTTCTTCACGTGTCCTCTTAATCGGCAGTGCCCGGTTAATATTCTCATTTAATACGGAGGTTGTTTTTACTGTGGTTCTGAAGCTGGAAAATCTCTTCTGGTTATATTTTCCTAGGAGCGTCTTTGGTTGTCTTAGTCCTTCTAGATCGTTCCAGTACTTGGATTTTTCTCTATCGACTTCTTTCCTTACTTTTTCTAAGACTGCACTACTGCTGATTCCACAAGATGGTTCTGGTCCCAAATATGGGGTTTCAGCTCCTTATTTGCCAGCTTAATTGCTGTTTCATTTCCTTCTATTCCTCTATGTGTCCTGGAACTCATAAAAGGGTAATAGTGTTCTTTTGTCCTAGTTCACTTAGTTTGCTTAGGCATTCCAGGACCATCTTTGAATTGATAATGTGTGACTTCAGTGCTTTGATGGCTGACAGGTTTACATGGCACGGATTTCCGCTTGAAAAATGCTTGGGTATGCAATGCATCCAGGCTTTCTATGTATTTGACTCTAGGTCCAAAATCCTCTTCTCCTGTTCCAACATCTGTCTTGGAGCCGTCCGTATACCATTTTATTTTTGATTAAGCCCCCATATGATGCCTTTGTCCCATTCTGATTTACTACTCACTTATGTGGTGAATTTTCTCACCAAATTAAATTTCTTTAGCATGTGATCTTGGGGCGTTTCCCAAAAGTTTGATAAAATGGAAGTGAACGATGTTTTTCCTTTGTTGTTACTTCTTTGACCATTCTATATATTCGGAGGAAGGAAGGAAAACTAGTATTTTTCTTAACGAAGCGTCTATTGAAAATATAAAATTGTTAGCTGAGCGCTTTCGGCCTAAACACCGGCCATCATCGGAGCTAAAACTAAATTAAGGAACAATATACAATTTTGTAAAAAAAAAACAACAAATAGGTAACTTAAGTCCTAATGTAAATCAATACCCCAGAGGAGAAAAAGAAAGATAGACACTGTACAGTCATCCAAAACTAGCCAATCCATAGGAAAAGCAACTACCATGGGGTGGTCAATAAAACAACATCAAACATATATATAATAAAAGGTTGAAACTTCCAGGCTCTTTGAAGAAGAGCAAGGAAGGGAAATTAAAATTAAAAACAGTCGGTGTAGAAGCTGCAAGAAAAATTATATTTTATTAGTGAATAAAAATTAGAAGCCAGATAAAACTTACTGTGAGGCATCTACGATGGAATATAGCCTCAGTAGATGCCTCACAAAAGTTTTTTTACTTTATTTTAATTTTTTGCGGTTTAAGTCGATTTTTTTGCGATGATTTATGTTTTTTTTATATTTTCTTTCATATTTTTTAATTTTTCCAGATTTTTAGGAATCTTTATAATATTTTTTTATATTTCTTAACATTTTACATAATTCTGTCTTATTTTTATAATTTTTTTCATTGAAAAATACCAATTTTTTTTTGGATTTTAAACGAAAAATTCCATTTCTCAAACTTTTTAAATTTTTTTTACATTTATTAAAGGAACATTACAATTTTACTTTCATACTTATCTTATTTTACGTTTATACACAATTTGTTAAAACTATATTCCTTTTTTTTAATGTACTTTTTGGATATCCTTTAATATAAGTTTCACAGTTTCATTAGGTTTGTTACATGTTGTTTTCCACATATATGGTTTTCCAGTTCTTCTCAACTTCTTCTAATTTGATTAACGTTAGTATCTCTAATTAGGTTTTCCATTGGCCAGCTGAACGTTAAACAGTTGGAAAAAAGAAGACGAGATTTTTAATTGTCAATCTGACGTTCAATCTGACACTTGCTCCTAAATTTCTAATTCGAATCACTATTTTATTAATATTTATAAATATTTATCCAAATTGATAGTAATTGGCACAACTATCGAACATTATTTTCAAATATGTAATTAATAGGTGTTCAATGGCGTCTGCAGAACTGTCAGATCATGAAAATCAACATAATGTAAGGGAAATTGACCATAGTGAAATACAACAACTAGAAGTAAGTTTAATACTAATATTTTCATAGACTTTTATAAACAGTTTAGGAATTCACAATTTAAAAAATTCTGTAATTCCAGGTTGTAGGTGAAGGTAGTTTTGGAGTAGTTTCAAAAGGAATATGGAACAATACCTATGTTGCTGTAAAAAATATTACTCGCGAAGAAGAGAAAAAGGCTTTTCTGGTAGAGGTACGTCAACTTTCAAGAGTTGACCATGAAAATATTGTAAAGTTATATGGCGCGTGTACAAAAGGGCAGCACTTTTGTCTTGTTATGGAATATGCAGAAGGTGGTTCATTGTTCAACGTTCTTCATAGATCTAATTTACATTACACCTTTGCTCATGCTATGTCATGGGCATATCAATGCTCTAAGGTAAGAAAACTTTATTAAGTTATTAATGAAAGTTTATCAATCAAAAAGTTAAAATTGTACTCAAAACCAATTAAATCCACTGTGTTACTGAGCCGATTTCATTTTAACAGAATAGGTTATTTGAGAAATATATCCCTAGTTATTTCATTTAGTTAAAGCTTATTATTCTTTTAAGTCAAACTACTATTTTAACAGTTAGAAATTGAGATTCGTTCAAAATTTTTGAAGATATTGTGTTATTTAAATAATAGTATTACAGAATAAATAACTCTAATTAATTAGATAAGATGTAAATTTTAATTATAAATACATTTTACAGGGAGTAAAATATTTACATGCTATGCAACCAAAGCCATTAATACACAGAGATTTAAAACCACCAAATTTACTACTCATTAATGGCGGAATTCATCTAAAAATATGTGATTTTGGTACTGCAGCTGACAAAAATACGTACATGACTAACAATAAGGGTTCTGCAGCTTGGATGGCACCAGAAGTAAGTTGCAATGTATCTAAAAAAGTAATATATTTTTAGTCAACATGAATTTTTTTTTAAATTTAGAAATTTAAATAAGTATCATAATTATAATTGATTTACATTTCTTAAGTAATATATATTTGTTTACAGGTTTTTACTTCATCAAATTATACAGAAAAATGTGATGTATTCAGTTGGGGTATAATTCTTTGGGAAGTACTTTCACGAAAAAAACCATTTTATAATCAAGGCAGTTCAGCATTTAGTATAATGTGGGCAGTTCATAAAGGAAAAAGGCCACCACTTTTGAGAAACTGTCCGCCTGTAATTGAGAAATTAATGACATCATGTTGGGATCAGGATCCCAAAAATAGACCTAACATGGACCAGGTAATTATGGATTTGAAATAAGTTTTTAGGGATGATCACAATTTGCCTTTAAATTGAATATAAATAGGATTTCCTAAATATAAAAAAATTATGTTGTATTAAATTTTTAACATTATTTTTTAATATTATATTATATACTTTTTAGATTGCACAAATTATGGAAAAACTCTGCTCTTTACTTGATGGTGCGGATAAACCAATCCAACCTTCGAATTACAGTTGTGAAGAAAATGATCGATTAACAGAGGAGGAAGAGGAAGATACTGATACAGAAATTGAAGATATTTTTAAATCTACAACGAATGCAAATAGTGACAATATTATTAAAACTCTACCTCAACCGACAGAAGAGATGATGAATCATCCGCTTACTGTGGAATGTTCACCTGTAAATATATTTTTAGTTTATTCAATTTTGATAAATTTATCCACAAAGATGGGTAATTTTGTAAAGATGCATTTTAATTTTTAAGGTATATTACAGATATTTAAATATTCTCCATATGTTCTTTGTTGCATCAAATGTATGTTTTCTTCTATTATTTGAGGAACTTCTTGTCACTAAAATAAAAGATGAATCAATATGTTTGAAAATGGTCCTTGCTAATTTTAGCTGCTTTCCATTTATGTTTTCGTCCTCTAGGACACCACAAGAGTTTTGTGCGCGATGTACCATTTTAAGGAGTTCGAAGCTCTACGCTCTTCTGTAACTCTACCCTCGTGAACCGACAATTTATTTGAGGTACTTATTTTTTTTAGGATAGAATCTTACTTTCTTACTGTCAAAGATTAGACATCTGTGTTAATTTTTTTTTGTTGCATAATTCGAATTTATTCATTTAGGTATTGTTTTTTGGTTATTACCATGGAGACTAGACAAGGAGTACGAACCATAGAGATATTATTATTATGTATAATAATATCTCTATGGTACGAACTCCATGTATGCAAATAGGGCTACCAAAATAAGAGGGCGCTTGTGTTCCATTTGTACCAAAATGGCGACCAATGAGGACGTAGTTTGAAATAAACTAAATAATTTTTAATTATGTAATTACTAATTTATTTACACAATGAAAAAAATAGTTCGTTCTTTCAGATATAAATAATAAAAACCAATTTAATAATTCACGATTATTTAATTGTCTATATTCATACCGATACAAAAGGAAAACTAGCGACGCTAGTGGTGAAAAAAGTAAACCTAATATGTACGATACCGTAGACAGATTTTGGCAATTCCCCCTGGTCGAGTGCGTACTCCTTGTCTAGTCTCCATGGTTATTACTATCATTTGTATAATAAAAAGTAACATTATAAGAATATTTGAAAGTGAACCCAGTTGTTCGAATCATAAAATTTAAAACATTATGAAAGACAATTTTATGTAAGGTATAAATACATCTCTTTATTATATATTATCTCAGGGTTCGCGGAACCTGATTGTATAAAATAGTTGTCCATTTATCAGCACTCCTCAGTGCACCAAAGTTTCAAGCCCTAGATTATCACACTTTTAAATGGAAAGCCGCTTTTATTAATCTTGATGGAAATGTCAAATTTGGCAAAGGTCGTCTTTAAAATCTGAAAACTTAAATAAATATAAAAAATGTTTCAAGATTCTTCTAAGCTTTCGACAACTAGATCGGTTTTGGTTTTCAAAGATAAAAAAAAATGAACAAAAAATCTTGGAAAACCAAATATCGGAAGAAGGGTTATATAATTTTAATTTTTTGTTCATGTTCATGTATAATTTTTTTTATCTTTGAAAACGCCAACCGATTTAACTTTTGTCAAAGATTAATTTAAAATTAATAAAATAAGCACGAGTCGTTTTCAAACATATTGGGGCAAAAAGTTCCCCAATTAATGGAAGAAAACGTATCTTACAGATATTTTAAATATTAGTATCTTTTTTGCAAAGTATGTTTTCTATTATTTTTTAGTAAATATACAGTGAAATATATACGAAATGACTATATTTTCGATTTTAAGTAACGTTGAGATTTCGTTTTAAAACAACACTTGTATTACCATGGTTTTGTGCCACCACATATTAAATGAAATAAATTCCTGAAAACAACATTGTTGGTATGGATACAGAAGATTGTTAACTTGTAATCTATTATTTTTTATATACATTATTTTTTTAAGTTACGGATAATTAGTAATTTACCATTTTTAGATTTTTTCCTGTGGTTCAGTTGCTGATATTTATATGTATATAGATAGTAAATTTTATCCAAATGTTTATCCTCCATTTTTATGAATCATTTCTAAAGGATAACAAATTTATTCAAAGATTTAATTTTTTGTTACTGGTATATCTTTTTATTAAGATTTCTCTAAAATTATTGCATTTGTATTTAATGTTTATTTTTATTGTTTTATAGAATGCATGGAACCTTGAAAATAGTTACTATATGCAAACTATGCCTGGTTTCGACAGAGCGGTACCCAAAAATGGTAAGTGTCTTGCATGGTATCTTTTATGTAAATTATAGATGATTTCGCAAAAAAAAATAAAAAGGTATAGATATAATAGTACATTTTTTTTTGTTACAAGTGTATATTAGTATCAGTAACATTGAAAAAAGCGTAAATCTTAAATTGTTTACGCTTGACCAATCGTTGAAATGTACAATTATGCCCGAAACGAACTAATATCAAATCTACCTTAATATTAGATTTCTATAGTTTTTTTATTTATGTATTAACGCAGAAACATAATAAGGTAGCTAACCAATTACTAAAATTACACAACATTAACATTAAGACAAACATAAAAACACTGCAAGAATCATTTTCAAAGTATAAAAGTAAAACATACAAAATACAAGCGAAAAAATATTAATTGATCAAAGTACATTTACAGAAACCATTCATTCTTTTAAACAAATCGCAGGAATGATTAAAGGGATCAACTTCAATTATCTGGAGATGACTCCTCGGGAGCCTAGAAAATGAAGATATAAAAAATTAATTTGCGGTATATTGACATAAACCAAAAAAAAGGTTTACAGTTAGGTCTTTTATTAGCTAACAAAATTAACATTGCTTAACAATTATAGCAATATAGTTTGTTTAAATTAATGAAATAAAAAAATAGCCCTTCACCTATAAATTGTTGCCAATCACGTGAAACTTTCGAATACAACTGTCATCACGTTTATTTAGTTTTCATTAATTAATGTGTCTTTAATGAGCTTCTAATATTTTCTTTTCTTAGTGGGCGATCGAGAAAACAAAATATGTCACCACACTAAATAGTAAAATGCAGTCTACCTTTTTTAGCCACTGATTACTCACTAACCGAAATACACTTTATGTTATATACATTAAGACTTGCACAATATTTTTTTCTCTATTTACACACTTATTACTTTTATATTTGTTTATTATATCATTTGTGAGCTATTGATAAAAGCAAAACTTTGTAAATTGTAAACTTTGTTTGCAAAGTTCCACAAATAATTTTTGTTCAAAAGAAAAAAATGTGATATTGTTACATTAATTTATTTATTTATTTATTTATTTATTTATTTATTTATTTATTTCAACGGCAGAGCCAGTTTACAAAAAACAAAATAGACTATGCTATTTAACTATACATATTATAGTGGCAAATATAAAGAATTAAAATAAACAATACCATAAAATATACAAAATTATAACAAAAAACTCAAAATTATAACAAATAAAACCAATGTCAGTCGCTTAGTTCCCTAAGTTGCTGTTTAAATAAATTTAAAGAGTTGGATATGAAAGGGTCAAGATTAAGCTCATTGTATGCCCTCATCATTCTAGTGATTGGTGAGAAGAAACCGTAATTAGCATGATGAAACGGCAAACGAAACATAGGAGGATTTTGAGATCTATGATTAATACCAATATGGAATGGTACACTCTCCAAAATCGCAGGGCAATGATAAATTCCATTCAATATTTTATAAAATGTTACTAACTCTGAGCGAGTTCTCCTTACTTTAAGACTGTCGATCTTAAACACGTCTTTTATTTTATTATAGTCGATATGGAAGCCCTGGTAAATGTCAATGTTAGCCCTAAAAGCTAGGGAACGAAGAAAAGCCTTCTGAACTGTTTCAATTGATTCTACATGGTTAGAATAATAAGGTGACCACACTGGCGAGGCGTATTCAAGCCCAGAACGAACCAGAGAAAAGTAAAGCATCTTGAAACAAAAGACAGACAATTTACCAGAGTTACGCACAACAAAACCCAGATTACGCATTGCTCGATTAACAATCTCATTATAGTGAGGCACAAATGTTAATTTATTGTCTAGTAAAACACCAAGATCTCTGATTGTAGTAACAGATTCAAGCATTTGACCATTTATAGTATAATGATTTGCAACCAAGTTCAGAGAACGGCCAAATGAAATACTTAAGCATTTTTTAATATTAAGCTCTAAACCATTATTTATCGACCATAAAAAAACGCTATCAACATCAGATTGTAAGAGTTGAGCATCATTTGAACATTTTATTCCCCTGTACAACTTTAGGTCGTCTGCAAACAATAAAAATTCAGAGTGACGAACAACACGACAAAGATCATTGATAAATAAATTAAACAAAATTGGTCCCGTGTGGGAGCCCTGTGGCACACCAGAAAAGACCTGAATTTCATCAGAAATCAGGCTATTTATACGCACCAGTTGAGTTCGATTAGATAAAAAACTTTCAATCCACTTTACAAGACCCTCACCCAGGCCCATTGCAAGTAATTTCCGAATTAGATGTTCATGACTCACTCTATCAAACGCCTTCGAGAAGTCAGTATAAACACAATCCACCTGATTATGCCCCTCAAAGGCATTCAACAAGTACTGCTGATATGTAAGTAGATTAGTTACGGTAGATTTACCTTCTGAAAAACCGTGCTGCTGTTGTATAATTACACTTCGACTATGCCATGAAAGCTCCTGTGCAAAAAGACAGTCAATAAGCTTGGGAATTTCAGATTGTATGCTTACACCTCTATAGTTAGTAATGTCATCCCTACTACCACTTTTATAAATGGGCGTCAAGAAACTCGTTTTCCAAAAATATGGAAAGCACCCAGAAGCAAAGGAGAGACTAAATAAATAATGCAGGGGTTTGGTAAGGGAACACACACAATTTTTTAATAAAACTGATGGTATACCATCAGGCCCATGGGAATATTTAGTTTTGAGGCTGCTAATAGCATCATAAACGTCGGTTACAGATATATGAACCGTATTAAAATTAAGACTGTAATTGAAATTATAATTAGGAATTGTACCTTCATGACTTTTGTAAGTTCCTGAAAAATGATGAGCAAACAAATTAACTATATCCTGACCACTTTCAGCAAAGTTACCATTTAGCTGCATGCAATTGGGATAGGAGCCTGATCTACGCAAGTTGTTTACATGTTTCCAGAAATTATTTGAGTTTTGTGCTACATCATGATTAATTTTAGCAATGTACGATTTATAGCAATTTTCCAGTAGAACCTTGCATCTATTTCTTAAAGAGGAAAACTCAATATAATCAATATCAAGGTTGGAAGCTTTATATCTTGCATGTGCTGCCTTTTTCTCCACAATTAATTTTTGCAATTCACGAGAGAACCAAGAAGGAAAATTAGAAGATTTAAAGTGCTTAGTCGGAACAAACATTTCAAGTGCATAATACAGAACACTGTAAAAATATTCAACGCACTTATTAACATCTGTAGAATCAAACTCCTGTTCCCAAGGAATGGAAGCAAAAAAATTATTCATGGAATAATAATCACAATTTTTAAAATCTAAATAACAAAAATCATACTTAAGACTACTCATGTTACTAACTGGAACTGATAATTCATAAGCTAGGTGACGCTGTGTAATATTCGTAAGAGCTTCACTAGCAGTTGAAATTTTCACACCCACAATATTTGTGAAAACGAGATCAAGAAAGTTACCATATGCGTTAGGAATGTTATTTATTTGTAACAAGTTAGCATAATTGCAGGCTAAGCATAGATGATTGGCCGAGGTTGCTGACTGCGAACTGTCCACACATAACTTGCTCTCAGCACTGTACCATTTAGCGTCCGGTAAATTAAAGTCACCACAAACCAACATTTCACTCTCCGGGTAAGTACAGACTACCTCGAACAAAGCTTGAGCAAAATCTTCATACACAGAGATAGGAGACGCCGGTGGAATATAAACTGCAGCTAGAATGACCATTATTCCACAATAAGATATATGAACAAATAGTTGTTCAACTGATGAATTATTTACTTTAATTTCACTAGCCTTAATACACTTTCTCAACGCCACCATTGTACCGCCACCTCTGGCCTTTCCTGTTGTGTCTGGATTACGATCATTCCTAAAAACATTAAAGTCCCGTAATCCTAACTCGTCATCTGTAAAATCAGGACTAAGCCAGGACTCAACAACTACTAAAATATCATAAACGCAAGAGTTAACATTATGCCTCAATTGCTCAATTTTTGTGCGAACACCACCAGCATTATGAAAATAAATATTTAGTTTTTTGATTTTTTTTCTTCTTTGTGTCTATCCTTCCTCAGGACCTTTGGCATACCATTCACATAACGAATGCACAGGTTATCTTCAGTAGCAGATCTAGTTTCAAGTTCCTCATAAGCTTTTTTAATCTCATGACGCTGCAGAACAGTCAAATCTGCTTTAATACGAATTTCGGAGTTGTTTAAAAGACTCCTATTTTTTAAGCAGAGAGATGCAACAGTTGGATCGAATAGCAAAACCTTAAGAGGTCTTACTTTATTATTAGCTGGCCTACCCAACCGAAATGCTTTAAATTTGTTGCACTGTACGTTAATTTTGGTAAAACAGTCCTCAATCTTTTTCCTGTCATGATCTATTCTTGTTTTGGAATCAGCGGCATTACTTTCCGGGACATTGAACAGTAGTACATTTTTGGATCTAGAATTACGATCCTGGATTTCGGAATAAACATCGCCGGCTTCATTACTTTGGGAATTCATGGTGGGATCAGGGCGATCATGAACAGATTTTTTTAATGCATCAATTTCCTCTCGTAATTGATAAATTTCTTCTTCATATGTAATTGAAGATTTTAATTGTTGCATTTCCGCGATCAGGCCAGTAATCATATGATTTTGCTCAGTTATGGCATTAAATATTTGTAAAATTACCAAAGCAACATCTCCCATATCAATATTTTGTTTATTAACCAGCTTATCCTGAATTTTAGTTCCCAAGTCGAACAATGACGGCTCCGTCCGAGTGTCAGAACCAGTAGATTTAGAAGCAAAAGATGAAACAGAGTCATGCGTAGCCTGAGTAATTTTTTGTGACGGCTTAATTTGATGATCAACTTCCGGCAAGTCGAGTGATGCACGACACCTAACCCTGATTTCACTACATTTATCACAAATCCATTCGTGACTTTTTTTCTTCCTCGCCTCAGCACAGATTTTATTAAAATCCGAAGCAGATAGATTTGTACAGTTTATATGAGACCAGTTGGTACACAAACTGCATTGTATTGCGCGCGATTTCGGAAGAATTGCCTTGCAACACTTTCCGCACACTGAGTCAGACCCCATCTCTTTTAATCTTCCAGGTTGAATCACAAAATGTAAGAAGTTTAAAATGTAAAAGCCGGTCCTGCTTATTGTTGGTTCCTTTCTGTAAACTTTATAAATGCCTTATCAGTAAATGATAAGATAAGTATCGTTTTTGTTTTAACAAAAAAGTTAGAATTTATCAGAAGCCTGCACTTTAATTGCAAAAATTCCAATGAAACCAAATTACTGCACGATGTTATTTGTACATTTATAACAGTGGTCACTAGAGCTTTAAAATGATATCAAAATCAATATTTAAAAGTTAATATTTCGCACAAAACTATAGAAATTTATTAACTACTTTAAAAGCACTGTTTCCACAATCTACACCACAATTTGAAGATATTCACAAGAACCTCTAAATTAAAAATATTAAAATCATTTAAATGCAAGAGTTTGGTGCATATGTGAGATTTATAAGTTGATATGATATTTTACACCAATAAAAAGCGAACTGTGGAATATCTATGTTAAAAGAATCATCAAGCAAAGCAATGTTCAAAGACTTGTTTACCTTAGCATAACTCGAGCTCCGAGAGGCACTCCAACAGCAGCAATGAATGTTCTGTTAAACCTTCCTCTTCTTCACATTATTTTGAAGGCTGAGACAAGGATGGGCTGCAAAAAAATCTGAGCAACATTTTTGTTAGATCTGGGCACAACAAACTAAAGCATGAAATTGGAGATGTCATCACACTACATTGTTCTCAAATACTTGTCTGATAAAACATTTCATGTAGAAACTCATAAACGATAGGGATAGCAAAATGCGAGCACTTGAAGGTTGTACCTGGTACACTTGCTTTCATAAGTTAAGCATAGACATATTTTTTTTTCTATTGTAAATCGAAGTTGTTAGATCCGTCTGTGATACCAGTCAATCGGACAATCTGACTGATTGTGTTTTTGAATTTACAGCAGTGACGAAAATGTAATAATTTTTCTGTGGAAACCTTTACCTCTGTGTTTCAGGCAGAGGGATATCCAAGCTTCCAATTTAATGACTTATAAATTTGAGCAGAACAATATATGTACAGATAGTAAAGTGATAAACAGACTAAAATAGGAGTGTCGAGTAGACCTCCATGTTCTGACTCAATTTAATAGTGTTATACTAATTTGGGTCCTAGGACATAGAAGAATACAAGGCAACGATCAGACTGATAAACTCTAAGGGTTCCAAAAATACTTACCAGAGCCGGATGAAAACCTGAATCCGTAGACAACACAACAATCACTGGGAACACAACTCTGATCAAGCACACAACAGAATGTATATTGAACAGACATGTGCTAGAAGAGCCGAAAGACTGCGTAAAATACACAGCAATCACCTCCGAGTCATTACAGGATTCCTTACGGGCAATGCATTGGTCAAAGGAGATCTGCAAATCAGGGGCTGTTTAATGGAGACCCTACTGCAAATTTTGCGACAGTGAATATATAATAGGTTAATACATTCTGTGCTATTGCGAGACATTGGATAGAAGTAGAAGTCAATTTTTGGAGACTTCATAGTGACTCCACAAACGTGGTATCAATTCTTTTAGACCTGTAGAAATTAGTACAGAGTACAATATGTGTTTATAACACTGGAAATAGCATAAGCCTAATTAGGTTGCAGTACGATCGGTGTCTATATGGCGGACGGCTTCTATAAAAAAACGAAACATACGACATCACCTGAGAGTAAAATTGATTATATTTTCCCATATTTCTCCAAACCTAAACGAAACACATAATACTGTGACTAGTAATAAGAGAAATAAAGTTATTTATTAGGAAAGTTTTTGTATTTTCGCCGTTTTCGTTGTCTCTTTGTCATTCCATGGAATTTTGTAATCGAATTTAAACCTATTTCCCGACTACCTAGAGCTCTGAAATTTTCAGGATAGCTAAGAACTGGATGACAATGCATGTCTCAAGTGTGTTTAGGCATATACATAGATTTCGAAATTTATACTGAATTGTTATTAAATTAAATATGATTTAAGTTGTGTATAGATATTATCATTTTGAAAGTTTTCATATAAGTTTATAGTAGCTGAATTGGATATGCGTCTAATTGTGACAGTTCTGTTGGGTTATCGTAATGGGATCGATCATGCGAGAGAGAAGAGTTTTTTCTGTTTTGTTTTATAATAGTAATATACATCATTCAAAGCTTATTTTTATTAAAGTAGGCCTTGTTAGGGTGATGAATTTCGCCCTGTATATTTATTCTTATTCTCAGTTGTAAATGCGCTGTTGTCACGTCCTCAATAAAATCATAGTGTCAGTGACAATAAATAAAATAATTGTGTTCTCCATTTCAGCGCCATCAAAAACTTAGTACTTTCACAAAAAAAAAAAGGAAATCATCAATTTAAAAATATATATTTACATATAATGAATAATGAATGCATTTACAAAATAATAGTAATTAAATAAAAGCAAACAATAAAAATATTTAGAAAAAAGTCTAGAACAAATTTTCTATGTCTATATAATAAGTTTTACAACAAACATTTAAATTGGACCAGCTATAAATGAGGAAAATACAAATTTTTTATTTTGTCGATAAGTATTACAGCAGCTATATATTGAAGAGTTTTTCGTGGAGCTTTCCAGGTAGTACGGCATTATCACATACCAATTGGTTTCAGCCATTTTGATAAGTAAAACAAAGACAAAAATTCCCATAAAATGTTATGCTTCGTTATATATCTAAGCTTTCAAATATTGGTAATCCATTAAAAATGTGTTTAATAGTTTCAGTGCAATTATTCAGCAGAAAAGCAGATACACTGATAGTAAAAAAAATAAAGTACAAAAGAAAATGAAACATACAAAATTTAAAAAAAAACATATAAACAACAAAAATTAAAGCTACAGATTTGGTTAAAACTATTGTTAATCTGTTCTGTATGTATTTTTAATCCACCTCCATTATTTCATTGGATATATCAGAGTCACTATCAAATCCAAAATCGGAATCGTCAGAATCTGATTCCTCCAATGAAATAATTAAAGGAGGAATATTGTCATGTGAGCAGTTTCCCATGTAATTAGTCCAATCTGCCAAAATAAGTTCGTCTGTATGTCTACAAAAATTTTTCCACATGTCTGGTGTACATTGTCTTAACGCTTCTGTCCAAGTTTTTTTAACCCTATCCCTGTCTGAATATAAAGATGCAATATTTTTGTTATAGTAGGTCTTTGTAAAGCCCCATGCCAACTCTATTGGATTATATTGACAGTGGTATGGGGGTAGTCGAAGTACATCATGTCCATGTTGCTTTAATATTTCATCTACTACATATGTCTTATCGTTACTTTTGTATGGTTGAATTATAGTGTATAATTGTTTTTTTGTCATTTTTTTGTCAAATGCGATGTTATTGCTGCTCAACCATCCCTGCATTATCTCTTTTTTTGCTGAAAATGTAGGTGGTTTGTTTAGTTGTACAGAATGATAAGGAGCATTATCCATTACCACTACACATTTGTCTGAAAAATTGGATAAAGCAGGAATGAGTTGATTAACCATCCAGTTTTTGAAAATGTCACCGTTCATAGTTTTGTGATAGTCAATGTCAGTATTTGAAGAGTCTAACAACAAGTCACATCCCTCTAAAAACCCAGTATTTGTTCCTGCGTGTAAAATTGTAAATCGCTTTCCTTCAGATTTCAAATGCAATGGATTGCTTTTTAAATCAGATTCATGTACCCAACGACGCGTTGGAGTGCAATTTTTGTATATCCACGTTTCGTCTAAGTACACAAATCTGATTGATTCATTGCGCTTTTTTAGTTCCATAAATTTCCGAAGGAAAGCGATTTTGCTGATTTTGATATGTCTTTGCTCACTTAAAATTTGTCGTCCGTTCACTTTTTTAAATTTATATCCCATTGATTTTATAAGTGTGTATAAAGTGGTACGTTCACCCCTAAAATCCAAGTTTTGTTTCACATCAGTCAAAAGTTTGTCTAAAGTAAAATATTCGTTTTTGGAATTGTACGTCCAAATCTGCCGCTGCAAGTTTTTTTTTTTTAAATGAAGTTATCAAATGTATCTGCTTTATCATTCTTCCTTTTATCCGCCGCTTCTTTGCCATTAGCTAAATCTTCTTTTAAGATATTTCGTATAGATATAACACTAACCTAAAAAAACACGAAAGATTAAAAAAATAATAAAAATTTAATTTAATGGATCAATGAATAAACATTAATTCATCTATTTGCTATCAAATTACATTTTAATTACCAAACTTTATTAATTAAAGAAAATATTTTATTTTTAAAACATTTTTAATTATGTTACATTGTAAAATATTGAAAAGTAGTGAGTTTTTAGGTTATGTGCAGTAATTTGAATGTAAAAACTGTAAAAGTGTATTTTTTCTAACAATTATCTTCATATACAACTAATAATAAAATTAAAAATGTTTAGAACTATTTGCTAATGAAAATAATGGAATAATCGGGTATAAAACACATATTGTACTTACATTAAAAACCTCAGAGATCTTTTGTAAATATCCGTCTTCTGAAATTCTCTGCTCTTTCTTAAACATGTAATAGCATCTCTGAAGGCATTTTTTTGTCTCTACACAAATTTTTTTTTGGCATATTTAATTTCTTAAACACAATTTACAATTATATTTATGCTATTTGATGTCAAGCTTGTCAAATTGTGACTTGCAATGAATTGGTAACTTTCAAACACCAACATGACAAAAACCAATACCAATGTGAAGAAATAAAAAGATAGCCTGCTAGATATAAATAAACGTTGAATCGTTAATATGACCTATACATTAGTAAAAAAAAACTTTCTACTATAAAAAGTTCGTTTTATAAATTGTGATTATATTAATCATTGAACTGAATTTGAAATTATAATTAATACAATTTTTAATTTTATATCTAATGCAATTTTTCTTCTTCTATATAATTTTAGTTATATTTTAATCATATCTGAATCTGTTCTATGATTAAAAATACATTTACCCATATTGATACCTGCTTCAATATAATAAAAAAATGCTGCTCTCAAATGAAAATATTTTCAACTTCCTGCTCGTGTCGCTTAATAAATTACCCAGAAAAAAAAAATTAGAACGCAACCAAACAAACGGTGTCCAATATAAATACACACGTTGAGTCATGTACTCTAAAAACAGACGCCAGATAAAGAGAGCTATAGTTTTATTTATAATTTTTAAAATAGTACCGGGTGGCACTTGACTTTTTCACTAATAGCATTTTGGTTACTGACACACAAAGCTATATGTCATAATAATATAAATATACTTTGTTCTGGTTGTTTATGTATTTTACACTATTGATCTTCCCAACTTAATAATGTTGTTTGTAGATTTATGACAAAAACCTCCTTTGTTTACAAATTGCATTTGGCAACGAGTGATCCTTAGATTTTTCATGTTCATTACACAAGAATGAGAAGTTCGTTACGCCATGCCAGACGCTTGTATATATAATTTGATGTATTTTCAAACTATTGAAATAAGAGTTAACCTCATTTTACTTCTAGATATTTTACACGGAACAAATAGATTTAGAATTTTACTATAAATTAGGTATTTCACATTAAAGTAAAATCGTAAAAGTGTTGGTGCGTCTAATATAAATTGATTTATAAAAAAAAATTAGTTGTGTGCTTTTCTTTACCTTAGACACAATGAATAAGTAAATTTAAGAGTTTAACTGAAAATTATTTCATCCGGAAATAATACATACAACTTATATGGAATCACGCAGTAATTTCGAAAAATAGAGTTGGTTTAAAAAACAGTCATTAAGGATTTGTTTTTCGAAACCAAACTAAGTACAAAAAAAATAATGAAAATTAGTACCATTAGAGAACAATTAACAAAAAGTGTAGATTTCTATAAAATTGATTTTTCGATTAATGAAAATTTAACAAGTAAGCTATTTAAATATTAATTTTCATAGACAGTATTGGCACCTCTATCATCAATGCAAGCACAAATTTGACGAGACATGTTATTTATCAAATTGTCAATGTCTTTTTGGGGGAAAATTTGTCCATTCCTCTAAAACTGCTTGAATAAGTTGCTCAGTGTTACCAGGACCATTTTGCCGAGCTTTAATCTGTCTTCTGATCTGATCCTGTAAGTGCTCTATTCTATAGGATTAATATCCGGTGAGCAAGAAGGGCACTCATACTGCAACACCTTCCGTTTCTTAAAACACTTTGCAAGTCTGCTGTTACGGGGAGGGACATTATCTATATTATAAATAAAATTTAATAAATTTACCATATTGAGCCAGCCTAGTTGCTTTAGATCAGTAGAAACATGGTCAAACTTTCTTAGACCACATAAAAAACGGCAACATAAGTTTTGAACTTTAAGAATTTTTCTCTTTCGCATAAATTAAGAAATGGGCCGTAAACAAAAGAGCAATAATTAAAATGAGATAAAACTAACGATTCACTCAGCTCAGACCTTAGCCTCATTGAAAGAATATCATTGTTTCCATAAAGCGTTTTTAGGTTGTGAAATGCTTTTTTTTTATTAGGGAGTTAACAAATTTTAAGTTTGAATTATTTATCACCCCTAAGGATTTTGCAACTAAGCTCACCCTTAACTGTTTACCTTTGATATTTATTATTTATGTTTGTTTTGTTCTTTTTCCTCCAAGAAACATGACCACAGAGTTATCGGGAAATAGGATAAGGTTATGAAGATTTGAGACTTTATTAATTTTATCCAGTTCAACATTTATTATACCGGTTGAGGAAAAAGTATGAAAACCTCGTTGTAACTCAAAAACCATGGGTCACAGCAAAAAACTTGCAAGATATAAAATTTATGGTTTTCCCTGGCTATCAGATGGTTAAGATGGATTTGACCATGACCATGACCATCATGGTCAGGTCAATTTTTTTAAATGGAAGTATGTATTCTTGACAAGGGGAATCAAGAAAACGTCAAATTTTACGTCCAAATATGACCTTGAAATTTTTTAAAAAATTTACCATTATGGTCATGGTCAAGGTCAAACTAAAAATTATTAGACTATCGCAATAACTCGCATTGTATTAGTCGCAGAGAAAAACTTCCAAGACTTAAAGTTTATGGTTTTTCCCTGACTATCAGATGGTTAAGATGGATTTGACCATGACCATGACCATCATGGTAAATGTTTAGAAATTGTCAAGGTCATATTTGGACGTAAAATTTCACGCTCTTTCGATTCCCCTTGTCAAAAATACATAGTTCCCTTTAAAAACATTGACCTGACCATCGCCTGACCATGATGGTCATGGTCACATCCATCTTACCCATCTGATAGCCAGGGAAAAACCATAAATTTTATATCTTGCAAGTTTTTTTCTGTGACCCATGGTTTTTAAATTACAACGAGGTTTCCATACTTTTTCTTCAGCCCGTATATTCTCCAATATGCCCTTCATAGGGATAAAAACTACGATTGGGTATAATCAGCATATGCATGTGAAGTACAATGTCTTATATCTTATATGTCTGCTATGTATAAAATAAATAAGAGTGGACCCAAGATAGATCCTTGGGGAACTCCGGAGGTTATCGGTAAAGGTCCAGATACCTACCATTAATTACTAGAACCTGTGTGTGTTGGTAAATATAGGACTCAATAAATTTTACTGCACTCTCATGAAATCCATAGTACACAGATGCGTCTATGATAAATCGTATCAAAGGCTTTGGAGTAGTCTAATTGTATTAATGCTGACCTTCTCCCACAGTCAATACCTTGTGCAACTGTAAGAGCCCCAGATAGTACAGTTGCAGTAGCATGACCCTTTCTAAATCCTGAATGAGTTTTCAGCAGAATGCTATTTTATTGAAATACACATAAATCTGTTAATAGACGATTTTTTTCAAAAATTTTAGAAAGTAATGGTAAAAGACTTATTGGTCGAAGATCCGAAGGTGGCTCAGGATTGACAATCTTAGGAATAGGTTGAACTAAAAATGTTTATCATGTTGTGGGAAAATAACTTCGCTCTAAGAACACATTCATTATTTACCAATCAGACGTTGAAATTTAAACAATATGGCGGCGTTTTGTGTTTGCGCAGTTTAAAATTGTGATTAATGCATACAGTAGAAAATACTATAAAAATAATTGACGAAACTTTTAAGACTATTTAAAGACTGAAAATGGTGCGATGAAATAGCAGAAAGAAATTGATTTAAATAAATTTTGCGAGAAAATAAAGGATGAATTGGAAGATACCAAAATCAACTGTGTTAGTTATGTTGCGGAGGAACTCAACAGCAAATGAAGTGAAAGACACAAAGATTAATTAAGCTTAAAAGAAAAGCCAAGTTAAATTAAAAATGAAATCTAAATGATTGAATTACGACCATTTAAGAAATACAAAACAGACAGTAGTAAATCTTTGGTGGTCTTAGATAAGTTAATAATATAAAAAAAAACTACTTTATTCTTAAGAATTTTTAGTTCAAATTGCTTATTATTATAAAACAAATGACGCAGTTGCACTTGACAAAGTTAACATACCTTTCAGTAGTTACGAAACGTTAAGTTTTGGTTCGTTTAAAAGCAGTGTAATATAATAATATATTTTCCTGGAACTCATTTATTAACGTACATTGCAAAACGTCAAAAAGTCTAGTATCCATTTGGCAAATGGTTTCGTATCAGTGTAAGTAACTAGTTCTTGTCCGCAAAAGAAAAATAAATGCTCGGAAGTGTTTTTACATGAGTCACGTTCACCAGAGAAGCCAATGCGCTCGCCATGCCTGCCAGATTGCTGTATTTTATTTTTCTCTCTACTCTACTCTCTACTGACAAAATTATAAATACAATGGCCGATGACTTGCCTATGGTGGCACACGGCACGAAACAACAGAAATCGCACTTTTATTTATTTATTATAATCTCCTTGAAACGGTTAAATTAAACTCAGGTTTATTGTTATGTTGTTTAATACATCAGCATGGTTTATAGGAATATTTTTTCTGTTTAAACCTTAAAATTAAGTCGCGTACCATATCTTATCTTATAATATTAAGCGAGCAACTGTCTGCATGTATTGCCTTAGGTTCTCGAAAACGGCTCTAACGATTTCGTTGAAATTTGTAATATAGGTTCACACGGTGGCAAAAAATCGATCCAGCTGGGTACCACATCTGGGAAAATTCGCTTTTTCCATTTTTTCACCAAAAATACTTTTCCAACATAAGATGGTTGTTAAGGTACGATAATTTCGGCGCCGCCTGCGCGGATCTGTTGGTTCAGTGGTCAGGGTGTTCTAGGTTTGATTCCCAACAATATAATCTAAATATCGGAAACGGCTCCAACGATTTTTATGAAATTTGGTATTCAGGAAGTTTCAAAGGTGATAAATTGATTTAGCTAGGTTTATTTCACCGGTGCTTTCAGGAAATGAGAAACTGCTACAAATAACTAATAAATATGACTTTTCAGGGTTATCTACTTGATTTACAGTTTCCTGCTAATCAATTGTCATTTTAGTAAAGTGTTTATCAAATAGATGTCAAAGGTAATAGTTTAATACTATTATAACGTTTTACAGACTCTTTGAAAATCAAAGAACATAGACCGTTTACTAAGAACCAACAACTACTTCCCTGGCTATACGGAGATGTCGCTATTATCGCACTTTTAGCATTTTCTTAATGAAGATAATGTATTTGTGTGATTTCAGACATATCTCCAGTAATTAAACGGTGGAGCCGAAAACCACCAATAGAACTTACTAAAATTAAAAGAAGTAAAACAAAAGTTTAAAAATTAAAAAATCTGGTATAATGGTACAGATATTAAATTATAAGAAGCAAAGTAAAGAAAAAGGAAGATAATGTCTCAAAGGCTAGAACCTTATTTATTTATTTATTTATTTATTTATTTATTTATTTATTTATATCTCCAGTCTAGATGCTCTCAGAGCTTCTGGGCGGATATCTTCCTTGTACTGATAAGCCGCAATACGCCGAAACCGGTCTACAAGTGATATCCTTACGAATTGCAAACTAAAATGGTTAGTTCTATCTTGCAGATATACTAACCCCGTTTAACTTTGAACTGTAATTCAATGTCCGTCGGGGCATATAGCCAGGAAAGTAGTTGTTGGTTCTTAGTAAACGGTCTATGTTCTTTGATTTTCAAAGACTCTGTAAAACGTTATAATAGTATTAAACTATTACCTTTGACATCTATGACTTTTCAATTGGCGGGAGCTAATACTAAAGGTTTTTTACGATACTAAGACGATGACGTCACAAGCTAAAAAATTGCGGCGTTGTCACGTTGTAATTTTTTTCCCTTACCTAAATAAAGGAATGCGATTGTTTTCCTTTTCAGTTTATTTTTGCTGTTAACTATTATCGAAGTATTTAATGACCTGAAAGACATCCATTTATGATTTTAAAATGTTTTATTCGAAAATTTAACTAATATCCTTTACTACGTGGAAATGTTTCATAATGAACAAGTAAAACAAGTAAGTAGGTACCAGATAAGTCCACAAAATAGAAAACTATTCTTCCCCCTAATAACGCAACGACTATCTTTGTGAAACCGGTCGTAAAGGAAGTTTTCTATTTTGTGGAGTTATTTAATACTTGTTCATTATGTAACTATTTCCACAAAGTAAGGATTGAAATAATCAATTTGAACATTGTTTTATACTGTGTGTTTAATACTTTATGGTGGAAATCTAACAGTTATTGTGTAATTTACAATTTTCAGACATGTTATCAATTTTATATCCTATCAAAGTAATATAAAAATTATACCTTGCTTGTCCTTACTTATAATGCTAGAACTATGTATTTGATGCAAACCTGTATGAAAAAACAGGTTTGCATCGAATACATAGTTCTATAAGTAAGGACAAGCATGGTATAATTGTTTTCTTACTTTGATAGGATATAAAATTGATAACATGTCTGAAAATTGCAAATTCCAGAACAACTGTCAGATTTCCACCATAAAGTATCAAACACAAAGTACAAAGCAATGTTCAAATTGATTGTTTCAATCCTTACTATGTGGAAATATTTTAATATAAAAACAAATTACCATACTAAGTACTCTCTTTATTATACAAATTAACAGTCACAAGTTATTGTATGTATGATTCAGGTTGCCTACTCTAATATGAAACCGTCACTATCATCGTCTTCACTATCAAAATTAATAATAAGTGGAGGCACATCCTCCCTATCAAATCCCACTTCCCTATCCCACCAATCTTGTATGATTTTTTCAGTATGTTGTACTGTTTTCAACCATACATCAGGAGTTGCTTTTTCTAATGCTTTTTTCCAGGTTGCTAGTGCTTTTTCTCCCGAAGTACCATCCATTCCCACATTATCTCGATAATAATCTTGGAGTTTCAATTTTAACGTATTTAATGTTATGTGTTCCTCTGAAATACATAATACTTATGTTAATTGATGTGAGTGTAAAATTTTCAAAATACTTACTGTTTTTGTACATGTCGTAGATAACATTGCGGATAGCATTTTCATCAAAACCATCAATTGTAACAATAGGTTTTGTACGTTGCCTTTCTTTTACTGGGCTTTTGGGAGCTTCACCTTTCTTGTCCTTGGCTGCGATACGATTCACCGTTGTAAGACTCAATTGCAATGCATCTGCAACTCTCTGAAATATATATATATATATAATATGATTTACAAAAATACATACTCGGGGTTCATGAAACTAACCCCAAAATTCAAATACCTACAAACTTCGTGTGTTTTAGATATTAAAAATTTGTATTGATAATATTGGGTGTAAATATACTTATACTTACATCTCTCACAGCAGTAAGTGGAAGCAATGGGCCTGCATTTTCACGTTCACGTTCAAAATAGCTTATTAATCCTCTCACCATTTCCTGTGATTGTTTGCTTAAAGGTTTCGGCATTTTAATACTTTTCACACACACTGCAGAGTAATCCAATAAGTTAAGTATAAAAATAACTGTTAGTAATGAAAACTACTGTTTTTTATAGATTTTAAAGAAATCTGAATACAACAAAACACCAATAAAACGTAACGAATATTGAAGATTGTAAACAATGACGAATACTTTAACAATGTTGACTTGGCAATATGGTGATGTGTTGCCAACTTATGACATTTAATTCCCAACTGTTTATCGTATTTACTCTCTCTTTTTATTTTGTTTTTGTGTTTACCATACAAATAACTAAAAATTACGTCATCGTCTTAGTATCGTAAAAAAGGTTTACTAATTTTTTCTTTTTAAATAACAGCAATACTAAAGCTACTTCAGTTTGAGGTTAGACCAATAAATTCAATTGTTTACTTATATTATTAATAACATTTGTGCCTTTTTAAATAAATTGCCTAATTGATTTTGGAAAAAAACGCTTATAAATTATTTAACTTCACGACCCGCCTCAAAAAGACCTTAAAGAAAATCCTCATCGAACAAACACAAACATGTTAGGTTTCTGAAACTTCGCGTATCAAAAATCATTTCAAGAAAACCTTAATGCAAATGATTAGGTTTATGCTCGTCCAATCCACGCTGCTAAAGTAAGATGATTGCAAAATTTGACTAACATTATACGAGCAGGGAGCTCTTATGATTTAGATGTTTCACGAGCAAGCTCAGTCATCCACAATAATGTCGAAACCGGTCTATGATTCGGTAATGTATATCCTGTATTTATTATATGCACAAACTGAGCTGATTGTCAATTTTTAACCTGTATTTGCACAGTAGGATTGTTTATAAATATTATTTATGAATCGCCCCATATACATTGGCACGGGAATACATTTGACTTACCAGTAAAACTTTTTGTAGATTTTCCCAGATCTTTGAGGTGTATAAATATCATATTAAGAACTTTTCCTGGTTGCTATTTATGTTTTTCTTGTTTATACAACAGTAATTACCTTAAAGTTTGTTTATAGGTTAATGGCCTAGTAATGTAATTATAAATTAAAATGGTTTACATACATATCAAAAAAATTAAATATACATTTATAAAGAGAAAAATGTTTTCATAAAATAAACAGAATAATCAGTTATAATAATGCTAATACACAACGAGAATTTTTAGGTTTATCTCTATGAATAGCCAACAAAAATCTCAAAAGTACAATGTTCTGTTACTCCAAAAGGTTTTAAAACTATGTTAGTAACATAATTAACCAGAAATATATTTTTCATATCATATGCATTAACGTTATTTCTGCCCGACACATTCATTTATTTATTATTTATGTCTTTATTTCAAGTCTGTCGGAATTGCATTTGTAATAAACAACAGCGAATAAAATCATAATCGTCTGACAGATGTCGTCAAATCGTTTTTCAAGATATTACTACGCTATTTGTTTGAAATAGTCTTACTTCGACTGGCTACAGAGATCAAAACTCGCTGTTTTAATGGATGTGATGTGAAAAATATAGTGTGTGGCACGGGATGAAACAAAGACGATTTCTGACCGGGCGATGACAGCCCTCGCTTCGCTCGGGCGGTCAACTCTCGCCCTAGTCAGAAATCGTCTTGTTTCACCCCTTGCCACACAATATACTATTTTTCTTTGACGTCCTTTAGTTTCGTGGGTATAACAACTAAAAGAAAGTTACCGATTTGAATTTATATTAATAAGAATTGTATCGTCGTATGTATAAAGTGCGTCAACGTCTTGCGATTCATCATCTCCAATCGTTCCTATTTGTCCACATGTCGTCTTCCAGGCCTGTCTGTTATTTTCTTGCCGATACCTTTTTTCAAATTTTTCCGTCTCTTTCACGCCTTCTTTTTTTTCCTTCTGGATTCCATTGTAATACTTTCTTTGGAATCCTATTATTAGCATTCTTTGTACGTGTCAGTTCCATATAAATTGTCTACTTCATCTGTGATGTAATTTTTAACTTTGTTTCGTTTTGATTTTCCCGTTGTAATCCATCGATCTTACTCTTTGTTCCAATCTTTCTTTTTGTTGCCATACTTTTCACCAACACGTTATGCTCTTTACCAAAGTATCTATATTCTTTTTTGCTTTCGTTTATAAAATCCGCTTGTGTCCCTCTGTCGGTGTGCGCTGTAGCTCTTGAACGGAAGATCACAGGGTCATGAAATTTGGCATATATAATCCTCATGTCATGAGGAAGAATCCTGTGGATTTTGGTCCATATCGGATAACACTAATGGTAAAATTTTAACGGTTTTCCGAAATCTATATATAAAAGCGAAAGTTCACTCATCACCGTATCTCAGAAACTATAAGACATGCAAACTTGAAATTTGGCAGGTAGGTTCCTTATAGGGTCTAGACGTCCGCTAAGAAAGGATTTTACGAAACTCTACCCCTAAGGGGGTAAAACGGGGGTTGGAACTTTGTATGAAAGTCCTATGTTTTTGAAATAAGGGACTTGAAAATTAAAATGTTTTCTTTAGACGTTGTGGAGGTGTACAAGTTTTGTTCCAAATTAGTTAGTAATATTTGTTTTTTTTCTTCGTTGATTAAAATTATGTTTATTTCAAAGTTTCATGCCAATTAGGTGCTAGCTTAGTTTTTTTTTTCATTGATTATACTGACGTTTATATCAAAGTGTCATATCGATTACTTACTTAAAAAAGTTTGTATTTTTCGTTAAGTAAACTTACGTTTGTTTGAAAAATGGATGGAGAAATTGTAACAGTCACAGTTAAATGAGTAAAAGAGATACCTGGCGATGGAGCGTGTTTATTTTCATCTCTGTCTTATTTGCTTTATGGAAAAATTATAATGGCTGCTCAAGTTAGAGCTAATATAGTAAGCCACGTGTCCAACGATTGGCAAAAATTTAGGTGTTTTACTATGGACCGATCCGGGACCCTTTACGATACAAAACACCTTTATGTAGCCGATATGGGTAGGTTGCATACTTATGGCACAACTTGCGAACTGAAAGCAGCTGGAGAAATATTTCCATTTTTCAAGGTAGCAGACTTAGTGCCAGATTTGGAGAGTCGATACAAAAAATAAAAAGAATGCGTTTTAACGGACATTTTAACGAAGGACATTTTGACGTATTGATTCCTATTAATCTATATATATAAAAGCGAAAGGTCACTCATCACCAAACCTCAGAAACTATAAGAACCACAAACTTGAAATTTGGCACGTAGGTTCCTTATAGGGTCTATAAACGTCCGCTGATAAAGAATTTTACAAAACTTTAGTCCTAAGGGGGTAAAACGGGGGTTAAAAATTTGTATGAAAGTCCTATGTTTTTAAAGTAAGGCACTAGAAAATTACAGTTTAGAGGTTGTGGAGGTTTACTTATATTCTATGTTTAGAAATCAACCCCCTTTATAAGGGTTGAAAGGGGGTCGGACACTTTTTATACAACAATTAACACGCCATGCGAACGACGCCGTGGGTACATCGATTTAGAACCCAAAAATGTGGTTAGATTTTTTTGTCTGTCTGTATGTTTGTGCGCGCATCACATGAAAACTATTGATCCGATTCAACTGCCGTTTTCACAGATGTATTTGTCTTCTTTTAACTTAACATTTGGTGTATAAAATTTTTTCCATCTCCCCACTCCTTTAACGGGTCAATAGAGGGATTTTGTATAAAAGTATCTCATTGATACATTTAAAATTACCACTGAAATAATACACAACATACATACGTGCTATAACTTAGTTTTGATATAAGAAACAAGATGGCGCTATGAGGTTATTAAAACGAGCTATTGTTGTTTTTTTATCGCAAGTACAAATACAAATTACTATATCCTACAAATGATTAGGTCCAATGTGGTACTATCATAGATAAATATTCTAAGATAGTCATAATGGATGTTGTATGATTTAGTATTATCAAAATCTGTTCAGTGGTTGCAGCGTGATTGACTGACAAAAATGAAATTTTAAATAAAAAAAAAATTAAAATTAGTGAAGCTAGACTTATTTTACTAAGAATATACCCACAGAATAATTAAAATCAAATTTTTTTAGATGTAAAATAGATAGTCATTAAATCATTTGTGAATGTCTTAATGCCACGCGGGCAAAGCCGCGGGTAAAAGCTAGTTCGTCTATATAATGTATATGTATAGCAGTAGTATAGTCCATTTCACCGATTTTGGCCGATGACAGAAATCATACTCGAAGTAAATTTAGAGTTACATCTCTCTCAGATACAGGCAAGTTAGAAATTTAAATGAGGACGTTTGTATTTTAATACAACACTTACGTAACTGCATCTTGTTTCACCGGTAGATAAAAAGTATTCAATACGAAAGTCTTGACTTAATTCACATTCCTAGTAACCGTCATGTACGGCTCGTTGTTGAAGGGTTGAATTTAATAATTATTAATGTCATATTTTTGTAGATTTCAAACCACACTGATAGTTTCAGAAACTTACGACCTAATTTAGAAAAAAAAACTCTCCGCCATTGGTAACTTGGATGACAGTTTAATCTTATTTCAGTGGTTTCTAATATCAAATCGGCCAAACATTTATCTGTTCAAATCCAAAGGTACTTTCTTATTTCTTACATTGACTTTGTTTATTGTTCTATCCTATAACACTCCATTTAACATTGATGTTGCTTTTTTCCTTTCGTATTCTATCTAGTATTACTTCATATGAGAAACATAAATAATAAGTAGCGAAAAATAAAAAAACGAGAATTTAATATTCCAATACAATAAGTTACTAAAAGATAACGGTGTAAGTTTATTTGTTGGATATCTAGGTTACCGATACCCAGTGGATGGCATTGTATTTGGATTTCTAAGCAAATAGAAAAATGAAACCCAAAGTAAAATGGAAAATAGTCGAAAGAAACAGAAAAAAATAGAAAACTAAGAACATAATACTAAATTACGAGAAAAAATAGAAAACTAAGAAAATAATACTCAATTAAGTACTACGACTCCACAAGGTGGCGCAGTTGATATCTTATATATTTAAACGAGCGATTCTTACTTAACTAGTATGACGCCACTGTAAGGTGGCGCAGCTAGTATATCATGGATTCATACTATGCAATTCTTAATTAATTCATACTTTGACGCCGCCGTAAGGTAGTGCAGTTGAATAATTAGTCAAATCGTAAAAACCAAGAAACTAAAACATATGATAAAAACGACAAAACCAGAATCATTGAAAACAAAAAACGAGACAGGCTCGTGAAAATTTGAAAAAACGGAAAATGAGTTAAAGACAGTGTTAGGCGGTAGAAGATCGCTAGGTCGGCTAGTACATCTATAAATTTTACAAACAATGGGTAAAGTACTTTTTATTTTAAAAAATTCCGAAAAAGTATGTCTATTTCATAATTTTACACTAGAAAAACCCCTTAATACGTCAAAAGTATGTGGATGATTAAAACTCCAACTAAGTATTAAAAAGCGTTTTATACAAGTTTCCCCCCCCCATATTTTAACCTTGTTTTCTCGATAACACGCGATTACCGAAAGTATCTCGAATTCTCGAAAGAAAATAAATAAGTCTACAAATATTATGTATATACTTTTGATCCGTTATTAAGATAGGTCGTCTAAAAATACGGGTCTATCGGACAAAAATAGAGATACGATGGAAAACCTTCGTAAGATCCGAAATTCTCCTTGATGTCAAAAAAATACGTAAGATTGATTGACCTTAACGAATAAAACAGACAAGAAAGGTAAATAAATTCGTAAGCATTTTTATGTGGGTTTACATTCATCAATAATTCTTGTGGATTTGTATACTAAAAATATATATGAAAACAATTACGTATGTTCTTTTACTAAATATGTATTGGAACTGTAGGAATTATCCTTTTATGGATTTATCCATTATTTTCATTTTTAAAAGTACAAAAACAATATAACGTAGAAACAGAAACACTAAAAATGAATGAAGCACGAAAAAAGAAACGCAAAATCGACGAGGATGAAAGAAATTAAAAATAAAAGCCACAGCAGAAAAAGAACAGAGGATAGATAGATATTCATTAGGTTGGCTGTTAGCCTGTATCACTGCGACCTTTACAGATCTATTGTGAATACCCATCATCTCTAGAATAAGATTAGAGCACCTTGTCTAGCCCTGCCCTCTTAATGAGACTTAATAGCCTTGACAGTGGCCACTCCGCATAACTTTGAGCAGCCGGTTTTTCATCTCCCAATACCAGATACCGCGTCCTTGCAAGGCCTTCACATTGGCATAGGTCATGAAATATGGTTTTCTCCTCCTCTTGGTAGTATCGACAGATATCTTTATCTGCTAAGTTCAGCTGACTCATGTGTTTTCTGAGCCGACAATGTCATGTCAAGAGACTGACAATCATTCTAACATCGTTTTGCCTTTGTGATAGCAGCTCTGCAGTAAACTTCGCCCAGTGCCCTTTTGGGAAGACTTTGGCTTGTCGCTTTCCGGTGATTCTTCTCATCACTCCTGGGCCTCTTCTAGCCTCCATTTTTTAATGGTTGTCTTTCTGAAGATGTCAGCAACCCCGCCGAATGGTTCTGGGTCAATCATTGGTATATTAGCTTTCGCTCGGGCCAATTCATCAGCCTTCTTATTGCCCCGAAACCCTGAGTGTCCTGGTATCCATGCCAGTCTCAGAGAATTCCGACTTGCGGCATGTGTCAGGGCCCTTACGCAGTACCACACCAGCTGTGAGCTTATTTGTGCCTAGATATTGCCTATAGAGCTGCTTGATTGTCTGAGTATATGACTACGGTTATACCAGTTATACCCTGAGTTACAATCTTCGTTGAACAGTGTGGTAATGCCATTACTTCAACCTGAAGCACTATAGCATACGCATCTAGACTTAGTTGGACTTGTATCCTGTGTCTTCTACTATATATACCCTACCCTGTAACTTTCTCAATCTTTGAATTATCGGTATACCAGATTGACTCCCCTTGAATTGGAAGGGCATTGAAGAACAGAGGATATTAAATATTTATGGTATTCAATACTTTTTTTAAATAGTATAGTATATTCTTTTACATGATTACGTGCTATTTTTTTTTCAAAATTATTCAAGGATTTTGAGTAAGATCAAAGCTTATTCTGACCTCATAATTATTTTGACAATAAAGATCAATCAGAATAGTAAATCGCATATTTTTGCATATCGTGTTGGACAATTTTAGATTGGTGATTCAATTTTCGTAGACCTTTGGAATGATTCATATTTATTATCGTTATAAAATCGCAATAAAAACACATACACACCAGTCGCACATTCATAATTTTTAGTCTGAATTTCTAGTCTGATTTAACTTTTTTTCTTCTTAAATTCCCATTATAAATTCTTTACAGATCGTGAATATACAATCAATTAGAATTTAAATTATTTGAATATAAATTAGGTATTTAATTGGATACGATTCCTTGAATCAAATGTTAAATAAACTCTGTTTACTAAATACTGTGTTCGATAAATTCAAATATAATCACATGAATTCAGAATTCGATTTTTCCACAGATAAAATAAATATTGAATATTAAAAAAAGGTTTTTAATTATTTTTATATTTATTACCATTGTTATATTTCTACCTAACTACTAAAAGAGATAGAATTCTAATAATCTTAAAAAATCAAATTAAATTTTTATTTTGTAAAGTTGCAGAAAATTGTTTCAAAGACATGTGACGTTCAGTTTATCAACTGTATGAATAAAAAATATATTCTGGAATTATCTTCTAAAAAACAAATATGGGACTTAAAAATTCATTTTTCATATCACATGCATTGGAACAGCTTGTTTTGATCCCTGTTTTGCCAGTCGAAACAAGACAATTTCAGACCAATGCAACTGTCAGTCAGAAACTGACAGTTGTTTCTGCCCTAGGGGAGAAACAAATGTCATTATTTCAAGTCTGTCAGAATGTTTCTGACTGACAGTTGCATTGGTCTGAAATAGTGTTACTTCGACTGGCTACAGAGATCAAAACTCGCTGTTTTAATGCATGTGATATGAAAAATATAGTGTGTGGCACAGGATGAAACAAAGACGATTTCTGACTAGGGCGAGAGTTGACTGCACGAGCAAAGCGAGGGCTGTCAACTCTCACACTAGTCAGAAAACGTCTTTTTTCACCCCTTGCCACACAATATACTATTTATTAATTTCTAAAATTGACAGAACGATGTCTGCGTCGAAGTGTGTACTTTAACGTTATGATATTAAATGGCCAAGGGTGGAAAAGGGGTACCAAAGAGAATCTAGAAGTACTAGTTGTTGGAATAATTCTAAATTTTTTCCTTATTTAATTCTAAAGCAAATGGGATTATCTTAGTGTAGATTTATTTGGGAAAGGTTAACTACATTGGGGTGAAATTAGACTCAAAACTTTTATGGAATCAACATCTTGAATACAGAATCAAGAGGACGATAAACACTTTTATGGTGACAAACAGAATTTACGGCAAAACGACATGTTAGCATGATGACCAAAGATTCAACAAAAAATGCTATTAACAAAAACTTGTTTGCCTTGACATAACTGGAGCTCTGAGAGGCACTTTAACAGCAGCAATGAAAGTTCTGTTCGATCTTCGTCCTCTCTCTATTATTTTACATGGTTTGGTAAGGATGCACTCCTACAGGCTGTAAGAAAATCTTCGCAACATTTTAACTGGATCATGACGCAACAATGTAAAGCAAAAAATAAAAAAATAAAAATTGGGGGATGAACTAGGCTTCTAAATAAAACATTTCAGTTATACATTAACGAGAAGAATTGCAAAATGCGAGCATTTTACCTAAGCTTTAGGGTCACCACTGGTATACAGACGGATCTAAGACTGAAGAGGGTTCAGGAGCAGGAATTTACAGCGGGACTTATAAATTTAAGAGGATTAATATAAACACAGAGAGTAAGATGGCGATTGGGGTCTTAACTTAAGTTATCTCCTGGCTAGTATATGAGTGCGAGTAGAATTCGATGTTCTGGTGGAACTCAATGGTATTAAACTACTTCGGGCCAGAACCTAGATACAAGGCAACATGCAGACTCAAAAAACAATATTTTATGGGCCAGAGAATTCCAAAAAGTACAGGCCAAGGCCGTGTGTAAGCCTGGGTGCATAGACTACATAACCATCACGGGGATCACATTTCTCATCAATCAAACAGCGGAAATTATATTGAAAATGCGTTTACTAGAAGTGCTACAACACTGCCTAAAGGAAGAAGTAATCATCTAAGATCTACAGGATCCCTTGTGGGCCATGCACCAGTGAAGGGACATCTGAAAACCATAGGGCTGTTTAATGGAGACCTTAGATCCCTGTGTCTCATATACCCTTGCACATTGAAACACAGTATATTGCTCTGTCCTATTAATTGTTATTCTCTATAATTGATTTTATTGAATATCAAATTGTTTTTTATACGGACACTTTTGTGAAAAATTGAATGGTTCAGATTATACTTGTTTAAAGTTTATTGTTTTGTACGACACATTTATACATTTTTGATAATTGGTGCAGTCCTTGGAGATATCTTCCACATTTCAAACAAACTCTGTTACCTTACATTCACTTGCCAGAAGGTTTTCATACTTATAGCATCTTATAATATTAAAATGGCCAAAAATATTGCATTTTCTCCATACTGTGCTTAATTTTCTATTTCTGCTTATATTATCTTGTACTTTAACTATTGCAAAGTAAGTCTTCACCATTTCAAAGTGTTGAACTTGTTGAACTTTCCTTTTTATATTTGCATTCTGTTTAATTCTTGCATTTCGAAGACTTTCTTTATCATCTTCGTTCTACAATCCTACAATTTTTATCATAGGGAATGTTTGTATAGGTGACTCAATCTAATACTCATTCCCCATTTTATTTATAATTGCTGTTTTAAATTTTCTTAATTAATCCTTATTACAACATTCTATTACTACTCCTGCTGCCTTTATATCTTTTTCTTTGAGAAGATGGTTACGTCGATAAACCTTATATTTTTTAACGATAAAATAAAAACGACAGTCCAGTTTTTTCATACCAATATGTTTGCAAATAAAAGTTATTAATATCTCTTGAGCAGGAAATTGATAGAATATGTAAATTAAATGAGATTCTCCCACTGACTTAGGTATAGATTCACGCACAGCCGTAACCGCTGATGGTAGAAACGTGAAATTTGAACAGATGTTTATTTTCATATTGTGAACACCCACTAAGAAGGGATTTTGAAGGGGAATTTTTATATAAATTGAAATTCAGATTTTTAAAAATATTTCATTGAACATCGCGTTTAGGGTTAATTAGAATTCTCACCATGAAGGGGTGAAACAAGGTTTGAAAATTTTTACGATTTATTGATATTCACCCCCTGAGGGTGTAAATAAGGGGTTGAAACTTGGTATGGATAAAATTTAACAATTACTCAGTTTTCTATGAAAATTATTAAGCAAAAATAATCTTGAAAAAGCGTTGAAAATCTTGAAAAGTTGTTAAAAATCGTAAAAAACTGTAAAAATCTTGAAAATGAAAAATGGTGAAAAAACGTCGAAGATTATAAAGAAATCCTAAAACATGTAAATAATTGTAAGAAATTCTTAAAAAAATGATGAAAATGGCGAAAAAGCTGTCAAAAACCATAAAAAATATTGAATATTGTAAAAAATTATTATCGTGAAAAATTGACAAAAATCATGAAAAAATGTTAAAAATCCAAAAAGATTGTTGGAAATCGTGAAAAAACGTAGAAAATTGTGAGAGACGTTAATAATTTTAAAAAATTGCTGAAAATTATGGAAAATATTTGAAAATGTCGATATAATATTAAAAATCGTGAAAAATTATGTTAATAATCTTTAAAAAAACTGTACAAATCGTGAAAAGTTTATGAAAATCGTAAAAAATTGTTGGCATCATGAAAAATTGTTGAAATGGTGAAGAAATGTCAAAAATCGTGAAAAATTGTTAAAAATTATAAGAAATTCTTGATAATTTTGAAAAATGGTTAAAAAAATGTCGAAGTCATACAGAAATCTGGAAAAACGTGAAAATTGGTGGAAAGTTCTAAGAAATTCTTGACAGTCTTCAAAAATTGATAAAAATGGTTAAAAAATTGTTCATAATTGTGAGAAATAGTTTGGAATCTTAAAAAAAACAAGTAAAACCATAAAATATTATTGAATATTCTAAACAATGTTGAAAATGTTTAAAAAAATATTGAAAATCGTGAAAAATTGTTGAAAATATAAAAAATTAAAAACATAGGTAAATTATTTATTTATTTATTTATTATTTATTTATTTATTTATTTATTTATTTATTTATTTATTTATTTACAATACAATACTCTACAGGTTTTAAACCCAATTACAGAGCAGGAATTGACAGAGTTTACATGTATTTACATCATGACATTTAAACAGATACAAAATAATCTATAATTAACTAATTAATTAATTTAATAACCAATTTAAATAACTAAGATAAGAAATAAGATTTTATATTCGATAGCTTACAATAAAATATATCTAAATCCTGGCTAACATTGTTCGCCTTTTTACACATTATATGAAGCGGGGAATTCTCCAGAATATTTGTGCGAGCTGAATTAACATAAAAGGTATTAGGTTGTCTGGTAGAAATTCTGGGAACGGAAATATTAAAATTATTCAATAATGTCGGGCAGTCAATAAGACTATTAATGATTTTGTAAGTTAACACTACACTATAATAATCACGCCTTCTTTCGAGACTGCAAAATTTATGCCTTTCTAATAGCTCAGTGTGAGGTATGCCTATTGATGGATAAATGCCATCAATTTTCAGACTTAGCAGTTTTAAAAATCGTCTTTGAATTGCTTCTATTCAATCTATATGATATTGATAATATGGACTCCACACAACTGACGCATATTCAAGCTTTGATCTTATAAAAGCATAAAACAGAGTTTTTAAGGTGGCAGTCTTCTTAAAATCACTAGAGCTACGTGCAATTAACCCGTACATGCGAGATGAAGAGGATACAACATTATCGATGTGCTTATTAAATGATAATGCAGTGTCAAACGTGACGCCAAGATCCGTAAATGTTTCCGGTCGCTCAAGAATAACGCTATCTATTGAGTAATCCTATAATAAAATATTCGTTTTTAAGCTGTAGGACATAACTTTACATTTATTCGGGTTTAGCGGCAAGTTATTACGGTAACACCATTCAACAACACGTCCTAAATTTTCCGAGAGGTTATCGCTATCACCAATATTCTCCACTAGGCTGTACAGTTTTAAATCATCGGCATATAAAAGAAAATTTACATTTAAAATTTCAGCAATATCATTAATAAAGATATTAAAAAGCAGCGGCCCTAGATTAGATCCTTGTGGAACACCGGAAGAAGCATTATATTCAGCAGATTTAAAACCATTGAGCTGCACATATTGCTTTCGATCCCATAAGTAAGATTGAAAGAGTTTTATTAAGTTAGGAGATAATCCAAAAGAAATAAGTTTATTAAGCAGAATGCTATGGTCAAGTCTGTCAAAGGCTTTAGAAAAGTCTGTATAAATCACATCAGTTTGGGCCCTGTTGTCAATAGATTCAGCAATATATTGTGTAATGATCAAAAGGTTGGTGACTGTTGAGCGATTCTTCATAAAACCATGTTGATTTACACTTATACAGCAGCTTACATGTCGATATATAACTCGCTCCAAAAGGATTTCGAAAACCTTTGCAAAGTTGCATATAATAGATATAGGCCGATAGTTTGATATATCTCGCCTATTTCCTTTCTTGAAGATTGGACAGACCTTTGACGATTTCCATATCATTGGTATTGATGATGATTTTAAACAGATGTTAATCAGTATTGAGAGCGGACGAGCAAGCACAGAAGCACAATCTTTTAGAATAAAAGCTGGAATATCATCAGGTCCAGTGGTCTTTTTAGCTTTAAGTGACCTTAATGAATCATAAACTTCTTTTTCACTAAAGCTTATTATATTTAGCAGGTGACTATTATCGGTTCCAGAGTTGGGTAGAAAAAGAGAAGAAGTAGTATATGACATTTTAAAAAGGTTAGCAAAACCATTTAGAATATTGGAGGGGCCCTCTAGTGTTTGACCTTGAAAAGTCATCGCTTGCGATATTTTGGAGCTACCTCTTTTATTATTTATAAATGACCAAAATCTGTTAGGATTGGTATGTATTTCTTCCTCTGTATTACCTATATATTTTTTATATGCGACATTAACATCATGCTTTATTTTTGCCCTAAGTTGTCTGAAATCCTCAAAGGCCTGTTCATGTTTGTATTTGTGCCATAACCTGTTTTTAGCCTGTAAATCTTTAATAATACTACCATTATAACATGAGGGATATTTGTTTTATTTAACTGAATACTTGGGACAACAACGATCAAAAACATTGTAAAGCTTTCCATAGAGATATGTGGATGCATCTTCTGAATTATCAAAAGCTTCCAGGAAAGTCCAGTCAATACCAGATATTTGGTTATATAATTGTTGAAAGTTTTTTTTTTTAAATTATAACTATTCTGAAAGCAGGATTGCAGTTGATTTTTCGAGTTAGTTCTTGTCTCAAGCATACAAGTAATATCTAAGGCAGGATGATGTTGATCTTCAGTAACGAATGGATCCATTGATTTCTCTACATGACAAGCTCCATTAAAAAGGACCAAGTCGAGAAGTCGATTAAAATTATTGAATACAAAATTATTTTGAGACAAATTAAAAGTTTGTGAAAAATTATTAAGTGTGTTAATTTTCCTATTAGTTGCACCACAATTCAGATAGCTAGAATAGTTGCTAATGTTAAAATCTCCTATTACGAGAACTGCACTATCATGTAATATATGCAACAATGTCAAAGCATCAAGTTGTTCAAATTCAGTTAGCGGAGTTTGAGGTGGTATGTAAATATTTAGTATATAAATATATTTATATAAAAAGTTTATTTTAACAACTAGGATATCAATCAACCGAAGGGGAGGAAAGTTATAATCAGATAGATTAATCTCATCAGAAGGATAAGACTCATGTACTCCAATAAGCACGCCTCCACCTCGCTTTAAGGAAGTTCGTTCAAAATTACGATCCATCCTGTATATGTTAAAATTATCCGGAAATAATTCCAAGTTGTTAACAGATAAGTCAAGCCAAGTTTCGGTTAATGCAAAAACACAATAATTACTTTGAATAACAGAGTTTAGAATCTGACCAGTTTTTGTCTTTAAACCTCTAGTATTTTGATAATAAACTGATAAGGTGTTCGTGTCTTTACCAAGACCTGGTTCCGAATCTACGAGGGGAATACGAGAGTTTCGTTTTAATTGCTATTCAGAAATAGAGAGACTATTTTTAAATTTTATTAAAGTTTCTGTGTATGAGAAGCATTTATCTTTTTCCCAGACAGCGTGATTGATTTCTATATCCTTACTAGCAAGTTTTGTGCAATTGGAGCATTTTTTAGTCGATGATTCGCACCGCTTTAAATCATGAGAACCGCCACATAGCGGACAGGAAATAGGTTTAGTACAACTGCGAGAAGAATGATTATAGTCGTTACACTTGTAACAGCGATATACATCGACAGCATCAAATACAGCGCAACTGTCATAACCCACGAACAAATTTCCCGATTTAAGAGCCCGCTCGTAAACTAACTTACTAACCTGAATAATTGACTGCCAGACATTAGAATTCTTTTTTGTAGGAAATACTTTTAAAATTTTACAATCCGAATCACCTGAAAAAATATCAGAGTTACCATTTAAAAGATGCTTTCTAAGCTCTTGTTCTGGAAAATTCACCGTCATACCCACAACTCTTAGTCGTGGACGTACGCCAGATATTTCTTTAACATCATACGAGTCAGACATTTTTTCTTCAACCAGTTTTCTAATTTTCTCGTTATCAGAGCGGATACTGCAACCAATGAGAATTCCTCCATCTTTGATCGTCTTAACCTTTGCCAATTGAAGATTTTCAGCTATTGGATCAATATTACGCAAAATATCAGTCTTAGTTTATAAAAACATGTAGGTACCAAAAAAATGGCGAAAAATAAAAAAAAAAATGAAAAGAAAAGTAGAAAAACTAGGAAAATTGAAAAATATCAAAAAACGAAAGAATTAAAAGTTAAAATGCATTAAAACTGAAAAAACAGAGAAAAGAAAATAATAACGAACAATATCACAAAAATTGTAAAGAAAAATGTAAAGACATCTGAAAAAGGGACAAAAAGTAAATATTATAAATTATAACGACAAAAACAGTAATAAAATCATGGAAATCAATCGAAAAAACAAGAAACATTAGAAAATACGGAAAACGAAAAAAATCATTAATTGTTAGCTGATTGTAAGCTAGTTATACATAAAAAACCTTTGAGTGCCCTGGCTTTTTGAGTTTCTCGACAAAAACCTTACTAGGTACCCTGGTCTATAACCTTTTTAGCTGTGTCTCTTAATAGTATTACTCTTAACTAAAAACCTAAAGTGCATCGTGTATCCCTTCGTAGTGTGTCGCTAACAAAAAAATCTATTTTTATCGGAAAGGTCTCTATTTTTGCAATGGCCGACGTGCAGCCAAAATCATACGTCACACGACGCACGATACGCTAGATCTGGACGAAAGATGAATAATCCTCTAATTTCAAACGTATTCTCGACGGGTGCGGAAGTTCTGTGTGCGTCTTTTCCGAATTTTTTATGTTTACGCGTTGTTGCTTTCGTGATAATGTGGATTTCTATGTGATTGTTTTGTTGATTATCCAAATGTTTTCAGTATTTACAACTTTATACAGAATAATGAATCGTTATTAATTAATTTAAAGATTGTTTACATTTGATTATTGTAGGAGTGTTCTTTTATATATATATTTTTTTCAAAATGTGTGACTGTCCCATTGCGGGTGTTATTACCTCACACGAGGCTTATAGAAGTTGGATTATTTTTAAAGAATGCAAGACTGAAAATGGTAAGTTTTGTTAGTAAAAAAAATCTTGTTTTGATAATATTTTTAGTAGTTAATATTACATCAAATTCTTTTGCGTTATTTTTAAAATTAGTACATATTGCAATAAGGAAATGGTTATTTATGTAACAAAAAGTTATTTATATATTATTAACATAAAATAGTTTCGTGCACTTTTGCTACTACTAAAAATCAAAACTAAAAAAGTATTTAATTTTTCATGATTTTTTTTATAGAATTATTATAGTATTACAGTTTTCAGTATTGTCAAATATAAAAAATTAATTTTCTAGCTGTAAATCTATTATTTTTCTAGTAAGTATAGAAGTTTCCGTAATAAAATTGTTATTTTTCAAATTAGTAGGAAATATTAAACAAGTAGGAAACATGAAAGTTATAAAATACACAGAAACGAGCACTGTTTTTAATATTTTTTTACTCAAAATTGTTCAGTGAGAATATTTTTGGGAAAATCAAATTTTCTTTAGAAACAAAATCATGTGTACAGCGACGTCTTCATCACGTATTCCCTTTCAAAAATTAGTAGGAAAGTATCGATTTTATTAATAACTTTTTTAAGCTTAAGGCTCGGGGTTCCCTCAGATGTAAAAATGTAAAAATCTTAACAACTCTTTGCAACTTTCTCATTACTGCCTATTAAAAGTATAAATTTTTTCATGTTAAAAAGATGATTTAAAAATTAGTCCTGCAAGGTATAGAAGAAAATTAGACTTTAAAAATGCTGTGGATATATTTTTACTTTGATCCACGTTTTTTTCGTAAACAAATCAATGCTTAGTGTACAATGAAACTTGCATTTATTCATTATTTTAAAGGGCATAAGTCAGAGATGCATAAGTCCACAGTAGTATACACATGCTGAAAAATTGTTGGAAATTTTCCGAACTTGCCCCGTCTTTCTCGCTTATGCCATTTTGCCCATAGATATAAAACGTCATTTTAAGCATAAGTAATTAAAGGCATAAGTCCTAACAAGTGCGGAAAGTTATACTTTCCCACACGCGAACTGCCGATGCCCAAACGACGCGAAGCGGAGTTCGGGTAAGCAATTAAGTGCGGAAAAGTTAATTTCCGCAAGAGTTAGGATCAATATTTTTTCTACAAGCAAAATCACCTCGAAAATTATTTAGATACTTGAAAAGATGCGATTGTGACAATTAAATCTTTCATAGTGTCAATAAATACACGACTGTAGCTATAGCAACCCTACTTAAACAGGTGGGTTTGTTGTTGCTTTGAGTAAGGTTTACAGGGGTGATTTAATAAATTATGATTTTTTTAAAAACAAACATTTTAAAAATCCCTATATAATACAATAATTTGTCAAAAATGTTATCGGAAAACATCTCTAATTAATAAAAAAAATGCGTGCGGAAAGACATATTTTCTGAATTAAAATGCGTGCGGGAAAGTGTTGTTTTACGCATGCTTGTAAAAAAAAGAAATTTCAGGTCTAAACTGATTTTTAATTAATATTTGAACCAGAGTATTGGACAAATAGTGTCAGAATTTCCACTATTTTCTCGCTCATGCCCCTTTGTACACTACTACAAAATGTTATTGTAATTCGTTTTAAGAAAGTGGCTTTTAACTTATATATATATATATATATATATATAGAGTTACGTGGTCAAATTAAAAATTTGGGTTCAAGGCTTAAAAATAAGAAACCACTTTCTATAGAGTAAATATGCAACGTCTCCGATTCGCCTGAAATTTTGCACACTTAGCCTTTGTCACAAAAATAAGCTATTCAAATTTTCAGCCCGATTTTGTGAATATTTTAAGAAGGCCCCTCACAATAGACAAATCGGGGTAGATTATTTTTTTATGGAAAAGATTAAGTATTAAGATTAGAAATACGTCAATAACGAGATCCTGAGCTACCTTGAGACAAACATCCTTTTAAGTGACAGGCAATATGGTTTTCGCCAACAAAGGTCAACAACCGATCTGCTAGCATACCTATGTAACTCATGTCTGGAGTGATGCCATCTACCGCCAAAGGGAGACTCAAATAGTACCACTAGACATCTCAAAAGCATTTGATCAAGTGTGGCATGCAGCTCTTTTAAACAAACTGTGTTCATACGGACTCTCGCCAAACCTTTGCAGATGGATATCCAACTTTCTCTCCAAGAGACACATCCAAGTTGCCGTAAATGGACATTCCTCCAACCTCTACAAGATGCTGGAGTTTTCCAAGGATCGACTCTAGCTCCTACTCTATTCCTATTACACCTTAATGATTTACTAGTAGCCACTAATAACCCGATACACGGTTTTGCAAATGATAGCATCCTACAATGTAGCAAAGCGCACAACCGTCCCATACTAGATATTCTGGAAGAGGACAGAAGATCCAAAACGGCTTCTCTGAATCCAGAATTGAGAATTGTAGATGAGTGGGGAAGAAAAAGTTTTGTTAATTTTAACAAAAGGCAAACATACGACTTATCCCTCACATTGAACGATCAGACACCAGTAGCAAGCGACTCCATTACGCTGGTTGGTATAACGATCTCCTAGGACTTACTCTGCTACGAACACATTACATTCATAACAACTGCAGCAGGAAATAAATTCTGTTTAGAGCACGCAAATATAACTCCATCCAACTTAGCTTTACAAAGCCCAAATAGACACTGATAGCGGGCGACTCCATTACGCTGGTTGGTATAACGATCTCCCAGGACTTACTATGGAACGAACATCCATAGCAACTGCAGCAAGAAAGAAATTAGACTTTTTCTTTAGAGCAAGGAAATATTTTTCTCCATCTAACTTAGCTACTCTTTACAACGCGCAAATACGACCTAATCTTGAATACTGCTCGCATGTATGGGGATCGGCGGCTCCATCAAGGCTCAGTTCTTGATGCAATACAGAGAAGAGCAGTTCGACTAATAAACGACCAGTATCACCAAAAACCTAGTCTTACCGAAGAGCAGTGTCTGATCTTTCCCTGTTTTACCGATACTTAAACGGATTTTGCTCAAAAGAACTCCGCTCTATAGTGCCTCCAATTGTCAGAGCAACGCGACGTGCCAACTCCATACACCCTTATACTGTTCAGTGCCGAAAACGGATCGATTTAATCGTTCCTTCATCCCCAGGGTCTCCAGATTGTGGAACGCCTTACCTTCCCACATCTCCCCCACTCGTCCTAACTTGCAGTCCTTTAAATCCCAAATTAATAAATTTTCTCTTCTACCTCAATAGATGTTCTCGGTACATTTGTATTTATGTCTATACCTAAGAGGACATCCTTAAATATAAATTAATGATAATAATAATTTCCTATATTTTTTCTACCTTTTTATATTCTTCGTTTGTTTTTTCTTTGTCTCCTTGTCGGTCCGGTGGAATTTTGTACTCAATTTTAAACTTACTTTCCGTGTTTTTATAAAGATTTATTGAGGTTTAATTATAAGTTCTACTAATTTTCAATTTCATTTGGTAAACTACTTCAAACTATTATCGATACATGGCGCTGCTGTAAGTGGGTTTACAATCGATTACAAAATTCATTTCTCACACACGGTGTTAAAACCAAAATAAGTTATCATTTTATACTGTGTCCTATAAATCATAAAAAGTTAGTCTATAAAAAGTTCTTTTTATAAAGTACGATTATTCTATCTAATAATTGTATAATTTTCAATATCGTTTAATGTATTTATATCATGAAAAAACTAGATAAACTACTAAATTTTCACAAGAAATTAACAATTAATAAATAATAAAAAAAATCTAGTGAGATAAGGTAAAAATGTGTTTTCTCTATCTCATATTATAATATCAAGTCTGTATGAATTGCTATAGGTTCTCGAAAACGGCTCTAACGATTTCGTTGAAATTTGAAATATAGGTGCACACGTAGGCAAAAAATCGATCTAGCTGGGTACCACGTCTGAGAAAATTCGTTTTTTTTTTTCATTTTTTCACCCAAAAGCATTTTCCCACATAAGGTGATTGTTAGATACGATAATATGAAATAGAACCTGGACTTTCGCCCAGGTACTTATTATTATTATTATTACACAGTTTTACAAATATTCACCAACATTTTAATAAAAAGTATATATTTATAACTTATATCATATTTATGGAGATATTACAAACATCTATAAAATCCTACAAAAAAAACAATAGAGCATTTGTAAATTCTCAAAAGTCCAAAACAACAAAATGATGCAGTGCAGCAATAATATGAACCAGGTGTTTTCTAAAACCTCATTTGAAAAATTTATGACAAGTTAATTGAACCGCCGAGAATGCATTTTCTGCCCGATCATCTGGTGAAAATCCAAAAAAAACGAAATTGCAGCGCTCCCGAGAGTTATTTATGTTTCGTAGGCGGACTACTTTAATCAGTTTTTAGTCATTAATTATATTATTACCAGCAAAGTTTTGGATATTAAATATTTGCGCGGGAGGGAACCGAATCGAAAGTTTGTATTATTACATATAATTTATTAACGAAAAAGGAATCTTTAAAAAGATATTTAAAATTATTATATACAGTTAGCAGGTTTATTTTATTATTCAACATACTGTTCAAATTTTTATCAAGAAGTTAAACACTTAGAATCGAGAGCCAAGAGTGTATTTTAGCTAATCTCTTATATTTTACCCGTACATGATCTTCATTATGTTTAAATGTAATTAAAATTTTAAAACTAAAAAATTCTATTTTCTATCAAACTCGTTAGATGAAAAGTACTAATAAATTTAGCTCCTATCACCTATACAAAATTTTCAATATCTTCATCTATAATCGATATTAAATTCATTGAACATATTTATAATACTTCAGTTGGCCCACTTCAAGATTTGTACAAAAATTAAACATGACAAAACTATTTACTTCTAAAACAATTTATTGTTTCAAAAACATTTTAGACACACTCTTGTCGTAAAAAATACATATTTGAAATCACTTAGACCTATAACTAATAGAACATCTGAACTAATAAACAATGTGCGAATAAATGAGCAAAGTTAACAAAGTAACAATTGAAAGATTACCATTGGGTAACATCACCTTTATTTTTTATTACGACTGAAATTCTTTGGGGCATAGTGTTTTGGCAAAAATCTGGTGTAAAAGAATCCCATATTTCTTGAAGCTTTTGTCCCAATTCGGTGATTGTACGAGTAGGATATTTTCGTAGAACCTTTTTCATTTCGTGCCACAAAGTTTCAATAGGTGGCAGATCTTGACTGCTAGAAACCCATTTCAAAAGTGGTACATTATTTTCTTCCATCCGCTTTATAGCCTTTTTGAGGTATGGTACGCTGCACCATCTTGCTGAAACACTAAATCTTGGCCAGATGTCAAACATTCTTCCATCACTAGTTAAAGCGATTCTTCTAAAATTGCCAAATATTTGTTGATATTCACATTTCCATCAATAAAATGAAGTTTTCCTTCTCCTTTTGATGACATACTGCCCAGACAATAATGGATGCTGGGAATTTCACTTTTCTCTTCAGACAGTCAACATGGAATGCTTCATTTTTTTTGCGAATAACTCTACTACGACTTTCACCAACACAAACTTCGAATCGGACCTCATCACTCCATTGTATTGCACACCATTGTTGAGCTGTTTATTGTCTATGTTCTTTAGCCCATGTAAGCCGATTTTTCTTTTGCCGTGGAGTTAATAGTTGCTTTTCTTTGGACTATAACCAAGTTGTGAAACTTTAAGGTTTTTACTTCAGATTTTTTTATAAGAAAACTTACCTTGTAAGTGCTAAATCACAGTTTTTGGGCCTCTCTATGTGTTGTGGACCTCGAAATTCTCCTTCCAACAGCGTCACTCCACAGAGCACTGAATTGTAAATAATTGGCACGCCTATTTATCTCGATTATTCTTCTTAAGCTCTTCGGTCGGCATTTGTGATATTACTTTTTTTACATATCGTGGCTTAATATTAACTGAACCAGATACTTTATATCTTCTAACAATATTTCTCACACTGTACCGCGATAAGTCTAACAAAGTTGCAATTTCTGAGTTTGATTTTCCAGAATTAAAAAATTTAATTATCAGTAACCGAATTTCCTCACTAATAACCTTTCCTCTACCCATTTTTAAAAACAACTGTCATGGCTTTTATTTTTCACAGCCATCCATACGTTATAGACTTATTTTGCATTGAAATGATATGCTGTAATCGAAACAGGGGTTATTTTTATGCTGCAAATTTCATTAGGGAGTGATAAAGTTGGTGTTTTCTACTATATATTGTCAAAATATTCATTGTTAATATTTTAAACCTATATAACCCTGCTACATTTTTATTATTTGTGTTTGATAAGAAAAAAACTAAGATTTTAATAGTTGGGCCAACTGAAGTGGGAAGGGGCACTAAAAAAATCAAGAGAGTAAATATTTATAGGGTTATCTACTTGATTTACAGTTTCCTGCTAATCAATTGTCATTTAAGTAAAGCGTTTATCAAATAGATGTCAAAGGTAATAATAGTTTAATACTATTATAACGTTTTACAGAGCTTCTGGACGGATATCTTCCTTGTACTGATGAGGCGCAATACGCCGAAACCGGTCTACAAGTGATATCCTTTCGAATTGCAAACTAAAATGGTTAGTTCTATCTTGCAGATATACTAACCCCGTTTAACTTTGAACTATAATTCAATGTCCGTCGGGACATGTAGCCAGGGAAGTAGTTGTTGGTTCTTAGTAAACGGTCTATGTTCTTTGATTTTCAAAGACTCTGTAAAACGTTATAATAGTATTAAAATATTATTACCTTTGACATCTAAGAGAGTAAATGTTTGAGAGAAACCACACATGCTGTTGGAGACATATTTTATGTGACAAAAATAAGGCATTAAACAAAAAAAGTTTTACCAACTACATAAAAATAAATTCAGATTAAATTTTTGTAAATTAAAACCATATTTTATTTGAACATACCTGTCTAGTAACAAATAGGAAAAAACTGTCTCAGATAACATAACCATTTATCAAGTTGTTACGAATTCAAGGTATCCGGTTTTACTCAATTCATCATTTTGACCGTTTTCACATCTATTGCCAAAAAACTTAAAAATACATTCAGAAATAATAATCGGAAAAATCAATGTTGTGGAAATAAAAATGCATTTATTTTTATTTTTACTCATAGGAAAATTACATAATTATAAAAATATATAAAAATTAATTGATTAAATGTTTATAGAGAAACTACCTTCTTTCGTCTTTTCCCGACTATGTTATAATATCTAAAAGTTACAATATAACTTTTTAAGGAAATATTTAGAGATTTTTAGAATATACCCCCTCTGAAAAAGTTCTGAATCTGCACATCTTATATCAGGATAAAAAAATAGTCACTAGAGAATGTGAAACATATTCCTTTCAATATTTTATGTAGATAATTCATGATTATTATATATTTTGCTTCAGGTACAGCTAACACAATACAAGCTGGTGTACAAAGTACAACAGAGAGTCAAAACCAGGATATAAGTAACAGGAAAGTACTTCTAGACTCTTTAGATCCTCACTTAAGACCTGCAACTCCAGATTACGGAGATCCGAAATCTGTAGCGTTACTAGAACAACATCATGCATTAGGAGAGGAATATTGGAAGGTAAGTTTAAAAGCAAGAATAATAATAACAATCTATAAAGAAAATCCAACAATAATTTGATTTTAACTAACAACCTGACGAATATAAAAAAGAAAGAGAAATAAATTAATTTATAGACTACTTAAGAGTTGAAATATCCAAATATTTATTAGTCAAAATTTAAGATAACGGCATTTTATAAGATGGTTGTCTTTTTAGTTTTGCATGTAGGTGCTTGGAAGGCGCCACCAATTGAACCTTCAGACACAAATCTAATCTCAATCTTTTGTAGACATAAATCCATTGAGATTCAACTAGTCGTGAATTTTTAAAATTAGCAAGTCGGTCGAAAAATGGATCTTAGCCGAGAATATTTTCGAGCAATTTTTTATAATTTTTGGAGAAGATTATCCCAACAGCAATATCTTGCTGGCATGATTTCTGAATCCTAGCTAAGTCCACCATTGTCCACCCCAAACAGCAGTCACAGACCAAAACAGAGGCATCTTTGGGCATTTCAAAGACCTCTATCCGAAAGATCCTGCATGAAGAACTGGGTGTTACGAAGTTGGTTTCTCGTTGGATCCTTCATTTGCTCACAGAAGAGAAAAAGCGGTTCGCGACAATTGATGTCAAATAAAATGGAACGGTTCAACAAAGGAAGCTCAAAAAATGTTTATAGTATTGTGGCGATGATTCCTACGAACCGACAAATAAACACCAATCCGCTGTGTAGGTGTTTCATGATTAGGAAAACCCAACAAAAGTGATCCGTTCTCGAAGTGTGTCAAAGAAAATGATCGCAACTTTTGTGTCAAAATCTGGTCATGTGACAATAATTGCTTTAGAAGATCGAAAAACTGTTACTTCCGATTGGTAAATAAACGTTTGTTTACCAGAAGTTATCGCGAAACTTCAACAAAGTATCATATAACCGCGAATCATCTTATATCAGTACAATACATCTCACCCTACCCAAAAGACAATCGAGTTTTTGGAGCTTCAAAACATCGAATTGTTAGACCATCCACCGTATAGTCCCGACCTAAGTTTTAACGATTTCTTCACGTTCAAATGCGTGGGCAGAGATTCCAGTCGCCAGAAGAAGCCATCGATGCCTTTAAAACAGCGATTTTGCAGGATTGAACTGAAGACTTGAATTAACTGTTTTAGCAACTGGTTTAAACATATACAAAAGTGTACCGATTTTGGTGGGACATATTTTGAAAAGCAATAAGTCTATATATTTTTTCTCTTTATGGCTGTATGTAAAACTAAAAAGACAACTCTCGTACATATCAAAGTGCATTTTGATATTTCGATTTAAATTCCTTTTTGTAAATACTAGAATCATTGGTCAGAATTTACTGAAATGGATCCTCCTTCAGGAACACCCACTTTCAATAAAATTATCGGTCGTGGATTCAAGATTTCCAAATTGATTGTCCTAAAATAAATTACAACAAAAAATATAAATATAAAAATTTATTTTCTTCCTCTTCTTTCTACTCTACTTCCTTTTTCTGTTCTTCAACCCTTTCTCTATACCTTCAAATTTCTGATTTCTTCCTATTCGCTGCTTCTTTCTGCTCCAATACTTTCTATTTCTTGCCTTTTATCTCCTCCTACCAATTTCCAGCCCTGACCTCACTGCTTTTCTGTACCTGCTATCTTCTCTGGTTTATGTCCAAGAATTTTATTTTTACTTATTTATAAACTCTTCTTATTATATTTTTCTTCTATTCTTTTTATTTTAATTGAAATATTAATTTTTGTTCTATTTTTAATCAAATTCCATATATTTTAACGACTTTATTTTTATTAATGACTTTTTCTCAATTCCAATTCATGACAATCTATCAATAATCATCTTAACAACATAACAATCTATAAACTAAACAAAAACAAATCCAATATAAAAAAAATACTTAATCAAGACAACCGATTTAAAAATCATGATCACGTTCCAACACTTTATTGAAAGAACATGCAACACGAAGAAAAATCCATATCAATTTCCCCCAAATTTGATTTGACTTGGTGAATTACTTCACCTTGCCAAATCAAATTTCCTTTCAGTAGGAAACTTTTCTCCACCATCAGTTGTCAAGCTTTAACTTTAAATATTTCAATTTTAACTTTCATACAAAAATAAATCATTAACATTAAACATTCCACGAATTTCTTCGCTTCCAATAAATTTAAGTATATAACTATTTCCCTCATTCTCATTCACAATTTCATATGGTCCCTCGAAAGGAAATTGTAATTTAGCACAAATATTATTTTTTTTACTTGTTACTCTCAACGCTTTAACTATTACTAAATCCCCTTTTTTAAATGTTGTTTTATTTTTCCTTCTCTTTTCCATTCTTTTTACATATTTTTGAGCATTCTTATTTTCCCTTATCCTAACTTCTTCTAATACCTTTTCATATTCAATTCCCCTTTCCCTTATCCATTTCCTTTGTGGATTCTCTCCTTTTAAAATATATACTGGACATTCATTCATTGTAGTATTTGGCACTTCATTCAAATAACATTCTACCTCATTTAATTTTTCTCCCCATTTCCTATTATTTTGATTTACTAAAATTCTTAAAAACTTATTTACTTCTTTAATATACCTTTCAGCAGGATTTCCTGCTGGATGTCTAATACTAATAGTACTACATTTAATTTGATGATGTTCAAAAAACTTTTCAACTTTTTTATTTTTAAAATATGTTGCATTATCTAAAATAATATTTTGAGGTTTACCTATCTGTTCTATGTATTGATTTAACTTTTCTAACACTATTTTTGTTTTCATATTTTTTGTTGGATATAATTTAACAAATTTTGAGAACACATCCACTATTACTAAAATATTATTATTTCCCTCTTCATTAACTATTAGATTACTAATAAAATCTATTGCCACTATTTCTAAACATCCACTTGCCATTACAGTTTTCACTATATTATAATTTTTATGATTTTTCTCTTTTCCTAATTGACAAACATGACATTTTCTAGTTACCTCTTTTGCTATTTTATGATCCCTTTTACATATATAATTTTCCCTAAAAATTAACCATATTTTTCTTGCTCCTATATGCCCATATTCTAAATGTAATTCCCTTAAAATTCTTATTCCCAAATCTTCCGTTATTACATACAATTCTATTTCTCCCACCTTTTTAATCACTATATTATCCTGTATTATTGATCTATTTTTTTCTTTTTCTGTTAAATTTCTTTGATCTTCTAATATTTGATTTAATGAATATATTCCTTCAACATCTTTCATTACATTCACACCTATTTTAATAAAGCAAGCTTGACACCTAATCGTAAAGAAAAATCTCTTACCATCAGTGCCGAAGCAGCCACACGTTCTGGGCGCCAATTGAAATGGATCCTCCTTCAGGAACACCCACTTTCAATAAAATTATCGGTCGTGGATTCAAGATTTCCAAATTGATTGTCCTAAAATAAATTATAAAATTATAAATATAAAAATTTATTTTCTTCCTCTTCTTTCTACTCTACTTCCTTTTTCTGTTCTTCAACCCTTTCTCTATACCTTCAAATTTCTGATTTCTTCCTATTCGCTGCTTCTTTCTGCTCCAATACTTTCTATTTCTTGCCTTTTATCTCCTCCTACCAATTTCCAGCCCTGACCTCACTGCTTTTCTGTACCTGCTATCTTCTCTGGTTTATGTCCAAGAATTTTATTTTTACTTATTTATAAACTCTTCTTATTATATTTTTCTTCTATTCTTTTTATTTTAATTGAAATATTAATTTTTGTTCTATTTTTAATCAAATTCCATATATTTTAACGACTTTATTTTTATTAATGACTTTTTCTCAATTCCAATTCATGACAATCTATCAATAATCATCTTAACAACATAACAATCTATAAACTAAACAAAAACAAATCCAATATAAAAAAATACTTAATCAAGACAACCGATTTAAAAATCATGATCACGTTCCAACACTTTATTGAAAGAACATGCAACACGAAGAAAAATCCATATCATTACGTTGTAAAATTTACTTCGGTGAAATTAGTTCCTTTAAAAAAATCCTTTTTAAATCAACTTTTTAGTTCTAAAAACAAAATAAAAAAAATTCTTAAACAAAAAATACTGAAACTACCTTTGCTATGAATTATTATTGTTAGAAATTCGCATATTTTGCTGTTATATCTGGATTATTCTGTTTATATTCTCAAAATTTGTTTGGTACTTCGTATTGAATTTTATTTCTATTCCATGTGTGAACAACTGCACGATTAGTTTCTCAAAAAATTTCCAATCACGCCTATTCCACAAGAATCAATTTATACTCTTATTTATTATCGTATGATTCATTGAAAAATAAGCAGATCTAAACATCTACACTACAAGGTGCTGATGAAAACCAATTATTTACCGGATACCGTTTATCTGTAAACTTTATTTTTCTGAAATTAGATTTTGGTGTAGTGTCGGCTCAAAAAGATTATTAATTTTGTAACCGATTCGGTCACTTAACAATATCCAGAAGAGTTTAAATATATCTTCACCGTTATTCGATTATAAATAATTTATACCAGTAAAACAAAATCATTGACCTAAACATAAATTTTGTTGGCAACAGAATTTTGATAATCGTTATAATCTGTTTATTGTTTTATAGGTGGAAACAGAACTAGTCTTATTAACTCAGAAGAAAAACAAACTTATAGCAGCGAAAGAAGCTGATGAACGACGAAAACGTAGAATAAAAGCTTTACAAGAAGAAAAAGAATCTTTAGAGTTGGCCAGAGATCTTTTATTACAACAGAAAGAACTAACAGGTCCTCCAGGCAACCCTTCGAGACACCAGAACGACAGTTGGGTATTTGTGACAAGAGATGATAATCAAAGTTAGCCAAATTACATATTAGACTTAAAATTCGTCTTCTTAAGTAGTATATGTTTTAAATATTTGTTTGTTCCAAGAAGGTTAGGACAATTATAGGTTGTACTAAAAACTATTCATTCTATTCTATTGAGTTTAGGACGAGCGGCTGTAGTATTGTTTATAAAAACTTTTATTTTATTCAGAATTGCACTATTAATGTCTTATATCACTAGTGGCTGTAGTTCTCTCTGGTTGTTAATAAATCTAATAATACGCGGGGAGAATTTTCTAAATCCTAAATATGCTAACCTCCTTGGTTAATACAGACAAATTTAAGTTCACAGTTAAAAATTATTCTATAATTTCCTATTTTTAAGTTCCTCCTGATTCCATTGCAGGTACAATATATTATGTTATTATCAACGTTTATACTATTTTTTTTAAATAATTTAGTTGTTTGTTTTTTTAAATAACTATTTAAGAAGAAATAAAACCAATTATATATATTCTTTTAAGAATAATGATATATATTATATCCTGTTTTCAGTACTTAAGCCTAATATGATCTTTTGTTGTATAAAAGTGCCTTTTTTTACTTGATTTTTTTATATTATTGATGTGTCTGTGAATATTTAGATTAAGAGATATAAAATTGTAAAAAAAATGATTTTTCATTCATTTTATTTATTATGTAGTGTATATTTTTATTAAACCAGAGGATTGTAAGATATATTTTAATAAATTATTTTAAAAAATATTTACATTAATTAATCCATATTATTTTACAGTTAGTAACAGATATAAGCAACTTATTTCTTTAGAGATTTAAAAGACAAAAGCGTAAATTTAAATGTTCAAATTACTGTGTCTAAATTCCATTGATTTGTTTAAGAAATATTTAAAATTTTTTGTTAATCAGTTCATGTTTCGGGTTTAATTACTGTATTTAGAAAAGTGCGTTGAATACCACCAATTGCATAAAAAATATTCAACTTGTTTTAAAGTTATTGCAATTCAAAATCTTACACAATTGTTCTGCTGAGTAGTAAGAATAATAACCGTATTTTTTAGCTCGAAGTTATTTGAAATATCGGAATCGAGAACACTCCGAGCTCTCGACGCTTTAAATGAGCTGGATATTGTAGGGATAGCCTGTAAAGGTTAACTATTCTGCTAATTTTTTATTATTAATTTTCATGTGCTCAGTCATATTACCAGCGTTGTGAATAGAGTCAATACTAGTTGTATACATAGGTTCAATTGTCATGTTATTTTCTTCATTATTATTGTTTCCATCTTTTCAGTTAACGAAATAATCTGTTTTTTATTGTGATATTGCTTGGACATGAAAATAACTCCTTTACATCACAATCAGTATCCAAATTGTTACTATAAGTCTTCGCATTATGAAGATTTTGTAGATAGTTTAATACTTCACTTAACTCAACGATCCTTCAATATATGTGTCTTCAATTTAACAGCCAAAATTAAGTCATTGTCACGCAATTGTTAAAAAGAAACTTGACGACTGTTCTACAGATAATTTAACTGGCACCAAGACCTTGATTATCTCATTAATGAGTTGAAAACTGATTCCTCAGATTGTACAGGATCAATTCGCTCCAGCGCAGCCACCATGGTTATAAAGAGACTATTCCAACACGTTTTACAGTCGAGCAATAAATTAAGCGTACAGCCCAATTGTCATAGCTTAAAACGAACAATAGCCATATTTTGTACAATTTTATCTTTACTTTTTGTTTGACCCCTGTATTTTATAGAAATAGCCATTTACCAATAAAGCGGTTAGGTAATAAAAAATAACCAGAAAATAAGCTTTCAGAATGTGAAAACCTGGTCGAAATCGGTAAAGCCGTTTTCAAGTTACAGCGTTTTAAATATAATGGTAGCTAAGTTTTGACACATTTTTTGTTTAGTAGTGTCTTTGGGGCTGTAATCAAAAAAACTGGCAAAACGTCTGGAGATATCGATATTACTTTGCTAATGACCTATAATTAAATGCGAAAAAAAAATTATTACCGGAATCACACACCTATAAACTTTTTGTAATTTTGCATCTGGTCACTGACCCTGAACATTTGAATATTTTTCAAAAATCATTTTGCGCCATGTCATCAAGACGAAATGGGCTTTAGCATACCGAAATCCACAGCTAAAAATAATTTTTATTTCAAAAGTTACTACAAGTTAAATATGGTGCTAAAAATTGCTTGTCCGATTTTTTTGGCGAGCAGAGTAGTTCAGCACGGACATTTTCATTCACTTATTTTAAAAAAATGTATAAATCCCGGGATTTATTAAGTTTAATCCCGAAAATTTCTGGATTAAACTATGACAGGGATCCCGGGATCGAGTCCTCTAGTTGTGACTGTATTGTAAAAAAATTTGGAGCTATAAAGTAAAATAACAATTTTTCATTGGTGCTTGTTCTTCTTCAGTATCACTTAATTATCACCAGTTTTATATTTGCTACATACCGATTATCACCCGGAATCCATGGTTACAAGTTTAGCTATCAGTTTTAATTTTTTCTTGCTGACTACGACAGGATAAGTATAGCCAAATTTAGAGGAATAAAGAGTTCCTTTTAGTACAGTATGCATTTTAAGATGTAATATTCAAGACAAATCTAAAATAAATTTATCTAAAAATATTCGAAATTATTAAAGAAAAATATAAAAAAAGCTCTTTTATTATAATTCACAAATATGAAGCAACATATCTGTTGTAAAGGATCTAAAGAAATGACAATCTGTTATTATTAGAAAAACTTATTAATAATTTAAGAAAAAAATACACTAACAGATATTAATATAAAGAGTGAGTGAACATGTGTAGAAAGAAATACAGTTGAAAGACCATTTAATTTATGATTCATCATCACTTCCTTTGGGCTGTCTAGCTTTAGGTCCTCCAGCTCTTTTGGCCATAATAATTTGATCAACTCGCAAAATAGTAGCAGCAGCTCCAACTGCGTATTTCAAACCCCAGTATTTACATTGATATAAATCCAAAATATTCTTCTCTACAGCATCACAAATTGCATTTTCTGATTCAATATCAACTCCTGTATTTTTATTACCATTTTGATGTGCATCAAGGATTTTTTCAAGAACAGCAGTTGATTTGTGACCACTATTGTCTGCTAAAGCTTTAGGGAAACTTTCAAGAGCAGTAGCGAACTTTCTTACAGCGTATTGTTCTAAACCAGGGAGGGTATCTGCATATTTGATTAACTGTACTGCTAATTCTGCTTCAGTGGCTCCTGCTCCAGGTAAAAATCTTCCATCTCTTGACAAACCCTGAAGAAACACAGATATGGTAACAAAAGTAAATTGGTTTTTGTGTAAATATTAATTCACCTTAAATGTGTTAACACCATCATCAATTGCTCTTTCAATATCGTCCATATAATTATCAGTAGCTCCTCTAATAACAATAGTAGATATTCTAGTGTCCTTTCCTTCTAATCTGAAAGAAACAATAGGAGTATCTCCTAATTCTTCCACACATACAATATCAGCATAACCCAATTCCTGACTGGTTGGTGCTGTGAGACGAGGAAGGCATGTAGCTCCAACCTAAAATGAAAAGTTTCTCATCTCATTTATTTTTTTCAAAATTAGTAAACACATTATTATTTATATACAAGATCAGCACAGAATGAATTAAAACTTGAACAAATGCATTGTTGAAAACTTAAAAGAATCTCTAAATTTAATTGCTGAAACGTTATGAAAAATAAATGATTTTTTATTTGATTCGATTAAGAAAAGTACAAGTATGAAGAAATGTCATTCCACTATATGTTCTAGTGAAAAAACAAACTCGAGTGTGTTACGAGAAATGGTTAAAAGTCTGTTGTTTTTTTTTAGATTTTCGGAAATTGGAGATTTTAAGTTCTACTCTAAATTTATGTTAAGAAGAAATATTTTAAACAACGAAATAGATTTATCCAGAAATTTCCCAAGGGAAGAAAGAGATTTAGTTCAAATTACTTAAGAGAATTTCATATTATAATATCTTTTTAAATATTTACCAAGATCGGATTACTTACAGTCTTGCAAAGTCTTCTCAAATCAAATTTAGAATTCAATCTGACAGCCATAATACCATACTTTTGCAAATAGTGCATTGCCATATCTCCAAATTTAGCACCAGCAACAATTACTTTTGCACCAGCATCAGCAATCGCTTTAATTTGTAATTCGAGAAGATTTTCTTCACCACGACTGAAATTCATGAGTTCATCTGCAGTTTTAATTAGAACTGTTCCTTTAGTTTCTGTTTGCATTATATCTACAGCGCAGCTATAGACAGCAATCTTTGCTTTTTCAGCTTTAGTAATTTCACCTTCAACTTGTCTTTTAAAAACCATTCCTTGAACAACTTGAGAGTGGAGTAAACCAGATCCCAATACTTTACAAACTCTAACATTATCTACGTTAAATGTAGTTTCCTCGGGTAGAATGGATACACAGGCTTTGGCTATTAATTCTGATAAAAAATCTTCATTTCCATACTGTTTAGATTGTACTGCAGTTTTTATTATATTTGTTACTTCACCAATATCTCTGTAGTTTTTCACTTTATAGCAAACAAGATTAGGAAGAATTTCTAAACACTTGTCTAAGGCTTTCTCAAAACCTTCAGCAATTTCAGTAGGAGTTAATCCAAGGCGAATTAACTCTTCAGAATGTTCTGAAAACAAACAAAATTATAGTAAAAGTAACAGTAAACGTAATGTGCTTCTATCACTAAAATTTCGGCAAGACAGTAACGTTGAAGTAAAATGAATGCTCACCTAACAAAGATCCTGCAAGAATAATAACAAAATTGGTACCATCTCCAACTTCAGAATCTTGCATTTGGCTACCAGTTATGATAAGTTTAGCTGCTGGATGTTCAACATCTAATTCTCTTATAATGGTAGCTGCATCACTGGTAACAAATTGTTTCTCAATGTGATTAATGACCATTTTATTCATACCGTTCGGCCCATAAGCAGATCTTAATGACTGGGCAAATTCTTTGCATGCTATGATATTCCTTATAACTGCTTCTTCCAAACCAGAATAATGCTTAAAATTTAAAAGAAAAATAGTTAATACACATGATACACCCAGACCACATGTGCATTCACGCCGGATATAAATAATGACAATCTTACCTTAGCTCCTTCTTTGAGCATTTGGGCGAAGCCGGGGGCTTTAGGTACGTGAAGAGCCATCGTTGTTATGAGATATTTACCAAATTATCTAGGAAAACTGAATTTAAACCGAAAAAAGGTTATATTTCCCCAATAAACTTTGACAGAAGGAGTGACAAATATTATATTCAATAATCAATGTGACCAACAAAGTCACACATCATATGACCAACATTTCATTTGAATTTGGTTTTCGTATTTACTGATTAATATGCTTAAACAATATTGTATGTTTTATCTTAATTAAATATATAATTAACATTTAAATAATTAGTTAGTATTTAAAAATTATTAGCGTAAGTTAAGATTTCTACATGTAGCTAAACGTTAAATATGTTGATGTCAAGTTGTCATGAGAGAAGATTTAACCTATAAAAATTGCGCGAGGTAACATTTTTAAAATATTTGTAATAATTTTTAGTAATTGTACTATAAATATTATCATTAAATGTTTTCTGCACTGTGTAGGAATGTGTTAAATACAACTAAATACTGTTCCATTGAATCGAGCTCTAACATTTTAAGCAAATCAATATTTCGATCTTTAACAACAGTTAACCAGCCAAAAAGTATGTTAGATATCGAAGTAAACAGAATAGTATGGATTGATATGGAGGTACGCAGAAAAAATGAATTAACCTGATTCTTGTAAACACAATATCTGTTTTAGATGACCGGACTTTTATTAGATCAAGATAAAATTATGGAAGTTGCATGTATTGTAACTGATAGTGAATTAAATATAATAGCAGAAGGTCCCGATATTATCATACATCATCCACAAAGTACTCTTGATAAGATGAATAGTTGGTGCAAGAAACAGCACAAAAAAGTGAGTTTATATTATTGTTTTAACTATCTAGGCCAGTCACTGGAGAGAATATAGAGCGAGACTGTTTAATTTTCCCAAGCAGCACCGATTTATACCAAAATTTGGTTTTAGGTTCTACCTACCCTTTACTTCAAAATTGATCCTTTACCGATGGTTGCTTTTTATTTTTTAGGGGTGAAAACTACCCCTATTCAATAATAATTTAAAAGTTGTAGATGTATGTATGTAATTAATTATAATAATTTAAAAATTAATTATAAACAAGTCGATTGATATTAAGGGCTATAATGCGTTATTTGCGAATAACTCGAAAAGTATCAGCTTCCAGAAAAAACTTTATAGAAGTTGCTTAGCATTAGTCAGTCTATTTATTTCTTAACCTATTCTTTCTCTCCAAAAATGGGTGGGATCCACTCCCTATGAAAAAGCAAAACCTGGTATAGGATGATCTTGGAAGTAGATGTTATATAGAACCTTCATGCAAATTTTCATGACAATCGGTGCTGCTTGGAAAAATTATGAGGGAAAGCGCCCAGTGATTGGTCCAATATAGCTTCATAAGGAGTGAGTCTCTAAATCCTCTAAATGTTAGTATTAATGCATGAGAGTTAACACAAAATTTGTATTACACTAACTTATTATGGGTCTAAAATATTAGGAGTAACGTTAGAATCTCTATATCACTGGAAACACTCCTACAATACTCCAAGTGGAGCTTTTAGAAATAGACTTCTGTGCTTAAGAATGCATTTAAAAAATGCCTTAATTCAGCCAAAATATTTATTGCCTCGCAGTGTATTTGAACTCGCAAATCTATATTATTTTTTATAATTACAGACAGGACTGGTGGAAGCATGTTTGAATTCTCAAGTAACCCTTGAAGAGGCAGAAGAGGAAATTCTAAAATTTGTTCAACAGCATACAACAGAAAATATGTCACCTTTAGCTGGAAATAGTGTTTACATGGACAGAATGTTTTTGATAAAATATATGCCTAGAGTTAATGATCATTTACACTATCGTTTAATAGATGTTTCAACGATAAAAGAATTATGCAGAAGATGGAATCCTTCGATTTATAAAAATATACCAAATAAAAAATTTACTCATCGTGCTTTGTCTGACTTGAATGAAAGTATAGAAGAACTTAAATTCTACAAAAATCAGTTTTTTAAAACTAGTTGACCATTAATTTAAATAATTAAACTATTAAATAATTTTCTAAACTAAAGTCATTTTGAATCGTATTATCTATAAATATTAACTAATTTTACTGTGCCAGGATTATTTTCTGTATATTTGGATAGTTTAAAAATAAAATACGATTTTCTTGCAGCATTAAAGTATATTTTGGTGAAATTTTTTAACACACAAATTCTATACCTTCTCTGTATAATATTATTTCGACTAAAAGTATAATGAATGAAGCTAGTATTCCAAATGCTAAAACAGCTACAGCTGGATAACAATCTACTATTCCAACACTAACAAAATTTGATCCCCGTGCTGTACATACCGGTTTTTTCGGATAAATCAAATCTACTTCTCTGTTTTGGATACCATTTTCATGAAGTTTTCTCAATCTGCATTTAATTTAATAAAAAAGTATATTTTAATTGAAACAATTTGGTATCAAATAAAATAATAATTAGGATTAATTTAACAAATACAATCATTTATATAAAATATGTAGGTAAGAAAATTAATTAAAAATTTAAGATATACCAACAAAATTTGGTCCACTTTTTATTTTTCTTATTTTGTTAACTGTACTGTTTAAAAAGTTGTGATTCCTTTTTTTAACCGCTTTCTTAATGTTTTAATTTTTGTATAATATATCAATGTCTTGAAGTCCTCTCTTTTGCTTAGCCTTATCCACTTCATATCTCCAGGATCTACGTGGTCTTCCACTTTTCCTTCTTTCCATCAGACTCTATTCTCTTCTTTTATTTATACACTTGCTTTCTGCTTTTCTGACGGCCGTTCTAGAAAAGCCTCTTCTTTAATGGATATAACGATTACATTCTTCTGCGTATCTCCTCGTTCGTCACACTATCCATTCTTGTAGGATCGCAGCATCTCCTCCAGTACTCCATTTCTGTTGCTAGAATTTTCTGTCTGTTCGTCTTGTTTATTATCCACATCTCTAAGCCATAGATAGATAGATGTTTATTGGGTTGGCTATTAGCCTGTATCACTGCGACCTTTGCAGATCTATTGTGAACACTCTCTAAGCCGTAGATCATAATGTTTTAGACTATGAGTTGAATATCATTTGCTTAGTTTTTATGTTAATATTCTTGTCCCAAATCACTGAATGTATATAAATGCTGATATCCATTCTAGCTTCTACTATTGATGTCTTTTTCTGTTGTGGTATTTATAATAAATCTCAAATTTATTGGTTCCCTTAATTTCTAAATTATCCTCGACTTCCAGATTCTTTGGTAGTAAAAATTCTGGTTTTAAATTGATTTCAAGCTCGGTTTTTGGTATTCTTCCTGTAGTTTTCTTATGTAGCTGAGGTCCTCTTTATCATGTATTATAATTACCTGGTCATCCGCAAAACATGAACTATAAGGATGTTCGTCTCTAATATTAATTCCCATTCCTTGGCGCTTTTATTTCCATAAACTCAAGATATCTTCTTGGAATATTTTAAAAAGATTTGGCGAAGTGGGGCATCTTTGGAACAGTACCTTTGAGGTTTTAAATCTGCTGATAATTTTGTTTTTTCTGACTTTATGTGTAATGTATTGCTTTCGTATAGGTTTTTGACCGCTTTTACGAGTTTTCTTGGTAATTAAAGTGCACTCATAGCTTACCAAACCCTCTTTCTGGGTACCATGCCATACGTCTTTTTAGGCCTATAAAGGCTAAATAATTTTTTTGCATTTTTTTTTCTGTTAGCTGTTGGATGGTATAAATGTGATTTAAGCAAAACATTCCTGCTGCTTGTTTTTGCCAGCATGCTAATTCCACTTTGTCACATTTTTTTTATCTCATTTTTTAAAATACAGATGTTACTTGTGCTTCCTTCCATTCCCTAGGCATTTCCGTCCATTTAAGATTTTTTCAAAGAGCCGTCACAAAATTCTCCATAATTTTTCCGTACTGTGTTTCATCAATTTAGCCAGATCCTGGTGGTTTGTTGTTTTTCATCGACATTATTGCTTTACGTATATCTTCTTGTGTTATATCGTCTTCCCTGCACTCAACTCTGTCTTCCTCTGTGTTATCTATAAATTGATGCCTTTTCTTTGTTAAGTGATGTTTATAATATACTTCCCAGATCTGGTCTTCTGTGTATGAAATATGTGTCTCTTGTTTGTTTGTTCTGAGTGTTTCAGCGTTATCCAAGCCTCAGAGCTTCTTGTTCCTCCTATATGTTGTGTTATGTTGGGATATAATTACTCCCATTTTGTGTTCTTTTCCTTAATAACTATTCATTTTACTTCTTTATCTTTGTGCTTGTAATTTCTGAAATTGTCTACATATTTATTACTCATCAATTTATTATACAGTTGTTTTTTCGTCTTAATTTGCTGTAATGTGTTTTCCGACAATTTGCATTTATATGCTTTGTTATTTTTTTCATCTCCTAGTGCTTCTAATCAGACTTGTTTTTTATTTTCTTTAATTTGTTCATACGTTTTATCTATATCATTATCAAAACTGAAGTGTACGGGTCTTTGTTCGAATCTTTTTTGATACAGATATCCAATTGATTCATCTTGAAGTAAGTGAGTTTTTAGTTTTATCTCCTTGTCAATTCTATTGCGTACGTACTTTTGTTTTTCCATCGGATTCCATTTTTCTCAGTAAAAGCCATGGATCACTCTCCTCCACTTTAAACGCTTATATATTTTATTTTTAGTTTTCTTTGAAAATGGTCCCATCTGGTTGACGTTTTCTCTATTATTTTGACCATCAGATTTTTTTTTGTATCTTTGATGTTTCTTGATTTGACTGTCGAATCTTTGTTTTGCTTTTAAACTAAGGACTTTTGTATATCGATCTCAAACTTATTATTAGTTTCAGTTACTATGTAAGTTTTCTGTTGCTGTAATTTAAATTGCGATAAAATGTCTACCTACATCTACTTTGGTAATTGGAGTTGATTTCTGATATTAATTATTCTAATAGAAAATTGTAGATAAAAATTTGTTTACCCAATTTTTAACAACTTTTTATATGAAGAATTCTTTTGTATCGATAACCAAGGATCTATTACTTCCAAGAATTTAATTTGGGTTAACCCACATTTTTCGCTTTCTTGAAAAGTTTCACCTAAAATTGAAAATGATCAAACTAAGTCAGGTGAATATTATGAAAAGTTTGTTGTTGATCTACCAATTAATTTATATCCTGGACCAGTTTCCACATGAAATGCAAACAAGCCTTCTCTTATCTTTTTTATACCATCCTCCATTGGCATATAATGGGGCTTTTTACCTGGAGGAACAACTTTTTGTTGATAAAGAGCTCTACGAATAGGTTCTTTTGAATTCTAAAAATTATGAGCGGGGCTTAGAAGTATTTATAATGTTAGAATCTCATAAAAAAATTGTTTCGAGTACTTACAGGAAAATAAAATCTATTAAAAACAGTATCATCAACACCTACATCTATTCTAGATTTTAATAAATCTTCTAACGTACGTATACTTGATGAAGATGACTGCAGTAGAGCAACAATATTTGCAGAATAGGATGTATACAAAAATACTGCAGAAATAAATAAAATAATCATTGTAATTCTTCCAGGTACACTTTTAGGTACAATATATGATCCTTGTTGACAAAGTGCTCCAAAAGAAAGAAGAGCAACATCAGTAACAGTAATTCTATGTTCAATCTCTTTGTTAGTCTAAAAAATCGTTAAAACAAAAATCATTTTAATTTTTTCTTAAATCACAGCAGCTAAAGAACCTCTTAAACTTACTTTCGAAGATAATTGTCTTTGTTTATTTAATTCAAACCTTAATATGATATACAGAAATATTGCTAGGATAATAATAATAGCTACAGTTGATGCCCAAACTTCTATATCAAATGGTAAAGTAAAAACATTTGATACATAAGATAACTTCGGTTCCCTAAATATAAATGCTGATCCTGTAGCTGTAGTCATTGCTATGTAGTCAATTACATCAACTCTGTCGATAGTAAAAAATAAAGGAGTACCTAAAATAATATATATTACTATTACAGAAGAGGCAATTTATTAATTTGGGATTTAAAGGACTGCAAGCTAGGACGAGTGGGGAAGAGGTGGGAAGGTAAGGAGTTCCACAATCTAGAGACCCTGCTGATGAAGGCAAGATCGATTTGATCCGTTCTCGATGTCTGGCACTATACAGTACAAGGGTGCATGGAGTTGGCACGTCGCGTTGCTATGACTGGTCTGGCAAGTGGAGGCACTATAGAGCGGAGTTCTTCTGAGCAGAATCCGTTTAAGTATCGGTAAAACAGAGAAAGATCAGACACTCTGCTCTTCGCAGGCCAGGTTTTTGGTGATACTGGTGTCGTTTATTAGTCAAACTGCTCTTCTCTGTATTGCATCAAGAACTCTGAACCTTGACGGAGCCGTCGATCACCATACATGCAAGCAGTATTCAAGATTAGGTCTTATTTAGGCTTTGTAAAGAGTGTCTAAGTTGGATGGAGAGAAATATTTCCGTGCTCTAAAAAGAAAGCCTAACTTCTTTCCTGCTGCAGTTGCTATGGATGCAATTTGTTCGTTCCAGAGTAAGTCCTGGGAGATCGTTATACCAACCAGCGTAATGGAGTCGCTTGCTACTAGTGTCTGATTGTTCATTGTGATGGATGAGTCGTATGTTTGCTTCTTGTTGGAAATTAACAAGATTCTTTCTTCCCCACTCGTCTACAATTCTCAAATCTTGATTGAGAGAAGCCGTTGTGGATCTTCTGTCCAGAATATCTAGGGACATGGGACGGTTGTGCGCTTTGCTACAGTGTAGGTTGCTATCATCTGCAAGCCGTGTATCGGGTTATTGTGTTAGAAACCTTTAAGAAGTCAGTGCTACAACCTAGACTAAGACTCCTTTTTAATGAAATATGATATATAACAACATCGGAGCAACTGGTTTTTAACTATTATACCAAAGTCCCACAACCGGTCGTCAAATTTTATTAATGTAATAACTGGATAATTCTTAAATAAAACAAAAATTATAATAATAACCTCAGATTTACACAAAAACAGACCATTGGGATAACTATGGACCACTTTCCGATACTTAATGTTTCGCGCTTCCCTGTTTAAGGTTACGACAGAATTCATGTGCGTCAAGAAGAAATTATAAAAAGATTAAATGAACATTCCTACGAACCAAAACCAGCAAAAGTTGAAGGAGTTTTTATCAAAACCCAATTAAAAAAAAAGCCCAAGAAACTCAGGAACAAACTGCACAAATTATTAATGAGTGTTGAAATAATAATTTGAGCCAGGCGACTCTAGCATCTATGCAGACACCCAGCATTAAGAAAATTAGTGAGAAGACAACGTAATCAAGTGAATGCAGCGGAACCTGCTCCAGCGTCTTTGGTCGACTTGGTCTTTCCTGAGCACTATCAAACAATAAATAACAACAAAGGATAAGAAGGATTTCTTCTTTCGGATAACGGACCTAGCCCATCAAGAGTTATTTTCAGCAGAGTGTAGAATATCAGCTATTTGGAGCAATCGCGGACAACATATGTAGATGTATTTTCACAAGTTTAAATTGTGTTAGCAGAAGTTAGCAGAAGTTTATGGAGTTGTCATTTCCGTTTTGTATCCTTTGTTCCAAATAAAAGTAGGCAAACTTATGATTCGTTTTTAAGGCTATTCACTGACAATTATGTGTGACTTTGAAATAGTCGCATTTGGTGCATTTCAACAGCAATTTTCAGAAGCAACAATACGCGGATGTTTTTTTCACTTAGCCCAAAATCTGCAGACACATATTTCTCAATTGAGGCTTAGAGGAAGATACCACAATGAGGACGACTTTGAATTATATGCAAAAATGATTTTAAGTCACGCCTATGTCCCAATTCTGCACCTAAATGAGGCAGTTAAACAACTCCCTGCAGATCTTCTAAACAAGTTACAAGATCTACTAAATTATTTCGAAGACAATTATGTCGGTAGGCTCGAAAGAAGACTCAACGCAAGACGCTCTCTGATATTTCTAGTTACTATTTTGCGATCATCGCAATATTTACGGAGGATATTATACACTTTTGAGATGCAACATAAGTAGAGTTTTACAATATTATATTTCGAATATGTATTTAAAGTGAGTTACTAATTTTGTTTTTCTACCTCCAATATCTCCTTCTTTATTTAGTAAACGTCCAATCATTCCATTCCATTGTGATTGGTTATCTTTATATCCCCAAGATTTTTCTATACTATAATTAAATGTAGCATTAATTATATCTGATAGATGGTTCATTAATACGTAGTTTACTTTTGTAATGCTATCAATATGTATATCTCTAAAATGATGGAAGAAAACATTAAAATATAATAACGAAATAGCAATTTTAATATTATTTATACTATTTAAGGTCACCACCAAGAAGAATCTTTGAATAAAGGCCTTAAATTCATATAAGTAATGGTAGATGGCGAGTTTTACTATTCTTTATTTTTCTATAAGTAATTGTATTTTTTTCCGAAATGTCAATCATTTTTATGATTTTACCAGGGTTACCTACCTAGTAAAATTTCTATACAATTTTGCTTACAAACAATAGAAGCAGCTCTGTACTGATTTTAAGACAGCTCACTGGACATGGACAATTGCATTATAATCTCGACCAATCATGTTAAGCACAATTTGGCCTAATAAGTTGAGTGGAAAATAGAGGTTTAATATCTAGGAGTAACCCTAGATAACAGGTTACTCTAAAACAAACATCAAAACGAAATAAGTAATACAGAAAGCTACAAAAGCCCTTATGGTGTGCAGAAACATTACAGGAAAGAATTGCAATGAATGTACACAGCAATAGTGAGACCAATCATCATTTATGGGGCTGTAGCTTGGGGCAGGAGAGCTAATCTGTCTACTATGAGGACAAACATTTCAAAGATTCAGAGATTAGCCTGAACTGGAACAATGGGAACATGCCCCACTGCTGCAATGGAAGTACTCCTAAATCTCTCGCCACTACACATTCAAGTTGAAACTGTAGGGAAGAAAACACTATATAGAATTGTCAAAGAAAATACAATCAAGGAAAGACCTCCATCCCTTCCATTTGATCAAACTTGGGAAATGCCCCAAGATGATATGCCCAGGAAATTTAACTTTGTGAGAAAATTTACCACAAAACTGGGTAGTAAATCTGAATGGAACAAAGACACCATAATGCCATAAAATAATATACAGATGGCTCCAAGACAGATAAAGAAACAGGAGCAGAGGTTTTTGGACCTAAAACCAAATACTTAAAAAGCCTGAGTGCATACCCAAGTATTTTTCAAGCGGAAATCCGTGCCAGTAAAGTATGTAGAATTTAATATAGAAAGAAACTATCGTAGACAAAAGATTGTAATCATGTCAGATAATCAAGCAGCCATCAAAGCTCTGAACTTACACACAATTAGTTCAAAGATGGTCTGGGAATGCCTAAGCATAACACTATTATCCTCATATGGGTTCCAGGACACATAGGAATAGAAGGAAACGAAACAGCAAATAAGCTGACAAAAATGGAGCTTTATCCCCATACTTAGGACCAGAACCATCTTGTGGAATCAGCAGTAGTACAGTCTTAGAAAACTATATAAGGACAGACTTGGATAGAGAAAAATCCAAGTAATTGAACGATCTAGAAGGACTAAGGCAATTGAAGACGCTCCTTGGAAACTATTACCAGAAGAGATCTTTCAGCTGTCTAAACCCTAGTAAGAAGAACCTTCATATTATAACAGGGATATTAACCGGGCACTGCCAGCTAAGTAGACACATGAAGAAACTATGATTCGTATATGAAACAAAGGGAAGGTAGATGATAAAACATCAATAAACATTCTTTCAGAATGCTTTGCATTACGTAATTCTAGAGTCAGATACCTAGGGTCTTACGAAATAAAAGGGAAAGACCTACCAAACTTGAAGCTCAATGATATCCTAAACTTTCTAAGAAAGATAGGACTAGAAGAGCTGCTACAAGTCTGAGAAAACATCAGAATTACAGCAAGAAAAGAAGGACACAAAAGATCTTATAGGTAGCAGTTGTATCTATCACCCATAATTGGTGGCACGCTCATGAAGAAATATTCTTTAAAATAATGTAGTGCTGAATCTTTAATTTGTCTTGGAAAAAGAAAAAACAGAAATGTGTATGATTTTTTTTATCTTGTTACGAAATAAATTTTCAATCGTTACGAGATATATTTTAACCAGAATTTTACGAACCGTTTGTCTGTTAAATGATTCAAAGTGTCATTATTTATGACTACAATAACGGTATTAAGAACAGTTCTTCTTAAATCATTTCTTCTTCTAATATAACTTCTTTCAGTTTCTAAGGCTACGAGTCCTTCGTCTTCATTCCAGTACCCAACATTTTCTATTTGAATTTCTTGTTTAATATGATATTTGAAGATTTTTCTTATTAATACGGTTTTATTTTCAATTTTTTGACAGAGTGTTACATCACTGTTTACGAGTATTTGTAATTCTTTCATGTATTTTTTAAGTAAATGTATTGGATCAGTATGGAACAGTATCCATTTGCAAGGTAAAGAAAACAAGCTTCGATTATTAGCCTATGAAAAAATAAATTTTGTTAAAAAAAATCATATTATTAATATATGTATATGCAAATGTAACTTACTGTAGCTAATACATTTATAGCATTTTCACAATTTAAATTCATTATAAAAACATGTGTGGTCTCTAGGCTATCATGCTCTAAAACAATCTCATTACTTTTGAATACCTGGATAAATTTATTTTGTTCGTGAATGGCCTTAACCAAAAGAAACGAGTCTAAAAATAGTAAAAAGATAACGAAAAAACTTCTTTTTAGGCGAAAATTCTATTCCGAAGCATGGCACCATGGTACAAGATAGCTCTGTAGAATATGAGTCAAATATCTGGTTGATAGTACCATATTTCTTTATAGAATAAACCTTTATAATTTTCATGTCAAGTACCGTTTTTTTTTTGTTTTTAAGAATTATTTTTATGTGTATGTTAACAATACCTATAGCATTTTTCGAGGAGTGACAGAGATTAGAAAATAATTGTCTTACGTATTGTCTGCGTAAAAATAATCAATTGGATAAGTGTTTATAAAATAGTCTAAACCATATTCTTTTTGTAAAGTAATAATTTTTTAAGGGAGTGTAATCCGCTTCGTAACGTAACGCGTTACGGCTCCAGTCTGTCTGGTTTCCTCTTCTCTGACGCTCCTCGTCTCTCACTTTGAAAATAAATAAAATAAAGTACTTTATTTACGGCTAAACCATTTCAAACAATAATAGAAATAGAAAAAATATATATAAAATAATAAGTCTAACAAAAAGATAATAGAAAAAAAATCACATCCTGAATAGTACAAATAGCTTTAGCGTTATGTTTGCTGTAATAATTTTTTAAACATAAAAAACAAATTGAAAAATAGATATGTCACAATGAAAGGGCAGGTTATTTAGTTCCATATTCCCAGCGCAAGTCATGAAATTGTACTTGACACACTCTTTGCAAAATTTTTAGATGATATAGGTACAATGTAAAAATGTTGTTGCTTATTATATTTACCATATTTACAATATTTTATTTAAGTACTAACCTCGGAGCGTAAACCAATTAGTATAGTTTATCTAATATTAATGTGAGAAGCCAACCACGCCTCCTAACCCTATCAAAGGAACCGGCTTTCCTAAGTTTATATATTTTGAAAATGTTCTCTCTACTTTACTATTCAATTGTTCGTCAATGAGTCTTAGAAAGATAATATAAAAATATTCTTAAAAAATATATACATAAATTAATTAACTAGATTCTTCACATTTAAACAATTTTCACTAATGAAATCAATTTTATACTTAAAGATATTTTAGAATAACGGCAACAATGTGTATTTAGTTACGCATTTTCAATTTTTTTGCATGCCGCTTTGATATTGTAGTAAGAAATGCCGACGCCAGGAGAGTCGCTAATAGGAACCGACGTGGTGGTAACTTTGTGTAAAAAGAAAATATAATAAATCCTACAAATTCCCTTGTGACTTAATTTAAAATATTCGAAGAACCTGTGAATAACATGACTAGAGAAAATCAAAATAGAAGACATTCAAATTTGGAGACGACACCTAGTTCATCTACAATAATTCACAATAGTTTTTCAATTGAACAATTTGATTGTACAAAATAACAATGGCAGAGATGGGTACAGAGATTTGAAGGTGCTTGCGAAATATATGGAATATCGGAAACAACTAAAGTTTCTTATTTTTTACATTTTATGGGACCTGAAACGTACGATATTTTAGGTGACAGATTAACTCCAGATCAGCCTAATTCTAAAACTTTAATGAATTAGTTAAAATCTTACAAGATTATTTTAGTGCTATACCTTTAGAAATTACAGAAATCTATTAATTACACCAACAAAAACAACAGGAAACTGAGAGCATACAATAATACGTTACAGCTTTACCAGAAAATGTCAATTTATTGTAATTTTGGTACCTATTTGAAGAAAGCGTTGCGTAATCAGTTTGTCTGGGGTTTACGTAATGAACGAAGACAAAAACGATTACTAGAACAAAGGGATTTATCATTTGATAGTGCCATTAAAATAGCTGTTGGGATGGAACTTTCGGCAAAAGACACTGCTGAGATACAGAATAGTAAAGGTATTGATAAAGTGGATTTAAGATGAAAATTGATTCAAAATTTTAGCAAGTTCCAAAAATATACAAAATACAACAACATCAGGTCGAAATGTTTATTGCTCTAGGTGTGGTAATAAAACACATATTGCCATTGCTTCCACTTGTAATAAAATTGACTCTTTTTGTGTTTGTAGGAAGAAATTATTCAACAGAACAAATCAAGATGATTCACAAAATAACAATTTTGAAGAGATCATTGCTATAAAAAACTTGTCAAGCACAAACTAAACTATAATTTAGCCAAGAATTTTCACAAAACGAAATTACACAGCGGCCTTTGTTAATCTTCGCATGTAAGAGAGAGAGTAACTTGGCTCAACACAATCTGATATCTGATCGTAACATTTGTAACTGGCGCGAAGGCGAAGCTTTACTTTTTGTCCCTTGCACAAGGGGGTCGGGCGTTTTCGATTTGTTTCGAATCGACTCATCAATCAGAAACCGTAATTTCGAATCTTGGAATAATCTCGAAAGTGCCATTTTCTGCCAACTTTAAACCAACATTTTAAAATTAACTTGAAATGATACAAAATTATTGCAAAAAGATCATAATAAGAATGAAACAGCAAAGAGATGTTTTGTTTTATTAAAAAAAGTTTTAAATTTATATTTAAGGTGTAGGTAATAATTAACATTACTCACTTTCGGCATTGCAAGATATTTCGGTTACCATAAACGAAGAACCGCCATATAAACGAAGTATATCTGTAATTATAGATAAATAAACTGGAACAGTAAATTTTGGTATGAATGCTAAAAGAATCGATACCACCAAGAAAAATTTCATGATTATGGTTTAGTATCTGTTTGCAGAATAACTAAAATTATGTAATAGCTATCCACTTCTTGAAAATAAAAAAGCAAACAAAGAAGCTATACTTAAGTGTAATCATATATTTGCTATAAATCAAGTAAATTGCTATGAAATATATAGAGTAGAGTCATCTACATGATTTCAAGAACAAAGAAGCAATTTTGTAAATAAGTAAAAGTGTTAGTCAAATATTTTTTTTTACTTTATAAAAACAATGGTTTGTTCAAATTCTGAAATAGTTTCTAATTTGAATAATCAATGAAAAATAATGAGATAATGCACAGTGGTGGCGCGTTGTGGAATGTATTGGACTATTAAATGGCATAAAAAGCTAAGCAACTGGCATCGTAGTTATTTGGTTTTAAAAATGTCCAAATCGTTCAACGGGATACCGTTTGCTAAAATATAAGGCTAAACTATGACCATTTAAAAAATGTTAAAAATGTCAGTTGCTTCATCACTCATTTAAAGCGACAATTTCTTTTTTTATATGTAACTGACCCACAGGAAGCATACTTTCTAATAAGTCATTTTTAATATCTTTTAATGTACCTTCCAACACGGTAGATTGCTGTAAATAATCATTAAGTGCCAATTCCAATTTGGAAGAAAAATTGATGAGACCTCTAAATACTCCGTGGTCCAGCCGCTAAGAGGTTGAGCAAGCACTTCATTGGGGTATTTTCCTACGTTTTTGTGTCGGAGAATCCAATTTTCGAAGTTACCGGGCCCAAAACCTGGTCAGTTATTTGATTTGTTTAAAACGATGTAGCAAACAATATCTATAATGGATATCAATTATTTCTAACTTGTTGTACCCGCGACGTCATTCGCGTGGCGTGTTAATTGTTGTATAAAAATTTCTCCCACCACCCCCTAAAAGAGGGAAAAATTTTTATACACCAGATGTTAAGTTGAAAGAAGACAAATATATCTGTGAAAACCGCATTGGAATCGGATCAGTAGTTTTCATGATGCACGCACAAACATACAGACAGACAAAAAAATCTAACCACATTATTGGGTTCTATATCGAATTTGTAACACCCCCGCTAATTATTTTTTAAATATCTTTAATGTACAGAATTTTTATTTCTACAGTTTCATTATATGTATAAATAATTCAAAGCAAGATTTATTACAAAATATAAATTTAAACCAAAGAGACTGTAAAGTAAGTGCAAAAAATTGTAAAATCATACTATTTGGTGTTTGTTACTTGTCCCCATTTTATGTAACATAGCTCAAATTGACTGAAAAATTTTCAGTTTTCAACCAAATTTGGTATATTGGTTGACGTTTTCTAACATTGATATCTATTATAGATTGTTTTCTACAGCGTTTTAAACAATTGAATTTTTTATAACAAATAACTAACTTGGTTTTGGGTCCGGTGATCTTGAAAATGCAATTCTCTGACGCAAAAAAACGTAGGAGAACACCCTAAAATCAAGGGGACAATAAAGTGCATGCTTCACCCCCTGAGCTCCCGAACGACCAGGGTTTATTGAATTTTCATGTTCGTCATATTATACAATAGTCACAAAACCCAAAACGCGATTTGGATCAACAGGTAGTAATAAATTTTAAGTCAATATTCTAAAAAAAAGCTTTAAAATATGAATCCATATCTGCAAAATTATGAACCTAAAGAAATGGATACTGTTGTTGTTGAAGATACCTACACCTATTTTTAATGTTATACATACAAAACACTTACAAAATTCATTTAAAATTATTCACATCAACATCCGAAGTTTAAATAAAAATTTTGATAATTTATGCATTTTTCTAAATGATATAAAAATAGAATTTCATGTAATTGTTTTAACTGAGACTTTTCAATTAGGTAATTCTTTAAATACATTTTCATTGCAAGGGTATGATATTTTATATAATAACGGAACTTTAAATAGAAATGATGGTATAGTTATTTATGTTAGATCTTTATTTAATTACACATTCAAGACAACATTTATCGGTGATCATAAAGCTGCAGAACTAGAAATTTCGTTAAAAAATAAATGTATTTTTTTAACCGCTCTCTATAGATCACCTAATGCTTTATCAACATACGATCAGTTTAATATTGACTTGTTAGGTTATTTAGAAAAAACTAAAAGTAAACAAACACATATTATTGTAGGAGATATGAATATAAACTTATTAAGTGACAATGAATACGTTGAAGAATATAAAAATTACTTAAATTTATATAATTCATAAATAAAATCACAAGACCTGAAAACAAATCATGTTTAGATCATTTTTTCTTAAAAACGGAAGAATATACAAATAATCATTGCGGTTTTATAATTAAAAGTGATATTACAGACCATTCACCAATTTTGCTGGCGTTAAATACAGAACTTGAAAATAGAAACGTAGATATAAGTCAAGTTATAAAACTTATACTAATTTTTGTAATTTAAGAGAAGACCTTACAAATGAAAAATGGGATGAATTGTATAAAATCAATAATATTAATATTTGTTTTGAACTATTCATAAATAAAATAAATTATTATTTAGGCAAACACACAATACGTGTTAAAATAAAAAATAAGGAACTCAAAATAAGAAAACCTTGCATAACGCGTGGTCTAGCAACATCTATTAAAGAAAAAAATAATATGTACCATCAGATGCTAAAACATTCACAAAATCCTACTATTAAGATAAAATATAATAATTATAAAAATAAAATAAATTCTTTAATAAAAATTTCCAAACGAAATTATATGAATAATTTAATTAGCAAAAATAAAAATTCATCTTCAGCCTTGTGGGAATGTATAAACAACATATGTGACAAGCAAAAGCCCAAAACTCAGATTGATCATTTAAAAACAGGTATGGGACAAATAATTACAGATAGTTTTAATATTGCTAATGAATTTAATAAATATTATAGTGAATTGGGACAAAATTATGCAAATAAAATACCAAACTCAAATAACTTTAAGGAACACATAGAGAATTTGGAAAAAAAAAAGTATTTATATAACACAAATGAGGACGAAATAAATCAGGTAATCGATAAATTAAAACTCAAAAAGGCACCTGGCTGAGATAACATAAGAGCGGAAACTATTAAAGAAATTAAAAAAGAGATTACAAAACCGCTAACTTATTTAATAAATAAAAGTTTTGATTTATAATATTTTCCAGATTGCTTAAAAATTGGTGTAATTAAACCTTTATATAAAAGTGGAAATAAAACAGAAACTCAAAACTATAGACCTATATCTTTGCTCTCCGTGTTCTCAAAAATTTATGAAAAAATTCTTATAAAAAGAATAAATAATTTTTTTAATAAATTAGGTGTACTGCATACGAATCAATACGGCTTATTCAGAGAAAAACGGTCAACTGAAGATGCTATACATGCATTAAAAACAAGTTTATACCAAGCAATAGACCATAGTAAACCTGCTATTTCTATCTTTGTAGACCTCTCAAAAGCCTTCGATACGGTTTCTCATAAACTTTTATTAAATAAAATTAAATTATATGGCCTACAAGGAAAGATCTATAACATATTAAAGAGTTACTTAGAAGATAGAAAGCAGTATGTGTATGTAAATGGAGTACTTAGTGATCCAAGAACAGTTACCTATGGGGTTCCACAGGGGACTGTTCTTGGACCTCTTCTTTTTATTCTTTATATGAATAGCATATTTTCACTGAACACAAAAGGTAACATCATTAGCTTCGCCGACGATACTGTAATCACGTACACATCTTCGACCTGGGAAACTTTAAAGGCAGAAATTGAAGAAGATTTAAAAATATTTATACACTGGTTTCAATTTAACAAACTTACATTAAATATAGAAAAAACAAAGTATCTACCTTTTAGTTCTTACTCGAATAATTTACCAAATTTTGGCGAAATTAATATAGATGACTCCATAAAAATCCCAGAATCATCCTCAATTCGATATTTAGGAATTATTATAGATCGACATCTCAAATGGAATTTACAAATTAAAAATATCATAAACAAAATTAGGGGACTATTATATAAGTTTAGATATTTACGAGATTTTTTACAATATAACCAATTAATTATACTATACAATTCTTTAGTAAAATCGCACCTTACATATGGAATTCTTGGATGGGGTGGTGTTGCTGAATGCTACTTAAAAAATTTGAACACATTACAAAAATGGATAATAAAACTTATATATAGAAAACCAAGAATGTATCCCACCGAAACACTATTTGAGGAAAGTAAATTATTCGATATAAGACAATTATACTGTCAAAACGTTCTTGTGAATATCTTTAAAGGCAGAATATCTGTAGATTATCCCCAACATAAATATCCCACTAGAAAACAATACACCTACTTAACAATGAGCCAGAAAACTATCGGCCAGCGATGCTCAATCTACTTTGCACCAAGATAATATAATTTGTTACCGAATGAAATTAAACAAATAACTAAATTAAGGTTTTACAAAAACAAAATAAAGAAATGGATTGAACAGAGTGGTAGGTGTATATTCAACAACTTAATAGATCTAAAATACTTAAAATAAGTTAAAAAGTTTTATATTTATATATGATTTAATTTAAGACTTGTATTCCCGCTATATATTATTAATTAATCGAAAAATCAGTATTAATTGTATATTCAGAGACGAATTATTTTCAATTGTGACCATTACCAAAATTGTCCTAGAAACTTAAAATAGACGTATGACACACTTAAAATAATAATAATAATAATAAAAGAATTCTCCCAATTATTATTATATAAGAAGCCTAAAAAGGCCCCGACCTTGCTATTACATACCTACCCAATCAATCCGTATTTCTTCTACTTGTAAAGTTAATTTATAAAATATTTGTAATCTACACGTAAAAAATGTTAATGTATAATGTATAAATGTAATGTCTTGTATCGTATTTATTACAGAAATTTAATGTACACTCACAGATATACAAAAGCAGAACTATACATAAGCATAAAATAAAATATAAAAAAATGTCGCACACAGGTAGACAATACCTCAGCGGATTTTTTCCTATGTTTATTTATTTATTTTTAATAGTGTATTATTATTGTATTTACTCTTTTAAATAAACATTATTATTATTATTAGGTATTATTATTAGTTTATAATTTTGGATAAAACATACCTTTTCTTTTTCATTTCCTCATTATTTTTATATTTAGGTAACTGTTAACGAATATCTTGCTTACTTAATAAATTAAATCCCAATTTATCAGATATATGTGCCTTTGAAGATTATTATTATTATTATTATTTTTTTTGATAAATGCACCAAGTCTCTGACGCCCGTTTTTGCCCAGTCTGATGTCTCGTTGCAAAAATAGTAAACACGGAAAAAGTATAGACTATTGGTAAAATGACAAGTTTATCTTATATGTCCATTTTAAAAGATCGTTTATAGGTAATCCCGATTTTTTCCTTTACTTATTTCCGTAATTTTCAAAATCAATATGTGATAAAATTTATTATTGTTTTTAAGTGCCGGCATTATTACTAAATCTAAATTTTTAAAGGTAACAAATATTTCTCATACCTTCTGACGCTAATATTAAGAAAGAACTTGTTTTTTTTTTGTTAAGCATTTACTTATTTACATAAAGAAATATGTACCCACCCTAACGTCTAATAAATACTTCACCTTCAAGATTCCTATATCCGGTATGCGAAAGATTTATTGTAAGGAATGTTTGGAGCTCCAAAGTAGAACATTTTTTTCGATAATGAAATATTTTTGCTCAAACCGTTCCAGGCCTCGACCTGCAACGCAACCTGTTTTTTTATCTAACCAGTAATTAAAATTTTCTCTAATAGAATTTAAAACAAATTTATTTTATTAAACATTATTATTTATACATTATGTTTTATAATGGGAATAATCAACAAAATAATAATTTATTGAGTAGGTAATCAAAAATGGCAGTTTGATTGTTTTTATCTTCTTTAAATATTTTTGCGATTCAAATCCAACTCTTTGGTGTTGTTGACCTGAAAAAGAAAAATATATTTTATAATGATTGTCTGCTTTTTAATTAAACGGTATTTAAGTTTAGTTATATACATAAACACACCTATATTAAACAGATATAAGAATAACTGAGATATACCTACTACTTTTTTTAGAGAAAATGTAACTATGTTTAAAATGAGACCTAAATCATTATTAATAGTTTAATGGTTTAATGGTTTTTGGTCTACAAAACATCTTTTATTTAATTAAATCGAGTTAATTGTGACTGATCAAGCATCCGCTCCATCTCCGATGAGGCTTCACTATTGCAAGGCAGTTCTTGTTATTTAAGAATAGTCCAGTTCTTTAAACTGTAGACCACTAAGAGAACGTTGTTCAATTATGAAAATTCAGTGTCTGTCTACCTGCTTGATTACCACTCCTTGAAAACCATCTGTACCTAGTCAAACTTCCTCCCAAGACCATTATAACAACCCAAACACGATTTGGATATGTTGTTCCTTGTTCCGTGATAGAGTTCCAGTGCATACCTTCCGGCTTCATCATCAGATTAGATCTACGGTTCCAAATTATTATATTGTCATCCAAACCACACATCCTCGCAAAGTTTCAGATCGATACCATAATTAGAAGTGCGTGTAATTCAGATACTTAGATTTAATTTCATAGTCATTTAGTTGCAAAAAAAGGTTGTGTGTGAACTGTCGTGTGAAGGGGCACCGTGACACAAGCGTAATGTGCCCCAAATTCTTGAAGCTCGTTGAAGAAGCCAGGCACATAAGAAATTAAGGGTACTACAGACCAATGTGTGAACGGCAAGGCTGGCCCACAACCTAGCGGAGGCAACCACGGTCAAAGGAAACTTTGACATCATGGTTGCAGTCGAACCAAATTCTACGTTGGTCAGAAACCGGGTGTGGTATAGTATAACTAGACCCACTTGGATAGGAATTATTTTTACGATTTTACCAGGGGAAACTCAAAAGAACCTCATTATATTAACGAACCTAGTAAAATATCTATTTAATGTTGCTTTCAACTTCCCGACTCACACCTGTACGCCCATGAAGAGAATTTTTGGAAATTCGAAAAGAGCGTTGACCACGCCTATTCAAGTGGTTTTGGATAAACTATACCATGATGCGTGGTGCTACGTTGGTTTACGACTCATCAACAAAGATTTCCGAATATATGGGATAGTAGCCCAACAGGGATTTCTATCCGTGAAAATGCCTGGTTTAAATGTGACCAAATATAACAGTAGACCAATATGCGAGAAAGTTACACACATTACAAAAATGGATAATAAAACTTATATATAGAAAACCAAGAATGTATCCCACCGAAACACTATTTGAGGAAAGTAAATTATTCGATATAAGACAATTATACTGTCAAAACGTTCTTGTGAATATCTTTAAAGGCAGAACCAATATCTGTAGATTATCCCCAACATAAATACCCCACTAGAAAACAATACACCTACTTAACAATGAGCCAGAAAACTATCGGCCAGCGATGCTCAATCTATGGGATAGTAATCTAATCTAATCTAATCTAAACAACCTGGCATGGTCTCTCCTGTGGAGCCCCATGTTTGAGCACTGCTTCCTATGGGAATATTGTGACCAGGTTCGGCACCAAGAGTCCTTACATGCACCCGATGCGTGCAGGACTCTAGTTTGTTCAGCTGAAAATCAGCGTCACGCTGATCTTCAGGTAGGCTAGAATCCAGGTATCCGAAATTCCTTGAGTTACTGTTGCCACAGAGCAGTTCCCTTGATAAGAGACTTGAGTCCTGTGACTAGCTCCTCAAGGTGGTGATAGGATTCAGGATTCGTGTCACCGAAGATGAGGAACCGTTTATAGTCCAAGGCCTCACACTCGAATAGAATGTGAGTTGCCGTCTCATCTTCCATGGCGCACAGTCGGCACGAGGTGGGTTCCTGTGTCAGAATCCCCATCCTCCGAAGGTGTAGTCTGAATGGTCCATGCCCAGTGAGCAGGCCCACTAGTACTCTTATCTGACTCCTACCAAGATTCATATGGGATAGTAGCCCAACAGGGATTTCTATCCGTGAGAATGCCTGGTTTAAATGTGACCAAATATAACAGTAGACCAATATGCGAGAAAGTTGGAGGAGATCATGCATGAACTTGGAGTAGCTGGAAACGAGTGTCTGGTGCTTAGAGACTCAAACACCAAAGCGGTGGAGTCAGGTTCTCCCGTCACTGATACTTGCGGATAAACCTTGATGGAGTAGATTGAGACCAAGAACCTTGTTGTTCTCTACAAAGGTTTATCGTCAACTTTTGTAAGAGGATTTAGTCAGTCGTACAGCAACGTCACGATGGTGCATACAGAACACCAGTATATCGCTGTTACGTTGACTTGAACGGGGAAAGCGAATGGCGAACGGAGAGTCGGCAGCGGAGTAAAGCTCAGCCTTGATGTGTTTGACGAGCGTACTAGATGGGAGATAGAACAAGCTCGGTGTCTTCCGCCTTCAGTGAAAGCCTTTGAGCGAGTATTGAAAGTGTGTGTAAGTGACAACCGGGCCGGTACGAGTGCCTTATTGGTGGAATGACGAGATAATGAAAGGTGCTTCAAAGCGGCGCGCATGGTATTGAGAGCAAGAAAAAGAGATGAATGCGAAGAAATGATGGAAGAATTGAATGTAGAATATATAAGGCAGGAAAGAAGGCATTTGAGCGGCTTATTCGAATTTCGAAAAAGAGATGCTGGAGAGAGCTGTGTGCTGAGCTGGACCATGATGTCTGGGGACAGGTGTACTATATAGTTATCTACAAACTCCACGCGCGCGTCCCCCATTCCAAATGTCGACTCTGGTGGCGTAGATAAATACAAAAAGTCTACAAAATCGTGAAAAATGATTTTAAAAAACATTTTAAAAATAGTTTTAACAAAAAAAGAATATTTACCCAGTTTTCCAACAAATTGGTTCAACTAATCTCATAGAATCTCGGTTTCGATCTCTGAAAAAAGAATTATTAATGCTGTTAATCCTCGTTAGATTAATAAATTTACCGTCCAGGTGACCTTGATCCAGATACAGCTTTTTGTGTGATCTGTCTAATACAGATACAAAGTAATAATTAAAAATGTTGCAATATTAGAATTATCAGTAAAAAATGAAGATATCACTCACCTTGCTTTAGAAATCTTTAAAGAAATCCCTGATAGTTTGCTAAAACATTAAATGTATTAAAATTCAAAAAAATATATACATAAAAAATTGGAAAAAAATAAAAACTATAAATATATTTCGATAATTAAAAAAAAATAACTAACAAGCAATTATAAAAACTAACAAAGTAGAAAAGTATGATGATAATGAAAGTACCTATTTAAAAAAAAAACGAAAAAAAACTTATTGTAAAATCGTAAAATAGAGAAAAAGCGATAAAAAAATTATAAAGAAACTTAAAAAAATATACCAATTATATACATAAAAAACTGTATGGAATTCAGAAAAAATGTAAAAAAATAAAAACAAAAAATGTAAAAAATGAAAATGGTAAAAAGTAAGCAATTCTAAAATAAACATAATACATAAATACCAAAAAATACATTAAAAATTGTAAACATTGTCAAAAGGGTCAAAATGGTTGAAAATAAAAAAAAATATTGCAGGGCATTATAGTAAAAAATTCAAAAAACTAAAGAAAACAATAAAATACAGAGTTAAATAATTAAAATATGAAAAAAAATGTTTTGCTCAAGACAATACACGAAAAACTAACAAAAAAACAAGAAAAAACTTTCGAATAAAATAAACAAAAAACTAAAAAAGTAAAAATAATAGGAAAATAATGTGTTTAATTAAAAAAGACACAAATGAGAATTTTTTATTTAAAAAAATCCTAGAAAAATTAAAAAACCAAAAAAAAAGAAAAACCTTAAAATCTAATTGAAAGCACAAATAACTCTTTAAAAATGAAAATATACCAAATAGTATAAAAATGTGAATAATTAAAAAAGATTTTTAAATTTTTTTACAAATCTTGTAAACAAGAAAATAATTTGGAATATTGTTAATGTAATAAAATATAGAAAAAGAGATAAAAAATAAAAGAAATAAAAAAACATAATAGATCTTAAAAATAATAAAAATAAAAAAAGAAAGAAATGTGTGGAGCATTAAGAATAAAAACCTTTTGGTTATTAACAAAAAAAAATGGATAAAATATAAAAATAATATAAATAATAAAGAAACAAAATAAAAAATTCAAAAATTACTGTAAACCTCAAGGTTTTTTATGAAAGTCTCGAAAAACGTAAAATATAGGAAGAGAAATAGAAAAATAAAAAAAAACAATAAAAAGAGATTAAAAAAAAATACTACAAAATAGAAACTAATAAAACTAAAAAAATAAATTATTAAATTATGTTGTTAAAAGAGTGGAAAAATATAAAATAAGAATAGAAAACAATTGAAAAGTGTTAAGAATCAGAAAAAAACATAACAAATATAAAAAAAAAATGTATAAAAACAGGAAAATATTTAAAAAAAATAGTATATAATATAAAATTTTAAACAAATAAAAAAATGAGAAAAGAAAATAATGTAAACTTTTAAAAAATTGTAAAGATTAACAAAATAATAATAAAACAAACAAATAAATAAAAAAGATCATAAAAAAACAAAAATAACATTCCTAAAAGTAAGCTTCAATTTTTTACAATTATTTCTGAAGCTTTTGTATTACTACAAAATACGATAATAGTATATTTTATAGATATTTGTTAATATTGATTATTTCCATACCTACGCTTATATCTGTTCAATTAACTTTATATCAATTTATTGGACATTTAATCCAACAAGTTATTAAATTTGCTAATAATATATAATTGATTGACAGCGAACGCGGTTAGGGTAGGGCCTGAATTTTAAATTACCAAAATGTATCGAACCGCTTTTAACCTGTGCTAAATTAATTTCAAAAATTTAATCTCAATTACATACAACCCTTGATTTAATATTCGGGAATGTCTATACATCGATTAAGTGGAAATTTATTATCTCAGGTTAGGTGCAAATTTATACTTCCGGCATGAAGAATTAAAAAAAAACAGTTACATTTCCGAAATAACCATTTTACATTCCTTAGTGAAATTTCTTTCATATCTATAATCTTATTTATGATTATTTTGTCAGTTTCTATCGAAGTTTTTCTAAATTTCTACGATGTTTTTAAAATAATCTTGGTTTCTAACGATTTTTTTTACAATTTTTGTTAAATTTTTTGGATTTTTTACAACCGTTTTTAGGGATCCATAATAATAGTAAGAGATACTTAGTTTGCCTTTTTTACGTTTTTTTATGAGTTCTGGCAATTTTTTATATTTTTACTTATTTTAATACATTTTTCAATTAATTAATTAATTTATTTATATGTTTAACAAGTCTTTCTAGTTTTTTAAAAAATGATAATGTTTTTACGATTTTTTCAATTTAAAAAAAGATCCGTAATTGTTATGATCTTTACGCCACAGTTTTTTAATAAAAATTGTTAATTGCATTTAATAGGTTTTACGGTTTTTTATTGTTTACACCATTTTTTAAATATTTTATTTTCATATTTTTTGTCAATTTTTCCAATTTAATTAATTTTTTTTTTATTTTTATTTTTTAGTTTTTAACAATATGTTTTTCTTATTCTATTTTATTTTAACAGAGTATTTGACCATTTTTTAATTATTTCATTTTTTAAATATCTGGTATTTGGGATCCTACTCAGTTTTTGAAGCATTTCATTTTTTTTATGAATCTCGCCGTTCTTTTAAATTTTTTCCAGTTCTTTGTGATTAGTTTTTTGTTACAAATTTTTACGATTTTTTCTATTTTTAAAAATGTTTCAGTTTTGCACGTCACAATATTTTTTTGACCTATTTTAATTATTTTCATAATTTTGTGGATTTTTTTATAGTTCTCCGAATTTTCTAGGGTAATTTTCTAATTAGTTATTTTTCAATCTTTATTTCATTTTTTTTTTAATTTATACCAATTTTTTATCAATATTTTTTCAAGGTTTCGACAACTTTTTTCCAATTTTTTATGTTTTGTTGCATTTGCCATTTTGTGTTTTTTTTGGTTTTTCAATTTTCCAATTTTTCACATTTTTAAACCTATCAGAACGTTTTATAATTTCTCACTCCCCACACATTTTTCACCATTTGCTCATAAAGAAGTTACTGAAATATTCTTTTCTTATCAGAATCATTTAATTTTAAAAAATAGTATAACCATACGTTTAATGTGTAATTTAAGAAAAAATTTTTCTATTTCGGCAAAAACTAAAACTCACCTTCTAGAATTTTTAGGTTCAGAGATAGTTGGTACCTGTGGAATTCTGGAAAAAAAATGTTAATTAATACTTTTCAATTTATTTTGCTATTGTTATTTAATACGTTTTTCTTTTGTAAATTAGTTTTTCCTAATAACACAAGATTTAATAACAGTTAATAAAGATGTTTATTTAATAACATAAAATTTATGAAATAATTTTCAGTATTTGAGATATTTGAAATTATGAAGGGTAGAGGTAAGGAGCAGCGTCTGTGTGTAGGTACATCCGAACTCATTATAGCACGAAGATAATTTTAAAATGAAAAATTAAATAATAAGAAGAGGTGGATATATACAGAATGAAACACTTCCGCTTTGAAATTATAGTACTGGACCATCAATGGTATCTCACATTTTTAGGTAATATTTACATGATTATAAGAACTCTGCATGCTGCACGTTCTCCATAATTGCTTAATTCATACCATACACTCATTTGATATTACTGCCATTTCGGTTGAATTTACTGTTTACTAGCGGACACTTTCTCTGCTGAATCCTTAAATGAGATGGTGCTCCTTACATCTACCCTCCATATTTGAAATGTTTACTTTAGTTGGATTATCTTCTTCTTAAAATACCGTGCAGATTCCTGCGTAAACGTTCATTGTCTCTGTAATCATATATATCTATTAATTGCAGCGTTTTGTAGTTCCTAGAAGTCCTGAATTCCTGTCCATTGTCATATACTTCGCAGCTAGGATTGTTTTCTTCTACCTACTCCTCTTTTTTCTCCCTAAATCTAGGCTTTGTAAATGATAACGTTCTTCACGTAGTATATGTCCAAGGTAGCTAGTTTTTCTTCTTTTCATATACTCAAAAAGCTCCCGGTCTAGTAAACAAACTCTCCACAGAATATATTCATTTGTCACATAATCAGCCCATGATACCTACTCTCAGTATTCGCTGTAGGATCCAAATCTCAACGGTCTCAAGCTTGTTGATAATTTGTTTGTTTTCAACATCCATGCCTAGACTCGGTACACAAGAACAGACCAAACGTAGCATTTTGCCATCATATATCTAAAGCTGAAATTTAAGTTTGCTAAAATTAAGAACGTTGTTTAAGCTTGTTCGATTCTGCTTTTAATTTCCTGATCTGGGTCCCATTTTTGGTTGATGATGCACCCCAAGTATTTCAATTGAGTGGCCTGTACAATGTTCTTTCTATTTATGAATACTCACTTATGCGGGGTATCGCCTCTACTAGTGGCCATATATTTGGTTTTATGGATGTTAATTATCAAACCCAACCTCTGACTTCCATCGTTGACTTTTTCCAATGAAGTTTGGAGATAACTTGCACTATCCGCTAATAGCACGGTGTCATCCGCATACCGAATACTAGCAGCCCGCCCCGGCTTTGCACGGGGATTAAAGAAAAATAAAAAAAGCCACTAAATATATTGGGTGAAAGCTTCCCTGTAAACAATATTACATGTTGTTTTATTTTCTGGCAACAAAATAAATTGATTTTCAGGTGCTCGACCCGCCTTAGGCGGTTGGCCATGAGAAAAACCGATCCCTACTAATTGGAAGGTTTGACCTTGAGGCTAGTATTCTCAGCGCACGCGATGTAAGGGTTTTAAGGTCATCTTTGGTTATATTAATGGGATTTTAGTAAGGATCCCTATTTTATTTGAAAATAAAACATAGCCTATGTCACTCGGGAATAGTGTAGCTTGCCAACGGTAAAAGAATTTTTCAAATCGGTCCAGTAGTTTCGGAACCTATTCATTTCAAACAAACAAACAAACCTTTCCTCTTTATAATATTAGTATAGATAGCAGCCCGCCCCGGCTTTGCACGGGGATTAAAGAAAAATAACAAAAGCCACTAAATATATTGGGTCAACGCTTCCCTGTAAACAATATTACATTTTGTTTTATTTTCTGGCAACAAAATAAATTGATTTTCAGCTGCTCGACCCGCCTTAGGCGGTTGGCCATGAGAAAAACCGATCCCTACTAATTGGAAGGTTTGACCTTGAGGCTAGTATTCTCAGCGCACGCGATGTAAGGGTTTTAAGGTCATTTTTGTTTACATTAATGGCATTTTAGTAAGGATCCCTATTTTTTTTTTTTGAAAATAAAACATAGCCTATGTCACTCGGGAATAGTGTAGCTTGCCAACGGTAAAAGAATTTTTGAAATCGGTCCAGTAGTTTCGGAGCCTATTCATTTCAAACAAACAAACAAACAAACCTTTCCTCTTTATAATATTAGTAAAAAAAACTATTGGAGATTGACTTAGTGAATGCTCTCGCGAAGTACATGTTAAACAACATCGGAGACAAGATGCACCCTTGCGGCGAACGCCTTTTTTAATTTTGAAGTCCTCAGTTGTTCCTGCATTTTGGATTCGAACTTCCGTTTTTTGGTTCCAGTATAAATTACTTATAAGTCCTATATCCTTTCCGTCCATTCCAAAGTATGAAGAGATCGTAAGGAGATAGATCGTGTTTAACTATGTCATATGCCTTTTTATAGTCGATGAAGCATAAAAAGATATCCTTTCTTTAATGTTGGCAGTTTTGCAATAATGTTTGGAGATTGAATCTGGCTTCTCTTGTTCCAAATTCGCTCTTAAATCCAAATTGACTATCACCACTTACTTCTTCACATCTGCTATAGACCTTTGTGAGTAGAACTCAAAAAAGAGTTTAAGGAAATGACTCATTAGGTTAGACGATAGTTGCGCCGCTTGACTTGGGAATTGTGATAAAGGTAGAACGATGCCAATCTTCAAGTGTATTTTCTCCAGGTTAATAGCAGTTTTTCGGTATCCAATATCATTTTATTGTTTTCATCTTTAATGAGATTTTTCGGTTTAGTGTTATATATTCCCGCGATTTCTTATGGAGATGAAAGCGAATTTCTGCCTTCAAGCATCTTTCTGTTAGCCAATTTTCTTTTGCTATTCTTATTTCATTTCTGATTTTTTTTTGAAAATTCTTATAGTCTTTATAGTTTTTCTCGATTTCACATTAGATCTGGAATATCATTATTCATCCAATGGCTTCTCTGTGTTTTTGAGAAAGGTTTTATTTGCATTATTATAGAGAGCCTTAAAAATATACTCGTACATCTGTCGTGTTGTTTTTGAACGTGAAAAAATGCCTCGAAACTGTTCGAATTACTCTGTAATCTAATGATAATAATAATGTACGATAAATTTACTGCAAGAAATAAAAAGTATAACAGTTAGTGTAGTGGAGTCAAAATGACACTGTTGGATTAATAGATCTATTTTTTAAAGAAAATTAAAGATTGTCACTTTGTACTCCTTTTATATCGCAAAATAGCGTAAATCATTACAAAACCTTTCTTACCTTGAGGTTTGTACTCCTGCGGAAATAGTTGGCAGTCTAAAATAAAAAAAAACCGTTAATCTAGTCAGTATCTTCTGTGTGTAATACTTGATAAGTTATTTATACTACTAATTTATAAAAGGATTTTAACGTGGTGGTTTTCCAACTTTAACAAGTCCCGCTTTCGGCTTTGTTTGAAGAAGCAGCAAAGTGATACAGCTTTAATGTTATAATAAAATTAAGCAGTCAATCATATTAGCTTTGTGAAGTGAGAAGTATGACGCAGTATTCGAACTGATAGAGATATTCGCGAACTATGTAAGAGATTCGATATATGTTACATTAGGAATCAATTGTGTAAGGAATTGGATTAGTTTACATAAGTAAATACTAATCCGTCTGTTATAGACCTCTTTTAAGTTACAATTTCATGCTGTTTTGGTTATTGACATATTAGATAACAATACTAATCAATATAAATATCAAAATACAAATAATCAAATACAGTTTAAAATAGAGTAAGTGCTGCACATAATCGCCACAATCAGGATTTTCTCAAATATATATCAGACTATTAAATTGTTATCAATCCTCATTAGAAATATTTTTTTGTATTCTTGTATTCAATAAAGAGAAATGATATGATCATTTTTTAACGTTCCTACGTTTTGATTTAGCGTTAAGAATTGTTTTTTAATTGGTTTTTTGATTAAGCTATTTTCATCTATAATAAAAATCCTTTTAGTAGGTACTTGAATAAATTCCTTTTGGTCCTTAATTAGAACTCTTTTAGTCATTAATTTAGGTTCTTTTGATCATTAATTGAGGTCTTTTTGGTTCTTATTAAGGGTTGTATGGTTTACGGTTTTTTTTTATTCTTAATTAAGATCCTTTTGGTGTTGTATGGTCTTTTTGGTCCAGGATTTGGTGTGGTCATTAAATAATGTACTTTTAGTTTGTACTATAGACCTTAGAAAAACTGTTCGATAGAAAAATTATGCATGGTATATTGGCTGAATATTTCATTCAACCAAGACCAGTTTGCCTATAGAGCAGAAAAAATTACATAATATTGTGGAAAGGCAAAAGTACGATCAGGAAATCAAAGAAGTGATGTTGGGCGCCTTTCTAGACATAGAGGGAGCTTTTAAAGTTTATTTTAAGTAATCACAGAGGGTATTCGTCTGAAAGGTATACACGCACTAAGCTGCAAGTGAATAGACTGAACGTTACATTCAATATTGCTACGAAACACATTGTCAGTACGGATAACGGAGAATGTCTGTAGGGAGAGTTTTATCAACCCTTTTGGAAAATCTGGTCATTTACGAGCTGATAGTGAGACTTAACACAATAGAAGACATCATGTGATGCGGATGACCTGGTCACTCGAGCTCATGGCAATTTTAATACTTAAACAAATGATTACATAATCTTAAAGGGGGAGGTAAGAATGGGTTTTCTACAGACTGCAAAAAACATTTTTGTTTGATGAAGACACAACAAAATAAAGCAGAAAAATTGAAAAAGACATCGGGGAAATGAAATCAGATCACATGGTTTCTAAATATTTGCCATTCCAGGTAGAAATACATTATTATGAGGAATGGCAAAATGCGAGTACTCAAACCAAGCTTCAGGGTTCCACCTGGTACCCAGACGGGTCTAACACCGCTCGGGAGCAGGAATTTGAAGTAGTGTAATTAATTTGGGAACATATAAATCTAAGCGGATCTACATATGCACAGATGGCTATTGGGGCTTTAAAGTACCCTAAAATGGTCTCAAGTAGACCTCGGTGGTTCAATGTCAAACTAATTTGGGTGCTAGGACATAAAGAAATACAAAGCAACGAGCAGGCTAATAAATTTGCAAAAAAGTATTATCCACAATATTCCACGGTCCAGAGCCAGATGAAAAATTTTGTCCAGAGCCGAATGAACGCCTGGATCTGTAGACAACAAAATCAAAGTGGAAACATATGTCTGACCAAGCATGTAGCTTTGTACCAGAAGAGCTGAAATATAGCGCAAAACCAGCAGGAATCAGCTACAAGACATTACAGTATTCCTTACGCGTCATGCACCTGTCAAGGTCAAGACTTTAGAGTGCCTCCACAAACATATGACAATCATCCTTTAAATCTGTACAAACTAGTAAAGGGTACCAAGATCTTGGAGTGGATGATAGAAACTAATGAAAGAAGTAAAATAAGACTAACTAGGCTGGAGTACGACCAGGTAGAACCAGTTGATTTAGGCATTGAGGGTTGAAGATGAAAATACTATCCCAAATAAATATCACGATTAAGGAATGAATAATATATAGAATGAGTTTTATCTCTTTTTTGGACATTCCCTTTTTTTGGTGTTGTCCTCACAAAAATCTTGAAAAGTTGGTAAACGAGAAATAGGTACAGTTAACAAGCACATATTTGGCTCAGTTCATCAGCAATGTGCAAATCTTTTTGGAAGGGCAACAACTAGAAAATGTGAACTCATTTAATTATCTTGGCAGCCTTCTAAATAACAAAGAAAATATAGACAAAGAAATACATAAAAGAGTCAGTGCTGCATCAAAGTCTTTCTGGAGGTTGCGCCGCAGAGTTTTCGATAACCACGATCTAACACTTCAAACAGAAATGGCCGTATACCAAGCAACTGTCCTGCCAACCCTACTATACGCAGGCGAGGCCTTCGTTCCAAGACATATTAAATCTCTCGAGCGCACACAACAAAGACATTTACGTCAAATGATGCGCGTTTGCTGGTACCATCGAATTTCCAATCAATAAATTCGTAGAACAGCTAAGTGTCTGCCTAAAGAGACTCTGATCTCCCGTGATGGCCTAAGTTGGGCAGGTCATGTCTATAGATTGGATGTCAATCGGCTAGAAAAAGGTGTACATTTTGGAGGACTAAGCAAGGAGATCCGTAGACAAGGAGGCCAGGAAAAACGTTATAAACACGTTGTACACATAGTTAACTAAGCAGGCAACTCAGGACGCCATGCAACTTATAGGAATAATTGAAGACAAATGGTGTCATTCCCATTCTCAACCTCGTCGTAGAGCATTTAACTATAAGTACACCTAGAAATTTTCTATGTGCGGACTGTGGCCGCGTGATTTCATCAAGAATAGAATTTTACAGGCACAAGCGTACGCACATGCAATAATGGAATAGCGGATAACTTCAAACTCGGCATCGAGTTCCGGCAATAATAATAACAATAATAATAATATACCTACTAATTTTTTATGTTTTTGACGTACCTTGGAGGTGGTGGAACTCGATGTGGTGATTGTTGGCTGAAATTAAACAAAACATGGTTTATTGTATATTACTGTAAGAAAACAATTTTAAAATTCAAATATGGTTTTGAAAGAATTCGTCACTGGTAAATTACATATTTTCTAAATCCCTTTTTTACATATAAAAAGCTGCTGTATATTATACCAGTAAATATTGATAAAACCATTAATCTTGTTATAGGTTTTATACAAATTTCCGGCGGATATTATTCCACTCGCGTCTCCAGTAATTCGTATAATTTTGGGTACAGATTAAATTTTCAGGAGATGTAACGTGGAAATGCAAATCAAAGCTTTTAATACTGTTTTTGTCTCACATAACAACTACCCAAATATTAAAATATTATAACACTTATTAAAATTATAGACCCTTATAAGTCAGATTAGTTCATAAAGTATGGAGACACTAATAAAAAGAAAATAATATTGTAATAATCCACAATTTTCTTACTACCTACTTGACTTGACAAACAGTGGTGTTATTTACATCTTCTGTTACGTGAAACCAGCGGCAGTGTTCATGTCATTTATTAGATCAACCCTGTTGTGTCTGTCATATTTTCAATTAAAATATAATATCGGTTCTCATCTGTGATAACAGCTCTATCCTTTTAAGAAAACTTTGCCTTGTAGCTTGCTCGGTTATTTTTTCTGGGCCTTCTCTAGCCTCTATTTCTCATTATTCTTTTTATTGCCCCGAAAATTCCGACTTGCAGCATGTATCAGGGCCCTATCGCAGTGCCATATCAGCTGTAAGCTTATTTGTGCCAAGACTATTGCCCTTAGAGCTGCTTGGCTGTACGAGTATATGACTACGGTTTTATCCGTTATACCCTGACTTATGATAACTGTTGCACAGTGTTGTATGGGCATTACTTTAGCCTGAAACATTGTGCCATACGTACTTAGACTTAATTGGACTTCTATTCTGTGTCTTCTGATATATATTCCCGACCCTGTGCCTTTCTCAGTATTTGAGCCATCGGTATATCAGATTGACTCCCCTTAAATTTGGGGCCATTGTTACATGAATCCATTTCCAGTAATTTTATTTGAATGTTTCTCGCAAAGTTATATCTAAGGACTATCCAGTTCTGAGGCATACTCATTATTTGATCCACTTTAATCCTATCATATAGCTCTGTTGGCTCTTCTGCCCTCAAAAAGGTTATGGGAGCCTGACCTTGTAGCAGCCTGCGAGATGTTGCCATGGTTTTGTCCTATATATAGGTATGCAATGGTGGTAAGTTAAGCAGAACCTCTAATGCGTCCGTTGGGGCGGTCTCCACGGCCCCTGTGACATTCAAGCATGCCTTTCTTTGATAAGTCCCCAGTTGTCCGTTCGCCTCAGACTGTTATGTTCTACTCCACCACACTAGGTAAACCTTGGGCTAATGACCTGTGTGTGGATTCACTACTAGGCCTTCATCCTTACACCATTTATCCACATTGTCCATTGCGGTCTGCAACCACTCTGAGACTACGCCCAGAAACATCCCTTGAACGACTATGGCGAGATCATCTGCTAAACCTAAGAAGTATAGCGACACCTTATTGTAAAAAAGTAATTCATAATTTAATAGAATACCCTGATTGCTTTTTGCCAAACTAGCGATGTTCTTTATCTCATGCTTCAATCGTCAGACCAGTATTGTTCTTTGTCATTAATCAGCTATCACAAGAGAGGCATCTCTTAAGCGGTCGAACAAGTATTGCAAATAGATGTATAAGTGAATAAAAAACACTTGGACGTAAAGAACATGTGATAAAATGCTCATTTTCCTGTAGTTGGTATTAGTTTTATTCTTCACTAACTATAAGGCCCCTTTTGTGATCGATGATCAAGTCAATTCAGTAGTGTTGTTGGTCATTTGTTACATTAAAGGTTTCGTGTATAACAGGCGGTAGAAAATACATTACTAACAGTAGGTACCTGAAATATTTTAATTAGGCGCTGGAATAAGTTTAAAGACAATGAAACATTTGCTCACTTTCCTGCCTTTAGCCTTGGTTTTTACCTTTACTACTTCTTGCCAAACCAATTACATTGATCATATATGCGTCATTTGCCAGAGACGTTTTTATATCATTCGATAATATTATTTATTCAACAGATACTCGTCAATCACATAGAATAGAAATTAAATTTTTTTATTTTTCCGAATTTAGGTACATTATACAACTAACGATATAATATTAAAACATCAAAACAATTATAAAAGCACTTACCTGGGTGGAGAAGGGCTACTCCACGTAGACGTAGTCGCTCTTTCATAAGGTATAGGTGGCACAGTTTCAGCTAATTGTATTTCAGGCGGAGTTCTGAAAGTCCATTATACAGTTAGACAATCTTTGTTTCCAGAAAACTGATATTCTAACTCGATTTTAACTTACCCCGAAGCTGGAGAGGCCCAAGCATTTTCTATGTCCAGTAGATTGTTCCTGAAAAACATAATTTATTCCACTAACGTCACTCTTAATTCCAAACCTTCTCTAAAGCAAAAATTAAAAATTTCAGATTGTGAATCTAGCTGATAACCACATGGAAGATTAATTTTCTACACAATAGTGACAAATGATAAGTTTACCTCGCTGAAACAGACGATAAGTCATCGTAGTTTTGTCTGTAATATTCCACCAACTTTAAAACAATTGGGGCTATTGTTAGAAACAGGATGATTACCAGGAAACTCGCAAACGCCATTCCATTCTATAAACAGGACAATATTAAGAGAAATAAACACATTAAACTAGAATATAGTTAATAACAAACAAGCAAGTTAGTTATCACTAAGATACAAAAACACTATATTAAAAGAAACTTATAACTTATAACACTAAAAAGTAGAGAATTTTAGAGAATCAAATTACTTTTGACTATTGTCTTAAAATTAATTTTAACGATAATTAAAATAGGTTTCCTTGTTTAAAGGATATTTTATATCAGTTATGGCTGACTTAATAGAAGATACCGTGTGGTAAGACAATTCAAATCAACACACGAGAAGGCATCGCTAGCGCGTTTTTAATTTAATGCACCAGAGGGCATGGCTTACGAGCCTTGATCAACCTTGTACTGTACATAGATCAAATAGCCGTGGTTAACTCATGATAAATAAACATTTATAAAATAGAGAAAAGAGAAACCAATGTTAAAACCCTTCCAGCGATAATTCCCACTCTCTTCAGTTAAAATCTAACCATAACAGGAAGCGGTAGCGAGGCTTTCTTACTCCAAACGAAAATCTCCAATGGAGGGAATTATCGCAACATTAAATTGTGTGGGTCCAAGCCGCAAACGCCATTATATGAAACATCTGCTCCTCCTGGAAAGATCCCCCCTCATAGTGTCTTTGGCAAACACTCTAGCAAAAAAAAACGGAATTTTCAGGTTACCATACCTACTCCATCCCCAAATCTGCCACAAGTCGAGGCAATGCAAATCAGCTGAAATCATATTGTGCCCAATTCAGATTACGTGAACCCAAAATTATACCTAGTGGCTCCCATTTAAAATCATGTGTGGCCCATTTTAAATTTGTATGACGACTAATTCAATTCTTTTAGCACAATCAAATCATGTGTCGCCGAATTAAAATTGTGTCGCGCCAATTCAGATTGTATTGCGCCAATTTCAGATATTGTGGCACCCAATTTTGATCATATCGCGTCCAATTTAGATTGTGTAATGCCCGATTCAACTTTTTTTCTTATCATTTTTTTTCTAATATAATTTCAAATAAAAAAAAAATCATTTATGAAAAAGCCAGAAGCTCAATGCAAGAGAGCAAAAACTAAAACAAATCGAAAAAGAAAGCCCAGCAAAACCAAACAAAAATACAAGGTTTTTGTTCTCCTATCGTCCTAGATGAAGTAACAGATGACTGTAAAACATTTGTAGCTACCATTAAACGGAAAAGGAAAACTAAAAATTAAATATAGGTACCTACTTCGAACTCAACCATTCTCATATTGGAGACGAATACAGAATCATACTGAATTCACTGAAAGAAGAGCAAGTATACAAAATGACTACAAATTAAAAACTTCTCTACGCCATAACAATGGACAGATCTGTCACCTTAGACTTCTTAAATAAAAACGTCAGAATAATAATGAACACTAGACTAGAGTAACTTGGAAGTTGCGAAAAAACAACAGACACATTATACAATGCCACAACTGCCAGGCATGGGAGCATGCCACAACAAATTGTGGTAGAGCTCCTTGGTGCCTAAAATGTGCCGGACCATATAACACTGGGCAATGCAACAAACCAAAAACCAAAAGGAAATCATCTGGCCAACTCCATCCAACGACCTGAATACACTAAAAAACTTAATTTACAAAAAAAGAAACAAGCCTGCATTTGTACCTGGGAAAGAGATACTACCAAAGAAATACACAACGTCGACAAAACAAAAGACTAAAGACTAGACACCGACGCAACAAGCAAAATTCTTGTGATGAACTCTCTGGTAAACTTTAATGATCTTAAAAGGGCGGTTCAAGAATTAAATGAAAAAATAAAAAGGTTGGTAAGCAAACTACAAAAATTTACCACCAACAAATTAATATGAGAATGAGTCCGTAAATGCTAGAATAAGATTATTTTTTTTATAATTCACGTTCACAAAGTTTCTATTTCGACACTAAAAACAGTATCGAAATAGATTCATTGTAACACTGTTTTTGGTAACTTTTTGTTTTACACAATTGGTTGCACTGCACTGATTTTCAACGAAAGAGTTCAGGTAGTAAATCAAGAAGTATGTTGTAGTAAGTTATTAACTACATTATCAGCGTTATTGCTAAATTCGGAATATTTTATAAAAATTTGACAAACATTCTAATTTAAAATCATTAAAACTGACAAGTGTCAAAACTGTCAAGATTGCCAACATAAATAAATATTTCGAAAAACACTCATTTTACTTTTTTTTATACTTTTAAAAGTTCATTATAAAAAATAGTATGTAACACTCGAGTTACAATGACGGTTTATAGTACTCGTTCTTTGCGAAACTCACCGCTTCGCGGTTCGTTTCACAAACTGAACTCGTACTACGAAACCTCTGTCATTGTAACACTTGTATTACAATATACTATTTTTTAATTAGAGAGATAAACTCAATTTATAGTTTGTGTTTTGTTTTAAACTTAAAAAAAATGTTCTCTATGTAAAATGATGAAAAAAAAATTATTTAACTATTTTTACACAGCAAAAACCTCTCTTCAAAATAAAAATAAGTATAAAAGTGTTACTTTTCTGTAAGTGAAAAAATAAAGAAACTTTTTGGTGTTCAAAGACGGATGCTAAAAATAAAATACTTGTTAAATTTAAAAGAGATCTAAAGTATAATGCGTAGGAAAAAAGAAAACTGTATAAATTTCCTTCCAACGTGATTATTGCATTAACATTTAAATTTAGTCTGCAAAACTCATTTCCTTTGCCCTTACCAACGGATCCACAATTAGTTTGCAAATGTAAAATCGGCTCGAATGAAAAATTTCCCATAGCGGTCGACATTTTCCTATTTCCGTGGTAACTTTTTTAGTTACGTAATTGAAAAGTTCTTCCAGATAACTTGTTAATCGATTCACAAATTGGTTTCTAACCTAAAATACATTTTATATTTATTAGATACTCAATTGTCAATCACACAATACAAGAAGAATAAAAAACAATCTAAACTTATAAAATATGGAGGGTAGAACGAAGGAGAACCATCTGAATGTATTAACAAGTGTCCATTTGGAAGAAAAAAAAAATAAAGTGGCGCCAGTAGCAAGTAAAAAAATGTTAAACATTAATTATTTATTAGAGTAGAGGCAGAAATAGACTACTACCACGTCACGTAAGTTCAAGTGACATCATGCAGATTTACGTCACAGCCAAAAAGTGTGCTATGTTGTTTTGCATGGTTCGTTATGAACGAGAACCCCCCTAAAGTCACTTCATATACATCAAGTCACGTCACAGGCCTTACGTGTGATTATGGAGGGTAGAAGTACGTGTGATTTCACGTCGTTTTCTGCGGTTGCACATATCTGATTAAGGTAAATGGACAGTTTTAATACAAAAAGTTCGGGAAACATCAAGTGACATATAATCAAAAATCAAGTGAATGTTCTGATCAACATATTCGCCAAGAAGCTTGGGAGGAGATCGGAAAAGAAATGCTTTTAACAGGTACATACTTATATTTTAGATACTTTATTGTATTAATCATTATTTTTTTAGATAAAAATTATAAGATATTATATATAAACTCTTTCTCTCCAAATAATATTTTTTTGCTAAACAAAACTACCATTATCTGAAATAAAATAGTTCTTATAATTCTGGTGGAGAGACCACTAATTAGTTAATTACTATCTTGTTGTTTTCTCACTACACACTTGTTTTTACACCGCTGGTCATTTTGTGTTGAATATATTGTAACCAGTTCTACCACCTAAGTTGCTTTCCATGGAAATGTTGTTTTTATACAACTGTATTATTATTATTTTTACTTTTTGCATTTGGTAAGTTGTAAAACTCTAATTTTTTATCTCATTACTTTTCTACCTTTTCCATATTTTTTCACAGACCTGATGATGACCTTGTTGGTCGAAACTAGTTGTCAATTATTCTGATTTGAATACAATAAAATAATTTGTGTGGTACGAGACTTTGAGTTTTCTTTGGTATTCTTATAATTCTCTCGAACATCGAAGAATTTAACACTTGTTGAGTAAGTTGCATTAATTCAGCGTCAGATTCAAACATTTTATCTTCGCAAAACATGTTACGCAGACAACACGACGTAAGGACAAGTTTGTCAACAACATCGGGTTGTACTTTTAAACATTTTCGGAAACATCTCCAACGAGCAATTAATCAATTTTTTTCTTATTTTGTTTATATCGTGTACCCATACTCTGTTTGGGTTTCTACCACATTCATCCAAAACTATACAACCACGTTCTTCCATTCCATTAAACGTAATAGCAGTGTGTTTCTAAGCGTGATATTTCCATAAAAACATGATAATGTGACAAGACATAAGCTCACGTGACTTGATAGTAGTCTGTTTCTACATTAAGATACAAAGAGGTTTGTAGATTATATTTACTAAATACATTTGGATTTGACTACATAGTTTACATACATAGTACATAGTTTATATTTTAAATACTGCATTATTCCGGAAAACTATTAAATTTTTCAAATAAGCACATTTGACTCTGTATAAAACTCTAATTGCATATCATTTGCATTATCTACTCGGACGCTATTTTGGTAAGTTTTTCGAAGTTTACTGGTGGACACTTTTTTAAGAAGACGGTTCTCCTTCCTTCTATTATACTCCATATTATAAAATCAAATATTGCTCAAATCGGTTAAACAAAATCCAATGTTGCTTAAATTAGGTAAACAGTGTCATCTTAAGATTTCTTCCAAATATAAGTATAAAATTTCACTTGTAAAAAGAAATCAGGGAGTTTATCCACAAGAAAGAAGAAATTGACTGTTTTTAATTCCACTAAATTAACGATTCTCGCTTTATTAGACAATATACAAAAAGCTTAACATATTTTTTAAATAAATTTAACATAATTCTTACCTTCTGCACTACATGCCACCCTTTATTATCCAAGAAATACTGTATATTTCTCAAATTTTGAAGTGATTGATTTACTTGCTTATTCAACGGTGGTAATAACACTTCTAACGCTGTAATTTTATACAAAATTGTATTTTTAATATCGTTTAGTATCCGCAATTCATTCTGAATAATTTTTCGAACGCTATAAGCTAAATTGTCGATTTTTCTTGCGGTTGGTGCATCGTTTATTTGCCGAGCTACAGTATTCAGTTGATCGGCGAATGAGTTTATGTCTTTTTTGGTTACCGGAGATGAAGCTTGAAGTCTATGCGATGTGAGATTAATTGAAGTTGCACTTGTTATTCCCTGATAATAAAAACGTTCAATTATGTTTTCAATACCTTTTTAATAGATAAGAAAAGATAAATCAAGAAATAATGTTGCCGAAGGATAAATAGTATAGAAAACAGACAGTAACGGTTTCATCTGTTTGACCTTAAATCATTTTTTGAGACAAGCGTTAAATTGTTTGGTTCCGAACTTCATTTCATATGAGCATAGAGGTTTTATAAATAGAGTAGAGAAGCATGGCTTTCAGATGTAGCTTCAAATTGAAAGGAAACAGAAGATCACGGTACTCAGTCTATCTCTCTCTACTTGCTCACTATCGTGCTATTTATATTATATATTTTTTAATAAAAAAAATGTAGTTTTGTGCTATATTGTTTTTTAAATATTCGGTTGATATCATCGTACGGCAAAGATCCTCAAAGAAAAATATTCCATGGACCTTCAATATTTTTTTATTATTTTTTTATTATTTTATACAATTTAACAGATTTACTTATTTATTTAAGTCTGGATGTGTTAATCTTTATCTGCAAATACCCAATGTTCAATGTACTACTATAGTTCATTTAAAAAGGAATGATAGCACAAATCTTTTTACATAGGTGCTAAAAGGTCTAAATACAGGGTTGGTCAATGCTGAAAAAATGTAATATTGATACCTTCTTATATCTGAATTTTCACTAGACTTTAGTATGACCACGTCGACAAACCTCAAATACAATAGATCATAAAATGCAAATAAGCGAACCCTAAGCGATTAACCAATAATTGGATGCCTCAGTGACGGAGAACATAAAATTACTTTAATATAAAAAAGACTAAAATGTCAAGATTAAGTACAAACATTTATTTTTATAAAAATACTAAATATTGGTTTAGGACATTCCTTACAATTTAATAATAAATATATTAGGGGGATTACGTACTTATATCATTTGTTAATTAAAATGACTACAAAATTTAAGACAACAATTGAAATAAATTTGTATGTTTAAAAATTTTTGGTAAAACCTAAACATTTTCAAAACAAATACTGAATATTTTATTTTAGAAAATCTCCGTCACTGATTTATGATGTTATATTGGGTTTTATCTCCAATGCAATAAAATTTTTGCTATCAATCATTTTTAAATGAACTATAATCTCAGGTATTTTATGATCCGAATGTTCTTAAAGAAATCATATTTTAAATACACAAAAAGAATACAAAGTCCTATCATCCCATCGTCCTATCGTCCAACATCCTATCGTCCAACGTCCTATCGTCCAACGTCCTATCGTCCAACGTCCTATCGTCCAACGTCCTATCGTCCAACGTCCTATCGTCCAACGTCCTATCGTCCAACGTCCTATCGTCCAACGTCCTATCGTCCAACGTCCTATCGTCCAACGTCCTATCGTCCAACGTCCTATCGTCCAACGTCCTATCGTCCAACGTCCTATCGTCCAACGTCCTATCGTCCAACGTCCTATCGTCCAACGTCCTATCGGCCAACGTCCTATCGTCCAACGTCCTATCGTCCAACGTCCTATCGTCCAACGTCCTATCGTCCAACGTCCTATCGTCCAACGTCCTATCGTCCAACGTCCTATCGTCCAACGTCCTATCGTCCAACGTCCTATCGTCCAATCGTCCAACGTCCTATCGTCCAACGTCCTATCGTCCAACGTCCTATCGTCCAACGTCCTAACGTCCAACGTCCTATTGACCAACGTCCTATCGTCCAATGTCCGATCGTCGAACGATAATGCAAAACTATTAGATTATAATATATGAAAACAATTGTGTTTGGGACGGTTACACAATAAATATTGATAATTCAACTAAGCTTGGAAATACTTTATATATGTTTTATTGCACGAAAAATAAGCTTTTTCATACTGCACATGTGTCGGTATAAAAGAACTGATAGGGTACTGCGATCTTGCCTTTCTTTCTAACCGTGCAACGTTTGCACTTACAAGTAGCCGTATGTTTATGAGCAGATTAAAGGTCGCCAAAGTCTTACTGTGTCACTACTGTCTGTTAGCTATAGTCTAATGTTATTCGATTCCTTAAAATTTCCTAACTATATTTTTTGTGTTTTTCAATAACATATTTAAGGTTTGTGGATGTGTTATAGGAAATATTATTATGAACTAACCTGTAAATTAAGTTGTAGAGATGGACTCAATATTTCCAAGCTCCATTCGTAATTGCTGAGATTCGAAAATAGAATTGCCAAGTCATCCCATTGTTTGTAATTGAAGATGCTGTCTATATTGATTGTGTTATTTAAGTGAAAAGTCCGGTAAGCTGGATAATCTCTTTGACATTGTCTAAAGCAATTGAACAAAGAATGTATTCATTTATTGTATAGGTTTTTACCGGAGATAATGAAATTAAATTTGTCTGTGTTAAATCAATAGATTATAGATTGTAATCATTTTCAAGCTCAAAGTTTATTGAAATACAAAATCCATATTGAATGTTTGGAACAAATGGAAGCCATGTACTATGACCAAGACTTCCTCTATTCTTAATCCAAGAACTGATAGACTTTTTTGGGTAGCTAACTAGCTAAGTGAAGCAAGCTGTAAGCTATACCTCTCATAGAGTGCCCTAAGACAAATCTGTAGACCTAGCTGTGGAGTAAAGGGGTAAATGAACTCCTATATTTTCAATGATCCATTTTATTACAAAATATACGTATAGATATGATTTAAAATTAAGAAAAAGTTTCTAATAAACACATATGATTTTGTTTGACCATTGTACCTGCCACCTAAAAGTTATGAATGAATGAGACTAAGTAGTGCTACAGGTAAGCTTCAATGAGAGACACAGATAAAGAGATTTTATTGGCAGTCTTCTGCATCCTACACCGCCGTGTTACTATTGGTCCGCGCAATATTACGTGTCTTACTATACTCATGCGGTTGTGACTCGGTAGCAAAAAAGTGACTTTTTTATTGCTGATCACTCTTTTATCGATAAATATACATTTCTCATAAAAAGTTTATTGGTTCAATTGTAGATGTATATGGTCATTTGTTTTCAAGTATTCTTCTAACTTTCGTATATTATTAACATAATGCTTTCAGCAAATGCTATGATTATATCTGACCTCAAAAAGATACCTACTCAAAAATATCCACCAGCTCTTGTAATTAATTTAAAACATCAAAACAGGTAGTAATTATATGTTTTGTTACGTTGAGCATACTCTTGTTCTATATTATTAACAAGTTAACCTTATTTTCGATTTATATAGTCCATTTGTATATCCTGCAACAAAATCTCTCAACCTGAACACACAGAAAAGGTATGTTAAAATATCCAAAACTTGGCTTGAATTCAGCTCGATGTATAACAAAGCCGACATGACAGGTTCCGTCATAAAACATATTATTTCCATGAATTAGCTTCCAAGTTAATTACTGGATCGTTTAAGGAAACTATTCATCTATAAATTTATTAGAGGGCAAAACAAATTCGAGTTGAAAATTAATCTTCTCAACTGACAAACTAGTTCCATAAGGCTGTTCTACAACGATAGTTCGGTTTACATAACTTTAATCAAATTATTTCAGCCGTAGTACCCAATAGCACCTATGCTTCCTTTCTAACTATAGTAATAATTTAATGAAATGAATCGGTTTTTAACAACAGTATAAGATATGAAGCTTTAACAAAAATCGGTCAATATATCACCAAACTTTAACTAAGTGCATGACTTAAAAATTCAATAAACTTTTACTACCAATATCTTCCCAGACATTGGAAGGATTTCAATGTTTTTTTCAATTGTAGCTCTGTTATTGTGATTAACATACTGCAAGAAGAATGCAAATTAAATAAATCCACGTATTATACTGGGCGTTTAAACAGTGTCATGTTTTTTAAGTTTAACGTATTCTGTGGACAATATCATATGTTGAAGGCTTATAAGAACTACAGGAATCTTACGTCTCCTGAGCATTTTTCTTTTTTAAAAATCTATTTATCTTAGATTTTTCCAGAGATATTCCATTTTTTAACATTTCTTGCAGTTTAAACATTGCCAACAGTATGTGGTGCCATTTGCGCCATTTATTGGCGACAATTTTTTATTAGTACCTACACGATAATGCCAGATCGCACACTGCAGCTATTGACCAGGCTTACCATTATAGAGGTAGGTTTTGCCTTGTTGCCGCATTCTCCAAGAAGTGCCAACCTCAACCCGATAAAGCATTTTTGGGACATTCTTGGAAAACTCATAAAAGGACGAGACCAGCAAATCTCATAGAACTTAAGAACGCGCTATATAAGGAAACCCTTGAAATAGAAAAGGACAAAATTCTTAAATAAAAATTTAATTCCTTAGAAGTTGTAAAAAAGAATCAATATGCATGGGTTACACTTCCTCTTGCACGGATGACAGCATTCATTCGGTTGGGCATGGACTCAATTAAAGTGGACAATATATGTTGGGAGATGTTTTTCCATTCCTCTAGCAGAATATGTTCTAGTTCTATTGGCTGAAGCGGGGTCTCGTCTTTCAAGAATGTCCCAAACATACTCTATCAGGTTGAGGTCGGAACTTCTTGGGGCATGCGGCAACAAGGCAATACCTATCTCTTTAAGGTATGCCTGGACAAAAGATACATTGTGGGGTCTGGCATTATTATGCATTAATAAAAAATCGTCTCCAATAAATGGTGAAAAAGGCAACAATACTGCTCTAAAATTTCCCTATCGGTCAGCCATCAAAGATCGTATTCTTATTACGTATAATTCTGTGCCCTTGCATTTATACCTGCCCAGACCATCAAAGAATCTCCGGTAAATGGAACTTTGGTTGAAAGGTTGCATGAAGCATACCGTTCTTCAGGACGTATCCATCAGGAGAAGCGCCTATCGGGACTCATCCACACACAAAACTTTACTCAAGAGGGGTCAAAAGAGGACCAACAGCAGGTTACCCAGCTCTTAAATTAATTTCACGAAGCCATCGTTGAACAGTACTAGCCGAGGCTTATAAATTCCTAACTTCTCCCAACTGCATTCCAAGCGTCGAATATAACGATCATCTCTATTTGCTGTTATCCTAGATCGACCTTGTCCGTTCATTCTCCGATTGTTTCCAGTTTCTGCAAGTCGAGCAATAATTCTTGAAATTGCTGATTGGTTCACCCCTAAATATCCAGCCACACATCGTTGACTAAAACCACTTCTTACTAGGGTTAATGCTGTTACCTACAGCAACTTATCCTGATTGTTCATTTTGCAAATGTTGTGTCAAAAAAATAAATGGACTAATTTTTCTGCAATTCTAAATTCAAAAAGTTAACTGTTCTGAAGATTATGCTGACTGAAGTTTGATTTTTTTATTCATAGGAAAAATAAATAAAATAAATAAAAAGTTGATTATCTCTCGAAAAATCAAAGATAAATTGCTTTGTAAGGCTATAAGACTCTGTAGTTCTTATAAGCTTCCACCATCTGATATTTTTCACAGAATACGTTCTACTTTGAAGAAAAACATGAAACTTTTTAAACGCACTGTATAATATGTGGATGTAAGTTTTTTTTACATTATTCTAGCAATATGTTATTCAGCAATAACAGAGCTATAATTCAAACAAAACATTGAAATCCTACCAGTGGTTGGGAAGATATTGGTAGTCAAAGTTTACCTAATGACGTTTATATTTAGAGTTTACTTATTAACGATTATTAAGTTTTTGTCTTTTTTTTCTAATTTAAAGAGTCACATTTGTATTTATTAAACTCAAGTGTAAAAGTGATGTTTTGTAATTAGTTCTAGCAGCTCTGTTTTGTTGACCTAGATTCTAAGAAAATTGTACTAAAATGAGTTAATTTCCATTTGGTATACAAACATACACGATGTAGACAATTTAAATTTCTACATATCTAAATTTATAAACTTACTTTAAAACATCAGCAACTTTAATTGTATCATTATTAGATGTAAACTCATTAAAAATTCCATCTTTGCTCAAAATACTATTAGAATCAAACAACTCTCCAAGTATTTTGTAACGTGGAAAATCTTTAAGAGGATTGCATATGAAGGATTGACCATGACCACCAAAAACTACGGTAAATGAACCTAATCCCCATAAAATAATGCAAAACACTGAAGAAAATCCAACACCTGTAAAGATTTTAAATTAATACCTATTAAATAATTATTATTCTAGTACGTGAACTAAAGGACCTAACTAACATCTACGACTATTTATATCAAAATATAAGATATCCAGCTATTCAAGTTGAAAATTTCGTTTATCGTTATATATTTGGTCGTTTTTCGTTATAATAATGACTTACCAGATAATAGGAATGTGAGGTTTCTTGATGTAACACCACAACCGCAGGGTGCACCGCATAATAAAAGACCCCATATGAGTGATATTGCAGACGAAATCGCTGCAAGAGATAAATCCAGTGAAAAATCTTATATGAAAAAGATTTTATTTGCTATTTTCATGATATGTACTTTAAAAACTGATGATCAGTTTTTATAAAAAATATATTCTCTAAAGTTTGTAGTTTACATTATACACTATAATGTGTAAAAAACACTAAGAATACGAGATTTATTTCATTGTATTAATAATTTCAATAACCCATCTGATTTTGGCAAAATTTCGTAAAATACATTAATCAAATGTGAGTATGAGTACTTTGGCGTGATTTTATGAAGACGATTTTCGATTCTGGGATTAAAGGATTCTTGTCGTACAAATGCAAACCAAACTATTAAGTGCAAACAAACTAGAGGCTGAAAGCTATCCATAAAAATCTACGCTCGCTTGTTAAAAGTTCACGAAACGACACAGATACGAGGGTTGTCTTTTTAGTTTTCCATATGGCCATAAAGACAAAAAAATATATAGACTAAAGAAATTTATTTCTTTTCAAACCAAGATCGATACACTTTACATACTTTCAAACCAATTGGTAAAACAGTTATTCCAGTCTTTAGTTTACACCTGCAAAATCCCTGTTTCAAAGGCATCGATGGCTTCTTCTGGCGACTGGAATCGCTACCCACGCATTGAACTCTTGATCTTTGGGAACGTGAAGAAGTCGTTGGGACTTAGGTCGGGGCTATACGGTGTATGGTCTAACAATTTGATGTTTTTAAAGCTCCAAAAACTCGATTGTCTTTTGGGCAGTGTGGGCACTTGCATTGTCCTGATATAGGATAATTAGCCGTTGGGTGTTACTATAAACGTTTTTTGAGCTTTCTTTGTTGAACCATTCAAATGTTTTTCAACACCAATTGATGCGAACAGCTTATTTGCTCTTCTGTAAGTAAATGAGGGATCCAACGGGAAACCAACTTCGTAACACCTAGTTCTTTGTGTAGAATCTTTTGCATTAAAGTCTTTGAAATGCCCAAATATGCCTCTTTTTCCCAGTATGTTCCGCGGCGGACATCCTTAATTAGCTGACAAACCGCATCAATATTTTGCTGTGTGACTGTTGTTTTGGGTGGACCTAGCCTGTGATCGTCACTGAGACTGGAGCAACCACATTGAAATTCGCAATACCAGCGGGATATAGTTGACTGGCGTGGTACTTCATTCCCAAAAACAGAAACCATTTCAGCGAGACATTGCTGCTCGGATACTCTTTTACGAAAATTGTAAAAAATTACTGCTCGAAAATGTTCTCGGCTAAGATCCATTTTTGTACCGATTTGCTAATTTCAAAAATTCACTGTACCTACAAGACTTGTATCGCAATGAAACTCTGGATTTATTTTAACAAAAAAATGAGGTTAGATTTGTGTCTGAAGGTTCTATTGGTGGCGCCTTCTAAGCGGCTGTATACAAAAACTAAAAAGACGACCTTCGTAATAGTTTGTTATATTCCATGTTCGCGTTTCTATAAATTTCACATTCGCGCTTCGCGGTTAAAGTCGGTTTTCGTTTCTGCCATAAACAAAACTTTTATGTACACACTGGAAGTAGTGCTGGTACAAACTAGTCAAATGTTGGAACAATCAAGCATAATTTTGCATAAGATTCTAAATTTTCCATAAAAATTCGCGAAAAGACACGGGTTTTAGTTTTATCAACGTTATGTTCGCGTTTACATGGCGGATCAGATTTATATCAAAGACAAAGAATTCTCATTCAGCAAATGCAAGTTTCATATTCCCGTTCCGCAATTTAAGCCAATTTTCGATCTTGCGATAAACGATTCTCGTCGTGTGTAGGTATGCAAACGAAACTATTAAGTTCAAACTGGTAATATTTCTGGTAGAAAGTATCCGAATGTTAAAACGTTTCCGCAATTTTGCAGGTGTCTGCTCGTTGCTAAAAGGTTTTTGAAACGACAAGAACATCATATTTTCACACTTCAGTTTCGTGTTTCTATGGCAAATCCGGTGTATATCTAAAACAAAGGATTCTTGTCAAGCAAATGCAAACCAAAGTGCATTTTACAATTTTCATATTCGTACTTTGCAATTAAAGTCAGTTTTCGATCCCGTGATAAAGAATTTTCGTCGTGCGAATACAAACAAATTTATTATGTTGAAACTGGTAAGCTTTCTGGTGTAAACTATTCAAGTGTTGTAACACTCAACCGTGATTTTGCATAAAAGATTTCAAAACGACACGAATGTTAGGCCAGCCGTACTTTGGATAGATAATGTACGAAATTCAGTCGTACGAATACGAACAGATTTGAACGAACATTCTCCACACTTAGGCCCGTTTCAGAAAGGACCGATGATCAGTGCTGATAATCGGTCGCCGCCGATCATCGGTAACCTTCTTTGTTTTCACATATACACGTATCATCAGTTGTCAATATGAAATTGAGAAGCACAGAGCATTGCGTTGTTGTCGCTTTATGCGTAAAAAGATTAATTGAAAGAAATAAAAAGAAACAAAAATCAAACAGGATATGGGTGCATCCAATATGTCTAGAAAGACCAATTACTCAGATTTAAGGGAAGACCCGCGCAAATTCTTTATGTATTTTCGAATGTCCATTTCTTCTTTTGAAGAATTCCACCACAAGCTAGAAAACGATCTGAAATTTTCAGACTCTATTAGACCTTCAATTTCTTCAGTGGAAAGATTGAGTGTAGCCTTAATACTTTTTTAATTTTTATACTGTTCTGAAGATGTGTCCCAAATACATGGTTTTTGTTCAATTGCAGTAATTTATAATTCTGTGTCAATACGGTATTTTTCTTTACCACTGACTGCCCTTTTGCTTATTAATATTTCTTGCAACAAAAACCGTAAAAAAATAGCAAAAACTTGTTCAAATGCAACACTGTATCGAAACTACTACTGATGATATGCTTGCATGTGAAAATCTCCGTTTACCCAATGGCTCTTACTTCGACCGATGATCTGCGAACGCCACAGGCTAGACCGATGCCTGCGCGTTTTTAAACGGCCGGCCTATGATACGCGGACATGTGAACGAAACGGGTCTAGGACAACTGGGCGCCGCCGATCGGGCGCCGCCAGACGGGCGCCGCCGTTCAGGCGCCACCGTTTGGGCGCCTGGCCGTTCGGGCGCATGGACCTTCGTGCGCCGCCGATGGGGCGTCGCCGTTCGGGCGCCACATTATTTTTTTTCTAAAAGTTATTATTACCCATTTGTGAAAAAATATTTTCAATTATTGTTGTGATGCAGATTGGAGAGTAGTCAGGTACCCATAGTATGAGTCTGGGATAAGCAGGCGCCAAAGATAATTAGTATTTCATAGCAGGTATTAGAAAATAAGAGATAGGTAATCCCTTCACGGAAAATATCTTGTTATTAGATTATTTAATATCAGGTTCCTATTAAAAATAAAGATATAATCCCTTCTTTCGCTGAAAATACCTTGTTATTGTAATATTCGACTTAAGTTGGGTTTTGCCCTTAATGTTACTTAGGAGTTCATGGGGATGACAAATAATTGAGTATAAATAATGAATTATGAGTATGAGTCTAGGGCAAGCAGGCGCGGAGGATAATTAGTATTTAATAGCAGGTATTAGAAAATAAGAGATAGGTAATCCCTTCACGGAAAATATCTTGTTATTAGATTATTTAATATCAGGTTCCTATTAAAAATAAAGAGATAATCCCTTCTTTCGCCGAAAATACCTTGTTATTGTAATATTCGACTTAAGTCTTGCCAAATAAGCAGACCGCAACGTATTCTAGGATGATTGACCTCATCAAAGAAGTTGAGCCGAATTTGAACCCTAAAAAGATCTCTTGCGATTTTGAACTAGCCGCAATTAATGCATTCAAGAATGCATTTCCAAATGCTCAAATCTTGGGATGTTTCTTTCACTTAACACAAAATATGAGGAAACATTTGGGACATCTTCATCTAATAGGGAGATATAACAATGAAGCTGATTTTGCTTTACATGCACGCATGATCACTTCTTTGGCATTTCTCCCTATAGAAGATTTGGATAGCGCCATCGACGAGGTATCCACTACATTGCCTCCAGAACTGGAACCGTTACTTCAATGGTTCGAGGATAATTATGTAGGACGCCCAAATCTTCAAGGCAATGGAAGAAGATCTCCAATGTTTCCTCCAGAAATCTGGTCTGTCCACAATCGCGTCCTGACTGATACGGACAGAACGAATAATCATGCAGAGGCAGCCCATAGACGACTACAGACAGAATTATCAATGAGCCATCCTACGATTTGGAAATTAATAAGCAGTTTAAAGAAAATTCAGAGAGGAAGAGATGTCTATTATGAACAATTGGTTGCTGGAAATGAACCACAACTTAAAAAAAAGTATGTCGACGCAGACAGGAGAATCAAAAATTTAGTTAATGATTATAAAAACAGAAACATTATCGACTTTTTACGCGGAATTGCCTACAATTATATGTAAATATGTAAAATATATAAATATGTAAATATGTAATTATGTAAATATGTAAATATGTAAATATGTAACGTATTTGATGCATTTTAAGTAAAAAATATTAATGGAGAAAGTATAAATTTTTTAGTAATGTTTTGACAGTAATTTGGGTTATTAAGCGAACGACATTGGTCTTTAAAGGATATTAAAATTTGGCGCCCGATCGGCGGCGCCCGAACGTCCATGCGCCCGAACGTCCAGGCGCCCGAACGGCGGCGCCCGACCGGCGGCGCCCGTTAGTCCGGGTCCGGAACGAAACATATAAAACAATGAATAGGACGGATCGTCAGCACTGATCATCGGTCCTTTCTGAAACGGGCCTTAGAGTAATAAATCGGCCGTACGTATACGTATGTATTATTTAGACTTTCACTGTTTACGTAAAAATAAATGCAATAGAAGTGTAAACATTATTTTGATTAGTGAATATAAATATTTTTGTACAACTGTCATTAAAAGTGACACTTTTAATGATAGCAAACAATGTTAAAAACGATTGTTTACATAGCAGCGTGTTAAAATACTTTTAACACGTTGCCATGTAAACAAGTTTACTTTTAACACGGTTTAGTTTACTTTTAACACGGTTTGGTTTATTGTCATTGCAAATTCGCTCGTTTCATTATCAAAATAGGGAAGTTGTACAAAAAACATTGTATGGTATTTGTGTTAAAAGTGATTTTATTTTGTACGTGAAATTGTTCAATTCGCTCCGCTCATTTCACAAACGTTTTCACTCACAAAATAAAACCTCACTTTTAACACTCATATCATAAATAACTATTGTGGGATCAATGTGACTTGAATTATCATTTCCCTGACTATTAACGCAGATTAACATGTCAAAAGTGGTTTGTCGGTCCTGTATTAAAGGATTTTCTTCAACCAAACGGTTAAGTACAAAATGGTAATGTTTCTTATGTAAACTATGAGAAAGTGGAAAAAATCAAACACAATTTTGCATAAAAGTTTGCACTTTTTGCATTAAGGTTTGCACAACGACACGAATATTAGTTTTTTTTTAATACAAGTTCGAGTTTCTGGTGTTAATATACCTATAAGACAAAGGATTTTCGTTAACCAAAGTGAATTCTTCAAGTTAAACATTCGCGCTTCGTAAATCAAGTCAGTTTTCGATCCTGAAATAAAGGAATGTAGTCGAAAAAATATAAACCCAATTAATAATTGCAAACTGGTAATGTTTGTAATGTAAACTATGCAAATGTTGAAACACTCAACCGAAATTTTGCATAAAAGTCTAAACCCGGTATATAAAGGTTCACGAAAAGACAGGAATGTTTGTTTTTTTTTAATTTCACGTTCGCGTTTCTGGATCGAATCTGATTTTATCTCTAACGATAAGACTAAGTGTTCTCGTCACTGAACAAAGTACACAAAAGAGCATTCTACAAGTTACACATTCGCAACTCGCAAATAAAGTCGGTCCTGCATTAAAGAATTCTCGTAAATCGAACTATTGAGTGCAAACTGGTAATGTATATGAAAATGTTGGAAAACTCATCTACAAACAACACGAATGTTAGTTTTTTAAACTCCACGTTCGCGTTTCTACAAGTTCGCTTCGGTTGAAGTAGGTTTGCGTTCCTGCTAAAGAGGCTTCTGGTCGTACGAATGGAAAGTACGGGTCTAGGAAAATTTGCCGAGAACAATTTGCCCACGGACAATTTGCCGAATACAATTGACCGACGGGAAGATTCGCCGAATGGAAAATATGCCGATTGGTAAATTTGTCGATAAACAATTTCCCGATGGAAAATTTGCCGACAATATTAAATTTGATGGTTTATTTTACTGGTATAAGAAATTATTCTACTGATTTTAAGCACAACAGTTGTTTTTATGGAGTTCGTAATTATAGCTCACATTTTCTGTATGAAATAAAGTTGGATAATTACATATATGTAGAGAATATTTAAGTATAACTCATTTCCTAACTAAAAATATGGAATAACTACACAAAAACATTTTAAAATTAACAATCTTAATCTACCTAATTAGGTAGGTATACCTAAACTATTATTGAAGTGACTATTTTGTTCTATGAATCTTCTAGGAATCACCTTTCTAAATATTTGTGATTATCAGGTATTTATGATATAATACCAATATTTATTTTTATTTTATTACAATGGTTTGACATTGTGATTTTCAAAAATAAATTCTGGGTTAATCTGCAAACTACTATTTATAAGATAAGCCCAATATTATTTCTATTTAATTATTAGATTTTAAGACTATAATTTTCAAAAAAAAAAAAATCTGGGATAAGTAATTTGCAAAATGTATTTGTTAATTTATATTAGGTTTCATATAAAAGATCTTAGAGAAAACTTATTACAAAGAAAGAATTAGATATACTTAGTTTTAATATCTATACATATTTATTTCGAAAATTTTCTCGAACAGTAAACTTTGTAAAATGGGTGCTGAATTTTTTCTCAGTGAAAGAGGGAAGAATAAGTTGTTGCTTGACGGCTACTTATACAGAAAGAACAAATGTGATAAAATATTTTGGAAACGTAATTATTATTCAAAGATAAAGTGTAATACTCGAGCTACAACAATTGGGTAATCAGTGATCAAAAAATCAGGGGAGCATAACCATGCTGCTGATGTTCAAGAAGTGGAAAAAACAAAATTTTTGATGTGAAACATCTATAGCCGCACGTGAATCAGATTTCTGGCGTGGTGACGGTGACGTATGAGTCGTATGACGTAAAAAACCTAACGCATCGATAATATATGATAAAGAGATGTACTGATATCTTATATGAAATTGGTCTCATGTTTTGAGCGACGCGACGGTGGCGCGCCAACAATTCGATTCAAAAATTTGGCGGGACAGGGTATCAATTGTTTCATAAAAACCTAACTCGATTCCGCCTACTATCTATTCTATATATATAAAAATGATTGTTTGTATTCGCTGGGTGCATAAGACATAGTGGGGGACACAAAACTGATGTCAGCGCTCGATGCGGATAATACAGAACTAAGGGTGGCTCTTTATAACTTAAGTCTATGAAAGTAACACGTGTGTCAGTTTAATTAAATAAATAAAATAAAATGAGTCCCCAAAGTGGTTGTGTAGTCAATTGCTAAAATACTATTAGAAATAGCAATTTTAAATTTTATAAGTTCCCGGTTGCCAAGTGAAAATTAAATCAGCGTAAAAAATGAATATTTATGTTAAAAGGCAAAATTAACTACATATTACTGTAACCTATAACTGTATGATATAGAATAATATCATATACATATTATGTACATCGTGTAAGAAAACTGAGTAAGTAGTAACTTAATTGATTCTTAACACGAATTCGATTTTTTATGAAAAATTAAATAAAGAAATTAAAAATTTAACATACATTCGTAAATATAGAATAAAGTTAAATAGATCTTAACCTAATTCACTTGAGACTTGTTTTAGTTATTGGGTTTATTTTACTTCCCGTTTTCAGCTGACCCAAGTAATTTTATTTTAATTTAAAGTACACTCTGTAATATTTCACATTTTATATTGAAAAAATAATTTTTGTAAGTTTATTTAATTTTGTCAATAACTATTTGGTATCCAATGCATGTAAATTTTCTCAAAAGAGCCACCGTAAGTTGTATCGTTAGGTGGCGCTGGGGTTACGCACCCAGCGAATAGGCAACATAATATACCTACATATTTTGCTGACCTGTAAAATTGACAGCTATAGTCAATCAAAATAGATTGTTGGTGAATAGTTGTCATATAGTTGTCCGCGTAAAATTTGTGTATAAGTTTTAAATATGAATAAACAAAGTGTTAATAAAGAAAGTGATGAAAAAATATTAAATAAAAATGAGTGAGTACCTACCTACTCTATATACTTTGGGGTGTCCGTTATTTCCCAAATTTGGTTTTGTTCTCCAAACACCCATAAAATTTTTAGATTATGACCTAACAAAAATTTTCAGACCTTAATCAGCCCTTAATATTCACATTAACCCGTGCCTCAATCATAATACATTTCCCATTTAAATACCGTTTAAAAGTTATTCAACGATAAAGTTGTATTCATAGTTAAATTCATCATTTTCCTATTTTTTATTTAGTATCGCTTTTTGTTTGTACTAAAATTATGAAGTAACTAAAATTATATTAATATAGTAACGTACTTCTATATAAATTTGTGTTTTACTAATTTCCTTTTTTAAGATTATTGAATTAAAGGCAATTAAATAAAAAGCTAAACGAAATCACTTTTTAAATTTATTCAATAAATAGTCATCGTTACCTGAAAAAAATCGTAATATTTTATTTTATCATTATGACATATTTAGTTCCTATCACAATCTGTTCTTTTCTGCATATTACTTTTACACAATAATGTCGATGTTTCACATCTGCCAGGCGTCCCGTGACGGCTCACATTTTTTTTTAACAAGATTAGGGAAAATGCAAGAACTTTCCAAGATGCACCTCATCTTGTTATATCCACTGCTCGTATTGGACTTAGCCAGCCTATGGTAGGATGTTTGCCAAAAGGACAATACGAAATATTCGTCAAAAGTAAGAAGCTGCTCCTGCTTTGCCACTCCATCGAAGGGATATTGTTTTTTTTTTTTAGATAAAGTGTCAAGGGACTTTGTTTCAGTTGGGTACGAAATAACGATGGTACCTATGTGTAACTATCCAACTTTATTTTATACATAAAATGTGAGATAATAATTATGGAGTCCATAGAATCAAATATTCTGCTTAAAATCAGTAGAATAATTTCTTATACCAGTAAAATAAACCATAAAATTTAATATTGTCGGCGAATCTTCCTGTCGGCCAATTATATTCGGCAAATCGTCTGTCGGCAAATTGTTCTCTGCAAATCTTCCGGCTCCCGGAAAGGGGTGGAAAGTACAAACTGGAAGTATCGCTGGTAAAAACTATTCGAATTTTGGAATCACAATATTGCATAAAATTTTAAATTTGCTACACAAACATACGCGAAACGACACGGATGTTTATTTCTTAAACTTCACGTTTGCATTTGAAGGGTACAGGCAAAGAAGGCGATATGTCAATTTTTGTCAAAATTGAGTTAATGATGCCATCTATGAGATAAAGATGTAAACTTTTCCCCTAAGTCAGCAGATATCACCCGTTTTAGTTTTGCCATACAGGCTAAAAAGGCGATATGTCCGCGCGGAACCACGTAAAAAGGCGTTAAGTCGTTGGTTAAAATTTTACGTATCAATTTTTCAGTTTGGTGCCGTTTATGCCGTATTGTTTAAAGTAGGCTTATTGTTGTTTACGTTTCTGTTGATTAGTAGAAATGTCTGATCTAAACAACTCAAGTAAAAAACGGAAGAAATTCGGCAAAATGACTGATGTAAATAAACTAATAAACCTCAGAAGTCATTCCATAGGAGAAGACTGTAGGTGCAAAAGGTTCAAGTGTTTTGTCCATGTGTCAGAGTCGGCTAGAAGAAAAATAATCCAGAATTTCAATTTGCTTGGTTCTGTCAACGAACAAAATATATATTTGTGTGGTCTTATTTCGGTTTTGCCTGTTAAACACCGCAGGCCTAGACAGCCTGAGGAGCACGCTGGGCGGCGCTATAGACGGTGGCCCATTAAGATATCAATTTGAGACATACCTCGCTTGAAAGCTTATGATGAGTGCTTTTCAACAAGGTATGTCACAACCATACCACGCATTTAAAAAAAAAAAAAAAAAAAAACCTCAAAAACCCTCCACTCAGGTTAACCTAATCTAACCTAGGTTAGGTAATTTAACCTAGGTTAGATTAGGTTGGATTTTGGATAGGATATGTCAATGTACCCTACTTTAACATTGTAATTTCACGAAATTACTCTACAAAATTTCATCAATATTTGAGGATTAGAATGTGTGGTATGGTTGTGATATACCTTGTTGAAAAGCACTCATCATAAGCTTTCAAACGAGGTATGTCTCAACTTGATATCTAAATGGGCCACCGTCTATAGTTGTGCCGCACGCTGTCCTCCATGATGCTACTTTTAGCTATTGCGTAAGGTTTCAAAGTGCAGAAGGAAAGACCGAAGAGGTGCAAGTATGTCAAAAGGCATTTTTGGCTATCCATGGAATTGGCCGAAAGAAACTGGAAGTGTTACAGCGATCTTTAAAAAGTAAGGGCGAGGCACCAAAAGATCAAAGAGGTAAGCACAAAAACCGTAAACACATACTGTCTGATGAAACTCGAAATACAATCAGAAGTCATATTAAGTCATTTAAAGGTCGCAAAAGCCATTACAGCTTACATGATTCGATTAAAGTATATTTACCGGAAGAACTTAATATAAAAAAAATGTACACATTGTTTTGTCAGAAGTTCCGTAACCACCCTATTTCCTATGAAACTTATAGAACTATTTTCTCAAAAGATTTTAATATAGCCTTTGGCTATCCAAGGTCTGACACATGTAGTCAATGTGATGAATATCAAGCAAAAATGAAAAGTTTAGAGACTCAAAAGCTGAACTTATCGCAAACGGAGAAGATGGAGTATCGCCAAATAGACAGAGATGTACAGCGAATATCCACCGAAAATAAGGTGCATAAAATGAAGGCTGAACAGTTTTATAAAAGAAAAAGAGAAGCTAAAAGGGAAAGTCAACAATCTGAAGACATGGAAGCGATTTGCTTGGATTTCGCCAAAAATCTGCCTGCCCCGAATATAACAACGAACGACGTTTATTATAAAAGGCAGCTCTCAACGTATTCTTTTAACATTCATGTTCTTTCTACGTCACAAAGTATTTTCTATGTGTATCCCGAAACTGTGGGAAGAAAAGGCAGCGATAATGTGTGCTCTTTATTGCACCACTTCTTATATAATTACCTCGACATGAAGGTACGTAAGCTTAAAATATTTTGCGACTCCTGTGGAGGGCAAAATAAAAATTACACCATGATGCGTTTTCTACACTACATAGTGCATACGGAGAAGAGGCTAGACAGTGTAAAAGTCACATTTCCAATACGGGGGCACTCATACTTAGAGTGTGATAAAGATTTTGGTTTGATAAACCAAAAGAGTAGAGTAGAAGTTCCAGAAGAGTGGTATGAAGTGTTCAAAATGGCTAGGAACAAACCATCCCCTTTTGATGTTGAAAAAGTTACGCAATCGTACTTCCAAAGTGGGACTGCCTTTTTATTAAAACGCTACCGACGCACATGTCATTTTCCTTCTAGACCACTCAGGCAACTAAAAATAGTCAAGGAACACCCCAGGTTGATTTCACATCGGGATAGCTACAATGGTCTTTGGGAAACCAGTGTCGTCATCGATTCAAAATTTAGGGTCGTTGAAAAAAATAAACTAAAAGAGGGAGAATTTCAACTTCCAGATTTCTTATATAAAGGTAAAAAACGTTCCTCTTTTTATAGTAAGAGATTAATAAAATTTTAAGATTTTTTTAGATCTTTTGCCTTTAAGTGCACCAAAATGGAAGGACCTTCAGGATCTAAAAAAGTTTTGCCATTCCTCTGCTCAAGAGTACTTCAATTCATTACCACAGGTGTGAAATTATAATGTTGTTTGAATTTTAGTACTGTTACCTATGTTTTTTTCAATAAATATCTCATGACAAAACACCTTCTTTCCCTGTTTAAATGTGACTTTTTGGGAAAAATTGCGTTTTTTTCTGCTAAAAAGTTATTAAAAAAAATTAACTATGAGTGGTATTTGTATCACAGTACCCTAATAATAATAATATATAAAAACTTATCCTATGTTACTTTCATAAATTACTTTTTAGAGCACTTAAAACCTTTAAAAGCGTTTTTCTCAAAACTAACTTTTTTGACATATCGCCTTCTTTGCCTGTACCCTTCATTTATAAGTCGAATTTGGTTTATATCAAAGACAAAGGATTCTCACCAAATAAATGCAAAGTCAAATGTTTCATATTTGCGCTTTGCGATTAAAGTCAGTTTTCGATCCTGCGATAAAGGATTCTCGTAGTGCATAAAAGTCTTCATTGGTTGTGTTCTCAAAAAGGTACAAACCTTAGTTTTTTAAATTTCACGTTCGCCTTCCTGGATCGGATCTGGTTTATATTTAAGAGAATGGATTCGCCTTAACCAAAGTGCATTCTACAAATTTCACATTCGCGGTTCGCAAATATAAAATCAGTTTTCCGTCCTGCAATAAAGGATTCTCGACGAACGCATGCAAACCAAACTATTGAGTACAAACTGATATAATTTTTCTTGTTCAAACTAAGTCTACACTAGCTGCTTAAATGTTTCGCGAAACGACACGAATGTTAATTTTTTAAACCCTACGTTCGCGTTTATAGATTGAGTTCTTTTTATATATTAAGACTAAGAATTTTTGTCAGGCAAATGCAAAATAAAGTGCTACAAGTTTTGTCAGTGAAAATTATAATGAACTGTGCCGCTACGTTTCGAACAGTGAGTGTTAAAACAATCATTCAGAATATGGTACAAAACTACTTTAATCTACAACTTGTACGAGTTTTACAAGCTAAAATTATACTTAAAGACATGCCGCGATTAGCGCATAATAGAATAAACGACATAAACATTAGGTGAATACTTTCACGTTTTTTTTTTTTTTGCACAACGTGTGTAGAGCTCAAATAAAAGCGTTTGTATGTACAAAGCACAAAATCAGCACTTGAAAGAGTGTACACATTTACGGCTGGCTCTAACGGTTTGAAAGACGGAAAAATCTATAACCAACGTGTTTTTATCCGGAGAAAACATCTTATTATAAAAAAGATTGTAAACACCTAGAGGATTGGATTACTTCTTAACTTTGACAATAACCCAACCAAGCAAAAGTTGTAAAAAGTCTGGAAAGAATGAGGGTTAGGGAATAATTGTAATATTGAGAAATAATTCTTAATGGACAGATTGGAAAGAATCTAAGAAATTAGTTTAGGTATGTTTCTTAGAGGTTGATTAAGTTTTTAGATTGATGTATAATTTTGAGGAAAATTATTTCATTTATTTAATCTTTTTCACCGATTTTCTTAGCTACAGACAGTAAAAACACATTGAAACTGTATACATGAGAGTAAATATAGAAATTTACCTCCTATTTCTATCCTATGGTATGGATTCTAGGCTTTAGGATATTGAGAATAGGCTTTGAATGATTATAAAACCACATTGATGACATTACTTTCAAATCTTTAAATTTTAAAAGGTAAGGGGTAAAAGGGCGCAAGAAAGTTAATATTCCCGCTATCAACCTAATTTAAAGTAGCGATATCTCTCATAGTTTTCATGTTACAGTAATAAAAAAAAATGGTCCAAACAAGTCCTACATTTTTGTTCTAAATCATTTTTTTCGAGTTACATGGAGAAAAAGGCAGATTTTTAAAAAATTTAAAAAGCGCTCTTCAATTTGATGTTATTTTTTAAAAAAACTATGCATTATAAACCAGTCCAATCTTTTAGGTAAGGAATTATAAGAAAAGGTATTGTAGAAGGAAAATGATGTATTTAAATTCTGGTGGATGCAGGGTTAATTGTACTGCTTATTTTTCGTAAAATATATGAGTGATCAATTTTTTTTGCTAGTTATATATCTTTCTTAGTTTGAATATAATTAACATTTAACAGTGTCCATTTTAAAGGTCTTTTCAAGCACTACATTAAGAAATGGGGCTTACAACCAAACTCGTCAAAAAGTCATGGTTTTCCATCTTAACAATCACAAAGCAAATTACAAATTGAAAATAGAATATAAAGGGACTGTTCTAAAACATAATCTGAATACAAAATATATAGGTCTAACGCTAGATCGTACCCTTACCTTTAAACAACATTTGAAAAAGATTGTACCTAAAGCTAAACACTACCAAATGGGAATTGCATTAATTCAGGAACCATGGGTTCGTGAAGGGCAGGTGAAAGGACTGGCCAGTAGGGATACAAAGGTGATATACAATGTAAGTAATACGGACATACCAAGAGCTTGCATCCTGGTAAGTAACAGTATTAATTATTGTTGTGTTTGAGAATTCATGACGAGAGATCTCGTCCCGATTCAAGCTGAACTCGAGTTCAAGGAAAAACGCCAAGAAGTTATGATAGTTTCATACTACTTTGCAGGAGACGGGACTGCACCGCCTTTAGAACTGCAAAGACTAGTAGAATACTGTCATGACAAGAAGCTACCATTACTCATAGGATGTGACGCCAATGCCCACAACACCATATGGGGAAGCACAGAGACCAATAAAAGAGGTGAGCAAATCTTAGAATGTATTCTCAATAAGAATCTTATTCTACATAATATAGGGAATACCCCTACGTTTGTAACAAGAATAAGGAAGGAAGTGCTAGACATAACACTAAGCACATTCAATCTGAAAGATCATGTAAAAGATTGGAGAGTTTCGAATGAACCGTCTCTCTCTGATCACAGATTGATCATGTTCAGACTAGAATGCAATCCTCCTGAACCTATACTAAGGAGAAACCCCAGGAAAACCAACTGGAAAAATTATAAGACTAATTTAAACAGAAACCTTGCAGGCCTTTGAGCCACAGGGAAAGCCAAAAACCACCTGGTATTGGAAAATGATCTCATAGAATTAAACGAGGCAATACTCGATGCCTATGAATCAAGCTGTCCTCTTCAAAGGACTAGAAAGTCAAACGACGCAATATGGTGGAATAGTCATCTGTCAAACCTAAGATCCGAAACAAGGAAGCTCTTCAACAGAGCCAAATGTAACGGAGATTGGCAGAGCTCCACCAAGAAACTCACAAACTTACAATAAAGAGATTAGAAAAGAAACAGCTTCAGGAAATTCTGCGAAGAAATAGACTCTACACCTTCTGCTGCAAGACTACACAAAGTCTTAGCAAAAGGAAAAGTAGATACAGTAATGGCAGTGCGAAAGCCAGATGGACGCTTCACAGAAAGCAAAAAAGAACGAGCAAAGCTCCTGCTAGAAACCCACTTTCCTGCAGGCATAAACACCACAGGAAATACGATACAATTGACTGACGAAATCCAAGACGCTCTAAACACAAAAGAAACCGTGGTATGTGCTTTTCTAGACATAGAGGGGGCTTTTGACAATACTCCACACGAAGCTGTCAAAAGAGCACTCAGTGATAGAGGAGTAGATAGAACGACTTCCACCTGGTTGTCGCAATTACTGTCTACAAGAATTGCAGAAATGAAGGTAGGCCAAGACACTATCTCCATCAATACGACCAGAGGTTGTCCGCAAGGGGGAGTTGCATCCCCACTTATGTGGAGCCTCACCGTAGACAGCTTACTCTGGCAATTGACCGAATTAGGTATACCTTGCCAGGGTTACTCTGATGACGTAGTTATCCTCGCAAGAGGGAAATATGAAAACGTCCTCTGCGACATAGTGCAAAGAGGACTGAACACAGCAAAGCAGTGGTGTGATTCAGTGGGACTTAATATCAACCCCACCAAGACCACGTTAGTAGCCTTTACAAGGAAAAAAAAACCTAAACTAAAAACTATAAAAATAGGTGGAAATACCGTTGAGTGGAAGACAGAGGTCAAATATCTAGGGCTAATCCTAGATAATAAGTTACTCTGGAACAAACACGAAAACGAAATAATACACAAAGCTACAAAGGCCCTTATGGTGTGCAGAAACATTGCTGGGAAAAATTGGGGCTGTAACCCAAAGACATTGCAATGGATGTACACAGCAATAGTGAGACCTATCATCACATATGGGGCAGTAGCTTGGGGCACGAGAGCTAATCTGATCACTACGAGGACAAACCTCTCAAAGATTCAGAGACTAGCCTGTGCATGTATCACTGGAGCAATGAGAACATGTCCCACTGCTGCAATGGAAGTAATACTAAATCTCTCGCCACTGCATATTCAAGTAGAAAATGCTAGGAAGAAAACAATATATAGAATGATCAAAGAAGGAATAATCAAGGAAAAACCTCGATCACTTCAACTTGATCAAACTTAGGAAATGCCCCAAGATGACATGCCAAAGAAATTTAACTATGTAAGAAAATTTACCACTAAACTGGGAAGCAAATCTGAATGGGACACCATATTGGGGCTAAGCCAAAACGCCATAAAATGGTACACGGACGGCTCCAAGACAGATACAGGAACAGGAGCAGGGGTGTTTGGACCTAGAACCAAATACTCAGAAAGCTTGGGTACGTACCCAAGCATCTTTCAAGCGGAAATTCTTGCCATCGAAAGATGTATAGAATTTAACATTGAAAAGGAACTATCGTAGACAGAAGATTGTAATCATGTCAGATAGTCAAGCAGCCATCAAAGCTCTGAACTCAGATACAATCAATTTAAAGATGGTCTGGGAATGCCTATGCAAATTAAATGAACTAGGACAGAATAACACTGTTACCCTCCTATGGGTTCCAGGACACGTAGGAATAGAAGGAAATGAAACAGCAGACAAGCTGGCAAAAAAAAGGAGCTGAAACCCCATACCTGGGACCAGAACCATCCTGTGGGATCAGCAGTAGTACAATCTTAGAAAAACTAAAAAAAAATGGATAGCGAAAAATCCAAGTACTGGAATGATCTAGAAGGACTAAGACAATTGAAGACGCTCCTGGGAAACTATAACTGTCGATTAAGAGAGGTCTATCAAGCTGGCAGTAAAAAGTCGGCAGAAACCATCGAAACATGATTGGGAATTTGTAGCTAAATAGTTGCTAATTAGTTGCTAAAATCACGATTTTGTAGCTCTATTCAGTTCCACAAAAAACAAGTTACTGATATCTTTACAACAAGCTAGCAGTAAAATGACAGGACCGGCCCAGAAAAAATGGACTAATGCGTGTGAATTTGTTGCTAATTTGTTGCTCAAAACCAGTACAGAAAAAAATTCAAAAAACCCCAGAATTAGCTAGAAATTGTTAATAATAACTACCAACCAGTGTCCTGCTATCGTAATATACAGTTTGTATTGACTCATTGATGTTATGGATTTTGTTGCTGGTCGCAGATGTCATCAGCAGAGCCCAGAGAGCCAGCAACAAAATAGAAATGAAAAATCGGCCCAATCGGGTAACCGATAACTAACTCCTAGTGTCCATGCTATCGTGACACGCAGTTATTATTGACATAACTCTGTCATGGATTTTGTTGCTGGTTGTGAAAAGCATCAGCAGAGCCCAGAGAGCCAGCAACAAAATAAAAATTAAAAATCGGCCCAACCGGGTGACCGGTATCTAACTCCTATTGTCCATGCTATTGTGACAAGCAGTTATTACTGACAGAACTCTGTCATGGATTTTGTTGCAGGTTGTGAAAAGCATCAGCAGAGCTCAGAGAGCCAGCAACAAAATAAAAATTAAAAATCGGTCCAACCGCGTGATCTATTAAAAAGAATTTTATAATTTTTTTTTGTTGTGTCATCATATTTTGAATTTTTTCTTGGAAGAATATACAGGTCCTAAAAGCATTCTAAAGGATTGAAAAAAAAAGATTTTTTTCTCCTTTTTGTAATTATTATTGCAATATTGCCACAAGGATAATAAATTTTGGACTTTCTAACTAATCGTTTCTTGTAGAAAATTTATTAACAAACATTTTCTTTTTTCTTTTTTCCAAAACTTATAGTTTAAAAGTTATAAGCAAAAAAAGAAGAAAAAACAGTGATGTTTTACTTGTTTTTTTTTATTTTTTTGAATATTTAACAATGTTGCGTAACTTTTCCAGAAGGAGGATAGTTTCATTATTGTTGTATAAGTTGTTTTCAACTAATTTTAACAAAAATTAGCGGGTTCCCTCTCAAAAGCCAACTCAAAACAGATCCGCCCTGATCTAATATAAAATTTAAAATTGTTGCGAGGGAGCCACTAATATTAAAGTCTATTAAATATATTTTATTCTAAAATTATCGTTCGCGGTGCTTTCGAGTTGTGAATCTGTTGTGAATTAAGCATGCGCACATAGTATACTGACAATTTGTTACCAACATGTTCCTGACTTGTCGCGGATAGGTTCCGCGAACGAAGCTAATTTTGCGTTTTCCGTTTTAACTTACATGAAAAAAAAAGAAAATCTCAAGTGAAAATAAACGGTAATACAACACCCCTGAAAAAAAAATATACAATATGTATAAAAAATATATTTTAAATAGCTCATTTTTGGCCGATTTTCGTATTTATTTTATATATTTTAACAATGTTCAAAATATATCTTAGAATATATATAAAATACATGTATTCAAATACTTATACTAATATAAAAAAATATATATACAGAATTCTGTCAATAATAACTGCGTGTCACAATAGCATGGACACTAGGAGTTAGTTACCGGTTACCCGGTTCGGCCAAATTTCCATTTCTATTTTGTTGCTGACTCTCTGGGCTCTGCTAATGACATCTGCGACCAGCAACAAAATCCATAACAGAGTTTTATCAATAAGAACTGCGTGTCGCGATATTATGGACACTAGGAGTCAGTTAATGGTCACCCGGGCGGGCCGATTTTTAATTTATATTTTGTTGCTGGCTCTCTGAGCTCTGCTGATGCTTTTCACAGCCAGCAACAAAATCCATGACAGAGTTTTGTCAGTAATAACTGCGTGTCACGATAGCATGGACACTAGGAGGTAGATACCGGTCACCCGGTTGGGCCGAATTTTCATTTTTATTTTGTTGCTGGCTCTCTGGGCTCTGCTGATGACATCTGCGACCAGCAACAAGATCCATAACAGAGTTTTGTCAATAAGAACTGCGTGTCCCGACAGCATGGACACTAGGGGTTAGTTATCGGTCACCCGATTGGGCCGATTTTTAATTTTTATTTTGTTGCTAGCTCTCTGGGCTCTGCTGATGACATCTGCGACCAGCAACAAAATCCATAACATCAATGTGTCAATACAAACTGTATATTACGATAGCAGGGACACTGGTTGGTAGTTATTATTAACAATTTCTAGCTGATTCTAGGGTTTTTCGAATTTTCGCCTGTACTGGTTTTGAGCAACAAATTAGTAACAAATTTACACGCATTAGTCTAATTTTTCTGGGCTAGTCCTGTCATTTTACTGCTAGCTTGTTGTAAAGATAGCAGTAATTTGTTTTTTGTGGAACTGAACGGAGCTACAAAATCGTGATTTTAGCGCCTAATTAGCAACTATTTAGCTACAAATTTCCACTCATGTTTCGATGGTTTCTGCCGACTTTTCACTGCCAGCTTTATAGACCTGATTAAGAGGACATATGAAGAAACTAGGATTAGTAAATGAAGCAAACTGCAGATTCTGTGAGGTAGAGGATGAAACATATACTTTCAGAATGCATGGCATTAAGTAATTCTAGGGTCAAATACCTAGGGTCATACGAAATAGAAAGGGAAGAACTACCTAATTTAAAACCCAATGATATCCTAAACTTTCTAAGGAAGATAGGACTAGAAGAGCTGCTATAAGTCTGAGGAATCATTAGAAATATAGCAAGAAAAGGGGGACACAATAGATCTTATAGGTCGCATGTGTATCTGTCGTCCCTAACACCATACATACATACAAAGCTAAACACTCGAAATAAGATCATACATAAATTAGCACATATTGCATGGGGGTATAATGCAGATGTAATAAGATCAAGTGCGTTGTCCTTAGTCTATTCTACAGCAAAATACTGTGGCCTTGTCTGGTTAAACACCCACCACACAAAAGCAATAGATACGCAAATCAAACAATGAGGCACGTATCAAGAACTATAAAGTCCACACCAAACCAATGGTTCCCACTTCTAAGCAATATCGCCCTTCTCGCAACGAGACAACTAAAAGCACCCAAAAACTTAGTACAAAAATGCCAACACCAATCACTTTTGATAAATACAGATATCGCTGAACTAAACGAAAGGCAATTAAGATTAAGATCCAGACATCCACCAACTAGAACTGCTACGGTTGGTTAATTTTAAAACTGAAGAGCCTTGAGCGGCCGAATGGAGCCCAAACATCAGGAATTTTGATCTTATAAAGAAGTAGAAGGATTTTCGCTTCCTTACTGCGAATGGTGCAACTTAAACAGAATACGAGTAGGTCATGGAGTTTGCAACAAAGCAATAAACCTAGGGAGATAAATGGCAGTTCAGCTTGCGATAAATTCAACGGTGCCATACAAACAATTAATGACATTGTCTTGTATTGCCCTGCTACCAAATTTTCGAACGGCCTGCAGGAGATCCATGGGCTCACCCCCAAGGCAATGGAATGGCTTCTGGATTCGGCTTTGACTCTATTTGATAATTTAAATTTGATAATATATGTTTGATATTTACATTTATGCTTATGCCATATTATTGTTTTTATCTATAATGTAAAAATTGCTATGTGTAAAGTTCATACGAATATATGTAGCATTATAACCGTAAAATCGATTATTTTTCTGTTTTATCAAATTACATGCACTGATTCGAGCATTTACAAAAAAAATTCATCTACATCTTTGTACTGCAACTACAAGATTAAAAAAAACGATGCTCTTTGTGTTTCATAAAATACAATTATGTTCTTACGCTTTTTTAAAAGTTATTCACAAAAAAACGCCCGAAAAGGTGTCATTACGAATAACTTAAAACGTATTAGGTTTTCAAAAAAAAAGTTATCAAACATTATTTGCTTGGAATTAGGTCCTCTAACGACTAAAAAAATTATTTTGGCCAAAAAAATCTATACCACCGAGAAGGGATGGAAACACTCCAAAGATAAAAGCATATATATTGGCATAAGGTAGACTTTTTTTGAACTATGCACTACCTACTGTGAAAATTGATATACTCGGATGGAATTCGAAGCCAAGTATCCTCATTGAGTGGACTAATTTTTAGTTTAGGCAATTTTCTTCTTTAAACTTTTATAATTAGTATACTTTTAAAATGTAACTTCTACATATAGAAAAATTGAGAAGTTTAACAAAATTGGCAAATAGATTATTCGTAGAACTAGATTTTTGGCCACGATTTTCCATTTAATTACGTTATAAATTACTTGTTATGTGCAATTGAAAATTTTCTGTTATAAAACAAATGTGTTTTGCTTGCATAGTAAAATTCCCTTTACTCCAATATTAACAAAAAAAGGGTTAAACAAGATAATAAACAGTTTTTTCTTTGATAATTTATTGTGAAAATATCCCATTAAAGTTGAGAAACTGTTAGACGCCCCGACTCTGAAAGTAACCCATTTGTCTTGTATTGTGAAATGTTTGGAGTTCGTTCTAAGTTATACTTCTGCTCTAGTAACCTCTTTATTTAGGAAACACTCGTAACTAATGTACTTGTTGACATTTCTCTTTTTCTAATAATATCTAGAACTGTATAGGAGTTTATTTGTTAATATATTTTTCATGACTCATCTACAGAGAATTTAACACATAAATAAGCTATTGTATCTTCTTACTTAGAAAAGTATTTAAGTATTTCATTCTCGTTTCCAGGAAATATAAATTGGTGGGTTTTGTTTTCAAACAGTTTTTCATCATATTTTCTCCTTTTAAGCGATTATTCACTGATAAAGTCGATTAAAACAGCAGTATTTGCAGTTTTTCAATTAAAATTCAATAATTTATTTGTTTAGATGTCTACATTAAAAAACAAAAATATTAGTTACCTGCTTAAAAATCATTTTGGCATGCTTTTACTCCTGATGGAGCGTTTTGAATTAAAGAGAATATAGGTAAGTATAAATACAAATTATTAAAAAATCTACAAATATTATTAAAGATAAGTGGGTGAATAAAAAAAAATCTTCCATTGGTACATGTCACCCGCTGTCGGATCTTGGTACCATCTACTAGTTTGTAGAGGTATACCTGAAGGATTGGTGTCATATGTTTGTGGGAGTACTCTGAAATCTACATACAAGATTCTATTTTAGAGTGTTTTTTATGGAAATGTACCATAAACCACTTGGAAATCAATAAAAAATAAAATTTTGATTAATTTCAGCCAAAAATCATTACATCGAGTTCCACCACCTTCAACTTCCGCCAAAAACATAAAAATTTAGTAGGTGCTCGTTAACTTTATTATGCTTTTTCTTTATATATTTTTAATTCACATCTCGTTGTACATCTTTGTTTTCTTTGGTAGCTTTTAAGGTAGCTCAGATTAAATTGAGAGAAAGTCGATGGGAAATACACCTTTAGATTTTACTTCAAAGATATTTTTCTGAGGACAAATGGGATATAAATTTAAAGTACAAACTAATAGTCCCATTTAAGAGAATTCAATTTAAAGTAGTAGTAAAGACAATTTTTTAAGATAAAAGTCGTCTCCCATATAGTTACTAGTTTGTACAGGTCTAGAAGATGGGTGACATATATTTGGGAAGGCACTCTAAAGTCTCCAAAATTGACAGTCCCATACATTTTATTACCTTGCAATGGTACAGTATGTGTTTAACTATTTTAGGTTGCCTGATGTATAATCTGTAGCTTGGGGTCTTCATTAAACAGTCTTATGGTTTGCAGACATCGTTGACAGGTGCATAGCCTGAAATGAATACTCGTAGCTGATTTCTGCTAATTTCTGCTAATTTTTGCCAATTTTGCGGAATGTTTCAGCTCTTCTGGCACTCGTTTGTTTAATAAATATACTACTATGTCTAGGCCAGCAATGTATTTCAGTGTTAGTTGTGATGTCTACGAATCAGGCTTTTATTCTGCTCCGGAACGTACTTTTTTGTATCCATAGCTGATTTTCGACCATAGAATATTGTGGTTGATACTTTTCTTATAAATTTATCAGACTGCTCGTTTCCTTGTATTCCTTTATGTACTAGCGCTCACACTATTTTGACCCTGTTATTTTTCCTTAAGATTTTGAGTTCTACTCATCTTTCGTGTGCTAACCTTGAGATCACTTTAGAGGCCTTTAAATACCCAATAGTGACCTAATTATCTGTGCATCTATTGATCCGATTAGATTTTTATGCCCTCAAATGGATTTTCTGTTGCGCATTGCAGGGATCCAAATACTTCTGATTGAAATACAGATGTATAAGTTTTCTTTTTAGGATCTTGTTTCCCTGTGCCTATTTGTACAGGTCTAATAAATGGTCGCCACAGGGGCACTCTGGAATCTCCAAAAATGAATTATCTGCGGCAATTCAATGCTTTGCAATAGTACAGTACCTATGTACTGAATTGTTTCAGACTCCCTGCTGCATAATCTGCAGCTTGGGTCTCTGTTTAACATTCCCATAGTTTACAGATGTTACTTGACTGGTGCTTGACCCGTAAGGAATCCTTTAATGACTTCTGTAATGTAGCTTAGTATACAAAAGTATTAGATGAGGCGAAAATGAAGCTGAAAAAAACCAATGAAACATTGCATTATATAAGAACCTGAGTAGGTATATGGATAGATGTATGTATGTATGAGCAACTTTGAGGTAACAGATAACAATTGCGACCTAGATCTATTGTGTCCTCCTTTTCTTGCTATACTTCTGATGTTTTTCTTAAACATATAGCAGGTCTTCTAGTCCTATCTTTTTTAGAAAGTTTAGGATATCGTTGGGCTTCAAGTTCCTCTTCTATATCATATGATCCTAGGGATTTGAACCTAGAATTACGTAATGCAATCTGAGAGTATGTGTATTTCATACTCTACCTCACAGAATCTGCACTTTGCGTTATCTACCAATCCTAGTTTCTTCATGTGTCGTCTTAATCGGCAGTGCCCGGTTAATATTCCTGTTATAATACGGAGTTTCTTCTTACTAAGGTTAAGACAGCTGAAAGATCTCTTATAATTATTATAGTTTCCCAGGAGCTTTTTTTATTGTCTTAGTCCTGCTGCTGATACCACAAGATGGTTCTGGTCCAAAGTATGGGATTTCAGCTCCTTCATGGATAGGTGAATCAAGAAGTATAAAGTAAGGATATGACTTTGTTCAAAGAAAGGCAAAAATAAATATAAGGAAAAAGTAGAACATAAGTTTGGAAAGAACCTGGACTATAGAGCATTTGGTAGAAAATAAAGTAGTAAACACATGTCAAGGTAGATAACAAATGCAGTAAGTTATAACATTACACAGAAGGCTAAAATAAGGTAAAATGTTGATAAGAAAAGTAGTATAAGAACATCATATATCTCTTAGTTAACGAAAATTCTACATAAAGCCCAAAATAAAGAACAATAGTATAAAGCATAGTAGAACAATGAAAATAGTTATTTATGTATCAAGGGCGTAAAACAGGCGTTTATGGACCGCAACGTGTAAATAAGAGCCCGAGCCGCAGGCGACGGCTATTAACACGTAAGGTCCATAAACGCTGTTTACGCCCGAAATACATACAAAATTTTATGCACGACCGATTTAATAATCATTTATAAAAAAATTGCACTGTCAATTGAAAAAAGTCAACTGTCAAATGGCAACTGTCAATTGACAAAAGTCTACCGTCAAATATCAACTGTCAAATGTGAACTGTCAAATGTCAACTGTCAAATGCCAACTGTCAAATGTCAACTGTCAACTGTCAACTGTCAAATGTCAAATGTCAAATGTCAACTGTCAAATGTCAACTGTCAAATGGCAACTATCAAATGTCAACTGCCAACTGTCAACTGTCAAATATCAAACGTCAACTGTCAAGTTCCAACTGTCAAATGCCAAATTTGAAATGTTAAATCTCTACTGTCACATGTAAAATATTATCTGTCAGCTGTTAAAAATCAACTGTCAATGTCAACGATTCTTTTAATAAGGATACTTATAAAGGATATTTTTTATTTTTATTTTTTGTGAACAATTTAATATAAATGCCATTTCAACTTGCATGAATTTTATACTTCGAACCTCGATATTATTAACAACTTACCCTGTATAACCATTCAACTAATAATTTGTATTCATTCGTGATTTAAAATAAATAATTTGATTGAAAGTAATATGCACAGAGGCTAGAGATAACATTTTAAAACAATAATCTATATACCTATATTGTCGTTACCATAACAACAAAGTCAAAATAAGTGGTGGCCATTTTTATTTAGACTCATTGTCAGTTTAGATGATTGCAAGTATTTCAATATTTAAGACAAAAAATTACTTTACCGCCCGCCATTTACACTTTATTGCCCGGCGGGCGGTAAAGTAGTCCACGGGCGCTAAAGTGGCACTTTACGCCCGCTTAATGTATGTAATAATCTGTACTTTACCGCCCGGTCGTGCATAAAGTAAATGATTATACAACAGATCTAAATAAAAATAAAATTGAAAAAGCAAAAAAAGATCCAAATAGGCAAGTAGATAAAATTTAGATGGTTTGCTAGCAGTTACCTATTTGCGTATAGTTTCCTCAATCCAAGCAAGTAGCGAACCGGAGAGACGAGCGAAGAGGACAACGAAACTATTAATAAAATAAACCTTTATGGACAAACATACGGCAGAGTGAAGAACAGTAATGTGCTTAGTTACTAGCTGGTTCAGTTTGGCGTTTTTACGCGAACCGTCTCATTGTTACAGACCTAGTTGATTAGATACCGAATAGAAAACGGAAATGAGAAATAAAATATTTAGAATAATTGTTGCAATTCTTAAAGATTTATTTATATAGAAATATTTATAAATATTTTAAGAAACTTAAATCTATAATTCCCAAAGTTTTTATTGTATATCATTTAAAACAGAGTAGAAAAAACCCTCATTAATTTACATATAGTTTTTTTTCCTCTTTCGTGCTGGAGGAATAAACAAAGACGCTGTCTGTGTCAGAGATAATAATTTTTCTTGTCTTGACATATTTTCAATAAAAATAAAATTAAGACAAACTAGTATGACTAAGTGCATTATTGTGAACTTCATGCCAAGGATTGTTTTCGTTTTTAAATCTCAGCTATAAATCAACGATTACCTCAAAACCAGCGCTAATCGATGAACCACTCCTTTCCATGAGATGGATCAAATAAATTTAATTGTAATAAATAACAGTAAACCAGGATAAAAAACTTAGATTGGGTATATAAAAAGATTAATTGGACTTGGAAAGTGTCATTTTTCTCATTTTCCTCTTAATTCCATTTCTTGTTTGTTTAATTTCTAACATTCAAAAATCCTATGAAAGATGACTCTAATAACTAATTTTTAGAGACCTATTTATTCCACAACATTTCATTAAAAAAGATCAATATTTCACAAATTTATCCATTTTTACAAAAATTCTGTATTATTTATTAAAACTGAAGTTTGGCCATAAACTCAAATTAAGTTCAATTGATCTATACCTCAAATTAGTGTAACAATGAACATCTATACCAGGGTGATCGTATTATTAAAAAAACCTCTCAAAGATATTAATTCGAGCGCTCCTTACCCCTCGTATTCACGATTTTTACACTTTTATCAATCCGTATCCTTATCACATGTTTAATAGGCCTTTTTCATATAAAACAGACCTGTTTTGGCTTTTTATTGCTTTCACATAGCCGTTTAATTAAACTGGTTTTGGCAAGGTCTAAACATTTGAAAAAATATTCTGGACCGTGCAAGAATTATCACTTTAGTTGAAGACGGCCACGAAAAGAGTGGGTGTTACTCAGACCGATGTCTCACGGATATGGAATAGGTTTCTGGAGACAAATTAGATAGAGAATAGAGCTCGCTCTGGTAGACTTTCAGTTACCAAAGAGCAACAAAATAGATTTATCAGAATTTCCATTCGGAAAAATTCTTCTATGTCTGTACCAGCCCTCCAAAGAGAATTCAGGCATGCTACAGGAGTCAGAGTATCGTTGTCTACAATAAGAAGAAGAATTTTAGAGTCAGGTTTATAAAGTCGTCAACCAATGAGAGTTCTTCAGCTACAACCTAGACATGTTTTGCATCGCCTCCAGTGGGCTCAAGAACACATAAAGCTGCCTCAACAGTTTTTGAATTTTGTGCTTTTTTCAGACGAGACCAGAATCTGTTTAAGCTGGCGAGATCGTGTTTGGCGACAGACAACAAGAGCTGCACAACTAGCACATGCCCGTCCAATACTTCCTTTCGCTGGTGGCAGTGTTATATTTTGGGCAGGTATAATGGCAGGTGAAGGCACGGAATTGGTGGTCATTGCTGGGTCAAAGGTACATCACACGGATTTAAGAACCCTATGTGAGACTATGGCAAGGAGCTATGGGTGAAAATTTTGTTTATGGATGATAATGGCTGCCCACATAGGACACAATCGGTTAATGACTATCTTGAGATAGAAGGTATTCGTCTATTGGAATGGCCTGCTTTGTCTCCCGACATGAACCTTATTGAACATGCATGGGATATGCTCTCCAGAGCTGTTCATAACCGAAGGAATCCTTCTAGAACCCATCATGAACTTACAATTGCCTGTACAGAAGAATGGGAGAATCTGCCACAGTAAGTGATTGATCATTTTGATAGCAGCATTCAAGCTCGAATCCAGGCTTGCATCGATGCCCGTGGTGGAAATACACGATATTAAAATTGTTAAATACATTTTATAGAAATAGAAATATTTTTTTAGTTCTTAATTTTTTATTTATAAAAAAAATAGAATCTCTTTTAAACGTTATAATATTTTTTTATAAATGATCTGTAACAGTAGTTTTTGAAAATAGTTAAGAGCGAAAATTTTGGGTGATGCAAACTTTTGAAACTATGTTTATATTTTCATTATAAAATAATTTAAAACATTCAATCTGATCTTTCTATATGGGAATAAACTAAAAATTATTTACTACAAACCTAAAACACCAAGCCATCTCCAGAAATCCCATTCGACTAGTTTCTGGATAACTGTTGAACTGGACTGTTGGTTAACCCTTAGTGTTTCTGACAGCGATCTTGTCAGTACGTCTAAGGCATGAGTTGATTTGTACACTTCAGTTCTCTTCCTGTTTAGAATAGCTCTTGCATCTGGAAATGATCCAACGTTTTTAGTAGGTTATGTTTATCATTTTTCTTATTCACAACATTTTAATGTAGCGTGCATACATTATGCTGTGATGGGAATATGTTAAAACATAAAAATAAAATTAAGTTGCCAAAGTTCTGGTTGATGAACTGGAAGTATGATAATGAGTTTTGATGTTAAACGAGACGAGAAATTTTGAATAAAAACATTTTTGAACATTAACATTGTTATATACTCATAGCTTTCAGTCGTTGGCACTACGAAGGGTAGTAAAATTGCTAAAGATTGGAGCAATAAATATTATTACGAGTAATAAAGTATAAAAATTGTTTTTTATACTGGGACATTTTATAGAAAGTAATTTAGAAGAAGTTTTATACACCAGATGTTAAGTTGAAAGAAGACAAATACGTCTTTGAAAACCGCATTCCAATAGGATCAGTAGTTTTCATGTGATGCGTGCACAAACATATACATTTCTACAGTTTTATTATATGTATAGACTAGTTGTACTCGCAACGTCGGCGTCGTTCGCGTGGCGTGTGATTGTTGTATAAAAATTTCTTACCCCACCCCATTTAAGGAATGGGAGAGAAATTTTTATACACCAGATGTAAGTGGTTAAGTGAAAAAATGATTTTTCAATTAAAAAGTTATAAAATAATACCGATTTTATGTACCTACTATATGTGAACATTCTGTGAAATTACTGGAAATAATTGCCTCTTTTAGGAGAAATTGCGTAAACGTCTGTTACAAAAGACCGTTAGCGTCGATGTTGATTTCAATAGAATATTTTTTTTTTATAAATCAGAAGACGAATGGAAAAAGTTGTCATTGAATTACCAAAGCCACTACTCGAACATAGCCACCTAATGTACCTGTTATGGATGAAGTTGTTTCCAAGGCGACTCGTTCGGGAACCGACGCAAAACTTTTGCGAGCGGCTTCTACACTGCTATTGAAACTGTCTTCCCGTACGAGTGTATCCAAATGCCTGATTTTTGGGTCGTTTGTCAGCTGAAAATCCAAATAGAAATTAGCAAAACTTTAGGATTGCTTTTACATAGTTTTAAATACATTTAATTAAGTTCCGTGGATTTAAGCGAAGTTTTGGCTAAAATTAGTGTTTTAAGGGCCTCGGAAATTAATGTTTCGTACGCAAAAGCCATTTGTAATTAACAAATCATGACTTTACATTTCTGATGCAATTGAAATTCATTTTTTTTTGTTCATAAGTATATTCATATTTCATTTTTTTAAATTAAAATCTTAAATTGAATATTAAGAAGTATCTTTTTTTAGATCCAAATAAATTGGAAATATACTTAAAAACTTGATTTTACGAGATTTACATGTCAAAGATTTTGTATTTGATATGATTGAAATAGGTTTACAAAAGCCAGATACTATTAACTTTAGTATGTTTTTTCCATTACAACAGCTCCGGTCACTTTTATATATTTTATTTTGACACATTACTTGCTGTCTAATATTTCCATGAAAAATAGTTCCTATTTTTAAATCTGGTAGTAAATATCTTGTCCAAAATTATCGTCCAATATCTAAACTTTGTATCATTGCCAAATTGATTGAGTAAATTATCTGTGATTATTTAATTACAGACGTTAAACACTATATCGATGAGGTTTAACACGGTTTTATAAAAAAACGCTCAATTGAAACAATAGTATATTGTGTATCTAGTAGGAAAAGCAATACATTCCCGGACGACAATGTAAACATTGGAGTCCGGGAATGTGCTTTTACTACGAGATACACATACTATTTTTTCTGAAATCGCATTAAATATAATCGTAAACTAAGAAAGTTTTATATATGCATAACTGTTTTTGATTATCATCGTACTTTCCATGGAGACTAGATAAGGAATACGAACTCCATGTATGCAAATAGGGCTACCAAAATAAGAGGGCGCTGGTGTTCCATTTGTACCAAAATGGCGACCAATGAGGACGTAGTTTAAAATAAAATAAATAATTTTTAATTATTTCATTATTAATTTATTTACACAATGAAAAAAATAGTTCGATCTTTCAGATATAAATAATAAAAACCAATTTAATAATTTACGATTATTTAATTGTCTATATTCATACCGGTACAAAAGGAAAACTAGAGACGCTAGTGGTGGAAAAATGAAGCTTAATTTATACTTTAAAGTGGATATATTCTGGAAAATGCCACATTCGAGTTCGTGTTCCTTGTGTAGTCTCCATGGTACTTTCTATGAAACCGTTTCGTTGACATTGTTTGTTAATCATTGTTTATTAGTGTCACAAAAGTTTCAGTTCGGGTAGTTACATATTGCTTAAAATATTTTAAAATATATTTAAAATGGACAGTGATGATGATGTCGAGAGGTGCAAAACGCCTCCAGAGTTACTAAACACTGCTACTAATGTGGTTTTAAATTTATTGCCAAATAAAATCAAGGCGCAATATATGAATTTGCTTATATACCTACGTTTTATAGATCATTCCCGTACACAGGTACGGAAAAAATATTCCCGTACAGTACGGAAAAGTTCGTTGCCCAGCAACGGACTAAAATACAAGAATAGTGTGTTTTGCGGCTAGAATTTGATCTGAGAAACTAGACATTTCCAAGCGATTTCAGAAAAACCTTTTTACTTATTGTGAGTATTTATTAGAGAATGGAGATCTTTAGGTAGATGCCATTTACACTGACTTCAGCAAGGCTTTTGATAAGATTGATCACTCAACTTTATTAGATAAATTTGCTGCAGCTGGTGTACATGGCAACCTACTCCGATGGTTCAAATCATACATAAGTAATAGGTCTCAGGCAGTAGTTATAGGTAATTATATTTCACCCATTATTAATATTACTTCAGGCGTACCTCAAGGCTTCCACTTGGAGCCTCTATTATTTAATATTTACATCAATGACATAGGAAAATGTTTTAGGTTTTGTAAACATAAAAAATACGATAACGACTTAAAAATTTACTATGTGTTAAGAAATACTTCAGACTTCGAACTGATTCAAAGTGAGTAGGTAAATAGGCTTACTGTAATAAAAACTTCCTTTTCCTGAATTTAAATAAATGTTTCTAAATCACTTTTTCTAGAAAGCGATCTGTACATAACTTTAATAACTAAAGTCACAAAGATAAAAGATCTTGGAATGTACTTATATTGATTGAAAAGTTAAATTTGATCATCACATTAACTATATTTCCAAAAAAGCTAATAGAGCGCTGGGTTTTATTTTCAGGACTTGTCATGATTTCAAAACGTTACTTTGATTAAGAACCCTATGTATGGCTTATGTAAACAGTATTTTAAGATTTGGACCAGTTATTTGAAATCCCCAGTACCTTATATATATTGACAGACTTGATCATATTCAAAAGAAATTTATAAATTATTGCAACAAAAAGTTGTTTCAAGAAAGTAATATTTCATTAGTTAGGAGAAAGATAGACGTCAAATATGTGATATTAAGTTCTTATATAAAATTTTTAGCAATCTTATTGATTCCAACGAGATTAATAGCCTTATCGCGATTAATATTCCAGCCCATAATATTTTTTACACTAATTTTAGTAACATCAACTATTTTCTAAATTATCCATTACAAAAGAGCATATCAGTTCAATTTAAGATAAGACAGTTTTCATTTGCAACGAGCTCAAATGCAAGGTTACATAATTGCGACCCTGTACGTTATTTTTGCTTCCAAGTTTGCAGTCATGTTGAGAACATATTAGGCTATTATCCCTGCAAAAAGAAATTAAATCGCCCAAAAAACAAAAAAGTTATTTTCAACTAAAAAATGTATAGTCCATTTCACCGATTTTGGCCGATGACAGAAATCATACTCGAAGTAAATTTAGAGTTACATCTCTCTCAGATACAGGCAAGTTAGAAATTTAATTGAGGACGTTTGTTTTTTAATACAACACTTACGTAACTGCATCTTGTTTCACCGGTAGATAATAAGTATTCAATACGGAAGTCTTGACTTAATTCACATTCCTAGTAACCGTCATGTACGGCTCGTTGTTGAAGGGTTAAATTTAATAATTATTAATGTCATACTTTTGTAGATGTCCAACCACACTGATAGTTTCAGAAACTTAAGACCTAATTAAAAAAAAAACTCTCCGCCATTGGTAACTTGGATGACAGTTTAATCTTATTTCAGTGGTTTCTAATATCAAATCGGCCAAAAACGATGATGAAATGGACTATACTCCTTTATTTCGGCCCACAGTGTACATTAGTTACTTTATTTCAATAAAAGTAGTATTGACTTCTTTTTAATAAAACTTTTGTAAAATTGAATTTTTTTATCAATACTAATGAAGCGTGAATGAAAAATTCCTGACATTACAAAATTATCTAAAACGTCATTTATTCTCTCAAGATTTACCGGTTCATTAGTACGAAAAAAAACCCTTACTAAAAGTTTCTTACTTTGAATTAAACTTTATGCAGTTAATTGTCTTCTCGCGATAATCTGGTAATCTATAGTTTGTCCTAATTACATATCTAGATAAGGAACCCTCCAGTTGTGATAAAATATGACCCTGTGCAGTGCAATTATTACTATATGCAACTGATATTGCAGAGCTATTCTAGAACTTACCCGACGAATTCACAATTTGTAGAGGTAGTTTTTAGATAAAATCAGCTAAGTGAATTCGGAATTGAGAGATATTCTTCGTGTAATAATTTTAGATTATATCTAAAGTTATAAAAAGTTATCGAATCGGTGAACGTATGGAATGTGTAATAAGCTTCTAGATGATATCGATTACTTAAAACGAAAAAATTGAGAAATTCAATATACTAATAGCTATACCATTTTAATAGCCCAAATTATGAAATTTAACGTTTGAAATACAGCTCTAAATTGGTCACAAAATGGTCATAAATGGTCACTAAGTTTGAATAATTGGTCATCCTTAAACTAACTTTTACAAAGTGTTAAAAATATGAAGGTTATCGAAAAAATTTTACCGTCTCAAATTACTTAAATATGGCTCAGTCACAAAGGATGCTATTGGTCACAAAATGGTCAGCATTGTTCAGTATGTTTAATTAATTGGTCAAAGATACTGAAATAAATATGAAGAGTTTAAACTCCCAAGGTCATTAATTACTACATAAAAATATTTAACATTCGGATCTCGTTACAATTTGTATTAATTGGTCACAAAGCGGTCATAATTGGTCAATAGGGCAACGGTAAAATAAAATTTAAAAAAATTAATTCAAAATTATTTTTTTCCAAAATTAGTTTGAATCCACCCTTTTACATTCTTCTGAACTGCCGAACAATCACCGTGACCTAGTGACCAAGTCACGACCAATTTATAGAACGTCGAATTAGCTTCAAATGTCAAAATTTGGAGGGGTTTATATATTTGATTTCAAAATAATGTTAAAACTACCTCTTTAGATTTCCTTTAACAGCTGTTATGACCTATTGAACAATCGTGAACAATTCGTAACTAATTTTTACAACGTCAAATGAGCACTGAATGTTGATATTGAGGTGTTAAATATTTTTATGTTGCAATTGATTATTTGTTAATACCTCTTTCTTTTTACCGCTGTGATCTAGTGACCAATTATGACTGATTTGTGACCAATTGATATAACATAGAGTGAGCTTTAAACAATAGTATTGAGATGCTAAATAGATTTTTTGATTTCGAAAACAGTTTAAAACTATCCTCACACATTCTCTTCAATCGATGACCATTTACCGTGACCGCGTGACCAATCGTGACCAATTTCTTGGCCAATTTATAGAACGTACGATGAGCTATAAATGTTAATATTGAGGTGTTAAATATAATCGATTTCGAAATGAGATTTAAATTCTTTCAGTTTCCCTTAAACGGCTAATGAGTCATAATAAACCATTGCCTAGTCTTGAACAATTTGTGACCAATCGGTATAACATTAAATGTGCTCTGAATGTTGATATTGAGGTGCTAAATATTTTTATGTAACAATTAATGATTTGGATAGGAATCTTTCAGATTCTATTTTATTGCTGACCAATCAATGCGACCTAGTGACCAATCATGACCAATTTGTGTTGAAATTTTAAACTCTTTATATTAATTCCAGTGTCTTCGACCAAAAATTAAATACCTATGAACAATTTTTTGGGTCATTCGCAAAAGTTTCTTGTCCTTGAATTTTTTTATTGAATACAATCTTCTTTAGTCTTGCTGACCAATCAATTAAACATATTGACCAATGCTGACTATTTTGTGACCAATAGGGAACATGCAGTATTTTTAGTTTTGTTTTTATTTTAAAGAATTCCATGTAAAATAGGTCATAAGCATATTAAAAAATTAAAACAATCTAATTTAACGTAAAAAATGCGGTTTTAAATAGACCGTTTAAGTTATCGCGCCAAAACGGACCTGTAGTTCCGATGACGTCATTCCTGTCTGTCACTGGTTGTGCTTGCCGTCGTTAGCTTAACAAATTGCAAGTTTTCTCGACTTTCTACTTATTTTTTTGTAATAATTTAAAATGGACTATCCATCAACATTAGGTGATCAAAATAATAGCCCTAAAATTCCGAAAAAAAGTCGTGTTAATTCATGTTTTTTGCCAATTCTTCCATCTACTTCAACAAAATTTCCAAATAAATTGTTTTTGACTGGACCTTCTGACCCAAAATTGAGAAGAAAGTGGTTTCAAGCTGCAAAGAGAAATGACTATTATTCTCCAAAGACTATTATTCGATGCTGTGAAGACCACTTTGACGTAATTTGGCGAATACTTGTAATTATTGCGTACTGTACCTACCTAAGTATTTACAAAACTTCTTAATAACATATTTTTAATTTTACAGTTTGGAGAACGGCGTCGAAAATTGGATGAAGTTTAAAATGTTTGGGGGGAAACTTTATCTGAAAAAAGATGTGGTACCTCATATTTTTGAATGCCAAAATATAATGATACCACTAAAACCTAGATCAGTAATAATGAAAAGGAAAAAAACGTAAAATTCTTGGGAACATTGAAAATACTGCAGCTATAATATTGATGTATTCTTTCAGATTATTTTATGCTTACACCGAACATTTAAACTCACATTTTTATAATGAAATAAAAGTTTAAAAACTATGATTCATGCATACCATAGTAATTTAGTCCCTTTCATTTCTACACTTGAAAACTCTGGACTCTCGACAAAAAAAGTTACTACCATGCCGACAGTAACACTTGGTAAATTCCTGGAGTCTGTTTTGATAAACCCAACTTCCATTTTTATTAAAAACGTAAATAATATTGACTGCTAATAATCAATTTTACACGCAAAGTTAACCACTAAAAAGTTGACATAGCAGGAGTGACGTCACTAAACGCTGATTGGTGTTTTGAAATGCGTATTGTTTTACGTAATTTTAATTGGTAATTATTGTTAAAATTCAACATGATATTAAATAAAAACGTTAAAGTAGTCCTTCTTATATATTTTTTTAAACTTTTAATCATAAAATTTTCATAAATATCATATTTGCATATTCCCTATTGCATCCTTTTTGATTGAGTCATGTTTAATTAAGACGCTAACAATTTTTCGATGACCTTGATATTTTAAACACGTTGTAAAAGTTGGTGTATAAATAACCAGTTATGGAAACTTAGTGACCATTTATGGCCATTCTGTGGCCAATTTAGAGCTGTTTTTTCAAACCTCAAATTTTACAATCTGGACCGTTAAAAAGATGGTGAACATTTTAACTTTAAATTTAGATTAAACAATATCGTATAAGTAAAGAGGATCAAAATCTCATGTTTTGCATATGAAGGTTCATTTTCCACTTATTGGTCATAACTCTTTTATTGCAAACTCCGTCACTTAGAGCTCTATTTTCAAATCTCAAATTTCACAATTTGGGCCGCTAAAAAGATTGTGAACATTTCAACTTCAAATTCAGATGAAACAATATCGTATAAGTAAAGAGAATCGAAATCTCATGTTTTTTCATATGGAGGTTCATTTTTCACTTTGATCACCCTTTTATTGAAAACTCCGCAATGCTACTCACATATTTTTATTACCTTCTGTCAAATGTGGTGTATCATTATCATTTGTCAATATCATCAGTCATGTGTCAAAAAGGTATTAAAGTATATATTTTAAACGAGTAGACCAATTTTGACGATTGACAGATCATTGTAAAGAATGTAATAAAAATAAGATGGTAAGGTAAGTTGGCTACATGTAAACTAAACAAGAGTTGTGACGTCAGATAGACTTTAATGGACAAAAAATTGTAAAATGAACTTATATAAGAAAATATATACCATTTTGCACCAAATTTTTTAATACGTTTGGAACTATGTAATTGTTTTAAACAGAATAGCTGAAAGAAAAACAATATAAATGGACCTATTTGATATGTAATTTGGTATTTATAGAAATAAATACTTACATTATCTACAGAAAAAGATACATCAAAACCTGAGTATTGTAATGTATAACATAATGATCGATCTTTTGACTCACACTGCTGCCTTACTACAGTAAGTTGTCGAGATATATCATGGAGTCTTTCTTCTAAGACATTACTGGCAATTTTAGCTTCCGTACAGTTATGTAATAAATCTGACACCATTGATGCTACTTTTAATGTGGCTATAACAAATAATAATAATATATTTAAATTGCGTACATATATAAACTTACATAATTTTAATTCATCCAGTTCGATTAGAGCTAAATCAATTCCTGCTTCTGATGCTAGTTCCTGTTGTATCGGTTGGCCAAGAAGTTCATTAACGGCTTTAAATTAAAGAAATAAATATTGTATTAATGAGTGGTAGGAGACGAAAATATTTTTTTTAACTAAGTATATCTAATTAGTCATCTCTTTTAGAATTTGTGTTAAAAATAGTGTTTTACCCTGGTGATAATCTAAGAGATTGTAAATTTTTGGGTGCCTATTTATATTTCTGATCGTTATATATTATTAATAATTTCACCAGATTATTGTTACTGCCTATATGGATGAAAATTACTTAGATTAATAGTTGTAGTTCAAAAATGTGCCCTGAGCGGTGTTACAGTAAAATTATCGACTCTTTCTTATTGTATTTAGTAATTCTCGTCCCATTACAAGTTGGTATGTCAAACAATCTTGTGGATGGTGTTAAACCTCTTTGAAATACAAGTAAGTCCATTTTAGTAATGTTTCCTTTGCTTATTTTTTTATTGTGAATATTTATAAAAGGGTGATATTTTATTGAAACTAATTAAATCAAGTAGTTTCAATGTAGCCAAACATTGTTTTTTTTTATTATTAATCAAAGTCAGGGACGGTTTTTATACGTGCTTCAAGAATGAATTTATTCTCAATAAAGTGAAAAATCCTTTTTGGCTAGAAACTGATTCTACTTGGTTGTAAATTCGATAAGAGATTTTTTTTTGATTATTTGTTTTAATTTAGGGCTCTTCCGAATTTATTTGTAGGGTTCCATCCAAGTAACTAAACTATAACTAGATTAGATAAGGGCCAGCCATTTTGTGGAAGAAAAGAAAAATAATTTTAATTCCTAATTTCGTCCCAAATTTTGGAATTTGGAAGAAAAAATCATCCCTATAGAATAATCGAATAGATACCGATACATATGAACCAATTTAAGGGTTTCTGAAGACTTTCATTAATGAGATAAATAAAAATTATTATTTCTTTATTAACCTTCTTTGATATAATATTCAAGTTTTCAATATTGTTTCAACTTAAATAATGGTTTTTTAGATAATTAAATTTGTAATTAATCATTTTAAACAGGTATTTATTCTAGCCTTCTGTTGATACCTTTAAAACAGCTGTTATAAAGGCATCGATATCTTCTTCTGACGAATCAAATCACTGCCCATGCATTGAATTCCTTATCTTTGGGAACATGAAGAAGTCGTTGGGACTTAGGTTGGGACTATACGGTGGATGGTCTAACAATTCGATGTTTTAAAGTTCCAAGCACTTGCATTGTCCTGATGTAGGATGATTTCCCGTTGTAATGTGCTTTTTCGTAGTTTCGCGATAACTTCTGGTTGCCACATGATTAGATTTTGATACAAAAGTTGCAACCATTTTCTTTGACACACTTCAAGAACATATTACTTTTGGTGGTTTTTCTTCATCGTTAAACACCCACACAACGGATTGGCGTTTATTTCCCGGTTCCTAGGAATGAATCCAAAATTCATCACCACTAACAATACTATAATCGTTTTTTGAGTTTCCGTTGTTGAGCCATTCCAATTGTTTTTCGACACAAACTGACGGCTGTTCTCGGCTAAGATCCATTCTTTGACCGACCAAAAATTCACTGTACTGACACGACTTGTTGTGTTTCATTGATAGCGCCTTCTAAGAGGCTATATGCAAAACTAAAAAGACAACCCTGATATGGCTCTCCTAGACTATCTTAACACAGAACTGGACCTGGTTATGGAATAGCGCGGCTGAATTAACACAAACACAACGGCAGATGATAGAAACAAACTCCTCCAGATCACTCGCTTTGCCTCGTTATCTCTTCACAAATAGTGAAAACATGCCGAGACGAATCAAGGAGATCCGAGACGGAGCCAGTACAGATACCACACTCTTGCTCTCGATTGGTCTCGCAGATACTCGCCGAGAGTTTGGAGGTAGCAAAAGATCATCTAATAGTTTCTTCCATTTTTTCCAGTTGCAATAGATCTAGAGTTAAAAAAAAAATTGTAGCCAAATGAATCTATTTTTTATCTGAAACCACTTTGGTCCGCTGATTATCTTTCTCTTTAACTTATTGGATACTACTTAAACTTTTGACATATTTATTTTAAAATTGAATACAAAAAATAAGTATTGCTTTTGCAAAACCTTATTGTGAAATACACAAAAATAAATTTGCGATCTCATGTAGTTATCTTTCAGTGTGTGTACTTTCTTTAAAAGCTCTGTGATCAGATTTACATCTATTCTATGTCGAAAAACAATCTAAATACCTACAAAAAGTAAGTTCTTATTTACAAACTTTGGTTTGCTACGTATCAAAATTTCTTCTTTAATCTAGTTTAAGCTATAATTGTCTTATTGACTAGAGATATTTAATTTCATACTAACAAGAACATTACTAAATGCTCTTGCGAACCCTCAGCTGGTATTTCGAACTCTCTTTAATTAACAAGCATTAAATTCTCAGCTTTTAGTCTACCGCTTATAGTCTTAGACAAATTGAAAGGAAGCTAACTTGTGTTTGACATTGTGAAGGTGGATCCTTGTTTCTATTTGATCTTAACAAGCTAGACATCTCGATTTAAATAAAAGAGCAGCATGCTTTAATTACATCCAACGTTTTATGCCCATAAGGAAAGTCCAACTAAATATTTCTTAAATTCTAATTTGAAGGATATTAATATTTCTGGAATCTACTTATGAAAAATGCTTTTTACTCGACTTCAAAAAGCCTCAAGGACTTTTTGAACTTTTTATATCAATTGGAGTTAAAAGTGTTTTAAATATAGAATTAAAAAATAGAATACCATTATAATATTAAATGTTAGCCCAGATTTGTTTCTTATTAATTTAATTGGTGGTCATTAATCGATTTGTTTAAAAAATGTTTCATATTCGTATAAAAAATAATAGATGTATTTGTCTTCTTTCAACTTACCATCTGGTGTATAAAAAACTCTTCCCCCACCTCTTTAACGGGGTGGGGTGAGAAATTTTTACACAACAGTCTAGTAATACATAAACGTTTTGAAATATGAATAAAAACATTTAAACTACTATATTTGGTAGTATATTTATAACCAAAAATATGAACAATTCTATACAATAAAAAGGAAATATTCGAGACAGACGATATGCTTTTAAAGGCGTGTTTTATAACCTTTTTTATAGATGTTAATTGCTCGTAAAAGATTCACTTATGCAAACAGCACTCAGTTGGAGAGCGAGTCGACGCAAAAGAAATATCTAGTAAATTTGAGCAATTTTGTGACCTTTGACGCCTGATTTTTTAAATTCACAATAAGTGAATTTTGAGACAAGTTTTGGGATGTTAAAATACAAGTTTATACAAGTTTTTAGCTGAGAATGTCGAATTCCGAGTTTCTCACCTAATTTTAACTAAGATGTACTATAAGTTAGACAGATAGCTTATAGTTTCATTTTTTTCTTCTTGTTATTACCTGTCTTGCGTTCAGAGTAGTATGAAGGTTATCTCTGATTAATATATGCTTAATTGTACTTATTTTTTTAATACATGTGATGATTCGAGATACTTATCTAATTTCTTGAAAATGACAAATAAACTGTTTTCCAAAGTTTTGCGTATTTTTATGGATATGTAAACTTCTCTGTCGTCAGAAAAGTTTTACATTTTAAATTAAAGTAAAGCTGAAAGTACACGGTATTGTATTGCTGAAAAATTTTGATCCGCCTTACAGCATGTACCAACTAGAGGCAGTCTTCAGTGTTCTGAACGCGTACTCAGTACGAAGATAAAATTAAAGTATGTGCCATCTCTCTTTGCGACCATTTGATTTAGAGAGTTAGGGAAGAGCATGCACAAAATCAATCAGATCGAGGAGCAAGAGCCGTATAGAAAGCGTCACCAATAGAACTTTCAGACACAAATCTAACTTCAATCTTTTGTTAATATAAATCCAGAGTTTCATAACGATACAAAATGTCATATAGGCTCAGTAAATTTCCCGCTGGTATTGCGAATTTTAACGTGGTCGCTCCAGTCTCAGCGACGAATCCAGGCTAGGTAATATTTTATGCGTTTTTAATTTTAGCCGCAATTTTTGCTTCAGAAAATCAGTCTTTTATAAAAATGTGTACTATTATTTACCTTTCGAATAAAAACTCATGGACACAATTAAAGCACCACTCAACTAAATAAGTTCAAGTTTTACTGTATTCGACTGATATGTTGGGTAGCTTCACAAAACTTGTAAATGTCGCAAATCAATTGTTTTAAACAGAAATCGATAAGAGAGAGCGTATTTTAAATCATTTTTTTATTAGTTTGTTAATACCACAAACAATTTGCTAAACATTAAGCACACACCAAAAACGTGAACAATTGAATTAAAGTGTTTCAATTGAGCATAGTATCGTGTATGGCCTCCTCTATTATTTATTCGCCTTGGCATACTGAAGATCAGCTTTTTGAGAACATCTTGGGGGATACTTTCCCTCTCTGCTATTATTTCATCTAACAGTTGATTATAGTTGACAGGAGAGCCAATGGCTGCGACCTTCTTTGTGCTCTATGGGATTTAAGTCCGGACATGATTACACAATTCGGTCCCACAAAAGAACTAAACGGCATAACATATTCAAGAACGATATTTTCGAGATAATAATTCGCAATCATGGATCTCATGCGGATAGGAATCAAGTTTGTGCGGCCTTTAAAATAGATTCCTTCCCAAAACATCACAGCCTATGGCTGTGACCTTCTTTGTGCTCTATGGGATTTAAGTCCGGACATGATTATGATTACACAATTCGGTCCCACAAATGGAGTAAACGGCGTAACATATTCAAAAACGATATTTTCGAAATAATAATTCTCATTCATGGATCTCATGCGGATAGGAATCTAGTTTGTGCGGCCTTTAAAATAGATTTCTTCCCAAAACATCTTAGTGCCTCTACCAAATGGAATTTTGGAATTAGTATTGCAACCTACAAATCTCTCTCCAGGCCATAGCCAAACATGCTCACGTCAATCCCAATATTTTAAGTGGATATTAGTCTCATCTGAGAACAAAACTCTCTTCTAATCGTCAACCGTCCAGTTTTGATGGTTACGAGCGAAACGTAGTATTGCAACTTTGTGTTCCCTGGTTAACAAATGTTTTTTCACCGGTCTTCTACTGGTCGATCCAGCTTCATTTCAACATCTTCTTACAATTCGAGACGATATCAGTACATTGCAAGCAATAGCCAACTCATTTCGTAACATTGTACTAGTGACTCTACTGTTTCGAAGAACAGACATACGCAGAAAGCGACATCTCTTGCATTTGTAGATCTTTTGCGCCCTTCTCCAAGTCTGCGATAGCAAGATCCTGTCTGGTTGAAGCGTTTAACTATACGACTTATACTGGAATGATTTCTTCCTAACAAATTGGCAACATAACGCATAAAGTATCGTTTTGCCAGTAAAGTTGATGCCTTTACCGGGTCCTCTACTGATTTATTTTCTTAGAGTAAAACATTTGAAACAACCATTATTAACAACACAACAACTGAAAAATGAAATCTTTTGCTTATCAACAGTTTATATAACGACAATGTGTTCAACTTTCAACACAAGTTAAAATTATGACATTTTTAATTTTAATAGCATGTCTAGATTATCAAACAAGACCCATCCCTATTAGTAAAAAAAAAGAGTGTGCGTGTAACCTTTACGCGCGATTGAAGTAAAACTTGTTGACGTACGTATCGGAAAATAAATATTTAATTACAATTCAATCATATTTATTGCCTATATACTTTACAAAAAAAATGAGATGTTATATTTATATTATTCATTAGAAATAGGAATTTGAAAGTTATCATTATTTTTTTTATATATGAAATAATAGGTTTATGATAACTAAAATGTGAAACATAGATTTTAGTCTATAAATACCATTAATGTATTTGAAACCGTTTGAAAATTTCATAAATAAATTTCGGAAATTTAAACTCCTCCCATAGCTGAAATTATACAGTTACTTCCATCAGAATCTTCCGTTAGAATCTACCCCTAGTCGTGCCTAAAGAAGTTTTGCTTCAATAATAGGTAAACAATATTAAAAATATACACACATTACGTTTAGAATGTGTGATTTTGTAGCTGTATCTACCTTATTGTAATACATCACAACACAAGAGCCTTCGATAGTTAGATAACCATTTCATTTTGTAGCATTTTATAGCATATTCCATAAAATTTAAAATCCTGAGTTAAGTTTGTTTCCTTCACGTCTACGAAGGATCTGTTATTGGTGGTAAAAGATCAGCCATCTTGACTAGTGGTTTTATGGCCTTTATGGCTACCTAACCAAACCTAAAATAAGTATAAGAAAGTGTTAAAATATTTTGAATATTATTATTTTATGAACAAAAACGTGCAACATGCTTCTTTACTCAACGTAAAGATTCCGTTTAAACAATTATTTACTATCATAATATGTATGTATGTATATAAACTTACTTAATCAAATCATAATGAATGTGGCTGTCTCGTCATTTTTTCATTTTTGTCATTTTTCTTCAAATCTTTCTGGCGCTTATAATATCCCCTTTGACGTTCACAATTTCTTTTTCTTTTTAGCTCTTTAAGTCTATAAAACGAAAATAGCTAGGTATAAATAATAGGTATAAATAATTAGGTATAAATAGTGTAATTACACACCAAAAATAAAATTTATGCATATAGAGTACCTACCTATTCACTCATTTTCAATCAATATTTTTTCATCACTTTCTTCATTAATAAATCCACATTGTTTATTCATATTTAATACAAACACCTTATACACAAAAAACTATTTATACAATGTATTTCGATTGACAAGATGATCAGCTGTCAATTCATACAATTACAGATTTAATTTTATTTAATATAGGAGGCAAAATCGCATGAGCGCCGCCAGGATTATTTTCAGGGGGTGCATCTGCATCTACACACTATTATGATCTAATATATATATAGAATGTAGAATGATTTGGACAGCAACCGCGACGCCTTTAGTTTTTATTCAAACAATAATTTAATAAAAAAATTAAAAAAATACATAATTTTCTGGTAAATTCAGGTATTTTCTTTCATAGCAGGGGGTGCAAGCGCACCCTCTTGCACCCTGCTGCCGGCGCCCATGCAAAATCGTGTCAGTATTAGGTTTTGTTTCCGGTTTCTGTTATTAGAATGACGTCACGTCCGTTAGAATAACTTTTTTACTCCTAGTGTCGCTAAAGAAGTTTTACTTCAAAAATAAACAACCTTAATCATGATTATTACTTTGAAATTTAAAGCAAAAAACACGTGGTGCTTTAATTTAGTCCATAAGTTAAACTACCTCAAGCAAATTTAATTGTACTAAAAATAATTGTACTTTAATAATATAATAAGCTTACCGTCTAAATCTTCTCTAATGTCCTCAATAGCGATATCTGTGGAGGAGGAAACGACAAACGAGATTTGCATATGTGTATTTCTCAGAAAAGTGTTGATATCCTCATAAATTATATTTGTCGACACCAAAGACTTCGATATCGATCTGGACATTTGTTCGTTGCCCGCTAAGATGAGAATGATGGGCGGACTGAAACCAGTAAAAGAAAAGTGTTGAAAAATCTTACGACTATCTTGCCCCATATTGGAACTCAACTCTATCTGATTGTTGTTTTACTACCCAAGAATTTATTGAACTTCTGCAGAAAATTTTTCAGGTACGGAAGTGATTTCAAATAGAAATATATTTTATTTACAATTTAAAAAACTTAAGGGTACGTTATTGTTTATATCATTCTGTATAAAGTTCTTAAAAAAGAACAATACTTACATCAATAATAATAAAAGTATATGCAGTAAATATCCTAAAAATCTTTTTGTACATTTCTCAGTAGAAAGAAACGGTCCAATGGAATAATCCTCATTTAATCTTTGTATGCCATCAGGACAACAAAGCTGTGCCGCTACTGCCATCGGAAAACATAATGACACTACAGCCCAAATTATGATCCAGACAACAACCATTATGTCCATTTTAAGAACCTATAAAAATAATATGAATCGACTTTAGCGTTGCGATTTTCCCAAAGATTAAGTTTTCTGGGTTGCTGTAGATAATGGAGTGCTTAAAATTGGTTAGAACAAACTTTTTTATAAAGTTTGCTCTCAGAGTTATTATGTTATTTATTTAATATGTTACAATCAAAATAATTAGAGTTACTTATAATAACTATCAACTATTGTATAACAGTAGACAAATGAGTTTAATTAATAATTCATTAATCTATACATCCTGAAGTAAGTCATAAGGAGTTTTGGACAATTCAGAGTGAGTGATACAACGCGGATAGTTCGGCATGGACTACCTTGAAAACTAGGATTTTGAAATCATATTCTATTGAATCTATCTGAAGATGATCTTTAAAAGTGTAACAAAAAAAAAAAAATGTCAAAGATGGACGTCTACAGGCTGCAAGCAACTCTAAGCAACTTTTTGGTCAGATAAGACATAATAAAATAAAAAAAGGAAATTGGAGAAGACATCAGGAAAAAAATCAGACCACATGTATGCTATTTATATGCCAAAATTTTATCGTAGTTGAAGCACATTAGCTAAATATTAAGACCAGGTAAACGGTGAAGTTATACTTCTATTCATGCACTCGATTTGTGTGGGGTTAAATTAGAAAAATCATTACATATTGAAACACGTCTGGGGACTTTTACACAATTTATTTACAAAATTGTTAAGATACACTGAACTCTGCTGGATTATGTCTAACTAATTGACAATACAATGAACTCTTGTGAGTATTTGAACTTGAACTTTGAACTCACGTTAACTGCCCATACATCCCCTTATATACAACTTCATTTAATCTAGTCAGTGTGTTTAGATCTTTCTAGAATTTTCTAGAAACATTATTTAATCTAGTCAGTGTGTTTGGAAGTTTCTAGAATTTTCCAGAAACATTATTTAATCTAGTCAGTGTTTTTAGACGTTTCTAAAAATCAACTGTCAATAACAATCTTTCAAATTAAGGTCCCTTCACGGTTATCCCGTTACAATATGTAATGGTGTGAGTAAGAGAGAGACAGAAACACATATAAGGTATATTGGTCGGTAAAAACAAAGATGAAATATTTACCACATGTTTAGTCATAACTATAAGACCTTTAAATACCGTTTAAACATTCAGTACATTGAAAAGAGATAGATATACAAAAAACAGTCTGAGCTAATGTTTTGGAATATCATAGTGACGTATTACATTGTGTTTGACAGATTATTTTATAATTCTGTCACGTAAGTAAACATATAAAGTTTAGTATTTTATACTAATAATATTAATAATAATATTTAGTAATGAGTATTGTATTGTAGTCCATACTACCGTCACATGGTTGCATTATATCCCGCACTATGCTTTTGAGGTTGTTGGCTACATAAACAGAGTTTTAAAGAATAGTCGAAAAGTGATAGATAGAAAAATTACAACTCGGTAAGTATTTCAAATGGGTTCAATTTATGTACTCGGGGTTTTTGGGGTCGCTGAACACGAATATCATGATGTCGAAAGTCTCCGCGGCACTTGGTGCCTACAGTATTTACCTCTTCTCCTGGTGTTTTATGTAAATTCTGTACAAAATTACACTTGGAACTCGGCTGTTTTTTGGGTCGCTGAATATGAATATGATAATGGCGATGGTGTCCGAAACACCTGGTACTTAAGACGGACCTCGTCTCCAGGAAATTTTATGCAAATTTGATACAAAATGAGTGTGTACTCGGTACTAGGAGGTTTTTGAGGTCGCTGAACACGAATATCATATAATGATTTTGCTAAATCATTCGCATAAAAATTTATGAATCCGGGCGCGTACATAGAAGTATAACTTCTGCCTGCAGTCCCACTGACTGCCACACCCTTTTTTTAAATTATTTCTATACTTGATATTTTTTTTTGTATATTTAATTTATGATTGTACTCTTAATCACACCATCACACCAATGAGCACTTTGTTAATAAAATGCATAATTATAATATCGATGAAAATGGAGAATAATATACACTCTCGTATCATTCCATTTTTGTTTTTTTATAACTTCTTACATAACTTCGTCACATATCGTATGCCCGAAAAGTTTTGGCACAAAATTCAATGGCTTTAATTTTAACAAAAACAAGATAAACAAGTTGCGTTTGAAAACAAAAGTTTGTTTACTTTGTTTACTGTCGGTTGAGATTTATTTTTTTCGTTGTCATATAAATTAGAAATAAGAAAAAATATCTACAAGTTGGTTGATCGGGTGACCAAAACTGAAATCTGTCGAATATTCCAGAATAAAAACATTTCACTCAGTAACATTTATAGAACGATAGCGGAACGCGATCAGGAAATACCATATCTGAATCAAAAAGTAGACGCATTGTGTCGATAAAATTTACTGGCTCTATAGTTTTTATTATATTTCTGTAGTGCGTATTAAAAGAACTATTAAATAATCTCCACATCGAGCTGGTAGCAGGGAATCAACGGAAAAGTACCAGGAGACATCTTATAGTGCCTTCCTTTTTACCTTTTCAAATGCTCTAAATAAGGAATTTGACAAAGATAGTTAGCTTCAGATCACAGAGAACATTATTTTACTGTATTAAAGACAATCACTGCACAGATGTCAGAGAGATTGGTAAGAAGTACGAAAAACAGAATGGAATGTCAACAAAAAGACTGACTTCTCAATCAATCTCTTAAGGGTACAATATCCTTGAAATTTAAAAGAAATGGTCTTAAATATCGAAAGAGACGTAAGTTCTCCAAATTCTCTCAAACACAACTGTATACCAAGATACTGTCTTCAACTGCGACGGGTACGCTTTACCAATAAAAAAACAATATTTCATTTTAAGTAAGGTAAATGATGAATTTGTACAGAAAACGTAGGAGAACACCATGACACTGTTAGATGCGCAATTTATAATACGAGTGTACCTCGACCTTTTGTTGGAAGAGTGAGGAGTGAAACTACTAAAGACTACAATGGCAACCAAAAATATTTCAAGGAGAACAAACATCATAATTTATAAAACAGTCATACGACCTACCGCCATGTTTGCCTGTGAAACCTGGACGCTTACAAAAGAAAACAAAAGAGAGAAAAGTGCTACACAAGATATTCGGGCCGCTAAGAATCCCACTAACAGAACAGTACCGAAGAAGGATCATACAAAAAATAACGGAACTAGATGGATATCCAGACATCATGAATGAGGTAAAAGCGAAGAGAGTGAAATGGGCGGGTCATGTAAAGAGACAACCGGAAGAACGAATGTTAAAGAGAGCCTGAGAAAGACTACCAGTTGGACGAAGAGTCTTCGTCCAAGACCCATAGGACGCCCTAGACTGAGGTGGAGAGATAACATACAAGCAGACCTAAGAAGTATAGGGATTGAATATGACCCTAACCCTAATGAAAGATAGACGACGATAGAGGCAAATAGTACAGTCGGCCAAGACCAACCCCGGGTTGTAGAGCCAAGCAGTAGTAGTAATAGTAATTTTAGAAATGGATCAACCGATTTGGATACACTTTTCAGGAGCATATTTTGATAGGCTTTACTAAACATTTAGTGTTTTTTTCATTTAAATCGGTTAAGAAATAAAGAAGTTATGTCAATGGTACGAAGTCTCGGGCACAGTTAGAGTGTCGGAAATTACTCGGACAACCAGATATCAGCGTATCGACTGTACGAATCTTTCTTTGCTTAATTTAATATTCGAGTCCTTGATTAAAAACAATAGTTAAAGAAGGTAAGTAAGTATATTATAATAAAATATATGGTCGTAAGATGAGGAAATATTATCATCTAAATTGTGACGCGAACAAAAGCTATATAAAATACTAATATTCAAGAGTGGCTTAAAAGTTAAAAAAAGAAAATAAAAGATTTAAACAGCATTCATATGAAAATTAAAAACAATAAATAAAATTTAACATATTTAAGTTAAGGACTAATTGTCGCTCCAAATGACATTTAAGTGGCAAAAAACATCCTAAATAAAAGTCATCGCGGTTGATCCTTTTATGTGTTAAATACTTTCCCTTCTTATAGGAAAACGAGTAGATAATAGCGCTAGTCAGACTTTTTTGTGCATTGGTCCATCTTTCTGGAAAACATTGGAAAACGATTTTTATTTGTGAAGAAGATTAGTTATGTCAGTCAAGTTGAGTGAGTAATGGTAAACGTTTTTGTTGTAATTTTCTCCGGCTCTATAAGTCGCCAACATCAACAACGGAAGTTATAGGACGCGCTTTTGAAATGGCATTACTGATATACGCGTTGACAAACTTATTCTGCTTCCAGCGAAATCAACATGTTTGTATATTATAGCATAATATAAACTTTCTGGTCATAGTTATATACATACCTGGAAAGTTACCAGATAAAGCGAAATGTGGTTTCTGATGGATTCGCGGAGTAAAGCTGAAATATACAAAAGATCGGGTTTAGTTGTAGCTTAAATATGAAACTAGCATTACGTTTTATACATTTATTAATTATTTTATTAACATAAACTTAGTCGAGGAAATAATGCAAATTTGTGACATTTATTCTCTAAAAAGAAGAATATGTATATAATTCTCAATGTAATTTTATGTTTCCAAGCTCTTTATGTTCTCAATGTAGAATTTATTAGTTTTTAATATGTAGTTGGCGTTAAAAACTAATTCAAATTTTTGAAAAAAAAAATATAAAAGTAATTGATAGTTATTACACTACAAGGGTAGAAAGTTAGAGATTACTGTAGGTACTGCGCACCATCGTGTCCGGAGCTAACCCGAGAGCACGATTGTGCGCAGTGCAGGCATCTCAAACTTATGTCCGTGTAGTGTATACTATTTTTCTACATACTCGGTCAAAAGTACGTTTATAAATTTTTATTAGTATGTTCTTGATACTTGCCCTGACTTTTGCGACACAAGAGAAGCGATATCATCCCATTTTAATACTAAGGATTTCTAAGGTCTGTAACTTTTTAAATTATATTCCACTGGACTGAAATCTGCTAATATCAACATTTTTCCTTGTATTCATAGGTTTTTACAACACTGACTATGCGTTCCATACAGTTGGAGTTTTAATCTTTTTGACAATTCTTCACAGTATACTACAGTCGTTTTCTTCTGATTTTGATAAAGAATTTTTATTATATTTTTGCCAATTTTTATATCCCTCGGAGTTTGAAATGTATCTATCATATGACATCTTAAACAGCGCATCTGCACGTATTATTAAATTGGCTTCTGCTTCAAAGTTCCGTAAAACTTCTTCGTCCACAGATTCTTCTGATGAGGATAAATCACAGAAAAACTGTGTAAGAGGTAGCAATTGCAGACTTTCTATGTCGGTGTTAAAGTATATTCTTTCTGTTCTCTGTAGAAAAGCACAAGAACGCTGCAACAAGGCATAATTTTTAGACTTTCTGCCTTACAATTTTATTGATGTCGAAAGTACGTAGGTACTTTTGACCGGGTATGAAGAAAAACAGATTTTAACCACGACACAAATACACTACACGTTGTGCTTTCTACTTGAAGTTCCTACCTTTAAGAATATCTCAACAAGAGTACCCAGAGGTTACTTAAGTCACTTTATTAACAATCTTCGAGATTTTAAGATAGTTTGGTCTATTTTAAAATAGATAAGAATCTTCTTAAAACCTCTTGGATAGTTTGGAACAACTTTATCGCAAATTTAATTGTTTTCAAAGCTTAATTTAGAAATATAAATAATTATTATTCGATCACTTACACGTTCTAAGAGAACGAAAAGTTACTCATGTCACCTTAACACCAACCTTTGAACTTGAAATACATTTTAGACTTAGTAATAATTTGAAAGCATATTATGATCTACTTATATGTTACATTTAGTATTTACAGTTTTATAGTACCATAGATGGCTTTAACTCATTTTCCTAAGATTTTACAAACTATCCTGCTTTCATTTTAGACTCTCTAAACTCTCACCAATAAGTCAAGTTCTAAATCCAATCTCTATTAAAAATTACAATTATTCCTAAAGTCCACTGTTAAGTGGTAAGTTATTAAAATCTCTCTGATATTTTTATCAACCATTAAGACCTTAAATAGAGCATTTAGAGATAGTTTGAAATTAGTTAGTGTAGAGTTCAATCTTACTTTTTAAAAATTCTGTAAACAATCTATAATCTTAAAATAGTGCTTTTAAAGTACCCATAGAAACATTTTATGAAGCGTCCGTTATAAAATTCTTCAGATCCTCTACAATTTCTTTAATATGTTTCAAACTTTTTAGAGTTTATCAACTTAGAGATACTTTGGAGTAAATAGTTGGCTTTTTATAGATTCTGTATATTTTATTTTTTTTTCTAACTTTTCAACCGATTTAGAGTTTAAGCAGAATCTTATAAATATAGTTTCAAACCTTTGGAACTTTGACCTGATTCTTTACAAACTATTTAGATTATCTACACCAACTGCATTATACCCCAAATTATTTAGAGCTTTTGAAAACTTCAGAGTTCACTTTTACTTTTAAAAATTCTGTAAACTATTTATAATCTTAAAATAGATCTTATAAAGTACCTACCCGTAGCAGCTAACAAGACCTTCCGGCGGCTATACCTATATTCTTGGACAATTTCTTTATCATTTTTAAACTTTTTTAAAAGTTGATTAAGCGACACACACTCTTGAGAACATTCTTGACTTTTTACAGATTCTGGCGATTTCATATAATGCCTCTAATTTATTTATATAGAGTTCAGACAAAGCTTGTACAGTAGTATATAAATAAAGTAAATATCAATTAAATTAAATTATAAACATTACAATATACAATATAACAGATATATTAATATAACATTACAACAATTCCATCAACACTTTTTTTAATAAATATCTATTTATATTGAAATTGACGATTTCCCAAGCATAGGTACATATTTAGAAATGGTTGCATTCTAACAATTGGGTACATCTAAATAGAACCCAAAAATGCGGAGCAGGACATTTGGGCGCCACCATTTGGGCGCTGCCGTTTTGGCGCTGCCGTTTGGGCGCCGGCCGTTTTGGCGCTGGGACATTTTGGCGCCGAAGCGGTAACATTTTTTAAATAAAACCTATACCTTGTATTATTACAGATTCGTAATCTACGAGAAAAAGTAAGCAATATTTGTGAGGAACACTGGACATTTGTTAAATGCATTAAGCAAAACTAATACCCGAAAATTGAAGTTTTTACCAATTTTTTACTCAAAAGGTTTTAAACAAAGAATGCAAAATAGTGTAAGTTATTTAGGAGAAACTATTAAAAAATATCTAGGGATGGGGTTAAAGTAATAATAATAAATCGACTTTATTCAGCAAACGTACATATATTTGCCCTGAAAAGACGAAGATTAGCTAAAGCTACTCTTAAACTTTTAACCTTTCCAGTTTACAGTTTACAAACTAAATAAAAAAAAAGGGTTGAAAAATTAAAAATTCCTGCAGAAGGGTACTTCGTTTGCATTATAATGACACCTTGTATAATATGCATTAAAATTTTGGGAAGAGGCATACAATTTAATAAAAAAGGCACTTATTTTTTACAAAAAAGGGCAATTTAAATAAGGAAAAAAGGCAACTAAAGCAACAAAAAAAGGCAAAAAAGGAGCAGTTTACCGGTGGCATCGTATATTAATTTTGTTAATTTCTCGACATGACATGAAACGCATAATGATTTCCAAACATAAAATGGTCACTAGACACTACTGAAAAGGTCCACAAAACTTTTACCTATTAATTCTTATTTTACTCTTTCCTATTAATTCAGAAACACAGTAATTTTCATACATATACAGTCACCGCTCATCATGGTTCCCTGGAATTCCCAGTTCTAAATGGTAGGTAATTCTGGGTAATAAATAGGATCGGCCGGATGCTATAGAGCATTGTATTGAACCGTTTGTTGAAGGGATTAAGTTAATTAAGTTAGTATTAAGGAATGGGTTTACCCAGTTATCTTTACCTGTGTCCTATAGGTATCTCTTTAAAGACGATTAGTCTTTAGAGCCGTTTGGTGTCACCTCGGAAATTCCCAATAAGAGACCGTTATCTCAGTGCAAGTTTTAAGTAGCTTGAGTACAGAAGTACAATAATTCAGTAGTATCATGTCTGCAAACATTGTTACTAATCGTGGTAAAGCCAAGTTGTGTGTTAGTGGCTACATGTATACTTTCGACAAATTTAGTAAAGACAACACCAATGCTTTTTGGAGATGTGTGCGGAAAATGGAAGGTTGCGGAGGAAGAATCCACACCGATTTAGAACATGCATTTTTAAAATGCGTCAAGGAGCATAACCATGGTGCGGATCCTGCTTCTGTAGAGGTTGAAAAAATCAAGGTACAGCTTTGTGATATATTACCAGGGTTTGTATACTCCGCTTATTTTTCGTCACTACTCAAGAAAATTTTTAGATTGTACAGAAACCCTTAAAATTAAAAACAAACTAATACGTACTAGTAATTTAAAGTGGGTGTCATCGAAAAAAAAATCGATTTTTTTAAGAGTTAAAAATATAATGATAGCCTTGTATATTCCTAACCCAACCATAAGCTTCAAAAAAATTTCAGAACCCATTTTTATCCCAGGAACGGGATAATATTCGTTTGAATTTATTTAATACGTCGTTTTTTTTGTTTACCTACATATTACTCATTTATATGATATGCTTAAAATAATTTCATACATAAAGTTTTTTAGATCAACTTATAAACAAAACAAAACGACGTATAAATAAAAGTCAAAAGAATTTCTTCCCAAGTTAACTGCTTCAAAATTTTTGGAAGTTTGTGGTGTGGTTAGAAATACGTCGAAGCATAATTTTTTATTATTTAATTTGTTTCAAAATGAAGTTTCGAAAAGGAAAAAAAACATTACACGGGGCTATCCGAGCCCACCTTCTATTTTTTTTCTGACTTTTTAAAGTAATTGAAATTTTAAACGTTTTATAAACAGAACACCGTTTTAAATTGTTACTTTTATTGGTTTTTCGAAATTCTCTGTAGGTATATATTCGAAAAAAATTTCTGAGTAGTGTTACTTAAAAATAAGGGGAGTACAATTTTTTTTTTTTTTAATAGAAAAAGAAAAATATAGTTAACGAAGAAATCCCACTCTGAAAACTAGATAATTTGCGGGAAATGTTTTTATAATAAAAAAGGAGAAAAAAAATTAAAAATGACAATCATCTCAAAATTTCCGTTTTTTTTTTCGGAAAATTTCAAAAATAACGTTGAAGATGGATATCTATACTTTTTCTACATTTTTTTTAAATCCCACTCTGAAAACTAGAGAATTTGCGGGAAATGTTTTTTATAATAAAAAAAAAGAAAAAAAAATTAAAAATGACAATCATCTCAAAATTTCCGTTTTTTTATCGAAAACTTTCAAAAATAACGTTGAAGATGGATATCTATACTTTTTCTACATTTTTCTTTAAATCCCACTCTGAAAACTAGAGAATTTGTGGGAAATGTTTTTATAATAAAAAAAGAAAAAAAATTAAAAATCACACAATCATCTCAAAATTTCCGGTTTTTTTTTCGGAAAATTTCAAAAATAACGTTGAAGATGGATGTCCATACTTTTTCTACACTTTTTTTTTCAAAAAAGCAGATTTAGAAATAGAAATTTTGACAAGAAAACCGCTTCGGGTCAAATTTTAAAAAGTTACGGCCATTTCAAACGGTCGTTTTTTTGAAAATTTTAAAAATCTGAAATTCAGAAATGTTTTAAATGTGCCAAGATGGGACACATCCGATTATAATTAAAAGTCAGATAGTAAGGCCAGAATAATTCGCGATAAAGTCACTACCTTTTCTATTTATTTGAGTGTGTAAAATGCGTTACTATAAGTATTTGTTTTCTACACTATATTGTGACATCCTGTAATTTTACTGGATATTATGGATAAACACCTGAAACCTAGAGAAACCAATATTACGAACCCGGAAAATCCAACCTAACATATACATTTTCTTAATCAGGTTCAAATGAAACGAAGAGCGGAAGAAACAATGGAAACTCCAGTTCAAATTACGAATCATGTTCTTGCTGACACTGGACCAGCTGTCCAAGGAAAGATGCCAGACAAGGAAGCAGTAAGGAAGTTAATCCAAAGGAAAAGAAATAAAATAGCCGCTATGCCTCCCACTCCCACAGATTAAGAGAGCCTTAATATTCCAAATTCTTACAAATTTTATGAACCGGTTCCAGGACGGGTAGAGCTGTTTTTACTTATTGATACTGGGCCAGAAGATCCCGACAGAATTTTAGTATTTGGTAGAAATAGCAACATTGAATGGTGTGACCACATGAAATCACTTTTTATGGATGGCACATTCCGTCAAGCACCACCACTTTTTTCACAAATTTATGCAATACTTGCAGAGAGACAAGGATTTGTGTTTCCGATCTTATATGCATTACTGCGGAATAAAAGACGGCAAACGTATGATAATCTGTTCGCTAACATTAAAACTATGTGGCCAAATTTACAGCCTGATTCTATATCAATTGACTACGAGCAAGCGGTCATTGGTGCTCTAGGTGAGGCCTTCCCAAATTCCAATTTAAATGGTTGCCTATTCCACCTAATGAAAAATATCAAAAAAAAAGTTGCAGAGTGCCACCTCACAAGAAACTTCAATGAGGACGCAGAGTTTAACATGGCTGTGAAATGCATAGGATCTTTAGCATTTGTTCCACCAATTCATGTGAGCCGATATTTTGAACGTTTGGAAGAATCTGCACCAAATGAGCTCATTCCTGTACTAAACTGGTTTGAGGACAACTATATCGGACGACCAAACCGAAACGGTACTAGACGTAGGCCACTGTTTTCCCCACATATCTGGAGTGTATATGACAGGGTATTACCGATGAAAGCAGAACCAATAATTTTGCAGAAGCGGCCCATCGGCGACTACAAAGCGAACTAGATTTTGACCATCCCTCGATTTGGAAATTTATAGATGGGCTCAGAACAGTACAAAAAGGTAGAGACAATTTTTTCGAAAAGTTTTTGCGTGGTGATCTACCCCCTCCAAAAAGGTTGAGATATGTGCAAGCTGATCAAAGAATTAAAAGCATTGTAAACACAATAGAAATAAGAACTGAATTAGAATATCTTAGAGGTTTAACGCACAATTTTATGCTAGAATAATATTAATGTTGTCTAATAATGACTAATGTTAATGAATAATGTCTAATAATATGTCTTAATAATATTAATGTTTATAAAATGTGGTCTTTATGTAAATTGAATATATATTATATCTATTTTGTAAGTCAAAATGTTTCCTTTGAAAAGTAAATAAAAACAAATAAATGTCATGTATACGTTTTGCTTTTAATTTATGGATTCAAACTTTCAAAACATTTCCTCGGACCCAAACGGCGGCGCCAAAATATCCTCGCGCCAAAATGTCAGCGCCCAAACGGCGGCGCCCAAATGTCGCGGACCGCCAAAAATGTGGTTAGAGTTTTTTGTCTGTCTGTCTGTATGTTTGTGCGCGCATCACATGAAAACTACTGATCCGATTCGAATGCGGTTTTCACAGATGTATTTGTCTTCTTTCAACTTAACATCTGATGTATAAAAATTTCTCTCCCATTCCTTAAATGGGGTGGGGTAAAAAATTTGTATACAACAATCACACGCCACGCGAACGACGTTGCGAGTACAACTAGTTTAGTATATTTTTGGTTATTACAAGTTTTAAGTATATACTTCATACTACCATTGTTATATAACTACAAATATTTTGAGCACAGCCTCCAAAATAGATACGCACCAATTTGTCATAGATTCTCTACATTATCCTAAATATATCTTAATCTTTCAAAAATTTGTGGTTTGCAGAAGACAATACGTTTTAAAAAATTTCAGAGTGACTTCATAAACATATGGCACTCATCCTGTATACCTGTATAAATTAGTACAGGATACCAAGAAAAAGTACAATAAGCCTAATTAAGCTTATATGTCAGAAAGCTTCTCTAATATAGATGTCAATTTCTGTTATTCCAAATTAATTCTCTACACTTATAATTTAGATTTCTCTCAGTAGAAGTATAATGACATATTCATATAAATTTCATTGAAAACTGTTTAATCTTGATAACTTTTCTCAGTAACCGTACCGTGAAATTATCTGAAATTGTATTCGGAGAAAAGAAAATTCGAAGCTTGTTAACGTCACAACGAATATATTTAGGAGAAAATGGATGTTTCCACAAAATCCAGACAGCACTTAATATATTTCTGCGAACATTTGCTGTATAGTCACAAATCTGGATACAAATCAATAAATAATTTCAAGAATTGTCACTCAAAAGTCTGTACCTAGAAATTCAGTTTATTAGCAATCTCTAGAATAAACAGTGAAAGGAAAGGTAACTTTTATTTGAGTCAGATACAAACTGAAAAGACGCGACATCAGCACAAAAACAGAAAAAAATGTTTTCGTTATTAAATTTATATTTAAATTGTGGTGTATATGTAGTCCTTTATATTTGATATAGATAGATAAAAATGTTTACGAAGGTTTTTGTATTTTTTATGCTTACAGACAATAATTTTAAATTTTGGTTTTTCTAAAATGATTATTCGTCGTTTTTTGATTGTCTGAAAGTTCTTCGGAAACACGTTCCCTGGAATTCTGGAAAGTAATCCGCCATATTTTTTATAAGTATATATAAAGAGTGGCTAAACACCCCCTCAAGGGTTACGCTGCAATTAAACTCTCTAGAACTGTTTTATGATGTAGTCCTCGTTTTCTTTATTTAATTTTTTTAGTTATTTCTCTCCTCAATTTCCTATCTCTTGTTTTTTATCCATTTTCGTAAGTCCGCCCTGTTCAGATGATTTGTTACTTCTTGTAAACATGTCGATCTTGGCCTACCTCGTCTTCTTTTTCCAGCTGGTGTCCACTTCAATAATGATTGTTTTTTCTGATTTCCCTTTTTTTCCTACGCGTACGGCAGCTGCCTCAGTTATACATTGTTTTATATTGTTCCATTCTGTTTCTACTTCCCTTATATAATTACCTAGTTTTTTTAGTTTTTTATTTATATCCTCTTCATATTTAGTTCTGGTGTTTGTCTCATTCTACAAACCATTTGTCTGCTATTATCTTGTTTTTAGTGATATTTTTCATTTTGTCTTAATGATGGAGGAACCATAAAATGTCCTGTGTCTGCGTGTGCACCTCTATATGTTCTTACGTCTGTTATTGATATTTGTTTTCTTCTTGTGATCAGTGTATGGTCTATATGAGACACTGATTTTTGGTTGCTAAATTATATAATGCAGAGAAGGACGAAACTGCTGGTGATCCAGTTCCCAAAATCATGAATCAAGACTCAGAGGAAATATTAGAAATCACGATCCAGGAGATACAAATGTCTCCCAAATGGAAAACGACGAAGTGGTCGTTTAAGCTCCTAAATTAAGAGATGATAAACTATTTCAGCGTCTACGAATACTATTTAACGAATGCCTCACTCTGGGAAAAGTGTCACAGAAATGGAAGAATGCAACCATCACGCTGATACATAAAAAAGGAGTCATCACAAATCTCGCCAAGTATTGCCCTATAAGCCTCTTTTCTCAAATGTTTAAGTTAACAGATTAAATGCCAAATTTGACCTTTATCAACCAAGGAAACAGGCTGTGTTCCCCTCAGAATACGGTAAGAACAACTATCTTCAAATTCTAAAAAATCTCAAAGAAAATTCCATCGAATACCATTCGTCCTGATATTTCTTCTTCTTCTTCTTCTTCTTCTGATGCTTATCCACTAATGGATGTTTGCGATCACATGATCCATTGCTTCTCTATCTCGTGCGGTGTGAATCAATGTTTATATATCACGCAGCCCCATCCATTCTCTGATATTCCGGAGCCAAGACATCTTTTTTCTACCTATTCCTCTCCTGCCCTCAATCTTGCCTTCAATCATCAACTGTAGAAACTTTTCGTTGTCCATTATATGGCCTAGTTAGGCTGTTTTCCTTTTCTTGACTACGTGGAATAGCTCGCATTCTTTGTTCACGCGTCTAAGAACTTCTACGTTTGTCACCTTCTCGGTCCAAAAAATTTTAAGGATCCTACGATACAGACACATTTCGAAGGCTTCTAGTTTATTGATATAACTCGTTTTCAGAGTCCATCCCTCAACTCCCTAAAGAAGCACTGACCATACGTGGCACTTTACAAACCTTATCTTTAGACCAATATCAAATTCTGAGCAAGTGAGCACCTTTTTAAATTTCAGGAATGCCTGTCGGGCCTGCTCTTTACGGTTTTTAATTTCTTTATCTGATGTCCAATCCTCAAAAAGCCATGTACCCAGGTATCTGAATTTGTCCACTCTCCCAATTGACGCTGCATCAAATATAAATGTAGAGTTGGCAAATGTATCTAAGCTTCTAGGATGATCATAAATTTAGTTTTCCGGTTATTGATGTTCAGGCCCATGTGTTTATTGTGTACATCAACCATATTTACCAGTTGTTGTAGATCTTTCATATTGTCGGCTATCAGTACCGTATCGTCCGCATAACGGATGTTGTTGATTAGTAGTCCATTAACTTTTATACCCATTTCTAAATCTTCTAACTCTTCACGAAAAACCGCCTGAGAATACAGATTGAATAATTGCGGTGACAGCACGCATCCTTGTCTTACACCTCTTTCAATCAGTAAAGTATTGGAAAAATCATTTCCTAGCTTTACTTGCGCCGTTTGGTTCCAGTATACGTCTACGATGTCTTTTTGATCTAAGTCCAGCCTCTGAAGCAGTTTTATTAACTTATGATGTTGTACCCGATCGAAAGCTTTTTCATAGTCTATGAAGCATAGATATACATCCTTTCTATGGTCATAGCAATTTTGGACTAGCACCTGTGTTGCAACTAATGCTTCTCTCGTACCTATACCTTGCCTAAATCCAAATTCTGAATCGCTTATGTCTTTTTCTTTGAAAGTTGAGCATAGCCATTGTTTGGGATATCGGTCAGTGTTGTAAATAATGTTAAAAATTTTGTGCAGTGCCGTATCATTTTTTTCATCCCGAAGTTGAAGTATTTCTGCCAGGATTTCATCTGGTCCAGCTGCTTTGTTGATTTTTAAGTTATGGATAGCTGTTTCTATGTTCTCTTTTGTGATTGATGGACCAGTCAGATAATCTTTTGAACCAATCTCTTATGGTGGTCTTCTCCCAGAGGTTGATTTTTTCTTTGCTCTTGAGGATTATCTTGTTGTCTTGGTTCACTATCGAACTTGGTTTCCATCTTCTATATAGTCCAGCAGTTCCTTGAAATGGAGCTGCGCAGGACACATTGCAAAAATTCGGGATAATAGGTGGACCAAGTGGATTGTGAAGTGGAAGCCTAGACAGGACGCATAAGGAACGAGAGGACGACGACCAACCCGATGGTTAGACGACATTATATATATATATATATATATATATATATATATATATATATATATATATATATATATATATATATATAATTCCAGTGATATTTTTAGGGAGTGCAGCAATAAAACGTAAACGTGTACTCTTTTAAGTATTTAATCCAAGCTTTCGAGTGAATTTTCACCCATCATCAGGGAAGCTACATACAAAAATATTGTTAGATTTTTTAACACATTTTTTTAAAGTTTTTTATACTTACAAACTTATTGAGATTAAACGTGAAGATAACAAAGTTAAAAACATAGATGGCCATCAGTAACATTAAAAACTAAGTCTATTAAATATATTATCACATTTTATTAATTAAAATAACTATTTGAATTTAAAATTCATTATGTTGAGTTAGGTTATTTATCAACCACATGCTTGAAATATCAACTTCACAGTGACATATAGTTTCTTCGCCAACTAGCTAGCCTGTACCTATAGCACAACCAGCTACTGGCTTGAAATTTAATTTCATATTAAATACATTTGAATTTAAAGTTATGAAAAGAAGAATAAAAATGGACTATTTTTTTGTAAAATTTAGTTAGAGGAAAATACGAGCGATCAGGATCACTCCGGAACAGCAACAGCCAAACATTGCATCAACAGCAACCCCTTGACTAATGAGATCAATGGTTACATATTTTTACAATGCCTGACCCTGAAGAACCTTCAGCTAATGAGACTGAGATTCCCATAATGTACCAGAGAGTCTCCTATCCTCATTTTCACCTCTTTCATGAGAATCTAAAAACAATAAATAAGCAAAAATATCACTTAGATGTTTAGTATCAATTCGATGGTTTATATTGTTGGGATTTCTATTTATATGTACCATTTCAAGAAAATTTCTTTTGGATTTAATATGCTCTGTATCCAAAACCTTGATATATATATATATATACAGTGTGACCCATTTCGAATGGAAACACCCCTGTAGAATTCTTATTTATTAACGGATTGGCATAATTTTTTTTTCTTATTATTAAGTTAAAAGAAGTTTTACTCGAAGACCTAATTTGACATCTTTAATTTCGTTTTCAAGGCCTACTATGCCACTTTTTTGATGTCAAAAATGAAGAATTTTTATTAGCGATTTTTTTTATTAAAAAATGACAACACCACTGGATTTAGAGTGGCTTTAAATAGCTCTGATTAAAATTTCATAAATACATATTCATAAATAAAAAAGTTATGACAATATGAAATTTGAAAACTCGTCAACCTAAGAGTTACAAAATTAAACTCTGCATCAACATTTAGCCACACAAATTGTGATTCTTTTTATTAATTTAAACAATAAACCACTTTTTTACAAACTAAGTATCTTAGTCTTATAATTGTTTTGTTTATTTTAGATCCTGGTCGCCTCTACCAATCCACCATTTAGTTGAACACATTTGTCGTAGCGCTTGCGAATATTTTTAGTGACATTCCTTAATTGTTGCGGGGTGATTTCTTCACAAACCTGTCGAATTCTTGCACAAAGTTCTTCCCTGTTCCTTAGGGGCTGTTTATAAACCTTTTGTGTTAGAAATGTTGATACAGTGTGTTATTTTGTAACTCTTAGGTTGACGAGTTTTCAAATTTTAAGTTTTCATAACTTTTTTATTTATGAATATTTATTCATGAAATTTTAATAAGAGCTATTTAAAGCCACTTTAAATCCAGTGGTGTCGTCATTTTTGAATAAAAAAAATCGCTAATAAAAATTCTTCATTTTTGACAACAAAAAAGTGGCATAGTAGGCCTTGAAAACGAAATTAAAGATGTCAAATCAGGTCTTCGAGTAAAACTTTTTTTAACTCAAAAATAGGAAAAAAAATTATTACAATCGGTTAATTAATAAGAATTCTGCAGGGGTGTTTCCATTCCGAATGGGTCACACTGTATATAACGAACAGAGCGTTTGTGACAGTCTTATATAACAATATGTAAGAGATGATGCAAAAGTATCTAGTGCCGTGCTGTCAATAATAAATCCAGTTTTCAACTGGATTGGTGTTTGGTTAGATTTTCTAACTCAAGACACCGGTAGACGCTGCGAAATAGGAGTATAAGGATTTTAATCAGCCCATACAGCAGCGTCTACCGGTGTCTTGAGTTAGAAAATCTAACCAAACACCAATCCAGTTGAAAACTGGATTTATTATTGACAGCACGGCACTAGATACTTTTGTATCATCTCTTACATATTGTTATATAAGACTGTCACAAACGCTCTGTTCGTTTTATGTTTTTACCTTGCCGAAGGTACTTTTAAGACGCAAAGCGACTTCTTAGTTCCATTTTTGGAGTAAAGATGCCACTTGTGAATGGTTTCTACTTTCGCAAGTGCACATCTATAAGGGTTTGGTCGATTCATACAGGGGATGTCTCTTCATTAGTGACTGAAGAGATATAACCTATACTGCACTGATGAGCTCATAAAAAGAGCGAAACACGTGTCTGTAGTTGGTTTTGCCCCTGTATGGGCTGATTAAAATCCTTATACTCCTATTTCGCAGCGTCTACCGGTGTCTTGAGTTAGAAAATCTAACCAAACACCAATCCAGTTGAAAACTGGATTTATTATTGACAGCACGGCACTAGATACTTTTGTATCATCTCTTACATATTATTATATATATAGATATATATTCTAAAAAAATTTAAAATTCAAAATTTTGTGCTTTAGAGGTTGTCGCTTAAACTTTAACTATTTCTATATTGTTTAAGAATAATAATTTCTAATAAAATTTATTAGCTAAACTGCAAAACAAAAATACTAACATCATCATGTTAATTTTAAGAATGTGGTTTCCTAAAAAAATAAGTTTTAAAATATGACGCCCAAAGGTTACCTAATTGAGATACTTCAAAGTTCCAGACTCACTGTATAAAAAACTATTTTATATTAGAAAAATTTATTTAGTGATTTTCTTAAGGGACAGAAATAGGATTTTCCAACAAGTCTTTGTAGATATAAAGAAATGCATTTGGAGTGAAAGTAATAAATAGATAGAATCCTACCTGACGGAAATCCAGTTGGTTGTAAAAATCCCATTAGCGTCGAGAATGCTCTGAATAACAAGTACTCTTCATCCAGTCTTAATTCCTGAAGGCGCATATCGTCTCCTGTGGGGATTTCTAAGAACGGCAGGCCTGAATTTCTAGTAGAAATTTTCGTTATATTTTTGTATCTGATTATCTCGTTTCTGACCGACAAATCTGACGTTCCTGTATCTGTTGCTTCTGACTTCAATGGTTCCGATAGCGTTGAAATGGAAATGCTGGAAATGTATAATGGAACTTATTTGCGATCAAGAATCACGATATTCGATGTTTCATTTGTGCACGTTTTCAATTTAAATATTCCAACTAGTTTAATACTTTCTTTTTGTTTTAGTTCTGTCTACTGGACGTTTTCAAATAAAAAAGAAGTATTTTACAGTTTCTAGCTAGCAAAAGTATCTGATTTTCAAACATTATCACGTTTGAAAAGGGTGTATAAAAGATTTATTTAATAGAAGTCAAGAAGTGTAGCAAAAAGTCGGATTTATAGAATTTAACATTTCAGAATATTTTCAAGGGTGTAATGCAAATTTGGTTCATAACGGAAAACTTTGTAAATATACTTAATTTATTAAAATGACTTTCTAAATGTTGTAAATTAAAGAGTAAAGTAAAGTAAATTGTAAAACATTATTCATTAAAACTGATTTTTTTAACCGGCCAGAAATTAATACTTTCCGGTTTATTTTTAGGTCAGAAAATCTCATTTTGTCGGACAAGGCCAGAAAAGCTTTTACCCCGGACTCATTTTTATTTACTTTCCGGCCTATCTTTAAAGAAAAAACAATAAAATAGTTAGTCTAAGATAGCGGTCAATTGGTTTCCATGGTAACCGAGTTTTGTATCTATTTAAAACTATAAAATAACTTGTCATATTTTGAAGTTTAGTTGAAAACGTGAAATTTATTATAAAATGGATATTTAAAATGATGCATTTAATTGTGAATTAATGGAAGATGAAATTGTACCAGTTGAAATTGTTAAGGCGGCCACCCAAGCAAGGGTTGTTAAAAAAAATGTTAAAATTAGTTAATAAAGAGTTCTTGTTATAAAAATGTAAACTGAATAATATGAAGTTTATGGTACAACATAGCCCGTTTTAAAAAAAAATATGGTACGTAGTACGTCCCAAAAGTGCTTTTACTGGACTCGCAGGCTTGCAGGGCTCGCCTATGGCGCGCCTTGCAATTTGCCCACTCGTCCAGTAAAAGACCACTTTCGGGACTTGTTACGTAAACTACTATTATTTTTTCTTTTTCGTCTTTAAAAGAAGCAATATTCGAACATACTATTTTAGCTTTATCATATAAACTTTTTATAATTCCTTTTTTTAAGAGTTTAATACCATTAATACCCTGCCTTCTAACTACAGACCTATTGCTCTTTTTTCTGTTATTTACAAAATTATCAGGTAATATGTCAATTACGAGATCCTGAGCTACCTTGAGACATACAACCTTTTAAGTGACAGACAATATGGTTTTCGCCAACAAAGGCTTATCTGCTAGCACATGTAACTCATGTCTGGAGTGATACCATCCATAGCCATAGGGATACATAAATAGTGTCAGTAGACTCGCGCCAAACCTTTGCAAATTTTCTCTCAAACAGGCACAACGAAGTTGCCTTAGACCCCTACAACACCAACGCTATAGTTTCCCAAGGATCGACTCTAGCTTCTACTCTATTCCTTTTACACAATAATGATATACTAGAAGCCACTTATAACTCGATACACGGTTTTACAGATGATAGCAACCTACACTGTAGCAAAGCGCACAACCGTCCCATATCTGTAGATATTCCGGAAGAGAACAGAAGATCTACAACGGCTTCTTTCAATCAAGATTTGAGAATTGTAAACAAGTGAAGAATATAGAATCTTGTTAATTACAACGCTTCCAACAAGAGGCAACGATCAAACAAGCGACTCCATTACGCTGATTTGTATAACGATCTCTCAGGACTTGCTCTGGAACAAACATATTGCATCCATAGCAACTGCAGCAGAAAAGAAGTTTTTCTTTTTGGAGCACGGAAATATTTCTCTCCATCCAATTTAGCTACTCTTTACCAAGCTCAAATAAGACCTTATCTTGAATACGGCCCGCATGTATGGGGATCGGCGGCTCCGTCATGGCTCAGAGTTTTTGATGCAATACAGAGAAGAGCAGTTCGACCAATAAACGACACTAGTACCTATCACCAAAAACCTAGCTCCATTGTCCCACCAAAGAACAGTGTCTGATCTTTCCCTGTTTTACCCATACTTAAACGGATTTTGCCCAGAAGAACTTCGCTGGGCCTCCACTTGTCAGACCAGCCAGAACAACAGGACGTGCCAGGTCCATGCACTCTTATACTGTTCAGTGCAAGACATCGAGAACGTATCGATTCGATCGTTCCTTCATCCCCAGGGTCTCCAGATTGTGGAACTCCTTACCTTCCCACGTCTTCCCCACTCGTCCTAACTTGCAGTCCTTTAAATCCCAAATTGATAAAATTCCTCTTCTGCCCCAATACATATTTTTGGTATATTTGTGTTTAGTTTTATACCTACCTATGAGAACACCCTTAAATAAAAAAAGTTTTTTCAAATCAACACAAATAGGCAAAATCTTAGAACAAATATAAAAAAATATAAACAAATCATAAACATTAAAAAAAATTAATGTAAATAATTGTTTAGTTTAATAAGGTCAAACATTTAAGAATATAAGATAAGATAAAATATATTTAACTAACAACAAGCAGTATTGAAATATTTCAACATACAACAAATTCTGTTAAATATGTAAGTAAGAATAATCATAAACAGTAATATTAGTTTTTAACTTAAGTTTTAAAATAGGTGTTAATAAATTTTAGTATACCTTGTTTATTTTTTTTATTTACTTTTTTGTATTTGTTCCATTATTACAATGTTCCGATTTGATATTCTTTTTTCCTCCACAAAACATTCTATTTACAGCTTGTTCCTTGGTTACTTGTTTAAACATACTTTATTGTGCGTATATTTGGTATATTAACAAAAATAGTATATTACGTATCAAGAGTGGTAAGTAGGACATTACGTACGAGTGGAAAAGTTACGCGTAATTACACGAGTACGTAATACCTCTTACCACTCGAGTTACGTACTATGCTTTATCTACGACTCAATATTTTAATTTTAATTCTAAATATTTGACATCTCTAAAAAAATATATGACGAAATTTGGCGTTTAATAGTTATTTATGATATGAGTGTTAAAAGTGAGATTTTATTTTGTGAGTGAAAACGTTTGTGAAATGAGCGGAGCGAATTGAACAATTTCACGAACAAAATAAAATCACTTTTAACACAAATACCATACAATGGTTTTTGTACAACTTCCCTATTTTGATAATGAAACGAGCGAATTTGCAATGACAATAAACCAAACCGTGTTAAAAGTAAACTAAACCGTGTTAAAAGTAAACTTGTTTACATGGCAACGTGTTAAAAGTATTTTTAACACGCTGCTATGTAAACAATCGTTTTTAACATTGTTTGCTATCATTAAAAGTGTCACTTTTAATGACAGTTGTACAAAAAATAACATTTATCAAAGTAGTGACATTAAGTAACATACTATAATTTAAAATGTAATATATGTTGCCTAAATCTGTTTTATTTTTTAATAAAAACTATTATATATTATATTTTTAGTTTATAATATTGTGAGGGTTAGATATTTGCTGCAAAACCATTTTTTAATGTAGGTAACAATTATTTAAAACAGCAAAATATTTTGTTTTACATGCATAAATACGCGTTCCAACATGACGTTTCATTACGCACAACTGTGCGTTATAGCTTACTTACCCTGCATGGTGACAATGAGTATAAATGAAATTTACTGTCAACGGAGTAGATTAAAGTTTTAATAGAGTCTTAAATACGGTTTAAATAATTCGAAATACACCACATAATTACCACTCGGGATAAGTAATTGTACTAGTTTCATAAATCCTATATTAATATTTAATTTTTTTTAATACTTCGCTTGTGACCTTAATACAAATTGTATTAAATATGGTAACACTTTGTTTTTCTATTTTAACATTTTACTCAATTTTTCACGATTAAATTTAAATGTGTACCAAACGAGTAATTGTTTACAATTAATGTATTTTTTTGTATTAGTTTACTTCGTTATTACATAAATTATTCGTTTAAAAAATATCATATTCAAAATTTAATACCAATTTCAGAAAAATGCCTGAAATAGCAGTAGTTGGTTGTGGGATTATCGGAGTAACAACAGCGATTGCCATACAGAAAAAACTACCTAATTCAAATATTACAATTATTAGCAAAGATTTTACTCCAAATACAACTAGTGATATAGCTGCAGGTTTATGGGAACCAGTTTTCGTAAATGAAACATCAGAAGAAAAAATCGCACAGTGGTCTAAAGTTACATACGATCAATTAACCCAATGGTGGAGAGAAGGTAAGGTTCGTCTTAGATAGGCAAGTGGGGTTCTGCTAATGTTGTAATTATTATTAGCAAACATTTTATTTTTAAAACAATTGATTAGTTAAAACCGAAAGGTAAAATTGCATTATGGTGGAAAATTTAAAAAATAAAAAGCGGCCAAGTACGAGTCGGACTCACCAATGAAGGGTTTCGTACCACCAAGTAACAATATAAAAGTTCTTGTAGTTTGTTCTAACTATGAATTATCGTATAACATACGCATTTGCGTACAATTTATATCAGGCACTCTGCCCGTGGAGGGTAGTAGGTGGATTGAGTAGCTTACTATTCTCTACGGCCGGTCCCAAGCCCGGGTAAAAGAGGAGGGTTGGGTCGTCAGGTTAGCTCCCTGTCACCCGTAAAAGAAACCATTTGCTAAAAATCCTTACAAAAAGCCTCGGAATTTGGATGGAAGAAAAAGGAAACGGACACGGCAACGAATAAAGGAAATGATTTTAGGAACATGGAATGTACAAGGTTTAAGAGGAAAAATGAAAGACGTTAAAAACAGCCTACAACAAATGAAAATGGAAATAGTGGTTCTAACTGAAACAAAAAAGAAAGGATGTCGAATAGAACAACAAGGAAACTATATACATATATTTAGTGGAGTTCCTAAACACTGTAGAGCAAGTAAGGGCGTATCAGTACTGATAGACAAACGTCACAAAAATAGGATAACTAACTAGGAAACAATAAACGAAAGAATTTTAACCCTTAATTTAACAATATATGGACATAAAGTGACAATTGTGGGTATTTATGGAATTAACGATGATGCGCTGGTGTCAGAAAAAGATGATTTCTACGATCAGTTAGAAGAAGTAGGTAGTATCTAAAATAGGACGACAACGAAAATGTATTCTATTAGGTGACTTAAATGCGAGAACTGGGAAAAGAACCAATTCCGATATCGTAGGTAGCCACGGTGAAGAAGAACTTAATGATAATGGAAAGAGACTTATAAGATTATGTGAACAATATGACTTGAGAATATTAAATGGATTTTATCAGCACAAAGATATTCACAAATTTACATGGCACCAAGAGACAAGACAATTAAGATCAATAATTGATTATACCATAAACAGACAAAATACAAAACTTAAAGTTAAAGACGTCAGAGTATATCGCGGAATAGAATGTGGATCTGACCATTTCATACTGAAGGCAGTTTTTCAAATACCTTTTCAGCATCAGATAAAACAGAAGTCACAATCACAAGATTTAAAAACACATTTAACAAAATATAATTTAAACGGGCTATGTCAAGAAAGCATCCGAAACCTCTAGACCAAACACTCCCCGAAGAAAATGCAACTCTGTAAACAAATACTCTATACGACCAGATAATTCAATTAATACACTCTGCAGCTACGGAAGCTTTAGGTATTAAAGAAAAAAATGGGAAAATAAATATATCCATGACGTGGAATGATGAAATGGAAAAACAAAAGAAAGGGAAACAAAACGCCTATAATAAATGGATACAAACTAAGGACGATAAAGATAAGGAGAAGTATAGACAGGCACAAAGAAAATTAAAACAGATGACCAACGACAACAAGGACGAAACATGGGAAAGGAAATGTAAAGAAATAGATTCATACATCGGAGGATCCGATCAAAAGAAGTATGGAAATTTATTAAATCATCCCGACCAGATAGTAACATCACATTTAATATATGCCCAATTAGTTTAGATACTTGGAAACAACACTATGCTAACGAACTGAGTGAACAAAGACAGCAATACAGGAATACCTCACCAAGAGCCTAAGGAATAGAAGGAACTAAAATTGATATAACGGAAGAAATAATGAATAAAGCTATCAGGTCAATGAAGAACGGTAAATCCAGCGGACCGGAAGGAATACGAGCGGAACTAATAAAAAACGGGTCAAAAAAACTTGTAAACTTGCTGAGGGAGATTTTCGAGAGATACGTCAATGGTGAAGAGATACCAGAAAGTTGGAAGGAAGGATGCATTACTCCAATACACAAAAAAAGGGCGAGAAATAACTGTAGTAACTACAGATGCATTTCGGTAACAAGTACCCTAAGTAGGATCTATGGCAAAATACTTAGAGCTCTTGCTGAAGAAGAATATGGACCATACGAAATCGAACAACAGGCAGGATTTAAAGCTGGTCGCTCCTGTGTAGATAACATATTTAGCCTAGTACAAATAAATGAAAAAAACGTTGCAACAAATCGTAAAATCCATCCGTTATTTGTAGATCTCACAAAGCCGTACGACAGTGTCCCAATATCAAGGTTATGGCAGGTTCTAGAGCAAACTAATCTTAATAATACTTTAATCGACGCTTTTAAACAACTATATAAGAACTCATATTCTAAAGTATTACCAAGGGACTTAGAAAAGGATGCTGTCTGTCGCCCACTTTATTTAAAATTTATTTGGATGAGGTCCTCCGAAAATGGAGAATGACATGTAGTGGCATGGGCATAGAACTAGATGATGAAACAACACTCTACACACTGCACTTCGCTGATGACCAGGTAGTGGTAGCGCAAGACTTAGAAGATCTAGAATTTATGACCAGAAAACTACTAAAAGAATATAAAAACTGGGGTCTCTCAGTAAATATGTCAAAGACAAAATATCTGTGTATAGGAGGTCAGCATGATACTAAACACAGGAGAGCGAATAAAGGGATGTGAAAACTATACGTACTTAGGAACCAGAATAGAGCACTCGGGTCGGACAGAAAACGAAATAGAGGAGAGAATTGTTAAAGCCAAACAAATATAATTGGAGCAATGAATTCATTCCTATGGTCTAAGAGTATATCCAACGAAAGAAAACACCAGCTGTACAATTCTATTTTAAAAGTATACTTCTATATGGCTGTGAGGTTTGGCAAATATCAAAAAGAATGGATCAGAGACTTCTTGCTGTAGAAATGGACTATTGGCGAAGATCAGCCAGAATATCTAAAATACAAAGAGTAACTAATGAACGGATTAAGGAAATCATGAAGGTCGAAGCAAATATTATCGAAGAAATACAACAACGGCAACTTGGTTGGTACGGACATGTACAAAGAATGAATCACGAACGACTACCGAAAAAGATATTAAAATGGATACCCTCGGAAAGAAAAAAACGTGGAAGGCCAAAAATTACATGGATAGGAGGGGTACGAAAAGCCATGTCGGAAAGAAACCTTCAAGAAGGAGACTGGAATGACCGACGAGGCTGGAGGCAAGGAACCGGAAGGCGGCGAACGCTATAAACCGGACATATACATACCCCAGAAAAAGTTGTAAATTAAAGATTTTCTTAGTCATGAAATTATAAAATTGGACTGCTTATCTAATAAGATAGGTATAATAATTAATACCGATTAAAAATTTACATAAATTCTTTGACTATATACAAATAAAACCCATGATAATTTCTCTGAGGAACGCTTTGATCATACCGTTTAGATGAAAAAGGGTTTGTAATCTATTTGAATGTTATCGATATTGTCTCTGCCAAAAGGGTATCTCAGTCCCGTATACTGATTCATGAAATGATAAATTTTAATGCATACTAATACAAAATATTTTTAAAAAAGGATTTAAATAAACCTTTATTTTACAAAATTCATAATAAAAACAAGTTATTTGTTCTAATTAAACTTCATTAAATAATATTCTCCAAAGAAGTTCATTAACTTTTAAAACTATTTAATACTTCATAAAGGTAAAATAAGTGTCCCATATTTTACTTTATAAAAGTAGAACAACTGGTTTTATAATTCTTGAACAAATTAAGACATTTCTCGCACCTACTTATATAAAAGGAAAATATTTAGGTCACTAAGTGCTGCAACGAATAAATAGAAAGAGAGACTTTAATGGTATAACTTACTTAGAAAGAACTAAAAGAGTGTGCATTTTTAAACGAAGTTACAATCGAGAATAGAACTTCACACGATGTTTAATTTTTTTAACAGGTTTTTTAAATTTATGTGTTACATTTACAATTCTTTTATTTTAATGAACAAAAAGTTTGTAAAGTGTTTTTCCGTCGACCGTTCATTTATGATGAATTTTAACACACTCAAAATCGTTGATTAATAACCCCTATTAATGAATGATTTTCTATTAATCAACGATTTCAACTAAAACATTTAAAATCGAGTAGCCTGTCTGTCATTGTTTGTCATTATAGGCAAGACAACATGCATATACCTTTTTATATTCACACTAAAAAATTCAAAATCAAGTAGCTCCTCTTGATACTAACTGTCTATGTTAGTAATGTAATAACTGTCATTGTATATCATTATTTACTTTATTTTGTATTTGAAAAATCAAAAAAAATATATTTCTGAAAAGTACGGTCGACGGAAAAGTTTTGTAACGAACTCGTGAATTAAAATGGCGATTAACAATCTCAAACATTAAAGCGCTCGCTATGCTCGCGCGTTAAAATATCTCGATTGTTAATCGCCCTTATTAATACACTTGTTGCTTAAATAACTATTAACTATCTCTTTTTTTATTATTCTAACCACTTCAGCCACAGTTGCATTAGTAGTTAATCGGTTATTTTATTGGTCGTTTGGATTCAACTCATGGAAAATGTGACACTTACTTACTTCCTTCTTAATGACATGTATGCATGTCGTTAATGAGAGCGTTTTTATTTGTCAAATCGACAATTGAAACATCAAACTATTATTTTGGGTCCTGTCTTATATTTTTATTCGTTTAGGAGTCCGCAATCATGGATTTTTATTTGCTTATTATTATTACTTTAAGATATCTTTCATAGGATTTTTATAGTTTAGAAATAACACTAACAAGAAAATATTATTAAGGACAAATTGAAAGAATATCGCATCCGACAGGACTCGATCCTGCAATCTTTACCTCTAACGACTCTAACCACTTCAGATCCATTTGTGGACATAGGTAGTCAATTATACAAGTTTTTTTCTGTTCCTTCCTTGGTGAAGTTATACTTTTATTTGTGGACCCAGCAAAGAAAATGTGTATGAGATTAAATCGGCAAAATCATTACATGTGTAATGGTTTGAGTAAGAGAGAGACAGAAATACATATAACCTATATTGGTCGGAAAAAACAAAGATGAAATATTTACCACATGTTATAAGTCATAACTATAAGTCCTTTGAATACCGTTTAAACATTCAGTACATTGAAAAGAGATAGATATAAAAAAAAACAGTCTGGGCTAATGTATTAATGTCATAGTGACGTATCACATTGTGTTCGACAGATTATTTTATAATTCTGTCACACGTAAGTATACATATCAAGTTTAATATTAATAATTATATTCAGTAATGAGTATCGTATTGAGGTCTAAAGTAACGTCACTTGGTTGCGGTATATCCTGCACTATGCTTTTGAGGTTGTTGGCGACATACACAAAGTTTTTAAAAATAGTCGAGGAAATACTAAAATTAGCAAAACCTCCGAAATTTCTCAGGAGGTCTAAGTTGAGTAGAAGTCTTCCGCACGCCACGAGCCTTGTTTTGAAAATCGTGGCAAAACCTACAACTTAACGGTTTTTTTAAAAAATTCAATTTTTTAAGAGGGTTGTTAAAAAAGAATGTTAACTTGAATAAAAGTTTATATAAGGGCCAAATGTGACAACTTAACACTTTTATTTTTGGTTTTGTTGCTTGTTTATTAAAAATTTTAATATTAACGTTTCGGATGTCAATTGTTTCTTCTATCGACTGAAATCGCTGCTAACGCATTGAATTCATGATCTTCAAAAAAGTAAAGAAGTCGTTGGGATTTACGTGATAACTTCTGCAAGCAAAAGTTTATATCAATCTGAAGTAACCGTTTTTCGAATTTCTAAAGCAATTGTTTCCACATGACCAGATTTCGACACAAAAGTTGCGACCTTTTTCTTTGACACACTTCGAGAAGGAATAAATCCAAGATTCCTAGCCACTAACCATACTATAAATGTTTTTTGAGTTTCTTATGTTAACCCGTTCAAATGTGTTTCGACACCAATTGACGCGAACCGCTTTTTACTGTTCTGCGAGCAAATGAGGGATCCAACTTCTTAACACACAGTTAACATAGTAGAATTTTTTGAGTCGATGTCATTAAAATGCCCACAGATGCCTCTATCTTCCGGTATGTTACACGATGTTCTTCCTTAATTAGCTGATGCACCGCATCAATATTCTGTTGTGTGACAGGTCTTTTTTTGCCTGGACCTAGTCTGGATTCGTCGCTGAGACTAAAGCGACTACATTGAAATTTGCAATACCAACAGGAAATAGTTGACGGGTGTGTTGCTTCATTCCAAAACACAGAAACCATTTTTGCTGTTGGGATAATCCTCTCCGAAAATTGTAAAAAATTATTGTTCGAAAATATTCTCGGCTAAGATATATTTTTTGACCGACTTGCTAATTTTAAAAATTTACTGTACTTACACGATTTGTAGTATCGCAATGAAACTATGGATTTATGTCAACAAAAGATTAAGTTTAGATTTGTCTCTGAAGGTTCTATTGGTGGGGACTTCTAAGCGGTTATATGCAAAACTAAAAAGGCATCCCTTCTATTATACGAAAGAGCGAGAAAAATAGAAATACCGAGATGGAAAAGTGTGTGAATTGGAAGTGCTTCCAGCTCACTTCTCTTCACCTAACCTAACATAAAAAGAATCGTTACAAAAATTGTGAATATAGTACAACAAAGAAACGATAACTATCAATTTTTAAATAAAAAATACTTTGTTGCAGGTAAAGCAAAAGAGTATGGAATCTGTTGCCAACCGATGTTCATATTCAGTGACAATAAAAATTATACTTTACCGAAATGGGTTAAAAACACTTTAGGATATCAGATTTTATCAAAATCTGTAGTAGAAGAAATGAGTCGAAAGTATAATTTAAAATTATTTGCTGGAATCGCAGTTACCACTTTCACATGGGAAGCTTCTATTGCTTTGCCACTATTACAAAAAGAATTTACTGAAAATGGGGGGAAAATTGTCAGAGCTGAAGTTAGCAATTTAAAGGAGTTAAGTTTATATGATGTAGTGGTTAATTGTACGGGATTGCAAGCTAAGAGTTTAGCAGGTTCGTATATTTCTGAAAGCTTTGAGTGTTAATTTTCTTCTTTGATTATTTCTGTTAACCTTAATTTTATCGTAAATTTAAATCATTACTATTTAAAAAAACATATTTAGGTTATTAAGTGGGCTATAAATTAGTGATATGACCTTCAAACTAGCAGATTGATTTCTTGTCAACTAATCTTGACTTTAGGTACTTTAAGCTTAATAGTCTTGCAAGTAAAACAGTCAATATCAATAACAAAAATTTGATACTGTATATAAAATGCGTTATTATAATTAATTAATTCAATTAAAATATGTCTAGATTAAAAATGATTTCGTTATTCAATATGTATGTTTGTATGTATGTATGGTGTTAAGGGTAACAGATACACCTGCGACCTATAAGATCTATTGTGTCCCCCATTTTTCTTGCTATATTTCTGATGATTCTTCAGACTTATAGCAGCTCTTCTAGTCCTATCTTCGTTAGAAAGTTTAGGATATCATTGGGTTTTAAATTGGGTAGTTCTTCCCTTTCTATTTCGTATGACCCTAGGTATTTGACCCTAGAAGTACTTAATGCCATGCATTATGAAAGTATGTGTATTGAGGTTTCATCCTCTACCTTACAGTATCTGCAGTTTGCTTCATCTACTAATCCTAGTTTCTTCATGTGTCCTCTTAATCGACAGTGACCGGTTAGTATTCCTGTTATAATTCGGAGGTTTTTCTTATTCAGGTTAAGATAGCTGTGAGATCTCTTCTGGTTATAGTTTCCTAGGAGCGTCTTCGATTATCTTAGTCCTTCTAGATCATTCCAGTACTTGGATTTTTTGCTATCCATTTTTTTCCTTAGTTTTTCTAAAATTGTACTACTGCTGATTCCACAGGATGGTTCTGGTCCCAGGTATGGGGTTTCAGCTCCTTTTTTTGTCAGGTTGTCTGCTGTTTCATTTCCTTCTATTCCTACGTGTCTTGGAACCCATAGGAACTGATTGTATCTGTGTTCAGAGCTTTGATGGCTGCTTTACTATCTGACATGATTATTATTCAATAGAAAAAATATTTTTTTTTGTTAATTTCTTAAATACTGTAATATTTTTATTTTCGTATTTAGATGATGCAGAAGTTAGACCAATAAGAGGTCAGATTAAAAAAGTTAAAGCACCCTGGCAGTTTTCCACAATAACATTCGACAGTAATGAAAAAGTGGTGTATATTATTCCTAACACCAATCTATGTACTTTAGGTGGAACTGCCATTAACAGTTCTGATATATCAATAAGCAGTATTGATGAAGAAAATATTGATAGGTAAGTTCCTAATTATAAGTAGTTTTAAAAGTTTATTAATACCTAAATCACTATTTTTTCACAGTAGGTATTTAAAATCAGTGGTAATGGCCGTTAACATCTGTGCATGTATTATCATCAATACCTATCAATCCTAGTCGATTATGGCAATGCCGAATCATATCGTAATCCAATTTTCCAGGTGGATTATTCCTGTTTATTCTAATTCTTTATAGGTCTGCATGTGTTTTTACGGCATTAATTATCTTTTTTCAATCTTTTCTGTTTCTGCATTTCGTCTTCCACTCTTTTTTATTTTTATTACTTTTACGTCTTCCTCTAATTGGTTCAGCGATCTTAACCTAGGTCTTCCTCTTCTTTTTGGTCCTAGCGGTGTCCAGTTTGTGATTTTTTTTATCATTTCTGTAGGTGTTCTTCTCATTCGACTTGCTTTTATGTATCTTACTATGTTCTCTCCTCCCATTTCTTGTTCAACTTCTTTGTTAGTCTTCATTCTTATTTCCTCATCACTTGTTATTTTTGGTCCCATTATTGATATCATTATTTTTCTATCCACTATTTTTAGATCTTCTTTCAGTGTGGAGGAGGGCAAGAATCACCTTCATCCCCAAGGCAGGGAAACGGGACACTACACACCCTAAATCCCTTAGACCAATCAGCCTTACATCGTTTGTTCTCAAGACGATGGAAAAAGCTGTAGACAACTATATTAGAACAGAAGTCTTGGAGCAGGCGCCACTGCACCCTCGTCAGCATGCATATCAAACGGGCAAATCTACGGAGACCGCGTTGATACAATTGACTGACGAAATCCAAGACGGTCTAAACACAAAAGAAACCGTGGTATGTGCCTTTCTAGATATAGAGGGGGCTTTTGACAATACTCCACACAAGGCTGTCAAAAAAGAGCACTCAGTGATAGAGGAGTAGATAGAACGACTTCCACCTGGTTGTCGCAAGAATCGCAGAACTGAAGGTAGGCCAAGACACTATCTCCATCAATACGACCAGAGGTTGTCCGCAAGGGGGAGTTGCATCCCCACTTATGTGGAGCCTCACCGTAGACAGCTTACTCTGGCAATTGACCGAATTAGGTATACCTTGCCAGGGTTACTCTGATGACGTAGTTATCCTCGCAAGAGGGAAATATGAAAACGTCCTCTGTGACATAGTGCAAAGAGGACTGAACACAGCAAAGCAGTGGTGTGATTCAGTGGGACTTAATATCAACCCCACCAAGACCACGTTAGTAGCCTTTACAAGGAAAAAGAAACCTAAACTAAAAACTATAAAAATAGGTGGAAATACCGTTGAGTGGAAGACAGAGGTCAAATATCTAGGGCTAATCCTAGATAATAAGTTACTCTAGAACAAACACGAAAAAGAAATAATCCACAAAGCTACAAAAGCCCTTATGGTGTGTAGAAACATGACTGGGAAAAATTGGGGCTGTAACCCAAAGACATTGCAATGGATGTACACAGCAATAGTGAGACCTATCATCACATATGGGGCAGTAGCTTGGGGCACGAGAGCTAATCTGATCACTACGAGGACAAACCTCTCAAAGATTCAGAGACTAGCCTGTGCATGTATCACTGGAGTAATGAGAACATGTCCCACTGCTGCAATGGAAGTAATACTAAATCTCTCGCCAATGCATATTCAAGTAGAAAATGCTAGGAAGAAAGTAATATATAGAATGATCAAAGAAGGAATAATCAAGGAAAAACCTCGATCACTTCATTTTGATCAAACTTGGGAAATGCCCCAAGATGACATGCCAAAGAAATTTAACTTTGTAAGGAAATTTACCACTAAACTGGGAAGCAAATCTGAATGGGACGAAAACACCATATTGGGGCTAAGCCAAAACGCCATAAAATGGTACACGGACGGCTCCAAGACAGATAAAGGAACAGGAGCAGGGGTGTTTGGACCTAGAACCAAATACTCAGAAAGCTTGGGTACGTACCCAAGCATCTATCAAGCAGAAATTCGTGCCATCGAAAGATGTATAGAATTTAACATTGAAAGGAACTATCGTAGACAGAAGATTGTAATCAAGTCAGATAGTCAAGCAGCCATCAAAGCTCTGAACTCAGATACAATCAATTCAAAGATGGTCTGGGAATGCCTAGACAAATTAAATGAACTAGGACAGAATAACACTGTTACCCTCCTATGGGTTCCAGGACACGTAGGAATAGAAGGAAATGAAACAGCAGACAAGCTGGCAAAAAAAGGAGCTGAAACCCCATACCTGTGACCAGAACCATCCTGTGGGATCAGCAGTAGTACAATCTTAGAAAAACTAAAGAAAAAAATGGATAGCGAAAAATCCAAGTACTGGAATGATCTAGAAGGACTAAGACAATCGAAGACACTCCTGGAAAACTATAACCAGAAGAGATCTCACAGCTGTCTTAACCTGAGTAAGAAAAACCTCCGAATTATAACAGGAATACTAACCGGTCACTGTCGATTAAGAGTACATATGAAGAAACTAGGATTAGTAGATGAAACAAACTGCAGATTCTGTGAGGTAGAGGATGAAACCTCAATACACATACTTTCAGAATGCATGGCATTAAGTAATTCTAGGGTCAAATACCTAGGGTCATACCAAATAGAAAGGGAAGAACTACCTAATTTAAAACCCAATGATATCCTAAACTTTCTAAGGAAGATAGGACTAGAAGAGCTGCTATAAGTCTGAGGAATCATCAGAAATATAGCAAGAAAAGGGGGACACAATAGATCTTATAGGTCGCAGGTGTATCTGTTACCCCTAACTACATACATACATACATACATACATACATCCACTATTTTTAGATCTTCTTTCATCTTCTTTTGTTAGCGTCGTGGTTTCCATTGCATAGGTGATAACTGGTCTAATCAATGTCTTGTACATTTTGATTTTTGTTTTTTGCTAAGGTTTTCGGATCTGAGTAGTTGTTTATTCCTTCCAAAAGCTTGCACACCATCCTGGATCCTCTCCTGTATTCTCTCTTTGCTGCTTTTTTCTATTGTTACTCCAAGTTAGTTGAACTTGGTAACTTCTACAAATTTATGTGCTTGTATAGCCCCTATAAAAGCTCACTGGTTTCAACACTCTGAATCTATTGGTATTTACAAATGTACTGTTTTTACAAAACCTTACGGATTTTAACGCCCTGATGCCAATACACGCTAGCATCTGTAAAACTGGTCACCATCTCGAGTGAAAAATCAACATTTTTTACATGTAATTCTCTTAAGTCTATTCTGGTCATTTTTGTCTCTTTTTTGGCCTCGTCCACTTCATGTGACCGTCGATTACGTTACCCGCTGCTGTTGATTTTTGGACTAGAAACAGACCGTTATGAAAATGGGCATAACGGCTATAATGGCTATAATGATAATGATGTATCGAGAACAGGTACAAGGTCCCTAACAACCTAACGGATTTCGGCACTTGCTTCTATCATTGATGACATCCTGTCTGCCTCTGATAAGGGACTTTTGACAGCTTTGGTGTTGTTGGACTACTCCAAGGCCTTTGACACCATGAATCATAAATTACTTATATCAATTTTACATTAGGTACATTGGTCTTGGTGGTAGGGCCATTTCTTTACTTGCAGATTACGTTTCTGAAAGGAGGCAGACGGTTTGCATCTCTGGTAAGTACTCGCGTCTCGCAGAAGTTTCTTCTGGTGTGCCGCAGGGCTCCATTTTAGGACCCTTACTTTATACAATTTATACTTGCTCATTATATAATTGTCTTGAATACTGTGATCACCACATTTATGCGGACGACACTCAGATATACAGATCTTTTTCTGAAAATGATGTTCTTATCAATAGTCAATTCATCAATAAAGACCTTTCTGAACTTTTAAATAACTTAATTTAACTGTTAATCCATCAAAATCAGTAGTACTCTTGTTTGGATCTACCAGAGCTCGCGAAAGAATTAAAGATAATTTGAGTATTATTTTAGGAGATCAACTTTTGCCTGTTTCTGATGAAGCCAGAAACTTGGGTGTTTCGATGGACGTTACTCTACGTTTTAAATCTCATATTACCAAATTAATACAGCGTAGCATTTCAGCTTTAAAAATGCTTTATTCCAACAGGAACATTGGGCCTTGTCTTGATTCAGTAGACAAGACCAGAATCCAGCGCGTTCAAAATTCTTGTCTTAGATTTATTTATGGTATGCGCTGACGTGATAGAATTTCTCATATGGTTGGGATGACTGGGTGGTTGAGCATGGCCGACCGCCGGAGCCTTCACTTGTCTTGTTTCTATCATAAAATTATACAATCAAATAGTCCTCCTTATTTATATAATAGGATAAGTTTTAGAACAGATGTGCACAATATAAATATACGTAGGAAGGATCTGTTATCTATTCCAATACATCATTTAGAAATTTATAAACGATCTTTCTCCTATAACATATCATTTATTTATAATAAAATACCTGCACATCTCAAAAATTTGCCATACAACAGTTTTAAAAATCAACTTAAACGATTAATGCTTTGAAATCCACTATAATTATAATTATATTTCTTTGATCAATGACGGGCAACGACTTTTAAAATCTTTTTTTTAAATCTTTTTATATTTTTTTTTCTGGGGGCGCTACCACAATTTAATTTAATTATTTCCTGGGTGGGCGGTAGACCAAAAGGTAGGTATTTGCCTACTGACTGAGCTCACTCCTTTTGGATGACCAAGACTCCATCTCTCTATAATATTGAAGTCCAGCGAAATTGTTGTTTTGATTATACCTATATCTTAATTATAGAAATACTTTTTTGGTTGTATGATATCTTGTAATGTATATTCTTATGTATGGAAACATTTTTTTTTTGTTGTATGATATCTTATAACATTTTGGTCTCCAATAAATGGATTTTTATTATTTATTTTATATTATATAGACTCCTATGGCAAAACGGCCATTGAAAATTTTAAACTCTAAGATAATAAGATGCTAAAACTCTTTTTTCAACAGCCACTTTACTAACGACTATTTAAGAGAGGCTACACTATAAAAACATGGTTGAACGAAGCTGAAAATAATTATGATAATGGTGTACCTAATGTGCCCTTACTTTTCGTAATTTCTTATGTTAATTTATCAGTGTATTATTGTGTCACATACGATAATAGGGTAGTTTAATTGTTTGATATTTTATTGTATTATTTTTAATTGTAATTATCCAGGCCAAAGTCAGTACGTTAGATTTCAAGGTGACCTTATATAGTTTAATTCTTATTTTCACGTAGCGTATGAATTGGCTATAAAAGAGCGTCGTTGAGTTCGCACTTGAGGAGTTCGGAGTCTGAGGTTGTCTGTAAGGGTCACCGTTGGGTCAGGGCCGTTATGACTCTTGACGTATTTTCGTGAGTAAGTGTGACATGCCACCATGTAGTTTATTTGGTATGATTAGTTAAGATTTGTTATTTAGTTATTCGTTATTCATTGTTTGTTTCTTGTTAATATATTTGTTGTTTGTTTCCTGTTGTTTATCTTATCTTTCCCTTGGTTAGTTTTCTGCCTTCAGCAGGATATCTAACCAGGGAGTGGATTACCACGACCTGGGTGGGTAGTGCCTCAGTAAGCTACCCCCCATCCAAAACATTATGGCACACATCTCCAGTCCCCACAGGCGTGACAATTGTTTTAGAAAAAAATGAGATTGTCTAATCTCTACGTAGCTTATAAAATTTGTACTTCTCTATAATAATTAAATTCTAAGACAGACATTAATTAGTTTCCCAAGATATAGAATACACAATCAATAATCCATTCCGTAGTTAGATTGAATCAAATTCAAGCGATAATCCACTAAGATTGCATACGTATATATTGTTTGTACATTGTATTAAATAATAAAATTTTCTTATTTTCACTTTAATGTTTTAGAAATTGTACTGAAATTGTTCCATCTCTAAAATCGATGGAAACTGTTCGAAACTTAGTAGGATTAAGACCAGGACGAAGTAAGGTTCGAATTGAAACGGAAGTTATTAAAAATTCATTAAAAGATATTCAAGTCGTACAAAATTATGGGCATGGAGGTTCTGGTATTACTTTTTCTCTTGGATGTGCCGAAGAAGCGTCAGATTTAGTAGTTAAACTAATTTTAACTAAACACAAATTGTAAATCAGTAAACATAACAATATTAAAATGGTTATTAAGAATTCTCTTATAAATAAACTAGCTTTAACCCGCGGCTTTGCCCGCGTTGCATTAAGATATTCACAAATGATTTAATGACTGTCTATTTTACATATAAAAATTTGATTTTAATTATTCTGTAGGTATATTCTTAGTAAAATAAGTCTAGCTTAACTAATTTTAATTATTTTTTTTTATTTAAAATTTAATTTTTGTCAGTCAATCACGCAAATTCAAATTCAAAGTTAAAAATGTTTATTTGTTAAGTTTACATATTTTCTTAAGATTAGATAAAGTATGGAAACTTTTCCCTATACCCTGCTATAGGACTTAGTATCCTTTTCAGGGTAGTGCTACATTATAATGTTTCCTGCTTTTACTATAGGAGTTGTCCGTGGCAACTTTATCCTGTTTAAGAAAGACCATTTAGCAAGTTCTTCCTCAAACAGTCTGTTTCCAGACTGAGACAGGTCGAACTTGGGTCGAGGGAAACCACAGAAAACCTCGGCCTACTTTCTGTACAATAGTTCCTAGATTGTATTTTATTTATTATATATTATATAATTGTTAAAATTAGCGTATAGCTAGTGGAGCCTCTTCTAAGTGGTCCTGGAGCTCCCCTGAAAGTTGCTGCAACCACTGAACAGATTTTGATAATAATAAATCATACAACATCGATCTTATAATATTTATCCATGACAGTTCCACATTGGACCTAATCATTTGTAGGATATAGTAATTTGTATATGTACTTGCGATAAAAAAACAACAACAGCGCGTTTTAATAACCACATAGCGCCATCTTGTTTCTTATATCAAAACTAAATTATAGCACGTTTGTATGTATGTTGTGTATTATTTCAGTGGTATTTTTAAATGTATCAATGAGATACTTTTATACAAAATCTTACTCCCTCTATTGACCCGTTAAAGGAGTGGGGAGATGGAGAAATTTTTATACACCAAATGTTAAGTTAAAAGAAGACAAATACATCTGTGAAAAAGGCAGTTGAATCAAATCAATAGTTTTCATGTGATGCGCGCACAAACATACAGACAGACAAAAAAACTCTAACCACATTTTTGGGTCCTATATCGATGTACCCGCGACGTCGTGGGCGTGTTGATTGTTGCATAAAAAGTAGCCTATGTCACTCTTCATGTCTTCAACTATCCCGATACAAAAATTAAGCCAAAATTATGCCATACAGACAGACCGACAGACAGACAGACTCAAAAAATCTAACCACATTTTTGGGTTCTAAATCGATGTACCCGCGACGTCATTCGCATGATCGCATGGCGTGTTCATTGTTGTATAAAAAGTATCTGACCCCCGTTCAACCCTTATAAAGGGGGTTGATTTCTAAACATAGAATATAAGTAAACCTCCACAACCTCTAAAGAGCACACACTGTAATTTTCTAGTCCCTTACTTTAAAAACATAGGACTTTCATACAAATTTTCAACCCCCTTTTTACCCCCTTTGGAATAGAGTTTCGTAAAATCCTTACTTAGCGGACGTTTAGACCCTATAAGCAACCTACGTGCCAAATTTCAAGTTTGTAGTTGTTATAGTTTCTGAGATATAGTGATGAGTGACCTTTCGCTTTTATATATATATAGATAGATTAATAGGAATCAACACGTTAAAATGTCCTTCGTTAAAATGTCCGTTAAAAGGCATTATTTTTATTCCTTGTATCGACTCTCCAAATCTGGCAATAAGTCTGCTACCTTGAAACAGTTGGAATTCAAATGGAAATATTTCTCCAGCTGCTTTCAGTTCGCCATAAGTATGCAACCTACCCATATCGGCTACATAAAGGCGTTTTGTATCGTAAGGGGTCCCGGATCGGTCCATAGTAAAACACCTAAATCTTTGCCAATCGTTGGACACGTGGCTTACTATATTAGCTATAACTTGAGCAGCCATTGAAATATTTTCATAAAGCAAATAAGACAGAGATAAAAATAAACACGCTCCATTGCCAGGTATCTCATTCACTCTACATCGGATTGCTAATCCTTCAACTGTGACTGTTACAATTTTTCCATCCATTTTTCAAACAAACGTAAGTTTACTTAACGAAAAATACAAACTTTTTTAAGTAAGTAGGTAATCGATATGACACTTTGATATAAACGTCAGTATAATATAATCAATGGAAAAAAAAGCAAATCTAAGCTGGCACCTAATCGGCATGAAACTTTAAAATAAACATAATTTTAATCAACGAAGAAAAAAACAAATAATACTATCTAATTTGGAACGAAACTTGTACACCTCCACAACCTCTAAAGAAAACATTTTCAATTCCAAGTCCCTTATTTCAAAAACATAGGACTTTCATACAAACTTCCAACCCCCGTTTTACCCCCTTAGGAATACTAACTAATTTGGAACGAAACTTGTACACCTCCACAACCTCTAAAGAAAACATTTTCATTTCCAAGTCCCTTATTTCAAAAACATAGGACTTTCATAAAAACTTCCAACACCCGTTTTACCACCTTAGGGGTGGAGTTTCGTAAAATCCTTTCTTAGCGGACATCTAGACCCTATAAGGAACTTACCTGCCAAATTTCAAGTTTGTATGTCTTATAGTTTCTGAGATACGGTGATGAGTGAACTTTCGCTTTTATATATATAGATTATTATTAATTTAGTGATAATTTGTGTAGGTTCGAAATTAAATAGTAATAATGAGATAAAATTTTAAATAAATGAAACAATCACTTAAAAATCTACACTATCATATTAAACTAACACGATATGTTTTGACGCACAGCGTCTTCTTCAGGTAAATGTCATTTTAATCTACTGACAAAATTATTTATAGGTCTTTTAGATAATACGGTATGCGCCAAAACAAAGGACACTGAAATTAGGAAGCCTGTGAACTATAATCGCGTCATACGAAACAAGTTACAATAGTTGTCATGGTATTTTTAAACATTGTTTATTCTAACAAACTCTCAAAAAGATTCGAAATGGTGCTTACAACGCAAGAAAAAATATTTATTATTGAGTATTATTTCGGCTCATACGGGAATGGACGATCAAATGGACCTAGTTTGTTAATGGTTGTCAATCAATTTCGGGAAGAGTTTCAGAAGCCTGCACCGACTAATAAGGACTTGTTAAGAGTCATTGCAAAATTTCGACGAACCGAAAGCGTTCTAACTCAACGCAAAGCTGTACTGGTCGTCCAGTTACCGTGATAACAAATAATGCGAATCAAGGAAGGCTATTTCAAGAGCTGTTAGAATAACCAAAAAGAAGTCTCCGCAGAACATCTCTAAAAATGAATTTGAGTGAAACGTCTACCCGAAGAATGTTTAAGAAGATTGGTGGTTTTCCCTATAAAACACAGATTGGGTAACACTTGACAAGACAAGACAAGAAATCAAGAGTTGTTTATTGTGCTTCAGTCTTGGCGATGGTTTATGAACAACCCCTATTTTTTTCTAATGTGTGGTTTACAGACGAATGTCACATCCATCTGAATGGATTTATCAATCGACAGACAAATCCTTTTCTTGGTTTTGAACGACCAGACATCATCGTAAAGAAACCTCTTCATAGTGACCGTGTAACGATTTGGTGCGCAGTGTCAAGTAATGGATTATTGGGCCCTTACTATGTGGAAGATGAGCGTAGAAGACCCGTTACACTAAATCAAGTGCGATATAGAGAACAAATTTTGACACCATTTTTTATTGATCTAAGACAATTCTGTCGTGCCAGAAGCATTGAATACCCAATGGTTCCAACAGGATGGGGCTACTTGTCATACCACGACAACATCCTTAGAATTTTGAAGACCGCATAATTTCCCGTAACACGAATTTTCCTTACCCTTTTCATTCACCTAACAATGGGGAGATCGCGGTGCAGGCGGATCAGAGTTAATACTACTTTTATTATCTTCTTTCCTTTTATTTTACATAAATTTAAGAGCTTTCCTCACGGAATGATGAAAAATAGAATACGCAACTCGTGCGGTGCGCAGGTAATCCCATCACTCGTGCTTTTGATCGCGCTCGCCATCAGCTCGCGCGACAAACGCACTCGTGATTAGATCACCTGCTTTCCGCACTCGTTACGTAATGTACTATTTTTTGCGTAATAAATTAGTAATAAAATATAGTTGTAGTTGCGATTGGGTTCTATGAAATGGATATTCTGGCTTGACATAAATTTGTTATTTAATTTAATGGAGATGCTACTATATCGATGACGAGAAGTAAGCACTGAAGGTAAAATATTTCTGATAGACCTCGTATCACGAAAGAGTTGTGGTGTGTCTTAAAAGCAGAACAATTTAAAACAAATTTACATTTTTTAATAATATTTTTAAAATAAATGAGAAACCATTTACATCCTTCTTTCCCAGATTGCTCAGTTTACCAGCAATTGATTGAAGTATTATTGAAGTTATACTTCTATTCATGCACTCGGTGAAAAAGATTTGTGTACAGTTAAATAGGAAAAATCATTACATATGTAATGGTGTGAGTAAGAGAGAGACAGACACACTTATAAGGTATAGGTCTCCCAACGAAAGTTTGGGACAGCCACGTGTTAGTCGGCGCAGGTAGGCGGAGTCTTTCTATCAGTGGCGGACGGAAATAAAAATATATTATACATCTTAAATTAATTTTTAATGTATGATGCTAACATAATTAAGAAGAATTTATTTTATATAAATTTGTTACTGCCCACTTTAAAATAAAAAAATACATACATTTAAAAAACAACTCAGAAACTCTCTCAGCATATTCGTAGCTAAATACAGTTTACAAAACCATTCCAGCTACCACACTGACAAGCTTTCACCTCCGAATTTTGTAATGTAAGATGGATCGGAATGCTTTTTTTGCACTGGATTCGTTAGAGTATCAGGAAATTTGTCGCTATTTTTTATAATGTAAAAATGGGAAATTGCATTTCTGCATTCGAAAAGTACATTCCGAACAGACAATAGGGAGAAAACTTACGACTCGGTAGTTATTGCTGAAAATGGGTTCAATTTCTATACTCGGGGATTTTGGAGTCGCTGAACACGAATATCATGATGCCAAAAGTCTCCGCGGCACTTGGTGCCTAGGGTGTTTACCTATTCTCCTGTGGTTTCATGTAAATTCTGTACGAAATCAGTGCACACTTTGTACTCGGCGGTTTTTTGAGTCGCTAAATACGATTATAATAATGGCGATGGTCCTCGAAACACCTGGTGCTTTAGACGGACCTCGTCTCCAGGAATTTTATGCAAATTCGATACAAAAAGAATATGCACAATTGCACACGGTACTAGGAGGTTTTTGGGGTCGCTTACCACAAATATCATATAACGATTTTCCTAGATCATTGGCATACAAATTTATGAATCCATGCGCGTGCATGGAAGTATAACTTCTGCCGGCAGTCCGACTAACTGCCACACTAGGTTTTTTTAGATTCTACCTGTTTCTTAGTATAAAATTAAATACTTACATTGTTCTGTTATAATCATTTTTGGAAAAATAATTATGTTGTTTAATAATTAAATTTGGAGTACATTTCTCTAAAAAGTTACTGGTGGAAATATTTAAATTAGGGTCATCTATTTCACATATTGTCTTCGGAATTGAAACATTATTTAGCCCTAAAAAAAATACAATAAGTAAAGTGTAACTATTTATACAGGTTAAATTATGTAAAATATTTTTTTCAGAAACGCGTATAACCCTCTGAATACACGAACTAATGTTAGATGAAAAATGTATACGAAAGGAAAAGCTATTACATTTTGATTTAGAATAGGATGTTGTCGTATGAGAAGCAAATTTCGGGACACATAACAAAATAGAAATCACAAAAAAATGAGATATACTTTAAACATACTTCAGAATTTTAATAAAATTACTTACCCATTTGAAGAGAGAAAAAAGTAAGCTTTATTAAATTAATTAAACAATAAATTAATTTGATTATAATCTTACCTAATATCGGTTTAAGTCCATTATTAATTTCTTTGTTATTCTCACATGTTTTGAAAGATAAACTTAAAACAATAACACAAATAAATTTCATCTTTATATCATAAAGCCCTTTGTTTCAGTGAATAACAATTCATAATATTCCAGTTCTCATACTGAAATTCAACAACTTAAAGTAGGTATATCGGATACCGTTGGTAATTTTTAGAGCTTCTCTTGGTTTATTAGTGTCATTGTGTTTGAAATCCTATATACATAGGAACTTATTAACCTCATTTTCAATCCCCATTCAACAATGCGTATACTTATGAATAAATGGAGTTTTAGGTAGAGAAAAGTTAGAAATTATGTATAATACTGTAACGGGATAACCGATTAAGGAAAGGACTTTAACTTAAAAAAAGGTTATTCCAGAAATCTCTAGGCATAGCGACTAGATTAAATCCTGTTTCTAGCAAATTCTAGAATGTTCATTTGTTGTATATAAGAGCATATATGGGCAGTTAAGTGGAATTTAAATAGTTCATTGTTATTGTCAATCAGATTAGGCGTTATCCTGGATAATTGATAAAAAAGAACAAGATATCTTAGCATAGGAAACAAAAAAATGGCATGAAATTCTAACAAGAATGTTTGATATTATAAAATTTTTGGCAAAACAAAATTTGGCTTTACGTGGCCACTGGGAAGGCGACAATAGTACTAATAAAGGTAACTTTTTAGAATTGGTAGATCTGCTAGCAAAATACGATCCTGTCCTCAGAGAACATTTAGTAAGGATAAAAATGGGCCAAACCATTTCTGTTACTTACATGTCACCTGGTATTCAAAACGAGTTGATAGAAATTATGGGAAAAAAAGTTCGCCAAGAAATTTTGACTCGTGTCCAAAAGGCCAAATATTATTCTATCATTTTTGATAGCACCCCGGAAATTTCCCATAAGAATCAAACAAGCCAAACAAAATCAGGAAGTTAGAGTTGAGGAATCTTTTATAGATTTTATTGAAACGAAAGACAAAACTGCAGAAGGTATTAGTGACATGATAGTAAATAAACTTAAGGCTGACGGGCTCGACATTATGAATTGCAGAGGACAAGCTTATGATAACGCTGCAACGATGGCTGGATGTCACACAGGTGTTCAACAGAGGATAAAGAAACTTTGACTGCACTAGAAAAATTGACGAACACCAATGGAAGCTTAACGACACGAGCTGAAGCTGGAAGCTTACTGGTTGCCATGCAGTCATTTTTATATCTATCTTATTTAGGCTTCTGGCAACCAATACTTCTTGAAATTAATGACACTCAAAAGTATTTGCAAAAAGAGGGTTTAAACATATATCAGTGTGCTCAAAAAATATGTTCTTTACAGACATTATTGGAAGAGCAACGAGAAGAATTGGCACACAACGCTATAAAATACGCTAAAACTATGTGTGAAGAACTTAAAATTTCTTTTGAACCTCAAAGACGGATAAAGAAGAAGCATATATTTAACGACGGTAGTGTAGATGCTGGGTTATCTTTCGAAGATGAGCTACGTCGATCACTGCTATCTTCAATAGATAAAGTAACTGTTAAAATTCGGGAAAGGTTTCAACAGTTACAAAATCTTTCACAAAAATATCCATTTTTAATGCCTCCGGTGATATTGGGTGTAGACGAACTCAACTTAGACCATGCTTCTGAAGATATTAATAGAGAAGAGTTTAAACAAGAGCGCGCACGTCTGCTAGCTTTTATAAATTCAGCAGATCCAGATTGTAAAAAAGACCTCATTAAGTCCAGCTCTCTGGACTTATTAAAATATATAATTGAATCAAAATTAGAAGATGGCTTACCAAACATTATAATAATGTTGAGAATATTTCTGACAACTGCTATAGGCAACGCCTCTTGCGAGAGAAGTTTCTCAAAATTAAAATTAATAAAAAATTATCTACGTTCAACGATGTCAACTTTTAGGTTGTCAAATTTAGCCATTTTGGCGATTAAACACGAAGTTGACGTCGACATTGATGATTGTGTCAAATACTTTACTTTAAAAAAACAAAGAAGATTAAATTCTTTGAAATGATATTTTTTTGATATTCTAGTTGGCTTACGTTTTTAAAATAAAATAAGATTTAAACTAATAGATATTTAATTAATATATGGGGGCGGCAAATTTTAGGGCGGCCCCAAGGGGCCAAGTTCGACGCTACGCCACTGGTTATCCAGTAGAGTTCTGTGTATCTTGTTACAATTTTAACACGCTTTTATTAGCTTCACCTGTATGTATGTATGTATGTATGTATGTATGTATGTATGTTTGTTTGTTTGTAACTCTCCACTCCGCTTTGCGCATGTCTGCAGTTTGGGCTAATATTTCGCTCATCTTTAATCTATGTACCGCTTATCGTCAAATTTTATTAACTGGGTGTGTAGCTCAGATGCTAAAGCGCTCGCTTAGCATGCGAGAGGTACCGGGATCGATGCATGGCAACTCCATTTTTTTTTTGTTCTGATTAATTTGGTAAAGATGTGATTATTATTTTTATTTCATACTAATACATTATAAACAAATAAATCCTTAGTTACCGTAACTATAAACATGTTCATAACTCCCTTGGTAGTTATACTAAGCAATTATAAATCCTTAACTCCCTCTAATGTATTTACAATACGGTTAACTTTCAGCCACTGTAGAAACTTGTCATATTCTTTTTTATACTTCGGTTCTGACTTAGTCGGTAGTAGTCCGGCACGAGCTTTCTCAGCTTTTTGTAATAAATCGCCTGAAATCTCACTTTTCTCCAGGTTTTCATTCATTTTCACAAATTAATAAATTTGATAAATTTTTATTTACAAATTTGTCAGTTGATATATCCATGGTAATCATGCCTACTTAATTATTAAACAACGTTGGTTTAATTTTGAAAACCAGCAAATTTTGGTTTTCACATTTAATTAGTATGAAATAAAAACATTTATCTATCACGTGAGTTATTGGATGTTAATAACCTCGTGCAACTTAACAATCCCTCGGGACTAGCGTCCCTCGGGATTGCAACCTGTTGCCCTCGGTAATTAACATCCTCATAACTCCCTTGATACATAAATAACTATAACACGCTTTTATTAACTTCACCTGTATGTATGTATGTATGTATGTATGTATGTTTGTTTGTTTGTAACTCTCCACTCCGTTATATAATTATATCTAGAAAAGTTATCGTTTTTTTGAAAAAACACAAGAATACTTTTTTGTTTAGAATTAATTTTTACATCGATTGTCAAATTATGACAGCTGTCATATTGACAGTTTTCGAAATAAACACTATTTTGTGAATATCTCGAAAAGTGATCGTTTTTTTGAAAAAACACAAGAATACTTTTTCGTTTGGAATTAAATTTTACATCAACTGTCAAATTATGACAGCTGTCATATTGACAGTTTTCGAAATAAACACTATTTTGTGAATATCTCGAAAAGTTATCGTTTTTTTGAAAAAACACAAGAATACTTTTTCGTTTGGAATTAAATTTTACATCAACTGTCAAATTATGACAGCTGTCACATTGACAGTTTTCGAAATAAACACTATTTTGTGAATATTTTGAAAAGTAATCGTTTTTAACACGCTTTTTATTATTCATAATTAACTTCACCTGTATGTATGTATGTATGTATGTTTGTTTGTTTGTTTGTAACTCTCCACTCCGCGGCTGCTGCCTCGGGTGAGTCCCATATCGTTATTTTTAGTCACTACCTCCCCGTGCCGGGAGTGGGTAATAAACAATACGTTTAATTATAAACGATATGAATGAAATTGTCTTAGAATTAATCTAACAATTCTTTAGATTTCACAATAGTAATTTTTTTTCCAAGTTCTGAAAACAATACGTTTAATTATAAACAATATGAATGAAATTGTCTTAGAATTAATCTAACAATTTTTTAGATTTCACAATAATAATTTTTTTTCCAAGTGATTGAAACAATATGTTTAATCATCAACAATATGAATACAATAAATATAATTTGAGAAATCAAAAAAACACGCTTTCAAAGCATTTCCAACTAAATAAACGAATAATGATTGAGTGAGGGTCTTGTAATCGTCACAGCAAATTAACGAATCTATTGAAATAAAATAAATTGGACTAAAAAGTAAAAAATAAATATAGTTTAAAAAAACTAAAAAACACGCTTTTATAAAGCATGTTTCTGAAAAACATCGAACTAAAAAGTTAAAAATAATTTTCAAAATAAAATTAAAACAAAAATAAATGAAAATTACTAGTATTATTGTGAAAAAAGCGTGGGCGCTGCATACCATATTTATCGAATGTCAAGCGCCCACGCTTTTTTCACAATAATACTAGTATTTTTCATTTATTTTTGTTTTAATTTTATTTTGAAAATTATTTTTAACTTTTTAGTTCGATGTTTTTCAGAAACATGCTTTATAAAAGCGTGTTTTTTAGTTTTTTTAAACTATATTTATTGTTGAATAAATTGTGGTAAAGTCCCCATAAGTCTTTCAATTCCAACTTTATTATTGAAATTATAATTTTATAGTGGATGGAGTGTACCTTGAAAAAACAAAAGAAAAACGCTTGGCGAGCTTCGGAACGATAAAAATGTCGGATTGCTTACTGGCGCATAGTTTTAAATATGTATCTTCAAACGATTCGACCGTGTATCGAGGAAATTTTACCGGATTCGGCCGTCCGATTTTGTCACTGCAAAACAGGATGCCGCGTGACACGATAAAAAATATTTTTTAGGTATTTAAAGGTTCTAAATGGTATTTGGGAGGTAGTAGATGAAAAATCGGTATACACACTGCTAATTTTGCCCTGTTTTTTTTGTAATAATTACAAAAATCGAAAAACGACTTTTTTGTTAATAAAATTTTTCTAATTTATTTTGGAGAAAAACTAGTTAAAATAAAAATTGAAGATTTTAAAAAGTTTTTCAATATAAAAGATATTTAATTCCATAATCAATTAACCGAGATAATTAAAAAATAACACATGAATATAGAAATTCGTTCCGGTTCGACGTGTGTCGTGTGAATGAGTGGCACGATTACCGTTTCTAATTTAAAATCCGACCGGACACACAAATAGAATTAAATTTATTCTGTGCTGATTATTTTTGCATTTATACTTTATACTTTGGATGTTTCGACTATTATGCTAAATGTTAAAAAAATGAGACCAATCAGGGTTGGACTATTTATTGAATAAAAAATCCTGGAATATTACAAAACCCTAAAAAATTACACAATTCAAAAGTTCTAAGGGAAAACTATAAAATTGTAAAAAACTAGAGAAAAATAAAAAAAATCGTAAAAATACCCAAAGACCTTACTATGCTGCGACCTAATAAATCTTTTTTGTGTACACTTAATGTATTTATAAAATAATAATGTCTAGACAGAGGTTCCCACACTTTGTTTTCTCGTAGACACTTTCAAAATGTTAGTGATTTCAGTGAATCTACTTACATTTCTTTCATATTCAAAAAGACAAAGACATGTTGCCTATCCACTAAGAGGCAAACATGCGAATCATCCATTGGAATGAATGATCAGACACTGGTAGCGGGCGACTTGATTACTCTGGTTGGTATAACGATTTCCCAGGACTTACTATCGAACGAACATATTGCATCCATAGCAACGGCAGCAGGAAAGAAATTAGACTTTTAAGAGTACAGAAATATTTATGTCCATCCAACTTAGCTACTCTTTACAAATCCCAAATACCACCTAATCTTGAATACTGCTCGCATGTATGGGGTTCGGTGGCTCCATCAAGGCTCTATAATGCCTCCACTTGTCAGACCAGCCAGAGCAACGCGACGTGCCAAATCCATGCATCCTTATACTGTTCAGTGCCAGACATCGAGAACGAATCGATTCGATCGTTCCTTTATCCCCAGAGTCTCCAGATTGTAAAACTCCTTACCTTCCCACGTCTTCTCTACTCGTCCTAGAAGTGGGGAAGTGAAACAGTGAAAAAAAAAACGAATGTGGCAGTCAGTGGGACTGCCGGCAGAAGTTATACTTCTATGCACGCGCCCAGATTCATAAATTTGTATGCGAATGATTTAGGAAAATCATATGATATTCGTGTTCAGCGAACCCAAAAACCTCCTAGTACCTTGTGCACATTCTTTTTGTATCGAATTTGCATAAAATCTTAAGCACCAAGTATTTCGAAGACCATCGCCATTATTATAATCGTATTTAGCGACTCAAAAAACCACCGAGTACCAAGTGTGCACTGAGTTCGTACAAAATTTACATAAAACCCCAGAAGAAGAGGTTAATACCATAGGCACATGATGTTCGTGTTCAGCGACCCCAAAAACCCCGAGTATTTAAATTGAACTCATTTTCAGCAATACTTACCGAGTTGTAAGTTTTCTCTCTATTGTCTGTTCGGAATGCACTTGTCGAATGCAGAACTGCAATTTCCCATTTTTACATTATAAAAAATAGCGACAAAAAAACGCATTTCGATCCATCTTACGTAACAAACTTCGAAGGTTTTAGTGCTTTATTTCCTCGACTATTCGTAAAAACTCTTTTTATGTAGCCAACAACCCTAAAAGCATAGAGCAGAATATACTGCAACCATGTGACGGTACTTTAGACTACAATACAATACTCATTACTGAATATTATTATCAATATAAAATGCTTAACTTTATGTGTATACCTACGTGAAAGAATTATAAAATAATCTGTCAAATAATCATGTGGTTTGTCACTATGATATTCATACATTAGTTCACACTGTTTTTTGTATATCTATTCCTTTTCAATGTACTGAATGTTGAAACGGTATTCAAAGGACTTATAGTTATGACTAATAACATGTAGTAAATATTTCATCTTTGTTTTTACCGACCAATATACCTTATAAGTGTTTCTGTCTCTCTCCTACTCACACCATTACATATGTAATGATTTTTCCCATTTAACTCTACACAAATCTTTTTCGCCGAGTGCACGAATAGAAGTATAACTTCAAAAAAAGAAAACAAGCCAAAAATATGAAGATTAAAGCTAACGATGGAAATTTGCGGCTTGACTGCGTTTTAACCTTAAATTCCACTAAAAAATATGTATACTAAACGTATATAACATGATTTGAACATAAAACATGATTTTTGCAACTTAACAAGTAGTAATGGAATAATACTTTAACTAAGTACATTTCTTCCATATATACAAAACTAGTAAAAAAATATAAAGATTAGACCTAACGATGGAAATTTGCGCCGCGACTGCGTTTTAACCCTAAATTCGAACTGAAAAAACGTATATTAAATGTAAATAACCTGATTTGATCATAAAACATAAATCTATCCAATACTTTGGCATAGTAAAGCCCTCTGATCGTTTTGCCCTTCTCCAGGTTGTTGATGTAGATTATACCTTTTGAATCCCAAAAAACAGTGGCCATCAGTTTTTCGGCCGATGGGACAGACATGGCACAAAAAGAATAACTTAGAGTTTAAGGTTTTAATTGTTGATTTAGCTAATAATCTCCCTGTCATTTACGTAATGGACCACGTGCTTAAAGAGGAATTAAGTAATGTGTCATTAGTTGAATTAGGACGATCAAAAATCCGATTGTTTACTACTGTATCTGTGGCTAACGTGTTTAGAGGCGTTACCGGTTATAGGTAAAGATTGTAGGCTTAAGTCATTTTTTTAAATTGTTCCTATTTCTTTTTTGTATAATTTTTAAATTTCAAAGAAAGAAAAACATAGGTTTCATTGTCAGTACCACGACTAACCTTTTTTTCTGTTTTTGAAGTTATACTTCTATCTCTGGATCTGCAAATTTGGGGAGGGGCGAGCTAGTGCTTAGCCAGCACTGAGGCCACATATGACCCATTGTGAATCCTCCCGTATTGTAGGGATATCTCCACCTCAGGCTGTCACCAGGCCTAGTGATTTAAAATAGGTGATAAGGCTCCGAGGGGGATCTCCCTAACATCGGCTGGTGTAAGCCAATACTCGCCCAAAACGGATCTTCTGATTTCAGAAAAAGCCATACATAATGTGTTCTACTGTTTCCTCTTCTTGTTCGCAGCCTCTGCATAGCGGCGATTCTGTTAATTTCATCCTAAAGAGATGTTGTCGCAATTGGCAGTGACCTGTCAAGATTCCCACAGCTGTTCGGAGATTTTGTCTGGTCAATGCCTTAAATTTTTTTGCTGTTTCCTCGCCAGGATGAGGTAATAACTCTCTGGCCAGTCTACAGTTCGTAGTTTCATCCCAGCACTGTATGAATTTTTTGTGAGAGTGCTGTTTGATAAGGTCCACGACTGCGGACAATGTTAGCTTGGTAGATGGGCGGGGGCTAACATATTTGTAACCCGCAACCCTCCTTGCTAAATTGTTCGCAATGCGGTTGCCTTTAGAGTTCCCATGTTCTTTGATCCAGCTGAGAGTGACCACGTTATTCTGGCTGGCCTCAGTTGGAGATTGGTGACATTCTAGTACTAAACTTGAAGTGAAACGTGGTCTATTCAAGGTCAGTAGTGCTTGTTGGCAGTCTGTGTATATATTTATATTCCTGCCTGAGATGTTCCTATTGATTAATTCTTTTGCAGCTATGGTTATGCCTGTGAGTTCTGACTGAACCACACTTGACAAGCCACCCATAGCTCATTTTATTTTTAGGTTTAAAGATCTAGAGTAAACTCCACATCCTACACCTTGCTTTGTTTTTGATCCATACGCTATACGCTATACGCTATACTTCTATTCATGCACTGGATTTGTGTGGGGTTGAATGGCAAAAATCATTACATATGTAATGGTGTGAGTAAGAGAGAGACAGAAACACATATAAGGTATATTGGTCGGTAAAGACAAAGATGAAATATTTACCACATGTTTAGTCATAACTATAAATCCTTTAAATACCGTTTAAACATTCAGTACATTGAAAAGAGATAGATATACAAAAAACAGTCTGAGCTAATGTTTTGGAATATCATAGTGACGTATTACATTGTGTTTGACAGAGTATTTTATAATTCTGTCACGTAAGTAAACATATAAAGTTTAGTATTTTATATTAATAATATTAATAATAATATTCAGTAATGAGTATTGTATTGTAGTCCATACTACCGTCACATGGTTGCATTATATTCTGCACTATGCTTTTGAGGTTGTTGGCTACATAAACAGAGTTTTTAAGAATAGTCGAAAAGTGCATTCCGAATAGACAATAGATAGAAAAATTATAACTCGGTAAGTATTGCTGAAAATGGGTTCAATTTATGTACTCGGGGTTTTTAGGGTCGCTGAACACGAATATCATGATGTCGAAACTCTCCGCGGCACTTGGTGCCTACGGTACTCTTCTCCTGGGGTTTTATGTAAATTCTGGACAATCAGTGCACACTTGGTACTCGGTGGTTTTTTAAGTCGCTAAATACGATTATAATAATGGCGATGGTGTTCGAAACACCTGGTGCTTAAGACGGACCTCGTCTCCAGGAATTTTATGCATATTCAATACAATATGAGTGTGCACTCGGTACTAGGAGGTTTTTGAGGTCGCTGAACACGAATATCATATAATGATTTTGCTAAATCATTCGCATACAAATTTATAGAAGTATAACTTCTGCTGGCAGTCCCACTGACTGCCACACCCGTTTTTTTTGGCAATATGTTCATTTATAACAACTTTATCTTTATTCTTCTTCTTTCTTATAGTTATAGGTATTTTGGCTTTTTCCCTATAATATTTCAATGAGTATCTCTACTCCACTGTTTGCCTAATTTTTCCTGGTATATATAAAAAATACTATTAATTATCCGTCAAAAGGTTATTTATCATAAATGAGTAAAAAAGACTATGTCCTATGAAATAATTTACTTAGTTAGACAGCGAGTCTAATCTGACATGTGAAAAGATCATCTGGTTTCATAATAATCGCGAAATGTTTACAACTTTAATAATTAATCATCATTCCACAGCATCGAATAGATGATACACTAAAAGCCAACTTTCTATATAAAAGAGAAGATCTTTGTCTATAATTTTATAACAAATTATTATGCGGTACTTTTGTCAGTGATATACCATCAACCAAAAATTGTGGTTTACGTATCCAATCATTTATCATATCACATTTTATTTATCTTCCATGCATGCTTCTATAGATGATTGAGTTAGTTTCAGGAAACGCGGATGCTGCGGTTTTATTTGCGGTTTATGTAGGAGGATCTAATACAGAAATGTTACTCAACAACTTAATAAACTTTGTATATCTTGGAGAAATCTAGAACTGAAATAACAACTGTATTCAAAATGTTGTATTATTATGTTAAATAACCTTTTAATAGGGTTTTGTTTTTTATTATACTTTTCTGAAAATATATTATTTAAATACTGAAGTCAAGACTAATTTATTAAAGTTGAAGGTATAGCACGAAGAATAGATAGTCCGCTTTTCCATAATAGTTCATCGATACAATAATAAACCCATATAATATATAATATTAATTTATTTATTTAAAATTAGTTGTAATAAAAAAAAGAGTGTGCGTGTAACCTTTACGCGCGATTGAAGTAAAACTTTTTGACGTACGTATCGAAAAATAAATATTTAATTACAATTCAATTATATTTATTGTCTATATACTTTACAAAAAATGATATAATGTTATAGTCGGTTCAAATAGAAGTGCCATCAAGTAGTCTCTGGAAAATTCAAATTTGTAGTGGCAGCACCCGCGTTTAGTAAAATTTGAATCGCAATATTAGCCAGCTTGTGTACAGATCGCGATCTGTGTAAAACTAATTAAGTATTAATATGCACAGTTTAAAGAGATCCTAGATATTACTTTCAAGCGTAATATTTACTTTTTTTGGATCACATCAGAAATAACCTCAATATACCTAACTATAAAACTTTTGACACATAGGCACATAGCGATGACATATAATTCCCTAAATAAAGATCTGTTTCCATTGAATCTAGTAATAAAGTTAAAGATGATCTCACACGTACCCAGTCCACTTGATGACACTTCTATCTGAATCGACTATATATTTTTATTATTTATTAGAAATAGAAATTTGAAAGTTATCATTATTTTTTATATATGAAATAATAGGTTTATGATAACTAAAATTTGAAACATAGATTTTACTCTCTAAATACCATTAAAGTATTTGAAACCATTTAAAAATTTTGAAAATTTTATAAATAAATTTTGAAAATTTTGAAATTTTTGAAAATTTAAGCTCCTCACATAGCTGAAATCACACCGTTACATCCATCAGAATCTTCCGTTAGAATCTAACGTTAGAATATGACGTCAGAATTGTAACGTTCCGTTACAATTACTTCCGTTAGAAAATAAATCTGAGTTACCCCTAGTCGCGCCTAAAGAAGTTTTACTTCAATAATAGGTAAACAATATTAAAAATATACACACATTACGTTTAGAATGTGTGATTTTGTAGCTGTATCTACCTTATTGTAATACAACACAACACAAGAGCCTTCGATAGTTAGATAACCATTTCATTTTGTAGCATTTTATAGCATATTCCATAAAATTTAAAATCCTGAGTTGAGTTTGTTTTCTTCAGTTCTACGAAGGATCTGTTATTGCTGGTAAAAGATCAGCCATCCTGACTAGTGGTTTTATGGCCTTTATGGCTACCTAACCAAACCTAAAATAAGTATAAGCAAGTGTTAAAACATTTTGAATATTATTATTTTATTAACAAAAACGTGCAACATGCTTCTTTACCTAACGCAAAGCTTCCCTATAAACAATTATTTACTATCATAATATGTATGTATGTATATAAACTTACTTAATCAAATCATAATGAATGTCGCTGTCTCGTCTTTTTTTCATTTTCATTTTTCTTCAAATCTTTCTGGCGCTGATAATATGCCCTTTGACGTTAACAATTTTTTTTTTCTTTTTAGCTCTTTAAGTCTATAAAACGAAAATAGCTAGGTATAAATAATAGGTATAAATAATTAGGTATAAATAGTGTAATTACACACCAAACATAAAATGCATGCATATAGATTACTCACTCATTTTCATTCAATATTTTTTCATCACTTTTTTTATTAATAAATCCACTTTGTTTATTCATATTTAAAACAAACACTTTATACACAAATTTAAACTATTCACCACCAATGTATTTTGGTTAACAAGCTGTCAATTCATACAATTACAGATTTAACTTTTATTTATTTAATATAGTAGGCGGAATCGTGTTAGGTATTTTATATCAGGTTTTATTTCCGTTACATTAGAATGACGTCACGTCCGTCCGCTAGAATTACTGAGTTACCCCTAGTCACGCCTAAAGAAGGTTTACTTCAAAAAAAATGGAAAGGTGTTTTTCTGTCCATGGATGTCTCAGTGGCCAAAAAGAATGTGTTTTGAACAATTTGTTTACAAGAATTTAAACGAGTACTTCTTTAAAAGTGGCGCATTCTACCAGGCAAGAAGTCGAAGTTTAGGATTGTCTAAAACTGTTATTTTATTCACAATTATATAAAAAATAATTCAAGCCTATTACAAAATTGCTAAATATAGACCATTGCTAGTCGTAACTTTCCATCTTTTGATTTTTATATTGGTATACATAATTGATGGGTTATATCTCAGACTACCAGTAGACCAATAAATGTAAAGCTAATCTAACTTTAAGTACGGGACAATAAAGAAAAATTTAAAGAAGAAAATAGCAGTCGACAATATTTATAAAACCCTTGGAGGGAAGCAAGTTCCTTTGTCAGAATATGAACAAAAATTAATAAGAATAACCCAAACAAACCTAGAAGGTTTCCCCGCAAGAAGCGAAGATGATGTCACAGTTGAAACATTTTTGTTTAATAGAGTTGTTGGAATTTCAGATGAAAAGTGTCTGTCCAGAAATGGATTTTAGAGCTATCGAGCATGCTCTACAGTTGTATAACTACAATTCATTTTCTCAACAAAGTTTTTACATACCTGTTACTTACTTGGAGGTGTAAGTAGTTATGCAATTAATTGCAGTACAAATTTTACAGTCTTTATTTAACCGAAATCATTGCTAAAAAAATAATCGTACAAACAATTAAAATTATCTACATGTCGATCACTTTTTCTTACATTCTATCTCCGTTGATTTTCTAGTGCATCAATATTCCAATTATCGTGCAAATCTGCTACATCTTCAAAAAAATCCATGGTACAATTTTAAATTTCATTTTTTTGAGGTTATAAACTCTCTGTAAAACATTTATCTAGTACTTTGTAGGTCAGGTAAATTAAACCGCCCTAGAGTGTTGTTACCGACAAGTTTTAACGTACCAACGGGTGAAGAAACACTGGTTTAGAGCCCTTAGTAAAGCCAAACATTTGTAGGTTGTATTCAAACCAGTTGCCTAAGAGGACAATACAACGATAATATCGGTCATACTATTTTTTAATACCATTTTTATCGTTCTATTATTTTTTAGCTTTATAATAGGTATTAGTTTTTGCAATTACCTCTCCTTTAGAACTAAGTTACTACTTAAAGAGTATTCTTTTGAGGTCTGAAAACAGAAAAATGTCACTGGAGGCCTGATTTTGAAAATACGGTGAATATGAAAGAATTCATCCAATTTTGCCATTATTTTGATTAATTTGTGGTATGTCGTAGTGTCTTAATAAAAAAGTATTTTGTTTTTCTTTTTCAAAGCAGACGATTTTTTCGTTTGTGGATGTTCTGACTCTTTTAGAAGTAATCAATAAATAATTTACCTTACCTATACAAAAATACTGATGTCATAACATTCCAAACAGACTGTTGCGTCTTTCTACACTTTGAATCGCGTTGAATCCAGTCTTCTGACTGTCGATTAAACTTTGAAGTTTAGTGGTGGTTAAGTTTTGGCAGTTATCTTTTCATCAGGACTAAATTTCTTTTTAGTGAGTATTCTTTTGAGGTCTGCTAACGAAAATCACTCAGTAAAGCATTTTGTTGAAGAATACGGTAGATGTGGTAGATATTTGTAGCCCAACTGGTGCAATTTTGTCACAATTTTTCTTGATAGTGTATTGCATAAAAAAAGTATTTTTTTCTTCTTTAAATCAGGTGTTTTTTGCGTGATGTTGATGTTCGGGCCCTTTTCAAAGTAATCGATAAACATTATTCCATACCTATAACTAAAGTGATAACTTTCCGAATAGACTGTTACGTCTTTTCACGCTTTGTAGCCGAATGAAGCCAGTCTGCTGACTGTCGATTGAACTTTGGAGTTTAGTGAAGTTGTAGTTTTTGCAGTTATCTCTTTATGAGGACTAAATTTAATTTCAGCAAGTATTTTTTTAAGGTCCTCAAACGGAAAATGTCAGTAGAGATCCGATCTGGAAAATACGGTGAATGTAAAAGAACTTTTGTTATCCAAATAATGCAATTTTTATTGACTTGTGACATAGTCTGTGGTATGAAAAAGTTTTTTTTTCTTCTTCAAATTGGGCGAGTTTTTTGTATTGTTAATGTTCTGACACACTTTGAGATGATCGATGAATATCATACCTTAACTACATCACAATACTGATGTCATAACTTTCCAAAGACACCGTTGCGTTTTTCCACGCTTTGGAGTCGGTTTATCGCGTTGAGTTGTCTAGTCTCCTAATTGTCAATTGAAGTTTGGATGCAGTGGTGATTTAGTTTTGCGAGTATTCTTTTAAAGTCTTTAAACAGAAAAATGTCCATAGCGACCTGATCTGGTGATCTGGAGAATATGGTAAGTGTAGAAAAAAATCGTCGACTAATTAATGCAATTTTGCTATTATTTTCATCATTTATAACATGGTGTATTGTCTTAATAAACATTTTGGTTTCTTCTTCAGATGACAAGGTTTGTTCGTGATGTTGATATTTTTAAAGTAATCGATGAATATTATATCTTCTGAGGCCATAACTTAACAAGCAGACTGTTGCCTCACCGTATGTATACAAGAATAGTAGGATCATTTTTTTTCAGTTTGCCGACGTTTTTATGCAGTTATGTAAGAACTGGTGAGCAGTGATGTCAACTCTACCGATTTAGGAAGTAATCTACCGATAAACCGTTTTTGCTATCTCATCTATCGATTTTTAGATTTTCTTTTTCATTAAGTAGTAGTATTTCAATTTTTGTTATTATAACGCATTTTACATATATACGGATTTGTACTTATTTTTTATTGTATCAATCTACCTATCTTAGAAAGTTTAAGTTGAGAACGCTGCTGGTGAGCGGTAACGATGCAGACCAAAACACGAACTGAGAGCTTTGGTGGAATAGAACGAGTTTTGTGAGAGTAATCCTACTATTCTTGTCTATATAACAAGTACAGAAACTTCTAAACCTCGTGATAAGAAATCACATATGGTGGTACCTGCTGAGCTCAAATCTCACGAAATGTTACGAGCTTGCACAAAATACAATGCGCCTGGAACCTACATTTTAAAAGTATTAACAATAACGGTTTTTACATAAATAACTGGCAATCCAAAATTTAGGAAACCAAGCGATAGAAGAAAAGAAGACACTTTCGTGAGGGAAAACATGCTCCGCTTGAAACGAAATTAATAACACGGGATGGTTTTGACATTGGTTACGCGAAGGTTGACTTTGTAGTGACACTGCAAACAACGACGAGATTATAGAATTTATCCCTTTATAGCCCACCAGATCAAAACGAGCATTTTGATGACAGATCTGCTGAAAATATACCTTTATAAGAGACAATGGCTTCCAACCACTACGACGCCCGATACCAGGCACGGACCACGACTCCTGGCAAGAACCCCTAAAGACCATGACTCTTGATACTCCTGACGCGGACCATAGATCACGGACCACAGACCACGGACCACAGCCTCTGACAAGATCCCCCACCGACCACAACGCTCAACACCTGATGAGAACGAGGGAGATGAACCACAACCTCGATCGAGAGTAGATTCTAAGGACGCCGATCTCCCGATGTCCCGGAACCTCTACCTGTATGCCCGGACCTCGGTGACCACTTCCCGTGACGCCGGACTCTTGACAAAAGCCACCGGTGGTAAGGAGAGCCAACTCATCAGACAGGTGACTATGGATCTCGACACAGTTTGTACCAAATTCTTCCAAAACCCAAGGATGAAATAAATATAACATTTTTATTTTATTCTTTATTTCAATAATTTAGCTTTCAAGTTAATCTCTTTTAAATTTTATTTAATTTATTAAATATTGTAAACAGATTGCTTGAAACGATATTAAATTGTTTCCTTTGAATTATTGCGATAATTATCAGTTCTAATATTTCTATTTAATTCTATTTGCGATACAGTTGGGATGCTCTACAGACGTCTAAGTAGAAGGGATACTTTCATTTGTTGAGCTGACTGACCATTGTAAAAGAGATACAATTCCTTTTAAAACGGTGTGTTAGGTACCCATAAATAAAACAAAGAGTGAAAAAACAAAATGGTTATATTATTTAAATTGGTACATTGCATGTAATTCCAATCTTTAAATATACACAAACGTGATAATTGTGGTTGTGGGAGATTTCTGTAGCATATAGCATATAGTCGACAAAGTCATCACACCTATACTCCCTGTTAACCGCAGGTAATAGGGAGTATTATAGGTATCAGTAAAGACAACCCTGAAAGTGCGTGAGTGAATTTGTACAAGAACGCCTCGCATTCTCGTGTCCTCTAACCGGAATAGGCGGCTTTATTTTCCCTACTTTCAGTATTATAAATAAAAAGTATTAAGTCAAATAATATAACAAAAATATTCCGGTATCTACTTAAGTATAAAAATAATAACAAGGTATTAAGAAAATACATAAAGTCATTCATAACAAAAGGGGAAATGAGGTGTACCCAAGAACACTCACGACAAAAAGTAATCAAAGTAAAATTAGATACAACTCCAAGTGAGTTTAATCGGAAACGATTTTTATTATGTGGTTTTGTGGAAGGAAGTAATATCATAATAAGCTCTTCTTATTAAGGTTTAAAATTTCATAATAAATACACACAAAGATAGAATTGTAAGTCTAGGTGATAAATAAGCAATTGGTCAAATTTAACTCTTTTATTTCACAATTTGTTTACCAAACACTAAATAAGGAATGTGGGGGCAAAAACAACACAACTTGGACTACTTGACGAATCACGAAGCCAGAAATTAAAAAAAACACTGTTCAAGTCCAAGAATGAGTTCTTTGGGAGAAAAATATGGAGATTTTTAGGAGTTTGGTGCGTATGAGGACCCTGTTGTAGGACTTGCGTCCTTTTCAGGGGATGGATGTAATGTTGGGAAAAAATTAGCATCTGTCTGTCGTCGGCCATGCTTCCACAAATCTTCCTCTTCTGTTCCTGGTGTTAATCTTCTTACTTCCGTTTCTTTCTTCCGTGATGGGTGAACGTGCCTAAAGGGTCATTTCTTTTTGGTGTGAGTGTAAGTGTGTGTTGGAGTGTAACCCACGTAATGCAATGTGGGGTTGGGACATTGACGCTGTGGCGTGTCTCCTCCGTCGTAGAGCCCTTCCATTTGGCAAGGACAGAGGAAACCACAGAAATTTTCGCCAAGGGCCCATTTTTTTTAATTTTTTTTATGTTAATAATCTTGTAATTAAACGAGATTAATTAAAATGAAATATAATTATAACCGGCATAGCTTTTAAGTTTCAGAGTTTCATGTTTGCAAAGTTTTTTTTTTTCTATTAATAAATAATATGCCGTAAATATTTTTTTATTTTTTTTACCGCCATATTTCGAATTTTGTGATTTAAATCTGTCTCCGGTAAAAATTTAATAAATCTACAGCTACTTAAAAATACAATTATTCGTAAGTCTTCTAAGATTAAAAATTTAATCAAATTGCCTATATCTTCCGATAGAGAATAAATTATACCCAGTTTAAAGCTATAACGAATTCCACAAAAACCGCACTCTACCCACCAATTGCAATAAAAGAATTCTAATTTGGAATTCGTCTGCTATATTTGACTAATTAATATTACTAAAAGATTCTATTTTATTCAATTTGAATTGCCAGCGGTGCGCCGCGCCGCCTGAAATTGCTCTGGATATCTGACAAAATTCTGGATAACGTCTGTATCAGAGTTGGAAGTTAGAAGTTGCAGTCTCTATCTGTACGTTTGCGCAGCCACTTCCGTTCTATGTGACTTCCGCCGAAGTTTTCGGGGTTTTATCGGAACAATGAATTAGAATTTTAACGGTTCGTTTTTATTTGAACTTTGTGGGTGATTAGGCAATGTATTTTATTCGTAAGTATTTAATTTATTAGATTAGAATTAATTTATTTATCAGTTTCTTGTAAAGTTTTATTTTAATATGGAAATTAGGATAAGATCATTTTTTATTTGTATAAATTTTGTATATAATACAACAAAATAATATTTAATTTACTTTAAAGATACGATTTTTAAGAAAATTGTGTATAATTATATTCTCTAGAAGATAAGCAGACATTTTGGAATTTATGGAACCTGTAAGGGATTTTGTTTTAAAAGCTTTAACACTAAAGTTTTCTTTTTAAACATTGAAATATAAATTTTTAAATAAAATATCAAAACGATATAGAGTGTGTTATATAGTTTATGAATATGTTCAGAGTTTTAACAATGTATTGAAAGTTTTTAAAATATTATTATTTCTTGTTATACGTTCATATTTTATGTACTTTTTTAAGCGACTTCAAAAAACGAGGAGATTTTTTTCTATTTTACCGTATTAATGTTTTTTATGTTTATTCGAGGATAACTTCCGTTCTTTTTAAATGGATTGTGATTATTATTTTTCTGTTAAAACGAAGATATTTTAAAGGTAGTCTAACTATTAAAAAAATGGTGAGAGCATATGTGCGCACTCACCATTTATAAGAATAAATAATTTTGAATTAAATAAATTCGATATTTATTAACTGACTTGAAAAAACAAGGAGAGTCTATTTGACCATATAAATGTTTTTTATGTTTATTCGAGGATCTTCCGTTCTTTTTAAATGTATTGTGATTATTATTTTTCTGTTAAAACAAAGATATTTTAAAGGTAGCCTAACTATTTAAAAAATGGTGAGAGCAATTGCGCGCATTCACCATTTATTAGAATAAATAATTTTTAATTAAATAAATTCGATATTTATTAACTGACTTCAAAAAACAAGGAGATTCTATTTGACCGTATTAATGTTTTTAATGTTTATTCGAGGATAACTTCCGTTTTTTTTAAATGGATTGTGATTATTATTTTTCTGTTAAAACGAAAATATTTTAAAGGTAGCCTAACTATTTAAAATATGGTGAAAGCAAATGCGCGCATTCACCATTTATTAGAATAAATAATTTTTAATTAAATAAATTCGATATTTATTATCTGACTGCAAAAAACGAGGAGATTCTATTTGACTGTATTAATGTTTTTTATGTTTATTTGAGGATAACTTCCGTTCTTTTTAAATGGATTGTGATTATTATTATTTTGTTATTATTTTTCTGTTAAAACGAAGATATTTTATAGTTTAACTAATGTTAATGTGAAAAGACAACCACGCCTTCTAACCTCAACAAAGGAACCTACTTTACTATTCAATTGTTCGTCAATGACTCTCAGAAAGATAATATAAAAATATTCTTACAAAATATATACTTAAATATAACTAATATATAACTAGGTTCTTCATATTTAAACAGTTTTCACTTCTAATGATATCAATTTTGTATATATTACTTATAGTTAAAGACATTTTTAAATACCGGCAACATTGTGTATTTACTGTCCGATTTTCAAGTCGGTTCGTAACTCATTGATATTAACGTAAACAAATTCCGACGGCGCGCTGTACATTAAACGAAACTTCAAAGAGGAAAATTGCAAAATGCGACAAGAGTCAAATACCGCCAATAGTCTTCTTCCCATTACAGTACACAGTAGCGTGATTGATTTTTATTGATTTTTTATATTAGATATATTATATATTACGGTGGCTTGATAGTACTTAATATAGTAAGAATTTCTCGTTTAAATATATAGGATAATAACTGCGCCACCTTACGGTGGTGTTATATTATTTGATTTAAAAAGGTATTTTTTTTAGACTTTATTTTTTTCGCATTTTTTCTGTTTTTAATTTTCCACTTTCTTTTAGTTTTTCGTTTATTTATTTATTTATTTATGAATCGAAATTCAACACTATCTATTGGGTTTTCTTACAATTCGGTAATTGTTATGGACAATGCGTCGTATCATTTCCGCATATTAAACAAAATACCTAATAACACAAAAAAAGAATGAAATTTTAAGACTTATGGCAATCAAAAATATCGATGTTCCTAAAAAGGTTTCAGTAAAGAAGGAATTAATAAGAATGATCAAAAGTCAGATTTTAAAAATGAATACGTCATTGACACCATTTGCAGCAGACATGGTCATACCCTTTTGCGTTTACCTCCTTACTACTGTATTTTTAATCCAATCGAAATGGTTTGGAGTACTGTAAAGAAACGTTTACGAAAATATAATCAGTCACCAACCTTAAGCGCAGTTGTTCTTGATAATATTCGAGAGGTAATTAGTGGCATTAATAGCGATGTATGGAAAAATTACGAAACACATGTTATAAAAATAGAAAAGGAATATCCTGTTTTACCGCCAATAGCACCATTAGTTATTCAACCTGGAAACGATTGTACTTCAGAAGACTCTGACAATTCTTGTTAGTCATTCCAACCAATTTCCTTTACAGCTATCGTGATGGATCTTGAAAACTTGTTTTCAAAAACAAACTAATTTTATATTCTTACTAACATACCCAACCCTTTCCGTTCCGGGCAAGGAAGGCTCATACCTCCTCGTGGTCCTTGCTGGACAGACAATCTTTTAAGATTGTCTGACAAAATGAGTATTATTTGTAGACAATTGTTATAAAAATATTATGAGTTATGTACTATTTGAATAATGAGTTAAATGTTCTTATTAATAACTAAAATTAACAAAATTTAATTTGAAAGAATTAATTTGTTATTTGACAATTTTCAAATTGATACAAAATTTACAAATATATAAAAACCGTTTTTCTTTTGAAATTTAAAACAAAAATTAATAAAAATTTATGAACCCTTTTTATTTAATTTCACGCCAATGGTCGGCAATGCCATCAAAGGCATTTAAAAACCGACAAAGAGCAAAAAATTTCACATTTAGATTGTAAAGAGTATAAAGGTAGCCTAACTATTAAAAAAATGGTGAGAGCAAATGCGTGCATTCACCATTTATTAGAATAAATAATTTTTAATTAAATAAATTCGATATTTATTAACTGACTTCAAAAAACAAGGAGATTCTATTTGACCGTATTAATGTTTTTAATGATTATTTTTTAATGATTATTCGAGGATAACTTCCGTTCTTTTTAAATCGATTGTGATTATTATTTTTCTGTTAAAACGAAGATATTTTAAAGGTAGCCTAACTATTTAAAAAATGGTGAGAGCAAATGCGCGCATTTACCATTTATTAGAATAAATAATTTTTAATTAAATAAATTCGATATTTATTAACTGACTTCAAATAAAAGGGGTTCTTAACTTCACTTATATGTATGTTTGTCCGCGAGAATCTCATAAATAACTGAATTAATTTGGGTTTTAAAGGAGTAAATCATGATTTTGTGTTGATTCTGAAACATTCGATATGGCGATTTTTTATGACCGACGACCTATTCAATATTTTAATTTTATTGAGAATTGGTATTCGGAAGGTTTTAAAAATGTAGGGGGACACTGTCATTTGAAAGAATAAGTGAGTACTGTTAAGACATTTTAAAATCGGCTTTATTTTTATTATTATTGTATATAAACATCAATGTATAAGTGCATGTACTAAATGGATTCATGTTTTATATAATAAATATTACTTATTATACTATGCAAACGATAATTTTATACGATAATAAATATAAACTTTTATATGCTAAAATGCTGTACGCATTTAGATGTGAACATAAATGTTTTAGTTGTTGAAATTTTTATAGAAAACAAAAATTTTGTATTTATATAGAAAATCATTAAAATAATGATTATAATAATCATGAAACATAGACGACTTTTGATATAGTTTGTTGTAAAGTGAACTGTGTCAAATTTTCAGGAAGAAAAAAATTATCAAGATAGGTTCGTGAAAGTTTTTGAAGTTATACTTCTATTCGTGCACTCTGCGGAAAAAGTTTGTGTGGGGTTATATGTGAAAAATCATTACATATGAAATTGTGTAAGTAAGAGAGAGACAGAAACACATATAAGGTATACTGGTCGGTAACTATAAGTCCCTTGAATACCGTTTAAACATTCAGTACCTTGAAAAGAGATAGATATACAAAAAACAGCCTGAGCTAATGTTTTGAATATCATAGTGACGTATGATATTGTGTTTGACAGATTATTTTATAATTCTGTCAGCTAAGTATACATATAAAGTTTAGGATTTTATATTAATGATATTAATAATTATATTCAGTAATGAGTATTGTATTGTAGTCCATAGTACCGTCACATAGTTGCATTATATCCTGCACTATGCTTTTGAGATTGTTGGCTACATAAACAGAGTTTTTAAGAATAGTCAAAAAGTGCATTCCGAACAGACGATGGATAGAAAAATTACAACTCGGTAAGTATTCCATATGGATTCAATTTATGTACTCGGGGTTTTTGGGGTCGCTGAATACGAATATCAAGATGTCGAAAGTCTCCGCGGCACTTGGTGCCTAGGGTAGGTATTTACCTCCTCTCCTGGGGTTTTATATAAATTCTGTACAAAATCAGTGTACACTTGAAACTCGGCAGTTTTTTGGGTCGCTGAATACGAATATGATACTGGCGATGGTGTCCAAAACACCTGGTGCCTAAGACGGACCTCGTCTCCAGGAATTTTATGCAAATTCGATATAAAATAAGTGTGCACTCGGTACTAGGAGGTTTTTGAGGTCGCTGAACACGAATATCATATAATGATTTGGCTAAATCATTCGCATACAAATTTATCAAGCCGGGCGCGTGCATAAAAGTATAACTTCTGCCGGCAGTCCCAGTGACTGCCACACCCGTTTTTTATTTATAGTAAGGTTGGATGACAATTTTAGTATTTATACATACGTCTTTTTTAAATAGAAAATAATTACAAAAAATAGGCAAATTAATTTAATTTTTAAATAAAAAAAAAAGTAGAAGTTTTAACTTCTGTTGGCACACCTCAAATGCCAGTATTTTTTTTATAAAATATTGTTACACTGGAGATGAAGGTTATTATTTTGTTTAAGTGAAAAATCAATAAAATTGTTTTAGGGAAAATCGGTGCGCCCAACTCGAATATAAATTGACCCAATATTTTAACTTTTTAAAAAACGTAATAAAAAAATGATGATTTTAATAATAATTTTTTTAGTCGAATTCAAAAAAAAATTTAATTGAACACTGTCAATAAAAACATAAAAATATTATTATTATTAAATATTTAATTACGATAATTATGACCTATGCCTCGAAGTAATAAGAATATGTTTGGCATTTTTCTTAACATTACCTAAATAGTTAAAAGAATTGTAAAAATTCTTAAAAAGGTTCAAAATTGACAAAAGTGGTTTAAAATTTGTATAAAATAGTTTAAAATCGTAAGAACCATAATTTTTAGTAAAAATCGTTGAAATTTGTAAAACTTTAAATTATAAAAAACTAGTAAAAATCTTTCATATATATTCATAAAACCGTTAAAAATTAAAAAAAAAATAGTTAAAAATTGGTAAAAACTTGTCAAAATTGTTTAAAGCAGTTTATTAAATACCTGTTAAAAGTTTAGTAAAAAATAGTTAAAAATATTTCAAATATGGTAAGAACGCCAAATTTTTTTTCGGAATTTTTAAATACTTTTTAATACCTTTTAAAATGATAAAAACGTTAAATTTATTAAAAATTCTAAATTTGGTAACATAAAACAGTCAAAATTTGTTAAAAAAACGTAAAAATCGGTAAAAACCTTTTAAAAGTGGTTAAAAATCATTAAAACCATTAAAACCGTAAAGACCCATTAAATTTTTGTTGCAACAAAAATCAGCTTAAAATATGAATATATCGTTAAAAATTTGTATAAATCCCTTAAAAATCGGTAATAAAATAAAAAATTGTTTAAAACTTAAAATTGATATAAGATAAATCGTAAAAATTGGTAAGAACTATTTAAAACTATTTAAAAATCAGAAAAAATGGTAAAAACCAATATTGTTAGTAAAAGTCGTTGAATATTTATAAAAATAAAAATTGGTAAAATTGTTTAAAAAATCATTAATTAAAAATTAAACACATTACAATTTACTAGTTTAAGATAGTAAGACCCTTATAATAAATACATGAATATAATGTTAAAAAATAATCAAATTATATAGTCCATTTGTTTAGAGTTGGCAGCTAAGAAAAGTCATTAAATCGTAAAATGTTGTAAGCAAGACCCTAAATCAGTAGCGCACGTACTTATTTATATCGGTAATAAGTAATTTCTTTTAATCATCATATTTTAATCTTCTTAGGTAAGGGATAAGTAGTCATAATACGATATTTCGAATATTTTGTTTTTTGATTTTAACGAGAATAATTGTGGTCGTTAGGGGTGTTAAGGGATTAAGGTAACCCTATGTGTATAATTGCAAAAACAGGTACGTTATTAATCTATAAATTGAGGATTTGTTTATATCATTATACATAAGAATATAGGTACTCGTTAGTGTTGGTGGTTTATATTGTAATCTATAGTTTTATTATTTTACTCCAAGAACATTTTCGGTAGTGAAAATGGCGTCTAGTTCGAGTTTTGTTCCAGTACAAGTGGCTCATTTAAAACAAAGTGCGTTTTCTCAAAGAGAAAAAACTATTGTTTTAAATGTTCTTGATGCACTAATATATCAAGATGCATTAGCAACGGTTCGTGATGTGGTGACTAGGTGCTCTAATATGACCGGTGTTAATGAACGAAGTATCTATCAATTTTTAAGTGAGAAAAAACAGGGAAATGTTGGTAAACCAAAAAAACACGTAGGAAAAAAGTCCATTATGGTCGATCACTTTAATAGAGATATCATTAAAAGACAAGTCCATTCTTTGTACTTAAATAAAGAGATTCCGACTTTGGACAAATTAATGACTGTTATAGCAGAAGTAGATACTCCTAAAAGAAATTGGTTTTAAGTATGAGTCGTATAAAAAACGAAAATTTTTGAATGAGACAGAAGAAATTATTTGCTGGAGAAGACAATACTTAAGAAGTATTAAAAAGTTTCGGAGCGAGGGAAGAACTATCTTTTATTTAGATGAAACATGGTTGAATGAAGGACACGCTGTTTCTAAAGCATGGATGGACACCAATATTTCAAACTCCCGTCAGGCACTTTTGGAGGAATATCCAACATAGCATATTTTTATTTTACTTTTAATTTTTATTTTAATTTAAATTATGCTTTAAAAAAACTTCGGTTCTACGGTCATAATGTGACAATATTATCTAAGGTTTCTATTGTGTTTGGGTTAGTTAATCCCTAATTAAAGGGTGGACTCTTTAATAAATAACAACTATGGGTATGTTTCAATAGAAATGTATACTACTTTTAGTTATTTTTCATATACCACTATTGCTTGGGCTTTGAAGGATTTGCATTTATAATGAATTCACTGTGCTACCAACTGTAAACAAATGGACCATAAAAAAGTTAAAAATTAACAAAAAATCAATAAAAAATTCATAAAAACAGTAAACATTCATTAAAAAATTGATAAAAACAGTAAAAATTCATGAAAACAGTTGAATTTGTAAAAGTCTTTAAAAACATGAATATACTGTTAAATAATAATCAAAAAAAAGTTAAAAATTTTACAAATTTTGTTAAAAAGTTTGTTTAAAAAAGTAAATTTGAACAAATCGTAAAAAATTGTAAAAATTAGACGGGCATCGTTAAAAATTAAATACATTTAGAAATCTTTAAATGTGGTAAAAACGCCAAATAGTTATTAAGAAACGTTAAATCACTTTAAAAAATAAAAAAGTTAAAAATTAATACAAATGTAAAAAAAACAAAAAATAAATAAAAAAACAGGTAAATTGGTTAAGTCATTAAAAGTCGGTAAAAACCTGGTAAAACTGGATAAAAATTTGTAAAAATTCTTAAAAAATCAATAAAATCGTCAAAAAATGTAAAAACTCGTTTAATACATAAGGTTTTAGTTACTAATTCAAAAGCTATTCAATTTATTGGGTCAACGCTTCCCTGTAAACAATATTACATGTTGTTTTATTTTCTGGCAGCAAAATAAATTGATTTTTAGGTGCTCCGACCCGCCTTAGGCGGTTGGCCATGAGGAAAACCGATCCCTACTAATTGGAAGGTTTGACCTTAAGACTTATTATTAGTAAAAGCGAAAGATGTTTTGATAGGTAATTGAAGCGGTTTAAATGGATTTGGTAGATCAGTTGGGATCATCGGTATCCTCAGTGTATGAGCTAGTTGACCAGCTGGTGGTTCAGTTATAATGGTTGCTTTAACTTAATTGTCCTTTAATTCCTTTATAAGTAGCCTCGTCCCATTGCACATGCTAAATTTGTGATATCTGTCGTGATTATGAAATAAGTTATTTTGATAAGGATTAATACCAAGATAAAAACTTAAAAATTAAAAAATAGTTATTGTGACGTAACTATAACAGTTAGACATATGCTGTCGCGGCATTTTTTGTAGATATTTATATATTCTTCAAAATCGTAGTACATTATTTTATTCTATAATCAATAGTATTCTCTGCGCACGCGATGTAAGGATTTTAAGGTCATTTTTGGTTACATTAATGGCATTTTAGTAAGGATCCCTATTTTTTTTAATGAAACATAACCTATGTCACTCGGGAATAGTGTAGCTTGCCAACGTTGAAAGAATTTTTGAAATCGGTCCAGTAGTTTCGGAGCCTATTCATTTCAAATAAACAAACAAACAAACAAAAAATCAAACCTTTCCTTTTTATAATATTGATATAGATGACATTAAGGAGAAATTTAAAAAATGTAGCAACCAGCGAGAGTCGAAATCGCAACCTTCAAAATTTTTAAATGTCTCATGAGAGAAATCTCAAATAATCGTTTACTATATAAGTAATTTTTATGATATAAAGATACTTCATTGTATTTTTTTTAAATCAAAATATGTAAATCTGAAAAAAAAACTACAATTAATATCACTAGAAATGTAAGTTCATAAGCCACAACATTAAGTTTTATATCAAAAACCTACTTTTCATCATTCCGTGCGAAAAGCACTGCTATAGGTCTCCCAACGAAAGTTTGTGACAGCCACGTGTTAGTCGGCGCAGGTAGGCGGAGTCTTTGTATCAGTGGCGGACGGAAATAAAAAAATATTATACATCTTAAATTAATTTTTAATGTATGATGCCAACATAATTAAGAAGAATTTATTTTATATAAATTTGTTACTGCCTAATTTAAACTAAAAAAATACATACATTTAAAAACAACTCAGAAACTCTCTCAGCATATTTCGTAGCTAAATATAGTTTACAAAACCATTCTAGCTACCACACTGACAAGCTTTCAGAACGGTCGTTGTTATCGTAACGCTCGTAAAAAAACCACTGCGCATTGAACGAGAAGCCACGTGGCTGTCCCAAACTTTCGTTGGGCGATCTATATCAAACATGCAGGACCGTGTGGAAAGCAATGCTTCCTTCAACGTTACGAAATATAAAACTTTTCATCACTCCGTGCGGAAAGCATTGCTTTCGACCATGCAGGACCGTGCGGGAAGCAATGAATGACCGAAACAGAGTAAATAAGTGTTTCCCAATCAAAAATAAATCAGATAGAAAGTGAACTAAAAAAAATTAAGGATGCATTTTCTAATAGTTTTGCATCTGATAACGCGGTAGTAAATGCACCACGAAATAATCAATTAAAAGTTTCATTACTAAATAAAGATTTTCTTGATTCTCAATTATTATTTAATATACTTAAGTTGAATGAAAAAATATGTCTATAGAATTAAGCAACTTTTCAAATATTACATTTAACGTATTTAACAAAGATTCATAACTATACATAACTTTGTAATAAAAAAGTGTTTTTTTTTAATGAAAATGTTATAATTTCTTAACTTTAAAATTTTTTGTTTTAATGGGGGGGATCCGCCTCCCTCCAACCCTCCTTCAGCGCCTTCGCGGTGCAGGCGAATCAGACCTAATACTACTTTTATTATCTTTTTTCTTTTATTTTAGACAAATTCAAGAGCCTTTCTCACGGACTGATGAAAAATAGAATACGCAACTCGTGCGGTGCGCAGGTAATCCCCTCACTCGTGCTTTTTATCGCGCTCGTGATGGGATCAACTGCTTTCCGCACTCGTTACGTAATGTACTATTAACACGTTCGCGATGACGCTGTATAAGGTACATCTCACCCATGGCCGAAAGTTATATTTTAATATATTACTTTCGCACGACGTGCTCCACCGGTGGTACACGGGCATATGTCGGAGAGGCCGTCGTGCGCCACCCGTGGTACATTGCTTAATGCTGATTCTATACTTTGTCAAATCGAACCGTCTTCAGTGAAACCTGTAATATTGGGTTTACGGGTGTAGAAATAGCATATTTATATGTGTGTACCACCGGTGGCGCATTCGGCCTAAAATATGGATTTCACAATACAATAAAATGCAGACAAATAAATTTATGAAATTAATTTATTTTGTTTATAAAACTTTTAACTTAAAAATATAAGAATATACTAATTTTACTTATTTATTTGTCAATATAGTTTGAAAATACTAAAAAACGTTAACAATCCCTGAAAAAAAAATTAGGAAAATAAGAAACTTTTAAGAAAACTGTTGAATCTTAAAAAAAAACTCTTAAAAATACTAATGTTTCTCATTGAAACATGGTAGACACATTTTTGGTTGTCCTGGACAGTACTGACAATTTGTAGCAACCCTTTTTGTTTTACGTCTAGCTTCAGCAACACTTGTTTCATTTTGTAATTTTTGATAACATGGCTGACATCTCTTTCGGCTTTTTCGCACGGTACCTTCATATTTTCCCATCTTATGCAAAGTCTTAGGCTTCTTTGACCTAGGTTGTTGAGGCTCATTCGCTGGTAAGTCATCTTCTGCCTCTATGTTTTCAACTTTGTCCTTCAATAATTCACTAATAATCAATTCTCGAATTTGCAAAACATCCATTTTTTTTCTGTTTTCTCCAAATTCATTATAGACAATCCAAGTATTTACTATGCATGTACCAAGTAGAATTTTAAAAAAAACCTTTTTATACCATTTAAGGGTTTTGCGAAGGCACGTGTAATAAGACGACATTTGGTCCGAGACGTCGACTCCCTTTTTAGCCTTGTTGTAGGAGATTACAGCAGGAGGCATCAAAATGTCTTCTCCTTTTCGGTTTTTTTCCCTGTAGCTGTTAACTCGATAGTATGAATGGGCACTGTGCTAATCATCAGAACAGGACGATTATCAACCCACTTCAACACACGAACCCATCCTCGTTCTGTTCTCCATAAATTTCTCCCTTTTTCAGTTTTTTTTTGGCAGACTGTTTTAGGGTTACCTCGCCTATTCGATCTAAGAGTACCACAAACATAAGTTCTTACATCCAAGAGGGCTTTACATAACTGAAGGCTTGTATAATAATTGTCGATATACAGGGTTCTTCCTTCGTTGAGAATTCCTTGTAGTAGGTCCATACAGACATTGAAAGTAAGTCCACGCTCATTATCAGGTGCATCAGGAGCGTTTTTTCCCGCATATACTCGAAGATCATAAGTATACCCATCTGGAGTACAAATTTTGTAGAGTTTTACCCCATACTTATGTGATTTAGCTGGAAGATACTGGCGAAATACCAATCGCCCTCTCCAGGGCACCATTGACTCATCGATAACAACACTTTCTCCAGGGGAAACGGTTTCCTTGAACCGATTGCAAATAAGGTTTACAATGTTCCTGATTTTGAAAAGGCGGTCGTTTTCGGCAATGGGGTCTTCGTTATTTGAGAAATGAATAAATTTCAACAAACTGTCAAATCTGTCACGTTTCATGGTTTTTTGAATATGTCTGTTACCAAACATGTCGTTGCTTGACCAGTATAGACGCATTTTCGGCAAGTGGTTCATCCCCATTATTATCAAAACGCCTATAAACTTTTTTATTTCGTCACGATTAGTGTCTTTCCACTGACGCAACATAGAACGCCGACGAAGAACATGTGACCTTAGATATTGAGCGGCGTATCGATTTGTCTCCACAACGATAATGTCTATGTTTCATCCGAAACAAACTGTCTGGAAATTTCATAGGGTTTCGATAAGTCTAAAGTCTGCACTTTCACACCAACCTGTCCGAAAAATTGAAATGACACAGGAATATCTTGGCACTCTCTCCATCTGTTACCCGTGGATCCATTGTTCACATCTGGCACTTCAACATCTTCATTGTGTTCATAATTTTCATTGTCGCTCTTCTGGCTGGATAGTTCATCAAGTGAGTCATTTTCATCAATTTCGGAGGGCACATAAGATTCTCCTGAGTCTGCAAAAGGATCAGACTCTTCTGAAGATGATAGAGTTTCCCAATTAGCTTTATATTTGGAGGTGGTGACTTGTCGGGAAGATGAAGTTGAAGGAACATTGTCCTTTGCCATACTCAAATTCGCCATATCCTGATCAGACTCTGGTGATCCACTGCCTTCAGGAGGAACCATTGATAAGATTTTCCGCGTTCTGGAAGCCATTTTCAGTAATTATTCTGTAACAAATTAATTAGTCTCAAATAAAAATATAATTCGCCTCTTGACCACCGGTGGTACACGACGGCTCTAATATAAACATATTCATTATAGCCGTCGTGTGCCACCGGTGGTACACTAAAAAAATCAAAATAAAAAGAAAAAAACACTACCTTATGCTTTGACAAGGCTATTATATTACAAATATTACACTAGTGAACAAAATATCTTAAAAATATACATTCGGCCCTGAGTGATATGTAGGTAAGTATACTCTACACAGATCGTCCTGAACGTAATTAAGCGATGTACCACGGGTGGCGCACGTCGGTTATTTGGAAGTATATCTGTGTACCACGGTGGAGCACGTCGTCGTGAACGTGTTAAAAAAAATGTAATTTAACTTACAAAATAATAAGTAGATTTTAGTTGTCGGCCTAGAACTTTTTACTCAAACTTCAAATATAAACTTATCTCTTAAAAGTTATGCAGTAATTTTAGTTTCCTTTAATTATAATGGTGTAAATTACATTTATCGTAATTTACGCTAGGTAAAGTATAGGGTTTCAATATCCAGGATCCAGGATGAAGATACCCAACTGAGTCCGTAATTCTGTTTACGAACTCATTAATTTTTTGTCTGAATGTGAAACGCTTACTGTTTCAAATTAAACCCAATACTTTTTGCTGATAAATTGATCTAATTAGTTCATTAAAATGTTTCGAGTTTTTTAATAAACACAAATAAAAAACAAGATTATACGGAAACTGCAATAAAAACATAAAAGTTGTAAGCAATTTATAGAATTATAAACAAAAATATGAAAGATTAAAATAAAACAGATAAAATAATAAAAATAGGATTATTAGCAATTAGGTTTTACTTTGAGTTTTAACAGATTGTTACGTTTTTCCCCATATATTCCACGGGAATTTGTTTTTGTAGAAAACAGAGTACCTATACAAATATATTGTTACGTATTTCTATTTATCGCAATTGGGAGGCCGTTTCGTTAATTTCTCTATTTGATATATCTCGTTATTCTTTCCACTAGCTACGATTTACAACTTTACTGCAAAATTAAAGTAACAAGCTTTATCTCCTTGCTAGTAATAAATTTTGATAATTCTCTTTCTTCGAGAATAACAGAAAACAAAAGTTAAAATTTCATCATAACGTTCGGTTATCGTCTTACCCAATTAAGACGAAACCAACGCTGTATCTGAAGGGGTATGCCTATAAATAGTCGTAAAGACAAGACTTCGAGGCCTTTGGGTTTTGTTAGAGAGCTTAGTCGTTGGCCACCCTGCTTTTCAGCAGAGTATGCATTGAGTTTAGAGATTTTATATAAAATTTTAAGCTAAGACTATGGGTAGATAAGATACACTATGATTAAATTAGTTTTGTCGATTTTTTTTATTAAATTAATTTTATTAATTTGGGATTTAAAGGCCTGCAAGTTAGGACGAGTGGAGAACACGTGGGAAGGTAGGGAGTTCCTCAATCTGGAGACCCTGGGAATGAAGGAACGATCGAATTGATCCGTTCTCGATGTCCAGCATTAAACAGTATAAGGGTGCATGGAGTTGGCACGCCGCGTTCCTCTGGCTGGTCTGACAAGTGGAGGCATTATAGAGCAGAGTTCTTCTGAGCAAAATCCGTTTATGTATCGGTAAAACAAGGAAAGATCAGACACTGGTTTTCGGTGGGACAATGGGGCTACGTTTTTGGTGATACTGGTGTCGTTTATTAGTCGAACTGCTCTTCTCTGTATTGCATCAGGAACTCCGAGCCTTGACGGAGCCGCCGAACCTCATACATGCGAACAGTATTCAAGATTAGGTCGTGTTTGGGCTTTGTACAGAGTAGCTAAGTTGGATGGAGAAAAATATTTCCGTGCTCTAAACAAAAGCCTAATTTCTTTTCTGCTGCAGTTTCTATAGATGCAATATGTTCGTTCCATAGTAAGTCCTGAAAGATTGTTATACCAACCAGCGTAATGGAGTCGCCCACTACCAGTGTCTGATCGTTGATTGCAATAGATGAGTCACATGTTTTCCTCTTGTTTGATAGGCAACATGTCTTTGCCTTTTGGAAGGGTTGAAATAACCAAGATTTTTCTTCCCCACTCTTCAACAATTCTCAAATCTTGATTGAGAGAAGCCGTTGTGGATCTTCTATCCTCTTCCAGAATTTGTAGAGGTATGGAACGGTTGTGCGCTTTGCTACAATGTAGGTTGCTATCATCTGCAAAACCATGTATCGGGTTACGGATCCGGACATTTCGGCGCTGCCGTTTGGGCGCGGCCGTTTTGGCGCGGCCGTTTCGGCGCGAAGACACTTCGGCGCGGGTACGTTTCGGCGCGGGTACATTTGGGCGCCAGTATCGAATATTTATTTTCAAAAACATATTTTTAATAATACAATGAATTATTTAACTGTTTAGAATATTATTCAATTTGACATTATTAATATGTGAATATAAATTGTAAGAATTCTAAAATTCTACGTTAACAAATAATCTTTTGAAGGCATGATATGTCTTTAATTTTCTTTTTAATGATATTTTACTATTGTAATTTGGATGTAGGTACTCTCAGGATTAAGATAAGGAATTAACAGGTAATAAGGTATAATTTAGGTTAATACTTAATTCTTGGAATTAAGGGCTAAATTTGGATTATTAATCAGCATTTTAATTTTATTTTAATGATATTGTGATATTACTATTGAGAAGGAATTAAAAGTAAATTTAGGTAAATAATCTTGACGAAATGAGATGTCTTTTATGACTAAGGTACCCCCTGATTAGTAAATTAGTTTTAATCAGTTTGTTTTAATTAGTGTGTAATTAGTTTTTAAAATGGTGTTAGTTTCGAAACGTGGTAAACCTTTGTATACTAGCAATGGCTACTGCTACGTTTTTGACAAGTGCTCGTGGAAAAAAAAATTGGCCCTGTGAATTTAAACATGAAGGTTGTAAAACCAGAATTCATACCATAGATGGTATAATTGTGAATGAAATTCATTACCATTCACATGACAGTAATCCGGCGAACTTAGAGAAAAGGATGGTTTGTGATGCAATGAAAACCCGTGCTGCTAAAACGATGGAAGCAACGTTGCAAATTATTAACTTTTGTCTGAATGAAGCTAATTTGTCGCAAGCAGCACAGCAAATTTACCAAAAGAAAAAGCTTTAAAAAAATGATTCGCAGGAAAAGGAACGAAGTTCTAGTTGCACCACCAATTCCATTACTAGTCGAAGATCTGATTATTCCTGAAAGTTTTCAGTTTTATGATATTTATATTCACATATTAATATTGTCAAATTGGATAATATTCTAAACTATACCAGTAAAATAATTTACTGTATTATTAAAAATATGTTTTTGAAAATAAATATTCGATACTGGCGCCCAAATGTACCTGCGCTGAAACGTACCCGCGCCGAAGTGTCTCGCGCCGAAACGGCCACGCCGAAACGACCGCGCCGAAACGGCCGCGCTCAAATGTCCTAGACCCATCGGGTTATTAGTGGCTTCTAGTAGATCATGTATGTGTAAAAGGAATAGAGTAGGAGCTAGAGCCGATCCTTGGGAAACTCCAGCGTTAATCTTGTAGAGGTTGGAAGAATGTCCATCTACAGCAACTTGGATGTGCCTGTTGGAGAGAAAGTTGGATATCCAACTGCAAAGGTTTTGCGAGAGTCCGTATGAAGGCAGTTTGTTCAAAAGAGCTGCATGCCACACTTGATAAAATGCTTTTAAGATGTCTAGTGATACTATTTGAGTCTCCCCATAGCGGTGGATGGCATCACTCCAGACATGAGTTACATATGCTAGTAGATTAGCTGTTGACCTTTTTTGGCCAAAACCATATTGCCTGTCACTTAAAAGGTTGTATATCTCAAGGTAGCCTAGGATCTAGTGATTGACGTTTTTCTCCATAGTTTTGCTAATAACAGATAGAAGGGCTATGTGTCTGTAGTTAGAAGGCTGGGTTTTACAGCCTTTCTTGGGAACTGGTTGTACTCAAGCAGTTTTCCAAGATTCTGGAAAAATACCAGAATCATATAATAGTTGAAATAGCTTAGTGAAAAATGGCGCTAGTTCAGGAGCACAACATTTTAAGAGTAAAGCAGTTATTTCATCAAGGCCGCTTGCTTTGTTGGTATTTAGAGTAGCAAGGACTCTCTGCACACGCTTAACCTTAAATATGATATTTTTCATTGTGTGGGGAGCTCGTGGAATAGAAGGTAGTTTTATGTTTCCCGGTGGGTTAAGTGTCGAGTTTCAAGAGAATATTTTGACAAAGAGTTCTGCCTTTTCTGTGGAGGACGTAGGTAACTATTGTGCCGTCTTCTGATGTGAGTGGAGGGAACGAACCATTTTTAACTTCATATCACTTCAATTGAGTGAATTTGTTCGTCACAACAAAAACTTAGGTAAATAAAGTACATTATTTACCATCTTTCTGGTTCAATCTCAGGCATATGTGCCGTGATTTTTTGTGGTAAGATAGAAATCTTCTAACTATGTGATGTATTCAACCACCTTTTTTTTACGATGCTCAGAGTCATTACAGTTATTGTTTGAAATAAAAATAAAATATAAAAAAAATCTTGAAGATCAGTGTTAAATTTCGGTGGAGTCACATAATTTATTCGACGACTTTATTGACCCTTAGAGTAAAATAGGTTACCTAGTTTTTATAAAGTTGTAAATGTTGACTAACGTAGATTTTTGTTGATATTTACGGTAAGCGGTAGATGTCGTAAAAGTTTATGGTTCTCTTAGATATTATTGGGTCTCGACGAAAGTATATTTTGTATTTATTGTGATAGTTATCATGGTTTTTAATGGAGTTGTAGAGAAAATGCTACAAAAGTCTTCATTCCTGTCAAAATTAAACAATGTATTAAATTTAAAGTTTTTTTCGTATTTCTGTTATGATAAAAGTTTTTGATTTATTAGCAGCTCAGGATTTAATTTACTGGAAGTTTTTATTGCGTAACAAATATTATTAAATCAGAGGAAACATCTACAAAAGATTCACCAATAAGATATTTAATTTAAAATGTAAACAAACCAGGGAAAAATTCTAATTAAGGTTTTTTAAATTTATAAAATCTCTTTGGATTAAATGAATGTTTTATTAACTTGTTTATATTTTCTTTCGCTCCCATAGCATACGCAAACTGAATTTAATAAAATTGAATCACAGACTACTGTAACATATTTTAAACATTTTTGGTGACTTTTCTAATGTATTAACAATTTCTTTATGTATGTATGTATGTATGTATGTATGTATGAACAGTTAGGACAGTTAGGGGGTAACAGTTACACCTGCGACCTATAAGATCTATTGTGTGCCCATTTTCTTACTATATTTCTGATGATTTCTAGTCCTATCTTCCTTAAAAAGTTTAGGATATCATTGGGTTTTAAGTTAGGTAATTCTTCTCTTTCTATTTCGTATGACCCTAGGTGTTTGACCCTCGAAGTAATTAATGCGATGCATCCTGAGAGTAGTAGTCCCATTCATCTTCTACCTCACAGAATCTGCAGTTTGCTTCATCTACTAATCCTAGTTTCTTCATGTGTCCTTTTATCGACAGTGTCCGGTTAGTATTCCTGTTATAATTCGGAGTTTCTTCTTACTAAGGTTAAGACAGCTGTGAGATCTCTTCTGGTTATAGTTTCCCAGGAGCGTCTTCGATTGTCTTAGTCCTTCTAGATCATTCCAGTACTTAGATTTTTCGTTATCCATTTTTTTTCTTAGTTTTTCTATTGTACTACTGCTGATTCCACAGGATGGTTCTGGTCCCAGGTATGGGGTTTCAGCTCCTGTTTTTCCAGCTTGTCTGCTGTTTTATTTCCTTCTATTCCTACGTGTTCTGAAACCCATAGCAGGGTAACAGTGTTATTCTGTCCTAGTTCATTTAATTTGCCTAGGCATTCCCAGGACCATCTTTGAACTGATTGTATATGAGTTCAGAGCTTTGATGGCTGCTTGACTATCTGACTTGATTACAATCATCTGTCTACGATAGTTTCTTTTAATATTAAATTCTATACATCTTTCGATGGCACGAATTTCCGTTTGAAAGTTGCTTGGGTACGCACCCAAGCTTTTTGAGTACTTATATGGTCTTGGAGCCGTCCGTATACCATTTTATGGCGTTTTGGCTTAGCCCCAACATGGCGTTTTCGTACCATTCAGATTTACTTCCCAGATTAGTGGTAAATATCCTTACAAAGTTAAATTTCTTTGGCATGTTATCTTGGGGCATTTCCCAAGTTTGATCAAGTTGGAGTGATCAAGGTTTTTCCTTGATTATTTCTTCTTTGATCATTTTATATATTGTTTTCTTCCTAGCATTTTCTGCTTGAATATGCAGTGGCGAGAGATTTAGTATTACTTCCATTGCAGCAGTGGGACATGTTCTCATGGTCTTGGAGCCGTCCGTATACCATTTTATGGCGTTTTGGCTTAGCCCCAATATGGTGTTTTCGTCCCATTCAGATTTACTTCCCAGATTAGTGGTAAATATCCTTACAAAGTTAAATTTCTTTGGCATGGCATCTGGGGCATTCCCCAAGTTTGATCAAGTTGGAGTGATCAAGGTTTTTCCTTGATTATTCCTTCTTTGATCATTCTATATAGTGTTTCTTCCTAGCATTTTCTACTTGAATATGCAGTGGCGAGAGATTTAGTATTACTTCCATTGCAGCAGTGGGACATGTTCTCATTGCTCCAGTGATGCATGCACAGGCTAGTCTCTGAATCTTTGAGAGGTTTGTCCTCGTAGTGATCAGATTAGCTCTCGTGTCCCAAGCTACTACCCCATATGTGATGATAGGTCTTACTATTGCTGTGTACATGCATTGCAATGTCTTCCGGTTACAGCCCCAATTTTTTCCAGTAATGTTTCTGCACACCATGAGGGCTTTTGTAGCTTTGTGTATTATTTCGTTTTTGTGTTTGTTCCAGAGTAACTTATTATCTAGGATTAGCCCTAGATATTTGACCTCTGTCTTCCACTCAACGATATTTCTACCTATTTGGATAGTTTTTGGTTTAGGTTTCTTTTTACTTGCAAAGGCTACTAACGTGGTCTGGGTGGGGAACATTTCTTTAAAAATAATACGTTTTTTTATGTGAATCATGATTTTTGCCAATGGATTATTTTTCATATTTAATTTAATATTTTAAAGGTTTTTTAAACCTTCTTTAATAATTTTCTACTTATTTCTTCATATTTCGCAGGATACTTTTCGTTTACGGCGTTTTTATATTTCTTTACGAATCTAGGGATTTTTAAAAACTGTGTTTATAAAATGGTTCAAAAGTATTTTATGGAATAATTTGTGTAAGTCTGATACGTGGGAAAAGGTAGATGAATGAAGTTATCAAAATGACTCATTTTCATATAAAAATAAGAACAATTAAGATGTATGCAAAAAAAGAAAATTTATTAATCAATTTTTTTATAAAAAATGGAACAAAGAACAATATCTACATAACTTGTTTTTATTGTTTTTTTTTTTGTATTATTAAAGTTTTTTTTCTATTTTGACAAATTTTTAACAATATTTCTATATACGATTTTTTTTTTATTTTAGTTCTTTTATAACACTTATTTTATGTTCAAATAAGTTAAATTTCGGAATTTTAATTTTAAGTTTTTTACATTCAGGAAGGAAATTCATAAAAAATTATATCGATATTCCAACTACTTCAGATAATCTAAAAAACTGCTGTAATACTCCTTGTGAAAACAATTTGGAAAAACATTTTACCTTCATTCTAATCTAATTTCAAGCAATGCAAACATAAATGGCCCAAAAAAGGTTTAATGTGTATTTTACTATGGAAATTGGAATTGAGTTAGGATAAAAGAACATCAGCATTTGTACAAACCTGCGAAACTCAATTTTATTTGTTTTACTTTATCAGTTTTATAAAACACAAATATTTACATAAAAATATTTAACTAAACAATTCGTTTTCATTGTTACCATCGTCAACTTTCATAATTTAACTGTAACATTATACAGACTATTTTTTTTTAGAATATTGTAATGTTTAAACAAATTTATTTTACAACAAAACGTAATTTATTTATTTGTAAAACTAAACTATAAGACTCATTTATCCGTTCAAATCTTCACGCTCGGCTAACTTCTGTTTATCTGTTTATATAAGCCTAGCGTTCATTGTAGTAAATGCGCCTTTTAGAGTCTTTTTTTTTGCGTAGTCTCTACGAATTCCAGGAAGCCAGATGTTTGAGATTGTATTCTGGTTTCCCTGTTCTAAGAACCGCCTAGAATATTCTATTCGCAGAATTATCGCTGTCGACTGGTGTTAAGAGGCAAATTAGGATAAAAGAACATCATCATTTGTACAAACCTGCGAAACTCAATTTTATTTGTTTTACTTTATCAGTTTTACTTGATGATTTTTTTTATAAAACACAAATATTTATATAAAAATATTTAACTAAACATTTCGTTTTCATTGACCATCGTCAACTTTCATAAGTTAACTGTAACATTATACAGACTATTTTTTTTAGAATATTGTGATGTTTAAACAAGTTATTTTATAACAAAACTTTATTTATTTGTAAAACTAAACTATAAGACTCATTTATCCGTTCAAATTTTCACGCTCGGCTAACTTCTGGACGCTCCGTATCTGTTTATATAAGCCTAGCGAAAAATCTGAAAGTGTTCATTGTAGTAAATGCGCCTAGAGTCTTTTTTTGGCGTAGTCCCTACGAATTTTAGGAAGCCAGATGTTTGAGATTGTATTCTGGTTTCCCTGTTCTAAGAACCGCCTAGAATATTCTTTTCGCAGAATTATCGCTGTCGACTGGTGTTAAGAGGCAAATTTAACCGCCAAATGCACAGCGACTTGGTGCATAGAGAAGGCATAAACTGTAAGAAAATTGCCTACTACTCGTTTTATTGTAACATGTTGCGGATCTTATAAAACGTTTAGATTTTAGTTAATTTTAATGTATTATAACAGAGTAGTGGAATTTTTTAAATCATTATTACAGGTAGTTAAAACAAGTGATTATGTTATTTATAACTAAACTTTTAAATGATTTTAGGGTTAAATATGTATAATTGGTAATTTACCTAAGATGTCTTACATCAGGTTGTTCCATTAAAAATTTCCTATTATTTTTATTTCACGAAATTTCCTGAATTTTTTTTCATTGTTTCTATGTATCCTTGGTATCTTCTGTAAATTCCTTAAGTTGTGTAGGTACTCAGTTTTCAATTATTATTGGTAGGCATCGGTCTGCCGACAAAAGGCCGACGATAAAAAACTGAGTTTGGAAGAACTCTACTGGTTTGTAATTTTCATCATGATATATAACGTTTTTAATTTGTACTATAATAAGTTTATATTATGCTAGTTACTAAATTAATAAGTGAATTGAAACTGTATATATATATATATATATATATATATATATATATATATATATATATATATATATAACGAACAGAGCGTTTTGTGACAGTCTAAGAATGTCCAAAGATGATACAAATTTATACTTTTGACAGTAAGGCACTAGATACTATATATATATATATATATATATATATATATATATATATATATATATATATATGGCGTTTCAAGTGATGCTTCCTTTGCGGCTGCTAAACTTGGAATCCAAGTTTAGCAGCCGCAAAGGAAGCATCACTTGAAAATGCCAGCTGAGATGTTGGCGAAACGTCGTGAAGACACAAACAACCAACGGATTGAAACCCGGAACACCACTACTGTTTATTCTACCATCCGTGAAACACTACATCATAACATATATAGGTATATATATATCCCAGCACTGCAAGCCTTAAAGGCTTATGGCTTCCGTTTCTATTTTCTAAACTATCTCCTTCCACGTTTTCCTATCCCTTCTCATGTTTTCCCAATTCTGAATTCCCACTCTTCTGATATCTTCCACAACGGCGTTTCTACATTTTTTCTTTGGTCTTCCTCTCCTCTTCTTTCCTACTTCTACTCCGATCAGCAGCTTTTTCACATGTCTAACTTCCGGCATTCTATATAGATGACGTAACCACCTTACCCTTTGCGCTTTAATAGCCTGAGTACCTAATGGAAGGTTGGCCATATGACTGCATTACTTCGTCATTTGTTCGGCGTCTCCACTGCCCGTTCAGATCTTTAATGCCACCAAAGACTTTTCTTAATATTTTCCTTTCCCAGACTTGTAGCTTAATTTCGTTTTTCTTAGTTAACACCCATGTTTCACTTCCATAAAGGACAGATGCTCGTACCACTGATCTATAGATTCTTACTTTTGTCTTCCTCGATAACATCTTAGAATTTATTATGGTTGATAGACTATCCCAAGCTCTACTTCCTTTACTAATTCTTTTATCAATCTCCGTCTCTTTCTCATTATTGTTTGTTATGATTACTCCCAAATACTCCATCCGATCTACACTCTCGAAATTGTAGTCTCTCCTTCCCTATTCTGATTTTGAGCACTTTATTTGACGTGTTTTCCCCTCTCATTTCTAAATACTTTGTCTTATTTTCATTTATTTTCAGTCCAAAGTCCATAAATGCAATTTATAGTTCAATTAAAAAAATTGGAAAGTATAGTCTTTTATTATTTTTGCAAAAAAAACATATATTTAATTTCGTGCTACGGTTTAGTTAAATAATTGAAAAGAAAAGTCGACACCTACTGATATACTTTAGATCCTATTACGGCCCTGAGCTTTAAAGTGTCAGCTGTTAAGATTAATCAGTCCGCACGAACTTGGAACGAATAATACATGAAAGTTTATAATTCTACGAGTTTAAACTCCTTGCTTGAATTATTCTAATGCCAGATTAGAAGATACCTCTTGGTATTTTGTATTATATTCCACTATAAGCTTGTTTTGCATCTTTATGATTTTTTTAATACGTGATAAACTAGTAAATTAAAATGTATTGAATTGACAAAAAAATTAATATTATATTTAATTTTTATAAAACACTAGCTGACCCAGCGAACTTCGTACCGCCTACTAATGTTTTTTACCATTTTTCCAAATTTTTACGGTTTTGTAAATTATCGATTAGATATATTATATATTAACTGCGCCACCTTATGGTAGCGTCATAGTACTTAATTACGCAAGAATTGCTAATGTAAATTTATACCATCTCAACTGCGCCACCTTGCGGTGGCGTCATAATTCTTGATTTAGTGAGAGTCACTTTTTTAAGATTTTTTTTTTGACAAACAAATCTTTTATTTTTCGTAATAAATAAAAATATTTTTTTTATTAAAAAGTATCCTATTTTACTTCTAATACCTCAAAGAATATTTGTACAAAGTTTCATGATGATCGGTTGATTAGTTTTTGCGTGAAAGCGTAACAAACAAACTTACATTGACATTTATAATATTAGTAGGGATAGCGACAAATTTCCTGATATTTTAACGAATCTAATGCAAAAAGACGCATTCCGATCCATCTTACGTTACAATATTCGGAGGTTTTGGTACTTTATTTTCTCGACTACTCGTAAAAACTCTGTTTATGTAGCCAACAACCTCGAAAGCATAGGGCAGGATATACAGTAACCATGTGACGGTATTTTAGACTAAAATACAATACTCACTACTGAATATGATTAATATAAAAGACTAAACTTAATATGTTAACTTACGTGACAGAATTATAAAATAATCTGTCAATAATCATGTGGTCCGTCATTATGATATTCATAAATTAGTTCAGACTGTTTTTTGTATATCTATCCCTCTTCAATGTACTGAATGTTAAAACGGTATTCAAAGGATTTACTCACACCATTACATATGTAATGATTTTTCCCATTTAATTGTACACAAATCTTTTCCACCGAGTATATGAATAGAAGTATAACTTAAAAAAAACAAAAAAACTTCCCTCTGGCGTAATCGATCCCATTACGATAACCCAACCGAAATGTCATAATCAGCCGCTGATCCAAATTAGCTACCAAGACCTTACATGAAGAATTTCAAAATGATAATATCATATTTAATATAATAACAATTCAATAAACAAATAATTTGCAATAAAATAATATTGCGACTATAAATTAAAATGTAAGCTATCCTATCTTTCAAGTTGGATCAAACTGCACACGGTGTGCAAATTTGATTAAAATCGGTTTAGTAGTTTAGGAGTCCATTGCGGACAAACAACGTGACACGTAATTTATATATATTAAGATTTGTTGCTGCTAACGCTGTAACACTGTAACTCGTTACAGAACTTTTTTTAAAACGATTAAAACTGCTTCATTTCCTACCTAGTTTGAGTAAATTTTAATACCGAATATATAATTTCATAATCCTATAAAACTAAAGTATTGATTTTCAAATCCGTTATTAACACCTAATTAAAAATAAAATACAGTAATACCCCGACTTAGGTACGCTACCCCGTTTTACGCGAATTTGCAGATACGCGGTTTTTCATTTTGAACTCAGTGTTCTATTTGCGACAGTTTTAAACATGTTCCGCGTGCAATTGTTTTACGTGTGCAGTGCGTTTTACTTATAATCTCCAATTATGTCGTCTAAAAGAACGAAAAATGAGTCATTTAAGCCTAACAAGAAAAGAAAAACACTGTCTTTGGAGTGTAAACTGAATATAATTAAAGATTTTAAAGCAAAAATGAAAATTTGTGAATTCGCAAATAAATTTGACCTACTGAAATCAACATTGCGAACGGTTGTAAACGGTAAAGAAAAAATTATGAACGCTGTCAAAGACTCTCAATCTTTGAATTCAAGTATCATCCGTAAGCGTCACGGTATTATCGCATAGATGGAAACATTGCTACAGTCATGGTGTAATAATCAAGTAAGAGTGAAAAATTGTCCTGTTGATCAAAATACAGTGTGCTTTCAAGCAAAGCAGATTTTTGAAAAACTAAAAGAAGAAGCTGGGGAGGCGGCTGAAAATGAAGTATTTAAAGCTAGTAACGGCTGGTTCAGTCGATTTAAGAGTAGTTGTAATTAGCATAGTATCGCAGAAAGTGGAGAAGCGGCAAGCGCTGACAAAGAAGCTGCATCTCTCTATCCAGAAAAACTCAAAACAATGATAGATGAAGGTGGCTACACTAGCCAAACTATTTTCAACGTAGATAAAACAGGTCTTTTTTGTAAGAAAATGCCTAAAAGAACTTTTATTGCGCGTCAAGAGAAAACTTTTCCATGTTTTAAAGCCGCCAAGGATCGATTAACAGTGATGGTTGGTACGAATGCAGCTGGAGATTGTAAATTAAAACCTCTCTTAGTTTATCGCTCAGAAAATCCAAGAGCCTTAAAAAATAAATCCAAAGCTGGTTTGTCTGTCATTTGGAAGTCTAATGCGAAAGCTTGGGTGACAGCTTCTCTTTTTGAAGACTGGTTTGGCCATCATTTTATTCCTGAAGTCGAACATTACTGCCAATTAAAAGTAATCCAATTTAAAGTGATGCTACTAATTGACAATGCACCAGGTCATCCTCCCGCAACTCTAATTAATTTAGATCCACGTGTGGAAGTTGTATTTTTGTCACCAAACACTACCAGCTTGCTTCAACCAATGGACCAGGGATTCATTAAAATATTTAAAGAATTTGGAAGCAATTCAATGTTTTAAATGCTGTAAGAATTATTGGCCAATCTTGGAATGAAGTTTCACAAAAAACTCTCAATGGTGCCTGGAAAAAACTGTGACCATTTTTTTTCACCTCTGAAACCCAAGGACCAAACCCAAACCATTTCAGATCCTGAACAAATCGATAGCATAATAGAAGAAGTGGTCGATATCGCGTAGCAATTAAATTTAGAGGTCGATAATGATGACGTTCAAGAATTACTAGATTCACACAATCAAGAGCTAAAAAATTATAGAAATGCGTAAGTATGACCAAGACATTGAACAAACTGATTCGCTAGACCCAGTTGAACCGGAAGATCAAATGATAAGTGCAAATTATTGGGAATAATAAAAATAATAAAAAACGTTAGTTTTTTATATAAAACTTTCACTTTAAATGTATTTTAAAAAATGACATATGTTTCGCTTAAATGCGAAACATATGTCATTTTTTAAAATACATTTAAAGTGAAAGTTTTATATAAAAAACTAACGTTTTTTATTATTTTTATTATTCCCAATAAAAATGAACTTTCAAGTAGTAAGGGTCGATACAATTAATTTAATGATAAGTGCAAACTTAACAGAAGGACTTAATTCAATTGATAAGATGTTATAAAATTTAGAAAAAATTGATTCTAATGAAGAACGCGTTTCTACTACAAAACGAGGAATAAAAAAATTACTGGTATGCTACGAGGAAATTTTACGTGAAAAGAAAAAAAATTTAACTCGTCAGGCAACATTGTTGGAATATATGAAGCCTTCGACATTAAAATAACTTCGGTTTAGCCTACTTTATTCATAACAATGTAATTTTTTTTATTATGCTACACTTTATTAAAAATTTTTCTTCTAAATTATTGTTTTCTTTAAACTCTGGTCCCGATTAAACAAACTTTATATGTATCTATTTATATGCAACGTTGAACTCCGACTTACGCGAATTCGACTTACACGGCAACCGCTCGGACCCACCAATCGCGTAAGTCTGGGGTATTACTTAACCAATGTTTTATTAGGCAACTCTGCACTAAAGACTAGGTCAGATCTACTTAAGAGTTTTTTGGGCTTTAGCTCAGGGCCCCGTGGATACAAAGGGCCTCCAGCCTCCATTTAAAACAACAGGCGGTATTTTGGATTTAAAATAAAATAAAAACTTATCATAAGGTCTATTAAACGAAACAGGAAATTTCCCCTCACTTGTTTTTGGTTTGTGTATTTTTTCGCCTCTATTACCGCACTGCCGCGCCGCCACTTAATGTCAGAGGTAATTTTGTTTTGTTTTTCGTGTTTAAATCTCAAAAGAAAAATCAAATTTACATTAAAAGTTTAAGCCAGACCAGATGGTCTTGTCAATATGATGCTGTCAAAGCTTTAAAAAGTAAGTATGATGACATTACGAAAACTTTCAGAAGTTTCAGCGAAAATTAGTAGAAGAAGGTTGAGTTCTGAAAGGAAGCACATACTGCAATTTTGATTATTTTTGGAAAGAAATTTTAGAGAGATTTCATTTGGTTAATAAAAAAAAATTGTGAAGGCAACAGGTTAATTGTGTCTTTAAAAGACTTCTTTAACAACGTACGACACCAATCAGATAAGAAAATAAAGGAATACAAAGATAAAGCTAAAAAATTAAGTACTAGTGTAAAAAATTATAAAAACAAGAGACGCATTACTCCAAAATTTTTAGGTAAATCTATAAATAATTTCTCAGTACACGGCCCAGAAAAAATTAAACGTTGCGTTAGATAAGCTGATTTCGGATTTAAATAAAAGAAGCCAAGTCCTTAAGACAAATTTTTAACAAATTTGCAGGACAAAAATATGACAAACATAGATCTGGAAAGTGTACGTAATATTATTGATTACTATCCAGATGATATGGACAAGTATTTAGTAAATGAGTGCGTTCAGTTAAAATTCTACTTACTTTAGTTTATAAGCCAGAATCTTACACCTCTTGCAATGAATTGTCGAATTACATTTACGATAATGTACAAAATGGATAAATAGTTTGTGGAATGTTCGTAGACTTGACTAGAGCATTCGACAATGTTAACCATACTAGATTGCTAGACAAAATGTCAGCAGCTGGAATAAGAGGAGTGGCCTGCGACTGGTTTCGAACATATTGAATATATCGAATGCAATTTGTATGTTTGAGCTCTGGGGCAGAATGCGTGGAGTCGAATAAAGGTACTAATTTTAAGGGCACACCACAGGGTAGTATGCTTTCTCCATTATTGTTCGTCATGTACATTAATGATCTCTGCGACATTATTGATAAAGATGATTCTAATCTGCTTTTCAGAGTGCAGTCTGTTACGGAGGGAATTTCTCGAGTCTCTTATTATTTTAACAAAATAGTAGATTACTTTGCAAACAATGAACTGGATGTAAATCCGGAAAAAACTCAAGTAGTATTTTTTAGAACTGATAGAAATAGTCAACATTTACCTATGAACATACAGGTTAATGATAATATTTTTAAAATTTCGAATGTAACTAACTTTCTGGGAGTTAAAATAGATAACATGAAGTGGTTTGGGAATATTCAAACACTATGTGGTAAACTTGGCAGAATTTGTTTTTCAATCAGGTTCTTAGTCGCTAATTTGCCGGCGGATGCTTTGATGGTCGCTTACTACGGAAACTTTTATTCAATTGCCCGATATGGGATAATTTTTTGGGGTACATCCACAGATATAGATTAAAAAGCAGAAACGGTGTCTGCGCATAATGTATAACATGAAAGTTGCAGATTCGTGTAGATCAGTATTTTAAGCTTTTCAAATTAAAATTGAAAGAAAATTTAATTAGATTGGAACCTTACACTTTGAAAGAATATTTCTCAAACAATGTAAGTGCATGATCTTTGTGTTTTATATCTATTTAATATTAAAAAAAATACAATAATTTAATTAAAATAAAAGTGCTTAAAAAGAAAAATATTAAATTTGTCAATAAACGTAACTTTAGATTTGATTGCGAATACAGATAAAACAAAATATACATGCGATAATAAATTATCTAAAAAAAAATATTTTTTTATGAGATTGTAGAAAAAATCTTGTGTGTAATTCGGACAGAAAGCTCTATGCCGATTTTAATAAATTTCCGCGCTTCACTAACATGTCTCGCGATAACTTTTATCTCAAGTGGCAAAGAAGCACTTTCTGCTCTTAATACTCAAATAGCTATTTATTTCCTATTGTACTTTGTTCTATTTTCATTGCACAAACATAGAAATGTATTAAAATGAGGATGAGCTAGTTTCCAATTGGTTGTTAACGAATGGCAATAGAAATAAATTAGCATTGAAATTACTGTTTTCATAGCTAATTTCGGTAAAGATAGGTTTCCGGTTAATACATAATATCGTAAACATCTATACAGACACCTGCGTTTGTATATGTAGATGCTGAAGATAGAACAGTAAATAGCGATTACCATGCTATATAAATCTTTAAATATGCAAGGATAAATTATTGGATAGATATGTTTAAATAACTAGAGGGTACTTTAATTGGGGAATGCAAAAATATAACTATAATAATCGTTTTCCGATAACTGCTATAAAATATGCGCTAGTAATTGTGATTAAATATTATAAAATATTCTTTTATTGTAGGATATGTTTAAGTAATTGATTTTGAGTTTTTAATAAATGTTTATGAACGAAATTGTTGAGCAAGTCATCATCATCATCATAGCCTAACAATCTCTAAGATTATGGCTAACGCCTGGGCGTTCAACAATCCTTTTTTTTAGAGGTGGATTATTTCTCTGTCTTCGTTTTAATTTGTCATAATTTGTTGTGTGTTTTTGCTGCTGTTGTGATTTTCTTCCATTGTTTCCGGCCCCTGCATTGAGTTTTCCAATCTGTAACGTTCATGGCTTTTGCGTCCTCTTCCACATCATCTAACCATTTTTTTCTTAGTCTTCCTCTGCACCTGGGCCATAACGGTGTGCAGTTCGTTATTCTTCGAAGCATTTCTTTGTGCGGCCTTCCGAGTATATGTTCAATCCATTCTAGACGGCGTGATTTAGTAGGTATCTATATCTAACTATGTTTTCACCATTTTGTTCTTTGTCTATTGAAATGTTTTTTTTAAGTCTTCTTTCTCCTTCGCTTGGTGTGTCGGGGCCTAGTATTGTTCTTATTATTTTTCTTTCGAATTTCAGTAGACTGTCTTCCCCTTTTTTATTTAGTGTTGTTGTCACCAATGCGTATATAACTACTGGTCGTATTATGGTCTGATACAGATTTATTTTCGTTTTTTTAGTCAATACTTTACGTCTTAGAAGGTACATACCGAAAGCCTGATTGCCTCTTAAGATTCTTTCTTCCACTCTCTTCTCACCGGTCTTTCCTATTGTGACTCCTAAATGGTTAAAGGTGTGTACCGCTTCAAGCCTATAGTTTTGTGTGATCAATTTTTCCTGTGGAGTTACCTATCTTCATGTATTTTGTTTTATTTTCATTTATCGCTAAACTCATTTGTTTGACTCTTTGTCTAGTTTTTCAATTGCATCTACTAGTGCTGTCTTTGTGTTTGCAATAATGGCCAGGTCACCTGCGAAATAGCTTACGCAGATGACCTGGCCTGTTGAGCAAGTAGTAAAATAAAAATAATACTTTCTAAATCTTTCCGAAAATTAGAAATTCAAAAAATATTAATATAAATACAGTAAAATTGACCCTTTATCATTTGTTGTACTATATACTGTTAGATAGTTTGCCACGTTTTTTTTTTCTACCTCACTTAACAAAAAGTTAAGGACTACTTAAGAAAAATCTAATATCAACAATTAAACAAATTGCGCAAGGTTTGTTAGTGGTCTCTCTGCTGGCAAATTATGCCTGAGCTCAGTCGTAGAGGGATAATAACAAGTGAGCCGCGCCACCGACTTAGACGGTACAAGCCGGAAACCCCTAGATGTAATAGGCATGAACAATACTTCCACAATCCGACAGAATAAGATAAAGTGAGCTAAATAAAACAACTCAGTTTCATAATATAAAAAAAATTACGTTGTAGACCAAAATAAAAGAAATACAATTTAGAACTGTTACAAATATACACTGGCGGCTTAGTTATAAAAAAAAAATATTCACCAATTCACCAATTACAATAGGCTTCAAAGAAAACTTCAAACCGGTTCTAGACGCCAGTAATTCAAATGCTGTTACTACCAAAATTAATGCCAGAACCAAAAATAAGAAATGCCGGTACCAAAAATAAATTCCAATGCTAAAATGCCGGTACCAAAAACAATTCCGGTGCTAAAAACCGGTACCAAAAACCCTAAAATATTATACAATAAATTCCTAAGACACAAGGATATGACAACAATTGATTAAGGAAATTAATTAGTTAAAAACTGACTCGAATAGCTACAATACAACTGATTTAAAGAAAGATAATAATTGCTAAAGGTTTATAAAAAAATCATTTATAATTTTAGACTAACAATATGTAAAATAAATTAATAGATTTTGCAATGGAAATTGTTACTATATAAAATTACATGAATTTAAACAATTAAATACAGATATAGTAAGTTAAATTTATAAAATACGATAAATATTACAAATAAAGTAGCTAAAAAAAGGTGTCTAGTTTTTATACGTAGAAACATTTAAAAAAAAGAACAACTTGAATTTAATAATTATAAATTGTATGGCGTTATTAAATAAATATGAATCTACGAATTAAACTAATAGTGTTGAATGGAAAATAAATTAGAAATCAACTCAGCTATAAGATGTAATTGGGTAAAAAAAAAACTACAACCATGCATTGTTCCAGTAAACTGGGACGTTGATTTTGCCCCAAAAGCTTCTGCTAAATCTACGAATCGAGGGAATCGCAATAAGAATAACGTTAACATATGACTTAACGATATTTAAGCACTTACCGACTCAGAAAATCTCTACAAATCTTAAATGGTGGTAAAATGACGAATAAATTCATTCCAAAATTATCGAAACTGCATTAATAGACTTTATTGAGTAATATCTCTTTACCAGATGTAGTAGTACCCTTAAGAGAAACAAAAAATTAATATTCGACCCAATATCAAAACTATTTCCAAATAAAACCAGGAACCAGTTGTAGCAAAAGGAAATTAATGAGTCAAAAGTGAATTAATGTGTAAGACAAGTGTAAAAAAGGTATTGAATTAATAAATAATCAACAAAAACTGATATTTGGCTTAATTGATTTTTTATAAATTTTCTTAGTATCTTTATCCTACCTATGGTGAAAATGATTTTGGGTAAAAAAATGAAACAATTTTTTTCAGTCGTAGTACCCAGCTAGATTAATTTTTTGCCCCCATGTACAGTGTACACCTATATTTCATATTTTAACGAAATAGTTAGAGCCATTTTCCAGAAGCTATATCAATACATGCGGCAGTTGCTCACTTATATTATAATATTATAAGATTCATATTCATTCATATTCTACGTAAGAATAAAAAATAAAGTATCCATGTTCCCCTCGAGATCCAACTTTGACCTAGTTGAATGTAATGCGAAATAATTTTATCTATACTAATATTATAAAGAGGAAAGGTTTAATTTTTTGTTTGTTTGTTTGTTTGTTTGTTTGTTTGTTTGAAACGAATAGGCTCCGAAACTACTGGACGGATTTGAAAAATTCTTTTACCGTTGGAAAGCTACACTAATGCCGATGAACATAGGGTATATTATAATTTCAAAAATAGTAGGGTTCCTTACTACAATACCATTAATGTAACCAAAAATGACCTTAAAATCTTTACATCGCGTGTGCTGAGAATACTATTGATTATAGAATAAAATAATGTACTACGATTTTGAAGAATATATAATTATCTACAAAAAATGCCGCGACAACTTATGTCTAACTGTTATAGTTACGTCACAATAACTATTTTTTATTTTTTTAAAGTTTTTATCTTGGTATTAATCCTTTTTAAAATAACTTATTTCATAATCACAACAGATCGACAGATATCACGAATTTAAAAATGTAAGTGTTAAAAAAAATCGTTCCACGTGGCTCACTTGCGCGGTCGGCTCGCTACGAAACAGTAGTGCGGAATTCTTTACTTTTGCTTGAATATATTTTTACTGAACCCTTTCGGTCTGCCACCACATGAATTGGTGTTAAAAATCGGAATTCCAATTATGCTTTTAAGAAATTTAAGACCTCCGAGCATGTGCAATGGGACGAGGCTACTTATAAAGGAATTAAAGGACAATTAACTTGTAGCAAACATTATAACTGACCCACCAGCTGGTCAACTAGCTCATATACTGAGGATACCGATGATCCCAACTGATCTACCAATTCCATTTAAACCGCATCAATTTCCTATCAAAACATCTTTCGCTTTTACTAATAATAAGTCTCAAGGTCAACCCTTCCAATTGGTAGGGATCGGCCTACGATAAGAATGTTTTCCTTATGGCCAACCGCCTAACGCGGTTCGGAGCACCTGAAAATCAATTTATTTTGCTGCCAAAAAAGAAAACAACATGTTATATCGTTTACAGGGAAGCGTTGACCCTATAAATTTAATGGCTTTTGTTTGGAGATGTAAAAATTTTCACAAACATTAGTGCAAATAAATATAAACTAATCAAATATTAAAAAAAAACTTATTAATAACAAACAAAAGTACTAAGAAAAAAACAAAAAAAAAATAATACTAAGAAAAAATAAATTATTAAAAACAAAAAAATATATAAAAAATATACTAATATTATTTGAATTTTAATCCTTTTTAGTAAGTGTTTTTGTAAAAAATTATTTTTCTTTAATCCCAGTGCAAAGCCGGGGCGGGCTGCTAGTTAAATATAAACCTAACCTACTATCATATCTCACAATATAACTATTTATGCAGTTTGGAGGTGGATAAGTTTTTAACTATTGTCAAACATTTTTATTTTGCGATCAAATATAGTCACATTGTGGGACAATAAATATTTTGTTTATTAGCTATTTTAAATCGTTTACTAACGATGTTTAAACAAGACAAATTGGTGCTCAACAACTGGTCTATTAAAGTCCGGAAGTATAATTTTTTCCCCGATTTTTCATTTTGGTAATAAAAAATATCAATAAACCATTGAATATAATTATTACATCTCTATATTTATATTCTATAACAAAATACGGTTTATAAATCGTTAGAGACGAGAGGATATATTTTATCAATATTTTATAAACACCGTAAATGTAGTATGTGAACCTAAACTTTTGAACCCTTTGCTAATATTTACCAAAGCTGCTGATTTATCTTATCATAAATTTTACTTTTTTATTTTGTGTTGCAGTTGTAAAACTTTTGTATGACATTTCCTTTTTTAAACGTTAACATTATTGGTAAAATATGACTTTGAGCGTACCTCGTAAAATATATTATGTTAAAGTATTAAGTTTTTTTATAGCGCTATATATTCTTGTAATGTTTTGCATAAATTTTATATTACGATTAGATAGTTTACCATTTATATTTGCCGAAACATTTTACTATATTTATGAAAGATATATTTCTTATAATATGATTATTGCCTGTCATTGGTAGCCCAAAGACAAGATACGCATAATGAACTTAAAGAGAAGCAATGTGAAGAAAAACACTGTGAACAGAAATAGTGTACAGAAAACAATGTAAAGAGTATAAAGACGAAAAGAAGGGTTTGGAAGAGACTCGACGCGAAGAGAAACGATGCAAAGAGAATTGATTCGAAGAGGAGTTATTCGAGGAGAAGCAATGTAACGAAAAGCAATGCGAGAAGAGATACGAAAAGACGCGTTACGAAAAGAAACTATGCAAAGAGAAGCGATGCAAAGCAAAGCGTTGCAGAGAGAAGCAATACAAAGAGAAAAGATAAAAATCTGGTGTGGGCACCACACGACCTTCCGAACACTAACAAGTAGTGGTAGTTTTTGATAAAAGTGTCAATATCTCGAAAAGTAATGAAAATATCAAAAAAATGTATTCTTTCAAAAATGACTGAAATTACATGTTCTTTCCACAAAGTATAAATATTTTGCCAATAACGATATAAAAACCCAATATTTTCAAAAAATTCCATTTTTTGATAAGAGTAAACGTCCACTTCCGGTCGGCCGATTTTACTCAAATTCTATCAGATTCCTCCGATGGTGATTATAAGTAAGGTTTTATAGTTTCATTCCGATCCGATTAGCCGTTTAGCCGCAAATGTGTTCACAGACACACAGACAGACACACAGACAGACAGACAGACAGACATTTTTTATTTTTGGGTTTTTTAGGCTCAGGGAACCCTAAAACGCGTATTTCCGCTAAAAACCCGAGATCGAAATTTTTCGCGATCACAATACCTTCCTATAACAGCGTTGCTGTTCGGAAGGTAAAAAGATAATCTAAGCTAATTGAAATAAGCTTATTTTTTGAACAGAAAATTTAGAAAACTATAAAAGAAATCGCTCAGAATAATTTCCTTTACGTCCGACATAAAGATGATTTTAAATAAACACCTATCATACTTTTCTTTTGTAAAATGGTTGGTATAAGAGGTCTGTCTCAAAGTAAACAAGACTTTTAAGAAACATGGTAATAGAATAGTGAATTTGAAGACATAAATGTTCTTTAGAGTTTCTTCGAAAAGTCAATACTTTTGGAGTTATTGGTAACTGAAAGTTTACAAATTAAACGGTAAAATTAGAAGGAAACATTGCAATTTTTGTATATGCATCGATTAGAATAAAAATTTGTAGGTAAGCTCAATGTACCTTACACTTCAAAAGTTACCCTATGTCATTATGTGCTTTTCCTCTAGGGATGGTTACCTTGGACTAACAATGGTTTAGGTTGATTTAATGTTAAATATGCGTCGTAGAGACACGAAAGTTAACTGTAGGCATGGGTCGACAGGATTTTTAAAAACAAATTTATTTTTTAACAGAGAACTTTAATTATTGATGGACAAATTGAGAATAGTTTTATTTCTTAATTTACAATTATTTATAACCTCGTACTAATCTAAAAAATGCTTGCTTTTCTTCTCTTCTTTGTTCGCAGCGCTTGCTGCCACGTATAACTCCTCCACCCTTAGATGAAGGCTTCGGGTTCTGGGGAAGACAAAGACTTCTTTTCTTCTTTCTTCCTCCTATATTTCTTGATGAGGTTGTACTTCCAGACCAAGTAGCTGAGGGCTAGGATAATGATAAGGGAAATTACGATCCATTGGATCCAATTTGTTGATGTCAAACCATCGATGTCATCTGTTGACAAGAAGTTGATAGCCAGAATATGATTCTGAAGTTTATGGATGTCCTCTAGAGGGAGTTCTTCTATGGATAGGGGTTTCTGTTGCCGAACATGGAGTCCTGACACACCGTTGTGGATCTGTGGTAGAATAAAGGGTTTCCCAAAAGTCTTGACTTTTTGGTTACCAAATTTGAATCTTGAATATCCTACTGACTGCGCCAGTTAACTGTAGGCATGGGCTGACAGGATTTTTAAAAACAAATTTATTTTTTAACAGAGAACTTTAATTATTGATTCACAAATTGAGAATTGTTTTATTTCTTAATTTACAATTATTTATAACCTCGTACTAATCTAAAAAATACAAGCTTGCTTTTCTTCTCTTCTTTGTTCGTAGCGCTGGCTGCCACGTATAACTCGCATGTAAATTTACTTTGCGTCAATCCGACACTCCAGAAAGCACACAACTAGGATTAGATTCAGTTTCAGCTACAAAATTACCTTATTTTCTTATTTTTGGTTATCCTCAATAATGTTTTATGAAATCACAGTAAAAGTAAAACTTTTTTTCACACTATAGACGTTTAACTAAAATCTTTTCGAATAATATTCTATTAAGGATTATAAAAATCGCTTTAACAATCTTAATTTTATACTTGGAAAATTGGAATGGACCGAATATAAATAAAAAAATAATTAATTTAATATTCATACAAAATAAGTTAAATAATAAATTCAAGTACTCAAAATTGAAATAAATCCATAAACAACAACATGCACCAGCAAAAAGTTCTAACAATTAAAAACTGACAAAAATTAAACACAATTAATATAGCGTGGAGCACTGGCACTACATTTACTTTATACCTACTCGGCGGCCGACCGTCACGCGACATGCGCTACACAGACCAAAAAGTTTGAGACGATGTAATAAAAGTTTCACTTTAATAAAAACCAGTAAGTTATGGATGTTATTGTTCTCTTTATTGTTATGTAAAATAATATGGGTAATTATATCTATAATTGACTATTTTATCTTCTTAAGTACCAATCGGTTGAATTTAGGATTTGTTTTTTTTTGTAAGGAGAAAATATTTTCTAAACTTCTATTTTGTCTGTAATGGTTTTCTGTAAATCATTAAACATAAATAAAAGGAAATCTTAAGAAAATCTGTAAAGAACGTATCCAATAACAATTCTAAAGGTTTCATTGTGTTTGGAAAAATTTAATATCCGCAAAAAATACTTGGAAATAAAACGAATGACACTGACCTCGCCGGAGGCGATCTAAATTCCACTACATTTGTTATGTTATCATCCCCACTTGCTGTCTCCTTTTATTCGTGTTCTGTATCGGTGGATTCGCGGTGTAGACTTCAAATGAATTTCAATTTCACGATTCACGCTTTTTTCATCATTTTGTAACCTTCGCTCATAAAAACCACTAAAATCAACCAAATCCACTTCGTTATGTTTGAATAAATGGTACAATTTGCTCCGGATAGTCGTCAATCACTTGCAACATACATTATTTTCCCTAACAGTGTGTATATAAATTGATTCTGTTTATTTAAAAAATGTAAAAAAAAAGTAAACTAAATATTTGGTTGTGGTATCGTTAACAAGTTGTATTGGATATTAAATTTCACTTTAAATCTAACACTAGTTTATTTCTTTAATTGATTCGTTTAGATTCTAAATAGCGATACATTGTGGAATTATTAATACATATCAGTAGACTATTTTTATGCAAAATTTTATATAATTTCAGTTAATTATAATGAGAAATACTGACGTGCAATTTGCAATTAGAAATATACAACTCCGAAGTTTTATTTTTCTTTTTTAAAATAAGTATTAGTCACAGTAAAATGAATGAGGGCTACCGTTTTTTTGCTCACCAGTTGGCGCCTCTGGCGTTATAGGTCCGTCCATAGAATAAATTTGTAGCTGACACTTATCCGTCGTCACGTTTACAAATAAATATTAATCCATTGATATTTAGAGGAAAATGCCGCAGTTTTGCTCAGTACTGTTCTTTCAGCCCGCTTAACTTTGCACCTCTTGTTCGCAGTTCTACTTTTAAAGCAGTGACATTCATTGACTCGTAACTCGTATTTTCCATAATTAAAACAATGTTATACCTCGTAATAACCACAAAGTTAATTAAAAAAAAATAATACCGTGCATCCCACCCATAAACAGTGACGCGGGGACCTCCAGCTACACTAGCGCCTCTAGCGGCTAATTCACACGCGGTAGCCCTAATTGGGTGTGATGCCAGAATTTTCATAGTTTTAAATGCGATGCATCGGAATTCTCAAATCAAGACATTATGGAATGCGACTCCTCTTAATAACATGTTTAGAATAAGTAAAGATAGAATAATAAACGTCGATAGTAAAGATTAAAATGATAATACAACCTTTGACAGGTATCAAAATAAACAACCCGAAGTTTGTAAAGTTTGATAGGTATTGAAGATGTATAAACTGAAGGAAAATTGCGTACTAGTCATTTCATTGCACTGTGTTGCCTGATATGTTTAGTTGTTATGTTTTGGTAAGTTTAATGTCTTATACGTCGGCAATCCTGAAGAGTGCAATCACGAAGTATAGATACCAAGAGTCCGAACGATATGGGCTTTATCATAATATTTCATGTACATAATAATAAAACCAGATGATAGTTCTGTCTGTTAAATTGAGATCATTCTTTTAACATTACATTTGGCATCCTCGTATCTGTACCTCCTAAGTGGAATGTTGAACTTTGATGGATGAATTATATACAGGGGTTTTGAAAAACCGTTAAAATTTTACCGTTAGGGTTATCTGATTTAGATCAAAATCAAAAGGATTGTTCTTTATGACATGAGAATTCTTTATACCAAATTGCATGACCGTTTAAGAGTTATAGCACACACGGACGAAGGGCCGGAGGGATACACAAGCCGATCTTAAAAAGTTATGATAGCTGTCAAAGATAGTAATCATTTCATCTAAAATATTTTTATAGACGAGACAAATACCAAGTACCAATATTAGACACCAATTTTTTAAAGCTGTTAAAAGTCGTTAATTAAGTTTAAGATCTAAATCTACTTTGTTATATGTCAAAAAGTTGTTTAATTGCTTCATGTAATGCACATTGATCAACTTATGGAAATGCGTGACTGAAAAATAGTATATTACACTCGGGCATCATGGCGCGCAGTGCAGGAATCTCAAACTTTCTGCCCATGTAGTGTATACAATTTTTCTTTGTACCATGCCGAAAGTACGAAGGGAATTGCCTTCTGTGTTAAAAGTTATTGATGCCTGCCCCGACATTTGCAGTGACATCAGTGCAGGAATAATTTCTTTCGGCCCGCTGTCTGCCCGACATTATCACGGCCTAAAAGTTAGGCTTTCTGCCGTAATATTGAAGCCGGAACGACGTACTTTCGGCATAGTACAAAGAAAAAGTTTTTTTTGCCTTAATTTTCTCGGCCAACAAACACACTGAAGGTGGTGGGATATACTAACAGTATAAAGCCACAAACTCTTAGTCCAACGGAGAATTACATACCCACAAAAAAACACACAAGTGAAGATAATTAAAGCGTATTAATAAAAACAGGAATTGCGAGAAGAAGAAGTGTGTAATTCCGGCTAGATCTTATTTTTTGTCATTGTTATTAATAATAGATAGCGCAAAGTAATGGTTCTTTATTTTAACACCTCTAATACATTATCTGGAAATTTCTTATTTATATAAAAAAATTACTTTTTTACTATTCCGAATATGATTGTCTACAAATTTCTCTTAATTTCCGGTATTTTTTTTGAGCGGACATTAAACTATTGATTAAAATTTCATTAGCAGACACTTTTCAACAACTGTTTAAAACTTCTTGTCTAGTTTTGGTTTTTCGAGAGTGGCAATTTAACAATTTTGTAATTCACAAATAGTTTGAAAACTTATCAACGATCGGACGGTAAAAGCGACCTGATGATATTTTTAAGGCAATAAAAACTTGGAAAGTTGGCTTATTTACGAAGAAACTGAATTAGTTTGTTTCTAAAGTTGGAATCATTACAGAGCATTTTCCAGAGAGATGTTTCACTGAACAAGTAACTCGATTTGATTTTAATTCAAAGTTTAGATAAAGTTAGAATTGTCAGATAGGTAGCAATCTGACAAAAACGAAACAGTGTTATTTGTTTTGCTTAATGTGAATAAATTTTCTTGAATAAACTGACGTTTTAACATAGCTGCATTTGCTTTTATTATATAAAATTAATCTAGTCTTTGTAAATGTTATATAAGTAATATATCCATATTTATAAGTATTATAATAATGTAGAAGGTGCTTCCACGATAAAATATTCGGAGAGGATGATTATAATGGGAGTACCGCAAGGATCCGTGTTGGGTCCCTATATCTTTTTATTTTATATATTAATGAAATTGGCAGTTTGGCTTCGGATTTACATTTATCATCTTTCATCTATCTTTCTGAGACACTTGGTAGATGTGGTTGTATTTGGATTTATAAATAATACAGTTAGAAAGATTATGTGGATTTGTCTTCGTCCTGAATAAAAAAATAACAAAAAAAATGGAAATAAAAAATTAACAAAGTTGGACAAAAATGTGAAAAAACGAAACAAAAATAATAATAATATATGGAAAAATAGAAAAAACATGAAATGTTTAAAAAAACTATAAGAAAAAAAAATGAAAATAAAAAAAAACAGAAAAAATTGACAAAAAAACTATTTAAATGGGTAAAAAACTGGTTACAAGATTAAACTGGAATATAAGATAATAAAAAATATTAAAAAAGGAAGGAAAAGAAAAACCAAGAAAATATCACGAAAAATGTATAAAATTGCGAAATATAAAAAATTGGGAAAACTTTAAAATAAACAAAAATATATTATAAAATCAACAAAAATAGAAAGAAAACAATCATAAAAACCAAAAAATAAATAGTTGAAATTAAAAACAAAAATACAAAAATTAAAAAAAAAACAAAAAACAGAAATAATTGAAAAATGTCGGTAGACACTCGTAACAAGTAGAAAAATTAGTTAAAAAAATATCAAAAATTGTGAAAAACGCAAGAAAATAAAAAAGAATAAACCGAAAAAAAAAAACAAAAAAAAAAACATAAAAAAACTTAGTTGCGAAAACACCCGGTCGTTGGCGTTGTATTTCGATTGGTAAATAATAGAGTTTGGATTTTTCTTCGTATAAAACTGAAAAAAAAACGAAAAAAGGAAAAATTAAAAAAATCTCTAAATTTAGGAAAAATGTATAAAATCAATAAAAGTCGAAAAAACAACAAGAAGAATTGAAAAGTTGTTACAAGTGGGTAAAAAATTGGTAACAAACGAGAAACTAAAGTAAAATGAAAAATACTAAAAAAATGAAAAACAAAATTAACAAAAAAAGAAAGTCAGAGAAAATTTGAAAAAAAAAAATACTAAAAATGTGGGAAATCGAAAACAAATAAAAATTTACAAAATCCAACGAAAAAAAATAATGGAACGAAAAAATATGATAAACTTAACACAAATAAAAAAAAATATGAAAAACGGGAAAAGCAAATCGTACGCGGTTCTCTGAGTCAGCTAGTTTATTATAGATATAGATATAGATATAGATTACACTACCCCTGTTGTAGAAATATTTTTGTAGTCACTTCTTCGATAACACCGCCACTTTTTTATTTACATTTTTTGGCAGTAACTTTAAATTTATTTTAACGCAAATATTGCTTTATTCTAGTCTCGAAAATATTCATTTAAAATTTTGAATTAGGTACACTTCCTTGTTTCTTATGTGCCGATTTATAAAATCTTTCCTAATACAGATTAACTTCTGGATTATGTGAAGTTCTGAAACGGCCGCTGTAACGGAATAATTGTTTGAAATCTAAAGGGATCATCCCCTTAGATGTGCTATTTTAGAACAACTACTTTAACCGTTTTCGAACAGACTCATTGTTCCCACGATGCCAATAACAGTGGAGCCTAAGAAGTAATAATTTAAACGCTGCAACGATTTATTATGTCTAGTTTTTAGAATCTTAATCAGCTTGGCAAACAATTTCTACGAATTTGAATAGTTAAATTAGCATTTTGGATTGGGATGTAATTACTATTTACTAACACAAAAATTTGTAATAATCATAAAAATAAATGTGTCAAGTTTGATCTTTAAATGTAGTTTTATTGTGATTGGTTAACTACTAAATTTTACGTAACCCATATTTTTAACCGACTTCAAAAAATGAGGTTGTTCTCAATTCGACCATATTTTTTTTATGTATGTTACCAAATATCTCCGGTATTTTTCATCCGATTTGAAAAATTCTTTTTGCATTCAAAAGAGTTTTCATGTGGTCCCATAGAAATTTGTCTAAGGTCTGGTCATCAATGTGAAAGATATTCCAGGAAATATCACAAAAATCAACAGAATAAGCTCTGCAGTTAACTTAGTATGTAAATATTGATGTATGACATCAAAACATAATAATTAGCCCGTTACTGTCCCACTCTAAAGCCAAAGGCGTCTTCTCACAAGGAGCAGGAGTGAGCATTTAATCAATTCGCTTGCTCACTGCGGGTTGGTGATTTCAGACAATTAAGTCCACGTTTCATCACAATGTTTTCCTTCACCGTACGTGCATGAGGTTTCTAGGAGTTAGACAATTTACTTATGTCTCCAAAAAATTACATTGGTACATGTCGGGATTGTTGGGGATTAAAATTAGTACCTCTTGCACGGTATTCGGAAGGTTTTGAAAATAGTAAATCATGAATTTGCGCCCACATCTGACAAAGCCAAGAAGCAACTAAAAATAATAAAACAAAACATTTTTGAACAAATTGAATCGCCTTCAAAAAATGCACTAAAAAGCCAGCAATGAAATCTTTATTTTTTTTAAAAATATTGGAACCAACTAGGCATCTGATTTCGAATTCCTTGAAGTCGACTTCAATAGCAAATTACCCTCTATTTTAATCTTAGCCGTTAAATTAGATTTCAAATGTTAGTAACTTAAATCTTTTACAAAGACATAAACCATTGGAGCCGACTTCAAAGAAATCGAAATCAAATGCCTAGTTGGTTCCAACTTTTTAATAATTTTTGGTTATTCTAATCGAACTAAGGGGTTTTTAAGATCCTCTGCAAAGGTGGCATTCGGTATATGTTAGAACTCAATAATTCTTTTTTAACTTTAGGATTAATGTTGTTGTAATTAAATGATAGATTGTGGATATGAAAAAGAAAAAAAGAAAATCAATCCTTTATTATAGTCAATATTGGTTCAACGTAAACATTCGGATATAGAATTAAGGATTTTATGTATAGGACGGGGTAGTTTATCTCCTCTTTATAAAAAAATCCGATCTATTCTGAGAGTTGATTTTCTGTTTCATTTTATTACTAAAATATACTCTTTTTGGGTATATTTAATAGTGGTTAAGTGTCCAAATCTTTTAATTTTGATCTTAATTCACTGCTGGAATGGTGCAACCAGAATCCACAGAAATCCCTTTTTAATGGTATCATTATTGTTTCTCGTTGGAAGAGTCTGTTATAAAACCGACGATTATATATTATATATTGAGGAGATTTTTGTCAATATTTTAAGACAAAACACCCACTTTAGAGGTAAAAGTAAGAATAATTTAAAGATCCTGGTAGAAGCAAAAATTTGTTATCCTTTATCAGGATATCGATATTGGTTCTTTTTTAGGGGTTCCAGTATAGAAACCAGGATCTTATTTTTAGTATAGGACAATGTATGTCTATATTTACTTAATAATATTTAATATTTCTAATCTACATTGTGTCTTGGTATTGGACCATGTTTTCGGACGAAATATACTTTTTAGAGGTTAAAAATAAGATTGGTTACAAGTCTTAGAGGGAGCAACACCGTTGTTTTGGGTAACTAAAAAAAATCTGCTTTAGAGTAATGCTTCTCTGTACAGGATATTAGGCGTGTGTCCATCTAGGATTAAAGCATACAGGTTGCTAGGATTGCTAGTACGTGTAAGAGGAACATATAACTAAGGCACTATATATAACTGATCGTGCGAAAAACAGCTAATGCTTGGATCCACACCCCCAACATTTAGCGTCTGTTTCTGGGCTCTATTAATTGCCATTACGATACATAGGCTCACTGGAAAATGGACAAGTTTAAAACTAAACGAAAAATTGTTTGAAATGAGAGAAATTCGAGGAATGAAAACTCTTTCACATATTCCGCACTCTGTTTAAATCTCTGCTTTTATCAGATTTTATTGTAAATTGGTCATTTTTAATCTGGCACCGTTACAAAGTTTTGGTGGGCTTAAATTTCTAAGGAGCATTATGAGTACGCAGGCTTTTAATTTTATTTTATGGGCTGGTAGTCTAGGAGCACTGAGGGATTCTAAAAACTCTACTGGATAGGTGGTAGATTCTTCTTCTTCCATAACTCTTTAATGAAGATATACTCTACATTGTTCCCCAAAACAAAGCTTGTTTGTTTCATGGAGTCAAAATAGCTTTTTCGCAAAGCAAGGAATTTTCACAATTTGGTATTTGCATTGCGTTTTCATACACAGATAATATGAGGTACCGCATTAATGAAAATGCACAGCACAGATTTTCGTTAAGAACAACTTTTCCTCGGTCCTGCGGATATACACCGATTACCGATCTCAAGTAAAAAATCTAAAAACTCTTAAGCATTTTCGTTGCCTCCGATTTGCGCTTGCATATTTATGTCAAATGCAAAGGGATAATGTAATGCCACAGTCAAGAACTCTTTACACAGGCTTTTATTCCGCGTGGTATTACAGGGAGATTCTGACGAAAATCGTCACAAAAAAGTATAGTAATGCCACCCGTAGGTTGGCCATTTTGCTTGACATGACGCTATTCTTTGTCTACTGATTCAATTGCTTTTCGGTATGCCGTTGTGAATCCATCTCATATAATAAGACTACAACCACGAAAAACCTTAGCTTTATCGCTGTTTCTAGAAATATTACTATCAGGGCTTTCTGAGCTGTCTTAGTCTATCGGAATTTTGAACATTGAATGAGCAGTTTTCCCTATTGGCAACAAAGTGGCTGCCATGCCTGATCAAGCAATAACAAGCGCAATTTTACTCTGGCTTCGCACCTTTGCAAGATTACTTTGGTAAGAAATGTCTTACCTGTTTTAACGAAAGCATTTACAAATAGCATTTCTCCCAAAGCACTATCAACGCTGCAACACACCCGATAAAATATTAAACGCTGTTCTTCAGTTAGTCTCGAGACATCAGTCTCAATTTCGGTAAGATCTACAGGATCATAATTGATATTCATCGCGTAAACTCTATTAATACGTTTACTGTCAAATGATAGTTCGGGCATACCATATTTAGAAGTGGGATTACCCCCAATACATGTAACCATCTTTTAAAAAGCCAACAAACAATATTTCAAATGACTTTCACGTAATCTCTCACCGGTCATCTTCTAGTTGGGCGTGCCTGAAAAAGTCCTCTGCTTTGTTCTGATACTTATGCCATAACTGTAAAGCATCAGAAAGTCCACAGAACACCAGGACGACTGCAAACATAAGGTGCAATGGCTAAGGACTTTCACTAATACTTGCTTTGGACAAAGCTTTATCTCAGTGTTAAAACCCATCCAATAAATGATTTTTATAATTTTAGTACTTCTATAGATGTACTTACAGCTGCAATCGTGCAATGTTTGAAAACAAAGATAAAAAGAAATTACTAAAATTCTTTCCCAGAATATAGATGCTATTTGCCCATGTTAGTTTCTGGTATAAAAACCCTTTTCGTATTTTTAGTTCAAAAAACTTATGTTTTTGATCTACTCATTGAGTAGACAAAACATCCTCTTTGGATTTAGAAAAGAAAGTAATTTGAGTTTCGTAGAAAGAGCAGAAATTAATTACCCAATTCTATTTAAACTATGGTTAATCGCGTCAAAGTAGACCTAAAAACCCAAAAACTAAAAACTTTGGTCGGAAAGGTCCGATCGAGCTCATTTTTTTTAAATGTTCATTGAGACCTTAGCTTCAAAGTTGTATAAAATCTGGATGCCGCTCGCCCCCCCCCCAAATTCACCCCAAGGTGGGGGGGTTTTCGTGATAAGACTGCCCTCCCAACCCGGCCAAATGTTCTACTCAGGGGTTTTGAAGTCCCCTTCATCCATTTGTTCGGTCAGGTCGCTTTTTCGACCTACCCAGGGGCGTCTAGAAGGGCCTCCAAGGGTCCAAAATATGAGATATCTACAGAAATGTCCTCGGACTGCAATATTAGGTCAGGCGGATTCCGAAGGGCGGGGTTCTCATTTCTGTCGAAAATTAAGGCTTTTTAACCCATTATAACATATATTTACATTTCTTTTCTACGCATTTATTACTTTTAAATACATTTTCAATCTAATTTCAATTTAAAGTGGTGCAATATTATCGCCATTTCCTATAAAAATCAGTTCAATTTACAGCTGATTGATTAACAATTTATTATAAAAAATCGGTTCAATTTATAACTGATTAATTAACAATTTATTATACAAATCAGTTCAATTTAAAGCTGATAAAATCAAATCGAATCAAATGCTAGATGAACATGCGAGTTTCACCCCCTCAAGCACCCTTGTTCGTAAATCCCTGGGGGCATAGTCGCATGCCAGGGCAACCCAAAAGTACACTCCTACAAACCCTCAACATATCAAGTTTGTATGAGATAAGGGAGTTTTACGAAAAATTCAATTTGAGCCCCCTTGGAACTCCTTCCGTCCATACCTGGATCCGGAATAGAGTTTCCAATCAAATCACATTTTTTGGGCCCCGGCACCCCTTTTGTCCACCCCGGGATGGGTCACAGAATCGCAGGCTGCTCAAAGAAAGGGTTGGTATCCTTGTAATACTTGATCGTACCAATTCTGTACACTGAAATTCAATCCCGCGTAATCATAATTTTGAGACCCCATGGGCCCCTTTTTATACGGCCCTAAAGGGTTAAAAAGCCTTAATTTTTGACAGAAATGAGAACCCCGCCCTTCAGAATCCCCCTGACCCAGTATGGCAGGCCGAGCACATTTCTGTAGATATCTTATATTTTGGGCCCTTGGAGGCCCTTCTAGACGCCCCTGGGAAGGTCGAAAAGGCGACCTGACCTAAGAAATGGATGGAGGGGACTTCAAAACCCCCGAGTAGAACATTTGGCCGGGTTGGAAAGGGCAGTCTCATCATGTTTATACCATCTTGAAAACCCCCCAACTTGGATCGAATTTGGGGGGGAGGGAGGGAGGGGGCCGAGCGGCATCCGGATTTTATACAACTTTGAAGCTAAGGTCTCAATGAACATTTCAAAAAAAAAAATGAGCCCGATCGGACCTTTCCGACCAAAGTTGGAAGTGAAAACCTACTTTGACGCGACTAGGTTTCAATTTATTGCTGCAATAAGGCATTCTTAGATTGAAAAAAAAGGAAAATGATAGTGCTCGTTTATGTAGGTATCCATATGGGTTCTCTTTGGAAGAAATTTGTATAAAAACTAGGTTCCTACTTTAAGGATAAAATACTGTCGTCTTTATATTCCGTTGATTTTTTATTGGTTGATATACGGGAAAGTGAAATTCAGATTAATTAAAGTGTTTATTTAAGTTTTTGTACTGATTTACTGTTATACTAATACGATTTTAAAAACGAAGACGAAGAAAAACCACAGGAATCCTTCATTACGCTATAGATGGTAGTTGTCTATGGCAGGTTATTTTTATAATTTCTCTATATTTTATTAGTAAACTTAAGATCTATTCTGATGGTTTATACTGAACATGAGGGTGGTTGGAAGATTCTAAAGAAATTTGTTTAGAACTTTGCTGATAAGGTATTGGTGTAACAATACAATTTAAAGTTATAACCACAATTATCAATGAAAAGCACAGAACTCCTTCATCATGGTAACGATATTGGTTGTCGTTTAAATTTTCAAGGATTTATCAATAAGATATAGCTATGCTCTCTTCATTTTTAAGGACCCTGCTTTTAGACAAAATATCCTCTGAAGAGTTGGTTGTTTGAAAAGATCTCTTGTTAACATCTATTGTTAATGAATTGTCCCAAAGAGATTATCTACCCAAACGTTCAGGGTCGGCTTAACTATTTTAGTAGGTATTAAATGTCGTTATTTGTTGAAATTAAGTTTGGTATAGTTGTGTGCAACTAATAAAATTAAATACTTACAACTAACAACTTATTCACTCAAAGATTATTTGAGCCGACGACCCTCATTATAACCCTATTTACCTATCGCTCCTTCTTGCAATGGAAAGATATTTACAAGTTAATTAATTATACATTATCCGTCTAAACACTACTTTAGATATAGATAATTTAAAAGATTTTCAAATCGAAATTTATATTGAAATTCGGAGTATGGAAATATCTGTAAAGAGGTGTCATCTAAGATTGAAAAAAGCAAGAATGTTTAAAATAATTGCTTACTTAATATAAAAATAATAAAATCAGTATTATTTACTTTATTGAATGAGTAGTAGCTGCAAAGTCCAACGAAACTTCTTAGTTCATGCTTGTCTTTAGGTATCGGGTATCGGCCACTCGTACTGCCTTGATTTTGTCCTGGTCGGTTGCAAAGGAAGTTGACCTCAGGCTGGAAGAGGATACATTTCTTGGGATTCATTTGTAAATTGGCATTCCCCAGCCTACTAAAAATGTCTTTTAAATTTGATAAATGTTCGTCAAACTTTTTTCCCATTACAATTATGTAGTCAAGGTAGACCAGGCATGTCTTCCATGTGAGCCCTCAAAGTACCAGTTCCATTAGACGTTCAAATGTAGCAGGAGCGTTGCAAAGTTCAAATGGTATTACTCTGAATTGATACAGCCCATTACCGGTTAAAAATGCAGTCTTCTCCTTGTCGTCTAGATGCATCGCTACCTGCCAATATCCACTTTTCAAATCTAGCGTCGAGAACCATTTGCAATTGGCCAATACGTTTAATGTGTCATCTATTCTGGGTAATGGGTAACTGTCCTTCTTGGTAATATCGTTAATAATATTAAATTATAGATTACCGAAAATTGAATAAATTAATGAAAATTATTTTGTTAGCAGTTTAATGATTAAATTATTTTTAAGCTTTTTACATGAATACATTTATTTTCCTTATATTCCTTCAGCCGACCCCTTTCCAAGCTACCTGAGATCATAAATTAGTTTATTGCTTTGATTTTATCAGTGGGTACTTTTAAATCCTGCATAAGTTAAGGCACATTAAATGTGAACCAACAACATATTCCGTTAAAATTCTGTTAAAATTTTAGAGTCAATATAATACTGTAATGGTAAAATAGAGTCTTAATGTTAATTTTATATCGGAGATTTTGTTATATGAATCAGACTGTTACTTTTACTAGAGTTGAGTGTTGTTCATGTCTTTTAAGATAATTTCTGATAAACTTTTTGACCGGTAATTTTTTTATTTTTTATTTTACTGACTTGGACTATTCTCTTAAAGGTGTCATTTGTAAAGAATTACAGAATTTTTTGACTTGAGTTTATAAAACATTCCAAAGGTTAAATATTTTATATTTTCGTGGACTTAAAGCGTTTATACTTTTCTGTAATGACAATCAATTTTTCCATTTCTTTATATTCCTCGCAGGAAATAATTCCAAGATTACACTTCATAACTTAGTTTGATTTTTCATTCAAGCTATTTCCTTGTACTAAATGTTTGTACATAATAAGCTGTTTATGGTAGAAAACACTTGAGAATTTAATTTGTTCCTTCTTTGTCCAGGAAAAGTTGCTGATAAATACATCAATTTAATCCTTTAATACTCTTTTTGTTTATTATAGATATTTAAGTAGCATATCGTGTTGTTAGAAACTTGTAAGAGTTAAAAAATTGTTTTTATACTGTTGAATTATAAATTGACCCGACATGTCTTGTAATAAATTCTCAGTTCTGTTTCAATTTCTAGATCTGTATAGTTTAGTCATCCACGTCTGTGTTCATTTTTTGCCGAATTAATTACCAAAAAACCAACAGTGGAAACTATCAACATTTCTTCCGACATTTTCACGATTGTAAAAAAACTCACCAATAAATCTAAATGTGGAGCGACCTGAGCATATATGCGTGCGTGGAGGAAACCTTTTAATTGCAAAAACACTCAAGAACCCTCAAATCTAGACCCGCCTTAAGACCTATAACAGAGAATAAAGTTAAGGGTAGAAAAGGAGACAATGCTCAGGGCTAAGAAATGTTAATAATATATTGGACTAATATGTTTGAAAAATGATATATAGATGGAAATACAATAAGTAAATTTACACAATTTTTAGTCATTGTTTGTTTAGTAGATCCGTATTTTTCTGTGGCTCCTAAGAGTGTACGATAGATTTGTGTATAGAACAACAACAAGTATAATAGAATACCTATGTATTAAATGTACTTTCCAAATGTGTAAATGGGGTATCTTTAATGAGGTTATCACTATGTTGGCTGTATTTAACACATTCTTTTGAGCTCATATAGTACACCGCTAGAACATACTATTCCTGTACATTGGCTGCATTTAACACTTTTTTTGGCTCAATAGTACAACGCTAGAACATTCTATTCCTGTATATAACATCTTTCTTTCTTTTTCTCTGTCTTTTGTTTCTGTTTCTGCTTTTTATCCGGACAAATATTGGTAACAATCTAAAATAAAACTCTCCTTTGAACAACTGCTTCTTGTTTTGTTTTGCTTTGGTAGGTTATTCTATTCCTAAATAAAAGATATAAAAATACGTTTGTAGTTTTCTATTAAACGATGGTTATCCAATACTCTTTTAAAAAAAGTTATTTAAAAATATATATACATAAAAAATCCTCTACACTAGAAATTATGTCACTATAATACATTATAAACAAAGTCAGGCAAATATGCAAATCATAAAGAAAGATATATGCGCATATATATGCATATTATTTTTGGAATATATGCAAGTATGTGCCTTTATTTGAACAAAATTTGAACTTTGTAAACCGCTTAAATAATGTAATATATGAATATTTAAATATTCTTTATATTTTATTTGTGGCATCAAATGTGTAGATGTGTATATATTAATGATTACGCTCTAACTGTGATATTCAATGTACTGTATTGTTTGTTCTCACAGATCATTGGTTTATAATTGACTAGCAGCCCGCCCCGGCTTTGCACGGGGATTAAAGAAAAATAACAAAAGCCACTAAATATATTGGGTCAACGCTTCCCTGTAAACAATATTACATGTTGTTTTATTTTCTGGCAACAAAATAAATTGATTTTCAGGTGCTCGACCCGCCTTAGGCGGTTGGCCATGAGAAAAACCGATCCCTACTAATTGGAAGGTTTGACCTTGAGGCTAGTATTCTTAGCGCACGCAATGTAAGGGTTTCAAGGTCATTTTTGGTTACATGTTACATTAATGGCATTTTAGTAAGGATCCATATTTTTTTGAAAATAAACCATAGCCTATGTCACTCGGGAATAGTGTAGCTTGCCAACGGTAAAAGAATTTTTGAAATCGGTGCAGTAGTTTCGGAGCCTATTCATTTCAAACAAACAAACAAACCTTTCCTCGCCACTAAATATATTGGGTCAACGCTTTCCTGTAAACAATATTACATGTTGTTTTATTTTCTGGCAATAAAATAAATTGATTTTCAGGTGCTCGACCCGCCTTAGGCGGTTGGCCATGAGAAAAACCGATCCCTACTAATTGGAAGGTTTGACCTTAAGGCTAGTATTCTTAGCGCACACCATGTAAGGGTTTAAAGGTCATTTTTGGTTACATTAATGGCATTTTAGTAAGGATCCCTATTTTTTGAAAATGAAACATAGCCTATCTCACTCGGGAATAGTGTAGCTTGCCAACGGTAAAAGAATTTTTGAAATCGGTCCAGTAATTTCGGAGCCTATTCATTTCAAATAAACAAACAAACAAACCTTTCCTCGCCACTAAATATATTGGGTCAACGCTTCCCTGTAAACAATATTACATGTTGTTTTATTTTCTGGCAACAAAATAAATTGATTTTCAGGTGCTCGACCCGCCTTAGGCGGTTGGCCATGAGAAAAACCGATCCCTACTAATTGGAAGGTTTGACCTTGAGGCTAGTATTCTTAGCGCACGCAATGTAAGGGTTTCAAGGTCATTTTTGGTTACATGTTACATTAATGGCATTTTAGTAAGGATCCATATTTTTTTGAAAATAAACCATAGCCTATGTCACTCGGGAATAGTGTAGCTTGCCAACGGTAAAAGAATTTTTGAAATCGGTGCAGTAGTTTCGGAGCCTATTCATTTCAAACAAACAAACAAACCTTTCCTCGCCACTAAATATATTGGGTCAACGCTTTCCTGTAAACAATATTACATGTTGTTTTATTTTCTGGCAATAAAATAAATTGATTTTCAGGTGCTCGACCCGCCTTAGGCGGTTGGCCATGAGAAAAACCGATCCCTACTAATTGGAAGGTTTGACCTTAAGGCTAGTATTCTTAGCGCACACCATGTAAGGGTTTAAAGGTCATTTTTGGTTACATTAATGGCATTTTAGTAAGGATCCCTATTTTTTGAAAATGAAACATAGCCTATCTCACTCGGGAATAGTGTAGCTTGCCAACGGTAAAAGAATTTTTGAAATCGGTCCAGTAATTTCGGAGCCTATTCATTTCAAATAAACAAACAAACAAACCTTTCCTCGCCACTAAATATATTGGGTCAACGCTTCCCTGTAAACAATATTACATGTTGTTTTATTTTCTGGCAACAAAATAAATTGATTTTCAGGTGCTCGACCCGCCTTAGGCGGTTGGCCATGAGAAAAACCGATCCCTACCAATTGGAAGGTTTGACCTTGAGGCTAGTATTCTTAGCGCACGCGATGTAAGGGTTATAAGGTCATTTTTGATTACATTAATGGCATTTTATTAAGTATCCCTATTTTTTTGAAAATAAAAGATAGCCTATGTCACTCGGGAATAGTGTAGCTTGCCAACGGTAAAAGAACTTTTGAAATCGGCCTAGTAGTTTCGGAGCCTATTCATTTCAAATAAACAAACAAACAAACAAAAAATCAAACCTTTCCTCTTTATAATATTAGTATTAATTAATCAATTTGTGTGTTAATTGGATAGTTATAAACATATTTCAACAATATTTTTATACAACTTGTCTGACTCTGGTTATAAAAAAATTTACACCATATCTTTACCATTCTTTTTAACTTCAGCATTATTTGGCTCACTGCTGTTATTTAATGCATCCACTATTCTCTATTTTGTAGTATTCAGGTCTTTATTTATTCCATACATCCATCTCATTTTCCTCTTCCCCCAATCTCACCGTCATCTAATTTTTTTAGCTCTCAACCCTCCTCTCTACATGACCAAACCATCTTAACACATTTTGCTGGATTTTCTTGATCAGGTCGAACTTTTAATGTACCCCTTACTCTCTCATTTCATACTCTATCACTCCTCGTTAATCCACACATTCCACACAGTATCTTTATCTCTGCCACTTCTAACTTTCTCTTTTGCTCTTTATTTATTCACCAGGTATCTGAATTATATATCGACTCTGTTGTACAGTCTGTATTTTATTTTTGCGTTTACATTCCTTTTACATAAAAACTCCAACTCATTCTTCTCAGGTTCATCCAACCACACTTAATTGTATGATACATCTCACTCTTTAACGTTTTATTTTTTTTTCTAGTATAGATCACAAATATTTGAAGTTTTGAAAAGCTGTCAGAAATTGCCGTTAGATTTTAGTCCATTTATTTCAGTTCCCTTACATTCTAAAAAATTCAGATACAAATTGACAATCACCTTACTTTTTTTTAAGCTTGTCATCCCTGAATTGACAAGAATATTTGATAAAAAAAGAGTACAAGATTGCATATGAAACAGTGACTTTGAATAAATTCATAAAAAACTTGACGATAAATTTTAGATGTAATACTATTTAAAAATAAGATTTTAAAACTGCATTTTGCATTTATTTATTAACTAGCGGACCCGGCGAACTTCGCACCGCCTAACACTAATGTTTTTCCAATTTTTTTTTTATTTTTACGATTAATTTTTTGTATTTTTTATCATATTTTCTCCTTAGTTACCAATTTTTACTATTATTTATAGTAATAATAATAATAATAATAATAATAATAATAATAATAATACCTTTATTCTTCATAAAGACAAATATTAGTACATTGTATAGGAGTTTGTCAAATATAAAAACATGTAGAAAATCTACAAACAAAACAGGCAATAAAACAAAATACAAATAAATTAATTTAACAATACTGTATCACAGACAAATGTATATTGTGATAAAATCTAAACGATAATATAGCTTTAATTACAATGAGAACGATTACAATTCATCTACAGAATACAAACATTTATCTAACAGATATAATTTAAGTTTTTCTTTAAATGTATTTAAATTTCCACTATTTTTAACACTCTGTGGAAGTTTATTATATAGGCGTGGACCTATACATTTAGGAGCACTGTAAGCTATTACACTCTTTGTAAAGGGAACACAAATATCGTTCTTTCCACGAGTATTTTTAGAATGTACATCCTTATAAAATACAAATTTACCCTGATTTTGGAAAACATAACAACATAGCTAAAATATATGCAATGAAGGCAAGGTTAAAATTTTTAAGTTTTTGAAAACTGGTTTACAGGACTCTGTAACAGAAATTCCTGCAATTGCTCTTAAAATGCGCTTCTGTGATAGAAAAACATTTTGTGTATGGGTTGCTCCACCCCAGAAACACAAACCGTATTAACATAAGCATAGTATAACATAAGCAATTGGTTATTGTTTAAAACGAAACGTAAGTTTTTAAATACATACACAGCACTATTCAGCCTGGAAATTACATACTCGCAGTGATAGCGCCAAGTTAAGCAGGGATCCACGTTTAACCCTAAAAACTTTGTAAAGCTGGGATTAGGTATTGAATGATTATTTAAATAGATCTCTAGTTTGTCTAGCTTTTTTTGCCAGTTATGAAATTGTAAACTAACGGTTTTATCTGCATTTAAATAAAGTGAATGTTTACCAAACCATGTAGATATTAAGCCTTAGTACAGTATTTTAACACGTGTCCAAAAGAACCTCGCCAGATTTATTAGACAAAATCAAGGACGTATCATCAGCATAAATTGAGAAAAATGCTTCTGCGTATAGATTCATTTAGAGTGTTAATATATAATAAAAACAATACAAGTCCCAATACGGAGCCTTGTGGTACACCCAGTATAATATCTTGTTTACTAGAGTTTACTGTACTTCTATGACCATTCTGTACACTAGATATACTCACATACTGAGAACGATTTGTTAAATAGGAACGGAGCCAATTTAGTGGTATTCCTTTTATACCCATATTATTAAGTTTTTCAATGAGTTTTTCATGATTCACACAGTCAAACGCCCTGCTGAGATCACAGAAGATCCCAACAGGGCACTCACCTGCGTCAATAAACTCCACAATCCTTTCGTAAAGGTCATACATAGCTGTATGTGTAGATTTTCCAGAGCAAAATCCATGCTGGCTGCTTGAAATGATCTTGTGTTTATCCAGATACACAAAAAGTCTGTCCAAAAAACAATATTCAAAAATCTTCGAGAAACACAGATGGAACTGTAATTGGTCTATAGTTTTCAACTTTATCAGTTTCCTGCTTTTTGTGTATGGGTACAATCTTTCCCACTTTTATTGCATCTGGGAATGTCCCAGTACAAAAGGATAAATTTACTAGATGAAGTAAGGGTTTAACTACAGAAGATAGAACTTGTTTTATTAGAAATGCCGGTATTTCATCAGGACCACTTGATGGTTTTGGTTTTAATCTTTTACAAATAAGTGTATCAACTCCTCAATAAATGGACACAAAGAAAATGTCTCCGTATATCTATTAGATCCTGGATCATTCTCGTTAGTACCAACGTTAAAATTTATCTTGCTAACAATATCTAGAGCAGCATTTCGAAAAAATGTGTTAAATGTATCAGCTAGAATTTCTGGATTGGTTATGCATTCACCCATATCAGTTTTTAATTCAATGTTACGACTTATTCTTTTTGTTTTACCCGTCAGTTCATTAACAATATTCCAAGCAGTTTTGATGTTATTCTTACTTTTCATAATTTCATTTTGATAATATTCTTTTTTTGTTTTCTTTACAAAATTTGTATGGTTCTTTTTTCGACATTATATCTACTTCTAACATCAGGAAAAGTATATAACAATGAGTGGAGCAATTTTAAATTATTACTAGACTTTGTAATTTATCGGTTAGGTATATTATATATTAACTGCGCCACCTAACGGTGGCGTCATAGTTCTTAGGTAAGTAAGTTTTGCTCTTTTAAATATATGAGATATCAACTGCGCCACCTTACGGTGGCGTCATAGTGCTTAGTTATGTAAGAATTACAGGTGTAAATTTATAACATCTCAACAGCGCCACCTTAGGGTAGCGTCATAATGATTAATTTCGTAATAAACGCGTCGGATCGCTGCAAAATTCAAAGTGCTATAAGGAAAATCGCGGCATCCGATGCGCTATTTACGGGCACGTTGCCGCCGCCCCGGCCGGGCAGTACCACCGCAAGCGCTACGTCCCGCAATTTTAAATCTGTAATATCTTCGAAAATATTCATTTAAATCTTGTGCTGTAAAGGACCATATAGATCTATATTAAATCAACAATGTATCTAAGCTATTTAATTGGATAAGGATTAATGCTGTATTGGTTAAAATCATTCGAAAATTAGCCATTATTTGTCGTAAAAAGTAATTGACAAAAAAATGTTATTGTGGATTATCCATAAGAGATAGACATATACCATCACGGAGTTTTCTGTAGACCTTTTCAATGTGTACAAATAATTAGTACATTATTTTGATAAATCTCGTAGGGTTCAGCCTGCGTTTGCAATGTAAGCGGAAATTTTAATTTTTAATTTTAGTTAATTATTAAATAAAAAAAATATATTAAAACAATTACTGTTAAATTATATAAATGAAATTCTTTTCGTGTGTTTCGCTAAAGCTCAAGAATGGCAGGATCGATTTAATTTTGGTTTTAAATTATTTGTAAAAATTCATAAAAGATGTTAAAGGTAAGAAACATAAATAATAATTAACGTACTATTAAAGTATCTACTTAAAATAAAAATTTAATTTTTTAATTCAACGTGTATATTTATTATTTAGTTTTATGTATTTTATCATCTAACATCTATTTTGCGGAGTCACCTGACAGATGGCGTTGTATTTTGATTTCTAAATATAACATTTTGAAAGATTGTTTGGATTTGCCTTCGTCCAGAATAAAATAATAAACATTAAAATCTGAAAAAAAAAAATTTGGTAAAAAATAAAACAAAAAATGTTGCAAAATCGAATACAGGAAAAATTAAAAAGGGTAAAAAAACTGGTTACAGTTACAATTTTCTGCCGCTCTTAGACCTTCTCATAACAAACATAACTTAAAAACAAACGTACTTTTGTTCGTTTTATTTTACAATAGATATTACTGTAAAAATTTAATATGCAAACTTTCTTTCTTCTACCCTGCTTTATATAACAAGATACACGCTTTCAGGTAACATGTTACAATTTAATTTAGTTTTATTACAAAATTATTTTACCATAAGCCTGTTGCTGTTCTCGAGTTTTAGTTTATACTTCTGCTTAGTTCTGCTATATATACCTACTTTTTACTTTTTTACAAAAGTAGATTTTCCACTCATCTTTTCCAAAAAATTACACACATAGGTTGTTATCATTTTACATTTACATATTTATTAGCAACAGCGAGACGAAAATATTTCAAGGATGTGTTTAAATATCACCATTTTTTGTCTATGAATATATATCCGTTCTTTGACTTCTTCCAAGAAACTACTAATAAATATTCAACCACATAAAAGTTTTTGATTTCTCACAAAGTTTTCCAATATCTGTAATAAACAAAACTTGGGAAGTCTTCAAACTAGAGTATTTTGTTCGAAGAAAAAAATTCGTGTCACGTTTTTTATTGTGTCGACGATACGTGGTTTGGTGAGTTTTGTGAGAAATCAAATCCTGCTGTAAGAAAACCTAATAGAATACTACACTTGGGTATACTTTATCACGTGCTATTTCTTAAAAAAATGAAAAGAAATCGTTGTAATATTAAAAAAAAAACTATTTTCGAAAACTTTAAGAATCTCGCTTTCTAATTAAAAAAAAGTAAGTTAACGTTAAAAATTAAAAATTGGAACTGTTCCTAAAGATTGGACTGGTGTTTCTCAGGGTCGCACCTCGGTCCCTTACTATTCAACTTATTTATTAATGACATCGTTCACTGTTTCAGATACGGCAAAGCACTATTATTTGCAGATGATTTGAAAATATTCCTAATTATTAAGTCCTCTTATGACGCTTTGTTACTTCAGTCTGACCTTGATAATCTGTCCAACTGGTGTTTCTTAAATGGCATGGACTTGAATGTTACTAAATGCCATGTCATGCGTTTTTATCGTTCACATGTGCCTACTATTATTTCTGATTACAACTTAAATGGTCACACCCTGGAGTCTGTTAACCAAATCAAAGACCTTGGAGTTATTCTTGACCCTACCTTAAATTTCAATAAACATATACCTACCCTCAGTTATTCAAAAATCCATGAAAATGCTTGGTTTTATTAAAAGGCTTACCCGCGATTTCACTGACACAACAGCAATTAAAGCTCTTTATTGTTCATTAGTTCGACCGCACCTTGATTATTGTTCTTCTGTCTGGTCTCCACATTACATAATTTATATCAGGAACATCGAAAATGTGCAACACAATTTTCTTAGATACATAGCTTTTAAATTGGGTGTTCCTTGCGACTATTGTTTTTTGGAACAATATCTGAACATCGCTCTTTTGGAAACTAGGAGGAAACAGAGAGACCTAACTTTACTTTTTAATATCATCAATGGCAGAAGCAGCTGTTCTGAACTTCTAGCAAAAATAAATCTTTTTGTTCCAATCCGGCCAACTAGACAGCAACAAACATTTTATATATTTTTTTATCGTTTAAACCAAACTTTTAACAGCTGTATTCCAAGAATGTTACGATTAGCCAATATTCATAATAGTCTTGAGATATTCAACACCCCATTTCATTCATTCAAAACTCGATTACTTTATACCGAGCTTCAATAAATAATTTTATTTAATCTTTATCATCTATGTCTTATTAATTTGTTTAGTTTGTATCTTACTTGTATTTTTAACTATTATGTTTTATAGAGCCATATATATGTTAGTGTTTTTAAATTGAAATTTACTGCTTAAATGGGCTTGCCCGTAAATAAATAAAAATAAAAAAAAAATAAAAAATAAAAATAAAAATAAAATAAACCATTCAATATGACGAAAATAGAGGTGTTTTTTTTTAATTCAAAAAATTTTTGTTTTTTCGTTATACTTAATTTCTACTTCTTTAATAATTTAACGTTTCCCACTGTACTATGTTGTTAATTGTTTTAAAAAATGTACATAGATAGGCTGTTAGCATGTATCATTACGACCTTTACAGATCTATTGTGAACACCGATTATCTCTAAATAATAATAACGAGACTTAATAGGCTGGATAGTGCCCTCTCCACGTATATTGGACCAGCTGGTTTCTCCTCTCTCAATACTAAATACCGCGTCCTTGCAAGGCAAAGTAATGCGGTTCCCTCCTCCTCTTCGCAGTATCTACAGATGTCTTTTTTTACAGAGTTCAACTGACTCAAGTATTTTTTAAACCGACAATGTCCTCTCAAGAGACTGACAATTATTCTGACATAGTTTTACCTTTGTGTGCCTTTTATGAAGACTTTTGCTTTTCTCTTGACCAGTGAATTTTCGAACCACTCCTTTGTCTTCTCTAGCCTCCATTTTTAAAAGGTCTTTCTAAACATGTCAGCAACTCCACCGAATGGATTTGGGCCAATTATTTGGATATTAGCTTCCATTCGCTCCAATTTATCAGCCTTCTTATTGTCCAAAAACTCTGAGTATCCTGGCCCCTGAGAATTCCGTTTATCGGCATGTGTCAGTGGACTCAGTGCCCTAACGCAGTCTCACACCAGCTCTCGGGACTATCGCATTTAGAGCTGCTGTCCGAGTATATGACTACGGTTTTACCTTTCATACTCTGACTTATGATCTTCGTAGCAGAGTGTTGTATGGCCATTACTTCAACCTGAAACACTATAGCATATGCACCTACACTTAATTAAATTTGTATACTGTGCCTTCTACGATATATACCTGATTCTGTGCCTTTCTCAGTCCTTGAGCCATCGTTATACCATATTGACTCCCCTTGAATTGAAGGGTCATTGTTCCATGAATCCCTTTCCAGTTATTCTACTTGAAAGTTTCTCGCAAAGTTATACCTGGGGACTATCCTATCCTGAGGCATACTCATTATTTAATCCGCCTTAACACTATCATAAAGCTCTGCTTGCCCTTTTCCCCTCAGTAAGGTTATGGGAGCCTATATCCTTGTAGCAACCTCTAAGCAGTTCCCATAGCCTCACTCTGTAAATAGATATGCAATGGTCGTAAACTAAGCAGAACCCGTTTGGGCGGTCCCCATGGCCCTTATGAGAGATTCAGGCATGCCTTCCTGTGGATGCTTCCCAGTTGCCTGATCCCCTTAGACTGTTGCGTTCTACAAATAACAGATCCAGGTATTTGTCTTCTGTGGACATTGGCAACAGTCATTTTTATTCTTGAATTGAACAATTGATACTTTTTTTTTAATCGACTGGTAGGCATTTATCTTTGCACCACTTATACACCATTTTCATTGTTAAGTAACGCCCAGAAAACTCCCATTAACGGGTATGGCCAGACCATCTGCAAAACTTAGGCTGTGAAAGCCTTCCTTGAGAGGTTTTCATAAAAAGGTCATCCACAAGAGCTGATCACAGCAGGAGGGACAGAACCCCTCCCTGTGGATAGCCCCTTTCCACTCTTGCTTCAATGTAAGCCGCACCTATCTTGGACACTACTACAATTTTATGCGTTAGGTTGGTTTAAACCAAATCGCTTATTAGAGTGGGGACTCCCCTTTTAGCAGTGCGTTGGTCACTGACTCAGGTCCCAAATTATTAAAGGTTCCTTCTATGTCAATGAACGCCGCTAGGGCTACTTGTTTGTCTTCTATTGACTTTGATAATAGTCTGTTCATATCATCCAGTGCTAAGTCTATGAACTTGCTCCGCAGGTATGCATATTGACGATTACTCCGTTAAGATTTTATCCCTTATATATCTATTAACCAGTTTCTCCAGCGTTTTCGCTACGAATGACGATAGACTTATTGGTCTATGTGAGTTAGGAGTTATATGACTTCCACCTTCTACCACACAAATGGTATAATTCTATAGGCCAAACAAGCCTTAAAGATTTCACACAGATGAGTTATAATCACATTATACTCTTTATGAAGTAGGGCTGGGTATATTCCATCCGTTTCCGGTGTTTTGAACGGACAGAATGTGCTGATGGCCTATTTGATTTTGACTCATCTAGTTATTTCGGTAGCTATACTTCAGTCATCCCTTGGGGGCCTTGCCGGACTTTGATCGCGGCCTGTGCTATCGGACCCCGCCACCAGAATCCGTGACCCGGACAGTGTGCCAGAGTTCGCATTTCATCGTTTTCGTGTATGATCCGTCCTCTTTTTTAAGGATGCCGACCTCTCTCGATGTACTATCCTTCACCAGGACATTGTGGATTTTTGAGCATGTGAAGATCGTTTGGACTTCCTTGCAAAACTTCCTCCAGCAGTCTCTTTTGGCTTTTAGGATTTCTTTATTGTACAGTGTTAACTTTTGTCTGTCCTCTTCCCAGTGGTTAACGATTTTTGCCTTATTAAACAGCCTTCTCACCTGAGCCTTAGCTTCTGTAGGTGTTTTTCCACGATGGAGTGTTACTTATGTATTTCCATGTCTATTCCGAGCAGCTTTCACGATAAGTAAGCCTCGCTTACGATGTGCACCTCTCGGTCCAGATTGGATATATCACTTATTGACACCGCTTTGTCCTCAATATTTTCATTAAGGGAATCTACATAGACCTCCGATTTGTTCTCTGTGGATTTCTAAATAACGCACATCGAAAATCACAACAAAAATAGTTAATTTTCAAAAGCTCTTATAGAAATAACTTTGAAAATATTGTTTACGTTTTCAAATTGTTGTTTTTCATAAATAAAAAAAAAAAGTATAAATATCCTTATAAAATTATTTTTTTTTGTACGATATTGGCGAATTTTGGTAACATAATTCTAAAAACGCTACAAATTTTAAATGATTCCTATAGAGTTTAATATATAAAGCAATTAAATATAGGCAAGTTTATCCAGCAATTCAATTTAGTACAATAATTGAGCTCCACCCAAAAAACTTAAAATTTATTAAAATACTAGCTGTACCCGCGACGTAGTTCGCGTGGCGTGTTGATTGTTCTATAAAAAAATTTCCCCCGAATTCGTTAAAGGGGTGGGGGGAGAAATTTTTGTATACCAGATGTTAAGTTAAAAGAAGACAAATACATCTGTGAAAACCGCATCCGAATCGGATCAGTAGTTTTAATGTGATGCGCGCACAAACATACAGACAAAAAAATCTAACCACATTTTTGGGTTCTACATCGATGTAGTAACACTTCCCGCTAATTATTTTTTAAATATCTTTAATGTACAGAATTTTCATTTCTACAGATTTATTATATGTATAGATTATTTTTCACGCCCCCGCATGCCCCATTGTAGGAGGAATTTTCTAAAATCCGTTCACAATTGACCTCATAATTATAAAAATAACTATTGTGCAAAGTTTCAAACCTGTAGGACTTATAGATTTTAAATTTTAATTTTAATTTCTATTTTTCACGCCCCCGCACCCCCCTTGTGGGTGAAATTTCGTAAAATTCGTTCAGAATTGAACTCAATATTATAAAAATAACTATTTTGCAAAGTTTCAAACCTGTGGGACTCATAGATTTTAATTTTTTTTTCTTTTTCACGTCCCCGCAACCCCGCCCCCTGTGGGTAAAATTTTGTAAAATCCGTTAACAGTTGACCTCCAAATTATAAAAATAACTATTATGCAAAGTTTTAAACCTGTAGGACTTATAGATTTTAATTTTTTTTTTTTTTTCACGCCCCCGCAACTCCCCTTGTGGGTGAAATTTTGTAAAATCCGTTCACAGTTGACCTCCAAATTATAAAAATAAGATGATTTCTGTATAGCTTTAACCATCAAGGTTGCACACGCCACGGAAGCTTAAGAAATGCAGTAACTTCTCCCGTTTTCCCAACATTTCCCTTCACTGCTCTGCTCCTATTGATTGTAGCGTGATGAAAAGTATACTATAACCAGCACAGGAATATGAAAAATAATTGTACCAAGTGTCGTTAAAATCCGTCAAGTAGTTTTTGTTTCTATAGCGGTTATACAGACAGACAGACAGACAGACAGACAAAAATTTTACTGATTGCATTCTTGGCATCAGTATCGATCCCTAATCACCCCCTGATAGTTATTTTGGAAATATATTTCATGTACAGAATTGACCTCTCTACAGATTTATTATAAGTATAGATAGATAATTAAAATCAAAATGGCCTAGATGGTGAAAAATGAAAAACCAATTGCTCAAAACTTCCAAATTTAGATTTATTAGTCGATTTTTTTAACTCTTCTAAAGTAATTTACAGAAATGATCAACAAATCCAAATATATAAATAGAGGAAACCGCTCTCAGAATATTAAAATACCCCAATAATACCTGCTATAATCTGAAATTCCAATATTACCTAATTCTATGGAAATTAAAGGTTACAGAAAATGTGTTTTAACAACAATAATGGTAATTGAAGTACGTAATAAAGGCACACAAACATTTTGGTCAAACGGTCGTTAAAACCCACAAAATATGCAAGCTGAAAAATGAATTGTCGATAAATGGTATATAAAAACGGCAAAACCAGCGAAATTGGTTGGATGTTAAATAATTTTTGGCTATGATTCAAAATATTAAATTAATCTGTGAAACAAGTTTGGTGGGTGGAACAACGTTTATGCCAAGTAAAATAATGCCAGAAAAACAGACACAACTTATATTAAATTACAAAATGAAAAAATGTTTTATTTTTTTTCATCGCAGTAAAATGTCTAATGAATTAAATTTATATAGCGCCGAACTTTGTTACAAAACCAACATGCTCCGCAGTTTTTGATCGGAAGTTAACAAACGCGGCACCCATTTTGCTGGCAATTTTCTCATCCCTAAGGTTAAATTTAGGATTTGATGAACCCTTTCTTTTGTATGCTAGTAATCTCAGTTACCTCTCTCAATTTAGTGGAAAATCATTTGTAATATCTGTATGGTTTGTTTTAATTAATTTCACGTAATGTTACGAAGTTTGGTCCGTATATTGAGCACTCGTACGAATATATTTGAAGGCTGAGAGCCACGTTTTAACTGTTGTAAATGAGGTATCAGATTCCTTTTGTGTTCTATCCGCCCTTAACTCGGTATGAAATAATCTTTAATAAAAAATATTTTATCTAGGTTTCCACATATGGAAAATAACAAAACTTTTACTTTAAAAAACAACAGAATACAAACAACAAAATATAACTCTCTGACATTTTAGGGTTATAGTTACGACAAATATCGTTTCAAGATTACTAGCTTTGTTCACTGTTTAAACAGTTTTACAAGGTTTTCGTTATCTAGTATGCTCTTTACCAGGGGCACTTGTACAACTGCGTTTAAAATTCGCTAGCTGCCTTTCAAACACGAGCAAAAATCTAAATAATTACTAAGTATTCATAGCTTAGTTGTTAGAGCGTTGCCGCGTACAGGCAAAGGTCACGGATTTGAGTTCTGCTTGATGCGTTTCTCCTTAATGTCATTTAATATACTCTTGTTTGTATACTTTCCAAAATTTCAAAACGTTGTAAGGCATATTTCAATAAAACATGAGTTTCGAGTTTCTTATAGTACTTGAAAAATAACAAAAGTACATAACTTTATATTTTATTTTATCTTCTCAAGGAAGAATTTACTGCCTTTACAGTGGTCAACGGTAGTTGACGATCTCATAGCAAAGCTAAAAAAAGGGGTTTCTACTTTGGGCTATGCTGACAATATATTTATTGTGGTAAGAGGTAAACATGACAGTATTATTGCTAACCGCATAAAAAGTGCCTCAAACCTCATAACTATTTGTTATTCAAAGGAAGGACCTTAAGCCAATCCTGCCATTCACCAAGAAGGAAATCAATAATTCAACTACCTGTTATTATTGGAGTGACACTTTTATTCTCAGAAAAGGTAGAATACATTAAAGTTTCCTCCACAGGAAACTAACTGAATCCCTATCTCGCAAATTTAACCTCTAATGCTATAAGCGATATGTTGACCTGCTGGAAGCTTTTCGGAAATACATAAAATCTTAAACCTAAAATGAATTAGTCATACCCAACGGTGTCACATAACGCAACAAAAGACTTGCTAGTACAAGGATCACTGGTGCAATGGAATTGTGTCCTTGTGCAGCCTTTGATGTAATTCTAGACCGTCTTCCTTGTATTTACATTTAGAGATGGTTGCTCTAGAATATGCTTATGGGTTACCAAAAATAGAGTCTTTTAAACCCGGCGATCTTCAGGATATTTTGGGATTTTAATGGTAGGAGCATATCAATTCATAAAGATGCCTAGAGACATCATGTCTCCAAAACGAGATTTCAAACTCACTTTAAATGTTGGTATTAATTAGTATGAGTATCCACAAAACGAAATCACTTAACTTTTTATATTAAGTACATCCGAAAAAGTAGTTTGTTAGGGAGTTCCTAACGTTAGTCTTTCAAAAGCCAGACTATTTAATTTTTTCGATTGTCTGGCTGCTTTTAAAGGCTCTACAATCTACCACGTTCATTCCAAAACAGCCTGGAACTGTAAACAGTCTTTTAAGCAACTGGCTTAACGCAACAAAGTAACTTTGGTGTGGGTCACAAGTCATAAAGAGATTGTCAGAAACGAGATGATAGTCTCGAAAAAAAAAGGAGCTGGTAGTTATTTTAGCAGACCTGAACGATTCTGTAGCATCTCAAAATGCCGCACTGTAAATGAAGTTCGTAATTGGGAAAATAAATTTATTGCAGCCAACTGAGAAAAAACTCCAAGTCAAGAAAAAAGTTAATACAGCCTTTACTTTTAATAACTATTAGAGCCTTAGAAACCCAAACTAAGAGTAATCACAGGAATCCTCACTGGACACTGTCCTCCGAAGTACCATCTCTGTAAAATGAACAAAATAGATTGCGAAACATACAGATTCTGTAAGTATGCAGAGGAAACGGCTGAACATCGTATGTTTCACTGCAGAATAATCGTTCGCCAACGTTATAAATATCTGGAACAAGTCTTTTTAGAGCCTGAACAGGTAGGTAGCAAATGTATATCCTACGAATATAATAGGCTTTTTTAAAAGTCTAGACCCTATGGACTCATAAATAAATTTTAATACACCTTCTTTTTAATATCTTATAGTTGAGGGTAGGAAAAAATAATACAAGTTGCTTTTCAATCCATGTATAAAATATGAATATGTCTTTTATTGATTTCCTAATTATTCATGACATAGTTTGTCATAACAAAAATAGCAATCTATCTATACTTATAATAAATCTGTAGAGAGGTCAATTCTGTACATGAAATATATTTCCAAAATATCTATCAGGGGGTGATTAGGGATCGATACTGATGCCAAAAATGCAATCAGTAAAATTTTTGTCTGTCTGTCTGTCTGTATAACCGCTATAGAAACAAAAACTACTCGACGGATTTTAACGAAACTTGGTACAATTTATTTTTCATACCCCTGTGCTGGTTATAGTATACTTTTCATCACGCTACAATCAATAGAAGCAGAGCAGTGAAGGGAAATGTTGCGAAAACGGGAGAAGTAACTCCATTTTTTAAGCTTCCGTCGCGTGTGCAACCTAAATGGTTAAAGCTATACAGAAATCATCTTATATTTATAATTTGGAGGTCAACTGTGAACGGATTTTACCAAATTTCGCCCAAAAGGGAAGTTGCGGGGGCGTGAAAAAAAAATAATAAAATTTAAAATATATAAGTCCTACAGGTTTAAAGCTTTGCAAAATAGTTATGTTTATAATTTGGAGGTCAACTGTCAACGGATTTTACAAAATTTCACCCACAGGGGGGTTGCGGGGGCGTGAAAAAATAAATAAATCTATGAGTCCTACAGGTTTGACACTTTGCAAAATGGTTATTTTTATAACTTTGAGGTCAATTGTGAACGGATTTTACGAAATTTCACCCACAGGGGGGTTGCGGGGGCGTGAAAAATAAAAATAAAAATTTAAAATCTATAAGTCCTACAGGTTTGAAACTTTGCACAATATTCATTTTTATAATTTTGAGGTCAATTGTGAACGGATTTTAGAAAATTCCACCCACAAGGGGGCATGCGGGGGCGTGAAAAATAATCTATACATATAGGTAATAAATCTGTAGAAATAAAAATTCTGTACATTAAAGATATTTAAAAAATAATTAGCGGGGGGTGTTACTACATCAATATAGAACCCAAAATGTGGTTAGATTTTTTTGTCTGTCTGTCTGTATGTTTGTGCGCGCATCACATTAAAACTACTAATCCGATTCGAATGCGGTTTTCACAGATGTATTTATCTTCTTTCAACTTAACATCTGGTATATAAAAATGTCTACCCCACCCCTTTAACGAATTCGGGGGGGAAATTTTTATATAACAATCAACACGCCACGCGAACTACGTCGCGGGTACAGCTAGTCTACCTATACATAAAGTAAAACTGTAGAAATGTCGGTATACCTATGTTTGTGCGCGTATAACATGAAAACTACTGATCCTATTCGAATGCGGTTTTCAAAGACGTATTTGTCTTTTTTCAACTTAACATCTGGTGTATAAAACTTTCTTTCCCCACCCCTTTAACGGTGTGAGGAAAGAAATTTTTATACAAAAATCAACACGCCACGCGAACGACGTCGCGGGTACATCGAAATAGAACCCAAAAATGTGGTTAGATTTTTTATCTGCCTGTCTGTATGTTTGTGCGCGCATCACATGAAAACTACTGATCCGATTCGAATGCGGTTTTCTAAGATGTATTTGTCTTCTTTCAACTTAATATCTGGTGTATAAAAATTTCTCTCCCATTCCTTAAATGGGGTGGGGTAAGACATTTTTATACAACAATCACACGCCACGCGAACGACGTTGCGAGTACAACTAGTATTTAATAATTTCATTCTATTTCTGATGACGAAGGAAGTGCAATAGCTTCTATCGATGTTTTGATCAATAGGAACATTCCATTCTATTACAAGATGTAGGGTTTGCACAAAAAATGTCTAATCTACAATCTACAAAACCACAGAATACAAACAACATATTTTGAGACAGGAGATATCTCATCCCACCCTCGTAATACAAAGTCACTCGACTTTATTTAATACGGTTATATATATTTACTTTTTTACATCAGTTAGTATATAAACTAGTATATTGTTGGTGGAAAATGCTATAAAGATAATTGTTATAACCTATTTGACCGTGACACATTCAAGTACAGTCAGCATGATTTTCGCTTTCATAATCCTCAACTTTATCTCATGATGTATAATCTGGACGAGCTCCAAAAACTGAGAGAAAAGTCACCTAATAAAGGTTGATTTACTGACCCTATGGATACTAAACTCTCAGATCACGGACTATCGCACTTTTTCTTTTCTCAAATAACAAAATGTTGAAAAAAATAATGTTAAATCATTGAACGCCTCTCCTAGCGATCTACAATATTTTTAAGATAGATAAATATCAAAGCTTTTAATAAGTATATTTTATATGCTTACCGAGGATTACTGGGAATAGAACAGACCAATAAAAAAAAAACTTTTTTTGAAAAAGACGCTAAATATACATCGAAACGTTCGCAATTAGAAAAATTAAACTTGTATTTGTTTTTTGAAGTAAAACTTCTTTAACGGCGACTAGGGGTAACTCATTAATTCTAACGGACGTGACGTCATTCTAATGTACCGCGTACCGGAAACAAAACCTGATACAAAATACCTAACACGATTCCGCCTACTAAGTATAAGTTACATGACGTTAATGAAAGAGAAGTTTTGTCAAATCGACAATTGATACTTCAAACACTAAGTCACTTTATTTGTGCCCTATAAAAATATAAGACACTTCCTAACCACTTGATCATCCAATAGCTTAAGTGGTTAAAGCGTGCCTGCGTATAAGGCAGTGATGGTGGGTTCGAGTCCCACTGGATGTGACATTTTTTCAAATTCTCCTTAATGTCAGTTTAATAATTTCTTGTTTGTTTAATTTCTAAATTTCAAAAAATACGTTGAGAGTTATCTCAAAAATAATAGTTTACTATACTTATTTTAGGTTTGCTTAGGTAGCCATAAAGGCCATAAAACCACTAGTCAAGATGGCTGATCGTTTACCAGCAATAACAGATCCTTCGTAGAACTAAAGAAAACAAACTCAACTCAGGATTTTAAATTTTATGCAATATGCTACCTATAAAATGCTACAAAATAAAATGGTTATCTAACTATCGAAGGCTCTTGTGTTGTGTTGTATTACAATAAGGTAGATACAGCTACAAAATCACACATTCTAAACGTAATGTGTGTATATTTTTAATATTGTTTACCTATTATTGAAGCAAAACTTCTTTAGGCGCGACTAGGGGTAACTCTAACGTTAGATTCTAACGGAAGATTCTGATGGAAGTAACGGTGTGATTTCAGCTATGGGAGGAGCCTAAATTTTCAAAATTTATTTATGAAATTTTCAAAATTTTCAAACGGTTTCAAATACATTAATGGTATTTAGAGAGTAAAATCTATGTTTCACATTTTAGTTATCATAAACCTATTATTTCATATATAAAAAATAATGATAACTTTCAAATTCCTATTTCTAAGGAATAATATAAATATAACATCTCATTTTTTGTAAAGTATATAGACAATAAATATAATTGAATTAATTAATTAAATATTTATTTTCCGATACGTACGTCAAAAAGTTTTACTTCAATCGCGCGTAAAGGTTACACGCACACTCTTTTTTTTTAATTGGTCTGTCCCATTCCCACTAATCCTCTGAGCAGTTGAATCAAGGAGGTTAATATCTAAAGATATATTTTATATCAATGTTTATAACAATATTTTTAGAGTTAAAATAAAAATTATTCCAAAATTCTAAAATTTTCAGTGATAATTACTGTGAGCATATTTATCTAAAATTCTGCATCAACCAGAACCACGAAGTTTCGAAATCAAAACCAGCAAAGTGTTATCAAACGAAGCACTCAGGCATTCAGACAGACAAATTAGTACAGTTAATAATACAACAAAAGTGTAACGACACGAAATAATGAAATGTTGTTAAGAAACTTTGTGCTTTATATACAGAAGGTGTTATCAGGTGTAAAGACTAACTTTTTTAGATATAATTAATAATATAATTTTTGTTTGATGTAAAATAGACAAAATAGGTTCAACATATAGACCAAACGGTATCTATCTGTTCTAAAACAGCCTCACTTGGGTAAATCGTATATGATCCTATTTTATTGGTATAAAAAGGAAGTTTGAAGCGGAAAAGGGGGAATATTAATTAATTAATTGATTAATAATCATTTATAAGGTATGTATTCTTATCGTTTTAGTTAAAAAGAAAATTGTTACTCTTATTTATTATTAGCCTGAAGATGGCTCAGTGAAGTCGAAACTAGTAGCTACTTCGTTACATTAATTTCATTAAATTAATATCTGGGAAAATTTTAAAATATTTTGCAGAAAAAACTGATGTGGCAGTCAGTGTCGGTAGAAGTTATACTTCTCTGCACGCGCCCGGATTCATAAATTTATATGGAAATGATTTAGCAAAATCATTGTATGATATTCGTGTTCAGAGACTTCAAAAACCCCCTAGTGCCGAGTGCACACTCATTTTGTATCGAATTTGTATAAAATTGCTGGAGACGAGGTCCGTCCTAAGCGCTAGGTGTCTCGTAGACCATCGCCATCATGATATTCGTATTCAGCGACCCAAAAAAACCTCGGGTATCAAGTGTGCACTGATTTTGTAAAGAATTTGCATAAAACCCCAAGAGAAGAGGTAAATACCATGCACCCTAGGCACCAAGTGTCGCGGAGGGTTTCGGCATCATGATATTCGTGTTCAGCGTTCATTACTGTATATTATTATTAATATTAATAATATAAAATACTAATCTTTATATGTACCTATACTTACGTGACAGAAATAAAATAATCTGTCAAACACAATGTGATACGTCACTATGATATTAATACATTAGCTCAGACTGTTTTTTGTATATCTATCTCTTTTCAATGTACTGAATGTTATACGGTATTCAAAGAACTTCTAGCTATAACTGATAACATATGGTAAATATTTCATCATTGTTTTTACCGACCAATGTACTTTACTCACACCATTACATATGTAATGATTTTGCCGATTTAATCCCCTACAAAATTTCACCGCCGAGTCCATGAATAGAACTATAACTTCAAAAAATTGCAAAAACTACTTTATCGATTGTGCTGTAATTTTGTGTTTGATTTTTTATATTAAAAAGATTTTCTGGGTAACTTTGGAAGATTCTAAGTGACTTTTAAATACCTGAAAAAGATTATTTAAAAAAATACATTTTTGACCGTTTTTCTAATGATTTCTGCTAATTTTGCAATAATAATAATAATAATAATAATAATGTTTTCAATTTGCAATCAATTTTATCATGTAGGAAATTTAATTGCAAACATTTTTTGTCTTTAAAAAATCCATACCTGCCGAGATACAGCATCGTAAGGAAAAAAAAAAAACGGGAATTTATCTTAAGAAAAGAATTTTCAACTGAGGACCAAATAAAAGAAGATAAATTCCGATGAAGTTTTTCATTGCAATATTTGGCACAGAATAGAAGTGTGAACTAAAAAAACACGTTTTAAATTATTAATAGTAGTTTCCTCCTGGATATAACTGAAACAAAATTTAGTGGTCAGATTTGGTGCATGTTTTGTGTACCAGTAGGTATGTGGGGCAGCGAATCAAAAAGGCAAAGAGAAACAGAGGCCCGATCGATTCGAAAGTGTGATCAAAGAGCCAGGGGAAGTTCGGTTACTCCTTTACGTAAGGATTTTTGTATCGAAACACCTGTTTCGAATCTGACAGTACACAACATTGAATAGAAAATCGATAAAATCAGAGAAAAAAATGAATCACGAAGAATTTTATAAAAGACTTTCATAAATCTCTCCTAAACACTAGAACTGTTAAAAGACTTTTTTAATAAAACAGATACAATCAAAATTTGTTATATAATTACTCTAAGAAGGAAAAACATAGGCTTTCTTTACGCTATAAAGTATTATTTGACCGAACATACGTATGATCTAACGTACCGTCAAACGGGGTTAAACCGATCAGCGGGGTTAAAACCGACCATCCTGTATATGTGAGCTAATGTTTTTAGTACTGGTATTATAACCAGACACGCGCGCGGCGGATGCCGACAAGTCCATGCAGGAAATATCAGTCTTTAAGAGAGATTCATGAAGAACGATTATTTTGTCAATTCGTCGAGATTCGTAGATTGTTTTAAAAGTTGTTTTTGGAAACTTGTGGAAACGTTTGGTTGTACAAATTCACAGTTAACAGCTGAGAGAAAGTGGTAAGTAAATTTGAGTTTACCTATATCTGGCTCTTGTAATAATTTTATTTTGTTTTTTTATCAACATTGTGTTATTTTTAATACACATTTTTATAAAAAGCGGGGATATGATGGGGTGAAATCGATCACTATAATTAATTGATCTAAATAAAGTTCTCTTTGTAATTATAGTTTTTTATTTGCGAATTTGTTGTTTAGAAATCCAAGTACTTTTAGTAGGTCTTACATTAACCTATCAACCCCTCCCAGCCCCACCGTCTATGATATAACCGAGAGTATTAACCAATATTTTTAATATTTGTTTTAGATTAAAAATGCCTCGAAAGTATACAAAAAAATTGGGCCCTACAAGAAAACAAATGTATAACCCAGTGTACTTAAAAAGGGCGGTTGAGGCGGTCAAACGAGGAATGGCTATAAGAAGGGCAGCGGAAAATTTTGCAGTGCCCTACACCACATTATATGATAATGTCCGTGCGCCTTCACAACGAGGAATTGGAGGCCAACCGGCTCTATCTGCTGTTGAAGAACGCAAGCTAGCAGACGCTCTTCTTCTGTGTGCCGATTGGGGGTTTCCCTTCAAAAGCTACGATGTGAGGTACATGGTACAGCAATACTTAAATAAATCTGGAAGAACCGAAAAACGCTTTAAGGACAATTTTCCAGGAATCGACTGGTTCAAATCATTTATGGGCAGACACGAGGATTTGACTGTAAAGTTGGCCGAGAACACAAAGCGGGTCAGAGCAGCGGTAACATACGAGGTAGTTGAAAAGTATTTTACCGAATTGGCCACTACCATCAACAGCGTTCCTCCCGCTAATATTTTAAATTATGACGAGACCAACTTTTGTGATGACCCGGGACAAGCTTTGGTGGTTGTCAGAAAAGGCAAAACACATGCTCATAGAGTGATAGATACCTCTAAATCAAGCACGAGCGTAATGTTCGCGGTGGCAGGAAACGGAAAATTATTACCGCCCTATGTTGTATACAAAGCCAAACACATGTATAAAGGCTGGGCGGAGGGCGGCTTCCCAACCGCCAGATATAATAGAACCCTAAGCGGTTAAACATGCATGGAAAAAGACCTTAGAAGATTGGAAACTGAAAAATAGGGGAGTCCTGCCAAAAACCGTTTTTCCGAGACTTTTAAACGTAACTATTGATACAGTCGGATTAAGAAGTGGAGAAAATACAAAAGCAGGCTTTAAGGCATGTGGGATAGTCCCTTTTAATCCAGATCAAACTCTCAAGAAAATAAGTCATTTAAAAAACAAAGAAAATTATCAAAATGAAAGTGAAGTAGAGCAAACATGGAGTGACACAATTGTTTCACATTTAAGACAATTGAGAACAGGAGGAGAAAGCGCTCCTAAACGAGGAAAAAGAGTGAACGTGGAAGCCGGGAAGAGTGTTTCCGTTGGAGATTTAATTCAGACTCTTGTAGAGAAAGAATCTACTGAGCAGGAAGAAGAAGCGTTTGAAGACCAATCCCCAGGAATGTCCCGACATTTATCACATTTTTCCAAAATAGAGGAAACTCAGAATAATATAGATATAAACAGTGAGGAAAACAAAGAAAACCGCATTTTTAGTATTGGAGACTTTGTAATAGTAAAGTTTTCAACCAACAAAAGAGACAGATTTTTTGTGTCTAAAATTGAAAACATTAATAACAGTAATTTTACTGTTAACTGTTTGAGGAAAAAAATAACACAAAAAGAAACATTTTTTGTTTACCCCATTGTGAATGACATATCAGACATAAAAGAGGACCAAATAATAAGAAAAATCGTTGAAAAGTCCTCAAGAAGAGGAAAATATATTTTTAAAAATCTTTATGATATTAATAATATTGAATAGAATATTTTTTTGTTTGTAGAAACCATTTAAAAATTATTTTGTATATTTAAGATACATATTATGTACCTTTCTTTTAATAAATTTATGTTTTTGATTAGTTTTTTAACCTTTTTTGTTGTGATTAAGGACGAAAGTTTTTTTTTAAAACGAGAATGTACGATCGGTTTAACCCTCTAAGAGGTAAAAGTCAAATATATGTGAAATTAAATTAGTGATCGGTTTCACCCCCTAGTCTGGGGTGAAACCGATCAACTTTTAAAAAAATATATAAGAAAAACTACTGGGGCTATTTTCACGATATTAATAGTTATAAATGTCTGAAACTTCAAGCTTTAATATATATTTTTTTGATTTTTATTTGAAAAACAAACTGAAAAAAACGAAAAAAAACAACAAATTTTGATCGCTTTCACCCCGTTTGACGGTATCGTATGATTTCAGGTTTTTGAAAGTAATACGTCTCAGCATAAAAAACAGATTTCTTTAAAAACTTCATATCCAATAAACTCTTTTTAATAGTTTTAACGACCTATGAGAATTATAAGAGGTGCAAATGTTTTCTGATGACCACCCAAAGTAACAAAACACTCATTATTCTCTCACAAAAATTAAATAAAAAACGTTTATAAACTTAATTTTATTTGTATTTGTTGAACTCATTTATATGTATAACTAGCAGCCCGCCCTGGCTATGCACGGGGAACGGGGATTGAAGAAAAATAACAAAAGCCATTAAATTTATTGGGTCAACGCTTCCCTGTAAACAATATTACATGTTGTTTTATTTTCTGGCAGCAAAATAAATTGATTTTCAGGAGCTCCGACCCGCCTTAGGCGGTTGGCCATGAGGAAAACCGATCCCTACTATTTGGAAGGTTTGACCTTGAGACTTATTATTAGTAAAAGCGAAAGATGTTTTGATAGGAAATTGAAGCGGTTTAAATGGATTTGGTAGATCAGTTGGGATCATCGGTATCCTCAGTGTATGAGCTAGTTGACCAGCTGGTGGTTCAGTTATATTGGTTGCTACAACTTAATTGTCCTTTAATTCCTTTATAAGTAGCCTCGTCCCATTGTACATGCTAAATTTGTGATATCTGTCGTGATAATGACATAAGTTATTTTGATAATGATTAATACCAAGATAAAAACTTTAAAAAAATTAAAAATTAGTTATTGTGATGTAACTATAACAGTTAGACATATGCTGTCACGGCATTTTTTGTAGATATTTATATATTCTTCAAAATCGTAGTACATTATTTTATTCTATAATCAATAGTATTTTCAGCGCACGCGTTGTAAGGATTTCAAGGTCATTTTTGGTTACATTAATGGCACTTTAGTAAGGATCCCTTTTTTTTTAAAAGAAACATAGCCTATGTCACTCGGGAATAGTGTAGCTTGCCAACGGTAAAAGAATTTTTGAAATCGGTCCTGTAGTTTCGGAGCCTATTTATTTCAAACAAACAAAAAATCAAACCTTTTCTCTTTATAATATTAGTATAGATAAAAGGCAATAAAAATAGGCTCATAAAAACTCCAATTAATTATACAAATTAACTTTTCATAACAAAGATATTAACTTTTTAATTTCAATTTATATTTAAGTCACCCGATGCTTTAAAGTTTTAAAACAACTTTTCTATTTGCATATAAATTCACAAAAAACTTGGTCTAAAAGCGTTTAGGAAAACAATCTCGTGGAAAGTTTATGTAGGAAGTAATATTACAAAATAAGAACTTTAAGACGGGACCCTGAAAATTATAATATAATATCAATTTTTTTGTTATTAAAAGTATTTACATTAATGCATGTTAATTAATCTGTGAACGGTTAAGGAAATTATATCCGATTTCAGTAGAATTTTTGATATCGCTTAGAAGTATAGTTTATCTATTTACAGTTGATTTCAGGGCGATGATTCTTAAAAAAAAATCCATGCCTTTTATAGTTTATCCAATCTAAATGTGAAATTTTGTGCTCTTTGGCGGTTTTTAAGTACCTTTGATGACATTTCCGACCATTGGCGTGGAATTAAATAAAAAGGGTTCATAAATTTTTATTAATTTTTGTTTTAAATTTCAAAAGAAAAACGGTTTTTGTATATTTGTAAATTTTGTATCAATTTGAAAATTGTCAAATAACAAATTAATTCTTTCAAATTAAAACTTGTTAATTTTAGTTATTAATAAGAACATTTGACTCATTATTCAAATAGTACATCCTACTAATATTATATAGGCGAAAGTTTGTTTGGATGGATGTATGGATGTTTGTTCCTCTTTCACGCAAAAACTACTAAACGGATTTTAATGAAACTTTACAGTAATGTAGCTTATAGATCAGAATAACATATAGGCTATAATTTATAAAGATATTGTGTGAATTGTCCAAAATATAACGATAAATGTCATTTAAGTCTGAAAAAATTATGCAATCTGCGAGCTACTCAGGCGTGTGCTGCAAAAACAGTTAGTGCTACATGTATATAATGTATGGTGAAAATATTTATCTTAAATAGTCCTACAAAAAATTCTGCGACACCATATATATCTATCTTTTATGAGTAAGCCATTATTGTCAAAATAGTGAACCATAAATACAATAAAAATTGATAATTTATTTCTAATGCACATTTGGTAGTAATAAATGGATCCTTATCAAAATGAATACTTTTATCGCTTTTGGTATTTAAAGGAGATAAATTTTGTCCTTCACAATACATCATTTGAGTAGCTACCTATAGGCCTATGATTAGGGGTTTGCAGTGCTTAATTACTGTATTTCTTATGTTGACAATATTGTTACGTTATTACAGTGCGAATGTAACATCTCAATATTGTCAGACTGTTATATTTTTCAAATACGACCCAAAAATTATGTATGTTATAATTTTAATGTCATAATGTTAGTTCTTTTCACGCTAATATAAGCTACTCGAAATACTAATACTGCGCACACGAAGTCGCGGGCACCAGTTATTGATACATAAAGACCTTGCTTTTATTCGAATTACACGCAGACGAAGTCGCGGGCAAAAGCTAGTAACTCATAAGATTTTAAAACAATTGTCTACAAATAATACTCATTTTGTCTGACAATCTTAAAAGATTGTCTGTCCAGCAAGGAACACGAGGAGGGATGAGCCTTCCTTGCCTGGAAAGGAAAGGGTTGGGTATGTTAGTAAGAATATAAAATTAGTTTGTTTTTAAAAACAAGTTTTCAAGATACATCACGATAGCTGTAAAGGAAATTGGTTGGAATGACTAACAAGAATTGTCAGAGTCTTCTGAAGTAGAATCGTTTCCAAGTTGAATTACTAATGGTGCTATTGGCGGTAAAACAGGATATGCCTTTTCTATTTTTATAACATGTGTTTCGCAATTTTTCCATACATCGCTATTAAAGCCACTAATTACTTTTCGAATATTATCAAGAACAACTGCGCTTAAGGTTGGTGACTGATTATATTTTTGTAAACGTTTCTTTACAGTACTCCAAACCATTTTGATTGGATTAAAAATACAGTAGTAAGGAGGTAAACGCAAAAGGGTATGACCATGCCTGCTGCAAATGGTGTCAATGACGTATTCATTTTTAAAATTCTGACTTTTGATCATTCTTATTAATTCCTTCTTTACTGGAACCTTTTTAGGAACATCGATATTTTTGATTGCCATAAGTCTTAAAATTTAATTCTTTTTTTGTGTTATTAGGTATTTTGTTTAATATGCAGAAATGATACGACACATTGTCCATAACAATTACTGAATTGTTAGAAAACCCAATAGATAGTGTTGAATTTCGATTCATAAATAAATAAATAAATAAATAAATAAACGAAAAACTAAGAGAAAGTGGAAAATTAAAAACAGAAAAAATGCGAAAAAAATAAAGTATAAAAAAATACCTTTCTAAATCAAATAATATAACGCCACCGTAAGGTGGCGTAGTTATTATCTTATATATTTAAACGAGAAATTCTTACTATATTAAGTACTATCAAGCCACCGTAATATATAATATATCTAATATAAAAAATCAATAAAAATCAATCACGCTACTGTGTACCTGTAATGGGGACGAAGACTATTGGCGGTATTTGACTGTTGTCGCATTTTGCAATTTTCCTCTTTGAAGTTCCGTTTGATAAAAAGCGCACCGTCGGCATTTGTTTGCGTTAAGATCAATGCGTTACAAACCGACTTGAAAATCCGCACAGTACATACACAATGTTGCCGGTATTTAAAAATTTCTTTAATTATAAGTAATATATACAAAATTGATATCATTAGAAGTAAAAACTGTTTAAATATGAAGAACCTAGTTAATTAATTTAAGTATATATTTTGTAAGAATATTTTTATATTATCTTTCTAAGAGTCATTGACGAACAATTGAATAGTAAAGTAGAGAGAAAATTTTCAAAATATCTAAACTTAGGAATATTCGCAAATATATCTGACAACCTAGAATCGAAAGTCGGTTCCTTTGTTGGGGTTAAAGGGCGTGGTTATGTTTTCACATTAATATTAGTTAAACTATACACTACATAGTCCAAGAAAGTGTTTTTTAAAAGTTAGTAAGTACCCACTTATGTCGGGGATAACAAATATCATTGTGTGCCAGGGCATAAGTTTGATATGTGTTTTCTTCGTAGCCATTTTCGTACAAAGTAAAATATATATTTTTTTTTGTATCCAAGATACTCTTCAATACTTTTCGTAATATTAAGCTTTATCTTCCTCACGCTTTTTTTTCTTATCTTCACCTTCAGGCGATTTTAAACCTTCTTTGGTGACTAAAACGAACGTCTTTTCATCATATTCTTTAAGTTGTTGGATTACATATTCATGAATAAGCTCAGTCATATAAACTACTTCCAAACCACGATTCTTAACTCGTTCTACGGATGCAGAATGGGCTACTTGTTCTTTGTTTTCACCGGTAATAAAGTAAATGTGTTTCTGGTTCTCCTTCATTTGGCCAACAAGATAGCAGATTGCATCGCCGCTGGCTGATGTGTGGTAACGCAAAAAATCGGCAAGTTTTGAGAATCATCATGGATACCAAATTTTAAGTTCTTTGAGAATTGTCTTCACTGAGTTAACTTAACTAAGTTTTTGGAGACAACTTTAAAAATTTTCTTTTGTTGAAGCATATATAAGCACATATAAAACTTATGAACAGTTTCCGCTTAGGCAAATAATGATATTTTGATTATCCATGTAATTATTAACATAAAAAATGTTCCATGCTATTGCAGTATTTTTGCAGCCAGCTCTTGGTTTAATATCATTAATATAAATATCTTATAAATTATCGAAAAAAAATGTACAGGTAAGAATTTCAATAGTTAAAGTATGAATGAAGCGAAACGAAGATATCACTCACTTGCTTGAATTCCCAATAAATGGCGGTATAACATAAATAATCTATACCACCAATAGACATTTCGATTCAGTTAATAGATAATTTGGATTTGTCTTTGCCCAGAAATAACAGAATAAGTATTAAAATGTGATAAAAATAAATTTCCAATAAAAAATTGAGAAAATTAGAAAAAATTTAAAAAAATGTAAAAATTAAGAGAAACCGTTTTAAAAAATCAGAAAAAAAATAAAGAATGTGATTAAAAAAAAACGAGGAATCATAAAAAATGGAAGAAAAATCATTGAGAAAATGGAAAGACAAAAAACAAAATAAAGAAAACAAGAAAAAAATAAAATTTATTGCAATATAGAAAAAACAAGTAAATTCGCAAAAACTAAAAATTATAAACGAAAAATGTGAAAAATCAAAAAAAGGATAGAGACTTAAAAATAATACATAATAAAATAGAAATAAAATTTTTTTTAAAAATTGGTAAAAATTGATTACAGAGCAGAAACTAAAGTAACATAAAAAAAACTCAAAAAACAGAAAAATCAAGAAAACATAAATTAAGAAAATATTACAAAAATTTGAAATAAAAATTGTGGATAATCGAACAAGGCAACTAACAAAACCGATAAATGCGGAAAAAATCGAAATACAACAAAAACAAAAAATAGAAAAAAATCTGGAAAGATACGAAAAAACATGAACAAATCGAAAAAGTTAAAAATGAGAAGAAAAAAAAGTGAGAGGTGTCAAGGGACAGCCGGATGGAACGAAGTTCCTTTCGATTAATTAGTGAAGGAGTTGTAATTTGTAAACACAACAGAGTGTTTATACATACATAATACATAAGCTTTTATTATTGTCTTTATAAAATCTATACTTACCTAACTCTATCAGCAATATCCGGAACTTGTGCAGAAACACTGTCAGGATACATTATTGTTATTATTTTCTATTATTTTATTATTTATTATGTACTAAAAACCTGTATAAACTTAACAAAGTCGCGACACTACACTATCAAAGCAAAATAGAAAAAAGTAAATCCATTATCACTTGAATATTTTCAACAGTTCGTTTCTTTTAACAAAAGTGTCCATTTATACAATACCAGAGGTTTAGATGACATACATATACCTAGAATTACTTTTTATTTTAATTTAATTTAAAACAGGAATTACCAATTTAATACAAAATTTTAAAATTAAAATATTTGACAGTAACTGACAGTTAAGGTAATTTGACGTACCTAACTAGTCAAGTTACGAACTATTTTTAAAATGTGTATGAATTTATTAATTTACTAGCTGTACCCGTGACGTAGTTCAAGTGGCGTGTTGATTGTTATATAATAATTTCCCCCCCGAATTCGTTAAAGGGGTGGGGTAGACATTTTTATATACCAGATGTTAAATTGAAAGAAGATAAATAAATCTGTGAAAACCGCATTCGAATCGGATTAGTAGTTTTAATGTGATGCGCACACAAACATACAGACAGACAGACAAAAAAATCTAACCACATTTTTGGGTTCTATATTGATGTAGTAACACCCCCCGCTAATTATTTTTTAAATATCTTTAATGTACAGAATTTTCATTTCTACAGATTTATTACCTATATGTATAGATTATTTTTCAAGCCCCCGCATGCCCCCTTGTGGGTGGAATTTTCTAAAATCCATTCACAATAGACCTCAAAATTATAAAAATAACTATTGTACAAAGTTTCAAACCTGTAGGACTTATAGATTTTAATTTTAATTTTTCACGCTCCCGCAACTCCTCTTGTGGGTGGAATTTCGTAAAATCCCTTAAAAGTTGACCTCCAAATTATAAACATAATTATTTTGCAAAGTTTTAAATCTGTAGGACTTATTAATTTTAATTTTTTGTTTTTTTTCACGCCCCTGCAACTCCCCTTGTGGGTGAAATTTTGTATAACCCGTTTACAGTTAACCTCCAAATTATAAAAATAAGATGATTTCTGTATAGCTTTAACCATCAAGGTGGCACACGCGACAAAAGCTTAAAAAATGGAGTAACTTCTCCCGTTTACCCAACATTTCCCTTCACTGCTCTGCTCCTATTGATTGTAGCGTGATGAAAAGTATACTATAACCAGCACAGGAGTATGAAAAATAATTGTATCAAGTTTCGTTAAAATCCGTCAAGTAGTTTTTGTTTCTATATCGGTTATACAGACAGACAGACAGACAAAAATTTTACTGATTGCATTCTTGGCATCAGTATTGATCCCTAATCACCCCCTGATAGTTATTTTGGAAATATATTTCATGTAGGTACAGAATTGACCTCTCTACAGATTTATTATAAGTATAGATAAAAACAAGATGAAATATAATACTATTATAGGTAATTATTTTTTTTTCTACAGTATTTTCTTTTTAAAGTACATTTTCTTTTAATTTAAAATAGTGTCTTTTTAATTGTAATATTATATCTATCTATGAGAGAGAGAGAGAGAGAGTTTTTTATTTTTTGGTCTGTAAGAGAGAGACAGACAGACAGAGAAACATGGGTGTGTCGTGTCGTGTCGTGACAACTTTTGGTCTGAATTTTTGTCGGCTAGCCTCTAGCCTCAGTCGTAATTGGTCGTAACGCCCGAAAGGAAACTTCGATCCAATACATAATTACCGATTGTTGGGCGATACGAAATTAGCAAGGTATAAAATAATTGTAATAAAGCTGTCTTTAAAATGTCTTCAAAGTATTTCTTACTTCATTTTTAAAACTGCATTTTTTTGTGCTTAGATCTGTATCAGGAGCATCACCCGAAGATCTTTAAAAATTATTCTAGCCAATGTACATACTTCCCTATATTTTAAACTCTATTTAAATTTCTACTGATAATATTCCCTGAAAGCGATATAAAATGTTGATACTTTGTTTATAGTGAATCAGTTATTGTCATTCCTATTGAAATTCTAGTCAAAATAAACAGTGAGTGACATCGACCATAAATCTCGCTCGTTTCGTTTAGCTTTTTTCGAAGTAACAGATATTCGATACTCATTTAACGTACACATATTATTTTAACGTCCAAATTTATCGTAAAATTTCATAAATCATTCGTTTTTTAAAAATTACCTTTATGAATAATTGATGTTTTTACAACAAAATCAAATTGTTACTGCAAACCCGACCAATCTAAACGGATTTTAAATCAAATTATAAATTTTGTATTATTTAGTAAATAATATATATTTTGTAACATAAATCACACTTTCTGGTAAAATAGAATTTAAATTAATTTGAGCTAATTAGGGTAAAAAAATATGTGACTAAACACACGATTCAGTTTCAGGTCATATCTTCTTTTTTTTTCTTTATGTAATGTTGTTCGGTCCCCCGAACGTTGGCGATTACAGTGGAGATGGCTTCTCGATCCTCAGCCATTCTAAAAAATTCTCCAGCTTCACGGATTCCAGTCCATTCCCTGATGTTCCTAAGCCAAGACATTTGCTTGCGACCAACTCCACGCCCCACGCCTTCCTGCTTCATTATGTGTAGCAACAGACAATATTTTTCTCCTCATAGGACATGACCCAGTTATGCGATTTTTCCATATTTGATATTTGTTAGCAATTGTCTTTTGATATTTGCCCTACGCAGAACTTCTTTGTTACGAGGTCAGTCCATGGGATCCGCAGAATTTCAAAGGCATCCAATCTGTTCAACGTGCCGACTTTGAGGGTCCAGCTTTCTACGCTGTATAGCAGAACCGACCGGATATAACATATTATATCATGCATGCTAAATTGTATAGTTTGTGTCACTTGTTACGAAAGACAGCTAACTCAGTTTATACGATTAGGAAGAAGCCATCCTTATCAGACCATTTTTTGTGCAGACAAAACTGCCTAGATTATTCCATGTGTGGGATAACCCTAACCACCTGCAAATATTTGCTTTATCTTGTGAAAATATTAGTTTTATACCATTTAACAGACAATACAGGAGGGTTAACTTTTCAGTTTTGGATATACCCATAAAGACAAAAAATATATTGACTTAAATTATTTTAATGCTTTTCAAAATATGTCCCATTAAGATCGATTCACTTTTTCATCCGTTTAAACTAATTGGTAAAACAGTTATTCCAGTCTTCAGTTGACACCTTCAAAATCGCTGCTTTAAAGGCGTCAATTGCTTCTTCTGGCGACTGGAACCGCTGCCTACGCAGATTTTTGGAAAAGTGAAGAAGTCGTTGGGACTTAAGTAGGGACTATACGGTAAATGGTGTATACTATAATCGTTTTTTCAGCTTTCTTTATTGAACTGTTCCCATGTTTTTCAACACCAATTGACGAGAACCGCTTTTTGCTCTTCTGTGATTAAATGAGGGATCCAACAGGAAACCAACTCCGTATCACCGAGTTCTTTATGTAGGATCTTTTGGATCGAGGTCTTTAAAATATCCAAAAATGCCTCTATCTACCGGTATGTTAGATGGTGGTCATCATTAATGAGCTGAGGAACCGCATCAATGTTTTGCTGTGTGACTGCTATTTTGGGTGGACCTCGTCTGGATTTGTTGCTAAGACTGAAATCATTTTATTAGATTGTTCGAAAATGTTCTCATCTAATATCCATTTTTTAACCGAATTGCTAATTTAACCTACACGACTTGTTTTATCGCAATGAAATTTTGAATTTACGTCAACAAAGGATTGAGGTTAGATTTGTGTCTGAAGATTATGGGTGGCGCCTTCTAAGAGGCTATATGCAAAACTAAAAAGACATCCCTCGTACAATTCAAAGAAACCCCTCAAGTCGCATAGATTTTAAATTAATTTCGCTTATAAATATTTGACGTAGGCTATTAAAACACTATACAGTCTCAAATGAATTTCTTTAGACTAAATATAATTAATTGAAATATATGCATTAGCTCGTATAAGAAGAAATCATTTTATAAGAATCAATTACGGTTCAAACTGCTCGGACGAAACCGCGTGGATTCTGCCACGTTGGAGATAACCCTAATAACCAGAAATTATTTACTTTATTTCATAAAAATAGATAAAAATCCATTGGCTACTTTAATTAAGATTTAATCAGACAATACAATTTTTACAGGGCTTTAAATTTTTTGTTTCTAATAAAATCACATAATTTGAACTGACAGATATATTGTCGTTTGAAGAAGTTGTTAAACTTAAATCTAATAAAAAAAATATTACATTTTAATATATATTATATGGAGCACTGAGTCCAGAATTATTAAATAGGTCACACAAGATCTTAATTTTTTTTTTAAATAAGTGCAATATTGTAGGTATCTATACGATACAGTTTTAAATATTTGGTTTGTTCGTAAAAGGATTTTTTGTAACCGATTGTGAATTTTTTGATACCTACTCATGTATTGTTTGAGATCTGCTTTTAATTGACTGCAACTCACTAGGGAAGGACGGGCATTATGGATAGGGCGGGTATAATGAATACTTGGTCTACTCTAGATCACCGCTGAACTGATAGATAGAGAAAAATGTAATTTTATTTGGTGCGCCACATACAAGTGGTGGCAAAACAGTGTACTGGTGACAGTTCAAATAGATAAACAATTTTTTCCGTGCTCGCAAAGGATTTTGTTTAGAAAATTATTATAAAACCACCGTAAGTACTATTTGTTTATTATATTTTGTTAAATATTATCCGTCTTTCAATATTATTAGTAAAATTTGATGCTATTAGACGTGCAAAACGCATTATTTATTTTGCGTTTTTATGAACCGTATTAATTTGATGTTGAGGTTATGTCAAAATGTACCCGACGGGCAAAACGGAACCGGGTAAAATGGACAGTATCCATTTTGCCCTCCTTATTCATTTTACTAACAAATAATGGTTTTTTGCAGATGGTGTATACGTATAAGCGTAAGAGTACTCGGGCTAATTGGTCATAAGAAAATTTAGCTAAAGCAATAAATGAAGCTAAAAAAACTTCAATGTTAAAAGCAAGTAAGATGTATGGCATTCCTTATGCAACCTTGCACAGACACATTAAAAGTGGTTCTTCTAAAAGAAAAATTAGGCCGCTTTGTATCTGTTTTCACGCCAGAGGAAGAAGAAGAGCTTTTGTTGTATGTTCAAAAAAATGGATTCCTTGTTTTATGGCCTCACACGAACCGAATTTTTACAAATAGCTGGAGAATTTGCTACAAAAAAAGGAAAAACTGGCGTTTTTTCCGGAAATATAGCTGGCAAAGGGTGGTTTAAAAATTTCAAGCTTCGCCATCCAACACTGACACTGAGATCTCCTGAATCAACATCAATAGCTCGAGTCAAAGGATTCAATAGAGAAGCTGTAACTAGATTTTACAATTTATTGGAAGACGTTATAAATAAAAACGATATTGCACCGGATATGATTTTCAACATGGATGAAACTGGAGTTAGAACTTCATCAACAAAACCGCCTAAAGTACTGTCGACATATGGAAAAAAACAAGTTGGAATTGTTTCAAGTAATGAGAAAGGAGTCTTGACGACCGTAGTTTGTTGCTGTTCTGCCACGGGAATATTTATCTCACCGTTTTTCATTTTTAAGAGAAAGAGACTCAATCCAAGGCTCTTAGACGGTGCTCCTCCTGGTGCAGAAGCCACGACTACTGTTAGTGGGTGGATTAATGCGATCAAGTTTTTAGACTGGCTACAAATGTTTGTGCAAAAAGTGCGCCCCACTAAAGAGCATAAAGCACTTTTAATTCCAGACAATCATGAATCGCACAAAAGTTACGAAGCACTTGATTTTGCTACGAAAAACAATGTCATATTCTTGTCAATACCGCCCCACACGTCACACAAATTGCAACCTCTAGACGTTGCAGTCTACGAGCCAATAAAAACTCACTTTGAGATCGAAATTAACACTTTCCAAAAACAACATCCAGGCAGAATCATCAGTCAGTATAACATTGCAAAACTTTTTACGGGAGCGTATTTGAAACGAGCTACACCAGCGAATGCAATCAGTGGATTCCGTGCAAGCGGCATATATCCATTCAATAGTAACATTATCGGGGATGAACATTTTGCACCGTGTGACGTTTATCAAGAAAGTGCCGCAAATATCGTACCAGAAACTAGCGTCATTAGTCCTGAAAGAGAAGATAGGCAAAATACATCAGTGGCTAAGCTAAATACATCCTTATCAGCCAATCGCTGTTCACCATCGGACAAAGTCTCCTCTACAGGTGTACCACCAATTGTCGCCGACTCTTCTCATACAAACACCGCCAATAAAAAAAATCAAAATAACTTCAAACCTGATTCGAAAATCTTAGAAGAAATCAGGCCAATACCGGTTCAGATAAAGACAAGAAATCTTTAGTCTTCCAACAAACAACAAAAATCTGAAATTTTAACCAGCTCACCAATAAAGTTGGCACAGAAAAGAAAGATGGATGCTGCAGCAGCAAAAACAGCAAAAAAGAGCGCTTCTTTCGTCACCCCAGGTCCATCAAATATTCGAATTCGAAAAACGTCTGCCAAGAGATGTCCATCTAAAAGCAAAGAAAATATAAAAAAAAAATTTTGCACCGTTTGCAAAGAACAGTACGAACACCCTCCAATCGAAGATTGGATTCAGTGTGATGTTTGCCAAGAGTGGACCCATGAAGCATGTTCTTCATATTCGGGCCGAGGATCTTATTTTTGCGATGATTGCTTCGATTAAATTTCATTATTCGTTTTGCCCGACCCAAGTATTCATTTTGCCCGACCGGTGTATTCATTTTACCCGCCGTGGGTGGGCAAAATGGATAATACATAAATTTTTGAAAAGTTGTTTGATTTCAAAAAGATTCGAGTTTTTTTGTGATTCTTCAGTGCCTAAATATTGTAACCAAAAATGTCAATTATAAGAATAATTATGATATGATTTATTTTTTTATTTCTAAAATTAACATATCCTTCTTGCCCGTCCATCCTATATGCGTTTAAAGGGTAGAAGAAAGAATAACCATCTGAATGTATTAAAAAATGACCATCCGAAGGGAACAATTTAAAGTAGCAAGTAGAAAGATTTTAAAAACAGCGCCATTAATTATATTAGAGTAAGAAACAAGGAGTTTTGTAGGTTATATTAAATAAATTCCATTTGACTACGTACATAGCTGATATTTTAAATACTGCTTATTTCTCTAAACCCGCACACTTCTCTTTGTTTGAAACCACTAAATTCATATCATTTCCATTATCTACACGAGCGCCATTTCGATGAATTTTCAAATTATAATTTGCTGTTTATGTTTATATATGTAGACACTTTTTTAAGTTGTCCCCTATACAAGACGGTGTTCCTTCCTTCTGCCCTCCACAATTATTCGAACAGCACACTACTCACACTGCTCCCTTGTGAAACAACAATGATTTATCAGTATAGTGTACTCATACGTACTCAGTTGGCAAAGTTTACCACCTTGTTAAAAAATAATGAGATTGTTCAAATCTAGTTGTTATTTCGTTCGCTAGATACCAACTTACACAAAAGTATTCAATAAAGTCATTTTCAATATATTGTAGAAGTGTTTCTCTAAAATAATATTTGTGGTTTTCTCTAAAGTAAAGGGCAAGAAACAGCTCTTTAACCTACAAACTAATGAACTGTTTTTACCTTCAAACATCTTAAAATCAATTCCTTTTAAAATTGTTTCCTTATAGAACAATATAATTGGCACTTACTTTTTTGGAAACTGCTGTATTTTTTAACAAATATAGGTAACTATATATATTTCTATTTATTAATTGTTTGTTTATGTTTCACTTGTAGATTATAGATTGTAGATCTGCTTATTCCACTGTCTACGTTTTTTTTTTAGTGGACAGTGTCCTATGAGAGTTACTCTAAGTTAAGGTTTCTAAAGCTCTACGAGTAATTTAGAGCAGCGCAGTGAGCCATTAACTTCTTTGCTTGTCTTGTGTTTTTCTAGTAGGCTGTAGTGAGTTCCTTTTTTTAACTATGAACTTCATACATAATTCGGTATTTTGAGATTCCACATAATGGTTCAGGTCCGATAGAAGGAAAAGAAGGAGCTATCTTTTTTAAAACCATTAGAATATCGTTTCCAACAATCTCTTTCTGCCCTGTTATCCACAGCAAAGGTAATTCGTTGTGTTAAGCTATTTGTTTAAGAGTCCAGTACCAGGCTGTTTTAGACTCGTTGCAGATTGAAAAGCCTTTGAAGCATCTCAGCTATCGGCAGCAATTAATATTTTGGATAAATTTGGACATTTTTTATGCACTCTTCAGTTCATACATCCATTGCTTAAAGCTGGATTTCTGATACTTAGTACTTGTTAACCTACAGTATTTTTTTCGAAGCAATCCTCTATACATGGTCTAGTATTAACTCCAAGGCCACGCTAGGACACGCTCTCATTTCATCAGTGATCACTATACAAGCTTGCACCTTGGCAAGTCTGTTATGGACTTTTAAAGCGTTGTTCTATTACACCAAACGAGCGCGCAGCATAGGTTGTACCTACTTTTTCATTGCTCTCTAAGATGTTAATAAAATTTAAAAAAGGCTATATTGATTTATCTAATGATGACTAAAAAAGAACAGAAACTAAGAGTCAGAAAGTCGCCAATTGCGGACGGCAATCAGGGGATAGGTGCAGAGCGAGTAGTGGATCAAGATCTTACGGTGGTCAGTAAGGGGCAGATAAACTAAATTAGGAAACTATAACAGAAAAAAAGGATATTTATATTGAAAGTATATAGAGCGCACCATATTTTTATATAATAATACTTTACGTTATTTACAGTGCACTAAATAAATTTAATAACTTCTGTATCCACGTCAGTCATATAAAGAAAAACACCAGTACTGATCTGTACAATCAAAAACTAAATTTACACTCCTCACGAAGTCAATCTAACCCGCCTCTCTACCAGGAAAGATAAAATAAAATTAATAAAGAATTCCATTAAACTCTTTCTTCTATTTATGTTTTAATTTCGGGGCTTAATCAGCCCATGCTTCTACGAGCCAGAAAGAACTATGTGGATTCCCGTCCAGGATAACTGCGAAGTATTTTACCTCTTCTAAGCACGAAAGTGTCCTTTCATTGATAACAAGGGGTTGAATTATTGATTTCCTTCTGTTGGTGAATAAAATAAATTTCGTTTTGTTAGGATTGGCTAAAAGTTCTTCTTCGAACACCAGGTAGTATGAGTAAATTATTAGTAGGTATAGTCTTACACGAAACACTTTTAATCTATGCTTTATATAATATTTAAAAAGTATGCGTTTGTTTACACTCAAAAGGAAAAGTACGATTATCTAATACGCAAACATAGAGTCCGTAGGATATTCAGCCTATTCTCAATCAATCAACAAATTATAAATTTGCTACTATAAGTAAACAAACTTAGTGTTCTGTTCTACGACCGCTTTTTTAATTATATCTACGCTTATCCTGTAGTGTTGCTGATAGTTTTAGACTTATACGAACAAACCTTTTATAGATCATAAATCCCCATTTCAGTATTATATACAAATCGCAAAAACCTAAAAATTAATAAATTTTACTTCGTATGAAGTAGGTAACCCTCTTATTTTTTCCCAAGAATATTCTAATATTTCATTCGGTTAAACCATATTTTTCTATAATTCACTGTAATTTAAATTTATTCCAACGTTTCCTTACTTCACTTCCTTATGATGTTTTTTTGAATAAAGAATGTAAAAGAACCTCAAAAAGTTTTACAAATTCTCTTAATGATAAATTTTGTTTCAGGATCACAGACAAAGAGCATGAAAGACCGCATAAACTACAACTTTGGATAGTAAAAACTGGATCAATTTCTAAAGCAAACAACAACAAATGACGACAAATCGAATTGTGTCAGTAACAATTATAAAGTTTGACTGTCCCTATTTCCAGCATGGTTCCAGAAAAGTGCGGAGACTGCAAAACATTACAAATATTTCAAACATTGAAATATGATACATATTATAAAAGCAATGTAATTAGTTAAACTTGGTATGTGAATTATTTTATCATATTGTATATTATATCATATAATTGCAAACGTAACATTTATTATTCGAAACTGTTAAATCCGATTCCGGATTTAATTCGATGTATCGTTGCGTTTAATTTGCAGTTCATCATTTTCGTAAATTACGTTGAATTAACAAAAATATTTAGCGCCATGATATTGGATTTTATGACAAACGTTACAATTTACTATTTTACTTAATAAAAAATTTAGTGAAACAACAATTACAGATCAATATTCTGGGAGTATCAGTCTATATAAAATGCTAATTGTTGTCCGCAAGTACCCTATACTGAAATTTTTAACAAAAAAGATGGAAGGGAGAGAAAACCTTACTTTCGACAACATTATTCTCTTACTATGGGGGAAACAGCTCGTTACTTAAGACCAGGTAACCTACGTGGGCGTGCGATTCACTCAGGTGGGACACCGAAGTCGAACTGTCAATAAAATGAGTAGGCAAACGTCCCTTCTAGGTTGTCTGGATGGCAGACTCAGAAGATGCCACCCTAAAACCATACTTTATACTTACAAAACCTTTATTCGACCTCTTGTCGACTCTAAGGCCGTGACATACTCTGTCCTTCATCAGAGACTCCTTCGTACGCTTGTTGCCACAGAGAGTGCCATTACCCGCAAAACAAAGCACCTACACCACCTTTACCCAAGCTTTCTTGTCAACCAAAATACAAAAATACTTCATCTTCCTTCTCGATTTCAGACTATTTCAACTCTACAGGGGACCAAAATCACAGCCCAGAGGACCCTCCATACCCACTGGAATTGAAGATTCCAGAAAACATTAAAAATCCCGAAACAATAAGATCCCCTTCTCTCCTTAAGACTTCTTCGAACCGTAGATAGGAACATTTCGACAACCTTCTGGACGAGACCTCCCTCTACTACAGGTAAAAACAGGAAAAAAAATGAGCCCTTGACGAAGGTTTTTGTGGTTTCCTTCCACATTTGCACAACCTGGGTTTACGCAGCCAGAAACACTTACAAACACCAAAATATTTTAAATAAGTTTGCACGTTCCGGGATTTAGGAAACAGGAAAACAAAACTAGGAAAGCCGGGAAGAGAGCACCTAATGGCGGTTGATACTGACTTTATCCCAAACTCCACCACTGTTGGGACTCGAAAAGGATCATTGGTTGATCATCTAGAAAAAGAGCAAACTTATATTAACGCTGAATTTTCAACCACTTTAATTAATTGAGTCAAAACATTTAGAAAAATACACCAGGTGTGACAAATACAAAAATGTTTGATTAAACTTCACAATTTACACTTTGAAATTGTTCCATATGCAATCTTTTTCATCAGGCTTGGTCCCTGTGGATTTTAATGTCCATCGAATCTGAAACATTCCACGTTAGAAAAAATTATGGATAAAATCTAAGTAAAGAACGCCTATTTTATAGACTTGAACGAAAACGCCTTCAAAGAAGGAATCAATGAGTTGGATCACTGACTGCACAAGTGTATAATGTTATGAGGATTTTTAGGGGGTAATTGCAAATGAATGTGGTGTTGATATTCGTCATACAGATGATATCGTGACTTTTACAACGAAATGCCTCTATGCTCCAAACTTAAGAATGGGATTATGAAGGAGACAACCAAATGCATTAAGGGTGTTTAAAAAATTTAAAGGATAGTAAACAACGTCAACGGTTAATATAATTAAATTTTTGGATAACTTTTACCCGCAACTTCGTTTCCGTCAAAATGTAGAAGAAAATATTGCCCGCTCTTTGAGCCATCGCATTATGTATCATAAAATTTTTACCTCTCCCCTTTGACCAAAACTATTGTTTTTAATCATGAATTAGAATATTAAATTTTAAATTTCTGTATTAAACGGAGTTAGATTTGTACATTTGATAAGTTCAACAAAGAGACCCGTTGGGTTGTTCGAGCGCCTCCCGCGCTTTGTACCCAGCGCTTCCCGTACTCCCTCTTTAGTATGCAAAAGCGCTAATAAAACATATGATAATAATGTTTTCCGCGAAGAGTAGTACTTTTTTTGTAGTTTTTGTTTGCTTTTGTTGCTCCAATTCAAAAAAATACAGTCAAGCAATTTTGGACACGGGAATTATGTACTGATTTAGCGAGAAATGAATAGAAGGTAGTGTAGTAACTCTTTTTAATAATTAATGATCTCTTAGTCAAGTCTAATTACATTTTGTTCAATAGTTTCAATTTCAGCTGCTGCGAGAAATTTAAAAATAGTCTACAATTAAGTTCTATTAATGTAATCCCTAGAAGTTAGACTTTTCTTTGGTGAAAGAAATTTTGAAATCATTTAAATGGTTTCGGAATTATTTCTCTTATAATTCTTGTGGCTGTGGCATTATCAGGACAAAAAATTTTAAATTGCACTTTCTTAAAAGTATCCTTTTCATTGGTAAAAGATTTTCTGAAATTGATCAAGTAATTCTTCCCGTTCCCGTGGGGAATATCATACAATTTTGAGATGCAACATAATTAAGGTTTTACGATAGTATTGTTATATTTTTTCCTTCGTGGATTCGGGATAAGTGATAAACAGCGGACAAACTAAACAATTTATTGATAAACACAAATGAATAACAATTTCTTAAAATAATCTACACAGTTTTGATACAGTCACAACGTCTTTAAAATATCTGGCACTTATTTCACAGTATATCGCCAGCTATTACAATTACAATTCTTCCTCGGTCCCTTATATATGAAATTAAATCCTTCTAGAAGTATCTCCAAAGTTACAACGAAAAACTACCTTTCTAGAATTGAACGTTCTAACAGCTACTCGAAAATTCTCACGTTCCACTTTGTAGGCAACAGGTCCGGACCGGCTCGTAACAGCATATTTAGAATATGATTTTGTAGAAAAAAGATATATCTCCTTAATTAAAGTTTCATTTAATCCAAAATAATCTGTTCGTGCCGAATAGACCCATCTCCGAAATTCTGATCTTGTGGTAATTTCGCAAAATCTTAGTGAACACATACGTCTCATAAGGAACACGTTGCGAAATTTGAGAGCCCCTATCACTTGTATTTTCTGAGATTTCGTGATGAGTGATAAGTTTAATCTAGTGATGAAAATTTATGTAATATACTGATTGGAACTCTTCTTTGGGATACCTTTTAATCAATAATAATCGCGGGTTGAGAAATCTGCACTTAAGAAAATCTGCTGCTATTACAAAAATATACAATTGCGCCATCTTTCATTTTCTCTGCTTGGTTATTTAATTATTAATCTGACGATCTTTGCTTTCTCGTTTCCCCACCATCTATTCTTGGTTCAATTTTTGGTTGTCTCTCTCTTTGCTTCGGCTTCTGGTCTGTATTTTTTTATAATTATATGATATACTTTTTACTGTTAATTTTTTTAAATTTAGATATTCCCATTTAATTCAATGTTGACATTTCAAAAAAATTGAATCAATCCTTTTTTTATTAACGAAAAACAAACTATCCCCCAACAACATATTAAAAAAATTCAAAGCTCTTCATCCTTCCGACTAAAACTGCCAGAAAGTCACCGACAGTGTGCACCCCTAAGGAAAATCTATATCTGTATTCATTTATGTAAAGATTCATTTTTCTTTAAATGATTTTAATGGAAAATGCTATAATCAGATTTACATACTTCTAGGAGTTCCAATTGCACTTATCTAGCTAGTATACATGGATTGATCCTTAAAATTTCCTAATTCGGAATAAACAAAATTTAACTGTGTTAGAGTTGGGTAACAATTTTATTATCAATTGTTCCCTATTTAAAGCAACATATATTATGTACCTACAAATTGAGTAAGTGTTGACTATTTTTCCACCCTAGTGTGGACTCATTAATTATTTATCCTCACAATTGTCTTTAAAATAAGCTACTGAATAATAGGCGATGATTTCCAACACAAAATAACTTCATAGGCTCGTTAATTTATTGTGGTACAATTGGTATGGTTTTTCTCTTATTAAAAAAAGCTAAATCTATAAGAAATCTGCTCACAACTGTCAAGCCTCCTTTATAAACTTTTTTTTAATGATTCCATACTATTCGTTTTGTTTCTTTAAAACCTGTGCCTTATTACTCTGCTTTAAATTGTTACATACGATTTAAATTTGTCGCTTTTTACCTAAATACATAAAAAGTCTCCTGCCAAGGAAAATAAACGATTTTTTTGTGCGATAGTAAAAAATAAGGAAGTAAGGTTTTGTTGTGCATCCAAGTGTTAAAAAAAGAGTGTGCGTGTAACCTTTACGCGCGATTGAAGTAAAACTTGTTGACGTACGTATCGGAAAATAAATATTTAATTACAATTCAATCATATTTATTGCCTATATACTTTCCAAAAAAATAAGATGTTATATTTATATTATTCATTAGAAATAGGAATTTGAAAGTTATCATTATTTTTTTTATATATGAAATAATAGGTTTATGATAACTAAAATGTGAAACATAGATTTTACTCTCTTAATACCATTAATGTATTTGAAACCGTTTAAAAATTTCATAAATAAATTTCGAAAATTTAAGCTCCTTCCATAGCTGAAATTACACAGTTACTTCCATCAGAATCTTCCGTTAGAATCTAACGTTAGAGTTACCCCTAGTCGCGCCTAAAGAAGTTTTGCTTTAATAATAGGTAAACAATATTAAAAATATACACACATTACGTTTAGAATGTGTGATTTTGTAGCTGTATCTACCTTATTGTAATACAACACAAGAGCCTTCGATAGTTAGATAACCATTTCATTATGTAGCATTTTATAGCATATTCCATAAAATTTAAAATTCTGAGTTAAGTTTGTTTCCTTCACGTCTACGAAGGATCTGTTATTGCTGGTAAAAGATCAGCCATCCTGACTAGTGGTTTTATGGCCTTTATGGCTACCTAACCAAACCTAAAATAAGTATAAGAAAGTGTTAAAACATTTCGAATATTATTATTTTATGAACAAAAACGTGCAACATGCTTCTTTACTTAACGTAAAGCTTCCGTATAAACAATTATTTACTATCATAATATGTATGTATGTATATAAACTTACTTAATCAAATCATAATGAATGTCGCTGTCTCGTCCTTTTTTCATTTTTGTCATTTTTCTTCAAATCTTTCTGGCGCTTATAATATGCCCTTTGACGTTCACAATTTTTTTTTCTTGTTAGCTCTTTAAGTCTATAAAACGAAAATAGCTAGGTATAAATAATAGGTATAAATAATTAGGTATAAATAGTGTAATTACACACCAAAAATAAAATGGATGCATATAGAGTAGGTACTCACTATTTTCATTCAATATTTTTTCATCACTTTCTTCATTAATAAATCCACTTTGTTTATTCATATTTAATACAAACACTTTATACACAAATTTAAACTATTTACCAGCAATGTATTTTGGTTGACAAGATGACAAGCTGTCAATTCATACAATTACAGATTTAATTTTATTTAATATAGTAGGCAGAATCGCATGAGCGCCGCCAGGATTATTTTCAGGGAGGTGCATCTGCATCTACACACTATTATGATGTAATATATATAGAATGTAGAATGATTTGGACAGCAACCGCGACGCCTTTAGTTTTTATTCAAACAATAATTTAATAAAAAAATTAAAAAAATATATAATTTTCTGGTAAATTCAGGTATTTTCTTTCATAGCAGGGGGGTGCAAGCGCACCCTCTTTCACCCTGCTGCCGGCGCCCATGCAGAATCGTGTTAGGTATTTTGTATTAGGTTTTGTTTCCGGTATTAGAATGACGTCACGTCCGTTAGAATAACTTTTTTACTCCTAGTCTCGCTAAAGAAGTTTTACTTCAAAAATTCCAATTCCAGTACCACTCTGCGTACTTGATTGTAAATTTAATATTGTTTTGTATAACACTAAAAACACATTTTGGAGATCAGCTTTCAGAAAATTTATTCTTATTCTTTCTTTGCTTGCTTCCTTGGGAGTTGAGTTAAATATCTATTATTACTTAAGATTTTACTTTAAATTCTACTCATTTTCATACAAACTTTCTTTGCTTGCTTCCTTGGGAGCTAATTTTTCAACAAAATTAAATCACGTTTTCATTAATTTCTAACCAAAAAGCTACATACTCTTTTTCACACTACCTTCTTTAAACTGGGTAAATTTTCAATTGCTTTTAACCCTCTGAGGGGTGGAATATCATAAAATCCTTTCTTAATTAGTCATAAAAGGAACCCATTCACGTTTCCAGCTTCAATAGTTTATGTTCTACGATGATAAATCAGTCAGTCAGTCCCTCAGGACATGTCTTTGGATGTATACAGATTACAAAATGAGAATCTGTAAATTACAGTTAGCTAGTTACCCATAATCAATTAAAAAAACAATTTTTTAGGAACACTATATATATGATTTTATAGAAATGGTGTGACGACGAGATTGAGTAGACAGAATTTGGAGTGAATTTTAATAGTTCTGTACCATCAAATAATATAAATATGTACTCAAATTCCTAAAATAATTATTTTATAAGAACAACATTAAAATCAAACCCTTTAACAAACTTACGGTTGCCTTTTCACTGTAATCTCGTCCCCAAATACAGTTTTTTAAAGAAATGTCGCTTTGACAATTTTGAATGTTATTTTCTATTTTGTTTTTCTTTTGTGTCTAGGACCGATCAATATTGGATAAAGGGTTTGGTACAATAATACAATTAAATAATAAACAAATTGTTTTTTTTTTATAATTATTAGTTTTAAGTATTCGTAACAAATGGTATTTTTGGTGAATTTGCAAAATAAATTTGAAAATTCATATCTATAGTTAATGTTAAAGTTGCTAATATACTGTAATCAAATTTGCTTGATCTTAAATTCCTCTGTAAATGTTAAGCGAAACGTTTGAAAAATCAAGTGCAAACGGACCGTCGCGTCGCATCGGGGCTTTGGAGGAGAGCTGGTCGTGGATTAGCAAACATTGTAATGGGCAAAATAACTAGACTTTAGGAAGCCATGATTAAATCAAGTGACCACTTAATTGTTTAAAAAGAGCACGTAGTTTTAAAATGGAGAATGGTGTGGCATCCTATCTTTAGAAATTACCAAAAAAATACAGCTTCTTTAAAACTACTCAAATTAAAGCACTACTAAATCACTTTAGGATAGTTATATTGGGTTGGGGAAAAAGAAATGTCGTATTTGTGATCGAAATTTGACGTTTTATTTAATATCCTTAGAATTATCCGATTTAAGACAAATATGCGCCGTTTTATTCACAAACTTGTTGCCATCTAGAAGGCAACTTCATTATCCCCCCCTTGTATAACCCCCCTCCTTATTTGCAAAAAACTCAAAGCCAGTTTTCGCAAGCCTCTTTTGAGGCCAACTTAGTATCACCGAGAGCGTTTTGCATGGACCGGTATGATGCCACGTCTGGACTATACGGTGGGTGCGATAGGACATCCCATCCGAGCTCCCGTAGCTTCTGGCGGGCCATAAAAGATTTGTGAGGCCGACCGTTGTCCTGGTGGAACACAACACCATTCCTATTGACCAATTCTGGCCACTTCTGATCAATCGTCTGCTTTAAACGGTCGAATTGCTCACAGTAGAGGACCGAATTCAGGGTCTGGCCATAGTTGAGCAGCTCATAGTGGACAATTCCCTTCCAATCCCACCAAACACACAGCAAAACCTTCCTGGCCGTCAATTCGGGCTTGGCGATAGTTTGGGCCGGCTCGTCGCTCCTTGACTACGATCTTTTTCGCTTGGCGTTGTCGTACGTGATCCACTTTTCATCACCAGTCACCTCCGCTTCAAAAATGGGTCAAATTGGTTTCGTTTGTGCATCGCAGGCGTTGATTCGGTCCAAGAAACCTCCAGCTTTTTTTGAAATCCAATCTTCTGCAATTGGTTTCAAACGGTTTTATGGTCTACACCCAGTTCTTGGCCAATCGAACGAATGCTCACATGCTTGTCTACTTAGATGATTTCGACGATTTTATCGGTTTCTACGACCATTGGCCTACCAGTACGGAGTGCATCTTCGACATTCACTACACCAGAACGAAATCGATCGAACCAACGCTGTGCTGTGCGAATAGTTGCAGTATCGAGCCCATAAACTTTACAAATTTTTGCGGCCGTCTTAGTTGCTTTATTACCTCTCAGCTAGTAAAAACGTAATATATGACGAATTTCTTGCTTGGTGGACTCCAACTTTGACGCGCTATAACTTGAGACTGAAACGTACGATCACAACACTGTGATACTTGTAGCACAGATTGTCAACTTCAAATCGCCGTTTAGTGTGAAGAGATACGATAAGTACAACACAAGATATGTTTAAGTGTTGCCATCTTTTCACAAAATACGACACTACTTTATACCCAACCTATTATAATAAAAATAAACTATATAGATGACAATACGGAACTACGACAAAGGATTTTATAGATTTAAAAAGAGAATTCTAACGATATCACTGATTCTTTTGATATTGGCATACGAAGAATGTTTGGTATGTCATTACATTATATTGCATTGGATACTTACGGCAATACCTCCAGATTGGTTACATATATATTTAAATCTTTATAGTGTCTTTATCAAATTAAAATCTTCGTAATTGAACTGAATCTTATCACGTGACGTGACCTAGAATGTGTTTTTTGAAGTAAGTGGAAATGCTTGAGACATGCAATGCTAATTAGGGAATTTTACAATCAAATCGTTATATACTTTGGTGTAATGTCGATTGATTGATAAATATTACACAATACAAAATCTAAAAGATCTTTTTATATCAAATTGTAGTTTAAACACAAAAAGGTAAACATTGTAAATCTTTTAAATCAATATATATTAAAATCTTTATATGAAGTTGATAAGAAAATTGCTTTTACATATAAAAGTTCTCGATCCTCAGAATATTTAAAAAATGGAAAATAACTAAGAGATTTTCTGCTTTACTGGCAACACAAGATTTCTTCTTTAAAAGTATTTAAATTTGTCGTAGACTAAATTGGTTTATTGTGCAAACTAAATATAACAAAGTCATTATGGCCAATTTCACTTTGATGCACTTTCTGTTTTCGTATGCTGGCCTACTGCTAACTAGTTGGCAACGACTTTGTATGCGGATTGTAAAATTACTGATCGAAAATTCTAAATTATTCTACCAATATACAGGGTTAAATGTAAAATTATATTTCAATGTTTTTATCCTTTGAAATTATAACATGAGTAACTAAAATTGTAGAATTGTGTAATATAATTCTAAATTTCTTTTACTTAGATATTACCTGGATGACCAAGCTTTGCTCGTGTAATGTCAGTCAAATTTTGCAAGCATCTTACTTTAGCAGCACGTGTGGGACGAGCAGAAACCTGATTATTTTCATGACGGTATCCTTGAAATGAGTCTTCACTGTGAGAAGTTTGAGAATCCTGATCAGTTTGATGACGATGCTCTTCTAGGTGTTCTTGAGATGAGTTGCGGCTTCGTGAAGTTAGATTGTTTATAAGCATTTTTTTCCAAGATCGTTTAGGCATTTTTAAGTGAACACGTGCATTAAGAAGACACAAATAATATAAATAAACAATTGATTTTCTTAGTCTAACCTCAAAGCAAACACTCATTGACTTCGTCTTACTTAACAACGCCATCTGCTGGAATAGCTTTAGCTGTTGTTGTGTCGTTAAAGCAAGTAGTTGCTCACAATTTAAAAAAATAGTATTATTATTCGCCAATAGTTGTCAGGAAGAGTTATGTTTAAGTTGATTATCGATAAAACACGAATAAAATGACATTTTCTAAAAATGATTCCTAGCTAGATCGATTTATCGCCCCCGAAACCCCCTATATACTTAATTTCATGACAATCGTTGGAGCCGATTCCGAGATTCCAATTATATATACAAGAATTGCTCGTTTAAAGATATAAGATACTAGACTTATTCGTATAGCCTGTACAAATCCGATCCTATTATCACATACGATGATTGGGCAGTTTTGCCAGACATATTAATTCATTAGTTATATATTTTACTGTATTGTTGTGTATTATTACATTTAACTTGGTCAAAGTCATTACGTTGGATCTCGACGCGTGCTTAAAAAGTTTAATTTTTATTCTCAGGTACAAGTACCTGGGTTGGAAGTGCCTCTAGTAAAGCTATCCTAAACCTTAGGGCACATTCTTTATCCCTCAGGCGTAACATGGTGGGGTCGCCGAACTAATTATTTTCGATAAGAGTTTTATAGGTATAATGATGTCTGCTAAAGAATAACAGTCAAGTTGGTGTACAGGATGCACATAGTTATACATTTGAGTGTAATATTGGCTGCTGGGAGATAGCATGTTGTGTTGTAAATTTGGGGCAAAGGTTTATATAAAGAATTTTATATTGTACTGTCGATACTCCTATACCAATAAAGCAGGTCTTCCCAATGGATAGTAGCCAAAGATGGGAAAACTGCAATTGAATAAATACTAAGTTAATGGTGTTATGTTGACCACGGACCTTAATTAATGAAGTCATGAAAATGGAGAATGGTTTTTGGCGGAGGTGCTCACAGACTGACATATTAAAACGGGATCCGTCCAGCCAGCGGTCCAGTGCAGTCTTCCGAGAAGAGCGGATTTTATCAGAAGTGTGGCGGATTATTAATATTGAAAAACTCAGTCCTAAACATACACCCCTGTAAGCCACAGACGAGCTGGCTTTAAGGTAATTGTCATGTCACATAAGATGATAGGGTAGTTTTACCCTACATATTAATTTATTAGTTTTATATTTTACTGTATTTTTTGTATTACATTTAACCAAGTCAAAGTCATTACGTTGGATCTCGACGCGTGCTTAAATAATTTAATTTTTATTCTGACGTAGAATATGAATTAGCAATAAAAGCCGGTCGTTGAGGTCGGACACGGAGAGTCAGGAATCTGAGGTTGTCTGTAAGAGTCACCATTTGGGGTGTTTCTAAATCAGACCTTTGGGTCTAGGCGTTGTAACTCTTGACGTATTTTCGTGAGTAAATGTGACATACCTTTTAATTGGTAAGATTAGTTAAGATTATTGTGTTTAGATATTTCTTATTTATTTATATTTTTACTGTTTGTTGTTATTGCTTGTTTCGTTGTTAATATATTTGTTGTTTGTTTCCTGTTGTTTATTTTATCTTCCACTTGCTTAGCTTTCTGCCTTCAGCAGGATAGTTAGCAAGTGGTTAGACCTGGGTGGGTAGTGCCTCTAGTGAAGCTAACCCTAATCCGAAACCACTAGGGCACATCTTTATCCTCCAAAATTCATTTTGTTTTTAAATTTAAATATTCTTATATACGAGACACTACAGACAGTAGATTTTTATTAATTGACCAGTTAGTTACTACATAAATCTTTTGGTTTCAGATTTTCTAACAACCACATGTTTCATAAGATGCACCATAAGGCTACCATCCTGGTGGCTCCTGCTTTAACAAACAGTAGTTGTACTCATCCTCGATTTACGCACATAACGTTCTTCTCAGCACTGACACCTGGAGATGTTGTTCAAGCAATTCTGGTACTATTTGTAACCATTGGTGTTCTTGGTGCCAATATGTTATTAATTTTAGTCATTAACAGTAGAAGATATTCAAAATATATACATTCACAGGTAAGTCAATTTTGTTATTTCTACAGTAGAATTTTCAGCTCCTTTTTATTGTAACAGAAATTAAAATTTGGTCGTAATCCTTATAAGAACCAATCAAATTTTAATTTTTAAAGGACGTCGCGTCGTTAAATCGTGTAGTCGTTCTTACTCTGTTATTTTCTTATCTTACTTTTAATGGGGAATTTTTATTACCAGTTTAGATTAAAGTTCAAATATATATTTTTTAAATCTTCACACTAAAATTAAAAATTAAGTATGTGCATACCGGCTCTAAATCGGTATATATTAACGATTCAACGTTTATTTATATCTAGCAGGCTATCTTTTTATTTATTCACGTTGGTATTGGTTTTTGTCATGTTGCCGTTTGAAAGTTACCAAGTCACTGCAAGTCACAAACTGACAAGCATGACAACAAATATCATAAATATAATGGTTAAATGCATTAAAAAAATTAATATGCCGAAAAAAAATGTGTAGAGACAAAAAAATGAATACAAAGATGATATTACATGTTTAGAAAAGACCAAAAAGTTTCAGAAGAGGCATTTATATAACATCTCTTAGGTTTTTAATGTAAGTAGTAATTGTGTTTGTTTACAAGATTATTCCAATATTTTCATCAGCAAATGGTTTCAAACATTTTTAATTTCATTAATAGTTGTATATGAAGTTATTTGTTACATTAAATACACTTTTACATTCTTATTACATTCAAATTACTTATAATTTATTAAGCATACCTAACCTCACATTTCTTCTGTCAGTCATTATTTTACAATGTTGCCAGATTACACACTATAGTAAAAGTTAAAAATGTTTCAGAATAAAATATTTTTAATTTCTTTAATAACAATGATCTATAATGATAATTAAAATGTAATTTGATAGGACATGGACAAATCGATATTTCATTCATTAATCTATGACCAATCAAATATCATTTCAATTTTTATTTCATACATTTTTTAAATATTTCGTGTTTTTTTTAGGTTAGTGTTAAATATAAACGAAAAATCTTAAAAAAAGATTTAGTTAATGGTAAAAAAGCGGCAAATAAAAGGAAGAAAGATAAAGCAGATACATTTAAGAACTTCATTTAAAAAAAATTGCAGTGGCAGATTTGGACGTACAATTATAAAAACGAATATTTTACTTCAGATAAACTTTTGACTGACGCAAAACAAAACTGAGATTTAAACGGTAAACGAACTTATTTATACAAAATTAATGATATATAAACTTAAAAACGTGAACTGACGACAAATTTTAAGTGAGCGAAGAATAGCAAAATCTCTTTCCTTCAGATATTTATGAAATTAAAAAAATGCAATGAAATCATCAGATTCGTGTACATAGACGTGGATATAAAAAAATGGTACTCCAACGCGTCGATGGAAACAGTAATCTGATTTAAAAAGTAATCCATTGCATGTGTAATCCGAAGAAAAGCGATTTACAATTTTACTCGCAGGAGCAAATGGTGGGTCAATAGAGGGATGTGATTTGTTATTAGACTCTTCAAATACTGACATTGACTATTACAAAACTATAAATGGTGATATTTTCAAAAACTGGATTGTTAATTAACTTATTCCTGCTTTATTTAATTTTCCAGAGAAATGTGTAGTAAACATGGATAATGCTTCATTTCATTCTGTACAACAAAACAGACCACCTACTTTTTCAGCTACAAAATAGATATTACAGAGATAATTATGCAGCAATAAAATCGAATTTGATAAAAAAATGAAAAAAAAAAGACAATTATACTTACACAATACAGAAGCAACGATAAGACATATGTAGTAGATGAAATAATAAACTAACATAGACATGATTTACTTCGATTACCTCTATTTTGCATTTTTATATTCGGACAAAACTTGGACAGAAGCTTTAAGACAATGTACACCAGACATGTAAAAAAAATTTGTAGACACAGAAGAAATTATTTTGACGGATTGGACTTATTACATGAAAAACTGTTCACTTGACAACATTTTACCTTTGATACTGGAGGTGAATTGAAAAAACATAACGAATAGATGAACGTGATAATAGTTTTAACCAAATCTGTTACTCCAATTTTTGTTGTTTATATGTTTTTTTTAATGTTGTATGTTTCATTTTTTTTTTACTTTGCTCATTTTACCATTAGTGTATCTGCTTTTCTGCTGAATTATTGCACTGTAGCTATTGAACACATATTAAACGGATTTCCATTATTTGAAGCATAACATTTTGTTCTACTTATCAAAATAGCTGAAACCAATTGGTATGTCATAATACCGCACTACCTGGAAAGCTCCACGAAAAATTCTTTAATATGTATCTGCTATAATACTTATCGACAAAATGAAATATTTTGTATTTTCTCATTTATAGCTGGTCCAATTTAAATGTTTGTTGTAAAACTTATTTTATAATACCGTTATATAGACATAGAAAATTTGTTCTAAATTGCAAATGAAGACTTTTTTCTAAATGTTTTTATTGTTTGCTTTCATTTAATTACTATTATTTTGTAAATGCATTCATTATATGTAAATATATATTTTTAAATTGCGATTTTTGTTTTTTGTAAAAGTACTACTTTTTAATGATTTGATGGCGCTGAAATGGAGTACACAATTGTTATTTTATTTATTGTCACTAACACTATGCTTTTATTGAGGACGTGACAACAGCGCATTTACAACTGAGAATAAGATTAAATATACAGGGCGAAATTCATCACCCTAACAAGGCCTACTTTAATAAAAATAAGCTTTGAATGATGTATAGATATGTTCTTTTTTTAAATAAAAGAAAGCATCGATTTTAAAATAACCAATTAAAACGTTCTAATTAAAAAAAATAATTGAAAGCTACTTTTATACTAAAACTCATACTTTTTACTTTTAATAAGAAAAATAAACTTTAGCTTTTCTTTCTTGTTATTTTAAGCGTGTTGTTTTATTGAAAAAAACAGTCTTTAACATCACTCATTTTAACATTTTAATTTGTTGTACCTTAATTGCTTTCATTTAATATTTTTTCGTAAAACACTTTTTTAATTTCATTATCCTCATAAAAGGAAGTTAAAAATAAATATTAATTTTTTTAATATTTAGTACAGAATAATTGTTGTTTACAATTAACCCTAAAGCCACAAGGTTCAAGTAGTGGAACAGTTTTCATAAGGTGGGGTCACGGATGACCCATTAGTACTATTTTTGACAAATTTTCGTTAAGGCGTCAAAACATAGATACTTATTTAAAAAAAAAGTGAGAGGTATCAAGGGACACCCGGATGGAACGAAGTTCCTTTCGATTAATTAGTGAAGGAATTAGTAATTTGTAAACACAACAGAGAGTTTGTACATACATAAGCATTTATTATCGTCTGTATAAAATCTCTTCTTACCTAACTCTATCAGCAATATCCGGAACTTGTGCAGAAACACTGTCAGCATACATTATTGTTTTTATTTTCTATTATTTTAATATTTATTATCTACAAAAAACCTGTATAAACTTAACAAAGTCGCGACACTACTACACTGTTCAAAGCAAAATAGAAAAAAAAAAGTTAGAGGCGTCAAGGGACACCCAAATGGAACGAAGTTCCTTCCAAATAATTAGTGAAGGAATTGTAATTTGTAAACACAACAGAGAGTTTGTACATACATAAGCATTTATTATCGTCTGTATAAAATCTCTACTTACCTAACTCTATCAGCAATATCCGGAACTTGTGCAGAAACACTGTCAGCATACATTATTGTTTTTATTTTCTATTATTTTAATATTTATTATCTACAAAAAATCTGTATAAACTTAACAAAGTCGCGACACTACTACACTGTTCAAAGCAAAATAATAATTTAAATTAGTGTCTTTTTAATTGTACTTTTATTAGTATTTATTATATTAGGGTTTCCTATTTAAATAAAGATAGGTATATCTATCTATGAGAGAGAGAGAGACAACATGCGTATGTCGTGTCGTGTCGTGACAAATTTTGGTATGAATGTTTTTTAGCTAGCTCCTAGCGTCAGTCGTAACTGTTCGTAACGCCCGAAAGGGAACTTCGTTCCAACAAAGAGCCGTGTGGTATTTTATTTTATGCTTTACAGTCTTTACTAATACTAAACTAATGTTCTGTACACATATTTTTGGCGCAGTGAACATAAAAGTGTCGGCTTTTTCTATCGCGGCGTAGTGGGCTAAAATCACATCCCTCTTTGGGGGGTTTACAATATTAGGAGGTTGGTTTGGATGTCCCAAAGTAATCTTGAATGGATTGCTTCACCTTTCTAGGCAACTCTGTGCTATTTTATCTTTTTTACCATACAACCTTTTATTAACGAATAAGCTAAGCTTTTTAAATATGTAAAACAAGAATTTTTTTGTTCACAATGTTTCTGCCTATATTATATGACACCATTGCATTTATCTCATCATTGTCTAAAATTTCATAAACAATTCTCAGTGCCCAACTTCTCGTTTTCCTGACAACTCTCCATTTCGTACTGTTGTAAAAAATAATCATTTCTGATTTGCTAGTGGTTTCATTAACTTCATCTTGCGAGAAGAACGCACTTATTACGGTTTGGGGCGTGTGAAACAAGAGTTAACATTTCTGTAAATGCAGAAGCTGAGGATGGAATATCTAAACGTTTTGATTTTAATAATTGTGTTGGTATTTTTCTCAGGGTTCCAACCATTGTAAGACGTTTTTCCAATAATTTTTCGGCCAACCTTCACGACAAAACCCGGTTGTCTATAGTGATATTGCGATTGGTATCTTAACCCATATTTCTCTAAAAGCTGCAAATTTATCTAAAACATTACGTTCTGAACGAATGGTTTTATTATTAAAACATAAACACATTATCAGAAACTTAAAATGGTTTTTTGACATGGTGCATCTTAATATTGGAACACCGAATTTCTAAGACTACATTTCTGTTGCTAAAAGATAGGCATCTTCTAGAAAATAATTATATCGGCCTAATATTTTAGAACGGATTGCTTCCAAATCTTGGTCCATGTTGATTTGGTCAATATTTTCCGTATTTACAATTCTCTTAAATTAAATTCATCTTCAAGATAATTATCCTTATCTTCATCTTTACTATCAATTTCAACCAGAGGATTTCCTTCGTTGTCACTAGAATCACAATAGCAGACCAAAGTTCTTTTTTCGTAAGAGGACGTATGTTTGGTTTCATAATGGGGCACTAATTACAACAAGTTAAAATGGTGTCGTGGGACACCAGGTAGGAACTAAGTTACTTCGGCTAATGTAGAATCAACACATAACACTACTCGCTTCTCGCTTCTCGCTTGTGTATACGACTGTAACGCATGCGCACGTCTCATTTAACGGTCAATATATCAAAATCAGTGAAATCTGGGCGTTAAGAAAGAAGCTTTTTTAAAATTAAAATTCAAGGTGAGCTTTAAAGAGTAATGTATACATTTATTTTTTCTCACCTTTCCTAACTACTTTCAACTATCAAGATTTTTAAAAATTATATCTCATATTACTTTAACAAAAAAAAGGTAAATGTTAAGAGATATATACAAAAAAAAAATTGCATCGGCCGGGAATCGAACCCAGCTCATTTAACGATTTTTCGTTACGGTTTTTTACTATTAAGTACATTTTTTTCAGTTCGGTCACGCAGCAAAATCCCTATCTCATCCAAGCCTGCCGTAAGGAACCAAAAACTCACAATAAGGCACAATAAAGCTAAACCAAATACATACTGATACAAAATTTGTTAACCACAATAGGGTAAAAAATTAGAAAAGTTCTAACAACTACTTCAAAAAATGAAATTACGTAAAAACGCACAATATCACTTTCGTATACCAATAAAGTACTGAAGGTAGGCGGACAGATAAATCTTCAGATTCTATATTGTATGGTCACCGGCGCCCAACTTGTGGCTCTAGGGTTAAATTAAAGAATCTATTTTTATTAAAAAACTATAAAAGTTGGCCACCCAACAATAAAAGAAATTGTAAAAATAAGACTAATCTGCAAAAAAATTCCCCCTTTAATTTTTCATTTGTGATAATGTGTCTAAATATTTAAGTATTTTTATTTTCGTTTGATTTTGTAATTTTTAAGGTTTGTTCCTTTTTCCAGTTGTTTTTTAATTCGAATTTCCACATTTCTCCTTATATTTTAATTTGAGTCCTATTTTATCGGTTTTATTTTATTTATTCTATTTTATATTATTTTCCATTTTACTTTAGTTTCTCGTTTTTAACTATTTGTAACCATTTTTTGTTTTTCTTTTTCCTTCGATTCCACATTTTGCTATTTTTTTATCCTATTTCCCGGTATTCTTCCATATAGTTAACTTTTCTATTTCGATTTATGAGTTTTTGTAATTTTTTTTTTAATTTGTTTTGACGCTTAATCGTTTTTTCTATCCAGCCTTACGCACTTCGGAATGGAACAATTCGACTCGGCCGATTCAACGCTGCCTATTCGACGCGGCCGATTCGACGCGGAGACAATTTAACACTGGCCCTTTCTGCGCAGGGACGATTCGACGCGAAGTAGAAGGCGAAATACTTATACATTCGGAGATAGTAGAAACACGGAGGTGTTTCGTAAAACGAATTTATTTTTCATTGAAATGTTCTTTTATAAGTGTACATTCTATCCTAAAGTTAGTATTCTAAAGTCATTACAACTACGTAAGTACTATTCTAAAATCAAGTTGCTTAATGGACCTGCGCTAAACATTCATTACATAATTATGAGATAAAGCTCGTAAAAAATCGATAATATTACGATTTGCATATTCACTTAGGTGTTAATTCTTTCGTCGCATTCTCGGTGCTTCTTTAATTTAACTAGTGGTTATGGTCCGGAAAGTAATTGCCCGTAATACAGATCCCTACCAGACTGTACTCGTTTCAAGGCATCAATAAACTTCTAAATTGTTGGATGGTCCATGGAAAGTTCATTTTGCAATCATCTGTGGGCTGCTTCAGCGTGATTATTTGTTATGTCTATATTATTTATGACACGGTTGTAGACGCACCAAAATGATTTGAGTAATAAAGGCTGACGTCTTCCATTGCCTCGTCTTTGTGGGCGCCCTAGATAGGAATCTTCAAACCATTCCAGAAGAGGCTGTAATGACCTTTACCGGTAAGGGTAATTAACTGTATTTGCTACTTTAAACAAAAAGTGACACACCGAAACGGCCGCGTCGAATGGCCGGCGTTGAATCGGCCGCGTCGAATTGTCCTAGACCGGTCCCAACGACTTTGTTTAAAAATTGGTTTCTAGCACTCATCGCATACATTATTAAATGTTCACTAAGTCGCAGGCTCAATAAAAAGTGATAAAAATGGAGTAAATTGTAAAAAACGTAAAAATAGAAAAAGCCCGATTGCGAAAACGAAAAAAAATGGTTAAAAACCTGCTAGAAACCAATTTTTAAACAAAGTCGTTGGGACACAACCGTTAGTAATAGCCCGCTCGAGCATTCTTGGCCCGAGCCATAGACAGCCTTTGAGTATAATTCTAAAATAAAAGGTGTAAAAAGTCAGGGTTATTTTTATACTACAAACAGATACTCCAATTTTATTACATGTCTAGTTATCTTTACCCTGTATATTGTAAATAAAATTTCTTTTCTTTAAATTAATTCCACATTCTCTGAATATAAACCTTAAAACAGATAAAACAGGGCAATTTGCAATTTAATCTGTATGTATAGTCGCGTTTACAATCACGTTTCTTTTCCCAAAACGATATCGCTTCATTAGAAACAGACTCATCCAATTTACCAAAAGGAAAAAAAGAGTCGGGTCTAAAAATACAAATGTAATCAGGAGACCGACAACCACTAAATTAACCACAAACACGGGTAAGGCCATTTATTCTATTTGGTTTCAGCCCCGCTATCTACTAACGTCTTTAGCGAGTAATGATTTCGCCATGGGATTATTTGTTACTCCGTTCGCCATTGTTCCATCTCTGAGACACTGTTGGCCATATGGAGAACTGGTCTGTCAAATACAGGTGAGTGATGATTTTTCTTTTTATATAAACGATATTTTATTAAAATGATTGATGAATAAGTTTTAAAGTTTTCCAACAATTTGATTGAGAGTTTGAAAAATATTCGTAACAGATTGTTGTTCAAAACATTTAGGAACTAACTTTTGAGTGGTTGTTATTTATGCGACTAAAATTGATGTTCGACGACTCTGTTATCAACAATAACACTTAACTTATCCCTGATTAAGAGAAACACTTAAAAACAATAAAAGATTATATATAAAAAAACAAATTTTCAATTCCTTTGAATATGTCTGGTGAGTAGTGAATTATTTTGAAATTAAACCTTAACCACAATATTTATAGATCAAAGAAATGAAGCTTGAAATTGGAGAGGATATATAATTTAATACGAAATTAAGCTTTATGCCTACAAAACCAATTCAAGTTGATATCAACAACAAACGAAATGGAATAAAGCTTGGACCAAAGATAATTATTATAAAAGGTGTTGATTCAAATTAAAAAAAAAAATGTCTAAAATTCATTTAAAATCTAATAATCCTTAATAAGATAACAGATAACAATGTTTGAGTGTCAGGATGTAGAGCGATAGTTGTTTATAAATAATTTGATACAAATTTAAAAATTTTAAATCAAATAAAAGTCTACAATGGACTGGAAACATCCCCAGTAAGGCACGTGATTGAACATTTATTGGCAGACGTGTTAAGAGAGATTAAGTAATCTGCAAAATAAGCAGAAACCAAAACCAGGACATACGGGATTCTGGAAAGGATACCTGCATATTTTGTATCTTTCCAATAGAGATAAGAATTGTACACTATTAGAAAATCAAGAAAAATGACACGTAGTATCTGACCTACTTTAATATATAAGCGATGGAGTTCCATCACTAGGAGAGTAGCTTCCTTCAAAGCAGTTTCCATTTAATTAAATAACTTTCACCGGTGTTTTCACTTTCCCATGTAGACTTTCATGCCATTGTAAACTGACTTCCTCATAACAAGTTATATAACAGGTTTTTTCCTAATAGTACTTTTTACGTAGATTGTCTTTTTAGTTTTGTATATAGCTAGAACGACAAAAAATATGCTACTTAATTGGTAAAACAGTCTTCAGTTGACACCTGCAAAATCGCTGTTTTAAAGGTATCGATGGCTTCTTCTGGCGACAGAAATCGCGGCCCACGGATTAAATTCTTGATATTTGGGAACGTAAAGCTCCAAAAACACGAGTGTCTTTTAGGACGTGTGAGCACTTGCATTGTCTTGATGTAGGATGTGTGTTTTCGCGATAACTTCTGGTAAACAAACGTTTATATAACAATTGAAAGTATCCGATCTTCAATCTTATAAAGCAATTGTTGCCACATGAGCAGATTTTAACTCAAAAGTTATGACCATTTTCTTTGACACACTTCGAAAACGGATTACTTTTGTTGGTTTTTTGTCATCGTGAAACCCCAACACAACGGATTGGCGTTTATTTTACGGTTTATAGGAGTAAATCCAAGATTTATCGCCACTAAGAATTCTACAAACGTTTTTTAAGCTTTCTTTGTTGAACTGTTCCAATGTTTTTCGACACCAATGGACACGAACCGCTTTTTGCTCTTGTGTGTGCAAATGAGAGATCCAACGGGAAACTAACTTCGTAACAACAAGTTATTTATGTAGAATTTTTTGGATCAAAGACTTTGAAATGCCAAAAGATGTCTCTTTCTCCCGGTATATTACACTGCGGTCATCCTTAATTAGCTGACGAACCGCATCAATGTTTTGCTGTATGACTGTTTTGGGTGGACCTAGCGTAGATTTGTCGCTAAGACTGGAGCCACCACGTTAAAATTTGCAATACCAGCGAGAAATAGTAGACTGGTATGTTGCTTCATCCCTAAACACAAAAACCATTTCAGCGAGACATTACTCTTGGGTTAATCCTCTCCGAAAATTGTAAAAAAATATTGCTCGCAAACTTTTCGACTCCGATCCATGTTTCTACGGACTTACTAATTTCAAAAATTCACTGTACCTACACGACTTGTATCGCAATGAAACTCTAGATTTGTACCAACCAAAGATTAAGGTAAGATTTGTGTCTAAAAGTTCTATTGTTGGAGTTTTCTAAGTGGCTATATGCAAAACTAAAAAGACAACCCTCGTTAAGGTATCTACTTATTCAAAGCAAATTTAGAAGTAGTGTGTGTCTTTAATATAGAAATAATATTTCATAAATGTTCTTAAGACTGGTTTCTGAAAACAGCAGTTTAATTATTACTGTTTATACTTATTAATTGAGTCAATCAAGTTATTTAACAACATATTTTAACGTTTAAATCTGAAAGCATTATTTTTTCAATTTGTACTTTGAATCTGTTCGAATAACACAACCTCTTTGTATATGTACAGGATGCACTTCTTTTAAAATACTTTGGCCTCCAAATACACTTACTTAGTACTCACAGCAACAGTTTGTTTAGATCATTTAATACAAGCATTTTTTATAGATATAGGATGTGGTACCGTTTTTTTCTTTAAAAAGACTTTTCAGCTACACCCAAAGCAAAACTCAAAGCAGTACATCTTTTTTGTCGTGAACAGTTGTCGAAGACGTGCAAAAAAAGAGTGTGCGTGTAACCTTTACGCGCGATTGAAGTAAAACTTGTTGACGTACGTATCGGAAAATAAATATTTAATTACAATTCAATCATATTTATTGCCTATATACTTTACAAAAAAAATGAGATGTTATATTTATATTATTCATTAGAAATAGGAATTTGAAAGTTATCATTATTTTTTTTATATATGAAATAATAGGTTTATGATAACTAAAATGTGAAACATAGATTTTAGTCTATAAATACCATTAATGTATTTGAAACCGTTTGAAAATTTCATAAATAAATTTCGGAAATTTAAACTCCTCCCATAGCTGAAATTATACAGTTACTTCCATCAGAATCTTCCGTTAGAATCTACCCCTAGTCGTGCCTAAAGAAGTTTTGCTTCAATAATAGGTAAACAATATTAAAAATATACACACATTACGTTTAGAATGTGTGATTTTGTAGCTGTATCTACCTTATTGTAATACATCACAACACAAGAGCCTTCGATAGTTAGATAACCATTTCATTTTGTAGCATTTTATAGCATATTCCATAAAATTTAAAATCCTGAGTTAAGTTTGTTTCCTTCACGTCTACGAAGGATCTGTTATTGGTGGTAAAAGATCAGCCATCTTGACTAGTGGTTTTATGGCCTTTATGGCTACCTAACCAAACCTAAAATAAGTATAAGAAAGTGTTAAAATATTTTGAATATTATTATTTTATGAACAAAAACGTGCAACATGCTTCTTTACTCAACTTAAAGATTCCGTATAAACAATTATTTACTATCATAATATGTAATCAAATAATAATGAATGTGGCTGTCTCGTCATTTTTCTTCAAATCTTTCTGGCGCTTATAATATCCCCTTTGACGTTCACAATTTCTTTTTCTTTTTAGCTCTGTAAGTCTATAAAACGAAAATAGCTAGGTATAAATAATAGGTATAAACAATTAGGTATAAATAGTGTAATTACACACCAAAAATAAAATTTATGCATAATATAGAGTACCTACCTATTCACTCATTTTCAATCAATATTTTTTCATCACTTTCTTCATTAATAAATCCACATTGTTTATTCATATTTAATACAAACACTTTATACACAAAAAACTATTTATATAAAGGAATGTATTTCGATTGACAAGATGATCAGCTGTCAATTCATACAATTACAGATTTAATTTTATTTAATATAGGAGGCAAAATCGCATGAGCGCCGCCAAGATTATTTTCAGGGGGTGCATCTACATCTACACACTATTATGATCTAATATATATATATATATATATAGAATGTAGAATGATTTGGACAGCAACCGCGACGCCTTTAGTTTTTATTCAAACAATAATTTAATAAAAAAATTAAAAAAATATATAATTTTCTGGTAAATTCAGGTATTTTCTTTCATAGCAGGGGGGTGCAAGCGCACCCTCTTGCACCCTGCTGCCGGCGCCCATGCAAAATCGTGTCAGTATTAGGTTTTGTTTCCGGTTTCTGTTATTAGAATGACGTCACGTCCGTTAGAATAACTTTTTTACTCCTAGTGTCGCTAAAGAAGTTTTACTTCAATAATACATTTCGGTAAAAACGGATGCAGAAGATTCAAGTAGTACGCTGGCGCTTTATTGTGATGGAGAAACCAGTCACCAATTGAACAAAAATTCGCTCATTATTTCCTCACTGAAACGAATAAAATCGTTTCAGAATATTGAGTTAATACTGCTTACTAAACGCCTGACCTGTCGGGAAAACCGTGGTTTACATTTTACAACATCTTCATGATAAAAAAACATTCAGCATAAACATTACTTTGACTTTGGGATTTGTTTCGGTTGTAGTTCGGACGAGAGCTTCCTCGGTAAAGATTGTTGTTTTGTTTTGGGATAACACCAATAAACTCACACTTTATCACCAGTTATAACCTTTTTAAGCATATCATTATCATTATTGATCATTTGTAAGTTGAGCTATTTCTCAGTGAAGCTTGTTTTTGCTTTATATTCAGCAATTTAGAAATGAACTTCAAACATTTGCTTGTCTTTTCTAAATTTTTAATTAAAATTTTCCGAATTATAGTTTTCTGTATTCCAAGACCATCCTTTATTTTAAGACCATCAGTCATAATTCGGTATTTTTCAATCGCAAATCGCACGCGCCTGGTTTTATCTGGTTTTGTTATCGTTTAACATCAGTTAGAACAAGGATCACAATCACCAGATGTGTGGCCTCATCTCCAGAAGCATTCTGCATCTTTTGAAAAGTTCTCAAACTAGTTTAAAGCAAAGTAGTTTAAAGCAAAATTTTATGAAATTCGTTGATCTGATCAATTATGTTTAAAAATACCAAAAAATATTGTGTAAGCAGGCATACGCTGCGCATGAATTATATTTCAAGCAGGTGTCGGCGAGCAACCGATAAGGTTCGTAAGGTTTACAACATGCATAATATTAAAATGTTAAAAATAATTAAACTCTTAACGATCTGTAAATGTATTTAAGACACTTTAAAAATAATTAAGAAATATATTAAAAGAAGTATCATATTTTTTTTAAACTACAAAGTATACAAATCTCTCTGAAATTACTCTTGTTATATATAAAATTTTTATCCATATAATTGATGGTATAGGATCAACAGCAGATGAACGAAACCCTTTCTGGAAACAGAACTGTAAGAAATCTAGACGTTACTTTTTTATTAAAAGATAAATGACCAAGAAAAGATATACATTAAAAAGTTGCTTTAAATTTATTTATGATCTTGTATTCACGAAAATTCGCCTGTCTTTGAAAATAAATCGAAACCACTTCGTCTTTGCTTAATACATGCACTACTGTATGTATGGAAATCGTTTTCTTATTTGACAGTAAATTGATTAATGAAACTCAAGCATGCATTTGCACATTTTGCACACACTTTACAGCAAAGCTTCTGTAGTTTCATAACAAACGATTTTGGAGATAAAGTTTACTAACAAAAGTTTACAATTATTTGAAGAATGTGTATATTTGTGCTAAACAAACAAAAATTACTTTTCGACCACAAAACTGGGAAGTAGATCCGAATGGGACAAAAACACCATATTGGGGCTAAGCCAAAACGCCATAAAATGGTATACGAATAGCTTCAAGATAAATTAACAGGAGCACGGGTTTTTGGATCTAGAACCAATTACTCAGAAAGCCTGGGTGCGTAGGTAACCATCTTTCAAGTGGAAATCCGTGCCATTGAAAGATGTATAGAATTTAATATTGAAAGGAACTATCGTAGACAGAAGATTGTAATCATGTCAGATAATCAAGCAGTCATTCAAGCTCTTAACTCACATACAATTTGTTCAAAGATGGTCTGGGAATGCCTAGGCAAATTAAATGAACTAGGACAGAATAACACTATTACTCTCCTATGGGTTCCAGGAACAGGAGTGGAACGAAACGAAACCGCAGAAAAGCTGGCAAAAAAAGGAGCTGAAACCCCCATACCTGGGACCAGAACCATCCTGTGAAATCAGCAGTAGTACAATCTTAGAAAAACTAAGGAAAAAACTGGATAGCGAAAAATCCAAGTGCTGGAATAATCTAGAAGGACTAAGATAATCGAAGACGCTCCTGGGAAACTGCAGACGAGATCTCTTAGCTGTTTTAACCTTAGTAAGAAGAACCTCCATTTTATAACAGGAATACTAACCGGTCACTGCTGATTAAGAAACTAGGATTGGTAGATGAAGCAAACTGCGTTGTAGAAAATACAATACAAATACTCTCAGAATGAATTGCATTACGTAATTCTAGAGTCAAATACCTAGGGTCATACCAAATAGAAAAGGAAGATCTACCTTACTTAAAACCCAGTGATATACTAAACTTTCTAAAGAAAATGGGAATAGAAGATCTGTTATAAATCTGAGGAAATCATCAAAAATATAGCGAGAAAAAGGGGACACAATAGATCTTATATCATATATCTTATACATACATAGTTTCAATTCGTAATTTTGACAAAGAAAAATATAATTAAATAATAAAATAAAGCGAATATGAGAATATATCATAAATTGATAATTTACAAATACTTACAAAAAAGTAATTAACAAGAAAGTTATTAATTACTCAAAATATAACTCTAAAATTCTTTGAGAATGCTCTGTTAAATCGACTTTCTGTAATGCCAGATTCTGAATTTACGAGTTTCTTTGCGTGATGACCAAAAAACGATTTGGCTTCCACATCGCGGACAAAATTAAACGCTTGGATAAGTTTATCTGTTTGGCTCACGCTTAGGAATACTCGGTCAAGGTTTGTAAAGTCAAACTTCAGCTTTTCTAGCATAAATGGATGGAAATTAGTAAAAGTTTTCAGTTATAGGTCTCGTTTAATTAAATAACAAATACTTAAATATCATCATTAGCACCCAATAATTAAGAAAACCTATATAAATAATTTACTTAAAATTAATAAAATATCAGTGTCAGAAAATAAAAACCAAAGTTATTGTAACGGGATAAACGAATAAGGAAAGGATCTTTACTTGAAAGACTATTTTTAGGATATTTATTCTAAAATATTCTCACTCTTTCTAGTGTGTACTGAAATTAGGTTTGATTATGTTTCTAGAATGTTAATTTGTTCTATGTAAGGGAATGTATGGGCAGTTAAGCAAAGTTCAAATAGTTCGAATAGTTCATTGTGAATTGTGAAACCTGTTTAGACATATTCCAGCAGAGTTCTTGTTACAATTTTGTAAATCAATTGTGTTAAAGTCCTCATAAGTGTTTCAACTATTGGTGGCTAAGTTCAAAAGAGAGCTCGAAGAATTAGAGTTTGAAACTACTTGGAGCAAATACGTATTGTTGAGAAGGGTCCGTGTATTCTACCTAAATAATAATCTGGAGCCTCACGCTGTGGAGTTCGAAGACCCAGTTCATAAAGCAAATTCTGAACTAGCGCAACAACTTTCCCGGCTGCAAGAGGAGCTATCGCAACAAATCACGAGCCAACAAGAGGACCTATCAAAACAAATGACGAGCCCTTAAGAAGAAAAACCGCAACAACTTTTCCGGATGCAAGAGGTGCTATCCAGTCAAATAAGGAGCCAGCGGGAAGATATGTCCCAGCTATCGCAAAGAATAACGAGCCAGCAAGAAGAACAGACACAGCAATTTTCCAAGCTGTCGCAACGAATGACGAGCCAGCAAGACGAGCTATCACAACGGATATCCTATTAGAAGAGTTATCCAGAACAATTATTTTTTATCAAGTTTGTTGACGATAGCTAAATTGAACAGAATAAAATATGAATTGCGTGAATTCCTACGGTATTCGCCAGATTTGGCTCCCTCCAACTTATACCTCTTCAGAAACTTGAAACAAATCATTCGTCGAATGAAAAAGCTATTGCAGTTGTGGAACAAAATTTGCAGAGCTTCCGGAAAATCATTACAGAGATGAAAAAAAAAATTACTGGAGAATCCTTGGAATAAGTGTGCTCAAGCTGAGGAAAACTATATTCAATAAACAAATTTCATTAAAAAAAATACATTCTTTCATTTTTGCTTTCAAAACTTTTTGACTAACCTTTAACAAGCTACCTTTTATTTGTGTTGTTGTTAGATAGACTGTGTACAAACAAGGCATAAAAAATAAAAATGGGATCAATAAGTAAACTAAAGTTGATAGGTTGAAATTACTAATGTCAATATTCAGTAAACTGAGCAGCACTAAAAAAAAAAATTATTCTGTAATGATGTGTAAAACTTTTATCGGATACAGGTTCCTTGGAATAAGTGTGCTCAAGCTGAGGAAAACTATATTCAATAAACAAATTTCATTAAAAAAAATACATTCTTTCATTTTTGCTTTCAAAACTTTTTGACTAACCTTTAACAAGCTACCTTTTATTTGTGTTGTTGTTAGATAGACTGAGTACAAACAAGGCATAAAAAATAAAAATGGGATCAATAAGTAAACTAAAGTTGATAGGTTGAAATTACTAATGTCAATATTCAGTAAACTGAGCAGCACTAAAAAAAAAAATTATTCTGTAATGATGTGTAAAGCTTATCTAGATTTTTAAATTTATGAGGTGTTACATCAGGATAAAGTTTGGATTATCGATTCGCTGACTCGGTCATGATAGGGAATCATTCTATGTCGCTTATTCGTAGTAGTTAATTTTCGGTTGAAAATCCGTGATGGACATTTAAATTACCTACTTGCTTATTATACTTAATGGAAACGAACCGCAGTGTCCAGATAATTAAAAATTAATTTTTCAAATTAATCTATAAAGTCGATCTTGTGTAGGTTAAACTAAAATTTGCACGCTAAATTAATAATCAAGGGAAATAAGTAAAAAAAGCATGTTGGTGGCTTTGAATAATCCAGGTTTCTAGAAGGTTTTTGTTATTATATACATGAAAACCTACGTGTTTCCAACCACAAGTTCAGGGCATTTTTATATAAACAAAAAAATGCCATTTTTTCCTTTTTTTAATTATAATTCTGGGGGAAATTAATTTTTAAAAAACTAAAAGTAACTTTCTTTTAGAGCATAAAAGAGCAACAAAATGGCAACTACCTAATACAAGTTGATAGAGTCATTTGTTGGTTAGATAATTGCAAGAAACAGCAAAATTGAAAATTATCAACTATTGTAAATATACACAAACACGAGGGACATAGTAAATAATATACAGTGAGTTATAAGTATAAATGAAGGAACATTGTTCATACTGTTCTATTTTTATTTTTGTTATTTTGTTCACAAAAAAACTATTTTTCAGTTATTTTTTTTTTGCACCAAAGATTTTGCATCTTCAGATTTTTTAAATTTTTTTCTCAATTTGCTAAAAATTTTCACACAATAATATTAAGCGAGCAACTGTCTGCATGTACTGTAACGTTTGTAACGTTCGTTTTCGAGCATACCATCCGGACTATATATTTTTATATTATCTATTGTTATCGCGCCGATACGAGAGGGGATTGCCAGTTTGGTAGGAGAGAATATGCCTCTTCGACAATCTATGATTTAAATTCGTTCATTTTATCTGCGACTCTGATTAAATTTAGATTTATTTCTTAATATCTTCGCCCTTCATTCTGGGTTATTGCCATCTTTAAGAAGGGCCCTATTAAGGACCAGTTAAATCATACCAGAAATTACGCAGTCTGTCGACAGTCAGTTGGAAGCCGACACCATTTAGTAGTTCTGTTCCACAACTAACGAAAATCCGACAGGAAGTCCCTTGAAGCAAATTCAATACATTTGCAGTTCCGTTCCACATCTTACGAAAATCCGACAGGTTGTCCGTTGGAAGGAATTCCATCCAATTGTAGTTCCGTTTCTCATCCAACGAAAATCCAACAGGAAGTCCCTTGAAGGGAATTCAATCCATTTGCAGTTCCGTTCCACATTTTACGAAAATCCGACAGGTTGTCCCTTGGAAGGAATTCCATCCAATTGTAGTTCCGTTTCTCTTTCAACGAAAATCCGACAGGAAGTCCCTTGTAAGGAATACAATCCAATTGCAGTTCCGTTCCACAAGTAATCGAAACTCCGTCAGAAGTCTTCGAAAACCCAAAGATAAGAGAAATAATTAATTCATTTTATTAATTTTTGTTACTAAATCCTAATTAAAGTAATAAACCATTTTAAAACTGATTTTTCGAATTTTATTTGTGTGTCTGTACTTGGCGCCCTTTAATTAATGTTTGGAGGGAATTAAATAAAGGAAGCCACGACCCTCAGGAGCTAGCCTAGGGTAATTTTAAGGTTACAGTACTACCAGAGGCTTTAACGATTATTTTAAAATTTGAAATATAGGTGCACACAGAGGCAAAAAATCGATCTAGCTGGGTACCACATGTTAAATTTTTTCCCACATAATCATTTTCCCACATACGATGGTTGTTAGGATATAATAATTTTGGCAACGCAAACACGGAAATGTCTTAGATTTAGTTGTATACCGATATGTAGCTCTACAGTCCTAGTTGGCCCAAGGCTTTTCGTGTGATGGTTGCCCATTTCTTTCTGTCCAGAATTTCCTCTTATCAGTTTCTTATTCCCAATGCATCCAAATCATTTTACACCTCTTTCTTCCATCCGTCTTTGGGTCTACCTACCTCTCCTTTTTTCCTCCAATACTTCTCTCTAGTATGACCTTCGGTATCCTTCCTTGTGTCATTCTTTGATTATGTCCCATCCACCTAATTTTTTGCGCCCTTACTACCGCTGTTGTACTGAGCTCATTATACAAATCTCCTGATTTGTTCTTCTCTCCCATTCTCCGTTGACTTGCTTTCCCCCAAATATTTTTCTTAACACCTTCCTTTCCCATACCTGTAACTGTTTAATATCCAGGTACTAAAGTATTAAAATAAACAGTGTAACGTTTTTGTCCGCGAAAACGTCCCATGGAACACCCAGCTGCAAAAATGATTTAAACACAATGACTGTAAATCTATATTACTCTACGTATACGTGCGTTTAAATATGTACCCGTATGTATGTATGTAATAAACAAGCCATCTGATGAACTGCCTTACGGTAACTTTTTTTGCCATTTTTTCTACGTTCATTTTGTCACCCAAAACTTCCCATAAGAAGCATTGCTACCTAAAAATATGTTTATTATCAAAATTTGCTGTCGAAAACTAAACTTCTTTTAATAGTTCTGAAATTTATTATACCTCTATATAATAACACCTGAAATACGGAAAGTAAACTTTTTACCTTGAATTTTTCAAAGTAGAAATGTATGATGATTTAACCTTGTAAAATTGAATTCACTGTCCTGCCCGTCATGCTTCCATTGAAATTGATGATGTTGAACATTTTGTCCTGTGTCTGTTTCCTGAAATCCATGAGATATGACAGGAAGGGTCCCATTAGAGCAACTCTATGAAATCGTAGGAGGCATTGTTTGCACTTCCAATAACCGTTCATATTGGATTTTATTGGCGCATGGGGGGTAACGTAGCTTAATCTCACCATATTGATGTTCAATTTACTTGTCCTGTCGCGGCGTGGATACATTATGAATATTATATTACTAGGAAAGACCATTTAGAGGGTTAACTTGAGAATAATCCAGAGTGAAGTTAATTTTATATTAGAACTAAGTTAAAGTAAACAGTAAATTGGGGTATAATAGGAACCCTTGTATTAACTAATAGTTTAGTTTCCTTAATGTACTTATATATTGGTTTTTGCTATAGTAAACGATTATTTGGGATATCCCAAGTAATCGTTTACTAAAGAATTCATGGTGCTGGTCTCTTACCCGTATAAAAATATAAAACAGGCCACAAATAAAGTGACTTAAGAGTTTGATATTCCAATTGTCAATGTGACGAAATTTCTCTCGTATTAACGTCATGCTATATGTGCTTAGGGATAAAATATGGAGCCATAGGAAAAAGTAAGTAAGTGTCACATGTGACATGTGTTGAATTTAACGACCGAAAAACGATTTGATGCATAGGCATTTATAGCTTAGTCTTTAGAGCGTCAGCGCATAGAGCTAAAAGTTGCAGGTTCGATTCCTGTTGGATGCGCCCTTTTTTTTTCCAATTTCTTCTTAATGTCGTTTAATATACTCTTGTTTGTATACTTTCTAAAAAAAATTCAAAAATTTCCAAAGTTTCAAAGTTTTGGTCTTTGCTATTCAGATGTAACCAAGTTTACATCATTACAGATTATATATTACAAGTTACTTGGATTCTTAATTAAGTTGTTATGTACACAGTTATCAATATACATAAAGGGTGTCTGTTGGTAGATTTATGTTTTTAAATTATTTTGAAAAGTAATGAAGGGTGCGGGGAGAGAGTGGCGCCGTTGGATTAGCTCTGAATTCTTCGAGCAATTATTCCTGAAATTTGTTAAAAGGATCTCTTCTTCCATTCTTTTAAAATTTAAATCATTTAAATTGAAAGAACGTGACTTTGGTTTTAACAAAAAAAAAGTGAAACGATACTGAAACGTCTTTGTACTGTAAATCCGATATTTTGGAGTGACGAAAGGTCATTCTCATTTAAAAAGCCACATCAATAAACAAAATTGCTGTTACTGGACTACAAGAAACTACAACCCTCGACTGAAACACTAAAAACGATTGCATTGACCCAGAGTAATTGTTTAGTGTGCCTTATCTACACTTGAGATATTGGACCATATTTTTTTAAAACTTCTCGACGAGGCGACGAATGTCAACAGTGTCAACAGTGAGAATTATCAACGCATGATAACGGATTTTTTTACCGAATCTTCGAGTTTACCCCTCGTACTCATCACACACGTGGTTCCAGTTGGATGGTAAGATTTTACACACAGCTAGGACTTCGATGACTTTGCTTTCCCCAAAAATTTATTTGGGGACATCGTGTGGCCACTAAGGTTACCCGATTTATCCCCAATTGATGTTTTTTGGGGATATTTGAAAGATAGAATTTATAACACAGCCCTAGAACTTTTGTGGATTTAAAAAAAAAATTCGCAGAGAAGTCAGCTCAATCGGATCAGAGATACTGCGGTATTTGGACGTCTGTATAGCTAGAAAGGTCAAGTCGGCAGAATCAGTCGTATTATTTCTCAAAATTTAGTGCTCATCGTCTTTTAATTCCTTTAGTTTCCGTTTTAGAGTCTTCTTTTCGCTCTTGAGACTGCTGGAGTCGCTTTGAAAAAAAAATTATTTCTTTACTACAAGGACAGCACTATTTCAGCACTAAATAGTGACGTCTTTCAATTCCATTAGTTTCAGTTTTAAAGTCTCTCTCTAGCTCTTAAGGCGGCTAGCGTCGTTATACTAGCAGTAGTTGATTTGAAAAAAAAATAAAAAAAAATTCTTTTTCAAAAATCTTTTGCCGTACTGACTGCACTAATTGAGCACTAAATGGTGACGTCTTTTAATTTCATTAGTTTCCGTTTTAGAGTCATCTTCTAGCTCTCAAGACTGCTTGCGTCGTTATATTAGCAGTACCTAGTTGATTTGAAAAAAAAAATAAAAATAAAATATTTTTCAAAATCTTTTGCTGTACTGGCAGCACTAAATAGTGACGTCTTTTCCGTTTTAGCGCGGTCACAAATGGTACACTCCTAGCTTAATGAAAAGTTAGCCGTGTTCTCATTTTTAGTCCCCCTATCACAGCAACAAATATCTGTTATCAGCACTAAATTAGCACTAAATGAGCACTAAATTTTGAGATATAATACGACTGATTCTGCCGACTTGATCTTTCTAGATTTACACACGTCGTATTTGGCGAGAAACAAAAGGCTCCGCTTTGAACATTGTTTGCATCTGAACGGAAGTCATTTGGCTTTAATCATCTTCAAAAAATGAAATCCACATTACTGTTCTACTGTTTAATATTTTTATTAATACTATATATCAAATATTATGTAGTAATTATGATAAGAGTAATATACAACATACAAGTATATTCTTATACATACATATATCTTCATACATAAAAAGTAGCGGTCAAATTTTTTTTATTAATTTATTTAAAATTTTAATTAATTTCACTAATTGTAACAAAGGTTTTTTCTAAGGAATTAAATACACAAGAATTAAATTACTAAAAAACATAGGTACTGTCAACACTTGCTTAGAGTCGTGATTCGAAACTCGATCAAGTGTTTGTTCTCCAAATTCTCTGAAATCAAGGAAAAGGTGACAAGTACAAACGACACTAATTAAACTTTAAACTCATTTTGCGTTCTTTTATTCTCTAAATAATAACAAAATCAAATAACTTAAATAATGGTTAGTTTTCAAAATCAAACAAAAGCTTTTAATGGCAATTGTCCTGTTAGAGAGGCATCTGTCCCAGATAATTGAAGGAGAAGATTGTAGATTTCAATTGAGAATTTTCATTATTATTAGTGAATATTTGAATTTTTTAATTTCAGTTGAGGAAGAAGTAACGTAACAATAAATAATAAAATTTAGGTTTTTTATTAAAATTTCTTGTAAAGATGTCCAAAGAATTACATAAATCTACACTAGAAGTACATTTTTTGTGATAAACTATCTTTATAGTAAGAAATTTCTAAACGTACGAAGAATTAGTTCAGGATATGAAAGAACACTACGATTTAAAAATAAACTGAAATATTTCGTTTTTAACAGCAGCAGAAACGAGAACAAATCAAAGAATATTTAACTGCCTTGCAGGAGGTGGTAACAACATGCACTATGTAGATTATGTTAAGAGAGTAGTAAAAGTTAATTTGTGTTTAAATAAAAAAACCGGAGTCCTGTTAATTATCTCTTCAAGCACAATTAAATAATCTATACAGCTGGTCTAACCTAAACGGCTTCATCTTCTCTCCAGAAAAGAGTAACTTCATAGTATTTTCCAAAAGAGCTCAAAATCAACTGCCACCGTTGACTCTAAATGGAAAATCAATCAAATATAATGACGAGATACATTTCCTAGGGATGATTTTCGACTCACAGCTTAACTGGAGAAGCCATATTTCACGCTTGATAATCTCCTGCCAAAGTTCGCTAAACCTTCTCAAGCACTTACGGCAAAAACATTGGTGTGCCGATAGTAAGATCTTACTTCTATTATATAAATCTTTGATACGTTCTAAAATTGATTATGAGTGCATTGCCTATGCTTCAGCGTGTAAAAGCCTATTAAAGAAACTGGACACGATCCAAAACAGTGCCTTAAGGATAATTCTAGGAGCATACAGAACTACTCCAATTGATAGTCTATGTGTGAAGCTTATGAACTTCCATTAAGCAAAAGAAGACTTCATCTTACGTATACTTATGCCATAAAAATTTCCTCCAACGAAACTACACCCATATACCAAAATTCTCTACAAATTCTTCCTTTCCTCAATAATAATTTTACCAATTATAATTACGCCCCTTTTACTATGAGACTTCTAAATATTCTTGATACATTAGAGTGGTCTAAATTTCCCGAGGTATACCCCTCTAATATCAGACATACCCCCCCTTTGTTAATAAAATCACCACACACATTCTTATCTAAATTCGACAAACATTCTGAGACCATCCTGATTAATTCACATTTCAAAAGAATTCTGGCAAATTATCTTTCCTCTTCAGAAATTTATACTGATGCATCCAAAACAAATGTGGGTGCAGCGATCGTGACAGAAAGTGACACTAAAAGATATCAGCTACCAAATACAGCTTCAGTTTTTACAGGAGAACTATATGCGATTCTACAAGCAATTATAAATATTAAGAACTCGAATTATCTAAGAGCACTAGTTAGTTCAGATTCGCTATCATCCTTGCAGCTGTTGAAGAGAACATATGTCCAACATCCTTTAGTTGTCTTAATTAAGAAAGAACTTTTTGCTCTTTAACTACCAAACTTCAAGATAGAGTTTCTTTGGGCCCCATCTCACATAGGAATCACTGGTAACGAAAAAGCCGACTTAAACGCAAAATCCGCCATCACTGACCTTAATGCATCTAGAGAGCATATATCAGTAACATCAGATATTAAAAATATTTTACTGACGAAACTGTTTGACAATTGGAATCAAAAGTGGACAGCAACACCTTCTAAATTAAGGGAAATAAAACCTGACTTGGGCCAGTGGAAAACTTTCTTCAGTGATAGACGTCGCCAAGTGATAATCTCCAGATTACGACTTGGGCATACCGCTCTTACTGATCAATACCTACTGAATAAAAGTGATCCTCCTATATGTGACCAGTGCAACTTGCCTCTATCGGTTTTTCATCTACTAATACAGTGCCAGAAGTATCGCCAAGAAAGAAACCTCTATCTCAGAAAGATATTTTAAATAATAAGACACATGTTTCAAATGTTATACATTTTTTGTCCAAAATTAATCTATTAGACCTAATATAGTGCATTTTGTAACTCATGTACGCTAATAACCTTTACAGGTTGATACGTTTTTTGTAAATAAAAAAAAACGGAAAATAGATTCCATGAAATAAAAAAATATATATAAGAAAAAAATTTAAAGAGAAAAGGTTTATAGCAGTAGATTTTTGTGCACAAAAATGCATTAAAAATCTTCTCCTTTCAAGGCTCTAAAAATCAGCCTGGAACTTTTATCGGACCTGAAGCTTTCTGTGGCATCCCAAAATACCGCATTTTGGATGTAGTTCAGCCTACTGAAAAACACCCTAGGCCAAAGACAACCAAAAAGGTTAATAAAGCTCACTGGGCTACTCTAAATTAATCTTAGAGCTTTACAAACCCGAACTCAAAGTAAATGCAGTAATCTTCGCAGGACACTTTCCCCTAAGGTACTATCTCTGTAAGATATGTAAGGCTTCTGTTAGCATATAGATAAAACTGCAGAGAAAACCTTCGGCAATGACATAAATATACAGGATAGATCTACTTAGAGCCTGATCAGGTAACAAACGTACATCTTAACCGGAAAATAGACTTACCTTATAATTAGAAGTAAAGGTGTACAATAAGGATTTTTTTAGGTCGCTGTGAAGGCTACATAAAATCTAGACAAACTAGAAATGATATTAAGAATAAATTAAATAACCATTAAAATCCTGCTGGATTCGAACTTACGATCCCTATCTATAACAGATAGTCACTTAAACTCTTTAACCACAGATAATTCTAGCGGTTAGTCGGCGTTTTTGATCTTATCGTGATTCAATTTCTGTCGTCTATTACACTTAATTCCTCCTTAACCACCGTATATGATATTAAATAGAAATTAAATTGTAAGTCGTTTTTTTGTGTCGTGTTATACATTTATTTTAGTTAGGTAACCGAAATTATATATTTTTGAAAATCATTTCCTTTTGATATCTCTTGCGGAATTTTTAAAATTTAAAAATTGAGTTATCATGAGAAATCTTCAAGTTTATAAATACATGGTTTTAATTTATTTCAAGAATGATTTGGGTTTACTATTAAATTCTGTTAGAATAATTCATAAACATAGAGAAACTTAATTAATGTAATTTATTTGATGACTGTGTTTCTGTATTATTAACTAAGAGAGAAAGGTGTGTTCGGTTTATTTAGTTTTGGTACGAGTTCTCATAACGAACGATAAATTGTCACGTTTTCGAGGTGGTTGCTAACACTTTTTTTCTCCTAGTAATTGTGTTGCCACAAACAAGGTAAAGAAGATAAAATAGACTCGAAGGAATGACCAACAGATGATTTGCTTCTATTTCTTTTTCAATTTTTCAAGTGTTTTCACTATTTTCACAAAATTTGCCAAGTTTTAGCCAATCTTAAAGGTGTTTTAGAATTAATAGTGTAACTCCTTTTGATTTTGTTTTCACAGCGTTCAGCACATAAGAAGCATAGCTTCAAAAATGATGGAAACACAATAACTGTATATAACTATACGTATATATTATAAAGATGAAAAATGATACCAGTATCTTGCGTAATGCTGTCAGATTTGTGCATGGTTAGAATTTCCTAACTCAAATGCACATGATGCCTGCGACGTAGATATAAATATCAACCAGTCTATACCAGGGCAAAACCAACTCTAGACATGTTTCGGTCTTGTTAGACCTCATCAGTACAGTATAGGTTGTCTCTTCAGTCACTAACGAAGACTCACATCCCTGGTATAGAAAAGCTGATATTTGATGTCAAAAAGTCGTAAAGTGAGTACAACTCGTAAATTTCGCCATCTCTACTCCAAAAATACGCAACAAAATCCACATTTAAATTTTTTTAAATCATGTTCATTTACGGTCACTGAAAGTAACATTCAGTTACATTTTTGTTCGAGAATATACACTCGACATATTTTTCTTCATATAAATTTATATGGTATGTATACCTATTTCAACCTCTTTTGAATTATGTGAAATCTAACTCAAGCTTAAAGACTTTTATTTTCATTTTTCGAGTTGTTACGATTGAATAAGAAAATAAGATATTACGGCAACCTACAAGTGCAGCTGTATTTGTATACGTTATAATGTTTTTCCTCTCATGAGATTGAAAAATATTATTATTCAATAGATTACAGTAGTTGAAATCGCATTTCAGCCACTAGAGATTGAAAGTCTCAGATTACCGGGATTTCGACGATTTAAACTTTTCAATTTTAATAAGAATAATGTCAGTTACTGGTGAGCAGTGTTTAATTCGAAAATATGAGTAATATAAATCCAGGAAAAATTGTAAAAGAAGCAGAAAATACATTTTCAAATTTGATTCCTAAAAAATCAAAGCATAATTCTAATTGTACTTATAAAAAAAGTTTGGGCTGAATAATTATAAAAGGCACTAATATGTTTTCCGACGAAGTCTTTGGAGCGTATTTCTCTGAATTGGCCAGGGTGAAAAAGGCCTCAATACTCTGGGCTCAATACTCAATGTTAAAGGCGACTATTTTAATTAAAAACAAACACAAAACAAAATTGATAATAATAATTTTTACCTATTTACAAAAGTAAGTTTATAATGAAAAACTTCCTTTACCTATATCTATATTTGCTTCTATGTCGTTTTTTTTTTCATGGGAACATCTATTCGGGCAGAAGAGGCAATTTATTAATTTGGGATTTAAAGGACTGCAACTTAGGATGAATGGGGAAGACGTAGTAATGTAAGGAGTTCCACAATCTGGAGACCCCGAGGATAAAGAAACGATCGAATTAATCCGTTCTCGATGTCTGGCACTGAACTAAAGGTGCATGGAGTTGGCACGTCGTGTTGCACTTGCTTGTCTGGCAAGAGGAGGCATTATAGAGCGGAGTTCTTCTGAGCAAAATCCGTTTAAATATCGGTAAAACAGGGAAAGATTAGACAATGGGGGACAATGGGGCTAGGTTTTTGCTGATACTGGTGTCATTTATTAGTTTCACTGCTCTTCTCTGTATTGCATCAAGAACTCTAAACCTTCATGGAGCCGACAATCCCCATACATGCGAGCAGTATTCAAGATTAGGTCTTATTTGGGCTTTGTAAAGAGAGATAAGTTGGATGGAGAGAAATATTTCCATGCTCTAAAAAGAAAACCTTACTTCTTTTTGCTGCAGTTGTTACGGATGCAATATGTTTATTCCAGAGTAAGTTCTTAAAACTTATTATACCAACAGCGTAATGAAGTCGCTTGCTACTAGTGTCTGATCGTTTATTGTGATGGATGAGTTGTATGTTTGCCTCTTGTTAGATAGGCAACATGTCTTGGTCTTGAAATTAACAAGATTCTTTCTTCCACACTCGTCTACAATTCTCAAATCTTGATTGAGAGAAGCCGTTGTGGATCTTCTGTCGTCTTTCAGAATATCTAGGAACATGGAACGGTTGTGCGCTTTGCTACAGTGTAGGTTGCTATCATCTGCAAAGTGACTATTAGTAGATCAGTAATGTGTAAAAGGAATAGAGAGGAACTCCAGCGATGATCTTGTAGAGATTGAAAGAATGACCATTTACGGCAACTTGGATGTGCCTGTGGCAGAGAAAGTTGGATATCTATCTGCAAAGGTTTGGCGAGAGTCCGCATAAAAGCAGTTTGTTCAAAAGAACTGCATGCCGCACTTGATCAAATGCTTTTGAGATGTCTAGTGACACTATTTGAGTCTCCCCATAACGGTGGATGGCATCACTCCAGGAATGAGTTACATATGCTAGCAGATCGGCTGTTGACCTTTGTTGGCGAAAATCATATTGCCTGTCACTTCTTTTGTGTCTCAAGGTAGCCCAGGATCTTATGACTGACGTATTTTTCCATATTTTTGCTAGTAACAGATAGAAGAGCTATGGGTCTGTAATTAGAAGGCATAGTTTTAAAGCCTTTCTTGGGGACTGGTTGTACTTGAGCAGTTTTCCAGGATTCTAGAAAAAGACCAGTATCATAATTATGATAGTTGAAAAAGCTTAGCGAAAACTGGCACTAGTTCAGGGGCACAAGCTTTCAAGAGTAAAGCAGGTATTTTATCAAGGCCGCTTGCTTTGTTGCTATTTAAATTCGTTGCCACGAACTTCCTAAATTAAAACTAAAAAATATTGAAACTAGTAAAAATTTATATGCTGTAATACTTTTGGATACCAAAAATAAAAACATTAGAAACTTTGTCATCCCTCAAGAGTATGTTGAATTGTGTAAAAATACTCATCACTTAGATCCTCGGGATTGGAAATTTAAAAAATTATCTTTATTTATCAAACCGGAAAGTGTACAAGCCAATTTGTTGGTATGAATAATATTAGCAGAATACCAAAAACAGTTGCTACACATTTTTTCGTAGAAAAAATAGTACATGCAACTCGTGGTTGACAAAATTTCAATTTCTCGAGTTACTTTTTTCATTTTAATTGTTCCATAATATACTGCTATTTTATTCTATAACGATTTTTGTTTTAGGCACTACTTAGAGGTGCAATTAGTCAACAAAGTGCTGTGATACTAATATGCATGGCAATGGATAGATATCTTTGCATGTTGTATCCAGAAAGATATCATAAGCATTCCAGTAAAAAGGTAAGACTGTTAACATTATTATTATTGTAGACAAGAGTAGGGGATATCTTTATATATAAAAATCTTCTTTGCGTGTGTATGTGACCGAACTTCACCTAAACGGATGGATCGATTTTGATGAAATGTTTTGTGCGTGTTTAAGTAAATTCGATAATGGTTTAGTTTCACAATTTGGTTCAGTATAAAATGTTTTTTTAATTATGAATTCATTTATAATAGTGCGTATTAATTGTTTAGTTCTATGCATTTAAAATAGACAGCGCTGTAAGTTAATGAATCCATATCTGTATTATCGTTATTAGGTTGCGTAGAGACCCATGAGATAGCGCTGTCTAAATTTTTAGATAAAACAGTAAGGAACGAAAAAGTGAGAAAAAATTGAAAATAGAAAATGAAAGGAAAATACAAAAACAAATACAAAGATTAGAAAAAATACGACATAAATTACGTGAAAACCTGAAATAAAAAAACAACTAAAAAATGCTGAAATAATGGGTAAAAGTAGGTAAAAGACGGGAACCAAAAGCGAAAATAAAACAAATTAAAAAATATAAAATAAAATAGGAAAAAAAGAAGTAGGTATGAAAAAACAGGCAAAACTAAAAAAGTAAAAAAATTAAAAATTAAAACGGAAAAATTAAAAAAAGTAAAAACAGAACTAAGTTATAATAAAAAAAAACGAAAAACAGTAGAAATTAAAAAAAAAAGAAAACAATACCAACACAAAAAATATCTAAAAGTAGTATCTGCTTCTGATTACATGTGACTTTTATTTTCTATTAACTTAATTTTATAATATTTTTTATTAACATTATTTTAGACGTCGTTTGTCAACGGCACTTGACACAGTCATTTGACTACGTCATTTTTAGCGTCATTTGTCAATAGCATGTGTCAATGTCATTTATCGACATCATTTGTCAACGTCATCTGTCAATGGCATGTGTCAATGACATTTATTTACATCATTTGTCAAATTCATTTGTCAACGTCAATTATCAACGTCAATTATCAACGTCATTTGCAAACGTCATTTTATGACTTTTCATAACCCAAGTTCCCTTTATTAACTTAAGAATATAACACATCTAACTGATATTTAGTAAAACTACTTATTGTCATATGGAATAAACAACATTTGTAACATTTGGGTTTTATTTAACATTTTGATATTTTAACTTTTCTTGAAAGGATCCCTGGAGGTTTAAAGTCCATTGCGGTTGTTCAAATAAAAATAAGAACGATTTATAAAAGTTTCATGCTTTCATGGGAATTCCAACAATATGTTTGATGAAATATAAAAGTTTTACTAGGTTATAAGTTATAAGACCAAATGAAATTAGTATAAAAATAGAAGTTGTTTACCGAATATAAAATACGTTTTTTTTTAATAAATGAATAATATTTTCTGTTGCAAATTAAAACTAGAAAAACTGTAAACTAAATACCAAATAAGGCTGAGTATATTGTGGCTACACTGTTTCGAAACAACCCACCATACGAAATCAAGCAGCCCTTAATGAACAAATACCTGACATGAACGTTCTCACTGATCCAGCAGTTAAAACTAGTAGTCCTTTTATTATCGGGAGAAATTGAGCGAACCGTCTACTGCGCTTATACGCGCATGGTATTAAAAAGACAATTCGAATCAAGAACTTTAAAGACCACAATCCTTAGCTTATTCTTTAGAATGACTCCTCCACCGAGGCCTGTGACACCACTTCCATGGACACCCATAAAGCTTGCTAAATGCAATTCGTCTACGGCGCCTACTCTCAGGGTATTACAAGACAGTCTCAAATTACAAACTCCCTTGACACAAACCACAACGGGTACAATCCCTAGCCAATTCTTCAGAAGGTCTCCTCCACCGAGACTCGTGACACCACTTTCAATGACACCCAGTAAGCCAGCTAAGTGTATAGTGTCTGTGACACTAACTCCAAACCACCTAAGAAGACTTCTGACATTATTAATCCTGACCATCACCACAGCTATACCCTGCCCTGGAAGGTCATATCAGAACTCTACAAAGACGTGCTCCAGATTGGACCCACTCATTACTGTTTGCCAGCAGCCAGCATCATCGCCTTCCTCGTGAATCGACATTTTAGTTGATCATTAATGAAATCATTTAACAAATTACCTAACAATTAAAGATAATATACAGTATAGACATTAATTCTGTTAATTTTATTTTATCAAGTTTATTTTAAAGCTATTTATCTTATTCAATTTGGAACGAAACTTTTACTTTCCATTTTGTATAATTTTTCCATTAAAATATAAATATTAATGCAGAAGAGGAGTTTTTTAAAAAGAAAATTGATGTAGATATTAAAAATGAATAATGTTAAACCCGACTTTGTGTAAAAATCTGAGCGTGATTATCAGAAGATTTTCATAATGAGCTTTAACTCCCTTATTGCTATCGACCCCTTCATTTTTATTTCATGTATAAAGGAGTTAATGGAGGGAAATAATAAAATTTAACGTCTGAAGAAATAATGAGTAGTAGATAATAAAAATAATTTAGCTACCTATTAGTAATCAGATACGCCTACAAAGATTCCTACTGAATCCAAAAACAGGAAACTGTCATGAATATCCTCCCTTTATTACGATAAAGGTTTTAAACGAAGCGTAAATCTTTTACAATAAGATTCCGTTTTAAGGTGTTTGATGATGGAACGTGGAGCTAATGGAAACAGTTTAACCGAAACGATGTTTCGTGTTAACTAACTGAAGGTCAAGGTTTCGCACGAAAAGTCAAAAGTTACTACTCACTTTAATTCTCTGAAATGTTCTTATACTCTATAAGAAAATCGTGAGCTGTATTAACCTACTCTGAACATGGCAGTTGATAAATCTCCTAGATTATTCCACTGAAGCTCATTTAGTTTCTCAAGTCTGGATTAAAGCGACCTCTTCGTTGATATTTGTGGTTAATCAAGGAAAAGTGCTACCACTTGATTTTTATTAGTTACTCTGTATTCTTTTTCCAGATAAAATATTATAGTAATACGAATCTCTAGATTGGAATAAAATTTAAGGTCTTCTATTAGTAACTGAATATATCAATACTTTAGAGGCGGATTTTCAAAACCAATTTTGTCTAAATCTCATATGTTACCAAAATAATAAGCTGGGATTGGGAAAAAAAGTTTGCTTGAATTTTATTGTTTTTTTTTCATACCCAATCGGGAAAACAACCCCAGTTTTATTCGGACTTCTCTCAAGAGAATTTTTTCTTCGTTTGATTGACATTTGTAGAAATACATAACGCTCCAATTAGGAGTAAATATTTTTAAAAAAACTAGAAAAAAAATTACAGGCAACGCTGTTATGTTGAGATAATATACCATTTTCCTTTTAAACAAAGATTATATTAGAAAGAAAATAATACGAATCAAAAATATACTAAAAAACAAGACAACCTGCGAAATGAAGTCATAGTTCAATGGAAAAGCTCAAAAATCTATAAAACTTTTAAAGCTTATTTGTTTGATACATATTGTGTATGGATAACATTTTTCATTTTTCATTTTTCATTTTTCATTTTTCATTTTTCATTTTTCATTTTTCATTTTTCATTTTTCATTTTTCATTTTTCATTTTTCATTTTTCATTTTTCATTTTTCATTTTTCATTTTTCATTTTTCATTTTTCATTTTTCATTTTTCATTTTTCATTTTTCATTTTTCATTTTTCATTTTTCATTTTTCATTTTTCATTTTTCATTTTTCATTTTTCATTTTTCATTTTTCATTTTTCATTTTTCATTTTTCATTTTTCATTTTTCATTTTTCATTTTTCATTTTTCATTTTTCATTTTTCATTTTTCATTTTTCATTTTTCATTTTTCATTTTTCATTTTTCATTTTTCATTTTTCATTTTTCATTTTTCATTTTTCATTTTTCATTTTTCATTTTTCATTTTTCATTTTTCATTTTTCATTTTTCATTTTTCATTTTTCATTTTTCATTTTTCATTTTTCATTTTTCATTTTTCATTTTTCATTTTTCATTTTTCATTTTTCATTTTTCATTTTTCATTTTTTATTTTTCATTTTTCATTTAAGCCTTAAATTAACCTCATTTTTTTGGTCGTGCAGCCGGCTCCATCGAATTATAAGACGTTGTCACGTCGAAAATAAAGTTAAAGTGAAAAAATACTGTTTATTTAATTTAAATTAGAATTTAATGTAGTACTGGAATAGTACAAAAGACAACTTTGCAAAAGGCAAAAAGAAGCATAAATCAAAAGGGATCAAAGACTTGGCGTAAAAGTATCTAGAAAGGAAGTCAAATATTCAAGAGAAAAAGACAATAGTTTAATCAGTTGACATAATGAATACATGGCCACAATGAAGAAGTCAGAATTCAACATTAAGTTATACACACCGACACAACTAAGGGAATGAGGAAAGGTTGATTTTTTAATTTATTTTCATATAATCACATTGCTTTAAAATAACTAAAACAAGCTACACATTGAACGTTGTTTCTGACAAAAAAAAAACATGATTTACGAAATTTTGAAAAATAAGGTAATTTCAAATCGTAAGTAAGAAAACTTAAAATTATGGACAATAATACTGAGTATTGCCTCCCGAGCTCTTAACAGGGTTGCGATTTTCCATGCTGAGTATGAGGTTATCCATCATTTCTTGAAGCAAGTTGTTCTACTATTCCACGAGTTTTAGCTCTATCACATTACTGGGAGCTGGATTTCGCTGACCTTTCTTTCGAGGATATGTCAGGTGTTTTCTATTGAGTTCATATACAATGATCACACTGGCCAATTCAATTGAGTGGAACTAACCTCATAGAGGTAGCTTTGCACGACACGCGCAGTTTGCGGATAGAAATGTTGACCTAAAAATAGAGTAAAAGTCATTTGCCACCCCAAACCAAAATATGAGACGGTTTTTGTGAAGTTCGTATGGTTGAATCGTTCACCTCGATATTTCCACACCCTTTTCGTCCATTCCGCGAAATTTATGCAAAAATTACTTTCATTGGTGAATAAAACAGGACTCCACTCACCTGTCCAATCTCGTTGTTTATGGGCAAACGCCAATCTTGCCAGATAATGAGCTGCCTCGAATTTAGTTGGTTGTGCTAACACGTAAAATCTTAATCAAATTTTAATAAGACGTCTCCTAATTTACTAATGTTAACCGTACGGACCTCAGCTAGTTGGTTTCGGGTCTGAGCATCAGTTTTTCCGATTTCTGCCTTGTTCTCGCCACCGCACGTAATATCCCGTCATCCTCTCGTGTTGAACAATCCGATGAATCACTAAATTCGATACACTCAATGCTTAACTTATATACTGAGGGGTGCACTCTTCGATTATGGTTACTTAACCACTTAAGTTGCAGGCAAAGCACCGATTTCATAATAGATTGGTGAGCTTGCCAGAATTTTAACGCTAAGTGTCAGCAGTTTGTAAAAAATCCATAAAACCTGTAAACACAAAAATTTGTATTTATGCACGACCGGGCGGTAAAGGACAGATTGTTACATACATTTAGCGGGCGTAAAGTGCCACTTTAGCGCCCGTAGACTACTTTACCGCCCGCCGGGCGGTAAAGTAATTTTTTTGTCTTAAATATTGAAATACTTGCAATCATCTAAACTGACAATGAGTCTAAATAAAAATGGCCACCACCTATTTTGACTTTGTTGTTAGGGTAACGACAACATAGGTATACCTCATATCAAACAACTCTGGACGGACGTCACAACTGTCACTAGATATGTTTTCACATGTGCACCACTACAAAATCTATTTTTAAAAAAATGTGTTCGTTTGATAATAGTCATTAGTTATTACAAATAAATAAATATAATCTTTAAATACATATAGAACTCATAGTTCATGATTTGTATATTATGTAGTTTTAAAAAAACTTACGTAAATGATTCGAATTAATTAAGTTTATTGGAGTATAAACCCGGTTTATTGAATACTGGGTATATTTATATTTCACTGGGAATTGCAAACCTTAATGAAAACTTCACTTGTCATTGCATAGCTGCCAAGTCGTTTAATGTTTTGATTTTGTCAGTTTTATATTTGCGTTTTCATTTTCTTTCTAAATCAGATCTTTTGAGAACAAAAAGTAGTGTTTTTCGTGACTAGGTACCTATATTTTGAATATGCCTAAAACATTATATAGTCGCTGCAAAGAGCTTTTAGCTTCTGTGATTGAATACTTTGAAAAGGAAAGAGATAATAATGGACCACTGTTACTTTTAACAGCCGTTAGAGAGGTAATGTATTCAATATATTTTATGTATTTACGTAAAATTTACTTTGCAAATTTTAGCATGTAGCTGCGGCTTTAAATTTAAGTCGAACTACCGTGAGTTCCATTTCACAGACCACCATATCCAACGAATTGCTTACATCTCCACCCAAAAAACGTAGCTATAATAAGAGAGTTGTAAATACTGAACTTTTAAATACCAGTGACATAATAATATGTAATACTATTTATGAAATGTATGAAAGAAGTAAGTACATAAAAATATTGCAAATTATTTATTAAAGTAAACAATTTTAAATATTTTGTTAATATTAAATATTCTTATGCTTATAAAAGTTTGTGTTTTACTAACTCGGTATAAAAAAAAAATACTTCACAGTCAGCCATTTACTTTTAAAATTTAAATTTAGTAGTTAATTAATGTGGTTTAAAATTTTAAATGTATATTTCGTGCTTTTATTTTCACTTCGCAACAGTGTTAACTTGGTTGTGTCAAGAAATCTGTGACGTCCGTCCAGAGTTGTTTGATATGACCTTTATATAGATTATTCTTTTAAAATATTATCTCTAGCCTCTGTGCATATTGCTTTCAAACAAATTATTTATTTTAAATAAGGAATGAATACAAATTATTAGGTAATGGTTATACAGGGTAAGTTGTTAATAATATCGAGGTTCGAGGTATAAAATTCATGCAAGTTGAAATAGCATTTATATTAAATTGTTCACAAAAAATAAAAATAAAAAATATCCGTTATAAGTTTTATTATTAAAACAATCGTTGACATTGACAGTTGACATTTGACAGCTGACAGTAGAGATTTGACATTTCAAATTTGGCATTTGACAGTTGGAACTTGACAGTTTACGTTTGATATTTGACAGTTGGCCGTTGACATTTGATAGTTGCCATTTGACAGTTGACATTTGACAGTTGACATTTGACATTTGACATTTGACAGTTGACATTTGACAGTTGACATTTGACAGTTGACATTTGACAGTTGACATTTGACAGTTGACATTTGACATTTGACTTTGACATTTGACAGTTGACATTTGACAGTTGACATTTGACATTTGACATTTGACAGTTGACATTTGACAGTTGACAGTTGACCTTTGACAGTTGACAGTTGACAGTTGACATTTGACAGTTGACATTTGACATTTGACAGTTGACATTTGACAGTTGACAGTTGACATTTGACAGTTGATATTTGACAGTAGACTTTTGTCAATTGGCAGTTGACTTTTTTTAATTGACAGTGCAATTTTTTTTATAAATGATTATTAAATCGGTCGTGCATAAAAGTTTGTATGTATTTCGGGCGTAAACAGCGTTTATGGAACTTACGTGTTAATAGCCCTCGCCTGCGGCTCGTGCTCTTATTTACACGTTGCGGTCCATAATCGCCTGTTTTACGCCCTTGATACATAAATAACTATTATGTTATCTTCTAGAGAGGATAATTACAAATAAATAATAATAACTTGTCGAGATAACCAAAAGGAACTTTTTTTGTGATCCAACGATTGTGCCGGTGTCAATAGCAAAAATTTATTGATTACCTACTAACACAATCAAAAAAACTTTTTAAACAAAAAAAATAATATTCATCATGCAATGAACTCTAGATTGTAACACACCATTAGAAAAAAGGGACGAAAATAAATCAGAATTAATAAATACAGATAAAAAAATATTAACAAAAAGAACTAATACAAGTTATTTGTATCCTACAGTTAAGTCGAACATAATACGATTCGCTTAAACCAAAAAGTGTTTTCTTACCTTGTATTGTTAATTGAAATTATTATTGTTTAATCAGAAGAGTTTTCGGAGAAATTAAACCACGTTCATTTATTGAACGTGACCTTAAGACTTTCCTAAATGTCGTCTTTAACGACGTAGATTCAGTGAAATATCATGGAGAAAAGCCTAATACCCTACACGTAATTAAACCTTTTTTCAATCCGCAATTTTCTGTTCACACTTATTTTCCCCAATTTTAATTAATTTTTGACCTAGAGTGTGAAAAGGTAGAAACTATAATTTCTCTTAATAAAAATTACTACTTTCTTTTACGACCACGGTTGTATTAAAACGAAAAGTTTATTTGCGAGTAAATCAAGAAAGACAAATGAACCTCTTAGGAAATTTGTTAAAACACGAGGCTGTGTCCACCTCGATGAAGGTGAGACATGTTGCTGGTTTGTTAAGTAGAAATTATTTTAGCATTAATCGCATATAGATAGATAGATTATTCACTGGGTTGGCTGTTAGCCTGTATCACTGCGAACTTTACAGATCTATTGTGAACACCCATCATCTCTAGAATAGGATTAGAGCAACTTGTCCAACCCTGCCCTTTTAATGAGGCTTAATCTCAGTAGCCCCTCTATCTAACTTGGAGCTGCCAGTCTTTCATCTACCAATACCAGATATTAAATTCTTGCAAGGCGTTCACATTGACACAGGACATGTAATACGGTTTCCTTTTCCTCTTGACAGTATCAACAGATGTCTTCATCTTCTAATTTCAGCTGACTCATGTGTTTTCTGAGCCAACAATGTCCTCTCAAGAGACTGAGAATCATTCTGACATCGTTTCGTCTTTTTGGTAAAAGCTCTGTAGTAAATTCGCCGAGTGTCCTTTTATGAAGACTTTGGCTTGTCGCTTGCCCGTTGATTTTCCCCACCACTCCTGGACCTTTCCTAGCGTTGTCCGCCTTGATTTTTTTTGAGAAAGATGAGATATGTTACTATTTTATTATTCATGCAGAACAACGCTCGTTCCCATGTGGCTAGACAGGGTAATGGGTACCAAAGGATTGAGTTTTAATTAATACATCTATAGCGCAGTAAAGAAAGCAAAATACTCTAAAAGCAAGTTAGGAGGATTACTTAAAAGGAAAAGCCGTTAAAGATAAAATTTAGACTGATCTAAACAATGATAACACCCATATGACGTATGTATCGGTGGTATAGGCCATGCATAAAACTATGCTGACAAAATAACAGTTTTAACAAAACAGATGTCTACGGGATGTGGTAACCACCATGGTAAATAAATTAAAACACCGCATACCTCGATTTAGAGGTAATAAAAAATTACAGGTAAAAAAAGCCAGGAAGATCTACGAAGGCACAAGCAGATAACTATGATCTGGGGAAATTAACAGAGTCCGAACCAGACAACGGGCAATGGAAACATAAAAGGTTAAAGATGCAGCTTCGGCAGCAGTAAGTAACCAAAAGAAAACATAGCCCCAAAGTGAAAAAAAAGTCATCTAGAGATATCATTATTGCACAGACCGAAGGACGCACAAAGAGAAAAGCACGCAACAATGTCTTGGCAGAAGCAAATGAGGATCACAATTTTTCCCCAATGCCCATTTAACGTTCCGAAGGGGGGTACTGGAAGAACAAGTCGTTGCTAGAATGACATGATCATTATCTCTGGCTCAGTAACCTGCGTACCCTACAAAAATCGAGTTACTGATGGTAAACATAACTCAGATATTTTGGCGCGAGTAATGAGAAATTGAACCCATCGTATACGCGTCTGCAGAACATCAAGAGGACGACATTTAAATAACCTTCCATTTTAAAAAACAAATGGTGTAGAATATGTTTTTAATAAATACACAATTTTTTTCTAAAAGTTAATTTTCTATCACTGCTATTTGTACACCCTTTGTATATAACATCAGACCATAAGACGCCTAGATGATTTAAAACGTAAAAAATATGTTTCGTTTCATCATAAGGCTTATCTATGGTTCACAAAATGTCTCTCGCCTGCAATGATTGATGCTCCATTTCCTATCGATAAACTTGTTATGGTCAAGGGATTGGAGATAATGTGGTATAATTTCCTTAAGGGTATCAACTTCCCAGCTTTCGATGTATTTTTATATGTCTCGTTTGACTGAATGAGTTTCCAAAATTATGTTTTCTGACAAGATAATCCAGATAATTGGTCAATATAGGTACTTAAATATTTCATGATGTATTTAATTATTTATTATATAGAAAAAGGGCTAATAATGGGACTTACACTAAATTAAGAAAAAACTAAAATATTAAGATTAGGAAACAAACTTTAAGTAAAAAAATTAAAATAGGAAATAAAGAGTTCGAAGAAGTGGAATACTTTAAATACCTGGGAGTGACAATAAACAAAACTGGAGAAAGAAACCTGAAATAATGGCAGCGAACAAAACAAATTTCGCAAATAAAAATGTTAAAGAAAACTAAAATGAATATATACGAGGTCTGCCTCCAAAGTATCCGATCAGCATTTATATCTTTGCGCCAAAGTATTCTAGCGACCCCTACCGGCCGGTAACGTCAATAGTAAAGTTTCACAAATTTATCGTTTATTTGCTTTTTAAGGTGTTTTTTAAGTTCCTCGGATTTTTAAATGACCGAAAAAGTTGAGTAATGAATTTGCTTCAAGTTTTCCTTTAAACTTGAAAAAACTTGTACAGAAACTATTCAAATGTTACAAAAGGCCATTGGAGGTGATTGTATGGTCAAAACTCAAAAATGTGATATAAACGGTTTTAAAATGGCCACACGTCTGTTGACAGTGATTCACGTTCTGGTCGACCTTCGACGGAAAAAACAATACCAAATTTTAACCAAGAATTTAAGCATGACTCTTGTGTGTGTGCTACATTAATCCCAAAACTGGTCTCAGAACAGCAAAGAAGCCTTCGATTAAAAATTGTTTAGGACAATCTAGAAAGGATCAATAGCGATGAAAATTTGCTCCAAAAGGTTATAACTCGTGATGAATCATAGACTTACGGTTATGATCCTGAAACAAAACAACAGTCTTCGCAGTGGAACTATGCTTCTTTGCCCTGACCATTACGAATATGCTCCTGCAGGTTAGACGATAAACAATGAGTACTACGTTAAAATTATAAATAGGTTGCGAGATTCAATTAAAATAAAACGATCACAGTTTTGGCTAACCGGTGACTGGCTTCTTCACCACGATAATTCTTCAGCAGTAGTTATCAAAACACAGTGTTGTGCAGCTTCGGCAGCCTCCATACAGTACCGATCATAGCTTCTTGCTACTTTTGGCTGTTTCCTCGATTAAAAATGCCGCTTAAAGGACACCAATTCGACGACAAGCAGACTGTTGAAATCAATACGACAAATGCACTAAAGGCGATTCTGATAACTGATTTTTAAGACTGTTTTAAATAGTGGAAGCATCGATATGAGCGTGTTGTTTAATCAAATGGGGACTAGTTCGAGGGATGCCACCAACCAGACGAAAAATAAGCCAAGCGCCGAAAAATAGGGGCAGGTCAGATACTTTTCGGACAGACCTCGTATAATACAACAATTAAGCCAATACTACTGTAAGCTGCTAAGATAATGACTATAGTTAAAAAAGAAGAAGAAGATTTACGTATAGTGGAAAGAAAAATTATGAGGAAGATATTACGACCAATTCAAACTCCACCAAAATTCTATAGAAGACAAACAAATGCAGAAATTATGCAAGAATTAAAAGAAGACATTATAAACAAAATAAAACAGTATAGAATTAGATGGCTGGGACATATTTGGAGAGCAGAAAAGGAGACATGACATGTGACAATGGAATTTAGGAGGAAAGAAGAAACGTGGGAAACCCAGATCAAAATGGTTAAAAGAAGTTAAAAGGACATATCCAGGGCAGGAATAAAGCAATGGAAACTAAAAACTAAAGACAGAAAAAAGTATAACATTATTGACAACTGGTATAAATCTGTATTTTATTATTATTTTTTCTTTTTTTATGTTGTTTTTAATGATTTATATAAATTTATTACAAAGAATGATACAAAAGACTTATACAAAAACGAAATAAAAAAAGATTCTAGAACTTATATAGGGGATTTAATGGTTTTCCAATTTTGAATTCCATATTTTTCTTCAAATATAATAGCAACCAATATAGCTCTTGTGTGTCTAAACTTCTATTAATGTTATACCAATAAAATCTTTTATACCGCTTTAGATTTTATTACCTCTATGTCAATTTTCACGTATTTAATAACAAAGATATAAAAATTTTCTAAATAAAAAAAAATTGCTTAATATTCTTACGATCAGCGATACACATATCGAATCACAGTGGATATACTCAAAAATAATATAATCAAATATAAATTCAATTATGGCTTATCATACGATAATCAGTGGTATAAATCTTGGATACATTCTAAAACTTATATATTGGATTTAATGGTTTTCCAATTTTGAATTCCATATTTTTCTTCAAATATAATACCCACCAATATAGCTCTGTGTGTCTCGAATTCTATAAATGTTATACCAATAAAATCTTTTATAGCGCTTTAGATTTTATTACCTCTATTTCAATTTTCACGTATTCAATAATATAGATATAAAAATTTTCTAAATAAACAAAAAAATTCCTTCATATTCTTGAGATCAACGATACACATTTTGAATCGCAGTGGATATACTCAAAAATATCATAATCAAATACAAATTCAATAATCTTCGCTCATCATACGATAATCAGTGTTATAAATCTTGGATACATATAATAAAATTTCACATCAAAGAAAAGTAGGGATCTACGCGTATATTTCAGTGAGATATCTTTTAGCGACGACACTATGATCAGTTTCAGCAATATAAAAACCCTCAAACAGAACGTCATCAGAAGCGATAAACGACCTAGCCTTACGGAAGGCGAAAAAACTCAACGCCAAGAAAAATTTCTGAAAGATTTTGATCGATAGTTCTGCTTGGTCTGATACAATTTTTCTATCTATGTTGCATGAGTTAAAAAATAAATAAAAAAATATTAGTATAATCATCATTATCTTTAATATTACAAAATTAGAAGAAATCATTCAAAAAAATGTAATCGATGGCAACTATCGAAATCAAAAGCTTACTTTTTACACCAGGTGGCGCTGTTATTTTACAGCTCATGAGTCAAGACTGTTTTTTTTATTAACTCCATTTGTAATTGTAATTACAATCTAAACAAAATAGAATAATAAGTTATTTGAATGACTTTGTAGCGTGTAGGACACTCTTCCATTAAAGAAACTCCTCTGGTTATTTAGCAACTAGTGCTAATTACTTAAAGGCAATCTAAACTAACACTAAGAACTATAGCTGAAAACTAAAACTAAAGTACATCTGGCTTACTTAAGTGATGAATCTGACTGGTAAGTCGTCAGGTTTAAACCGTTTTAGTCTACGTGGTTCGTCGTTGTTATCGAATAGCCGTTTCGCGAGCAAATTAGGGTGTACACGTGTACACTTATTTTATCGCGATATTTGACACTGTAACTTGTTATCGTATCCTTGACTGAAGGCATTTGGAGATCTTTTTCTATGGAGGCAGATGTCACATACCATGGGGAGTTTACTATGGATCTTAACACTTTATTCTGGAATCGTTGGAAGATGGCGAGGTTGGAGTTGCTAGCGGAGCCCCATAACTGGATGCCGTATGACCATATTGGTTTCAGAATAGCTTTGTAAATAAGTAGTTTGTTCTCTATTGTTAACTTAGAGTTTCGAACAATGAACCAGTACATTTGTCTACATTTGATGCCAAGTTGTTTCCTTTTGGTGAATATGTGCTTTTGCCAGGTCAGACGTCTGTCGAGGTGAATACCTAGGTATTTTGTTTCGTTTGCCTTAGTTAACTGCTTACCATTGAGTGTTACTGGTGGACATTTTTTGCGTTTTATTGTAAAGGTTACGTGTGTTGACTTTGTCTGGTATGCTTTAATTCTCCATTTTTTTTAGCCAGGTTTCAGTTTTGTTTAGGTTTGCCTACAGATATTCTAACGCCTTTATAGGACTAGAATGCATAGCCAGGATAGCGGTATCGTCTGCGAAAGTGGCGACTTCTGTATGTTTGGTAGGTGGAAGGTCTTCTGTGTATATTAAGTATAGGACAGAACCCAATACGCTTCTTTGCGGTATGCCTCCTTTGATGGGATGCAGTTAAGTGTAGGTATTCACCTTATAGTTTTACTAAGAAGAATCTGCCTGTAAGATAGGATTTTAGGAATAAAAAGAAAGGTTGTGGGAAGTGTTTCTTCAATTTGTAAGGTAGGCCATCGTGCCAAACTCTATCGAAGACTTGGCTGACGTCTAGAAAGGCTGCTGAGAGGTAGGATTTACGTTCAAATGCGCTGGATATGCTTTTAACTATTCTCTGGACTTGTTTAATTGTCCCATGCTTTATCCTAAACCCGAATTGGTGGTCTGGGATAATTTTATTTTGTTTTAGGATTGGAATAAGTCGTTGCAGTAAGAGTTTCTCAAAGACCTGCGATAGAATCGCAGCAGACTTATGGGACGATACGATTTTAGTTCTTCGGGTTTTTCCCAGGTTTTGGTATCAGGATGATCTGAGAGATTTTCCATTGACTAGAATAATAACTCGTTCTGAGGTTAGCATTAAAAATGTGTTGAATATGTTTGTATCCTTTTGTTGTGCATTCTTGTAGTACCTTGCCAGTTATTAAATCGAAGCCTGGTGCCTTTTTGCGGTCTAGGTTTTTGTTAATCGTTTCCTTCACTTAAGTCAGTGTAAAGCTTTTGATAGGTAGGTCCAGTTGGGGTGGGGCTTCTAAGAATTTTTGGATCTCACCATAGTTGGTGTTGGGGTCTGGATCATTGGGTTAAAAAACTTCTGCTAGGTAATCGGCAAAAGCCGTTGCCTTTTCCTTGTTGTATCTAGCCCACTTTCTCTGCATGTCTCGTATTGGAGACAAGAGTGTGACAGCTTTTTTTGGAGTAAAAGATAAGAAAGTGTGCTTTATTTAGATATATTTTCAAATTGATATACTATTCGGTTATAATATCATTTTTCTACTGTTAACTTCTAAAAAATCATATAATTGACAATTTTTTAAATGGTCTTCAACGTTTTAGAGGTCTGCAAATGTAAAACTGATTTTTTGTATTGGTTTACCGCTTTACAGGTTATTTTTGCTTCTCCAATTAGACTTACTTTGATATACTTACAGTATGTAAATACTTAAAGCCCACTTTTTGTTTTATTGTGCCAACCACGAAGTATAGATACCAGGAGTCTAAACGTAATGTTGAACGAATGGTCTCAATTTAGGGGACAGAACTATTGCCGGTAGAGTGCGCCATTCAAGAAGTACTCGTTTAAATCCTTACGCAGGAAGTTTTGTTGCTATTGACAGCTCTGGAAAGTATCTTTTATTACAACTTATTTTAAATAAATAAATTAATATTATATAATAATATTTAATTTAATTTAACATTCGCAACAAATTGGAGTACAATACTTTTTAACTTTTAACTCATCTTCAAGTGCACTCTGATGGACCAAAATGACCATTAAACATAAAAGGCACCAAATCTTTGATTATAAAAAGTTTTGTTTATTAATATTTAAGTCATTGAGAGCGATTACAAACCAGTATTGCTTCGTCATCATTATCTTTAGCACCTACACACGAATTATGAACCCAATTGTGGCATTTGGAACAGCTTATATTAATTTATGGACTTTGAATAAAAGTCTCCCCAATAAAAACAATCAGTGTCACCATCGTCACTTTCCAAATCAGGCTCTTGTGCTATCTTTCTTTTGAGTGATTTTAACTTGACAGACTGTTTTTTTTTTACTTGAGCCAATTTCAGTTCTATTTTATAGGGTGAGGACGTTAAAATTGTAGTTTTACCCCTTTTTTACACATGTTCCTTAGATTGATTTATTTTAGTCACAGCTAAGATTGTTTCGGGTCTTACAAATTAAAACTAGTAGCTATCTTTGGAAGATCCTGGTTGAGACTCAGGCGTCTTCTTTATAATCGGCTGTTCTGGTGTCTTCTATTTAATAAAGGATACTGGGTGAGGCTCGAACGTTTTTTTTTTATTGACTCTTCAACACGTTCCAAGCCCGTAGTAGTTGATGGCTGGAAATCGGCGTCAAAAAATGGCCAAATCTACAGGCAACACACCGGTTGCCCTAAAACCATATATTGCATTAAGCATCGTGGTTGTTTTAAGGTATGCTGCACTAAATAAAGAGTAAATATGCTGAAAAGTAACTACTTGTCCAAGATGTGTTCTAAGCCATTTTCTTAGTTCGTCATTATAATGTACACTTAATGGTTTCATAAATGCACCATCTGAAGCTTAAAGGCGGTGTATACCGTGGGGTGGAAAACATAACATTATCACCCCATTTTCCATAGCATAGATTTTTTGTGTGTGATGAATGACCATCCAACAGAAGCAGCACCGGTGCTTTTAAACCTTTAAAATACTTGACGAACTTTTTGAACCATATTTTTTTCCCTTATCTATCCACCGTTTTTTATTAAGATCAACCCACCCATCAGGCACTAGGCCATCCAAGAATCCCTCTTGCATCCGCTTCCAGACAAATATCAACATAGAAAGTTTATAGGCTCCTGATACAAAAAACAAATTTCTGCCGCGAAAGTTTCATCCCTCTCAGCTGATGGAAGCGCACCACCTTGGCGTTTTTCTTTTGTACTTAAACACCATCTGTATACAAAAGAACAAATAATTTTTAAGAAGGTAAATTTGGGCAAAATGTGGTACCAATTGGTAGAGTAAATTAAGGTGACCCATTTTGCCCAGTGAGCAGAGTTTCTGGTTATGGCTTATTTTATTTTTCAGAAGTTATTTCTTTTTAATACAATGAGAAAGAAAGTATTTATATAACACGCACTTTTAGTTTGATATAATTTTAATTAAACTAATTTACTTTTACTTAAAATAATTTTTTTTCTGTGAAAATTACAACTTCGTTCACTAAAAATGCGCATGTACTACTCACAACGTTCGATTAGAAAGTATAGTTTCATGACAAAGGTCGTATATACATATTTTTAATATAATTTCATCTAGCTAGTGTTTTTTTAAAAAAAAGGTGTACCCCGTTTTAGGCACCTACCCCATTTTGCCCGCCTATCCCCTAGTTACCCTTTTGGAGTAGGTACCTAACAAATTAAAAAATCTGCTCTGTCTAGTTATAACTTCAAATCTATTAACTATTTTCTATGTTCTATATTAGTTATATTATACAAATTAGTAACTATATAAAAGCGATCAACAAGGTCATCAAAGCTTAAGAAGGTTGGGAATTACAAACTACTGTTCGGTATATTTCTTTTTAATTATTAACGTAGCTTTACTTTTACACACACTTGGTTTAGTTGATATAGTTGATATGTTAGTAGTAGATGGAAACTTTTTCGCTGTTGTTCCAATGCTTTTGACAGCCATTCTATATTCGAATCTAACTTGTTAGACCATTGTGTACTTTTTTGACCCAACATCTGTTTAGAGCTTTGAGCATATAGGTACTACAAAAGACAGCCATCGGTACTAAGGATGCGAGACTGGTGTGTGAAAGATCAAGAAGCATATTAGAAAAAGTTTTTCTCTCGTGTTGATAATGTGAGTAGGTACTTGCAATTGAATGTAAGGAAGTGCTCATCAGCCAATCTATTTAAAATATTTACCAGAAGGTATGTCTTGAATGCACTTCTTCCTTTTTATCAAAAGATAACTGCTGGCACCTTTGCAAATTATTTGACACCAATACCTTTACTATCACTGCATAGAACGTTTATTTTTACCGCTAACAGCAGTCAAATTTTATGGCAGTTAAAAAATATACTTTTGAGCTATAGTTTTTATTGCCATGAAAAAAGTAGTATGAATTAAACACACCTTACTCAATTTCAAAGTAAAGATGTTTTATCGTGTGAAATCTACTGATTGTGGCAAGACTGTTTCACAACACACGAGAAGGCATCGCTAGCATGGTTTCAAATTAATGCAGAAAAAGGCTATAACTGATCCGCCTTCATCGACTGCGTACCCCAAAAAGATCAAGTAGGTAGTCGGTAATAACACACACCTAACATTCTCACTAATCTGTTTATAGAAGTTGAAACTAGTAGTCTTTTTATGCTCGAGAAATATTGAGCGATTCGTCTACGACGCATACGCCTAGGTTATCACAAGCTCTCATGACACGAACGTCAAAGAACACAATCCTCATCCAATTCTTCAGATGAACTCCTCCACCGAGACCCGTGACTTTACTTTCACAGACACCCAGGAAGTGTATAGTGTCTGTTACACTAACACCATACCTCTTACGAAGACTTCTGACATCATCAATCTAGATTCTAGACCATCATCAGAACTTCGCACTGGAAGCTCATACCTATAACACACAGTGTACTCTGGGGATACGATTAAAGTACACCTCGAAGATCCACGACCCTTTACTGTTCACCGACAGCATTGCCTTCATCGCGAATGGACGAAACATTCATGATTTTTTTGTACATTTTATAATTTGTAAATAATTATATAATTTTAGTTAATTATGTAAATAAAAAAATGTTATGTTTTTAATAAACCCATGCAACAACTGTTTATGTGTTAAAAAATATCTGATTCTAACTAGAAGCAACTAAAATACACTCCTGGACAAAATTAACGCACCAATACAATAGATTCTCAAAAAAATTTTATTTTCAAAAATAAATTGATGGAATCGAAATAGAAAGCTATATTTTGCGTAATTTAACAATTCAGAACAATATTACAATCAAATGGCATTATTGGAATTAAACTTCAACAAAGTGAACAATCCATTTTTAAGTCAACGAAAAAGTTAATAAACATTTAGTGACAACACAGTTCAAAGGACGCTAGTATAGAAAAGTTAATAACGTGTCTTGCCTCCTCTACTTCTAATCACCGCATTCATACGCCTAGGCATGTTTCTTATTAAATTTTGAATGGCATCCTGTGGAATGTTTTCCCACTCTGCAAGAACTGCATTTTCAAGTTCTCTCAAGTTGGCAGGTGCAGGTAAATAGGCTCTAACCCTTCTTTTAAGCATGTCCCAGACATGTTCTATGGGATTCATGTTCGGACTTTTTGGTGGCCACTCAATAAAGGGTATCGGAATGTTATTGAGATAATCCAATACTTCTCTAGCCACGTGAGGTCGAGCATTGTCTTGCATAAACAAAAAATCATCTCCCAGAAAAGGACCAAAGGGCATTACATGTTCAACCACAATGTTCTCGAGAAAAAAATTTGCGTTCATAGATCTGAATCGAATAGGGACTAAGTCTGTGCGAGCCTCATAACAAATACCGCCCCAAAACATTTTAGAGCCATCACCAAATGGACTCTTTGGAGAGATATTACATTGCGCAAATCTCTCTCCTGGTCTTCGCCAGACTCGTTCACGCCCATCGAAGGATTTTAGGCTCACCCTAGTTTTATCTGTAAATAAAACACGTTTCCAATCGTCTACAGATCAATTACGATGATCTCTGGCAAAACGCAACCTTGCAACCCTGTTCTGTCTGGTAAGAAGTGGTGCAGTTGCTGGTGTTATGCTGACCGATCCAGCTTCTTTCTACCTTCTTCTGACTGTTCGAGCAGAAATTGCAACATTTCGAGTAGCTTCGAAATCATTTCTGAACAAAGAACTGGTGACTGACCTAGGTCTTAAAGCAGATTGCCTAAGAAAACGATCATCTCTTGCACTAGTACAGCGGTTTCACCTTTGTCCTGGCCTTCGACGATAAGTTCCAGTTTCGTTAAAACGTTGAATTATTTTACTTATTGTAGAATGGTTTACTTCCAGCAAATTGGCAAGATAACGTTGAGAATATCCCTCATCATGTAATGTTAATGCACGTACTGTCTCATGTTCTGTTAAATTTCTTGGACGATTCATTTTCAGACTTTAAACTATGGTAAATTAATGAACAAAACTCCCCAAACAACAATTTACACAATAACCAGCAGAGAAAAGCAGCAAATTAATCTCGGTTGCTAACAAATTTTGTATCACTAAATGATTAAAGTATCCACTAACTTAAAAACGTCGATTTAAAATTACCTAATAAACTCAGTTTGTGTACAGAATTGTTAAAAAAGGTTCAAAGCCTACTATTCATACTCTCTGCACGTATAAAAAATATTTATGACATAAAAATCTGAAATTTTTCTGTTGGTGCGTTAATTTTGTCCAGGAGTGTATATGTGCGTGTATTTTCCGACTATATTTTTACTTCCTCTCGTTTAAAAAAACATTTTTCGTATATTTATTTTATTTTGTGTTTAGAATTTATATTAAGATTCCGCACGCAACCGTCAAATTCAAAGTAAACTTTTCTGTATTGTGAATAAACTCGTTAGAACTTGTGGGAAGTATTTACTGAAGAGATCAGAGTATTTACGTATAATTGTTCTAAATTGTAATATCTTTTATATTTCGGTCTTAATAAAAAATAACCTCAGAACGTTGATTGTTAACAAAAGCTAAAGTTTTAAGAGCTAATACTCACAATAATGGTGTTTTTTGTTCTGAAGCAAACAAGACCATAAAAAGAAGTAAACTCAAACCCTTACGTTGTAGAACGAACAATACGTTGCTTATTACAATTCTGTAGAAAATTAGCAGTCTTAGCAGATAAACAACCCAAGCCGGGATTAATTGCCTCCAAGTATTTCCAAGTTAGTTCAAATTTCGAATTTGTGGTGGAAATTAATACTCTGTAGCGCTTTTCTTAGAAAGAACGGATTATGGAGATACTTTGTCTTAGAAATAGTGCAGCATGAACCGTCATTAATATATTTTTTATTAATTTTAACACAAATAAAAATTGTAAAAAGCATTATTATAAATAAAAAGATAACTTTCTTGTTACCATTAAATTATTTGCTATTATCATAAAAATTATTAGAAAAAAACATGAAATGGTCGAGCAGTTTTTGAAGTTATACTTCTATTCATGCACTCGGTGGAAAAGATTTGTGTACAGTTAAATGGGAAAAATCATTACATATGTAATGCTGTGAGTAAGAGAGAGACAGACACACTTATAAGGTATATTGGTCGGTAAAAACAAAGATGAAACATTTATCACATGTTATTAGTCATAACTATAAGTCCTTTGAATACCGTTTCAACATTCAGTACATTAAAAAGGGATAGATATACAAAAAACATTCTGAACTAATGTATGAATATCATAGTGACGGACCACATGATTATTTGACTGATTATTTTATAATTCTGTCACGTAAGTTAACATATTAAGTTTAGTATTTTATATTAATAATATTAATAATAATATTCAGTAATGATTATTGTATTGTAGTCTAAAATACCTTCATATGGTTGCAGTATGTCCTGCACTATGCTTTTGAGGTTGTTGGCTACATAAACAGAGTTTTTACGAATAGTCGAGGAAATAAAGCCCCAAAACCTCCGAATTTTGTAACGTAAGATGGATCGGAATGCGTTTTTTTGCATTGGATTCGTTAAAGTATCAAGAAATTTGTCGCTATATTTTATAATGTAAAAATGGAAATTGCATTTCTGCATTCGAAAAGTATATTCCGAAAAGACAATAGAGAGAAAACTCACAACTCGGTAAGTATTGCTGGAAATGGGTTTTAATTTATATACTCGGGGTTTTTGGAGTCGCTGAGCACGAATATCACGATTCCGAAAGTCTCCGCGGCACTTGGTGTCTAGGGTATTTACGTCTTCTCTTGGGGTTTTATGTAAATTCTGTACAAAATCAGTGCACACTTGGTACTCGGTGGTTTTTTGAGTCGCTAAATACGATTATAATAATGGCGATGGTGTAAGAAACACCTGGTGTTTAAGACGGACCTCGTCTCCAGGAATTTTATGCAAATTCGATACAAAAAAAGTGTGCACACGGTACTAGGAGGTTTTTGGGGTCGCTTACGACGAATATCATATAATGAGTTTGCTAAATCATTCGCATACAAATTTATGAATCCATGCGCGTGCGTAGAAGTATAACTTCTGCCGGCAGTCCCACTGACTGCCACACAAGTTTTTTTTTATTTAAAAGACTACAGTGAAATAATTTTGTAACTTTGATCGATGTTAAAAAAAACTGCTTACTAGATCTTGTTGAAACCAATTTTCGGTGAAAGCTTACATAGTAATGTACATGATATATTTATTTTTAGTTTTATAATTCTCTTAGTCCAAAAGTTACAGGGAGGGCGGCACACATGTTACCCCTATGGAAGAATCTCTCGAGCAAACTATTCAGTTTAAGAACAAAGAATATTAGAAACATAAATATCATTTTTGAAGACCTATTCATAGATACCCCACACGTATGGGTTTGATGAAAAAAAAGATTAAGTATGGGGAACACCAAAAAAAATTTATTTTTTATTTTTGTGTAAAATCTTAAGGCGGTTCATAGAATACATCCAGTTACCAAGTTTCAACAGTGTAGTGCTTAAAATTTCGGAAAAAAGTGGCTGTGACATACGGAAGGACAGAAAAATCTATAAGGGCTCCGTTAATGCCATGCGGCTACGGAACCCTAAAAATTCAATAAACATTATAGCTTGTCCACAGTGGAGGATATTTTCCAGGCGTTCGTAAATCTATTGTCTATTTTATAATCATTTTTGTTTATACCAATAACCACATTTCGCTCTGGTTTGCAGACTTTTCTGATGAGAATTAGTAAGCAGCGATGCCAACTCTCTACCAATTTAGGAAGTTATCTACCGATATACAGTTATAATTTTTTGTTTTTGCAATTTTTTTTATTTTATTTTGTAATATTTGCGGTTTTGTCTTTTTTCGATTTTTCAAATTTTTATTTATTTCTGATTTTGTGATATTTTCTCGGTTTTACTTTTCTTTCCGTTTTTGTTTTGTTTTTTTTTTCGATATTTTTTCATTTTACTGGCTTCTGTTTTGTTAGTAGTTTATTACGCTATCTTGTCCTATTTAATTCTTTTTTTTTTCTTTTTGTCGTGTCTTTTTTTAATTTCATCTTTTTTTCGATTTCCACATTGTTTTTTTCTTTTAATGTTTGCTATTTGACATTTAGGTTGCAGAGACACTTGGTAGATGGCGTTGTATTTCTATATAATAAGTAATACAGTTCTACAGATTATTTGGATTTATCTTCGTTCTAAATAAAATAATAACTATTAAAATATGAAAAAAAATGGCAATACAAAAATACAACGAAAAAAAAATATAGTAAATACATGGAAGCAAACGTAAAAAATATGATAAAATCAAAAAAAGCACAAAAAAATTAAAAACAAAAACAAATCAAAAAAATAAACACAAAAATAGAAGAATGTGAAAAATCGAAAAAAAAAATGGGTAAAAGGGTTGAAAGCAAGCGAAAAAATAAGCTCAAAAAAACACAAAATAGAATAAAAAAAACGCAAAAATTGTAAAACAAAAGCATAAAAGAAATTTCGAAAAAACAAGTTAAAAACGATTAACAATAAATCAAAAATGAGTAAAAAACTGGATTGCGAAAATATCTGATAGATGGCGTTATATATCGACTGCTAAATAATAGAGTTAAATAGATTATTTTGGGTTTCTCTTCCCCGGAATGTAAGAAAATCGAAAATAAAATATCAAAAAAATGGCGACAAAAAAATGGAAAAATTTAAAACAAACTAAAAGGTAAAATTAAAAAAAAAACATCGAAAAAAATAAAATATACAAAAAAAATAAGAAACTAAAGTAACATGAAAAATAATCTAAAAGCTGGAAAAAGAAAGGAAAAACCGAGAAAATATCACAAAAAATAAAAAAACAAACGAAAAATGTGTGAAAAAACGACAAAATACAACAAAAAAAAATTGTGAAAAATTGGAATTAAACGAGAAAAAATGATAAAAAAAATAAAAACAGAACTAAAAAAACAATCGAAAAAATGAGGAATAAAAATTAAAAAAAAAAAACAGAAAAACAAATAACGAGAGAAGGAAAACATTGATTGGCAGGCGGTACGAAGCTCGCCGGGTCAGCTAGTTATTAATAAAATAAAGTGTTTATTAAAAATGACTAAACTATCTTTAAAAAACTTGTAAATGTAATTTAATATATCAAAAAATATATTGCATATGAGTTGCCTATCGAATTTCAGTCAATGATATTTTTAATTAATTTTTAAAAAATTTTTGTGCGACTGAGAGGTCCCTACCTACCGTCCCATGCGATAGAAGAGGACACAACATAACAGCGTTTGTATCCCGGCCTTTTAAAGGGAGAGAGCTCTCTGCTCTCTGGTCTTGAAAACAAGAAGGATAGCGATAGACGCGTACATTATATATCAGTATATATCTATAGATACATTAATTATATAGAGCAAATTGCTTTAATTTATTTCAGTTAATATTTTTAAATAGGAAAAAAAAAAATTTGTAAGATAAGAATTATATATGTATTGCTATAACCTTCTTATTAACAAAATATTTATATATACTTTAATGTAACAAAATATATACACATATATATTTAATTGATTGAAAAAAAATTAAAAACTAATTCTTTATTTTAATATGAAACTACTCCAAAATAATGCTCAGAATGTACGCGTCTATCGCTATCCTTCTTGTCTTCAAGAGCAGAGAGCAGAGAGCTCTCTCTCTCTCTTTAAAAGGCCGGGATACAAACGCTGTTATGTTGTGTCCTCTTGTATCGCATGGGACGGTAGGTAGGGACCTCTCAGTCGCACAATTTTTTTTTAAAAATTAATTAAAAATATCCTTGACTAAAATTCGATAGGCAACTCATATGCAATATATTTTTTGATATATTAAATTACATAAAAAATATGTTTGGTCCATTAACCAGCTCGGTGAAGGTCGTCCTATATCGGGATCTTAGACTAATTGAAAGAAATCGTCATTAAACACAAACAGATCACTTTTCTTAAACTTTCGGTAGTCAAGAAAAAAACCTTCATGAAAATAATCAGATTTTCGCTTGTGCCACAGGTGCAGCTAAAGGAAGATGCTTGCAAAACTTGACTAACTTCATATGAGCTGAAAGGTCTTATAATTTAGATGTTTTAAGAGCAAAGTTCTGTATAATTTAAACAAAAAAATAAAATATATAGTTAATCTATACCTATAATAAAACTGTAGAAATGTATATGTATATGTATATGTCCTAAACAATTTGGTTTTCGTCCAAATATCAGTACAAATGAAGCCATGTTTGCAGTGATTTCTCATTTAAAAAATAATTTAGACAATGGTAAAAGATGTATTGCTGTATTCCTTGATTTAGCCAAAGCATTCGATACAGTACCCCACACGTCGCTTCTAAATGCACTTGAGAAGTATGGCATAAGGGGCATTGTTCTAGATTTATTTACAAGTTATCTGAATCAAAGAAAACAAGTGACCAAAATTCGGAACACTCTGAGCGATGAAGAATACATAGAGATGGGTGTACCTCAGGGAACAGTCTTGGGTCCACTTCTGTTTATTGTTTATTTAAACAGTTTATTAAACGTTATCTCTGATGGAACTATTATATCGTACGCTGATGATACTGTCATTCTTTTCGAGGGGCATACTTGGCAGCAAGTAAAAGTAAAAGTACAAAATGGAATGGAAACTGTTAAAAACTGGCTGGACTACAGCAAACTGTCTCTAAACATTAGTAAAACTTCTTATGTTGCCTTTTCATTAACTGATATTAACAGACCAGAGTTTGAAAAAATACAAATAACAAACGAAGGCTTGGAAATAACAGGTGTCGACAAAATAAAATATTTGGGTATCATTATAGATAAAAATTTAAGGTGGACAGAACAAATTAACTCGTTAACAGCCAAGTTACAAAGGTTTATTTATAAATTTTATCAACTCAGGAAATTTCTAGATAAGAAAGTCCTAATCACTTTGTATAAATCATTAATTGAGTCGATCTTTACATATGGCATCATTGTATGGGGAGGTTTGTACAACAACGCGTTACAGCCCCTTTCAGTCTTTCAGAACTATATTATTAAAATAATTTTACGAAAAACAAGATTATTCCCTACAGTATTATTATATAATGAGGAATTTTTAAGTATCAGAGCTTTATATTTTCACGTATGCTGCACATTTATTTTTAAGCACCCATCCTTAAGAAAAACACCAAATCATGATCATGTAACACGAGCGAAATCGAATAATTTATTAATCACCCCTTTTTGTCAAAGAGATGCCAGTCAAAGATTTGCAACAACAGTTGGTCCAAAAATCTTTAACTCCTTACCAAATAACATAAAAAAAATAACTGTACTAAAGACATTTCAAAAACGGTCAAAGGATTATATAGGCAAACATCAGTTTAAATATTTCAATTTATTGTAACTATTAGATTTTAGATTTTATTTTTTTTATTAATATTTTTATTTTTTTAAGTTTAAATTATATAACTAGTAAATAATTAGCCCCAGTATTGTAAAATTACTTAGTTTGTAACTTTGGGAATTTACACTATTTAACAAAAAACAAAAAAGAAAAAAAAACAAAAAAAAAACAAAAAAATATTTTATAATTCTAGTAAAATTTCGATGTATTCGTTATATTACTCAGGAATTTATTTATGACTTGTAATAATTATTCTGCACATACCGGCCTGTGGTCTAGGTGCCTATATTTAATTTCTTTTTCTTTAAACTTGTAAACACTTGTATCTAATTATATTTGTGATGTTAAATAAATAAATAAATAAAAAATAAAAATATGTTTGTGCTGATCCTATTCGAATGCGGTTTTCAAAGACGTATTTGTCTTCTTTCAACTCAACATCTGGTGTATAAAACTTTCTTCTCCCCCACCCCTTTAACGGGGTGAGGAGAGAAATTTTTATACAAAAATCAACACGCCACGCGAACGACGTTGCGGGTACATCGAAATATAACCCAAAAATGTGGTTAGATTTTTTTATCTATCTGTCTGTATGTTTGTGCGCGCATCACATGAAAACTACTGATCCAAATCGAATGCGGTTTTCACAGATGTATTTGTCTTCTTTCAACTTAACATCTGATGTATAAAAAATTCTCTCCCATTCCTTAAATGGAGTGGGGTAAGAAATTTTTATACAACAATCACACGCCACGCGAACGACGTTGCGAGTACAACTAATAAATAAATAATATAAAATTCCGAAACAATAGACAATTTAGAATAAAATCATAATATAATTAGCATTCAACCGTAATGGATTTTATATCAAATTCCATAAATTAATTATAAACATATTAATTAATATAAAATGTGCTATTATTTACTCGAAATCCCTTTTGTTTGTGTTAATGAACTTTTCATCAAATATGAATATGAATTTTCCATACAATTACATTGTTCTATACTTGTAAATTTGTCGGATATCGTCTCACTTAAAAGCGCATTATCGGCTAAAAGGGAATTCCCAGTTTTCCTCATGGCATTTTGTCGAGTAATCGAAAAAAGCCAAACTGCCGGTCGTCTCTGGGGAACTGAACAATGGACGTGAAAAGTCATTTTTCTCTTGAGATTTTTTGGTGATTTTAACACTATCTGTGGGTAATGCTCTAATTTGGACCAGAAGCAACCACAAACGACTCAAATGTGTTTCTATATAGCAGATAAGCAGCGCGTAATTACCGAATTAAATTCACCGTCTGCATGCTGGGTTGTTGTAGATTAATGATGACCGAGATTTTCAGCGCAAAAACGTAGTTTTAGTAATGTTCACAAATTATCACCATTATAACATGTCTTTATATTCCATTATACGAAATTTATACAGAAATTCAATTAACAGTGGATAAAAAAATCTTTAATACTCTAATGAGAATTTTAGATGTTAACGAGTTATGCTAGAGTACTATAACCCGCCATTTTGACTCTGGAGACACTGGTAGTTTTTTGCAGAAATGTACATCGGGGTCGCACCATTTCAGTTTTAAGTTAATTTGTGAAATTAAATCTAGAATACATGTTAACATTAAAATAACTAGAGAATGACACTGACAGCTAAATCTGATTTGCTGATAATACAAGCGTCTTAGTCGCACGATAGTTTAGCTGTTACCCATCGAAGGCAAAGTTGACTGAAATCAAAAGCATCGAGGAACTGCAGACAACATATAGTAATGGGATTATTTATTAATAAGTAATGTTTTTTTTTTTAGTAAATCTAATAGAATTGTTACTTTACTTCGTGAACGGCACTAAATTTGTAAAAGGAGAAAATGTTTACAATGCAAAACATCATGCCGCCTTCCAACTGCAATTCAAAAGGAATAGCTGCAAAAGAATTAATCAGTAGGAACATCACAGACAGGAATGTAAATATTTACACAGAATGCCGACAAGCACTACTGACCTTGAATAGACCACACCACGTATCATTTTAAGTTTAGTACTAGAATGTCACCAAACTCTAAGGCCAGCCACCATAACGTGGTCACTCTCAGCTGGATCAAAGGACATGTGAACTCTAAAGGCAACCGCATTGCGATTAATTTAGCAAGAAGTGCTGCTGGCTACAAATATGTTAGCCCTCGCCCATCTACCAAGCTAAAAATGTCCGCTGACGTGGACCTTATCAAACAGCACTCTCACCAAAACTTTATACAGTGCAAGGATCAAACCACGAACTGTAAACTGGCCAGAGAGTTATTACCTCATCCCGTCGAGGAAACAGCATAAAAATTTAAGGCATTGACCACACAAAATCTCCGAACAGCTGTGGGAATCTTAACAGGTCACTGTCAATTGTGACAACATCTCTTAAGAATGAAATTAGCAGAATCGCCGCTATGCAGAGGCTGCGAACAGGAAACGGAAACACTAGAACATATAACGTATGACTGTTCTGCTTTTTCTGAAATCAAATGATCCGTGTTGGGCAAGTACTGGGTTACACCAGCCGATGTCAGGAAGATCTCCGTCGGGAATCTCATCACCTATTTTAAACGGGAGGATTTACAATGGGCCATATGTAGCACTTGCTCGCCCCTCCCCAAATCCAGAACACAGGCTCAATTTCTAGTTCTTCAGCCAATTCCTTTGCCGTTAAAATGGCGTGTTTAAAACCTGCATTTCTATATTATTTTAAGAAGTTGTAGCTTTTTTTTAACATATCTATGCATTTTGCGAGATCTACGTCTGTTGATTGCAGAGACTTATTAACGACATTAGTTTGAAATAGTATGTCATACCAAACTTCCAATGACACCAATTAACTGTTTAGCTAGAGTAATAGACTCACGAGAGATTTGAACATCAGTTTTCTGAGTTGCAATAGCTAAAGTAATTAAAGCGTCATGGATGGCACTAATCTAATAATCGACTGCTTTAATACTGCTTATTCTTGCATCCCAACGTGTGTCACGGAGCTTTTTATTGTAAATAATCCCAAGAGTTCGGTTAGAACTTTCCATCGATGAAAACAATGTAAACAACCTCTGATGTACTCCAAACAACGTGACTGATTTTACGGATGACTTAGCGGAATCGCAGAGTACGAGATTTTAGCTCTGACAGCCACACGGTGCATGAAAAGCAAGGGGATTTATTTTCAAAATTCTCCAATGTCACTTAGTAGTTGAAACGAAAAGTGACGAACATTAGCATCGCAACGTAGCATGAACCGTCTGATTACTGCCTCTCTTTGTTTTAAAATAATGGTTTTAAGTAAAATGAAATGAATGACAATGAGCTGTGTGTGTTCTGATTCGTCAAAAATAACGTCAACTCTTTCTAATTAATACGTAATACAGAGATTCTCTATGGTCGGGGATTCTCTGGAGTGCAGTTTGAATACTGCGTTCCAGTCTAGTGTTGCCAACAACGATTTTTTCGCTAAATTTAGGAAATTTATGAGTAACCACAGCTTCAGGAACTACTCATAGCCGGCGATAATAATACTTTCTCTGTCGCATACTGACCTAAATTTTACGCCGATACGATTTCTCTTACCTGCCATAACTCGATCCGGTTGCTGTATGCCCTGCTCAATGAGCAAGGAAATATAAAGAGGCGCCTCTTGATATCCAACCTATGAGCAGGCGCTCAACCGTGCCCTACCCAAAAGCCACTACTGTCTAATATACAAATCTATCACTAAAAAACATAATAGTTTAATTGAATTGTTACTTATGTTCCTAATGCACCTGTAGGACAGCTGAATTTACATTTAATCATTTATCGCAAAAAATTTCATAATTATTTCGTTGTAAATCAGTTGAGCTTAAACACAAGAAAAAGAGTTTAATTAAACTATTATTTTGATTTGAGTCTGCTTTGGCTTCGCATAGAAACCAATAGGTGGCGATCCCTATCGCTACCCACATTGACTACTTAGTTTTCTGTTTAGACACTAAAAAGAAAGTAAGAGAGTAACTGCGATCTCACACGTACACTCACGTAATTCGTTGAGAGAAAGCGGCATATTAAATTTTTTTAAATATAAAAAAAGTTCGTAAACATTCGGATAAATCCAATAAACATAAAAATGTATTTAAAAGTCAAAATATTCGAATACCCAAAAATATATGAAAAGACTAGCTGTACCCGCGACGTCTTTTGCGTGGCGTATTGATTGTTGTATAAAAATTTCTCTTACCACCCCGTTAATGGGGTAAGGGGAGAAATTTTTATACACCAGATGTTAAGTTGAAAGAAGACAAATACATCTGTGAAAACCGCATTCGAATCGGATCAGTAGTTTTCATGTGATGCGTGCACAAACATACAGATAGACAAAAAAATCTAACCCGATTTTTGGGTTCAATATCGGTGTACGCTAACTATTTTTTAAATATCTTTAATGTACAGAATTTTAATTTCTTCAGTTTTATTATATTTGTAGATTTATTAACCGAATTTAAAACTCAGAAATTAGCTGATCCGGCGGACTATGTACCACTTAACACTTTTTTAGATTGTTTGCAATATTTTTTTTTTTTGGTTTTGTCGTTTCCATCATACATTCTTGTTGTCTTTTTTTAATAATTAATTCAATATATTATATATTGATTGCGCCACCTAACGGTGGCGTCGTAGGACTAGTTTTATTAAGAATTGCTCATTTAAATATATGACATATTAACTGCGCCATCTTATGGTAGTGCATAGTACGAACTTAAGAAAGAAGCTTTGCTCAGTTAAATATATAAGATATATATTTTCCAATTTCTCATGATTTTGTTTTAAATCTTCTTATTTATTAATATCTTTCCAGTTTTCAGATGTATTCAGTATTTTACACCGTTTTTTCTTTTCTGATTTTCTTTTCAGTCATCCAGATTTTTTATTACTTTTTAGATCTTTTTTACTATTTGTTTTTTAAATCATTAATTCAATCGACAAATTATCACTCGCGTAACCCCGTTTTAGCAGTTTGTTTATAAAATTAAGAACAGAAATTCACTTAACAGCAATTCTAAAGATATATAAAATAATTTACTTAATAGGAGCTGGATAAAAGTTGAGTTAATTTGGACAATTTCCAATGAAATTACAAGATCTTGCTCTTGTTAAGCGAATTTATTGTGAATCCAAAAACATAATTCTAGTTTAAATTGCTGGTGTCATTTTTACAGTGCCCTTTCTCTTTAATTATTTATCTAAATACTAAGAATAAAATAGTGATAATGCAAATACAACGTTTTAGTTTATTAATGTCTAAATGTGCTTTACTTGGAAATAACAGTCAGTATATTACATACCGTGGTAGAAAGTAATTCATTTTTCTTAAGACAAATATAATGAATTAATAATTATGTTGAGGCAATTGGGATAAAGGATATTTGTATAAAAAGTAAACTTATAATCGTAAATTTTGTTTATTGTACAATTAATGATATCCAAACGCAGCTGAGACAAACAGTATAAATTGCTTACAGGACAAAATTGATCAACTCCAGATTTCCACATCTTCAGATAATCCGCTGAATCATCTATATATAATTTCTAATACCGAATTTTAATTGTTACAGGGATGTGTTGCCATTATTAGTTTGACATGGATAATGTCCGTAACATTATTCTCGATTCTGGTTTTACCACGTGGCGGTTTCTATTTCAATCCAACGGGAATGGTGGCATGCGAACCGTTCTACTCACGTGCTTCCATCAGGATTCTGACTGCCTGCGGTTTCTATTTTCCTACCACAATGATTCTGATGTATTGTTACGGATCGGCGTTTCATGTTAACAAGTTGCGGTTAAGAAAATCTGCCGGAAATTCTCTATCAAGTCCAGACGATTATGGAGCTTGCTCTAGCATGGAGAAGGTAAGGAAGATGTCAGAAATGTAGAATTAGTTTTGTTGTTGGATACACTAAGAGGATTTGTGTGCGTGTCACTGTGCAATAGGACTTTATTATGTAGGTAGAGAAAAAATACAGTAAGTACAATCTGCCCAATTTCACTTTAGCTCTGACTTTGAGATGCGCACTGGTTTATGATGAACCAAGGTGGGGAGACGCTCAGATTGTCGGTCTCGAGACAATGTCTTCTGGCTTTGTTACGATGCTCTCTCTTCTTCATTTGCGCATATCACAGCTAAAGTGAAATTGGGCAGATTGTAATCTTAATCCCTACATTTTACTGCATTTATGACACATGTGTTATAAGACCCAGTTGTATACATTCGACTTAAACTTCAGTTTATGTGAGTTTATTATAGCGTTGTACCAGGTTTATAAATATTGTTCTGTTCTAATTATTGTATTGCAAATTAGTTCAGATTTTTATTAATGATGACGGTAAAATTGAAGATAAAATAAGATGATATAGATTGTAGATTGTAGGGTCAATTGGCGATTGCGACCTTATAGGACATCCGATATTTTTTACGTTTGCGAAAAATTACTTTGCAGTTACAGAGGATATATACAGCCGTCTCATCTGCATTCTCACAAAATCTGTATATTTAACTGTCTCGTTTGCGCATTTGACAGAGATGGTACCTTAGTGGACAGCTTACTGTGAGAATTCCTGCAATTTCTCTGAGTTTGGGGTTCTAAAGCTCTAAGAGTTTTGCTTGTCTTTGGTCCGGAGTGTTTTTTCAGTATGCTGGAGTTCCTTTTCCCAATTATGAACATCATCCTTGGTGCGGCATTTCAAAACACCACAGAAAGGTTTAGGTCTGATAAAAGAAACACTAGCTTTTTCTTTTGCGAGACTATGAGCAATCTGGTTCTCAACAATCCTTTTTGTGCCCTAATATCCACAGCAAAGTTACCTTGTTGTGTTTAACCAGTTGCTTAAGAAACTGTTTGCAATTCCAGGCTGTTTTGATCTCGATTGTGGTGAATTGTAAAGTCGTATAACCAGCTTGGTTATCAGGGACAATAAATATTCTGGCTAAATTTAGGCTTTTTTATGTACTCTAGAAGATCCTAGGAGTGTTTCCTATGGCTATAGAGGACTTAATATTAGAACCTGTACCACATACCTATTGCTGCTGGAGTTTTAGACCCATTAGTAGAATAAGCGGATTTTTAAATTCACCGATTTTGTGTTAACTTACACTCATGAATTTGGGTTGCTTTGACCCTTATAATTCCAAGAAGTCTTGTAAAATTTCCGAGTTTCAGAGACCTAGTCCTTGCTAACTTATAGGCATTTACCAGATCAATCTTCTCTACATGCAATAGCGCCCGTGATTCCTATATAACCGAGTCTTTGCTCCTTTTGCCTTTTTTCATTGTTTGGATCCTGCAAACAAAGATGATTTGGGATCTGACAATCGTTAGATATGATCAGTGAGGTGCTTCGAAATAATGCATTTAAATAACATTTTTTCTCCAACTATTTTCAAAAAAACGACTTCATTTTCTACATACTTCGGCCAAAAGTCAAACTTGTCGACGCGCATGCTTGCAGGTATGAAACATAATAAATTCTCGGAATTGTCGCCCATTATCTACGAATTTTTGAGCGACTATGCAGAAAATAGTGTACATTACTTGAGACGTTTTTGTTTTCCATTTCATCGTTTGTAGTATAATGTACTAATTAACGGAGAAATGGAATTGTTATTTTGCGAGAAACAGCACAGCTAAAGATATCGGATGTGTTATGATCTTGGAATTATATATCGAACTAATTCACTGTTTATTCTCCATACTCTGCAATTGAACTATTTTCTGATTAAACTAAATTCCTTTGTTAATTAGGTTAATTAGTATGCTTCAACTATTTCGTTATAGAAATGCTTGTTGGTACACTAAATTAAGTCCAGAAATTTCTCTTCTTGATAAAGTTGGTGCATTTATCTAACTTAAGATTTTCTACTGACGGTATAGATTTTATTTATCAGGATTTACACTCTTCTAATATAAACGAACTATCAATTTGTCTTTTACAATTGATTACTCTGATATTTATTTGTTTGTATTTTCATTGGTTTCCTTCTACAAAATAGTCTAGTTAACAAGTGCTTTTTTGCTCAACTTTTTTCAGCAGTCTCCGAAAATTATGAACGAGGTGTCATTCGATTCGGAATCGCATCTCGATGATTTTTGAAAAAAATGATGTTCCGCATGCAAAAACTGCAAAAGTTATTAACAATTAACTAAAACAAAAAGAAGAGGGTTTGATTTTTTGCAAATATCTTAAAAACTTATAAGGATTTATTAAATTAAAAAAAAAGATTCAAAAAGAGGAGGAAATTTCCTACAAAAAAGCTTCAACTCTCGGAACTGTAGTACTAATATTTATAATTTTCCCAGATGGTTGAAAATACGGCCGAAAACGGGTGCTCTGGTTTGCGTAAGCCACGCCTGCTTTGGACACTTTTTGAATAAAAATTATTTTAACATATTAAATATCAAATTTAGGATATGAAAAAAATCAAGTGCTTACTGGATAGATAAATAAACAATAATCCGCCTGAATTTTTTTTTATTACCATTTATAAATTATTTATGCAATTGTTAAATAAAATGTTTTTCTGCTTGAACATAAACATTGCAAGTGTGATAATTGTTGAACTATAAATTTTAGATATTTTTCCTCTCTTGGAACAATTCTTAAAAGACTTTAGTATAGATCGCCGTTGGTGAAATTTAAAAATATATATTTTTCAGTTTTTTATTAAAAATTATCGTTGTTGCAAAATTAAAAACTTAAATGAATCATTGAAAAAAAGTTTTTTTTTAAATATTATTAATGACCCGTTTTAATGTTATTAGAACCTGCATAAAAATATTTTTTTAAATTTTTATCAGTTATTGTTTAAAAAAATTGTTATAAACAAATGCGTTGTTTATTAGATAATTGAATTTTTTTATGGAATTTCAACCTTTGTTACAAATGATTTTTAAAAGAAAAATTATTTCCTAAAAAAACTTTTTTTTATTGCTTAAAAAAGCTTTTATTAATTACCAATTAATTTCTTCCACTTCTAATTATTAATATTAAGGAAGAAAGAAATATTTTTTTAAAATCATTATTTGTTTTTCTTTTCGATATAAAAAATTCCTTTTATTTAATTTTTCATTTTTTATTTAATAAACAATTTGTTATAAACAAATAAATTTTTACCTTATTTTTTTTCTAATTCTACTTACTGTCACAAAAACAGACATGACAGTTTTTTTACTATTTTTTAATTTTTAATATACGGTCCCTGTAATTTCGTCATTCTTATTTGGTTTTTTATCCTTACAATTATTATAATTTATAAACTAATGGAGATACGATAAAAATTCTTAAAACTTATTTATTCTCCATTAGGCAAAATTTGCAATGGATTTTCACATATAAAACAACTCTCCTTCGGATTCATTTTACGAATAATACACGTCAATAGCAAAATTCACAATATTATATTTATTGAATCAAACGCAAAACTTGGAAGTAGACTTGAGACTGAAATAGTTCATTAAAAACAACATTAAAAAAAATATAAAACAAACAAACTCATGTTTGTTTGGTACGAAGAACGAAGAATAAGAAAAAAAAATAAGGTAAAAATTTATTTGTTTATAACAAATTGTTTATTAAATAAACAATGAAAAATTAAATAAAACGATTTTTTTATATCGAAAAGAAAAACAAATAATGATTTTAAAAAAATTGTTTCTTTCTTCCTTAATATTAATAATTAGAAGTGGAAGAAATTAATTGGTAATTAATAAATGCTTTTTTAAGTAATAAAAAAAAGTTTTTTAGGAAATAATTTTTCTTTTAAAAATCATTTGTATCAAAGATTAAAATTCCATAAAAAAAAATTCAATTATCTAATAAACAACGCATTTGTTTATAACAATTTTTTAAACAATAACTGATAAAAATTTAAAAAAATATTTTTATGCAGGTTCTAATAACATTAAAGCGGATCATTAATAATATTAAAAAAAAAACTTTTTTTCAATGATTAATTTAAGTTTTTAATTTTGCAACAACGATAATTATTAATAAAAAACTGAAAAATATATATTTTTAAATTTCACCAACGGCGATCTATTCTAAAGCCTTTTAAGAATTGCTCCAAGAGAGGAAAAAAATCTAAAATTTATAGTTCAACAATTATCACACTTGCAATGTTTATGTTCAAGCAGAAAAACATTTTAATTAACAATTGCAGAAATAATTTATAAATGGTAATAAAAAAAAAATTCAGGCGGATTATTGTTTATTTATCTATCCAGTAAGCACTTAATTTTTTTCATATCCTAAATTTGATATTTAATATGTTAAAATAATTTTTATTCAAAAAGTGTCCAAAGCAGGCGTGGATTACGCAAGCCAGAGCACCCGTTTTCGGCCGTATTTTCAACCATCTGGGAAAATTATAAATATTAGTACTACAGTTCCGAGAGTTAGAGCTTTTTTGTAGGAAATTTCCTCCTCTTTTTGAATCTTTTTTTTAATTTAATAAATCTTCATTAGTTTTTTAGATATTTGCAAAAAATCAAACCCTCTTCTTTTTGTTTTAGTTAATTGTTAATAACTTTTGCAGTTTTTGCATGCGGAACATCATTTTTTTCAAAAATCATCTAGATGCGATTCCGAGTCGAATGACACCTCGTTCATAATTTTCGGAGACTGCTGAAAAAAGTTGAGCAAAAAAGCACTTGTGAACTAGACTAAAAAATAATGGTTATTTATTAAAACGTTTTTGTTTTAAATAACAGCTTAATTTATTTAAAATTAAAGTATATTTTATCAACGCGTCCCCTACTTTAGAACCTACTATGCTTTGTAGGACATTGCTACAGATTAATATTTCCTTGCATTGGTTTTAGAAATTATCGGTGGCATCTTTATTCGATTTATAAACAATTTTGCATTTAGCATTCCTAACAACCTTTAAAACGTATGTTTATAATAGTGTAATAAACATAAAAAATTAAAAAACTCCAACTCAGGTCGAGGATTTATCTTTATCGTGGATTACCAGTTATTCATAAAAACAATGGGTTAACGCGCCAAGTACAAACTACACAAATACCTAAGTGTGTGGTCTTTATTTTAAAATAAAATTAAACTGTCATTTAAATAAATTTATTCTTAAAGAAAATATTCTCTTAACTTTGAGGTGAGGACTAAATAGGTTCGATAATCTGCTGGAAGATTCAATCGGCTAATGGTGATCTGGTCGGTTCTGCTATACGGCGTGGAAAGGTGGACCCTTAAAGTCGGCACGTTGAACAGATTGGAGGCATTTGAAATGTGGCTACACCGACGAATGCTGCGGATCCCAAGGACTAACCTCGTTACCAACTTAGAAGTTCTGCGTAGGGCAAATAGCCAAAGACAATTGCTAACAAATATCAAATGTCGAAGAACCGAATATCTGGGTCATGTACCAGGAGAAAAATATCCTCTGTTGCAACTCATAATGAAGGGTAAGATAGCAGGAACGCGTGGAATTGGTCGCAAGCAAATATCCTGGCTTATGATCATCACAGAATGGACTGGAATCTGTGAAGTTGGAGAACTTTTTAGAATAATTGATTGAGAAGTGATCTCCAATATAATCGCCAACTTTCGGGGGACCGAACATGGTACATAAAGAATAATGGTGATCCCTCCCAACTAACAATTTGGTTTTATAACCTTTAGTCAATAGAGCGATTCTGTTTTATTATAGTTTTTTAGCTGCTGTAGAAATTCAAAATTGTTTTTTAAATGCCGTCTTAACAAGTATTTGGTCGTCGGGACTATTTAGTTTTATAATTTAACAGTAAGAACGTTCTTAAAACAAAATTATAAAATATCTTACAACATCGCAATAAAATTGTTTTATAAACGTTTATAAAACAATCCTTCAAAGCATTATATCCTATACAACTAAATTGATTTATAACGGTTGTATGTGTTAACCTTTTGAAACATATTTATTTCTTTAGGGACAATTATAAAGCAGTTTTATAGAAGTTTTTTAAAATATTAATAGAACAGTTTTATTACAGTTTTATAGAAAATACATCTTTAATAAAATCAAATTGTTTTTACAAAAACTTTAAAAAAACCATTTTATAAGAGCTTTAAACATATCGTGTATGAATATTTTATAAAGTCGCTGTGGGACAAGATAGTTTTAATAAAAGTAAATAGATTTTATAATGTACATTTATAAAAGCATAATAAAATATCTGTAACACTCAGAACGCGATATTTTATCTGTCAGTTTTCTATGTTTATTTCCATTTGTACGTTCGTCTTTGTATACAAAAAAAGTCTGCTTTAAAAATTAGTGCCTGGAAGAAAGTAAAACGAAGTAGTTATTTTCGCTGAAAAGTAAAAATCAATTTTCAAAACATTTTAAGTTCTAATTTTCTGAATATTGTTGATTCCAATGAATGTGTAGATGAAAATGTTAATTATAATGATTTAACAAATTTTAAAGACTTGTTATTTTGGGATAAGGTAAAAGTTGTGTGAATTATTAACATATACCTACAATTGAGAAATTAAAAAAAAAGTATTTCGCTCTCTGAGTAATAATTATACTTAATTAATTGTATAAATAAACTAGAAATAAAAATTAAATGATAACCCGATTTTATTTAGATGCGCGATGCGCCTCTGTAAATGAGGATTACTTTATCTATTTAAATACAGTCCTTGCTAGTAGCTTTATTATTTTATTAATGTTGCTTCTGCAACAAAAATATTTTATAGGTACGCAGCCATTTAATTGACATTTCAAAGTCGTCCATTTTGGATTTAGTTAGATAAAACCTAGACATACTCACTTTTTGTTTTCTAATCACTTATAATAAAGGAAAATTTGATTTAAAACAATGTTAATTATCATTCTTAATAAAATTTCACCAATATATTACGAAAATAAGAAAAAAATTAAAAAAATATTTTTTTGTGTTTGCAATCATTTAACGAAATAATGCAAAATATAGCGTCGCGTGTAAATTTTAGTGTAAATGTACTATATATTTTACAGTAAAGTATTCTGCGTATCAAAAATTGGTACCAAGTGTCCACTAAATAATACTTCAAAGTTTAACTGTTTATTGTTTTGAAATGTAGGTGAATAAAATTAGTTATGGCCTTGTCCAAATTTTCTCTCTTTACAAAATAAAATAATTCTTTTCGAAACAGTTAAAAAATATTTTGGTTCGTCTGGACATTTCTATATCACTAAACTTGTTATATAAAATAAAAACATGAAAGCATATATGAAACGGTTTTATAGTGATTTTATAGTATTTTTTTAAAAGCTGTATAAACGTTTATATAACTATTGTATTGCAGCTACCGCAAAAATTATAAAACTTGTTATGCAGCAGAAATATTTTATAAACCTGCGCCCTTTTGGGCTTTATAACGGTTGTATAAACGTTTTTACAATGTTCTTACAATAAAAGATGTTTTATAAAACATGTTCGGTAAACGTTCTTACAGTTTTTATAAAATATAAAATTGTTAGTTGGGCTGTATCTGAATATTGAGAGGTCTTTTCTTTACTCTTGCGTAACACTTCCTTAGGAGAAAATTTTTTCAGGAAAGAATCTGCTATTGAACCATAATCTCTTCTAACGACTTTCTCGTGAAATTTGGAATAACCGTTGAAGAACGATCAATTTAGGCAAGAACTCATTTAACAATTAGTCCCTATTACATATTTACCCGAATCCCACGTTGCCTTAAGAAAAATTTGTTTCTTTAATTGCTGTATTATATCTACAATTTTATCGTAAACTTCTTTTGTAATTTTTTTATTGATTTATATAGTACACAGTGTAGGGTTATGGATGTAATAGTATCGGGTAAATAGCCTCCACGACTTTGCTGACATATACACAGTATTTTGTTGAAATTTTGCATAAATGTGGCTGAATTTTGTTGATACAACGCTCAATTTCCTCCTTTAAGGCGTGGATGGTCGTGGGCTTGTTGACATAAACATTAGATTTCAAAAAACCACAAAGAAAAAATCTGGGCGGTCAATTCTGATCACCAAAACGGGAAATTACACGACTAGGAGATGACCCATGCATTAATTGAAATGTTTTCCGGGCTGTATGGCATGTGGCACCATCTTGTTGAAACCACATGCCGTCCACATCCGTATCTTTCAATTTTGGCACGATAAACTGGATTATCATGTGGCGACAACGAGCACCATTACCCGTTATTGTCTGACCAGCTGCATTTTCCAAGAAGAATATTCCGATGATGCCTCCAACCCAAAACCCGCACCAAACAGTTACACGTTGTGGATGCATTTGTTTCTCAACAATCACTTGTGGATTTTCTAAACCCCAAATAAGCCTTATCGCTGAAAATGATTTTGTTCAAAAAATCAACATCCATTATGGTGGTTTCATAATCCATTCAACAAACTCTCTTCGCTGTGCGTGATCAGTAGCCTTCAGTTCTTGAGTCAATTGAACTTTATAAGCTTAAAGATGCAAATCTTTCGTGAGAATACGCTAAGCTTCACGAAATGTCCAATTCTTAACCACGGCGCCGAATTGATGTTTCTGGACTCTCAGCAACACTCTCTCAAACTGCTTCAATGTTGAACAACTTGTTGAAGGACGGCCAGACTGTTTAAGATTACTAATTGATCTACTTTCTCTAAACTTTTTAATTACCTTATCTCTTTACAGTTGATGTTAAATCACTATTTCTACCATATTTTGTACGAAAATTGCGAACTATTGCTGCAAACTTTCATTATTTGCAAAATATTGCTCAAAAATAAAAATGCGTTGTTCTTTTGTGTAGCGCTCCATTTTAAATAACTCTAAACTTTCAGCTGTCACGCTGTATTTTTTTTTTTTTTTTTTGGTTGGCAACACTTTACAGTACAAATGGCGCAAAATTCAAATATTGCGTGAATTTTGGGACACCATTTACTTTACTAGTTATTTACTTAATAGTATGCAATATAACCTAGTTATCCACGAATTTCTAGACTTAAGTACTTTTGTCTCCGATGGTACCTCACAAACATCTGTAAAGGATCCCCCAGACCGACGCGAAACTTCCGAGATGCCTTCACCAATAGGTGCGAATTCCGTCAGACTCGCAATATTGCAGCGTTCTGCACTGTTTGCAAAGAAATTTCGCTGGTCCGTACTGTTTCGAGAGTGTTTAGTTCAATTCAGTAGTGATTCAACACGTGTTTCAGTTTCTGATTTGTTAATATGGCTGTAATAGAAAAATTAATGGAATGTCTTAAAAAAATTCAACTACTTTACACGCTCAATCGACTCAATACTCACTAAATCATTACACCGAAAACACCAAAGTAGATCTTGCATCTGCGATAAAATCGCTGTTTGGTGTGAATTTAGTTTCGCTGCCGTGCCGTTAGCAAAATATCCACAGCAAAACTTTATGAACAAGTAATTCTAAATGCACTTCTTCTTTTGTATCTATTTATGTAATCTATCAAATCTTCGCTGTCAAATGACCTTTTACATTTAATCTATTCTTCTTTCGTATCTGTCAATGTTATCTGCCAGAGTGACTTTTTCTACCCTTGATTGTGTTAAATAACCCTAAACGGTAGAAAAAATTGTGAAATAAACTCAAAACTCAATGCCTGACTAGAAAGGTTTAAATAACTAAAAAAATAAGTCTTAAAATATATATAGGAGATGGCACAATGCTCATTTCTTTCCAATTTCGCCAACTCTCTTTAAAATGAATTACAAAACTAAATTAAATTGAAATAATTTAATATCTTTTTTCTTTTTTAATTTTGAAAGATTATTCAAACAATAGACACTATCAACATTCAATATTGGCCTTCTTCCAAAACGTCAAATCATTTATCGGTATAAATGGGACAGTGATTCAATTTACTATCAGAAGTTCAGAATAAAAAGTATAATTTTGCCCTTTTTCCTTTAACGAGATTGCCTTTTTATTATTTTATTTTCTGTATGCAATTTTGAAGTAGAAACACATTGAAACTGTAATTGAAATAGCATATGAATCATATTTCGAATAATTATGACATCTGATAGCAATGACAGATTATACTGACTAGCAACTCTTATAATGACAGAAAATAAATGCATAAGGAAATTTTAATTAATACCTAAACCGAAATATTTAATATATTTCTTTACTACTTGTACTCGCAACGTCGTTCGCGTGGAGTGTGATTGTTGTATAAAAATTTCTTACCCCACCCCATTTAAGGAATGGGAGAGAAATTTTTATACACCAGATGTTAAGTTGAAAGAAGACAAATACATCTGTGAAAACCGCATTCGAATCGGATCAGTAGTTTTCATGTGATGCGCGCACAAACATACAGACAGACAGACAAAAAAATCTAACCACATTTTTGGGTTCTATTGTGATGTACCCGCGACGTCGTTCGCGTGGCGTGTTGATTTTTGTATAAAAATTTTTTTCCTCACCCCGTTAAAGGGGTGGGAGGGAGAAAGTTTTATACACCAGATGTTAAGTTGAGAGAAGACAAATACATCTGTGAAAACCGCATTTGAATCGGATCAGTAGTTTTCATGTGATGTGCGTACAAACATATACATTTCTACAGTTTTATTATATGTATAGATATAGATACAAATATAGATAAATAAAAATACATGAGCAGAGATAGATAAATATTCATTGGGCTGGCTGTTAGTTTGTATGACAGTGACCTTTTAAGATCTATGGTGGACACCCATTATTCTAGGATAGGATTAGAGCACCTTGTCTAGTCCTGTTCTCTTAATAAGACTTAATAAGTTGTCAGTTAAATTTCAAAAGCAACACACTTTAACAGCACGTGTGGAACTAGCAGAAAGCTGACCTGACCTATTTGTGTTTAATGACACTTTTGTTAAAGGTTGTCTTGAGACCACTTGCTACTTCGTAAAATTTGGTTGTTTATAAGCATGTTATTAAGATATTTTAGGATTGTTTGACAAACACTTTAAAAAGATACATTGTTTAGAATATGAGTCTATAATTAAATTTCTTGATCTAACCTTAGAGGCAATTTGCTAAAGTTTTGTGTCAATAAAAAAAATATTAGTAATATTAGTAGGTACCTACTCGTCAATAGTTAAAGAGAGACATATTTTTCAGTTTATTGTAGCTGTTTTTAAATTAATGAAATCTGAATCGGTTTATCGTCCACGAAACTCACTCAATATTAAACAACTAGCGTCAAAATTTAGATGAGAATTTTGCATGACATTACTGCTATCATAATAATATATTACACTAGCGACCGTTCGCGACTTCATCCGCGTGGACTTTAGTTTTTTGCCACCGAGTTTCATACAAATTTGCAACCCCTATTTTAAATCCTTAGGGATGGAATTTAAAAAAGTCATTTCTTAGCACACCACTACGTAATAAAACAAATTTATTTATTTATTTAGCTATATGCATGCAGAATCTCAGCCCGTTCGGTTTAAAATTGACAAAGTTTCATACAAATTTTTATCCCCTATTTTATCCCCTTAGGGGTCGAATTTATTAAAATTCTTTCTTAGGGGATGCCTACGTTATAGTAGCTATATGCATGCAAAATCTTAATCCGATCATTTTAAAATTGACAAAGTTTCATACAAACTTTTATCCCCTATTTTATCCCCCTAGGGGTAGATTTTATTAAAATTCTTTCTTAGGGGATGCCTAAGTTATAGTAGCTATATGCATGCAAAATCTTAGCCCGATCGGTTTAAAATTAACAAACTTTTATACAAACTATCATCCCCTATTTTATTCCCTTAGGGGTGAAATTTATCAAAATTCTTCTTTTTTAGGGGATGCCTACGTCATAGCAGCTATATGCATGCAAAATCTCAGCCTGATGGGTGTAAAATTGACAAAGTTTCATACAAACTTTCATCGCTCATTTTATCCCCTTAGGGTGGAAGTTATCAAAGTCCTTTCTTAGGGGATGCTTACGTCATAGTATCTATATGCATGCAAAATTTCAACTCGATCGATTTCAAATTGACAAACTTTCATCGCCTATTTTTCCCCTTAGGGGTCAAATTTATTAAAATCCTTTCTTAGGGGATGCCTACGTTATAATAGTAGCTGCATGCAAAATCTTAATCCGATCAGTTTACAATGGACAAAGGTTCATACAAACTTTCATCCCCTATTTTATCCCTCTAGGGATGGAATTTATCAAAATTCTTCTTTTTTAGGGGATGCCTACGTCATAGCAGCTATATGCATGCAAAGTCTCAGCCTGATGGGTGACAAAGTTTCATACAAACTTTCATCGCTCATTTTATCCCCTTAGGGTGGAAGTTATCAAAGTCCTTTCTTAGGGGATGCCTATGTCATAGTAGCTATATGCATGCAAAATCTTAGCTCGATCGGTTTAAAATTGACAAACTTTTATACAAACTTTCATCGCCTATTTTATCCCCTTAGGGGTGGAATTTATCAAAATCCTTTCTTAGGGGATGCTTACGTCATAGTAGCTATATACATGCAAAGTTTCAGCTCGATCGGTTTAAAATTAACAAAGTTTCATACAAACTTTCATCCCCTAATTTATCCCCTTGGGGGTCAAATTAATCAAAATCCTTTCTTAGGGGATGCTTACGTCATAGTAGATATATGCATGCAAAGTTTCAGCCCGATCGGTTTAAAATTGACAAAGTTTCATACAAACTTCCATCCCCTATTTTATCCCCTTGGGGGTGGAATTAATCAAAATCCTTTCTTAGCGGATGCCTACGTCATAACATCTACCTGCATGCCAAATTTCAGCCCCATCCGCCCAGCGGTTTAGGCTGTGCGGTGATAGATCACTATATATGTCAGTCACCTTTGAGTTTTATATAGATGGCGGTTCAACTGACGCGATTCTAGTCTAAACCGAACCTTTTTAGCTCTCTTTTACTTGGTAGATATTGTTTATTTGTAACTCAATTTAAATAAAATGAACTCTAAATATTAAGTGAAGCCAATCACAATATATTCCTAAAAACTGCAACTAAATCGGTTGGGCCATTTCTGAGATTAGTATGCACAAACATACAAACAAACGAAGTGAAGAAACAAGTCAAGGAGATATTGCAAATTAATGTAATTTGTGCTTGGGAGCTTTTAACTTAATTGAAGTAAAACATATATTAATAAACTTTGTAGACTTTGATATGTAATTTTTATTGAATTGTTTTAATTGAATTTCCTATATAAATTGTATTTTAAACAATCTAATGACCCTAAATATAACAATGAGTAACGTCATCATATTTACAACAAACTTTTAAATATAATTTCTGTTTCGTTACGAAAATGAGAATGTCTACGAGAACTTTCTTATTATTATTCTAACCACACCAACTAATTTCAAAAGGAACTTTCTAAGCATTTCGTTTAGTAAAGGGAAAATTCAAAATATAGAACTCAATTTATGATGAACGAACTCATTTTTTTATGCTTGTTATGAAAGTTTTTGAACAAATTACTTTTACAAAGGTAATTTTAATTCATTTTTTCACGAATGGTTTTTCTTCAGACAAGTACTGTTTAATAACAGGAATTTCAATATAAAGTTGATTACATTTTAGCATGTTAATTGTAAATAAATCGAAAACCAAAAAGAAGAGAAGTTGATATGATGATCTTTACGAGACTTAAAAAAGTTTATAAACGGAGTTATTACCTTAATTGTAAATGTTTTTTAGAACGTTGAAGGAAAAGTTCGGATGATTTTTATACTCTGGAGGAGAATTTATTATTTTGAACATTCTTTAACAAAGGATCTTAGAGTAAATTTTTTATGAGCGTTTTTTGGACATTGCACTAAATCACAAATTAACGAAATTTTTATAATTCTGTCCTAAAATAAAACAGTATTACATAACACCAAAGAAACATAAAGTTTAAGTATAAATCAGTTCAAATTTGTAACCTTTTTTATGGCTGATAATTGCTCACTCAGTTGTTTGGTGGAGAGCGAATCGTGGGTTTGTTTGAGCTAAATAAAGTAGAAAAAAAAATGAAAATGAGCGCCACTTATTTTTTCATTCCATGGATGGAAAAGAAGATCGCAGAAAAAAGAAATAAAAAGAAATATATGATTTAGTTTGGAGGAGAATTTATTAGTTTAAACATTCTTGAACAAAGGATCTTAGAGTAAATTTTTGTGAGCGTTTTTTGGACATGGCACTAAATCACAAATTGACGAAATTTTTATAATTCTGTCCTAAAAAAAAAAACATTATTACTTAACACCAAAGAAACATAAAGTTTAAGTATAAATCATTTCAAATTTGTAACCTTTTTTATGTCTGATAATTGCTCACTCAGTTGTTTGGTGGAGAGCGAATCGTGGGTTTGTTTGAGCTAAATAAAGCAGAAAAAAAAATGAAAATGAGCGCCACTTATTTTTTCATCCCATGGATGGAAAAGAAGATCCCAGAAAAAAAGATTAAGAAGAAATATATGATTTAGTATGGAGGAGAATTTATTAGTTTAAACATTCTTGAACAAAGGATCTTAGAGTAAATTTTTGTGAGCGTTTTTTGGACATGGCACTAAATCACAAATTGACGAAATTTTTATAATTCTGTCCTAAAAAAAGCAGTATTACTTAACACCAAAGAAACATAAAGTTTAAGTATAAATCATTTCAAATTTGTAACCTTTTTTATGTCTGATAATTGCTCACTCAGTTGTTTGGTGGAGAGCGAATCGTGGGTTTGTTTGAGCTAAATAAAGTAGAAAAAAGAAATGAAAATGAGCGCCACTTATTTTTTCATTCCATTGATGGAAAAGAAGATCCCAGAAAAAAGATTAAAAAGAAATATATGATTTAGTTAAAGTAACCCGGTAGATTGTTATTAAGAAATTTGAAATTCTACACTTAATCTAGTGACCGAAAAATAAAAATAAAAAAGATAATTCTTCTAATTCTGAACTTATTCTTTGTGTTTTAAAACAAAACTTGTTTCACATGAAATTTTAAGATAAATCAAAATTTAATTAATTTTTTTTAATTAAAAGTTCCAAGAAAGTATTAATCGAAACAACACACAGATTTTTTAAATATAAAGACGGCACTGTAATATATTATATCCAGCAGACACACTGGTAAAAACACTGTAGTTCTTTGTATAAAATAAAACAAAATTTTTAAAGAAATAAATAGGTATTTTTTCTCTTGTAGTAGTTGCTTTTTCAAAGGTAATACCACGAGTCCTTAAAATTTTATCGATCAATTTTTAGTTTCCATGAAAACTTTTTTATTTGGCAAAAATACGAAAACAAACTGAAATGTGATTTTATCATATTCAGTTTGTTTGAGTAGTTTTGCCTAAAATAAAAAAGTTTGAGTCTCGAAAATAAAAATTTATCTAGTAAAATATTACAGGACGAGTGGTATTTGAGAAGATTATTTTTTGAACCATTCTGTACAAAAACTACTTTATTTAAAAAACTTCCTAGAACAACTTATATTTCATAATAAACACAAACGAAATGCCGTTACTCGTCCTATTAACTTATCCTGTACACTAGATAGTATTGACAGTTGTCAGTTGTCGTGAGCGTCGTGAAAACAGGGTTATAATTTGAATAAATATTTATTTTTATACCTTTTTATACAATTATATTATTAAAGAGAAAATTACCAAAATAAAAATTATTAGGTATATCTATTTAAAGTTTACCTACAAGACCACATTTGCCTGTAGGCATATAAAAGTTTTAAATGCATGCAGAACCAGGAAGCAGGTTAGTTTTAAAGTACCTACATATTTGATTTTTCATTATCGTTTAGATGAATTGAATTGTGATAATAATAATAACAAAATATATTTCAGAATATTTAGATAATATAAATGAATGTTGATTTATAGTAAGGTACTTATAAACAAGAAAATTGATTGTTCAATATTGTTATTGAATTTTTGACAGTTCTATAATTTTATCACTACTAGTAAAACCACTAGTGGTTTTATCAAAGGTAATACCACGAGTCCTTAAAATTTTATCGATAAATTTTTAGTTTCCACGAAAACTTTTTTATTTGGCAAAAATACGAAAACAAACTGAAATGTGATAAAATCACGAGTCCGTAGGACGAGTGATTTTATCATATTCAGTTTGTTTGAGTAGTTTTGCCTAAAATAAAAAAGTTTGAGTCTGGAAAATAAAAATTTATCTAGTAAAATTTTACAGGACGAGTGGTATTTGAGAAGATTATTTTGTGAACCATTCTGTACAAAAACTAGGATACGTGTATTTTGTGTTGCCTACCTATGATCTAATTTATTAAAACATTAATAATCAAGAGAAAGAAAGGAAGTGGGTTTACACAGAATAATTTTTAATAAATATATTATTATTTTAAGAGAAAATACTTATAATCTTTTGATGTTTCAATAACTTTAATAAAAAATTTGACAAATTACCCTTCCTATTATCTTATCCTGTACACTAGATAGTATTGACAGTTGTCAGTTGTCGTGAGCGTAGAGAAAACAGGGTTATAATTTGAATAAATATTTATTTTTATACCTATTTATACAATTATATTATTAAAGAGAAAATTACCAAAATAAAAATTATTAGGTATATCTATTTAAAGTTTACCTACAAGACCACATTTGGCTGTAGGCATATAAAAGTTTTAAATGCATGCAGAACCAGGAAGCAGGTTAGTTTTAAAGTACCTACATATTTGATTTTTCATTATCGTTTAGATGAATTGAATTGTGATAATAATAATAACAAAATATATTTCAGAATATTTAGATAATATAAATGAATGTTGATTTATAGTAAAGTAATTATAAACACGAAAATTGATTGTTCAATATTGTTATTGAATTTTTGACAGTTCTATAATTTTATCAATAGTAGTAAAACCACTAGTGGTTTTATCAATATAAACCGGAATGATTGGCTAGATTTAGCATAAAACATTGAAGATTAAGCGTTTTCATTGGACGAAATCACAAAATTGTGATATTTTGACAGGTGAAAAAAATAATCAATATAAACCGGAATGATTGGCTAGATTTAGCATAAAACATTGAAGATTAAGCGTTTTCATTGGACGAAATCACAAAATTGTGATATTTTTACAGGTGAAAAAAATTATCATTAATTGTGTTTTCTTGATGATCACAAAAGGTAGTCATATAGATAAAAACTTACTGTTGTTCCAAAGTGTTTTTTAGATAATTCGAGAAAAAAGTATCACAGCCGTAGTTCTTGCAGATAAAATATAAAGATAAAACGATAATTCGCCTTATCACTACCACGCCCTTCAATCTTCAATGTAACTCGCGAAGCATAAACTCTTAAATAAGCCGGTGAAATTAAAAAAATTGACTAACGATTCTGGTCGGACCAAATCGACAGCGCGACAAAAATCTATAGAAGAGGTATTTCAATTTAAATATAATTTATTGCTTAGTAAAATAAAGTGCATTCTAATATACAAAATTAAAAAACAAACAGAAACTATGTAAACATTCATAAAACCTTAACTAAAAAAATTAAACTAAGCAAATGCTGTTGATTGAATAAAATTCAGACACTGGTATTCCATTAACACCCATAATTACCAGTAAAAGGATGCTACTCACATAGTATAGTAAATGCCTTAACACCCCATTTGGGTTTCACCGCTTTCTCATTCTAGATCCATTTTACGGGGTGGATCAGTCCACATTATCATTGTTTTTGTTCGCTTATATGTCTCCATTTGTTCCAGTTTTTTGTCTTCTGTTTCCATTTTGCCCTGCTTAGGTCCTCCTCTTGTTCAGTTAACCATTTCGATCTGGGTCGACCACGTCTCCTTTTTCCTCCTGAGTGCCATAATACCGTAGCTTTGATACTGTACCAGCAGCACATATGTAAACTTAAAAACAAAGTGCTAAGAACACACAAAAATTAAGATTATTAGCACTATTCGTCAAGATACTTAAATATGCAGAAGATGTATCCTAACACCGACTGCTAGAATGACAAGGAATAGTAAGAATACTGCGATGGCGTAGGTTTAGATTGCGAATGTCCGTTTGAAATCTTATAAACTAACATCTTGTGAAAGAAACTTAACATGTAAATCCTACGCCGACTCTTCATATTTACCCAGCCCGAAATCTTCAGGACACCAGAGACATGATTACGACGACGCATAGCATATAAAGCGCAAGCAGGATTTCTGAACTTTTTAAATCCTAGAAGAAGTAAAGCTATCAAGGACAAGGGCCGTAAAGAACATCACAGAAATTAACATGACTCAGGACAATGGAGTCGCATAGTGTCTTACGTACACCAACTGGTAAACACTTACGAAAGGGATAAATTTGCCTTAAAGATAAATAGGCTTTTTTTACTAAATAAAACAAAGACTGACGTCCACCATCAGACTCAAATCGCTGGCCACCGATAAAACACCCAACATATCATTGCTAAGCTTCAAACGTAGATTCTGCTGAAGAAAATTATGGTCTCGATTCTTGCAGAAAAGGAACACAGAGGACTTTTAAGGTTTAATATTTAAGCAATAATTATTTGCATTTGACATTAGACGAGTTAAATCTTCATTGATTCCTTGATGCAAAATGGAAAGTACAACTGCGTATCATCGGCATATAGATGATACCTGCAGAACTTCAAACTACGATATAAATCTGAAGTATACAGCAAGGGACCCAAAATAGATCCCTGTGACACAACAGTGGATTCATGTTTGTTAAAAATGCTATAGATTCCATTAATAATTTGTTTAATTTCAGATGACATGACAGATAACGTCTGACACGTGCTGTACGTCAGTATTCATATGACAAATAATATCTGACAACTGACAATTACTAAGTTACATTACCGTTAACCTAATTACTTACAGTACACAAAATTTATAGTAAAATACATTGTTGTAATGTATGGAGTTAAAATCAAATAAAAACGCAATTTATAAATATTCATTACATCGCATAAAACAACGTAAAAAAATGTTACTAACTACAAACGAATCTATAATTTTTTATTTGTTAAACATTTTTGCCTTTGAAACGATTTTGTTTGAACTTAATTTGCTCAAAACACATACATCCAACAAACGCGCTTATAATGATCAGAAATTGCATTAAAAGAAAATAAAAAACAAGTTCACTAACTAAGCCTTTAAAGAAAAATTTTTGTTCGATTGCTCTAGAAAATTATTCATGAATTCTCAAAGGATTCAACTCATTTTTGTTATCAGATTTTCGCTTTGCGCTTTATACGCGATCATTTGCTATATTTTTCTTGGACTTTCATCCTGTCTGAATAAAAGTATCGCAGAATATGATAGCGCCAATTTTATTTCGATAGCTGCTTTATTCCAGAATTTCATTTTGCTTCATAAAGCATAACGGTTATTTGAAAATTGATTCTTAATTGAAATAACTTTACCAAAAAATCGTTTTTAATAGTAGTTCCGTTGACTGGAATTTTAAATTTGCTCTAGAAACCGATTTTACAAATTTATATGCCAAAGAAATATTAGCAGATTTGCATTTGTGGGGTGAATTTTTATACATATTAATTTTCTCGAATAATGCAAATAATTTCTATAAAATTAGATGCTTTAATAAAAGCAAATTTATATAAATAATAATAATAATAATAATAATAATAATAATAATAGTTTAAGTATATTAGAAACCTAAATATCATTTTTGAAGACCTGTTCAAAGATATCCCACACGTACCTATGAGTATGATGAAAAAAAATGAGTACAGTTTTAAGTTATTTATTTCTTCTAATTTTGTGCAAAATCTTAAAAAAACTTTGGTGCAGCCTTGTCTCTTTAACGGCTACGAAAACCCTCTGGGCTCCTGGGTATAAGGTGGTTCACAGAATACAATTACTTACCAAGTTTCAACAGTATAGTTCTTAAAGTTTCGGGAAAAAGTGGCTGTGACATACGGGCGGACGGACAGACAGACAGACATGACAAATCTGTAAAGTTTCCGATTTTTGCCATTTGACTATGGAATCCTGATACAAAAAAAACATTAAATTAAAAAAAGTAGAATTTTTAAGAGTTTTCATTTATTTTTCGAATTAAAAAAAATGCATAAACGGTAGGGAAAATTTTTATGGATTTTCGCATTTTTTGCTCCTTTTTCCCTTTTTTTAAATTTGTTCAATTTTCTTTTCTTTCCTTCTCCTGCTTTATCGGTTTCATCCAGTTTTTTCGCTTGTTTTCAGTTTCTTACCCATTTTTCAGTTATTTCTGTTGTTTTGTTTTTAATTTTTTTATTTTTTCTTAATTTGTGCGAGTTTTTTCAATTGTTTGTCAGGTGTTTTTTTTCTGTTTCTATTGATTTTTATCGTATTTTCTTGTTCTTCGATTTTCCACGTGGTATTTTAATTTTTTTTTATTGTTATTTTTTAATTTGATATATATCACTTTCGTTTTCCCCTATTTATAACCGTTTTTTTTAATTATTTTTGTTTTTTAGATTTTCTACATTTTTTCGTATATTATATTTTTTTCAATTTTTTTTTTACTTTTTTTTTCGGTTTTTGGCCCATTTTAACAAAGGGGTTATTTCGTTTTTACGTTTTTTATCTTTTTTCTTACCATTTTTTCATATTTTAATATTTGTTATTTTATTGACGAAGAAGACAAATCTCAATAATCTTTCTATCTGTTTTATTTATAAATTGAAATACAACCCCATCTACCAATTGTCTCCGCAACGTAGATGTTAAATGTTGGAATAAATTTATATCGGTAAAATCATAGCATATAAAACATCAAGGGTAAAATAAGTTAGGTACACCTCCATCTATTAGGAATCCAAAGAACTAAATCATAAATACAGTTTTGAAAAATTAAGTTGTCTTTTTTTGTATTTTCCGTTAATTACTGTTTATGTTTCTTACCGTTTAAACTCTTTAAACCTTCCCTGAACTTTCAGAAATAATTCAAAACCAAAATTAGTCAGATCTCGACTCTTGGCGAGACTAACGAACAGTAATTCAATTTTATTTATATAGAAGATTTAATATCGATAATTTAATGTTAAACTGTAAAACTTTTCAGACTACCTTCGTATTTCTATTAAATCGAATGATTTAACACGATTTATATAAGATATATGCAAATGGAAGATATACTGTATTATAAAATAGCTAACCCAAAAAGGCGCAAGAGTATACCTAAGTAACGATGAAAAACAACCATCTATTTAAAATCATTATTCCAAAACTTCGAGAGGTGGTTTGTTTCAGTTGAATAGGCGATGAATATTTTTGCATAAGGAATTGAACATGAAATGACCAAAATTGTTAACTTTAATACTGTTGTAGTTTTGTTACGAAAAACTAAATTTAGTAAATAGTCGAGGCAATGAAGCATTTTAGGTAATAGGAAATCTTTTAGGATAGGACGGATCGGAATGCGGTTTTTTGCATTTGCTTTCAAAAATTATTTATACCATTCCTACCTACTTTCTACTTAATACAAACCGGAAGTTGCATTGCTGCAGCAAAAAATGCTTTCAAAAAATGCATTTTTTGAGAGATTTTTTGGCAAATTTAATAACTTTGTAAATAAGAGTTAGAATTGGCCCAAGTTAGGTAACCAGGGGGTTTTGAGGTCGCTGATCACGATTATGATGTGTAAATTGACCCCTCGAACACCTGGAGCTCAGGAACGTCGACGAACGTCATCTTCGGGGGACTTTCCCAAACTTCATGCCAGGAAGGAGATAAAATCGAGACCACGGGGTGTTTTGGGTCGCTGAATTCAAATATGGCTCCAGCGAACACCCCAAGGACACCTGGTGCGCACTAACCTGGATGCGAACGTCATCTTCAAGAATTTTCTTGGAAATAGCGACAAAAACGAACCGAAAATCATTATAGGGGCATTTTGTGTGCACTGAATCCGAATTTTATGTGAAAAACGACCCGAGGTTAGGGCGCACCAGGTGTCCGTGGGGTGTTCGCCGGTGCCATATTTGACTTCAGCGCCCCAAGAAACCCCCAGTAACGATTGTCGTTTCCTATTTTTCAGTTGTGTCTGAGAAAACCTCGGAGATGACTTTCAGAGCCAGGTTAGGGCGCACCAGGCGTTCGGTGGGTCGTTTTCCACATGAAATTTGGATTTAGCGCACACAAAATGCCCCCCTAAATGATTTTCGGTTCGTTTTTGTCGCTATTTCCAGGAAAATTCTTGAAGATGACGTTCGCATCCAGGTTAGGGCGCACCAGGTGTCCGTGGGGTGTTCGCTGGAGCCATATTTGAATTCAGCGACCCAAAAAACCCCGTGGTCTCTATTTTCTCTCCTTCCTCGCATGAAGTTCGGGATAGTCTCCCGGAGATGACGTTCGTCGGCGTTCCTGAGCTCCAGGTGTTCGGGGGGTAAATTTGAACATCATAAGCGTGATCAGCGACCTTAAAAATTCCTGGGTACCCAACTTGGGCCAATTCTGACTCTTATTTACAAAGTTATTAAATTTGTCAAAAAAAAACTCTCAAGAAATGCATTTTCTGAAAGAATTTTTGGCTGCAGCAATGCAACTTCCGGTTTGTACTAAGTAGAAAGTAGGTAGGAATGGTATAAATAATTTTTGAAAGCAAATGCAAAAAACCGCATTCCGATCCGTCCTATCGTAAAAGATTTCCTATATTTGACCTTTTTAGTGCTTTATTGCCTCGACTAAAATACCATATTTAAAATTTAAAATTTGTGTTGTTCTGATACAGTCAGTTATACAGTATACAGTTATTTAATACGTTTAGAAAATGATGATAATATATAAATTTAACAACAATACAGAGAAACAAACACAGAAGTACCGTATGAAAATAAAAATTTCCATGGTTCCAGAAATGTGAATACATAGACCAACAAATAGGATGGACTAGAAGCTTAGAATCGTGGAAGACGTTAATAATGTGAGCACATCAGAGATGGATGACAACACAATATAGAGCATTTCGGATAGCCTATAGGAATTTTTTTTAAGGAATTACTAGTAGAAAAACGACCTAAGACAAAACAGAATTAGAAGAGAAGAATAAATATATCAATAAAGAAAGCTGTATAAGAACAAAGAGGCTTTTAAATTTTACAAACACGAAAAGAACCTAGAGCATGGAGATTGACCTACTAATAAGCGGCCCAAATTGTGAAATTTGAGGATTAAAAAACAGCTCCAGATTATGGTCACGATATGGTCACTAAGTTAGACTAACTGGTAATCCATACACTAGCTTTTCCAACGTGTTTAAAATATCAAGGTCATCGAAAAAAAATTATCATCTCATATTAATCAAACATGGCTAAATCAAAAAATTGGTCACATAATGGTCAGCATGTTTGGATGAATCTTGTATTTCAAAGAGGTGTAACAAAAAAGAAATTAGATTGATTGAAGAACTTACTCGTACTGGGCCAAGAATTACTAATCAGAACGAGAAAGAGTCGATAATTTTACTGTTTACGGCACATTTTTGAACTACAACTATGAAACTAAGTAATTCTTACCGATATACGCACGGTCACAATAGTTTTGTAAAATTGTTACAAAGAAAATATACAATACTACAATAAAGAAAATAGTAATGTATAACTGCGAAGTAAATCTGCGAAAAGAACGAATCATACACAGATCAAGAACCACATAGATGGATTACTGTAGTAGGCAGCGGAAAAATCAAGTTCAGAGCAAATTACAATAAAAAAATCAGATAAACGATGGGAGAAAAACTCTGACAAATGATGGAAGTAAAACATGATATCACAGATGAAATACGAATAATAATAATTATAATATTGTACGGACACAATAGTAGAATCTCAAAGAAAGCGTTAGAATGAAACCCATAAGGACGAAGAGGACGATGAAAGGTATCGATAAGAAAATAAGAAAAGTCCTGGAAAATGACGTATGGATAAATAGGGAGAAATGGGGATTAGGAATTATTTTACATATTAATAAATAGGAACTAAGAATTGTGTGTGCTTTATAATAAAAGGCCGTACACCTATGGATGTGAAAATTGTATGTGTTAATTGTAATAATAATAATAATAATCCTTTATTTCCTAACAAATGTTAATACAAATATGGTTTTATAAATTATTTTACAATTTGTATGGAAATTAGGTACCTCCTTAGGAATACCTGTATTGGAGGTTACCATCATTTATAGATAAAAAGTCTTTTAATTGCATAACATTTTTTTTCTTAAATACATTTTTTCTTTTAAATTAATTTTCTTTTTCTATTTTTTTTTGTGTGACGCAGTGGTGCTGGTGGAGGAGAGGGTCGACAAAATAAAAAAAAGTCATTTTAAAAATATGAACGAAAACAAAATTTTACTTTTCCACAACAAATATATAAATCTATATGACTTGTATAAAATAGAACTGTTGATGACAGTTCGATAAAAAACGAAAATTAAATTCAGTACCTATATCAGTTCTTTTCCATTCAAAGGAAAAACATATAATTTAAAGAAAAAGAAAACAATTATATTGAGAAATATACACTGAACCCAGAGAGGACCAGAGGAAGCAGGAGACGGTGGTAGAAGGAAGATTACCACAATAGATACCAAACAACAAGAAGAGAAAAAGAAAGAGGGGTAAAGAGAAATATTTTTTGTACTAGCAGCTGATTAACATTGGACGTGAACCAGAGAAGTTAACAGGTATAGAAAAGCAGAGAGGACACAGTTGAAAGTGTAAGAGAACAGAAAGAAAAAGCTTACATGTATAGAAAAAATAAAAAGGGGTTGAGGAGAAAGACAATAGATAGAAAGATACACAGCAGAAAGAAGGAGTGGGAGAGAAGTGCAGTAGGAAGAAGAGAAAGAAAAGATTTTTTTATATTTACGTTTTTTTTTTATTAGGACAATCAATTTGGAAATTGCAGATTCTACGAGCAGTAATTGGAGGATGTTAACGCTGGAAGGTCCTTATCAATATATATGTCAAAAATTTATAGAGTTTCATCAATTAACTTAAACTGTCATCTTTTAGAAATTCGTAGAACCAAAGAAATAGGAGATATTTGGGTCCGTATTATGCTGTATTTAAATACGAAGTAGAAGTATGTGTTTAATCTGCTTGTCAAGTTCCAAACTATTTATTACAATATGAGGCAGATACAAAATACGGAAATTATCATCTTCAGAGGTGGGTATGGTTAAAGTGGATAAATTTGTCAGCAGAACATTATTCATTTTCACCAAACTTGTAGTATTTCCCTTTCACGCGCTCTGCGTTGCGTTATTATAAAATTAATATAAGAGTGAGTTATTGTTTCAACATCTCACCTAAAAGAGATATAAAAAGAAAATTTATTACATTTAGGGACGAGGAGCAGATGGCGCTACATGCTTACTTAATAAGATACGAGAAAACTGAATAGTAGATGAAATCTAGCAATGAGTTAAATATTTTTTGTTTTAGAAATGGTATACGCGGTAATAATTTATGAAATGTAATATCTAGGTACGTCTTTACATATAAATTAAATTTCATCACAGACTCTTTAACCAGTAGTCACAATTTTAATGATTAATGAACAGGAATTTTTCAAATAGGAATTTTATTTTATTTTTGCTATTCACCTTTTTGTAAATCTCATAAAAGCACATAAATGAACATGTATTGTTCTTCAGAATATGTACAAATGGAAAACAATCCTTTTTAAGTTTTTATTTTTAATAACTTCTACCATCAACAAGTTTCAGTTTTGCTTTTTTTAAAACTATTTCTCGTCAAATTATTTTTACAACAAAAATATCCTTTTCTGTATCCAGTCATTGCTAAAGGGTATTTAAATAAAGCATGATTTTATAACTCACAGACTGTCTCGAATAAGTTCAAGGAAGAGAGGATTTTTATGAGCTTTGCCTTAGGGAAGTTTCTTTCTTACCCTTTCATTTTATGCCCCACGTAAAATGTACACAACTCCTCTTGTCACATGAAAGAAAAGAAATCAACTCTATACTAAATATCCAGTATATACGATACACAAAACTAATGGAAAGTTCTTTATATTGATATATCACTTTTGTTAAAATTTAAGAAATAGAAAAAAGATATGAAATAGGAAAAGTTTTAAATATAAAAGCCTTTAGACTTTGTCTTTATAATTTTAAACTATTTAAATTATAAAAGTCATGCAATTTCAGTTTGATAACAAATTCGTAGCAATTAAAAACACGGTCAAAGAGTAAATTTACGCACTCTAATGTTAAATTTTGTGTGACAGTGAGTTGACATGGGTTGTGAATCACGAATGTATAATTTCTCACCTCTTTCATCAAAAAAGCTTACACGCATTAATCGCGAATATAGAGTGTTTAGTGACAAAAGCATGTCAATTTTTATGTGTGGATTGATAGCAAACAGGATATCGCAAAATTATGAAAGAAAAAGAAAAAACCGAAAACCACCAATTTCCATTAAAGTAACAATTCTTTTTGCTGTAGGTTCTCTTCCTTTCTGGCCAAGTTCCACAAGACTGGCTCATTCTGGAATAGTTCTTAAAATTTAGTGTATAAATATTTAAATATTCTCTGAAACTTCTTTGTGTTACGGAATTTGTGGTTTGGTTTGATTTGCCGCGAAGAAGTAACTCCTATGACAAGTGATAACGTCCAGATCTGATCTAGAATTGATGTCAAACTACATTGAATGGCAGCTAATTGATAAAAATATTCTTGAATATTTGTGTGTGAGATCACGATAGTTCTAGAGTAAAGTGTGGTACATACAAGCGTAATAATTAAAATAATTTCCAATTGCGCTAAATATTTATCTTAACAAATATTATGAGTTGCATAATAATTGAGAAACCCCGTTAATGTGTTTACAGATGTGTAAAGAGACTATTTTTAAATTTATTCATAACCATATTCCGGATCAAGCTTAACTCGACCTTTTATGTACTACAAGTCCATGAATAGCCTACAAATTACCCTAATTTAACTCTTCTGAATACATCTACGAACCGCAACTGCTGTATATATATACTATATCTAATTATAAATAACTAAAAGGATCTACTCTGCATTTCTGGTAATGTCCCTTGGCGACTAACACATAACCTATCACGGCAAATTAATATATTTGCAAATTACTACTGTAGGTACATACCAAAAACACAGAATTAGCATAATTTTGCAGTTTTAAGTAAGGATTCGTTTCTAATGTGATAGCGGAAATTTATTTGATTAAAACCAAATCCTCCGTTAAATTCTTACGAATGAGTGTGGGAGGTTACAATACCATTAACATACATTCCTGAAAGAAAAACAAATGTACGTTTTGTTAATCCAAAAAAAACATATGTCCAAGATTAGAACTTTATCCATAAAGAATCAAGTAGTTACTTGAAGATGAGGATGTGTATAAAAGAATAAATTCTAGATTTTATAATATCTTTTAGTTTCTAGAAAGTCTTACACCTCTAGTCTAAATAACTGCATATCAAATTCTGTTCTACAAAGATGGGTTGAAAATTACGAAGGCTAAATATTTGGACATATAAAAGCTGTCGGTGAAGCGCGTGCATTATAGGATTAAAAACAACGTGTTGATGATTCAGGACAATGGTAATAAAGACTATTTCTTTCGTTAATATATTAGAATGAATCATAAAATGTCTACATGACAGTCCATTGGACTAAACCCGATGAACTGATTCCAAAGCGTGGAAAGACACAACAGTCTGCTGGCAAGGTTATGGCATCAGTAATTTAGAATACGCAAGGTACCTACTACATTCATCGACTATCTCAAAAAATATAAGACCATCAACAGCGATTATTGTATAGCGTTGGAGCACCTGAAGGGTGAAATAACGAAAATCCGATCGCATGTGGAAAAGAAAAAAGTTCTGTTTTAACAGGACAAAGCACTATACCACAAAATATTAAAAATGATCGCAAACTTACATATATTACCTTATAAGATTGTTTGATAGAAAGAAATTTAACACTGATGAAGAGGTAATCGCTGAAAATATTGTAACGGGATAACCGTAACGGAAGGGACCTTAATTTAAAAGATTGTTGTTGACAGTTGATTTTTAGAAGTTTGTAAAAAAATCAACTGACCATTTTAAATAATGTTTCTAGAAAATTCTAGAAGCTTCTAAACACACTAACTAGATTAAATAATGTTGTATATAAGGGGATGCACGGACAGTTAACGTCAGTTCGAGTCAAGTGTTCAGAAGAGTTCATTGTATTGTCAAGTAGTTAGACGTTATCCAGCAGAGTTCAGTGTATCTTAACAATTTTGTAAATAAATTGTGTAAAAAGCCCCCATACGTGTTTCAAATTGGTGTCAGGTGTGGGGTGAAGATACAAGAATGCCTGGAAAAAAGATAAATGAACTATTGGTGGCAGAGCTCAGAAGAGAGCTTGAAGAATTGGAATTGGAAACTACTGGGAGCAAATCCGTATTGTTGAGAAGGCTCCGTGAATACTACGTAAATAATAATGTGGACCCTGACGCTGTCGAGTTTGAAGACCCAGTTCAAAAAGCAATTTCCCAGCTGAAAGAGGAGCTATCAGGACAAATGACGAACCAACAGGAGGAGCTATCCAGTCAGATGAAGTCCCAGCGCGAAGATATGTCCCAGCTATCACAACGAATGACGAGCCAACAAGAAGAACAAACTCAACAACTTTCCCGGCTGCAAGAAGACCAAGCTCAACAACTTTCCCGGCTGCAAGAGGAGCTATCAGGACGCATGACGAGCCAGCAAGAGGAGCTATCCAGTCAGATAAGAAGCCAGCGCGAAGAGGTGTCCCAGCTATCACAACGGATGTCTACCCTACCAGAAGAGTTATCCAGTTCCTTCTTCCAGCAAATATCACATCTTCGTGACGAGCAAAATCAGCAAGTTGCCAACTTGAATCAGCAGGTAGACAACTTGAATCAGCAAGTGGACAACATGAATCAGCAAGTGACCAACATGCAAGACGAGCAAAACCAGATCAACCAGCAAGTGCAGTCCGAGATAAGGAAGCTTCAACAAGAACAGGAAGCTAGCCGCCGAAACCAAACCATCCACCACGGCGACGGAGATGCAAGAAGGATGGAAACCTGCCACGCAGACGTCGAACGACAAAGAAGCGAGGAGACGACCCATGTACGAACGACGATGAAACCCCCGACCTTCGACGGGAAGACTTCCTGGCCAAATTACCTGAAACAATTCGACGCAGCGGCCAGAGCTAATGGATGGTCATCCCAGGAGAAAGCATTGTCCCTAACCGTAGCTCTGCAAAGCGAAGCTTTAGACGTCTTGCAATCATTGACGCCGGATGAAGCTGACAACTTCGAGTTATTGGTGAATCGTCTAGAGATGCGTTATGGTCAAACTCATCTACAACCTGTGTACCGAATGCAGTTAAAGAGCCGAAAACAGAAAAATGGAGAAACTATCCAGGAATTTGAAGCAGATGTAGCAAGAATGGTACGACTTGCGTATTCAAATGCAGCGGAGGATTTCCTGGAGTGCCTAGCAGTCCAAACCTTCACCGATGGTCTTCGAGACGTCGAGTTGCAGCGCGCTGTACGGTTGGCGCGGCCGAAGACTCTTGTAGACGCCTTGACCATTGCCCTGGAGTTTGAGGCGGCGACGGAGGCCTCACGTGGAGTTGCTCGACTAAAGGAAATCACCGGTAACTACGACCATGCCGTTCATTCCGTTAGCGACGTTGAAGCGGTAGTAGAGAGGTTTATGAAGTTATCTCCAAAAAGAAGGCGCCCAGTGAGATGCTGGAACTGCGGGGAACTAGGCCATATAAGAAATACTTGCCCCCATAAAGAAAAATCTCCTGCTGAAGTACCCCTGCAGCAGGAAAACTTTAAACGGGTCGACTCCTGGAGGGCGACTTCGACCCCAAACATTCCCGGAGTCCCTCACACCATTAAATTGGCAACTCTGCGACATCACGTGGACAGCTTATATGTAGATGGCCTCCTTGATGGGAAGAATATTAGCATGCTGGTAGACACTGGAGCTACAAAAACTATCGTCCGACCAACCATCATTATGCGAAATAAGATGTTGCCTACCAGTTGGAGACTGCGTACCGCTACCGGAGATTCTGCTAGAGTCTACGGTGAGATACAGGTGACGCTACAGTTTGGTTCAACCTCTCTTGTTCACTCAGTGCTGGTGGCTGACGTTGATGAAGATGTTGTTCTGGGCATGGATGTTATGCTCCACTGTGGTTTTCATTTGGATCTTCGCCAACGTATCCTTCGTACTGGTAATGAAGAAATATTCCTGCACCGAAAACAAGTTGACAATGCCTCGATTAAGCTAATCGATGATATCGAACTTCCGGCAAGCTGCGAATGTGTCGTCACAGCGCGGTTGGATGGACTGGAGCCAGATGGTGCCCCAACCATGATAGAGCCGAAGAACCATGACCATGAATTGGGAAAAGGACTCCTTGTGGGTAAGACTCTTGTTAGATCCGCCAAAGAGGTACCCATCCGAGTTATCAACTTGAACGATCATCCAGTTCTTCTCCGAAAGGACACGGAAATGGGAAGTTTAGAACCAGTAATGGCCATAATTCACAAGATAAATGTTACGGAAACAGATGAGACCAACGAAATTGAACAATTAATGACAAAATTAGACCCCTCTTTGTCAAAATTAGAAAAGAAACAGGTAAGAGATCTACTTTACCGTTATAAACCTGTATTTGGTTCTAAAAATAAACTGGGAAGAACTGATGTTGTACAACATAGAATTGACACTGGTGATGCACGTCCGATTCGACAGGTACCCCGAAGGATGCCTCAAGTTAAAAAGGAAGAAGCAGACAGAGCCCTTAAAGAAATGATTCAAAATGGCATAGTCGAACCATCCAGTAGTCCGTGGGCTTCTCCTGTGGTATTAGTGAGAAAGAAAGACGGATCAATGCGGTTTTGTGTCGACTATCGAAAGCTAAATGATGTCACTAAGAAGGACAGTTATCCTCTGCCAAGGATTGATGATGCCCTCGACGCTTTGGCGGGTTCTACTCTGTTTTCTACCTTAGACCTTAAAAGTGGATACTGGCAAGTTAAAATGAATCCTGCTGACAAAGAAAAGACTGCCTTTACCAGTGGATTAGGGTTATGGCAATTCACAGTCCTTCCATTTGGCCTCTGTAATGCTCCTGCGACGTTTGAACGACTAATGGAGAACATCCTACGTGGTTTGTCATGGGAAACTTGTTTAGTTTATCTAGACGACATCATCATAATGGGTAAGACCTTTAAGGAACATTTATCTAACCTGGAAGAAGTTTTTAAAAGATTACAGAACGCTAATCTAACATTGAATGTTAAGAAATGCCACTTGTTCCAGAGACAAGTCAACTATTTAGGACATAACGTAAGCAAGGATGGCGTTGCTGTTGACCCCGCTAAGATACAAGCCGTTCAGGAATGGCCAATCCCTATCGACAAACATCAGCTCTGGAGTTTCTTGGGTCTTTGTTCCTATTACCGACGATATGTCAAGAATTTTGGTGACATCGCCAAACCCTTGACACGTTTGACAGAACAAGATAAGTCCTTCTGTTGGGATCAGGAATGTCAAAATGCGTTTGAAATATTGAAGAAACAGCTTACGTCAGCACCTGTTCTTGCTTATCCACTTCCTGATGGTAAGCTTATTCTGGAAACCGACGCCAGCAATGTGGGAATTGGAGCCGTCTTGTCACAGCTACAAGACGGTAAGGAAAGAGTGGTTGGTTACTTCAGCAAAACTTTATCGAAAGCTGAAAAGAATTACTGTGTAACTCGGAGGGAACTGTTAGCAGTTGTAAAATCCGTCGAACACTTTTATAAATATCTGTATGGCAGAAAATTCCTGATCAGAACAGACCATGCTAGTTTAAAGTGGCTACTTAGCTTTAGGAACCCAGAAGGACAGATAGCAAGATGGCTCGAAAAACTGCAGGAATATGATGTTGAAATCGAGCACAGACCTGGAACCAGACATCATAATGCTGATGCACTTTCCAGAAGACCATGTCGACCTGATTGCCCCCATTTTACCCGTATGGAGCAGAACGAGGAAAAACTTGCCTTAGTTAAGGTTGTGCCAGAAGACGAGAGCTCTATGCTGGAGGAGCAACAAGAAAACGATCCCGTTCTGAGAAAGATTAGGGAGTGGAAGAGAATGGACCGTCGTCCGTTGTGGAGAGAGATATCCTCATCCTCTCCTGCTTTAAAAGCATACTGGTCCCAATGGAACTCTTTAATTTTGGACGAAGGGCTCGTTAAAAGACTTGTAGAAAATTCCGAGGGCACAGAAACAAGGAAACAAATAGTGGTCCCAAGAAATGCTGTACCAGAAATTTTAAAACTGATGCATAATGATAGTTCTGGAGGACATCTGGGTATCACGAAAACGCTGCAAAAGATCCGAGATAGATTTTACTGGGTAAATTGCACCAATGATGTTAAAGATTGGTGTCGTAAATGCACTACATGTGCTGCCAGTAACGGTCCGCACCGGAAACCGAAGGCGGAAATGCAGCAATACCTGGTTGGAAGTCCTTTTGAAAGAATCGCAGTAGATGTATTGGGGCCACTTCCACAGACCGATGTAGGAAACAAGTACATCTTTGTTGTAATGGACTACTTCACTAAATGGGTTGAAGCATATGCAGTTCCCAATCAGGAAGCTACCACTTTAGCAGATATATTGGTTGAAGAATTCGTAAGCCGATTTGGGGTACCATTAGAATTACATTCAGACCAAGGAAGAAATTTTGAGAGCAAGCTGTTTCAAGAAGTTTGCGAAAGATTAGGCATCCACAAAACGAGAACCACAGCGATGCACCCTCAGTCTGATGGAATGGTGGAACGAATGAACCGGACTATAACCAACTATCTGTCAAAAGTGGTGTCAGATTGTCAGAGGGATTGGGATCGACATATTCCACTATTTCTAATGGCAATTCGATCGGCCATCAACGAATCAACTGGCCAAACGCCTGCGAAGGTCCTGTTCGGTAGAGAAATGAGGCTACCATGTGACTTGGTGTTTGGTTGTAAACCTGGTGAAGAAATGGCACGTGAACAATATGTCACCGACCTTCAGAATCGAATGGAAAATATACACAACCTGGTGCGTGGAAAACTACAATTATCTAGTGATCGGATGAAGAGGTACTATGACACACGGACAATGGAAAAGAGTTACCAAGTTGGAGATTTAGTCTGGCTCTATAACCCCCGACGGCGTCGAGGTATTTGTCCTAAATTACAAAAGAACTGGGAAGGTCCTTACACCATCAAGAAGAAGATTAACGATGTCATTTATCGGATCGTGAAAATTCCCAGAGGAAAACCCGTCGTGGTCCATCACGATCGTTTGGCGCCTTACCAGGGAAACCACAGTGGAGATGCGCAGCAACTCCAAGAAGATGGTTTGGCTGGCTCAGGGAGTGTGCGGGATTCCGATGTAGAAAATAACATTTCAGGAGGAATGAATCTAAGGAGGGGGCAGTGTAACGGGATAACCGTAACGGAAGGGACCTTAAATTAAAAGATTGTTGTTGACAGGATCCGATCGCATGTGGAAAAGAAAAAAGTTCTGTTTTAACAGGACAAAGCACTATACCACAAAATATTAAAAATGATCGCAAACTTACATATATTACCTTATAAGATTGTTTGATAGAAAGAAATTTAACACTGATGAAGAGGTAATCGCTGAAAATATTGTAACGGGATAACCGTAACGGAAGGGACCTTAATTTAAAAGATTGTTGTTGACAGTTGATTTTTAGAAGTTTGTAAAAAAATCAACTGACCATTTTAAATAATGTTTCTAGAAAATTCTAGAAGCTTCTAAACACACTAACTAGATTAAATAATGTTGTATATAAGGGGATGCACGGACAGTTAACGTCAGTTCGAGTCAAGTGTTCAGAAGAGTTCATTGTATTGTCAAGTAGTTAGACGTTATCCAGCAGAGTTCAGTGTATCTTAACAATTTTGTAAATAAATTGTGTAAAAAGCCCCCATACGTGTTTCAATATGAAATTATCAATGACGATTACTATATAGCGTTGTTGAAGCATTCAGATCTAGTCCCCTCTTTGCACACCTCATAAGATGTTGTGATAGAAAGAAATTTAGTACTGATGAAGATGTAATCGCCGAAAATATCAGATCATCAACAGCGATTACTATATAGCATTGTTGGAACATCCAGATCTGGTCTTCTGTTTGAAAACCTCATAAGATTGATTAATAGAAATATATTTAGCATTGATGAAGAGATAATCGCCAAAAATATCATATCATCAACAGCGAATACTATATAGCGTTGTTGGAGCATTCAGATCAAATTTCGTATTTGAAGAACTCACAAGAATATTTGCTAGAAAAAAATTTAACACTGATGAAGAGGTAATCTTCGAAAATATCGGATCATCAACAGCGATTACTCTATAGCGTTGTTGGAACATCCAGATCTGGTCTTCTGTTTGAAAACCTCATAAGATTGATTAATAGAAATATATTTAGCATCGATGAAGAGATAATCGCCAAAAATATCATATCATCAACAGCGATTACTATATAGCGTTGTTGGAACATTCAGATCAAATTTCGTATTTGAAGAACTCACAAGAATATTTCCTAGAAAAAAATTTAACACTGATGAAGAGGTAATTGCCGAAAATATCAGATCATCAACAGCGATTACTATATAGGTACTGTTGTTGGAGCATCCAGATCTAGTCTTTACTTTGCAGACCTTATAAGATTGTTTGCTAGAAGATATTTAGCACTGATAAAGAAAATATCAGATCATTACTATATAGAGTTGTTGAAGTATACAGATTTATTGTCCTGTTTGCAGACTTAATAAGATTGTTTGCTAGAAAAATATTTAGTGCTGATAAAGAGATAATTGCCGAAGATATCAGATGATCAACAGCGAGTACTATATAGCTGTGTGGAGCATTTAAAGAATGATATAACAGAGAAACGACCCCAATTAAAGAGGAAAAATGTTTTTTTATCAAGACAAATCACCTTTTCACAAATCAAAGAAAACGATGGTAATAGTATTATAAGTTACAAGGTCGGTAGGTGACTTATTACAGTATGAGTTAGTTTACGGACGAGGCGACGTAGGAGCCGAGTCTGGAAATAAAAACGAGTACTGTAATAACACCTAACGACCGTGTATCGTATTATATTTTATTTCATCCTGTTTTTATAAATTAATAAATTCATAAAAATTTTAAAAATAGTTCGTAACTTGACTAGTTACGTCAAATTACCTTAACTGTCAGTTACTGTCAAATTTTTATTTTATAGTTATTATAGTGTTTTTAAATGTCAAAAATTAAAAGTAATTGTCTTCCCTAAAGCAATCAGAGCAGTGTTGCTAGGCAACACATCACATTACAGTACATGATACCGTAATGTTTTACTTACTGGCGCCGAATTGATTATAGGGAAGTTTATTTACTGGACAGGATGGAATAAAAATGTATGAATTAAGCTTTGACTTCAACAACCACCATATTATCCAGATCTAGTCTTCTGTTGAAGACGTAATCGCCAAACTTAAAGAAGTTAAAGAGGAATCTTATATAAAAATGGTAACGTAATTTGGTATTATCACTGTTGTCGTTGTATAGCTTTTTATGTATTTTTTCCTGTTCCTTTGTTTTTACGTTCTGTTTTTAAGTTTATCGTTTTGTCTAGTTTTTTTCTACTTTTGATCTTTTTCTGTTTTTATTGTTTAATTTTTTCCAGTTTTGATGCTTCTTCGCTTTTTCAGTTTACGCAATTTTTTGGTTTGTATTATTTTTTTCCGAGTTTTTCAGGTTATTTGTTACCGTTTTAACAATTTTTCTCATTTATTAAATTATTATCATTATTGGTTTAAAAAAATCCTTTCTCAATATTTATTGCCAACTTTTTTCATATTTTATTACTCATTATTCTATTCCGGAAGAAGACAAATTCGAATAATCTTTTTAACTATATTGTTTTGAAATTGAAATATAGCGCCACGATGCCGATTCGATGCAGCCTAGATGTCAAACAATGATATAGATTTGTATTTATAAATCACCGGACACTGCCATATCTAGGAGTTCACTTTGTATTGCAAGATTAAATTATCGGTTTTGCAATTTTTCGTTACTTTTTATTTATGTCCTGACTGTTTACTATACTGAACTTCCACAAATATTTGAATATCCAAATTGTTAGGTACAGCCATACAATTCATACAAACACAAGAAGATCAGCATCAAAACATCACTGACTTTTAGAGGATTTTCCATATCCCACGGAGGGTGGGATTTTTTAGTATTTACGTAGTAACACAACTTATCCTGGTTTCTTCTGTTAGATGTGGGGATTTAATGTTAAAAAATTTAATTAAGAAAACATTTACATTTATATGAAAAGTTACGAAATTTATATTACTAAGTTAACCAATGATTTAAAAAAATGTATCATTAAAACAACGTAACTGGGTGACGACGTAATTCCGTTTTAATTTCCGATAAATCAGGATAAGTAAACTAATTTCTAAGGACTTTAATGAAACGGTTGAGACTAGCTCGGCTGTATGGTAGATTGAAGGAAATGTATCGTGAACAAGTGGCTAATTGTAATTCAACAAAACAGGATGCAGAATCGTTAGTATTTACTTAAACTTTTTTACCACTTCATTTCATCCTGTTAAGAGGTCAAAGTTCTGAAAAAGCCATATCTTAAGAGCTTTTTCATCTCCACAATCCTGAATAACGTTTTTTTTATGAACTATACAGATCATGTCTTGTTTATACTTAATGTTTTATTTTATTCCACATTTAGAGTGTTTTATTATCAATATGAACTACGAGGGATATTTTAGAAATAATTCAAATCTTTAAGATACTGCTTAGTGGAGCAGTCTATATTATTCGCTATATTGCAACCAAAATCTTAAGGTTCGTACCGGCAGATAACAAAACTTTGTTTTATATTACTGGCACAGAACCTTTCTTTGCTACACATCAAAGATACACTGACAACAATTTTCGTATTTTTTAATAAAACAAGACAATTGTCTTTTCCTGATGTGTCAGACCCGGGTATATAAAGTAGAAGAGAGTACAATGGAAATCATTTATTGTAAGTTTTAAAATTTTAAGCAAGCAAGTAGTGTCCAAAAATAAATTGCAGTTATGAAACACGGATCTGTCCAGACATGTCACCGAGGATGTAATTTCTTTGATGCGGCATCAAAATACTGACAATCGACGGGTAATCCCGATATTATTATGATTTGATGTTACGCATATCCTCTAAAGCTACAAGGGCAATAATGACCTCCCGTAGGCTTTTGGGGAAAACATGAGCTTTTAAATCCAAAATGATCTATGGTTTATGTCTAACGGTTGCCAGACCCCTTAATCACTTATGCTGCTCTGGTGGAACAAAACAATGCAACAAAAGGCAATAAGAGAATTGTAAAAGATGTAATGACTGACTTATATAGAGATCATTGCTGCACTTGGGGTAATTCAAGACCTTCTTTCCTTGCATTTACAAGTAAAAAGAATTGCTCTCGAAAGTGCTTATGGGTTAACAAGGACTAAGTCCCTAAAACCCGTCGATCTTACATAACATCTTGGACTTCTAAGAACCGGGTCAACCCAATCCATAAAAAATCTTACATACATTATGTTTCTAAAACAAAATTTCAAACTCAAACTATTTATTAGTACTATTAAGTGTGAGTTAACACAAAACAAAATTGCTCAACTTACAAAAGGAGTCTTTACTTATTACACTAGTGGGTGTAAAAGGAGTAGGTATACGGGTTACAGGTGCTAACGTTAGGCTCTCAATAGTCCTGCGAAACATTCCTACAATGTTCCAAACAAAGCTTTTAGCAATAGACTTCTGTGCTCAAGAGTGCATTAAAAAACCTCTGAATTTAAACAGAATATTTATTGCCTCCGATAGCCAAGCTGCTTTAAAGGACACTTTCATCTCTGTAAAATGGGCAAAGGGCACATGGAAAATGCAGATGAAACGGCTGAACAATTTATCTGCAAATGCAGAGTAATTGTTCGCAACCGATATAAATACCTGCGGCAGGTCTTCTTAGATCAGGTCTTGTTAGATCAGTTCTCCTTAGGTCAGGTCTTCTTAGATCAGGTGACCTGGGACAATCGACCTGACTTATAATTTACAATTTGCATTCTACGCAGTGCCATCCACAGTGTTACACGACAGCGTTACGATACGAACTTTTGTTGTCTGTACGCACTTTTAAAGGGTCAGTACCCAGTTGCTCTTTTGTCCACTCCCAGCGGTTTTTGTTTCTGTAACACATTGAAGATTCTTCATTAAAATTAATAAACTAAGGGACGGCTATGAATTCATAAGCGAAACATCAATCATGCGAAGAAAATTTTCAGTGCTACTATTTCATCCGTTTTCCGCTTAAAAAAATAATTACATAAAACAGTTTTAGTTGTTTGCATTCATCACTGTCATCCAAGTAAACAGAAGAAAAAAACGTTTCTACATTACAACAATAATGGAGCAAAGATTCATTTTTGAAAATTATACATTTCTTTTTCGAATTGTATCAATTGATAAAAAATTCACTACAAACTTCGAAACAAAGTTTTTTAATTAAACAAGCGAAGAAGTCAGAGACTAGAAAATTTCACAGACCGCAAATAGAAGTTATGCAAATAATGAACTTTGCTTACCAAAGAACTATTTTGTGCGGCCTCCTCTTTAAAATTTAAGAGAGCAAAACGTAACAAATGATAGGGTTTACTCTCTCCAGAGCTACTGATTTTTCATTTCCACATACTGGAAAGATTCTGGTTGATTTGTTACTCAAATACAAATGGAAAGTCTTATGCCACACCATACATGTATCCACAAGTCTTTTACGTTTACTCTTATTTAAACGAGCTTATAGGTAAACAACATTTATTTCATTCTGTCCAGTAAATAAACTTCCCTATAATCAATTTGACGCCGGTAAGTAAAATATTACGGTATCATGTACTGTAATGTGTTGCCTAGCAACTCTGCTCTGATTGCTTATTAAGTGAAAACAATTACTTTTTATTTTATTTTAATTTAAAACACGAATTAACAATTAATACAAAAATTTTAAAATGTTTGACAGTAACTATTTTTAAAATTTTTATGAATTCATTAATTTATAAAAACAGGATGAAATAAAATACAATACGATACATGGGCGTTAGGTGTTATTACAGTACTCGTTTTTATTTCCAGACTCGGCTCCTACGTCGCCTCGTCCATAAACTAACTCGTACTGTAATAAGTCACCTCCCGACCTTGTAACGTATATTACTATTTTTATCTTTATAAGAGGTTTCTGATGCTGAATAAAAATGGTAAGCTAACTGACACAACAAACAGTACAAAATGTTGGGATTGATGATTTGATGATAATTTGACTTGGTGTTGCTACAATCCATCTGTCGATCTTTTACTGAATCTGAAACAAAATGGCTTCACCGATAAATACATATTAATTGAAAACAAAATTAACATTCATGCATAAAAATACTAAAATTGAATTATAAAAAATAATTAGCAACTAAATATACCTTATCACAAAATATCCAAATATTTTAAATGTTTTAAAAAATATATATAATAAAAGTGAACATTATGATATTAGTGACTTTTTAATATCTACGGTACCTACCTATATTATACATAGAATATTCCAAATCAGCATGTTTTTTGCTGTACTTTAAAGTGCATATATATTTATCCTTATCAAACATCATCTTTAAAAAACTCGATTTGAATTTAATTCTCGCCATAATTTCCCTTTCTGGATGCAACGTCAAATACTTCCTTCAACGTTTCCTTTTTATTGGTAGAAAAAGAAAATTTATGACATTTCAAAGTAGATATTAGCCATAGCTGAGCTTCCACTAAATTCCTTTACCACTGCTGTGCAATAAACTGACAGCGTACACTCATAAATACTAAAGTAAAAAAAGTACGTCTGTAGTTTGAATTTTTGTTGGGGGTTATCACCCCTATACTATCCACAACTACACGCTTGCTTGGACTATAAAAGCAGATACCAAAGAAAATATCTCCGCCCTGAAAAATCTACATTTTGCTGAGTCTGAAAGAATTTGAATTTTTACATATATGGGTGTTTTATTTAGAACATGGGTTGGCCTTTACAATCAAAAATTTGCTTTTTCACTTTTATGGAGCATATGACGGTTAAATACAAAGACAAAAACATAATAACTTACTTATATTTTATTGACTCAACAACAATGAGACACAAAAAATCATAGTCCACGATTCTGCTTGAATCTTTTTTATACACAGATTTTCTTTGTACAATGAAAATTAAATTAGTTAATATAAATATGATCTTTAAAGCTGGATAAACAAATTTGGCACTTTTCTAATATCAATAATTGTTCCAAAGATTATGTTCAATAATTTTTTGAGACTATTACCTTATCTCTGTTATCCAGCAGCTTAGCCAACAACCTTTTTACTTTTATAACAACTATAAGATAATCATCAACTATGATCTTCAGATAATCATTAACGAATATTTTAACTGTTACAACAATTTGATTAACTTTCAGCTGTATTGTTGAATGGTTCTATTATAAAAAAATTATATTGGCATAATCAAGTGAAATTTAATATTTATTTACCAATTATAAAATGTTCAAATAGTTATTTATGATATGAGTGTTAAAAGTGAGGTTTTATTTTGTGAGTGAAAACGTTTGTGAAATGAGCGGAGCGAATTGAACAATTTCACGAACAAAATAAAATCACTTTTAACACAAATACCATACAATGTTTTTTGTACAACTTCTCTATTTTGATAATGAAACGAGCGAATTTGCAATGACAATAAACCAAACCGTGTTAAAAGTAAACTAAACCGTGTTAAAAGTAAACTTGTTTACATGGCAACGTGTTAAAAGTATTTTTAACACGCTGCTATGTAAACAATCGTTTTTAACATTGTTTGCTATCATTAAAAGTGTCACTTTTAATGACAGTTGTACAAAAAATAATAAAGGTGATGCTTTTGGCGAACGGTGAAACAACGTTGATTTTCGGAGTGTGATCCAGTTGAGACCACATCTTTGTAGAATGGTATGAGCTTTCAAAGTGTAGCTTTGGTGATGGTCCGGATTGATGATGTTAGAAGTCTTCGTTAAATGTCTGGTGTTATTATAACAGACACTATATACTTAGAAGGCTTCCTGTGTGTCCGTGGAAGTGGTGTACCTGGTCTTCTGAGGATTGGCTGTGGATTATGCTCTTTAACGTTCGTGTAAATGGTTTGCTCAATATCTCCCGATGATAAAATGATTTAATTGCCGTTGACAAATCTGTGAGAACGTTTATGCCCGTTGTGTGTTAATCACTGGTACTCGATCCACGAACGGGACGCAGTCGATCAAGTATTATGTGTTGATTTGAAAGAGTGTTGCCCCAAACTGATATTTAAAACAGTTTGTTTTTCGGTGACTGTTTTACTAAATCCTATTTTTACCTCTTTAGTTATATAGTGACAAAAAAATCAGAGAACCAATAACATTCTCTTATCCATGCAAGTTATATTAACGCCTTTTTTGATTATTATTATCTATTATTATTATTTTATTTGATGTGGACTATTAAGCCCAATAAATAATATACAATCCAAATATCTATGGTAAATACATTACTATATGATTAAATAAAGAAACACCAACTATAACCTAAGGTATAAATACAAATAAGTGGGAGTCTAATTGGTTTTTGAAACTGTTAACGCTTTCAGAGTCTATTATTTCGTTTGGTAATCTGTTCCAGACATCAAAAAGTCTATTACTCAGAAATCCCTGTCTGTTACGGGTACGAATAGCTTCCTTCTTCAGTTTGAATGAGTTTCCTCGGAGTCTGTCGTCACAATTGAGTGGAAAGGCTACTCGAAGATTACCCAAGTTATATTTCATAATCCTGAAAGAAAGGATCAGCTCACCATGGAGGTGTCTTTCTTCAAACTTTGTGAGGTTTGCAATAGATAGTCTTTCTTTACACCTAGGTCTAACATGACCAAAGGAGAGTCTAGTTGCGCGCCTTTGTACTTTTTCCAACATATCTCGATCACGAACTAGGTCCGGGACCAACGTATTTGAGGATGGGTCGAATAAAACACTTATAGAGCCGACAGTAAAAAATTGATGAAATAGTTAAAAGAAGGTGGTATTTCAGATCTTATCCCTATATTCTACTTATTAAGGATGAAATTTATAGAATTAGTCTAGAATTCGATAGGTGTTTAAGTTAATTCTTTAGTATAAGACTCATTGTATTTATTTTTGTGACTACTTTGATAAAATAATTATCTAATTAAGTAGTGTGACTAATAACTAGTTTAAAGTCTTCTTTGCTACTGCAGAGTGAATACCATCAACTGGTAATTATACTGCTGAACTGATTTTTCATATCTTTTTATATCCAAACAATCAATCAGCTACATTTTTTACTTTTATGACAAAGATTTAATAAATTAACTTCCCAAATGAAGTTATTATGGCTTTTTCATTAAATCCTATTTCCTTTTCTACGACAAGGATTTTTTTGTATCTCATCCCTATCATACCTCAAAATGTGTTTTACTTAACTATTCCTTTATTAACTCTTTAAATTAATTCTTTTACCCCCCTTACCACCAATTACTTTTTCACTTCTTGGTCAAATTTGCGTACATTTTTTTAGGTGCACAAGTGCTTCTATGTTTTACTTTAGTGTTTACCTAGTTTACCAAAACCAATTCTTCGAGAATACGTTAACTCAGTAGTTTTACTTTATTTGCTTCCTTTCTTAACTATTGCTGATATATTTTTACTCTTGTCTACGTAATAATTTTTTCTTGAATATCTTAATTTTTATTTATTAAAAACAAACTGAAGAAAAGTGTATTTTAGATAGTATCTATATTAAGGTTCGTATTATGTCTTTTGCTTTATTTTTCTTTCAGCTGGTGTCGCAAGAACGCAAAATGAGTACAACAGCTTCACGAACGATGGCTGCAATGTCACTAGGATTTATCGTTCTTGTTACACCGTGGACCATACAAGAAGTAGTAGCTGCATGTACCGGAACACGTGCTCCTGCTGCTCTAGATTTTCTTGCAACTTGGCTAGCATTAAGTAATAGCTTTTGGAATCCTTTCTTGTATTGGCTATTAAATAATCACTTTAGAAGAATAAGTCGTGAACTTTTATTTAGCAAGGTAAGGCTCAATTAGTTTCAGATGTTTTTTATTTGATCTTAATCTTTCTTGTTGGTTCTCATTTTTGTCAATTTTTATTATACTCTTTATATCGTATTTTTGATGTGAAACATCTATAGCCGCACGTGAATCAGATTTCTCGCGTGGCGACCATAGAGATATAAGATATAGAGCACGTGAGCCATAGGAACGCACACAAGTGAAAGCCAGCACGGAATAGAAAGAGAGAGACTCGCCTGTTGCGCATGTGATTAGACAAAGATAAACCGACGCACTAGTTGTCCTCTATCTTTCTATTTCGTGCTGGTCGTATCGGCACCGACGCACTAGTTGTCCTCTCTCTTTCTATTTCGTGCTGGTCGTATCGGCTGGCTCCCGTGCTCTATATCTTATATCTCTATGGTGGCGACGGTGACGTATGATTCGTATGACGTAAAAAACCTAACGCATCGATAATATATAATAAAGAGATGTACTGATACCTTATATGAAATTGGTCTCATGTTTTGAGCGACGCCGACGGTGGCGCGCCAACAATAGGGGGAAGAAGCTCATCGATTCAAAAATTTGGCGGGACAGGGTATGAATTGTTTCATAAAAACCTAACTCGATTCCGCCTACTATCTATTCTATATATATAAAAATGTTTGTTTGTATAGGCAACATAATATACCGAATAAATACAAATTATTAGGTGAATGGTTATACAGGATAAGTTGTTAATAATATCGAGGTTTGAGGTATAAAATTCATGCAGGTTGAAATGGCATTTATATTAAATTTTTCACAAAAAATAAAAAATATCCTTTATAAGTATTGTTATTAAAAGAATCGTTGATATTGACAGTTGATATATGACAGCTGACAGATAATATTTTACATGTGACAGTAGAGATTTGACATTTCAAATTTGGCATTTGACAGTTGAAACTTGACAGTTGACATTTGATAGTTGCCATTTGACAGTTGACATTTGACAGTTGACATTTGACAGTTGACATTTGACAGTTGACATTTGACAGTTGACAGTTGACATTTGACAGCTGACATTTGACAGTTGACATTTGACAGTTGACAGTTGACATTTGACATTTGACAGTTGACATTTGACAGTTGACATTTGACAGTTGACATTTGACAGTTGACATTTGACAGTTGACATTTGACAGTTGGCATTTGACAGTTGGCATTTGACAGTTGATATTTGACATTTGACAGTAGACTTTTGTCAATTGACAGTTGCCATTTGACAGTTGACTTTTTTCAATTGACAGTGCAATTTTTTTTATAAATGATTATTAAATCGGTCGTGCATAAAAGTTTGTATGTATTTCGGGCGTAAACAGCGTTTATGGACCTTACGTGTTAATAGCCCTCGCCTGCGGCTCGGGCTCTTATTTACACGTTGCGGTCCATAAACGCCTGTTTTACGCCCTTGATACATAAATAACTATTATTTTGTATCCAAATTTTGTATTTGCTAATTTTATTACCTATATATATACAAGAAATAGATATTTAATTATTTTTAGCTACATTTGTTTCAGTAAAAAAAATTAACGACAAAAAGTGCAAAAATGCCATGTTATTTAAATTGGAAATGTCTTATGATTTAGGCACGGGTTAATGTCGATGTTTCACATCTGCCAGGCGTCCCGTGACGGCTCACATTTTTTTTTTTTAACTTTGAAACCATCAATATTATCATAAGCGTATTTTATTGCTTTCTCTTTACTTTATCTTTTTATCGACGTATAAAATTGTATATATTTTTTTAGTTCACTTACAAGAAATCAAATGAAAACAAACAGCAACACGACTTCCGTGAGTTTCAACACCAACCACACTGCTGCAGCAACATGGACGGTGTAATGGGTCACACGCAAGGCTGCGATTTTGAGGGACTTTCAGAAAAATATTGGGGTGAAATTCTCGAGAGGACTTTATCTTCGAGTTCGTTACATGCTCTCCAAAGAACATATTCGCATTCTCGGATGGATTCATGCAATGGTTTACAAGAAATGAGAGTTTTCGATAAGGCTATACCGGATTTATGAAAGTTAGATAAGACCACACAAACGTTCGATATTATGGTCAGCGAGAGCATGGGAAGTTCTTGTGAGACAGCTATCGTATCGAAATAAAAGTTTTTGTGGTCTTTTACTCCATAATCAGATCAACTTTAGTTTTCAGTTAAGTGTGAAAATTACCAATAAATAATTTATTGACTCTATCATCCTTTATGCTGAAATTGGTTTACAAAAATATTGTAAACTGATGGACGAAAGCAATATTAGTGTATTGTGTCGAAAGGGCAGAAAATGTACTTTAATAGCCTATGACTACAGCTAATGGGTGTTAAATTAATGACACTAAATAATAAAGGGACTATTGGAGTTTGAATCCAAAATCGACGATTTTCGTATTGAAATCTCCATATAAAAATCAGTAAATCATTTCTACTTTTTGATACCGTTGAAGATCATTTATAGTGTACTGATGACGTTATGTAACGTACTCATAACTTTATCATACAGTAGTAATGACGTTATCCAGCGATTCTTAAAATATGGGTTAACTTGGTAAGGGAGCGTAGTAACTTAAAAAACAAAATTATATTTTTATTGTCAAATATTTAACTACAAACTTATATCTAGCCTAGTTCTTCGAATGCAAGGACTACTGGCTGACCTGCGCTTGTTTTGTGGCACACAATCTCTGTAAGTTGGGTTCCACATTGCAAATGGAGTGGAGTTATTTTTCTAGTTGAAACCTATCTTAATATTTAGATTTTAACGAAGCAACAGCAGAAAATCCTGTAATAATTAAGTAATAAAAAGTAATTTTTAATCCATTTAAAACATAGGTATATAAGTCAAAATAGTATTATTAAAATAATGCACATTTAGCAGTTACAGTGACAGTTCGCACTGGGTAGTTAATAATGACCCAAAAAAATTACTAAAGCCAATAAGCTGGATCTTTGGTTGCATTTTTATTTGAAAATAAATACTTGATCTTTACCTACGAGAGATGCCTTTTATATTTTGTATGTATAGCGGACTTTTACCTTTATTAACTTTTAAAGTATTTCCCACAAAAATTGTTTCACTTTTGCATTCACTCGAACCAGTTCTCAAAACGATTATTAAATTTCGATGGTTGTCTTTTAAGTTTTAAGTTTTGCATATAGCTCTAAAGACGAAAAATATATAAATAAATAAATAAATAAATAAATAAATAAATAAATAAATAAATAAATAAATAAATAAATAAATAAATAAATAAATAAATAAATAAATAAATAAATAAATAAATAAATAAATAAATAAATAAATAAATAAATAAATAAATAAATAAATAAATAAATAAATAAATAAATAAATAAATAAATAAATAAATAAATAAATAAATAAATAAATAAATAAATAAATAAATAAATAAATAAATAAATAAATAAATAAATAAGTACCTAATTTGCTTTTCAAAATATGTCTCACCAAGATCTATACACTTACAGTTATTTTAGTCTCCAGTTGACACCAACAAAATTGCTGTTTTAAAGGCATCGATGTTTTTCGGCACCTATTGACGCAAACTGCTTTTTGTTCTTCTATGAGCAAATGAGAGATCCAACGGGAAATCAATTTCGTAACATCCAGTTCTTCTTGTAGGATATTTTGGATCGAGGTGTTTGAAATGCCCAAAGATTCCTTTATATAACGGTCATCCTTTATTAGCCGTCGAACCGTATCAATGTTTTGCTTTGTGGCAGCAGTTTTTGGTAGACCTAACCTGGATTCGTCGCTAAGACTGTAGCGACCACGTTGAAATACCAGCCGGAAATAGTTGACTGGTGTGGTGCTTTATTCCCAAACACAGAAACCATTTCAGCAAGACATTGCTGTTGGTATAATCCTCTCTGAAAATTGTTAACAGTTGTAGCTCGAAAATTTTTTCGGCTATGATCCATTTTTCGGCCGACTTTCTGATTTCAAAATTAACTCTATCTTCGGGAATTGTTGTATCTCAATGAAATTTTGGATTTATGTCAACAAAAGATTGAGGATAAATTTGTATCTGTAGGGTCTACTGGTAACGTCTTCTGCAAAACTAAAAAGATAACCCTCGTAGTTTGTTCGTGCAGACATTCACGGTATCTTTTGACGAGTGTAAGGAAAGTAAAAAATCGATGTGACTTAGATCAGGACTCTCGGAAAGACGGTCTTACAATTCGAGGTTTTTTGCATCAAAAATAAAAGTATCTTGCGACTCGTAATGTAAGATGATTCGTCGTTTTTCGAATCTCAGTAATGAGTTGTGCCAAAAAAATATTTGTATAAAAATTAACAGTGATACTCATTTGATCTTGTAGAGAACTTGTTGCTAGATAATCCACTTTCGAGACAAGGCTCATTACCATCTCGTTCACGACACTTCAAGAAAGGATTACTTTTTAAACTTTTCTTCGCAGTGTAACATCCAAAAAGAAAACTGATGTTTATTTTCCGGTTGGCTTAAGTAAATACATTTTTCGATTAGCGTATCCATAAGCATAATATGGGCTCTCAACTTTAACAGTTCGTAGTAAATAATTATTTTTAGTAGTATTATTTCATTAGTGGCATAGTGGCGCTCTCTATGTCCCAGTGTGCAAAACTTAAAAGTTATCTCTCGTATATCACGAAACCTACTACAGTGTGCCTAGAGTAAATTGGACCATTGTATAAAGTCATACAATGATTGTTCTGAGTAACAAAGGAGATTCTTGAAAATTAAATAAATAATTAACTGAAAACTTTTGATGATGTTGATGTGGAAACACGATATAAACTTTCCTTGTGTATGTATATATCTTGTTAATAAAAATTAGAGAGGCTGTTTTGATTTTTTATATATGAATTTCTTAACTTTAATATTTATTCCGAAAAATTTTATATTAGTTAAGTGGACAACGTATTTGCCAAAATAAAATTGTGTATTTAGAACTTCTGGCTTTTATTTACTTAATATTTTTTCTGTATAAAAGATATTTAGTATTATTTTAGAAAAATGAAATTATTTACTTGAATTTATCATAAACCGTAAATTTATTGAGAAAGATAAATCATTAATTAGACCCTATAGTTAAAGACGCTTTTATTATACTTAGTCCTTTCAATGTCAGTTTACCATCATCGGCTTTTTAATCTTATTGAGGACTATGCCGACCATTTTTGCAACCTCGCGATCGAAATTAAATTTTTCAATTCTCACTTCAATTTTTCTATCATTTCCGTTAAAATCATACACATTATGTTTAGCTAAAATCTATATATATATATATATATATATATATATATATATATATATATATATATTATATATATAAAAGGATGTGTTTTTATGTTTGAAATCAATGAACTCAAAAACTACTGGACCGATTATTATGAAAATTGGTATATAGATGTATTTTTCCACGGAGAAGGTTTATATGATATGCTCATTAATGCCACTCGCCACCAAGTGGCGCTGCAGAGTAGCAACTTCTGCCCCTTCAACCGATTGTCATGAAAATTGGTAAGTATATGTATTTTTTCACGGAGAAGGTTTGTATGATATGCTCATTGATGCCATTCGCCACCAGGTGGCGTTGTAGAGTAGCAACTTCTGCCCCGTTCAACCGATTGTCATGAAAATGGGTATGCATATGTATTTTTACACGGAGAAGGTTTGTATGATATGCTCATTGATGCCATTTGCCACCAGGCGGCGCTGCAGAGTAACAACTTCTGCCCTGTTCAACCGATTGTCATGAAAATCAGTAGGATGCTGTATTTTTAATGGTTAATATGATTATGATATTCGTATTAATGGAAGTTACCACCAGACGGCGCTTCCATTAAACGAGCAACCACTACTTTGATTACTTTATATCACGCCACCGTAAGGTGGCGCAGTTAATATCACATATATTTAAACGAGCAATCTTTATTTATCTATATATATATATATATATATATATATATATATATAAAAGGATGTTTTGTATGTATGAAATCGATAGACTCAGAAACTATTTGACCGATCAATATTAAAATTGGTATGTACATGTATTTTTCCACGAAGAAGCTTTATATGCTATGCCCATTGATGTAACTCGGCGCTGTAATAAAGTATCGACTTCAGCCCCGTTCAACCGATTGTCATGAAAATCAGTATGATGATGTATTTTTAATGGGTAAGATGAGTATGATATTCGTATTATTGGAAGTTACTACCAGATGGCGCTTCCATTAAACGAGCAACCACTACTTATTTGATTACTTTATATCACGCCACCGTAAGGTGGCGCAGTTAATATCACATATATTTAAACGAGCAATCCTTATTAAGTATTGTGACGCCACCGGAAGGTGGCGCAGTTAATATCACTTATTTTTAAACGAGAAATTCTCACTAAATTAAGTATTATTATGCATCTAATATATTTTATCGATAAACTACAAAATATAACGAAAAAAAAAATAGTATAAACCTGATAACTAACGAGAAAATATGATGAAAACGATAAAATCAAAATAAATTGAAAAAACGAAAAATTAAAGAATGACATAAATGATTTGCGGTACGAAGTTCGCCGGGTCAGCTAGTAATAATATAATTTTTCACTTCTAAAGAATTCAACCTGTTGAAGAGTTTTCTGTTTGTCTTCTTCAGGCAGTTTACTGATGGCTTCTCTTGCAGTTGTTATTCTACTGATATCTGGATACTCATCAACGCCATTCTTACCTGTATGAGCACTTGATTTACATCAAGTTTCAAGCATGTACCTATGTATTATCAATGTCGATATCATTTGGATCCAACTCTGCATCAGACCTATTCAACAACACAGCTTTTCTAATTTCCTAATATCGAGACATCAATAAAATTATTTTCATCTTTAGGTAGGTTAGTGGCGTGAAAATGAAGAAGAAAAAGGGACAGTTCATTAATCGTAAATTTTGAAAAAAATCCTATCGTTGTTACGTTTTATTAAATTTTGTTGTAAATTTAATGAGAAAAACGGTTTTTTTATATCTGTATATTTTGTATCTCAAAAGATTGTCTATCCAGCCAGAACCACGAAAAGGTATGAACATTCCTTGCCTGGAATGAAAAGGGTCTTTTTTTGTCTTTATATATAATATTACCACTGTTGATGAATTTTTGGCTGTTTCGGAAAATTACATACTTGAAGATGTTAATAAATGCATACTCGCTTTACAAGAAGGTGATGATACATAGGACCGCACTGCTTGTGGATTCCGGAGAAGAGCTACTATAGTATGCAACGTTGTGACAGCTGAAATGGATAATTATGAACCTTGCATTTACACCAAACGTGTTCTTGAAGTTCAAGAAGTGGATGAAAATAATTTTATTGATGCATCGAGATTGGGAAATTAGAAAAGACGTGTTGTTGAATAAGTCTGCTGAAGAGTTGGATCCAGAGGATATCGAAATTGATAATACACACATGCTTGAAACTTAATGTAAATCAAGTGTTCATACAGGCGAGCATTGCGTTGATGAGTATAAAGATATCAGTGTTATAACAACTGCAAGATAAGCCATGAGTAAAATGCCTGAAGAAGACAAACAGAAAAATCTTCAACAGGTTGAATTCTTTAGAAGTGAAAAATTTAAGTTCGACCGTGAGGTTGCAAAATGGGGTCACACTGGTAATGATATTATTGTTTTAGCTAAAGATACGTGTATGATTATAACGGAAATGGGGTAGAGGTCCATTAAAAACCACAATAGATGTTATCAACGCTACAAAAACGATTTCAGGAGCTGGACCAAAGTCAAATAGCAGAACAATGTCCTGAAAGTTCTACGAAAAAAGATTTGTTAGCTTACTTACAATGCATTACTTAATATTGACATCGAATGAACATTACTTCAAAAGTTAAAGCTGATGTTTAAAATATTAGTGGGAAATTAATAGTTCCGGGTCTTGACAATGCTACCTAAATGTCGTAGTTCTTACTGTAAAAGCGTCGTATGGTTCGTCTACTAAATAGAGACGATTCCAAAATTAACGCGACAGCTCAGGTTTCCCCACCTATCTTTACCGTCGACTCGAACGCTACCGATTACCCAGTTCGAGAGGTTTTGTGAAGATGGCTCTGGGACTAACAAACACCGCACACGAAATCCGCTAAGCAATTGAATAGTACTAGAATTCTCCGACTGGAGGCGCTGCAGCGCGCGCCGATCGGAGATCGTCGGCGTATATCCCCACATTGCCGAATTTTACTGGAGCTGTCGCGTTATTTTTGTAATCATCTTTACCCACGAGAAGGATGGCCTAAGTACTGGCTAAGCACTAGCTCGCCCCTCCCCAAATTTCCAGATCCAGAGACCCACGAGAAGGAACAGTTGCTTTTCCTATTGTTCTATGGAAAATAAAAGCTCCAGAAAAGAAACCTATAGTTCGACCTGAAAAACCTGAAGAAGTTCGTAAAGTACGTAAAGGCACTTAAAAAAAAAGTTCAAAACCCCATGTATAGCCTTTTAGTATTTTTAAATCCCACTGAGTCTGTTTAATGTCTCTTTATGTTTGTTACTAAGTATTATAACCGTAAGTTAACTACTGTGTGCTTCCATATTCGATGACCTGATGGTTGTTGCAATTCCATGAAAATTGTTTTTTCACAAAGAAAAAAAATGCGGAAAATTGTGTTCTCAGATGTTACACTACCACCCGAATACCATCAGTCATTAGGTACTTGTTTGCAATCATAAATTGTAATATTTGTAACACCCCTGTTTTCACCATCAACATTAAAGTATGACTCTACTTTATGGGGTCCATAGAATGGGGCTTAATTTGTCTATGGAATGGGGTCTAAAGTGCTTTAAAGTGAGTAATAGGTACTGCATCTTTTTCATCAGTAATGATTTAATTCATAAGAATTGCCCCTATTTTAGAGGGTGTTTCTTGAGGGAGTATATATATATATATATATATATATATATATATATATATAAGATTTGCATTCTTTCTCAAGTGATTTTTGACGAATTTCATACTTTAACTTCAAATTTACATTTTTTTATCCTAAAATTCGGTCAAAATCGATATGATAATGAAACGATTTTTGGAAAATGAAATTTATCGAACACCAAAACTTATCGAATAATCGAGAGATTATAATGTTTTGACTTTTGAGTTTTGACAGAAGAGAGCTCTATACGATTTTCATATAACCTATAACCTATAATAAGTTTGGTAAGAATTTAATATATATTAAAAGGATTGATATAAAAGTTTTATTTATTAAAAAATAAATATAACTGTGTTTTTGTATTATTTAATAATTATTTAGTACCTACACTGATATTAAAGCCTATAAATACGACTATATTTTGATTTTTCAATGCAGTGTTTACAAATGTTATGGTAGTTATTAAATATTAGATTAGAATTGTCATTGTAGAACAAAGCATGATTAAAAAACTATGTTATTTAAATTTTAGATATTAAATATTTATACCAACTAAAAAATAGTAATTGTGATTTTATTCAAGGTACAGTAATTAGGGTACTCTTTAAGTATCTTTAGAAATATTGAATTAAAATTATTGTTATTTAAAACATAGTTTATTTAATTGTATGTAAATCATATCGATCTAGATAAATATTTTACAGATGTTCAATAAATGTACCAAAGTTTAAGGATTCAAAATTGGTTATTACCTACCTGTTGGAAATCTCAAAGTAAGTACTTAAAAGTTGTGTATTAAATTTATAATTGGACTTTAATCATATATTACTATTTACCAAGTGGTGTACGAGAACATCAGGTAGATACAAAAGTTTAAAAATGTAGGTAAACACTCGAGATAAATTTTATAAAATGACTTTTTCATTAAATTTGTGTCAATGATTTAGCGTTGGTTTTATGACGAACTTAGATCAGTGAGTAACACGTTTATTTTATTTATTTATTGTTTTTTATTTTTGTAGGTAATATATTTCGTTAGAATTTTTTGTTATATAAGTACCGGCTAAAGGGTGGTTTGTAGACGATCTTTGGTAAATAAATTAGCACATTTCAATTAATTTTTATAATTTTATAAAATGGGAATGAACTGTTTTCTTATATCTTCTACAATTCCCAATTGTTCAAAGTGCAACTTTTATTGCAAGTTCGGACGGAAAATCACTTTTTAATTTATGATTTTTTGGGACTTATTCTATGTTATAAAGAGCAACTCTTCAATCAGTGCGACAGCAGACATATAGTTATTATTAGCTGCCCCTGGCGATTTTCTTCTTCCCTTTTTCCGTTTTTTTCATTTTTTTCGTTTTTTTAAATTATTTTCCTTCTTAATTTTTGTTTTTTTTTTTTGATTTTATCATATTTTCCAGTTTCTTTTCAGGTTTTTATTAATTCTTTTTTTTTTGTATTTTAAAGTTTTCCGGCTTTATTGTTTTTTTTTGAGATATTTTTTTCGATTACCCATTTTTTGGGACATTTTATTGTTTTTCGTTATTGCTTCTGTTTTTTGATTGTTTTTCTATTTTCCTTTAGTTTCTCCTTTGTAATCAGTACTTTACCCATTTTAATTTTTTTGTTCGATTATTACCTTTTTGAATTTTTTTCCGTTTTTTGTTTTAATTTTCTTTTATTTTATTTTTTTTGATTTTTTAATGTTTTTTTTTTTAGTTTTCAGCATATTTTATTGTTTCCTGTGTCTTTTTTAGTCCATTTTTTTTATTCTTTTTTCAAATTATTTCTTTTTTCAATTTTTTCATCTTTTTCTGATAATTTCTATTTTTTAAAATTTGTTACTATTTTTGTATGCATCATAATTTTTTGGTTCAACAACTTTTTTATTGTTTTCCGATTATTTTAAATTGTTTTTTTTCCTTTTTTTTACTATTTTTACCATTTTTCATTTTCCCCAATTTTTTTATCATATTTTAATTCTTATTATGCTATTCCTGAAGAGATCGAAGGAAAATGAATCCCCGGACAAAAAAAAATGTTCTGGCTCGCCAACCTAAGACTTTTGTTTGAAAGACCTCATCGCAGCTATTTCGGATGGCAACCAAAAAATTCACAATCACCATGTACTGGGGAGTTGCTCCTTGCATCGCCACAGTAGGTTCCAAAATTCCTTAATTACAGCGGGAACGACTTTTTGGCGTTTTGTTGATTATAGAATAAAGTCGTGTTACGTTGATCTTAAAAAAATTAAAAATATTGCCTAAACCTCAGAAAAACGCCTTTATTCACAATTAGTTAAAAAGGTACTATGTTTCAGTTTACTCAAAAGTATTTGAAGAAGATAATTGTTGATTATGGTGATAGTGATAAGTAATAATAAAGTATAGATACCACATCGGAAGTCCATATTTATATAAAGAAAATTGATGTACTTAAATATTATCTCATTTCTTAAAAACTATTAAAAATTTGTAAAAAATTAATTTTACAGTTAATAATTTTAAATAATTTTGAATAAAATAGTACAATTTTTGTATAAACAAATATTTTCCTCTCAATCAAAATGAAGCTCTTTTCGGACTCAGTACGTAAATTATTGGTAATATTAAAAAAATTAATGTGTTATGCCATTAACTAGTATGAACATTGCAATTATATCAAAATAACTAATATTTAACACTGACACAATCTTCACCTAATATTATTTAAAAATCTAATTAACACAATTTTTACTACAACCGTTTATGGCGCGTTACAAATAACATTGAAAGTTATTTTTAATTAACATTTACAAATAAACACTTAAAATACAGTACTAGCTAATAAATGGTTAACGGATATCATTTCCTGCATCTGTTATTAGAGTTAATTCAATTACTATAACATTTTAAACTTTTCCATTTTAATTTTAAAAGTTCTGATCTTCAAGATTCGGAACCTGCTAGCATGTATTTTACAATTGATAACAAAAATGTGGTTTATCAACTATTTAATTTTTAGTTTGGATGTGTCAAATGCAAACATCTTCTTAGTCTCGGCAATAAAGCACTAAAATCCGACTCACTTCCGAAATTTAAATGTCAAGACGGATTGTAATTATTCTTTTTGCATTCGATTCGAAAAAGCGTCAGGAAACTTTGTGACAAATTAACGCCATCTACTAGGAATTTATTGAACTATATACCTAATAAAAACATAATTTGTATTGAAATATTAAAAGAAGGCGATTAACGAGATAAAAAGTATCCTATGGCTGTCTCCTGGTTCTAAGCTACCTCTCCATCAATTTTCTGCCAAATCGGTTTAGCCCTTCTTGAGTTATAAATAGTGTAACTAACACGACTTTCTTTTATATATATATATATATATATATATATATATATATATATATATATGTCGTAGTCACTTGGCGATTCAGTCACATAGCTATGTGACTGGGTTATTTTAGGCACATAGCTATGTGCCCGTCACTTAGAAACGCGCCGAGTATAGATCCATCACATCTCTATGTGACTGATTTTAGTCCGTAGTTACATAGCGATTTCAGCACATAGCTATGCGCGGAGAGAAAGTCAGTCACTTAGGATCTACGTTGAGTATTATTGCAAAAAACTGTAACATTGTCGTATTTAATAAAGCGTGTTATCAACAGATATCAAAGAAATAATAAAATTTTATTGAAGTAACACTTCTTTAGCGAGACTAGGAGTAAAAAATTTATTCTAACGGACGTGACGTCATTCTAATAACAGAAACCGGAAACAAAACCTAATACAAAATACCTAACACGATTCTGCATGGGCGCCGGCAGCAGGGTGCAAGAGGGTGCGCTTGCACCCCCCTGCTATGAAAGAAAATACCTGAATTTACCAGAAAATTATATATTTTTTTAATTTTTTTATTAAATTATTGTTTGAATAAAAACTAAAGGCGTCGCGGTTGCTGTCCAAATCATTCTACATTCTATATATATTAGATCATAATAGTGTGTAGATGCAGATGCACCTCCCTGAAAATAATCCTGGCGGCGCTCATGCGATTCTGCCTACTATATTAAATAAAATTAAATCTGTAATTCTATGAATTGACACCTTGTCATCTTGTTAACCAAAATACATTGCTCGTAAATAGTTTTTTGTGTATAAAGTGTTTGTATTAAATATGAATAAACAAAGTGGATTTATTAATGAAGAAAGTGATGAAAAAATATTGAATGAAAATAGTGAGTACACTATATGCATACATTCTATTTTTGGTGTGTAATTACACTATTTATACCTAATTATTTATACCCATTATTTATACCTAGCTATTTTCGTTTTATTGACCTAAAGAGCTAAAAAGAAAAAGAAATTGTGAACGTCAAAGGGCATATTATAAGCGCCAGAAAGATTTGAAGAAAAATGACAAAAATGAAAAAATGATGAGACAGCGACATTCATTATGATTTGATTAAGTAAGTTTATATACAAACATACATATTATGATATTAAATAATTGTTTATACGGAAGCTTTACATTAAGCAAAGCAGCATGTTGCACGTTTTTGTTCATAAAATAATAATATTCGAAATGTTTTAACACTTTTTTATACTTATTTTAGGTTTGGTTAGGTAGCCATAAAGGCCATAAAACCACTAGTCAGGATGGCTGATCTTTTACCAGCAATAACAGATCCTTCGTATACGTGAAGGAAACAAACTTAAATTTTATGGAATATGCTATAAAATGCTACAAAATGAAATGGTTATCTAACTATCGAAGGCTATTGTGTTGTGTTGTATTACAATAAGGTAGATACAGCTACAAAATCACACATTCTAAACGTAATGTGTGTATATTTTTAATATTGTTGACCTATTATTGAAGCAAAACTTCTTTAGGCGCGACTAGGGGTAACTCTAACGTTAGATTCTAACTGAAGATTCTGATGGAAGTAACTGTGTAGTTTCAGCTATGGGAGGAGCTTAAATTTTCGAAATTTATTTATGAAATTTTTAAACGGTTTCAAATACATTAATGGTATTTAGAGAGTAAAATCTATGTTTCACATTTTAGTTATCATAAACCTATTATTTCATATATAAAAAAAATAATGATAACTTTCAAATTCCTATTTCTAATGAATAATATAAACATAACAACTCATTTTTTTGTAAAGTATATAGGCAATAAATATGATTGAATTGTAATTAAATATTTATTTTCCGATACGTACGTCAACAAGTTTTACTTCAATCGCGCGTAAAGGTTACACGCACACTATTTTTATTTGATATCTATCTACGTTGAGGGCTATTACATCTCTATGTGATTGAATTTTAGCCGCAATCACATAGCAATCCAGGCACATAGCACGGGGAAACTTGGAGAGATTCGGAAAAGTTCATTTATAAATTAAAATTGATTTTTTTTGTATATATTTTTTAATGCTTACTTTTTTATTAAGAAATACTTTTTTCTTTAAAATAAATTGAAATAGAAAATTATTAAACATATTTTGTGTAATAATTTATATTATATTTATGAAAAAAAATCTTTGCATGACGTATACGAATGATTTAACAAAAAACGTTATCATTTTTGGAAAAAGGTATTTGGATAACACAATCTTATAACTTCGCTTTGTCCGGGTTGCAAAATGTCCTTACTTAAAATGTTCACCACCTTCCCCTAACATTGCGTAATTCACTATTTCAAGCGCTTTCAAGAAGAAAAATTGAACTTGGCAGCTTGGCACTTCTATAAAATCTGTTTATGCCATGCCAAATTAAATCGTTATTAACACCTGATATTTGTTAATTGTACGACTGTGTAATTAAATTTTGTATTTAAATATCTATTATAATTCTAATAGGTCACTGAACCATTTGTTTCTTTTTCATAATAATATAGTACCTATATAATATATTTAAATATTTTCTATACGTTCTTTGTGGCGTCAAATGTTTATTTTCTTCTATTAATTGGAGAACTTATTGCCACTAAAATGAAAAATAAAATAATATGTTTGAATATGGTCCTTGCTTTTTAAATCTGAAAATGCCTAACAAAGGTTAAATAATAAGGTTATTACTGTTTGTACACTTTATTTTTAGGTACTTTTGACTTGTCCTATACATTATTTGTAAATGTCGTAAAGGATCAATAAAATTATTATTATTATTATGTAAAATCTCGTATATTAACGCCTTACACTATTTTGCCTAACATAACGCCCGCCTTAGAGGGCAGTATAGCGAGGAGTAAATTGTCTTTTAATTTACAGTTTTCAGATTGTATTTAAATATATAATAAATGCATCGTATAATAATCCAAAAATATTATTAAACTAAAAATGACAAATATTGGTATTTCCAGATGATTTTGAGAGAAAGATAATCCTTTTTATGATACCGAGTAATTGCAACCTTTAATGGGTACTCAGGTAAATTTACTGTTTAGTTGTGAATTAATAGCCCTCAACTTGGTAGATCCTAAGTGACTGACTTTCTCTCCGCGCATAGCTATGTGCTGAAATCGCTATGTGACTACGGACTAAAATCAGTCACATAGAGATGCGATGGCCTTGAATTTGATAAATCTCTAAGTGACTGACTTGTCCTCCGCACATAGCTATGTGCCGGAATCGCTATGTGACTACGGACTAAAATCAGTCACATAGAGATGTGATGGATCTATACTCGGCGCGTTTCTAAGTGACGGGCACATAGCTATGTGCCTAAAATAGCCCAGTCACATAGCTATGTGCCTGAATCGCTAAGTGACTACGACATATATATATATATATATATATATATATATATATATATATATATATATATATATATATAGGTTACAGGGATTGTTGATAAAACAACAGTGTTACTACACAACTTGTTTTACATATTTTATTGTGCCCAATATAAATAACAATACAATTTTTTATGTTAGCTTAAGTAATAAGTTTAAAAACTTTTTTTACTGGTAATAATTAATTCTATAATCCTCTTTCATCAAACTGTTGTTTTTAAAGGTTATTGAGATATTATCGAGAAAATCTTATAAGCTCAAATTAAATCCGAGATTTCTTAATTCAACGCTTATAAAATTCTTGAAAATGATTATTTTTTTTTTCAGTAAACATGTATATAAGGAATTAGGTTTATACTTTATTTTTATTTAGGTATTACACAATCGAATGGACTTTTTTAAATATTGTTTATAAGTTTTATAATTTAAACTACCTACAAAGTATGTAGAAAAATAGTTATTTATGAAACAGTTCGTGAAGTATGCTTTTTGCGCACGCACGCGATGTTTAGAGCACGAGCGAAGCGAGTGCTATATATTGCGTAAGTGCGCAAAAAGCACTTCACGCACAGTTTCATACAATATTTTATCTACGATAAACAAATAAAAAATAATTAGAAATTCAAATTTGAAAATTTAAACTACAAAACTGTCAGAATAACTTTGGTCGAAATGTAATGCTCTCATAGCAACACCATGACAACGCGAATGCTAAGGATATTTGATTATATGAAGGTGTGTCAAAAACAGTGCGAAAAAGTAAATCCCATTTAAAATACATTGTTACTTCACGCACACTTTCAATCCTTCACGCACTGCTGTCTATAATGACAGTTTTCACGAACTAAAAATTGATACATAATATGAGGTAGAGTAGATAAAATAAATTCTTTTTTCTACAACCGTGCGCACACACCTTTACGCACGGTTTAAGGTTCGTAAAGTTTAACTTTTTTTCACTAGTGAAAAAAAAAGTTTTTTTTGACTAGTGAAAAAAAGTATAATAAGCACTGTTTTGTATAAGATTATGCGAATAATCTTACGTGTCTTATTAGCCGAAATTGTAAGGTATATAGCTTCTACCCAGATGACTCGGGTTCAATTCCGGCTAAGGAAACTTTTTTTTTTATTATTTAATTGTGTAAATATATTTAATTGTTAAATTATTGCAGTTTAATACATACAAAACTAGATATTATATTCAGTAATTTTTAATTTGATTTTTAATATGACAGAAATATCAGTTCATGAATAAGGGTACCTAAGTATTTTTATTTAAATGATGACTGATTGACATTTCAATTAATTTATAAATTTAAGCATTTCGCGTTTCTAAGTACCGGTATTATAAGGTAAGATTAATTTAAAAAATAAATATTTTGTTATCTAAAATATGTTTTAAATATAATATTTTTTTTCGCAGTAAAGCGTAAATAAAATCAGGCCTATACTTGTATTTCTTGTAAACAAATTCGGTTGTAGAAAAAATATTGTATGCAACTCGTGCGTAAATGTTCCTTTTTTGATTCATGTGATTGTCGCATTCGCCTGCGGCTCATGCGACAACATTCACATTCGTCAAAAAAGGTCACTTTACGCACTAGTTGCATAAATAACTATTAATGGTTATTTTTTTTTTCAATGTTGACTATATAAAAGTCGAGATTGTGTAGGTATACCTCGATAGACAAATGCATGTCACTGACGTCATTGTGACGTATATGCAAGTGGAACCAATGCGAGGTTTAAATGAATCGTAGTTACCAGCTTTAACTTAGAAAGACTTACTACCTTTGTCTTATTAACGCGCAATAGAAAGAAATACTTTTAAGACAAATGGCAACCGGCGCTAGCGTATTTCATTATGTTCTCCAGTGTTGCCATTTTCTTAAAAGTATCTCTTTCTATTGCGCGTTAATAAGACAAAGATAATAAGTTTTTCTAAGTTAAACATGGCAACTAGCATTCATTTAAACCTCGCATTGATTCCACCTGCATTTACGTCAGTGACATGCAATTGCATATCGAGGCAGTTATATTTTATACAGTAAAATCGTAATAATAATATGTAAACACTACGAACACTTCCACTACCTTTTGTCAGTCTTTCCTTATCTTTTTAACTTCGGTGCTTTATCTTGACCTCTTTTTTCCTCTTCGCCTTTTGCCTGCCAATGCATTAGTACCATTCTGGGAAATCTCTGCACATGGCCAAACCATCGAAGTCTGTGCTCCTTAATTACCGCTAATATGTTAGGATCTTGATACAGCTCAGTTTGCTCGTTATTTGTACCTAGTATAGGGCTCTCGACGTCTATATTTTTAAATTAAAAATATAACTATCAAATATTTTTCTTGTATATATTATCTCTCTTCTTCTGCCTCTTTTTAACTCCTTACAAATAATTTTTATTGAAAACATTAAAACTAGTCACTGTTATCAGTGTAGTATAATAAAACAAAAAACAATCAACAGGTAAGTTCGAAGCAAGTAAATGAGTCAACTTTAAAACTTTTAAAATTATTTCTCACATTTCAATCTAACAAAATGACTTTTTTTCGGTTCAAAATCTATGCTTTTTTTGTCTATACTGCAGTGGCTGCTCCAGAAGAAGTTTTAACTTTAAAAGCATTTGAGTAATACATGTAATCAAAGTGAGAATCGCCTTGTATTTAAATCGCATCCCACATAAAATTGAAAATATTGGAACTACACAATATAGAAATACGAGATAATGTTTTTATCACTTCATACAAAACATTTGGAAGTAACAATTTACAACCAGTTGTGTTTAATACTTCTAATAAACGAATCAACATGAATTTATTTGCTTCATTTTTATCGCATAAATTACTTTTGCTTTTTGTTACAGCAACAGTAGCATTGGGAATAGCAACTATAATTCTTGGAGTGGATAATACAAAATTAAAAAATAAAATTAGAGAAATGTCGAGTAATACAAATTCAAACGATACGAACAAATATATTTTACCGGATAGTGTTAAACCGATTTTATACGACCTTTATTTGTATCCAGATTTAACATCAGGGCTCTATAAAGGTAAGTAAATAATAATATTTATATAGTTAGATAATAATTTTTTTGAATAAGTACAAAATTGAATGTTTTAAAAGTATATACAGTGTGTTTTATGAGTATTTGTTAATAGTTTAACAAGAGAATCTTTGTAAAAATATATGTAGGTTTAACCTAAAATGCGATTCCATAACATATCGCCACACATTTTTTTTTTTTTATTAAGGATGTCCTCGTAGGTATAGACCTAAATACAAATGTACCGAGAACATTTATTGGGGCAGAAGAGGTAATTTATTAATTTGGGATTTAAAGGCCTGCAAGTTAGGACGAGTGGGGAAGACGTGGGGAGGTAAGGAGTTCCACAATCTGGAGAGCCTGGGGATGAAGGAACGATCGAATCGATCCGTTCTCGATTTCGGGCACTGAACAGTATAAGGGTGCATGGAGTTGGCACGTCGCGTTGCTCTGGCTGGTCTGGCAAGTGGAGGCATTATAGAGCGGAGTTCTTCTGAGCAAAATCCGTTTATGTATCGGTAAAACAAGGAAAGATCAGCCACTGCTCTTCGGTGGGATAATGGGGCTAGGTTTTTGGTGATACTGGTGTCGTTTATTAGTCGAACTGCCCTTCTCTGTATTGCATCAAGAACTCCGAGCCTTGATGGAGCCGCCGATCCCCATATATGCGAGCAGTATTCAAGATTAGGCCGTATTTGTGCTTTGTAAAGAGTAGCTAAGTTGGATGGAGAAAAATATTTCCGTGCTCTAAACAGAAAGCCTAATTTCTTTCCTGCTGCAGTTGCTATGGATGCAATATGTTCGTTTCAGAGTAAGTCTTGGGAGATCGTGATACCAACCAGCGTAATGGAGTCGCCCGCTACCAGTGTCTGATCATTGATTGTAATGGATGAGTCGCATGTTTGCCTCTTGTTGGATAGGCAACATGTCTTTGTCTTGGAAGCGTTGAAATTAACAAGATTCTCTCTTCCCCACTCGTCTACAATTCTCAAATCTTGATTGAGAGAAGCCGTTGTGGATCTTCTGTCCTCTTCCAGAATATCTAGAGGTATGGGACGGTTGTGCGCTCTGCTACAGTGTAGGTTGCTATCATCTGCAAAACCATGTATCGGGTTATTAGTGGCTTCTAGTAGATCATTAATGTGTAGTAAGAATAGAGTAGGAGCTAGAGCCGATCCTTGGGGAACTCCAGCGTTGATCTTGTAGAGGTTGGAAGAATGTCCATCTACAGCAACTTGGATGTGCCTGTTGGAGAGAAAGTTGGATATCAATCTGCAAAGGTTTTGCGAGAGTCCATATGAAGGCAGTTTGTTCAAAAGAGCTGCATGCCACACTTGATCAAATGCTTTTGAGATATCTAGTGATACTATTTGAGTCTCCCCATAGCGGTGGATGGCATCACTCCAGACATGAGTTACATATGCTAGCAGATCGGCTGTTGACCTTTGTTGGCGAAAACCATATTGCCTGTCACTTAAAAGGTTGTGTGTCTCAAGGTAGCTCAGAATCTCGTGATTGACGTATTTCTCCATAGTTTTGCTAATAATAGATAGAAGAGCTATGGGTCTGTAGTTAGAAGGCTGGGTTTTAGAGCCTTTCTTGGGGACTGGTTGTACTCGAGCAGTTTTCCAGGATTCTGGAAAAATAACCAGTATCATATGATAGTTGAAATAGCTTAGTGAAAACTGGCGCTAGTTCAGGAGCACAACATTTTAGTAGTAAAGCAGGTATTTCATCGAGGCCGCTTGCTTTGTTGGTATTTAGAGTAGCAAGGACTCTCTGCACCCGCTTAACCCTAAATATGGTATTTTCCATTGTGTGGGGAGCCCGTGGAATAAAAGGTAGCTCTATGTTGTCCGGTGGGTTAAGTGTCGAGTTTGAAGAGAATATTTTGGCAAACAGTTCTGCTTTTTCTGTGGAGGACGTAACTATTGAGCCGTCATCTGATGTGAATGGAGGGAACGCACTAGTTGTGAAATTGTTGTTGATATGTTTGGCGAGAGTCCAAAAGGACCGGCTTCCATTAGGGTTTGACATTACTTTCTCTCTCATTCGAGCGTCAAAGAGACTTTTGGAATTGGCAATAGTGGTGTTGTATCTGTTTCTAGCGTTTATATCATCCTGTTTTGTTTTTTCTGATGGATTTTGTATAAATAATTTGTGGGAATTGATCTTAGCTTTCCGAGCTACATCGCAATCTTTATTAAACCATGGCTTCTGTTTGGCTTTTAAGCGTTTGGTAAAGTGAGGAATGTAAGCTTCCATGGCACACTGAATAATTTCAGTTATACTGTTGCAAACAGCTGATGGATCTTTGTTAATAAAGCAGACTGGATTCCAGGGAAAAGTTGCAAAGTAGTCTCGAAGGCCTTCCCAATCTGCTTTTTTTAAGTTCCAAAAAGTTCTCGTGGGTGGTGCCTCGAATGGGTGAGGTTTTATTGGATATTTGGCTTCTACTACAGCATAATCAGAGTTACCTATTGGAGACAGAACATTTACATTATATTGCTCAGGGTGAGTAGTCAGAAAAAGATCGAGAGTATTAGAACTGTGATTGGCAGCTCTGGGAAAGTAAGTTGGCTTGTCGATTAGTTGGGACAGCCCATGGCTAATTGCAAACTCTTCAGTTAGCCTGCCTTCTGTGTCCGTTTTGTTGGACTTAAGCCACTTTTCGTGGTGAACATTAAAGTCCCCAAGCACAATTATCTCTGAAGAAGGGTACTCACTATTAAGGTAGTCGATCTTTTGTGATAGATAGTCTAGTAGTTTGTCGCATTTATTATCTGATGGCCGATAAATACAACATATAAATACTAACAATACAAATTTTTCCGGACGCTGAGGGTAGTTCTTGTAAATGTTGAAAGGTCCATGGAATCTTATGTTACTTATTATTTATTAATGCGCTGAATCGATTTTTGTTGGGGGTTTTCCAGAAAAACCGGTCAGAAAATTGTTTAATTTAATGGTTTTTAAGCCTATTGTTCATAAAGTTAGTAAGATCTAAAGGTTACTAAAATAATTTTGATTGCTAGTAAAAAGACAAACAAAACCCATTTTGAAAAAGTAAAATCGGTTTATTACAATCTGAGATATTGCCAAGCGTCAAAAAGTTGAACTCCCCAAATTTCTTCTAAGGAGAAAATATTTTTTATATTTATGAATATTATAAAATATGTTATTCTTTTACCAGTCTATTTATACATTTTTTATGTGCAAAAGTCTTGTGTGATATAAAAAAATATAAAAACCAAATTTGTTGCTAAAAATCAATTTATCAAAATTCCTAATTTAACAAAAAATCAACATATGAAAAAAAATAACAACATTAATATTCCGTGGGACTGCCTCTGTTCTCGATACATTAAGGAATATGGTTCTACTCTTCCAGTGCAGCCACAATCAGCTCTTGAAGGGTTATGGGTGGGTTTGATTTCCTTAATATGACTTTTGAAAGCATATCCCACAGGTGCTCAATCAGATTTATGTCCGGTTATTGTGCTGGCCAGTTCATTCGCTGGACATTTGCTTCTACTAACACATTTTGGATCCTTCTAGTGCGATGTGGACGGGCGTTGTCATCCATAAAAATAAGAACAATTGGCCTTATAACATTTTCCTGGTAGATGTGTCCTGTCAGTGTTTCTGGTATGTGAATAAGTGGAGTACGATAACCATGCATAATGCCCCCCAAAAACATATCTGTCCCCACTTGGTAAGGAACCACATCTTGCGGAAAGGTTGCACGTGCTGCACGTCCTGGCGCTCTCCATAAAGGAAAAATGAAAAATACGCATAAATAGGAAAAAACTAGAAAAAAAAATAGTTACAAGTGGGTAAAAAAATTGGTAACAAACGAGAAACTAATGGAAAATAATCGAAAAAAAAAACGTAAAAAAGAAGAAACAATAAAATATCACAAAAAATTTAAATACACGATAAATGTGGAAAATCGAAAAAAGAAATGACAAAAATATGAAAAACAATAAAAAAAGCGAGAAAATGGGAAAAAGCAATTAATGAAGCGGTACAAAGTTTGAGGGGTCAACTTGTTGTTAATAAACTGCAAAATAGCGACTTTCTCGAACTTTTCCGCTCATAACGCGATTACTAAAGAGATTTTTACAAATGTAATTATAAACCTTATAGCCTTTGCTTTAAGATAGTTATTAATAAAACTTTTTAAATTTGTTTGGACAAATGCTATAGGAGGTAATATCTGAAATTTTTGAATAAAAAAAGAAAAACAATTGGTTTAGAAGCATTTTAAACATTGTTAAAGAAGAAAACGAACTTGTTTTATGCTTCAAGACGAACATTTTGACCTATTTATCATAAAAGCATTTTAACATTGTCAAGTTCTTTGATGCGCACAAATTACATCGAGAGCGTAATTCCCAGACGCACGTTTATATACACAAATAACAATTAATCACCTTTTATGTGACTGAGTAAATATTAATTTATCTATTCCATATGTTTTATTATTATTTATTAATTTGTTTTTAATAATAATGACTTAATTAAATTAAGATATATTTTTGCAAGATCCATGCGAATTACAAATGCAAAAAGATATGCATGAGCAGCAACAGCAGTATTTCGCAATAAATTTTTTGAAATTGCAATTTGGTACAAGTATTTAAATCAATGAATAAATTATAATTATACATTTATTTATGGACATTACTGTCATCGTTTTCTATTTATCCGAATTCAATTGGTTTAGTGCTACAAAATTTTCATTTATTATATTAGTTTGTTAATAAATTGCAAGAGAAGCTCGAAACATATGTAATTAAACTAAAGCAGTATAGTAAGTGGAAGATCTACCATCAAAATATTTTTTTTAATTGGTGCATTCCCAAAACCATTAAGTTCCCACTAAGATATCTAAATTGTAGCAAGGATTGTTAGCAAGGATTGTACTCAGACAAACTTGGGTTTCAAACGATAATGTCACCCGAAACCAAATATACCACATAATAGTAAACGCTAGACATGGAGGTAAATGTACTGGATGTGAGAAGTTGTCGGGGAGTTGACGGTGACACGTACCACTACCTGGTAAAAGCAAAGATTAGATGTAGATTAGCGACACAAAACCGAATATTAGCAAAAGCAGCAGATAGGTAGATTTTAAATAAACTAAGAAATCCAGAGAAGCAACAGAAGTATGAACAAACATTGGAACAAAACTTAGAAAAACAAAATCTACCATCTGATGTCGAAAACCTCTGGCACAGGCTGCAGGAAGCAATTAAAGATTCCGCCGAAGTATCTATAGGAAAAGTTAAGCCACAAAAAATGGAAACATGGTTTGACGATAAATGCAAACAACATCTACTCAGGAGACATAGGGCAAGAACAACGGTGATACAGTTTAATACATCTTAAAGAGTGCCGCACTCTACCGGCAAAATATATGTCCCCTAAATTGAAACCATTCGTTCAACATTACGTTCAGACTCCTGGTATCCATACTTCTTGGTTAAAACGAATACACTCCGAAAAACTGAAAGAATAATCCAACGAACCGAACGATCATTTTTCATATTTCCTTGAAAATAAATGTAAAAATCTTTTGTTAATATTGATTAATGCTGTTAAACAAATTTAAACAATAATAACATTCTACTACGTCAAGCTTTCGATGTAGATCTTTTATCAAATGATAGTAATAAGTAATAATACTACAAAGTGATAAAAAAAACTATGCTTCCATTACTCGGTTATTCTCGGAGTAACACATCTCTTATTTAGTACAGCTTATTTGCTTATTTAAAGTCATATTAAATGTTTATTATAAAAACGTTTATTTGCATTTACCAGAGGCGTGCAACTGAGATATTTAAAGTTTAATTTGTATCTATATAACACAGGCCAACAAAATGAAACCGACCTTCTTACCCAGAGACCTTAATATATTTTTTGAAGGTCATTAATGTGCTGAGTATTTACAGGTTGTTTCATTAGTATTGGTAAATAACACAGGCCAACAAAATAAAATCGACCGTCTTACCCAGAAACCTGACTATATTTTTCCGAAGGTTGTTTATGTGCTGAGTACAAATCTGGTCGCAGAATTAATTGTTCTATCACGTCAGGATTTTGAAATATTCTAACATAAAGTTAAAAGAAACTGTTTTTTTCTAAAAAAAAATGCAAATTACATTTTAAAGTCTTTGTCTTTTTTTATAGAACTGGTCCAAAAGGTTGCAATAATATCCAGAGTTAATTGTTTTACCTTTTTTAAGATAATCAATCAAGAAAACCCCTTTTGAATCCCAAAAAACTGATACCATAACTTTTTTGCCGATCGTTCTAACTTCACCTGTTTTGGAGCTGAAGAACCAGCTTCAGTCCACTGTTAACGTTCTTGTTTCAATTTAGGAACATGATGGTAGATCCATAGTTGTTATAAAATGACGCACAAAATTACGCTGGGTAATTTGATTCAATTCAATTTTTGTTGAATTGTTAACAATTGCGGCAACAACTTTCCGAACAGCTTTTTCATATGTAGTTCTTCGTGTAAAATATGGATTACTCGTTCATCTGAGATGGCTATAGTATCAGCAATTTCACGCATAGTCAAACTTGCATCCTTTACAAACAATATCATAGACTTGCTTACTGATTTCTGATGTTGTTGCACTTTTTGGACGTCCACTACGTAGTTTATCTTCGACGCTTGTACGACTAAGTTTAAACTCAAATGCTTATTGATGCACAGTTCAAAACGAAGAAGCGGGTTCCTTTAACACTTTTATGATTTTTGTATGAATTTCTGTTGTTGATATACCTTCGAAAAGAAGAATTTTATCACTGTACGATATTTATTTTTTTCTACTATAACAAAATACATTGACACATTAACTTCAAATGGATTGTAAACAAAGAATGAATTAACAAATCAAAATAGATTTTTTTATGCATATAAGATGAAATATGAAAATAGTGTAAAAATTTTGAATTCTCCACTAGGAGGTGTCGCTTTCAAAACTTCAATCAACCCTTAAATATCAAGTTTTGTCACAAACCTACTATGGAATACGTAAAAAAAAATTTCCCAATTGATGTTAATAGGGTTAGGTATTCATATTTTTGTCTAAAAATTATCTTGTTACAAATATTAATAAAACACTCTGTATCAAATCACACGACCTGACTAACACAACTATTTAATTCATCTTATAAAAAAAAATATCATTAACATTCAATTAACTTATAAAGAAGTGGTTAAGTGGTTTTTGACTTCCAAAAACAATCTGAATATCAATTTAAGTGGGTTATTATCGATAACATGTTCACCTAGTTTTAAAATTAGTCTTACATGAATATAAATAAAGGAAATGAACTTATCTTTTACAATATTTCAGGGAAAATTGGAATATCCTTAAAAGTTTTATCAACAACTAACAGTATATCATTAAACAGTCATTTATTAAATATTGATAAAGTGGAAGCAGATTCTGAAGACGTTAATTATTCAATTGAAAAACAGTACCAATTATTAGTAATAAAGAAAAAAGATAATTCTGATTTTCATAAAGGAAAACATACTTTGGAAATCGAATTTAATGGAAGTTTGTTAAATAGAATTGTTGGTTTTTATTCCAGCAGTTATCGCACCTCTGATGGAACTTCTAGGTAAGTGTTTTTAGAAAGTTTTTTATTTTCGTTGTGTTCTTTGTCTCTTTGTCATTCTGGGTGGAATTTTGTAATCGAATTTAAACCTATTTCTCGACCACCTAGAGCTCTGCAAATTTTCAGTATAGCTAAGAACTGGATGACAATGCATGTTTCAAGTGTGTTTAGGTGTACCTATACATAGAGATTTTGACACAATTACAAGAAATTCTAAATTTTATATGAGAAAATAGAAAGTTTTTTCATTTTCGTCGTGTTCTTTGTCTCTTTGTACTTTCTCTTTGTCATTCCGGGTGGAATTTTGTAATCGAATTTAAACCCATTTCTCGACCACCTAGAGCTCTGAATTTTTCAGGATAGCTAAGAACTAGATGACAATGCAGGTTTCAAGTGTGTTTTGGCATTTACATAGAGATTTTGACATAATTTCGGATTGATATGAGTTTTAAATCGAATACAAAATTCCCACATAATATGTATAGAAATTCAAGTAACAAAATAATTTATATAATAGTAATGTGACCTATAAATCAGTAAAAAAAACTTTCAACTATAAAAAATTCTTTTTATAAATTGTGATTATTTTTTAATTTACTTTGCTCTGTATTTCTGTTTCTTATTTGATCCTTTCACACTGTTTATGTTATCATTTTATATTGCGGACTATAGGAAGTATATGAAAAAATATATGCAAATTTAGCGTGCGTTAAAGTTATAGTATTATACGTTACAAGGTCGGTAGGTGACTTATTACAGTACGAGTTAGTTTACGGACGAGGCGACGTAGGAGCCGAGTTTGGAAATGAAAACGAGGACTGTAATAACACCTAACAACCATGTATCGTATTATATTTTATTTCATCCTGTTTTTATAAATTAATAAATTCATAAAAATCTTAACAGTAGTTCGTAACTTGACTAAAAATAGTTCGTAACTTGATTAGTTAGGTCAAATTACCTTGAAAGCCATCTGTCACTGTCAAATATTTTTTTTATTATTAAGGTTTAATTGTTAATATAAAATTGAATAACATTGACTTCCTTTTAAATATGGATGTGAAAGTAAGTAATTAATTATTTTATTTTTATTTTATAGTCATTATAGTATTTTTAAATGTCAAAAATTAAAAGTAATTGTCTTCCCTTAAGCAATCAGAGCAGCGTTGCTAGGCAACACATTACAGTACCTGATACCGTAATGTTTTACTTACCGGCGCCAAATTGATTATAAGTAAGTGTATTTACTGGACAGGATGAAATAAAATATTTTTCTAAAGACCGGTTAAGACTGAATGATTTTTACCGGATGGTAAAATGCTGTTCGTGTTTTATCGCCAAACGTCATTTTAAAATGTACTTTTTATACCGGCTGTATATTAAGTATTGATAAAATTTTTGTTATTATTTTTTAATTGATAAATAATTTTTATTTAAAATAACATAATTTAATTTTGCTTTTTTCCTATAATTTCAGTACTCGACATTTTTTTTTATTCGAAATTTTATAGTGAAAACTGTATTTTTTGAGAAATTGAAAATTCAATTTTGTTAGTATAATTTTTATTTATTACTAAAATTTGTTTTGAAAAATACCGATAAACCGGTCATTTTTTCAGATTTTCAAAATTAAAATTTTATAAAAATGACCTATCTGTTTTAAACAATAAAAACTGAAAATTTTTTTCTTTTCTATTTTTTAAATCACATTTCAACTGTTTTTTAAAAATTTTCAAAATTGTAATTTTATTTGCATCAGTATAAAAAAAATTAAATTTGCAAATTTATATCGTTTTGAACTCCGAAATCTTACATTTTAAAGTTATTAATAACAAACTTTTTTGAGTTAGGATATCACTTTTTTAATTTAGAAATTAGACAGAAATGACCTTAAGGAGAAATATAAAAAACTCACATCTGACAAGACTCGAGCGTGCAATCTCTATCTATGGGCAATAAAAATAAAAATAACCGCTATAAGCATCCGTGGCTGAATGGTTAGAGGCGTTATCGGTTATAGATAGAAATCGTATGTTCAAGTGCTGCCGGAAATCATATTTTCTCCAATTTATTCTTAATGCCATTTCTTGTGTGTCTAATCAACAAATGAAAAATAAAAGTCTAAGTCAATTTTTTGTTATCAAAAACACCGATAAACGCTAAGCATCTGTAGCTGAATGGTTAAGGGCGCTATAGGTTACAGATAGAGATCGCAGCTTTAAATCCTGCCGGAGGTCACATTTTTTTACCAATTTCTTTTTATTTGTCTAATTTCTGAATATAAAAATGTTCAATCTTATTTCATTTTATATTTTTTACGTAAATTACTCATCTGATATTATGTTTATTTAGATCATGTTTGTAAATAACAGCGCAATATATTTTAATTATAATTAACATTTGGATCCAAATATGGATTTTAATTTAAAATACAAACAGTTTGTGGAATCATTTTAACATTCTGCAATATGATATTATATAATGTTTATTCTGTTTACTGAGATTTAATTAAAGGTTTAAAATTAAACAAAAACATGTCGAAGAAAAAATTAAAATAATATCTAAAGCTTTTTAAAAGATATAGGCATAATGAAAATCACGTCTCTCTGTGTACAAAAAATTATCATAAAATCAGTAATCCAGTATAACAAAAATTTAAATGCTTTTGATATGTTAGGCTTAAAGTAATATTTCAAAGTCCAATTTTCTGACGACATATTCTTACTTTATTTCTGTATTTTGATTGAAATTATTTTCTTTGGTTAAAAATATTTTAATTAACACTACTTATAAATGCCATAAATGTATTTTGGTTATAACGGTATAAAGGCTTTTATGTATTTTTTTAATGCTACGACCTAGAAATCAAATTTAACAGTTATTCAATTTTAAATTTCATTTTATAAACGAGTTTGTTTAATTATTTTTTTTACATTTTATTGATTAGAAAGTGTTGATGATTGTTTTGTTGTGAAATAAATTGTTTAAAACAAAATTTTTAGTTCAAACTTAAAAAGAGCGCATATAAAAGAGGTAGGTACGTAATTAATTGAAAAACAAACTTTTGTTAATTGTTTTAAATAAAAATGTATATTCACCCTAGAAAAATTCTATTTTTTAACCGACTTTAAAAAAGGAGAAGGTTATCAATTCGGCCATATTTTTTTATGTATGATACCGAGTATCTCCGGTATTTATAATCCGATCTGAAAAATTCTTTTTGCATTCAAAAGAATAAAATTTTCCATTGGTCCCATAGAAATTTGATTAAGGTCCGGTCATCAATGTGAAAGATATTCCAGGAAATACCACAAAAATCATTAGAATAAGCTCGGCAGTTAAGTTAATATGTAAATAATGATGTATAACATAAAAACATAATAATTGGCGCGTTACTGTCCCACTATAACCGATTTAAAACAAGAGGGGGTTCTCAATTCGAGCATATTTTTTTTATGATACTGAATATCTTCGGTATTTAAAATCCGATTTAAAAAAATCGTTTTGCATTCAAAAGAATAGTGTCCGTGTTATCTCATAGAAATTTAATTAGGGTCTGGTCATCAATGTCGAAGATATTCCAAGAAACACAAAAATCAATAAAATAAGTTCTGCAGTTAATTTAACATGTTAATAATGATGTATAACATTAAAACATAATAATTAGCCCGTTACTGTCCCACTCTAAAGCCAAAAAACCTCTTCTCACAAGGAGAAGAAATGAGCATTTAATCAATTCTCTTGCTCACTGCATGTTGGTGATTTCAGACAATTAAGTCTACGTTTTATCACGATATTTTCCTTTACCGTACGTGCTTCGTGTTTCTAGGTGTTAGACAATTTTCTTATGTCTCCAAAAAGTCACATTGGTACATCTCGGCATTGTTGGGGATTGAACTCAGGACCTCTTGCACGGTATTTGAAATGTTTTGAAAATAGTACATCATGAATCAAGTAGCAACTAAAAATGATAAAATAAAAACTTAAAAAAAAAATTAAACCTCCTTCAAAAAAATGCACTAAAAAGCCAGAAATAAAATCTTTATTTCTTAAAAAAATTGGAAACAACTAGGCATCTGATTGCGATTTCCTTGAAGTCGGCTCCAATGACAAATTACCCTCTATTTTAATCTTAGCTATTAAATCTAGATTTCGAAGATTAGTAACTCAAATCTTTTACAAGGATATAAACCATTGGAGCCGACTTCAAGGAAATCGAAATCAGATGCTTAGTTGTTTCCGATTTTTTAAGAAATAAATATTGAATTTATGTGACAGTTTCATTTTATTTATATATATAAAACATTGTTTTTTTGTGCCGTGAAAATCACAGCTTTTCCTAATTTTGTATTTTTTTTACGTCACTATATAGATAGATTTTCAGGAATAGCTACCCAGAGTGACTCTTATTTTTAATCGAGGTTAAAAGTTCGACTTGTTTTTTCATGTTTGTTCGCATATAACTTTTAAACGAATGTAGTAATTTGATTTTTTTTTGTTAGAGGAATTGTGTCAGATGGTCCAATTTATTTAGGTTTAAATCTGCTTGGTACTTTTTATTGTTAAAAAGCTGGTATGTGTTCGTTAATTGCCAATTTTTTTTTGAGCTGGCGTCAAACAGACTTGGATATATGTAGAATGGAATTTTTATCTCGAAAATTAATAGACGGATTTCTGCCACAAATTTTTATTTGGGTGTTTTTGCAGCTATAAATTGTAAATTTCTTGTTGATTTCCCAATCTATATATATAAAAGCGAAAGTTCACTCATCACCGTATCTCAGAAACTATAAGACATGCATACTTGAAATTTGACAGGTAGGTTCTAGACGTCCGCTAAGAAAGGATTTTACGAAACTCTTCCCCAAAGGGGGTAAAACGGGGGTTGGAAGTTTGTATGAAAGTCCTATGTTTTTGAAATAAGGGACTTGAAAATTAAAATGTTTTCTTTAGAGGTTGTGGAGGTGTACAAGTTTCGTTCCAAATTAGTTAGTAATATTTGTTTTTTTCTTCGTTGATTAAAATTATGTTTATTTCAAAATTTCATGCCAATTGTTTGAAAAATGGATGGAGAAATTGTAACAGTTTTAGTTAAAGGATTAGCAATCCGATGTAGAGTGAAAGAGATAACTGGCGATGGAGCGTGTTTATTTTTATCTCTGTCTTATTTGCTTTATGGAAATATTTCAATGGCTGCTCAAGTTAGAACTAATATAGTAAGCCACGTGTCCAACGATTGGCAAAGATTTAGGTGTTTTACTATGGACCGATCCGGGACCCCTTACGATACAAAACGCCTTTATGTAGCCGATATGGGTAGGTTGTATACTTATGGCACAACTTGCGAACTGAAAGCAGCTGGAGAAATATTTCCATTTGAATTCCAACTGTTTCAAAGTAGCAGACTTATTGCCAGATTTGGAGAGTCAATACAAGAAAAAAAAAAGAATGCGTTTTAACGGACATTTCAACGAAGAACATTTTGACGTATTGATTCCTATTAATCTATCTATCTATATATATAAAACTCAAAGTTGACTGACTCACTGACTGATATAGTGATCTATCAACGCAGAGCCCAAACCGCTGGACCGATGGGGCTGAAATTTGGCATGCAGGTAGATGTTATAACGTAGGCATCCGCTACGAAAGGATTTTGATTAATTCCACCCCCAACGGGATAAAATAGGGGATGAAAGTTTGTATGATCTATCAACGCACAGCTCAAACCGCTGGATGGATGGGGCTGAAATTTGGCATGAGGTAAATATTACGACTTAGGCACCCGCTAAAAAAGGATTTTGATTAATTCCACTCCCAAGGGCATAAAATAGGGGATGAAAGTTTGTATGAAACTTTGTCAATTTTAAACCGATCAGGCTGAGATTTTGCATGCATTTAGCTACTATGACGTAGGCATCTCCTAAAAAGGAATTTTGATTATTTCCACCCCTAAGGGGATAAAAGTTTGTATGAAACTTTGTCAATTTTAAACCGATCGGGCTGAGATTTCGCATGCATATAGCTACTATGACGTAGGCATCCCATAAGAAAGGATTTTGATAAATTCCACACCTAAGAGTATAAAATAGGGGATAAACGTTTGTATGAAACTTTGTCAATTTTAAACCGATCAGGCTGACATTTTGCATGCATATAGCTACTATGACGTAGGCATCCCCTAAAAAAGAATTTTGATTAATTCCACCCCTAAGGGGATAAAATAGGGGATAAAAGTTTGTATAAAACTTTGTCAATTTCAAACCGATCGGGCTGAGATGTTGCATGCATATAGCTACTTTGGCGTAGGCATCCCTTAAGAAAGAATTTTGATAATTTCCACCCCTAAGGGGATAAAATAGGGGATGAAAGTTTGTATGAAACTTTGTCAATTTTAAACCGATCGGGCTGAGATTTTGCATGAATGTAGCTACTATGACGTAGGCATCCCTTAAGAATGGATTTTAATAAATTCCACCCATAAGGGGATAAAATAGGGGATGAAAGTTGGTATAAAACTGTGTCAGTTTTAAACCGATCGGGCTGAGATTTTGCATTCATATAGCTACTATGACTAGGCATCCCGTAAGAAAGGATTTTGAAAAACTCCACCCCTAAAGGATAAAATAGGGATGAAAGTTTGTATGAAACTTTGTCAATTTCAAACCGATCGGGCTGAGATTTTGCATGCATATAGCATGCAAGTTTTTAAAGTTTTAAAATAATAATAGTCTTATACCACTCGCGCTTTACTGAGCGGGGTGTGTGGAGCGGTGAGACGGTAGCACGCTGCTGCTGGCCGACATGACACTGTCGATAGACGCGTAGAGTCTTAAAAATTCGAGAATAAATTTGTTTTATTACGTAGTGATGTACTAAAAAATTACTTTTTTAAATTCCATCCCTAAGGATTTAAAATAGGGGTTGCAAATTTGTATGAAACTCGGTGGCAAAATACTAAAGTACACGCGGATGAAGTCGCGGGCGACCGCTAGTAATTAATATGTCTTACTAACAATTTTACTTTGTTGCGATGGGGTTCAAAATCAATGTTGGGGAAGTATTTATATCTATATCATGAATTTGCCCTGGCGCTCCAACATTTACTAATTTAATATTTAATATGAATGAATACGGGGGTTGTCTTTTTAATTTTGCATATTTCCGCTCAGTAGGCCCCACCAACAGAACAGACACAAATCTAATCTGAATGTTTTATTAACATAAATCGAGAGTTTTATTGCAATACAACAAGTTGTGTAGACACAGTGAAATTTCAGAAATTAGCAACTCAATCGAAAAATCGATCTTAGCTGAGAACATTTTCGTGTAATAATTTTTTAAAATTTTCGGAGAGGATTATCCCAAAACCAATGTATCGCTGAAATGATTTTGGTGTTTGGGAATGGAGCACTACACCAGTCAACTATTCTCCGCTGGTATTGCAAATTTCAACGTGGTCGCTTCAATCTCAGCGACGAATCCAGGCTTGGTCCATCCACACAACAAAACATGGATGCGGTTCGTCAGCTAATTAAGGATGACCGTCGTGTAACATACCAGGAGATGGAGGCATCTTTGGAAATTTCAAAGATCTCGAACCAGAAAATCCTACTTGAAGAACTGGGTTTTACGAAATTTGTTTCCCGTTGGATCCCTCCCTCATTTGCTCACAGAAGAGCAAAAAATAGTTCGCGTTAGTTGTGTAGCAAAGCGCAAAACCGTCCCATATCCCTAGATATTCTGGAAGAAAACAGAAGATTCACAACGGCTTCTCTCAATCAAGATTTGAGAATTGTAGACTACTGAGGTAGAAAGAATCTTGTTAATTTCAACGCTTCCAAGACAAGAGGCAAACATACGACGTATTCATCACAATGAACGATCAGACACTAGTAGCAAGCGACTTCATTACGCTGGTTGGTATAACAATCTCCCAGGACTCTCTTTGGAACAAACATATCGCATCCATAGCAACTGCAGCAGGAAAGAAGAAGGCTTTCTTTTTAGAGTAAGGAAATATTGCTCTCCATACAACTTAGCTACTCTTTACAAAGCCCAAATGCGACCTAATCTTGAATACTGCTCGCATGTATGCGATTCGTCGGCTCCATCAAGGCTCGGAGTTCTTGAAACAATACAGAGAAAAACAGTTCGACTAATAAACGACACCAGTATTAACAAAAACCTAGCCTCATTTTCCCTCCGAAGAGCAGTGTCTGATCGTTCCCTGTTTTACTGAAACTTAGACGGATTTTGCTCAGAAGAACTCCGCTCTATAGTGCCTCTACTTGTCAGACCAGCCATGCACCCTTATACTTGTCAGTGCCAGACAGCCAGAGCAACGCGACGTGCCAACTCCGTGCACCCTTATAGTGTACAGTGCGAGACATCGTTCCTTCATCCCCAGGGTCTCCAAATTATGGAACTCCTTACCTTCCCGCGTCTTCTCCACTCGTCCTAACTTATAGTCCTTTAAATCCCAAATTGATAAATTGCATTTTCCGTCCAAATAGATGTTCTCGGTTCATTTGTATTTAGGTCTATACCTACGAGGACATCCTTAAATAAAATAATTAAAAGAAAATTTCATTATAACGCGTTATATAATTAAATAAATTTTCTTTAAATATCATAAAAAATTATTTGTACTAAATTAAAACACATTTTATACATAAATTTTGTATAATCGATTATTATTTTTCTCAATTGTTTACTATTCATATTTTTGGCCTTTGTATCTATTAAGCGGCGAAACTGTCATTTAGAGTAGAATTGAAATAAAAATGTTGGCTATCTAATTTTATGGTGACGGTTATTCATGACCCTAGGCGCGCATATCGTAAACATTTTTAACTAACGTTCCAAAAGAAGTGTAAATTCAAAAATATTTTTTTGTAATCCCAAAGAATTAATTCATTAATAATAAATAAGCCGAACAAAAAACATTATTTATAGTGTTTTTTTTTAGTAAAAGTAAAACCAATTTGCAAACACCATATATGGATCAGGTAATTGAACTACAAGATTAGCTCGATTATCGTAATCAATAATTGTTACATTTCCCAATCAACCTTACACCTGCCAATGTTTTCTGGTACGGTAAAATTGCCTATTCTAAGCCACCTCTACCGTCTATAATACTACGGATGTTTGGTAAGACCGAAGAGAAATGTTTAAATGAAAGTAAATTCGCATAACTATGTCGCACGCCGAAAGTAAGAAACCGCGGAAATCTAACAGCACTTTTATCTGCCTAGTAACTTCGTGCATATTTTTATTAGCACTATGTGTTTGTTTAATAACAGTTTTAGTGTTTGTCGGTAAATTTATTCTTCAGAATTCTTGCAAAATTAATGAAGTTCCATATTCACGAAGTGCTCATTTACCATTACCGCAGTATGAATTATGGAAATTACCGAACGACACTGAACCAATTTTCTATGATTTAACACTTAAACCGAACATCGCGTCCGGTATATATAATGGATCTGTTAATATTACAATAGTTGTTAATAAAAATAAATCGGAAATAATTTTCCATAGTGAACATTTAGTGATACCGGAAGTTACTTTAGTAAATTCGGATTTTAAATCATATCAAATTCTATCAGTTCAAGAAATATCAAAATATGGAGTTATAGTTATTACTACAAAACAAAAAATTGAACCGGGGATCTACTACTTGTCTTTAAAATTTAAAGGCCATCTTTTTGGAAAATTAAAAGGTTTTTATAGGAGTCAGTATAAGGGAAGTGATGGAGAAATAAGGTAAACCTAATTTTCTACAAAAAATAAGTGTTAAAGTGTCTTTTTCCAACTTTTAACCTATTCAAAATTTTACAATTTTGGAAAAAATTTGAACAAAATCTGATCGAACGTCATTTAGTACGTTTGGTAGTCACTAGAGGGAATTCAATCGTACATATCAAAATTCACGAGGTTCATTCACACTAACAATCGGTAAAGTACAAGTACAACCAGTGTTATCAACAATACCAAGTTGTTTAATTTTTCTTTTTCTTATCCAGACGTAGATAAGATTTCACTTAGGATGCCGATATTGTGAATGTTTTTTGCCAACTTTGTATCCTATTTAAATTTTAGATTTTTTTACATTTTTGGATAAAATTTTTGGGCCAAATCTAGCTGAACGTTTGGTAGCCACCACAAAGTGATTTGCTCGTTCGTACATATCAAAATTTACGAGGTTCATTCACACTAACAATCGGTAAAGAATATTGCACAAAGGCATTCGGTCCAATTTTCTTTGACAAGTACAACCAGTCGTGTTTACCTTTTCTTTGTCTCATCCAGTCGTTCCAATTACCTACAAGTTTGACCTAACATGAACAGAACAAAGTATTTTTTTTTAAATTGCCGTTATCAAATAATGTAAAGATACACTTTCGCTTGTTCAATACAGAGTTCTATTCCCTCCCACACTGTTACCAACACGAGTGGATATTAACATTAATCTCTTCTAGATAAGACTAAGGTTTTATTTACGACGCTGATATTCTGAATTTATTTTGTTAACTTTTATCCTATTTAAACTTTAGATTTTTTTATTATTTTGGATAAAATTTTTGGGTCAAATCTAACTGAACGCCACTTAGTACGTTTGGTAATCACCAGAGGGTGATTTGCTCGTACATATCAAAAATTACGAATTTCATTCACATTAAACAATCGGTAGAGAATATTACACTAAATGGCATTCAGTTCGATTTTCTCTGACAAGTACAACCATTTTTGTAAACAATACGGGTCTGTTTAATTTTTCTTTATCTCAACTAGTTATACCAATTAAAAGTTTGACTTAACATGAACATAGTTGCCAAAACTGACAAATTGTAAGTCTGGTTGACCGTCTGAAACCCATTCACTCAACATTGCCTTGAATTTTGATTTAGACATCCTTCTTTTTGGATTCTCGGCTATTCAGGCGTCTTCCAATGCATCGATTGCCACTTTGTTTCTTTTTTCTACATCGTATTGAAAAATCCAAGTTTCGTCGCAAGTAATAATGTTTTTTATCAGTTCGGGATTTTCTTATAACCTTTCAAGGAAATCTGGGCAGACCTGTGGACGCAGCAGCTTTTGGTCAGGAATCAGATTTTTTGGCACCAACTTTTCACATACTTTTATCATTTGTAATTCCTAGTGGAAAATTTTCGTTTCTTTATCGGCGTTTACAGCGTTGACAATCGTCCGCTTATTGGACGCTCTGCACGCACAATTTGGTTGATTTTGATCATTGTTTCTGGAGTTCAAACAGGGCGACCTGGGCGCTGCTCATCTTCAGTGCTCTCTCGGCCCTCAATGAAACCCTTGTACCACTCAAAAACACGCGCATGGCATAGAGAATTCTCCCCTTTATTTATAGCACTCAGCCGGATTTTTTTTTTCAATTTAACGATAAATTTGAGATTGACACGTTGCTCCTGTTTTTTGTTACAAATGGTTTTCGGCACCAAAAAAAAGAGTGTGCGTGTAACCTTTACGCGCGATTGAAGTAAAACTTGTTGACGTACGTATCGGAAAATAAATATTTAATTACAATTCAATCATATTTATTGTCTATATACTTTACAAAAAATGAGATGTTTATTCATTAGAAATAGGAATTTGAAAGTTATCATTATTTTTTATATATGAAATAATAGGTTTATGATAACTAAAATGTGAAACATAGATTTTACTCTCTAAATACCATTAATGTATTTGAAACCGTTTGAAAATTTTGAAAATTTCATAAATAAATTTTGAAAATTTAATCTCCTCCCATAGCTGAAGTCGCGCCTAAAGAAGTTTTGCTTCAATAATAGGTAAACAATATTAAAAATATACACACATTACGTTTAGAATGTGTGATTTTGTAGCTGTATCTACCTTATTGTAATACAACACAACACAAGAGCCTTTGATAGTTAGATAACCATTTCATTTTGTAGCATTTTATAGCATATTCCATAAAATTTAAAATCATGAGTTGAGTTTGTTTTCTTCACGTATACGAAGGATCTGTTATTGCTGGTAAAAGATCAGCCATCCTGACTAGTGGTTTTATGGCCTTTATGGCTACCTAACCAAACCTAAAATAAGTATAAGAAAGTGTTAAAACATTTCGAATATTATTATTTTATGAACAAAAACGTGCAACATGCTTCTTTACTTAACGTAAAGCTTCCCTATAAATAATTATTTACTATCATAATATGTATGTATGTATATAAACTTACTTAATCAAATCATGAATGTCGCTGTCTCGCCGTTTTTTCATTTTCATTTTTCTTCAAATCTTTCTGGCGCTTATAATATGCCCTTTGACGTTCATAATTTCTTTTTCTTTTTAGTTCTTTAAGTCTATAAAACGAAAATAGCTAGGTATAAATAATAGGTATAAATAATTAGGTATAAATAGTGTAATTACACACCAAAAATAAAATTTATGCATATAGAGTACCTACTTACTCACTCATTTTCATTCAATATTTTTTCATCACTTTCTTCATTAATAAATCCACTTTGTTTATTCATATTTAAAACAAACACTTTATACACAAATTTAAACCATTTACCACCAATGTATTTTGGTTGACAAGATGACAAGCTGTCAATTCATACAATTACAGATTTAATTTTATTTAATATAGTAGGCAGAATCGTGTTAGGTATTTTGTATCAGGTTTTGTTTCCGGTACGCGGTACATTAGAATGACGTCACGTCCGTTAGAATTACTGAGTTACTCCTAGTGCCGCTAAAGAAGTTTTATTTCAAAAAATTCGTTTGTTTTGCATCGCTAATGCAAAAATACCATAATAGTGACGAAAACGTGTTTTGGTACGTGCATAGAGAAGACTTCTAGATACCCAACGCACTACTCGTTTTTTCCCCATCCCTCTATGGCGCCCTCTTGGCGCGCAGTCTCGTTATTAAATATTCAGACCCCGTACGGTTCCATGCTTAAAAATAAGTTTAGCTTGACAGTATTCTGTTGTAGAAATATAAAAATAATATTCCAATATATTAAATCCAAAAATAATAGAAGAATTATAGAGTTATCAAAATGATGCATAATTTGTTTTCTATAGTCTATTTTGAAAATTTTAGTTTGTTAATAAAAAACATTTGCAGGCACAACGTTTCAGAATTTCAATTTCTGTTTTAATCAACACATTATTTTTAAAGAATAAAAAATAAGCTAAAGATATAGATATTTTACAGTATTATTTTTTATTGTTTTTATTTTTTAAGCACGATTCGACATGGTTTTCAAGTTGTTATTTTGCAGTTTTTTATTTGTTCTAAAACCCCATTTTACATTTCATTTACGTTAACCATGACTTAAATATGAAAATAACTGAACATAGACAATAATTGAGCAATAGCTTGATAAATATTTTTTTGCAGGAAGATAGCAACCAGTAAATTTGAACCAACTTATGCAAGACAAGCATTTCCATGCTTCGATGAACCAAACTTGAAGGCAAAATATAAAGTGCACATATTAAAACCTAAAGATGCCTCTTATATTGCGTTATCCAATTTTCCTGTGTCTGTGAGTAAATTTTAATTAAAATATTTATATTTTACTGAATTTAAGTTGATACTAACTATAAAAGTATTTGAATTTATTGATCAGAGTATGACTGTAAGTAAAATGGCATTGAGCAGAAATCCTACTAAATACTAATGCATCTGTGGCTGGAATGGTTAGAGGCGTAACCGTCTATAGGTAAAGATTGTAGGTTCAAGTCCTGTTAGATGCGAAAATTTTTCAATTTCTGCTTAATGTGATTTTCTTGTTTGTGTAATTTCTAAATTTTAAAAATATATTTGAATTGTTACTGTCCTTTAAACAATTCAGCTAATGAAATAAATTGTTTTCAAAAATAGTTACTGTACTTCTTTTGAATTTTTTCTCTTTTACTGAGCTTGTTTTCTTTTTAATTTGTTCTCCTATCTTTGTATTTTTCTTCCTGATCACATCTGTAACTGTATACATTCCCATTTCAGGGATTATATCCCTTAACTAGCTCAATTGAGTCGTGGCTTCTTTTCTGAGTTTTACTAGTCCTTCCCAAACATAAAATAATAGGGCGCCAGAGTACAAACAAGCAAATAACACTCAAACACAAGTATAAATGATTTATTTTTAAAAAAATGACAGTAAAAATAACAAAATTAAATTTTAGTTCGTAAATTAATTTAAACTCTTATCTTTTTTTGTTAATTCTTCGGAAAGGATTCCCTTGGACAAATTTCTTCCTGGGATGAACTGGGATCTAATTCGAAATTCGACATTCTTTTTCCAAATGGCGGACGGCTCGAATTCACCTCCAAATAAAATTATTAGATCCTACGTAGGTCTCCTCAAAAATGTGGCAATAACCTTGTATTGTTGAGGAGAAGTTACCACGAGGAAAACAGATATGAAAATGAATGTAAAAATCTATCGTAGCGAAAAAGAAGACTCCGATTATCAGTCAAACCTGTCTCAAACAAGTTATAATCACGGCGATAACATTAAAATAAATCTCACCGAATATAGTCTGGTGGATTTCAATACTAAAACGATCCAATAGATCGTTACACATCTTGAACAAATCAAGTAAGAAATAATACGTATTGAATGTAATCGTTTGGCTACGTATCATTTGGTTAACTTGTGCATAACGGAATTGGTCGCGAGTATCTTGGGATTGTCTTAAAAGCAATATGTGGTCGTTTCTATTCTCCATAAATTAAATAAAAAATCTCGTTAGGTTTGTTTATTTAATGACGTTCTTTGAAAGCAACCCTGTTGAAATCGTAAAAGTGGTTAGAATTTTAAGTTCTATTAAAAAACTTTACAATCCTTATTAACTTATAGTTTGGTTATTTTAGAACATTACAAAATACGACAACGATCACGAGCTGGTTAGTTTTGAGGAAACAGTTTCTATGTCAACATATTTGGCTTGTTTTATTGTTTCGGACTTTACATATTCAGAAACTTCTTTTGATAATATGGGAAAAAATATTCCTCTTCGAGTGTATGCAAGTCCTGGTAACTTGAATAAAACCCAATATGCTGGAGAAGTTGGAAAGAAAGCTATTGAATTTTATATTAAATACTTTCAAATTCCTTATCCTCTACCTAAACTGGGTAAGTAGATAAAAAAATGTTTGTGCAAATAACAATAGAATAAAACAATCAGTTATTTATTTGAATGCAAGCAATTTTTCAATACGTAATATCAGAAGATCTATTTCAAAACTGATTAGATTATATACTATAATGAATAACAATTCATTGTAAAGTGGTGTTCTCAAAGCATAACAAAAAGTGTTGAAGATATTCTACTTTTCTTATTTAATATATATTATAATTTATCATAGAAAAATGCACCAATTAGCATAGTAAAATAGTTAAATCAAAGAAAATAGTAAAATTTATATATTAGTTGTACCGACTTTGTAAGGCATACCAATCAATTGTTTCTTTACTTTTCGATTCTTTCCTTTTTTCGATTTTATCTTACTTCCTCATTTGTTTCGGGATTTTTACTCGTTTTTTTTATTTTTTCCTTAAGTTTTCTTTTTTTCCATTTTTACGTTTGTTTTTTATTCGTTTTTCGAATTTGCCTTTTGTTTTTTCATTTTTCCACTTTTTTTACCCATTCTTTTATATATTTTTGGAAATACTAGTAGTTTTAACTTTTATTCAAATTTATACATTTTCCGTTATTGTTTTCAATTTTTATTTTATTTTCTTGTGTGCTTCCTTTTTTCCGTATTTTTTATTTTTACTTTTTTCGATGTTGCTACTTTCTCGGTTTTTTATTGTTTAATTTTTCCCCTTTTTCAGTATTTTGCAATTTGTGTAATTTTTTTATTTCTTGACTCTTTGTCACTTTTTTCTCGTTTGTGACCAGTTTTTAATTTTTTTCATGTTTTTTATCATTCCCGGATTTCCCGATTTTGCTACTGTTTCAATATTTTATAGTTTAATTTTTCACATTTTTCGGTATTTTTCAATTTATGCAACTTTTTCGATATTATGATTCTTTGTCACTTTTTCTCCTGTTTGTGTCCAGTTTTTAATTTATTTTCATTTTTTTATTAATCCGGTATTTTTTTTTCTTTTTTTTGCCATTTTTTACGATTTTTTCTCAATTTTTTATTTGTCTTTTTTTCTCTTTTTCTTTTTCATTTTTATCTTATTTTTGTGTTTGTTTCGAGTTTTAATTATTTTTCCCCGTTTTTTTAAATTTTTCTTGTTCTTTCAGGTTTTCCCGTTTTTTGTACATTTTTTTAGTTCTTTAATTTTTTTCCAATTAAGCATTCTTTTTTCGTTTGTTTCTATTTTTGTGCATTTTCAGTTTGTTGTACTGAATATTTACACAACCTAGATATCTAACGATGTTAAAGAGTTGTATTGATGAATTTACTAACATAGCCGTCGTTTAGAAATTCATAAAACTACTTGACACAATATTATAAATATATAATTAATAAACAAACATTTTATAGTGGACCAAATTGGTCGTTTAAACCGTTCTTCAATCCACATAAAAACTATTAAACAATTTTATCAAAATTGGTCCAGAGCGTTAGAAGAATTTCATTTACATAAGCACACAGAAGATTTTTGTATATAAAGATAAAAAAATAGCACCGAGGCAGAAGTTAAAACTTTCTCAACTTTTCACAATTTTTTCCTGTTCCAATTTGTCATTAAAGAGTATGTAGTTTCAATTTTTCGTGAAGTTATAAAAAAACTTAATTCTGCAGATTTTGGAAATACTTTAAAGCACCAAAAAAGTCACAAAACCCTATTTGTATCATTTTAAAAGTAAAGTAATCATAGATTAGTATATTGTGTGGCAAGGGGTGAAACAAGACGATTTCTGACTAGGGCGAGAGTTGACTGCCTGAGCGAAGCGAGGGCTGTCTTCGCCCGGTAAGATATCGTCTTTGTTTCATCCCGTGCCACACACTATATTTTTCATATCACATGCATTGAAACAGCGAGTTTTGATCTCTGTAGCCAGTTGAAGTAAGACTATTTCAGACAAATAGTGTAGTAATATCTTGACAACGATTTGACGACAGCTGTCAGACGATTATGATTTTATTCGCTTTTGTTTATTACAAATGCGATTCTGACCGACTTGAAATAAAGACATAAATAATAAATAAATGAATGTGTCGGGCAGAAATAAAGTTGTTTCTCCCCTAGGGCAGAAAAAACTGTCAGTTTCTAACTGACAGTTTCATTAGTCTGAAATTGTCTTGTTTCGATTGACAAAACAGGGATCAAAACAAGCTGTTTCAATGCATGTGATATGAAAAAGTAATGTTTTAAATATTTAGACAAATGAAAAGCTAAAAAGAAAAAGTAGAGGAATCTTCTTTCAAGTCACTAGAGAACACTTCAAAAATATTGATGTTCTTTCCTGTTATGTGGGAAGTAAAAGACTGCTTATATCTTTTTTTCGATATAAATAAATTCCTTAAAAATTTGTCTCCAAAAGATACTTCTAGTTCAATTTGCTGTTACCATTTATTAAAAACATTAAATAAACTATTTCTTCCACAAACTTCACTAACTAACCTTATAAACACTTTATTTCTTCTTAGATATGGTAGCGATTCCTGATTTCGTTTCTGGTGCAATGGAACATTGGGGACTTGTTACTTACAGAGAAACAGCTCTGCTTTACACAGATACCACTCACTCTGCAGCGAACAAACAAAGAGTAGCTACTGTGGTAGCTCACGAATTGGCTCACAGCTGGTTTGGAAATCTTGGTAAGTGCCAATTTTGAATATGTTATTTTAATAGAAAGGCGAAATATAGAAGTTTGGTTTAACCTGAAAAGGCAGAAGGTTTGGATGTGAAATATTAAAAAAACTACAGGTAAAAAAGTTAATTCGGCAAAACAAGCCCATTATAGGGAAAAATAGACCATTAAAAACAGATAATTTTGCAGAAGAGGAATAATGTTAAAAGAGAAACCAATAAAAAAATTATTAACTATCGAAAGTGTCATAGACAGTGAACTTTATTTTTTTATAAAGGAAAAGATGATAAAAGACTTCTTTAATCAACAGATTTTTTTAAGAACTATTATAATGCTGAAGAAAAACCCTAATTAAATTTGTTTTCTTAGTAACAATGAATTGGTGGAATGATCTATGGCTCAACGAAGGATTTGCTTCATATATAGAATACAAAGGAGTATTAGCAGCTGAACCAACTTGGGGAATGGTAAAATTACACTAAAAAAAATAACGATAATAATAATACCAGTATTATTTTAGATGGATCAGTTTCTCGTAGAAGATCTACATCCAGTGCTAATTTTAGATTCAACTTTAAGTTCACATGCTATTGTCCAAACTGTAGTAACTCCTGATCAGATTACTGAAATATTTGATTTGATCTCATACAATAAGGTAAAAACAACTATCTATATAATAATTCAAATGCTTTTTTTGCAATCTTTTGTAAATCTTGTAAACTACTTTTTTTAATCTTAAGTTTTTCTGTGATCATTTCGTTATTGTCTACCATCATCAATTTTTCATTGAGCGTAGTAAATTATTTATATGTCTATTTCAGGGCGCTTCTATTTTGAGAATGTTAGAAAACACAGTGGGAGAAGCAAACTTTCAACAAGGTGTTAAAAATTATCTGAATAAATATGCATATGCAAATGCTGTCACAGCTGATTTTTTGAAAGAAATTCAAAACACTGTTGGTGATTTATTAGATGTTGCTGAAATGATGGAAACGTTTACTGTTCAAATGGGTTATCCGGTGTTAAATGTTACTGTTTCTGGTAATAACTATACCTTTACTCAGAAGAGGTTTTTGAAAGATCCAAGTGCAACATATAACGAAAATGAATCCGAATATAAGTAAGGAAAATAAATAATTATTAAACATTAGATTACGAGGATAAGTAAAAATGTGTCACTTGTCATTAACTGCAAACTGTCATTCGGAAACTGCATACGCATTCATACCAATTCCAATAATTTATTTAATGATCTTGTACAAATCTGATCAGTGATAGTGGATTGGATTTTCGTAAATGCTCATTAGGTCAAAATCATAATAAATGTCAATAACATTGTGGTTGGAAAACTGCACAAGCATGTATACACATGACTTTGAAGTATAATCCAATATCCGTTGGGGCATATAGCCCAGGAAGTAGTTGTTTCTTCTTAGTTGAACGGTCATTGCCTTTGAAATTTTCAAAAACTTGTAAAGCGTTTGAGAATAAAATATATTATTCTTAGCCATCTATTGACAAACACGCTTTATTAAATATGACAATGATACAGTTTTCTGTAATTATTCGTTTATAGATTACGACGAAAGTCTTGTGTCTAGTCGAATTTTAGTTTGCAGTTGGAGGTAAGGATGTCACTACTATCGTGTCCTTTAAACTTTCTTTATTGAAAGATATATAAGGATTACGATTTTAGTTCAGTCTTTAGTCAGTGATTATGCTTTACAGCTCGCTGACGGATAACATATACCTTATACTGACGAGGTGCAAAAACACCGAAACCGGTCTATAAGTTATGTTGTCCCTTCTAACTGCAAACTAGAATGGTTGGGTTAAGTTATCTTGTAGATATTCCAACCCCGTTTGACTTTGAAGTATAATCCAATATCCGTTGGGGCATATAGCCCAGGAAGTAGTTGTTTCTTCTTAGTTGAACGGTCATTGCCTTTGAAATTTTCAAAAACTTGTAAAGCGTTTGAGAATAAAATATATTATTCTTAGCCATCTATTGACAAACACGCTTTATTAAATATGACAATGATACAGTTTTCTGTAATTATTCGTTTATACACATTTCAGTAATTTATTAAGAGACCTCGTACGATTTCAATTAATCTGATTAATGGTAGTGGATTTGGTTTTCGTATTAACTCATTAGGTCGAATTGTGCTATAAGTGTCACTTGTCAAACGATTATAATAAATGCCAACACTTAAATGTCATTAAGAGTGACGTTTGGAAACTGCACAAGCACTAATACCGCTCTTAAAAACCCATTAAATTAATTCGTTTGATTGAAAAAAATGGTACCAATACTAGTATATATACTCATTCAGTCTAAATGTGTTAATTGTCAAACTGTCATAATAAATGTCAACAATGATACGTCAAAAACAGTGACGCATCAAAATTTCACAAATATTCTAACCAGACTGTTAAATATTTTTAAAATTCGACAATGAAAAATTGAAAGAATCAAAAATTCAATTAAGAGACTTCTGAGATAATTAAATTATTACAAATCCATTATTTTAGTCCTGAATAACAGTATAAGACAGGGCACAAAAAAGTTTGCTGTTTTAAATGTCGATTTAACAGATAATCTCACCCATTACCTTCATATATATGCTAAGGAAGAATTGAATAAGTGTCGTAGTCGACATGAGTTAATTAAGATATGATCAAAAACACCGACTATACCTCGAGGCCCAATTGACTGGCATTGACATCATTGTGACGTCAATGCAAATGGAACCAATGCGAGGTTCGAATGAATGCTAGTTGCCATGTTTAACTTAGAATGACTTACTATCTTTTTCTTATTAACGCGCAATAGAAAGAGATACTTTTAAGAAAAATGTCAAGCGGCACTAGTTCTCCAGTGGTTACATTTTTCTTAAAAGTATCGCTTTCTATTGCGCGTTATAACTGTGAGGATCATCCGTGTTCAAACGGTTTAAGTTGCTATAGAGTTCTGTCGGATGTGACATTTTTTAAATTTCTCTTTAATATTTTTTGTTTGTCTAATTTCTAAATTTCAAAAATCCCATGAAAGATATCTCAACTAATCAAATTACATAAGAATTATTAAATAATTACGTTATTTAAAAAAATCTTGGCCCTGCTACTGTATTAAGTTTTCCTAAATTCTGATTAGATCAGAATATGTCACCAAATGTCAAAGGACATCAACTACAAGCTGTGACAATAAATGTCAAATACTGACACATCAAAAACAGTGATATTCGGAAATTTTATGAGCATTCGTCTTAACCCCAATAAACTGTTAACCCATAAGATTCAAATAAACCTGCCTAATGCTAATCAATTATATTTTAGTGAATTCCGCTTAGGCACAAATGTAATCACAAAGTGTCACTTGTCAAACTATCAAAATAAGCATGGTTTGGAAATTGCACAAGCATTTCATGCTATTCAAATCTATTAAATAATCGCGACTGATTCAAATATATCTGACCCATGTTTCGGGATTAAATTCTTTTAAGTATCCATTAGATCTAAATATGACTAATTATCACTTCTCATCGACTATAAACAATCTAGTAAATGTCAAACACGGACATGTCAAAATAACTACGTTTTTAAATTACACAATTATTGATACCAATCCCAGTAATCTAATACATGATTTTCTAAGACCCAAAAGGGGAATTCTAAATACAAACTTATGAATCGCATTCTATAAACAGCAAAAGTTTTAAAAGTCTTACATTAATTTGTTATTCTTATAACTACGAAAGATGCAAGAAGTGTATCCAAAATAGGATTTCGAAACCAAACTAATTGTTAGTTTTAAGGAGTATGAGTTACCGCAAAACGAAATTGCTCAAGTTATTATGCTGATGGATCTAAAACACAAAAAGAGTAGGTATATGGGTTACAGCTCCTGATGTTAGTTTCTCAATAGCCTTGGGAAACAGTCCTACGATCTTCGAAGCGGAGGTATCAGCAATAGACTTCTGTGCTTTGCTATTTTGAAAGCTCTACAATCTACCAAGCTCGAGTACAAAGAATCTGGAACTGCAAACTAATGCGGCTTTCACTGCTTTACTCCAAACTACTTTTAGAGCTTCAAAATCCTGAACTTAGAGTAATCGCAGGAATGCTCACGGGACACTGTAAAATGGCAAAGCTTTTCCCAACGACATAAATCTCTAGGACAGGTCTTCTTAGAGCCTGATCAGGTCTTAAAAGGATAATAGACTTCCTTAAAAGTGTAGACCGTATGGACACAAAAGATCTTTAAGGTCGAAGTTTAATAAAGTCACCTGGTCCAATCGACCCCAATTATAAATCTAAAAAACTACATTTTACAAAACTTAAGTACATTTCACTAATGTTAGAGTTAGACTTCCTTAAAAGTGTAGACCTTATAGACACAAAAGATCTTTAAGGTCGCAGTGTAGTAATGTCACCTGGTTCAATCGACCACAATGATAAATCTAAAAATCTACATTCTACAAAATTCACTAATATTAGAGTATCAAATTTTCGTAAATTGGGTCAAAATGGTCACTAATCTATAAAAAAGTTATATACTAATATGTCAAAAACAGTGGTGCTAGGTAAAAATGTATACCAAATAATAATAACTATTTTTAGATACAAATGGTCAGTACCTGTTACATACGTTACAGATTTAGGAAAATCAACAAATTCTACTATATTCCAGTTCACTGATGATTCCAGTAAGTATAGCTATTCTAATATTTATAAATATTAAAATATCTACATACTTTTTTTTCTATTTCAGTTACAATATCTAAACCAGAAAACGCCAAATGGATCAAATTCAACTATGACCAAGTAGGATATTATCGGGTAAATTATCCAGTGTCAGAATGGGAAAAACTGATCAGTTACTATGGTGATCTCAGTATTGCTGATAGAAGTCATTTACTTGAAGAAACATTTAGTCTTGCAGAAGCTGGTCTTCTCAATTATACACTTCCTTTGGAACTTTCAAAGAAATTAACTGGAGAATTTGATTATCTTCCATTACGTGTAGCTTATGCTAAGTTAAGTGGTGTATTGACGTATCTTAGAGGATCTAATTCGACACAAGAAGCAGCATTTAAGGTAATTCTTATTATAGATAGGTAGTTTGTACTTGCATAATATTACTTTTTAATTTTTTTAGAAATATATTGCGAAGATTTTTATTCCTGCCTATAACAAGTTTACTTGGACTGAAAAAGCTACCGATAGTCATCTTGAAAGGTATTTTTTTTAATTGTTAGAAATGAATTATTATTAAATATGACTAGCTGAACCCGGCGCGCTTTGCTACGCCAATAACTAAAATAAATTTAAGAAAAATAAAAGAGGAGAAGAGGTAAAGTAGAAAAGAAAGTTTATAGTTTTGTTTTACTTATCGTACCAAAAATATATTTTTCGAACTTATACTTATACGAATTCGTATAGATATCTATTAATCAGTATTGTATTTGATACATGGAAGCGCTATCTGGTGGTAACTTTAATTAATACATATATCATATTCATCTTACCCATTAAAAATACATCATCATACCGATTTTCATGACAATCGGTTGAACGGGGCAGAAGTTGCTAATCTGCAGCGCCACCTGGTGGCGAGTGGCATCAATGAACATATCACACAAACCTTCTCCGTAGAAAAATACATATACATACCAATTTTCATGACAATCGGTTAAACGGGACAGAAGTTGCTACTCTGCAGCGCCACCTGGTGGTGAGTGGCATCAATGAGCATACCATACAAACCTTCTCCGTGGAAAAATACATATACATACCAATTTTCATGACAATCGGTTGAACGGAACAGAAGTTGCTACTCTGCAGCGCCACCTGGTGGCGAGTGGCATCAATGAGCATATCACACAAACCTTCTCCGTGAAAAATTACATATATATACCAATTTTCATAATAATCGGTCCAGTACTTTTTGAGTTTATTGAGTACATTCAGACATACAGATATACAGACAAACATACATTTATATATATATATATATATATATATATATATATATATATATATATATATATATATATACATCTCTCTATACTTGAGTCTTCCAGCCAAAGACGGTATTTACCTCATCCACCAGAAGGAGCAGGAATATATATATTTTCACTGAAGTATATCGCATTTTGCCCATTCTAGTATAGTATTTGATAAAAAAATAATGGAAAATATTTTCTTTTTAACCATTTTTATAGCATTCAATCTTCCGACTGAAATGCTATTTTTACGTCTTCCGAGTATATTGAGAATATCAAATTTTCAGTACATAGGTCTTCCGTACAGTGATGCCACATTTCATTACATTTGTAGTACCTACATCTTCCATATATTACAATCAATATTTAGATATACGGAAGCCTCGTGCTTCTAATTCTCATTTGAAAATCATAACTCTTCCAGATTTATCTGAATAAGTTCCGTCTTCATCATATCATATTTAAGTTAGGTATTGATTGATTGTCAAATTTAAACAATTACTCAATATTTATTAATAAATACGGCGACAAAAACCAAATCAGTTGAAAATTTCTTCAGTGGCGGAAGTTCTGATTTTTTTATTATTTTTCAATTTTAATGATTACTAAAATTTACAGACATAAATGATTTTGCAAATATTCATTGAATCAAATACATGGTGAGTCAAAGCTCGAGTACATTATTTTCTCAGAAATTTTAAATGAATCACCTCACCCTGTATTTTATATTATTTTCGAAAAGTACTATTACCATTCTTCCCATACCCAAAGTTATCAGTTCTTTGAGATATTTTAATTTTCCTATGTAAACTATCAATTAGGTATGCAATAGTGTATCAGATGTGATGTTATTGAGACCTACTCAATTTTGGTGAAAATAGTGTTATTTTTGCGCGTTGTTACTTATTTCCCAATGACTATAAATTTTTGTAAACTTCCAACTGTAAACTAACATCTGGTAAACTATTTCATACCTAATTACTTCTTTGCTGAATATCTCAAAAACTAATAACTTTAGATATGGGAAATGTTTAATAAAAATAGGAGTATGGAAATAGTAATTTTCGACAATGATATAAAATACAATGTATTCCACTATTCAATTATACAGGTCGTTGAACTTGTTATGATTTCGACAGAAAATTGGTTATAACTTTTAAATAACTTTTAAAACTTTTAAAATATCCCGTTTCCACATTCTACTTCATATTCTATTTCTATTTAACTATATTTACGATACTTTTTACATTATTCCATTATATTCAATTTTATATATTTTTTTTAATTACAATTCTTGTGACATCCGTAAAATTTCTTTGACTTTTCTCAATCAACCATCGCCTTAACAACGTAGCAACCCCTTTATACCTTTTTTTTTCAATTATTTTCTATCATTACTTGATAACTTCCATAGATTGACATTATCAAATTTTTATATTTCGTTAGTCTTAAACATATTTACACTATACATAAAGACCAACTAGTTCATACCATAACAAATCCCCCTAAATTTAAAAAATAAAATTTTCTTTTAAGACACATTTTATTTTTTTAAAATTTACTTCCAATTCAATTTTTATTTATCTATATCTAACATTCATTATTCCTATATTTTTTTATTTAATTTTATAACTTTTATATATTTTATTTTATTAATTTCGTCCCCCTTTTTCTGATATTTTCCCATTATTTATTTTCCCATTTAGTTTTAATTTTAATCTTAATTTTATATTAATCCTATTTTCTTTTAATTAACTTTTTTTTTATAATTATACATTATATCCTTCCAAATCTTCTTTAATCTTCTTTTAATCTTATTACATATTTTAAAATAATTTATATCATAATCTTCGTATGTTTTATTCTTAAACTTTCTTTTATTCTTATTGTCATACTTAGATTCAGTTTTATATTTAATTTTATTAATATAATAATATAATTCATTTTTATATTTATTTTCATCAACTTCATATATTTTATTTTCATATTTTATTTCTTCACTTTTATAATATTTATCTTTTTCATTCTTCTTATCCTCATATTCATTATTTAATTTTAATTTCATAATTTCATATTCTTGTTTCATTTTGTTTTTATATGTCTCAGATTCTTTATAATATTTATTTTTACTTTTTCCTTCCTGTATAATGTATTGACAAATAATTTTTCCTTTATATCGACACATAGGTTTATTTTTATTTATATTTCTGTCATACATTTCTTTTAATAGAGGTGTGTCTTCATTTTCAGGTTTAAACTGTTTATAATCCCCCATAACTTTTATCTCAGGAGATTGGGTTTCATGGTCATTATAAATTATTGATTTGTCATTCATTGTTTTTATATCTTCTGTTTTTATTTCTTATTCCAATTCATCTTTATTTTTGGTCATCATTTCTTTAAAAATATTTTTTATTTCATTTTTAATATTATTAATATCTAATTTTATGCCTTCTATAATTTCTTTTAAAATCTTTAACTCATCCTTATCTCCTTTTCTATAATTTTCTTGTTTTCTACTATTTTCATCCATTTTTCTATTATTTTCATCTAATTTTTCATCCATTTTATTTTCCATTTTTCTACTATTTTCATCAATTTTTCTATTAGTTTCATCTAATTTTTCATCCATTTTCTTTTCCATTTTTCTACTATTTTCATCCATTTTATTTTCCATTTTTTCCAAAAATTTAAACATTCTCTTCATCTCTGTTTCTTGATGTGGTTTTGAACTAGTCGCATCTCCTATCACATCTATTTTTACAACCTGAATAGTTGTGTTTTCTCCTCCTTCCGAAGATCCATCATTTTCCCTTATACCAATATTTTCTATTGTTTCATCTACATCTTGTCCTATACCATCATTACTTTTTGTTTCATGCCTATTTTTACTGTATTCTTGTATTCCATCTTCTCTCCTTCTATTTCTTCTATTTTGTCTTGTATCCATTTTATTTAAGTATTTTTAAATATTTTATATTTAATTTAAAATGTCAATTTGTTATATTTATTTAATTTATATGTAGATTTTAAAAAAAAAATCTTTAACTTTATGGTCTTTATGTATATATAAATCTCTGGCACCCGTGAATAAGCACATAAGTCGACTTTATAAAAATTTTCAGGAGAGCCAAAATAATATTAATTAAATTAGGGTAAATCAGCAAAAAAAAAATATAGAAATGTAATTTGTGTTTTTACATGACATGTATGTAATGTATAAAGTAGGATATTGTCATTTGCAATAAATGATCTCAAGTGTATGTTGAGTGACTTATCCGGATATTCACAAGTATAGTTTAATTTACATTTTAGAATAAGTCGAGAAATCTCAACTGTGTGTTTTGAAATAAATGTTAGGCACCGACTTATTTAATTAATATTGTTAGTTTTTACTTTGATTTATTTACTTAACATTTACTAGTATGATTTTTTAAGAAAGGAAGAAGTAATATAAACTACAAAAAAACGTTTTTTTTATTAGTACAAACTGCTACTATTATTAGATAATTATTATTCATCTGGATCTATCTCCATCAAATCTGGATCTATGTCGGGAACATCATCTACCAATAAACCTTCGTAAAAAGGTCTAAACTCCATATCAATAAGGGGCAAGAGATCCATAAAGTTCTTTTTTTTATCTTTATTAATTATTATTATCTTTATTTATTAATTAATTATGTAGTTTTGGCAGCCTGAGTACTGCAGCTTGTTTTCCTTGACGGCGAAAGTTGACCGCCTTAAAACTATCTTCATTATTGAGAGATGATTTAAAATACATTATTTCAATATTGTCTTTGCAATAACGTGCCCACTGTAAATCTTTCCACAAAAACTTTTCGCCATTTTCAGTAAGATTTTTTGGACCAAGTAAGTTTTTAATAATGCTGCGAAATCTAAAAAATCGTCACATTCCATTATCTTTACTTTAAAGGGATTTATTTTTTTACAACTTCTTATTAGCTGAACCCAGTCATAAGGATGATTTATTTTCATTGTAGTTTTTTTCTTTGCTTTCTCAATTGTAGCGTGGTCCACATCGCATTCCATATGTGTATGACCACTAACCAGGAACTTATGGTCAATGCAGTCAAGGGTATTTTTTTCTCCTTTAATACCGTCATAAACATAGTTGCCACGTGACTGTTTTTATTCTGACAAGTATCTGAATAAAAGCAGACTTTTTTTATATTAGGTGGTAAATCAATAATATGCCTATATAAACAAGAAGCAATCTGATTTCCGCCTCTACCAGAAACAGATTCGTTCCATATGTAGCAAGCGGCTTCATTTGTAGCTAAGTTATGAACTGTCAGATTGTAAGTCCACAACTGCCTTTTGTAGAACGAAATTAAAGATTTAAGGTACGGAGTGGGCAGACACTGCTGCAAATCAAAAGCAAACACAGCTATTGATGGATCTGCCTTTGCAATATTTTTATCATTGCCTTTTGCTTTATAAGCTTCATCTGCTGCAGAGTGGTGATTTGCTTGCTCGCAAGTGTCTTTTTGGGGCTTTTTGAATGCCAAGCCTAGTTCACGAAACTTTCTTGCATAGATAGTCATTGATACACAATTTTCCCTATTTTCTTTGTAAAGGGCATACATTTTTGATATGGTTAAATCTGATTGCAAATATTTTTTTGACGTAGTTTGTCTGCAATAGTGACTTTCATATGCAGGAAAGCTGCAAATATGTTCGACAACATCGTTTAGACTTTCCTGGGACCACTTATTTTTTGGCTCACTTCGACCTCTTTGATCGTTTTGTATTATGCTGGATACGGAGAATTGCCTGTTTTGTATTATTTGATTTATAAAAGCATTTGTTTCTCCAAATGTGGCAATTAAACATTTTTTACATATTGACTTTCGTTCACCTTTTACAACGAGTTCATACTTGCAAGATAATTTTCGAACTTTGTCTGACTCAAGTAGCACGCGTGTTGTTTTTTTATCCATGATGCAAATCAACGAAGATAGAAAATTGGCTCTTTTATCATGATTCCCTAATTTCCAGTATTCTTTAAAGAGTGCCAGTCTTACATCATCTGGAAATTTAGTTGTACATTTCATTCGGCAATCTGTAAGTGGTTTCATAGCTCTTGCTTTTACAGTATTTCCCTTTTCATTTAAATATCCACTCCCAGTATTCCTTAATTGTTTAGCAACCTTTCTCTCTTTTCTTGTCCGGCCATTCTTTTTCAAATTTTTTATCTTCGTTGATGTTTTGTTGTTGCTACTTTTGCTTATGTTGCCGCTACTTCTGCTTTTTTTGTCGCTACTTCCACTTTTGTTGTCGCTACTTCTCATTTTCTTGTCGTTACTTCTGCTTTTATTTAATCTTTTTTTAGAACATTTTGTAAATTCGTCATCGCTTGAACTTTCTATTTCTTCATCGCCAGAGTCATAATCGGGATCTTTTACACTATCATCGGTGGAAACATCTACTTTATCTATTTCTTGGTTATCCTTTTCTTCTTGATCGGGTTGGTCAGTTTCAAGTTCAACCACGCTTTTTTCTGCAGCTTCTTGACTTTTTTCAAATTCAATGGGAAAATAACCATCTGTTTGTGCGTTTTTTTCGAATAAAATGGTATTCTTATTAGCTGGATAATTTATATCTTTTTCCAAAGCAAATGCATTATCTGATATATTTGGCATAGTTTGGATTATTATTTTTTTGGTTCCAACTCTTCAACAACTTCTGGATAAATTGAATCAATTCGATTTAAACTTGTATTGGGAGTTGAAACTTTAATGCTTAAATCTTGGTTTGGAAGAAAATCTACCCTTTCGTAGCCAAATTTAAAAAAATCTTCGGTTCCAACCCATTCTTTTGTTCTTAAATCCCGTACATCTGAGTTAGTCTGCGACGTGCCTTGGCTATTTTTGCCTTGGGCTTCATGCACATCCAGATCTGCAAAAAATTTAATAAGGTAATAAAAATTAATAGGGGGGAACCATTTACGTCCGCACTGTATATTCTTCCTTATGTAAAAGTTGGTACACGGGTATAAAGTTGCATTTTAAACTACTTCTTGTAATATTATTTTTTTATATTTAAAAAAATCAAGATACTTTATCTGTGGTAATTTTACCAAATTTGCTTGTAGAGTAGAAGATCGAATTAACTCATTTTTGGTAATCTAAATCTATCCTGGACTCACTGTATATTCATGCACTCTTAATTTACATCCAAATACGTTGAATTCATATTTAAAATAATTCTCCGAAAAAACGTATTCAATGATCGATAAATAAAATAAAATGTATTGCGTTACTTACTTGAGCCACTTTCTTGATTTTTACACAAGTTGAGAATGAATGATGTGCGTTTATTCATCATAAAAACCCTTATAATAAAAACAGTTTCTTAACACTAGTTCACAATTTTATTCACCAAAGATAAAACTATACACAAACAATACGTAATATAACATAAAAATGAAACATCTCGTACGTGAACAAACAAATAATAACTAAAGACGTTTTTGCAGCTATGAGGTATTTCTCAGTGCACCATGAAATATGTCTATGTTATTAAAATATGATTAGAACACCGCGGCTGTGAACAACAAGACAAGTCTACTTATCTGCTTATTACTGAAGACAAATTTTTGCTTGATGTAGAATAACTCAACTTATCTTATAAAAACCATATATTTTCGTGATATTCGAAAAATCACATGGTAACAGTGTAGGTATATACCTTATACCTTTTGTTTTACAGGAATTATTTTCTGCATTTATAGTTATAGTAGAGATTTTACTTTTAGTTTCTAAAGTTTAGTAGAATTGAAAAAATTAAATTGGCCAAGCTATACAAATTGTGAAATTTAATTTTTTTTTTCATCTTATGTTATGGTTTAACACTCAGCTTAATCAGATCGTACTTCTTGACCAAAGGGATTTTGGTTAAAAATTATTTCGCCGTTTTCTAAAACGATTATTATAATTTTTACATTTTATTTTAATGTACAATACAAGAGTAGGCTTTGATTTTTCTGTAATTTTGGATGAATAATAGACCAAAAAAAAAATACTAAACAATTGTGCATTATGTGTCTTTTGAATTGGTAAAACCGATGTTTATACTTCTCAGCGCGCACAGCGAATTCTGCAAATGAACACTGGTGAGACACCATGAACTTAAAATTTTTATTCTCAGACCGTTCAAACACGACCATGTAGTAAGCAATAGCTAACCAGCGTTGCCGGTTTTGTGGAAGACGAAAAAGCTGAAAAATGAAAAGAACATATACGCTGGAAGAGCAAGAAGCGATAGCATGGTTAAAAATATACTTGCTCGGATATACACGCAACAGCAGCGCCAACGCGCATGCAGGAAAGAGGTGAACTAAAATATACAAAATTTTCAAAAAAACCGTATTAAGTCGTCCTTCCCAAAATTTTTCTACAGGTAGAAATGGATAGAATGATGCTTTTTACACGATAAGAATTAAGTCTTCCGTATACGGAAGACCTATTGACATGGAAGACCCAAGTAATGTAAATTGCCAATGATAGGAAGACCTAAGTATAGCAGGATGTATATATATATATATATATATATATATATATATATATATATATATAGATATGTACTTTTAAGCCTTTAAAAGTGTATTTCTATATGAAACATTATTTATACCAATTTTTTGAATCGATGAGCTTCTTTCCCCTATTGTTGGCGCGCCACCGTCGCTCAAAACATGTAACCAATTTTATATACGCTATCAGTACATCTCTTTATTACATATTATCTATGTGCGCACCACTCTACCTGAAAGGGAGTAGGGTGTAGGGTTAATTTAAGGTTTATTTAATTAAGTAATCACGTTTCCGAACAAACGATGCTCTTTCAATATAGTCTATGGCTGTGAATGACATTGACATTCGTTACGCGCGTTTTTTTAAAATATGCAAAATTAAATGTCTATTCTTCAATATTTCTGAGAGATTTTCTTAATATTTTCTACCGTAAGAACCTTCTCCTAATAATAACAAATACAACACAAAAAGAATTAGTAAAATCGGTCCAGCCATTCACGCGTGATGCCATGACCAGGAAAAACGGGTTTCATTTTTATATATATAGATAATTCTTTTTCATTACTTATTGTAATGAATGAAAGAAGGCAATTCTACTAAATTTTATTTCTTTGACAATGTTAAATTCTGACAACTCTATTTCAAAATTAGACAACTTTTTAAATTAACTTTAAACAAAATATATAAAACATCCAACACATTGGCGTTCGTAACATCCTCCGAACCGCCAACAAGGTGCATCAACGCGCTTCGTAGCGACTTGGAGCTTTGACTATACGTCCACTTCTAGTGGCAGTGACTGTATCGTGGGCAGTTTCTTGTCTTTTATTCTTTGCCTGCTTCTTAGAAATGCATCTGTTTTATATAGTCTGATAAAATATACGATCTTTGAGAAGCAGAGTCTAAAATAGCTCTCACTATTCTTGAGGTATTATCCGAATCTACTATATTGACGACAACTGTTTGCATTAATGTACCTCCAGCATTACATACGATGGTATTTTCCACATTTTTACTCATAGTTTTGTTGTTTTCTTGAAGTTCTATATCTTTCTTATGGTTTAGATTAGAAGAAAGTTCTACATTATAGGATAATGTTTCTTTCCACATTTTAGGCATTTAATAAAAGATCTGCATCGCTTAAAGACATGGCCAAGTTTCAGACACCCAAAACAAGCCTTCTTTTTCAAAATTAATTCTTTTCTTTCTGAAAAGGTCATTGCTTGTGCTTTTATACAATCCTGACTGCTATGTGTGTGACTGTTACAAAAAATACATAATATTTTCTTACCATCTATTTCTGTTGCTAATATTGTAGATGCTGTAGGTATATTCTGCTCACCACTCTTTTCCTTTTGTCCATAAAATTGCTGAGTTGAAACTATGCTCTTCTGCTTGGCTCCTTTTGCAAAACTCGACTTTGCTAATTGGATTCTTGTATCACTTTCAACTTCAGACGTAGAAAATCTAACAAAATATTTAAATAGTCGTTAGTAATTTCATTATTATTACCTATCATTTTACTATTTCGTTGTCTTTCCCATGCTTTAAGAATGTCATCTGGTAACGCTGATTCTACAAGTGGATATAACATTGAAGCATACTTTTCACTAGTAACTCCCAACGTTTCTAAACATCTTAGTTGTGTTGAAAGCTTATTGTATAAAACGACTAAAGACATCTCTGCTTTGTGATTGTCTTGTTGTAATACTAAATTGAGAAGCTCTCTTACATACACTTCAATTAACATCTCCTCCCGGCCAAACCTTGCTTTAAGTTGTTTAAGTGCTTTGTCATAATTACCTGCGGATAACGGAAAACTTTCAACTAATGCCCTTGCGGTAGACCCTTTTTCCATAGACTGTAATAAATACTGAAATTTATCTTCTGTTTCTATTTCAGTATCTTCAGGAATTTTCTTAAATTGAGCCCAGAAACCTATCCAGTTTTTTAAATCACCATCAAATTTTCTCGTTTCTATTCTCTCTAATTTAAAATTCCTGTTGGATTTTGACGTCCACTTTATAGAACTGGATTCTTGTTCATTTTGTTCTAAATTATTAATATAATATTCAACCTTACTTTTGCAAGAAATCCACTTCCCACGATACAACTGCACTGACGTAATCTCACTCTCAAAGTCAGCTTCAGAAATCGTTTCGCCATACATTGTTTCTTTTAATTTTTCATCCAGTACCATGAGCTGATCCCCGTGGTCATCTATGATCTTCAATGTTTGGAGAATCTCTTGCCTTGATGTTGAAGATTCTTTTAACTTTTGCTCCAGTTCTTCTATCTTCTTATCTAACAAAGTTCTTAGAATATTCCTCTCTCTTGCCATTACCGTCTTATTAGCCATATTCACCAGTATCGGAACCAAAATGTAATGAATGAAAGAGGGCTATTCCACTAAATTTTATTGCTTTGACAATGTTAAATTCTGACAACTCTATTTCAAAATTAGACAACTTTTCAAATTAACTTTAAACAAAATATATAAAACATCCAACACATTGGCGTTCGTAACACTTATCTTTTTGAAATAAACTAAATCAATACTCATGACTTCTTAATCTTTTTTTTAAAGATCCTATATTCAATTTTTATTCTAGAATCGCAAGAGTGATTGCACTTACAGCAGCATGTTCAGCAGAATACAAAACTTGTCAGGATGAAGCACAAATTGTGTTTAAAAAATGGTTAGATACAAAAGAGCCTTTACCACCTAATTTAAGAGCACTTGTTTATGTCCATGGTAAGTTTCTATACAAGATTTAAAAAAATGTTTGTACAAATGTATTTTACAGGAATTAAAAAAGCAAATAAAGAAACTTGGGAGAAATTATTGGAGATTTACAAAGCTGAAAACGATGCTGGGGAGAAATTAAAGTTGATAAACGGATTAGCTAATGTAGAAAATGAAGAATTACTAAAAAGGTATGTTAATGCTCAATTATTAACTGAAGTTGTTTTAAACAAAAGGGGTAAATTAACGGGCATGTACGCAAAAGGATCATAGGATTACGAGTAAGAATGGTAACCGCAGACATGCATGTTTCTGGCTCATTAGCCGTCATCAGTGCGGCATAACCAAGAAGAGTATTGCACTTGGCTAGCAAAAGTGTTAGGTACTTGGGAGCAAAGGATGTTGGGGAAACATGTGTCAAGAAATACAAAAACAACGAGCGCTCACACAGGAGTCCTATCGCCATTTTGTTTTTCTTGACACATGTTTCCCCAACATCCTTTGCTCCCAAGTACCTAACACTTTTGCTAGCCAAGTGCAATACTCTTCTTGGTTATGCCGCACTGATGACGGCTAATGAGCCAGAAACATGCATGTCTGCGGTTACCATTCTTACTCGTAATCCTATGATCGTTTTGCGTACATGCCCGTTAATTTACCCCTTTTGTTTATTATAAATACGCATACTTGGCACCCTTTGTGAAGTTGTTTTGTTACATGATTAAGAATTCGACTCATTCTGGATCAACAATTTAGTTTATTGGATAACATGATTGGGAACATTTTAATACTGGGCGTTATTCTAAATTATTGAGTATATTTTATGATGAAATGTTTCTCTTAATTAACGAGCGATTTTTGATATCAAGCAGAATATTTCACAAGATTAAATTTATTTTAAAATTAACTGAAAATCAGTGGTTTGACATTATGAGAAATATTTTGCAATCACTTATTATAGTTTTTGGATCTTATGAATTGAATGATATTCTTCATCATCTGGTATAATGAAATGAAGAATGTCTCTGAATCAGCAACAAAAGTTGTTAGATGACATTATGAAGCATTAAACATAGTTCTCAATTGTTTATTGAAATATTCCTTAAGGCTGTCATGCAAACTGAAGGAGGCCACATACACGCTAGGGTTTGCAGACAAAGTTAAAACGTTTACGTTTAAATTTAAATTTTCATTATCAACAATGGTCGGGGTCCATCATGATCTACAAAAAACTCAAACAATTTATAGTACTTTAGGGGTGGTTTCTGAATATCGTCTGAAGACGCTCCTGATTTCATTTCATTCTTTTCACGTCTTACATTGCTACGCAACGTGTAAATTTTTTTACAATTGTATCTAAAGTAGCGTCAGGCTCCAACTCCTGTAGTTTTGCAACTAATTTTTGATATGCTGCCTCTCTTTTTCTCTCTGTCATGATGATATTTGGATTTAACAAGCCAAAGACAAGTTTCATGTTTATATCTGTTTATGAAGTGTTCCAAAATGGTATTTCTTTTGTGGCTTATCATTTTAATTTTCAGTTAATAATTGCTCGTAATTCGTAATACACAACCTTTCGTTTATTCTGACAATCAAAAACTAATAACTGTGCATTAAAGATTATTAAAAAGAAAAAGATAGGGTTGCTAGTGTCGGTTTTAGTCGGTTTGCTATATTTTATTTATGTAGGATCAACTGGAATCATGAAATAATTGGACAAAAACTGAACTGCATCTAATGTTGTGGCAGAGAAGTAATGAGGCTGATTTGTATTAATCAAAGTTTTTATTTTTTCAAACATCAATATCTTCTTCAAAGTAATTTCCTTGAAAAGCTACACACCGGTGGAAACGTTGTTACCACTTTTATAACCATTATGCTGGAACTCTTCAACATATACAGTCTTCAGCATTTCCGTCACACTAGTTTGGGAAGAAGGAAAAACTCAGGAACTGAAGTAAAAGATTATGGGACGGTGACTGCAGCGTGATATGGGATGTTGTCATAATGCAGCCTCCATTTGTCTGCAATATCTGGTCTCACCTGAGGCTTCAAGGACGTCCTTATAAAAAACTTAGTTTGACAGTTGGTCTTAAACTAAGAAATTCTTTGTGAATGATTCCTTTTATTAAAAAAAACACACAATTCACTATTTATTTTATTTGCAATTTACTCATTTGGACTTTCTTTAGTTGAGGAGAGCTTGCAGTATGCCACTCTGTACTTTGCATTTTGTCCGTATTCATAATTGCTCACCTGTGATCATTGGACTAAAGAAACCTTTTTTTTTAAATGTCTTTCGACTTAAATATAAGGATTTTTCGGTTCCATGTTGGCAAAAACTTTTTGCATGTGCAAAGTTTCAGTCATATTTAATGAACACTAAATCTGTATAAATTTTATTTTTCTCTAGTTTAATTGCTTTTCTGTCACTCCTCGTAAGTTACATAAAAAGTTTGATACAGACACAAACAGTGATCTTAAAGAGATTTCATGATTTTTTTACGAATACAACCAGCATACAGATTTGTATTTTTTCACGATATGTTATTTATAGGTTGATAGAACTAGCAAAAGATGAATCAATAGTTAGAAGACAAGACTATATTGCTGTAATGGGATACATAGCCTCAAATCCTTATGGCACTCAATGTGTTTGGGATTGGGTTAGGTAATAATCTTGATTAACTTATTTTCTTGCAGTTGATTTATAATTTTTTTAAGGTCTAACTGGGAGTATCTAGTTGATAGATTTACACTAAATGATAGAACTCTTGGTTCGTTAATGCCATTAATCGCATCACAATTTGCAACACAAGAAAAATTTGATGAGGTAAAATTATATATTATCTCAAATATTTCAATTAACGTAAATTGTTATTGTTCTTTTTTGTTTTAATCGACATTTTATTTGTTTGTAGATGAAAAGCTTTTTCACCAAATACCCCGAAGCTGGTGCTGGAAAGGCAAATAGAGCTAAAGCATTGGAGACAGTAAAAAATAATATTATTTGGTTATCTAAATATAAGACTGTTGTAGAGAATTGGATTGTAAATAATAGCGAATCCTAATGATTTTTATGTGAATCGTAATGATTTTTATACGTGTTTTTAAAGTGTTTTGTAATAATTTTGTTGTTATTTTATAAATAATAAATAACATTACAATTGTGTTGGTTTAACATTTACTTTATCTTTAAAAATCGTTAAAATGAATACAATTATAATATAAATTTGAATAGAGCCATGAATAATTATAAAAATGTGAATTAAACAGTAACAATTTTGATATTTCAAATAGTTATAAAAAATTTAAGAAACAATATAAAAATGCAATTCGTACAGCCAAAATAAAATCAAATGACAATTTAATTAGATTATCTACCAATCCCATACGATGTATGTGGGATATAATAAATACACAGAGAGGAAAATTAAAAAATGAAAGAAAAATCAATATATCACCTACAGTATTTAATAATTATTTTTCGGAAGTAGCACAAAATTTAGTTAAAAATATTTCACCTATTAAAAAAGATCCAGTGCAAAATATAAAGAGTAATGTTACACAAATTAAATTAGAATTTTCTCAAGTCACCTACAATCAAGTAAGAGATATCTTAAATAATTTAAAAAACAAAAAAAGTCGGGACATATTTGGTTTAAGTGTGCGCCTAATTAAAAATGTGAAAAACTTTTTGGTTGTGCCACTTACAAAATTAATAAACATCTGCCTAATAGAAAATGTCTTCCCATCAACATTAAAACGCGCAATGATTACACCAATTTATAAGAAAGGTGATTCTGAACATCCGGAAAATTATAGACCCATTTCACTCCTACCCATATTATCAAAGATATTTGAAAAGTGCATCTCTCAACAAATAGGCTGCTATCTTGAACAAAATAACCTTCTTACTGAAAGCCAATTTGGTTTTAGAAGTAAAAAAGGTACAGTGTTAGGAATCTTAGACTTGGTATCATATATTCTAGAGTCATTCCATCGACTACAGTTTAACAGTGCACTTTTCTGTGATATAAGTAAAGCTTTTGATTGTGTCAACCATGAGATCCTCTTGGCAAAACTTAGAAAATACAATTTTAGTTCTGACAGTGTAAAACTTATAAAATCATATCTTGAGAATAGAAGACAAGTTGTAAGGGTTGGAGAAGTCTTATCAGAGGAAAGTGTTGTAAATATAGGGGTGCCACAAGGCTCCGTATTAGGACCATTACTCTTCTTAATATACATAAATGACTTGCCAAATTCCGATTCGTCAGAAAAATATACACTTTTCGCTGATGACACGACCATTTCCTTTGCGGCTGATGGTCTTCAAGGGGTCCTAGACGGTTTGCTGTTGGCGCAGTTGAGGGCCGAGGAATGGTTCTCTATGAACAAACTCCTTCTAAACCCTGGGAAAACTAATAGAATGGTTTTTTCGTTGAGGGGAGATGGAGCAATCAATGATGATTTAGAGAGCGTTAGGTTTCTGGGGGTACATCTTGATCGAAAACTACAGTGGGGGGCAAACATTGATCAGGTCAGCAGAAAGTTAAGTAGGAACCTATTTGTCCTCCGCAATCTTTCCCAAAATGTGTCTCTTGAAACACTGAAAACCGCGTATTTCGCTATATTTCATACACACCTATCATATGCTTTGCTTGTCTGGGGTCATTCTGCCGAGGCTTCGAGGGTGTTCTCATTGCAACGCAAGGCGGTGAGAGTGCTTGCAGGTCTTCGGTACAGAGATGACTGCAGACGGGCATTCGTTGATTTACGGATCCTGACGTTCACATCTCAGTTCATTTTTGAGAATCTTTTATTTATAAAGCAGAGTGGAGAGCAGTTTACATCTCATGAAGAATTACATAACTACAACACGCGAAATAAACGTAATTTGATTGTTCCCTATTGGAGACTTAAAAGGTGTCAGAGTGGTCCTGGGTACTGGGCGGTTAAGTTCTTTAATGCTTTGCCTGAGGGCATTAGAAATCTACCACTAAAGCAATTTATAGTAAAAATAAAGGCGTTGCTATTAGAGAATGCATTTTATTCATTTGACGAATTTTCAAATTTTCAGTTTGTTTGAACAGTTATTGCAACAAACCATGTGGGTAGTTTATACTTGTGTCTTTATATATTGAAATTATATAATTGATTAATTATATATATGTGTATATATATATGTATGTATATATGTATGTATATGTGTGTGTGTGTGTATGAGTATATGTATATGTGTATATATATCTTTTACATAAATTGTACTATGTCAAAATTTAAACGTAGTGTATTAACGCATATTCTAAATAATAGTGAATTTTAACTATATACCTATTAATTTTATATTATTTATACTGGTTTCTCTTGACGTATGTAAGCATTTTAGTGCATTAACATGAATAAAAATTTTGAATTTTGAATTTTGAATTTTAACTTTTAAAATAAAAAAATAAAAATGAAAATATCTCGAAAGAGCGTAAAAGTCTAAAAAATGTTATTACTAATTAGTACAAGTTGAAAAATGTGTAAAAAGCACCAAACAAAAAATTATGAAAACGGGAAAAAATGAAAAGTTTTTAAAAAAAACATTACTCTCAGCACACCTTTCCGAAAGCTATTTAAATTTGCAAAAAAAATGTAGACAAAATCTGTTTTGATAAAGTTTTACTACATAAAATTACTAATCAAATGAGAGTAGAAAAAGTTCTGGATCAGGATCAGATCATATATCTATTTTATACACTACCAGCAGTGGGACTCCGTGTAGTATAGTATTCTATATATCGCTTTCTACAGTAGCTTTCTATTCCGAAGTCGATGTCTTGCTTTACTGGTACTCCGTGTCGCTGTCGACTACTCCTCGGCTATTTTCGTAATTATATTGTTGGTTATGAAAACATCAGGTTAAAATTGGTGATAAATTTAGTAATATTTATGTTTAGAACTAGTATTATAATTGTCAATGTCATTTTGGGATTATTTGATTGCAAATTGCTTTTCATTATTGACGAAATTCTTTATACCTATTACTTATTATTAATTTATTTAAAGTCAGATACGTGTTATACGTTTAGTCATTCAGACAATGTTTCCTTTTAATGCAGTACATATTTTAGAAATTAGGAGTAGGTACATTTGTATATTATTTATTATCTTCTGTTATTTCTTTTTAAATAAATCATTTATATTAAAAACTAGCTGAACCCGGCGCGCGTTGCTACGCCAATAACTAAAATAAATTTAAGAAAAATAAAAGAGGAGAAGAGATAGAGAAGAAAAGAAAGTTTATAGTTTTGTTTTACTTATCGTACCAAAAATATATTTTTCGAACTTATATTTATACGAATTCGTATAGATATCTATTAATTAGTATTGAATTTGATACATGGAAGCGCCATCTGGTGGTAACTTTAATTTAATACATATATCATATTCATCTTACCCATTAAAAATACACCATCATACCGATTTTCATGACAATCGGTTGAACGGGGCAGAAGTTGCTACTATGCAGCGCCACCTGGTGGCAAGTGGCATCAGTGAACATGTCATACAAACCTTTTCCGTAGAAAAATACATATACATACCAATTTTCATGACAATCGGTTAAACGGGCAGAAGTTGCTACTCTGCAGCGCCACCTAGTGGCGATTGGCATTAATGAGCATATCATACAAACCTTCTCCGTGGAAAAATACATGTACATACCAATTTTCATGACAATCGGTTGAACGGGACAGAAGTTGCTACTCTGCAGCGCCGCCTGGTGGTGAGTGGCATTATCGAACGGGATAAAAAGTATCCTATGTCCATCTCCTGGCTCTAAGCTACCTCCCTACCAATTTTCAGCCAAATCTGTTCTGCCGTTCTTGAGTTATAAGTGGTGTAACTAACACGACTTTCTTTTATATATATAGATTAGGTTTTCTTTTAAATATTTTTTTTTTCAGGGTATTCACAACAAAAATTAAATAAATATAATGTTTATAAAATATTTTTATTTTTACATGAACATTGTTGAAAATGTTGTTGCATGACAATTGCAATTATATTTAATGAATTTGCTATACTTTCAAACAAATAGATAAATGTATTAAGCATGAAAAATATTTATAATTCCTAGTAACTTAAGGACTAAACTTTTATGATATGAATACAATAATATTCAAAAATACCTGAGTAGAAGTAACAAAATCTTAAAAAATAAAATTTAAACTAAGATAAATAATTCTAAGAAACAAACTGAACGATCAGACGAAAATGGGCTTTACAAATAAATAAACCATATAAAGAATTACCGCACGTTTCACAGATGTTTTAATTTTGTGTCAAAATTCCAATTATTTCTCATAAATGCGCATGCCTTGATAGAATTCGACACCTATCGAGATGTAGAAACGAAGTAGTATTACATATATGGAAACGAAACGATAGCTTTCTGGCGATTTTACGATTTCCAAGGTGACACGGAGTGCCAACGGCATAGAAAAGAGTCGATTGATAGAATACTATACTACACGGAGTCCCACTGCAGGATTATACTAAAACCATATATTTTTTTAACGGTTTAGCAAATCTAACGTCTAAAGTTGGTTTTAAATGGCCAAAAAAAATCTGCGTAATATCCAAACACTTTCATTATTGGAACAAAACGCGTACCGAAAACTTTTTGAAGTATATTAGATGTTAGAATTATTTGAGCTAAACCCAAATCACTAGTGTTTTTTAAATAACATTCTATATAACGAATTTCATGATCTTGTGATTTTCCGTTCAAGAGTAACAAATGAAGGACAATTGACTTTGAGATAATACGATCCGAATCAAACTCAATAGAGTTTTTCTTTAAGGTACGAGGATTCTATATACCCAATTTCATGACCTTGTGATCATCCGTTCAAGAGTTATAGCGCACACAAACGGATCTAGATGGTAATTAATAATTTCTATTTCCTCCTACGTGGTAAATCGCTTATCAAATGTTAAATCTGTTAAATTTTAAAATATGTTTTCTTTTAATTTCATATAAAAATATATGTGTTTTTTTTTATATTTTTTAAATCATTTTAAAATAGAATTTATGACTGTAAAAAGTGAGCTTTATACTTTATAGTAAAGTAAATCTTACGGCTTGTAAGTTTCTGTTTAGTTTTTATTTTTAATTTTCTGGCCATGCCATATCTTGACTGTTATATATTTTAGTGAATCGATTTATCTGCTTGTTTACACCAAATGCTTAAAAAAATAAATATTCTTTTCGATGTCGCTAAATTATAAGAAATTTTCCAAAATATTTCATTTTTAATTTTTTTTCTTAAAATTAATTGTACCTTATCTACTTAAAAAACAACAATCCCCAATTTTATTAATTGAATATAATGCGTTCATAAATGGCAATAACCATAGTCGGCTAACGTTTTTGTAAATTGCAGCATCATCTTACATATCTACGGTGTACCCACGTAACCAACGGTCGTCTTGCGCAAATCATATTCTCAGAAATCTATTCTCGTAGTTGCAACGGTTTTTACTGCATTCTACCGTTATTCTACGCAAAGAAATGTATTTTCCCCGAAAAAAAAAAGAGAGGGTTGCTCACGTGCTTAAGGACGAGAATTCTATAAAAATGCAAATAATAACCTCTATATGAATAGAGACAATAGAAACAGATAGAAAATGTCTAATAAAAAATTAGTTTCTAGAAACGAAAATACCGTTAGAAAAAAACGAAAGACCATGTTTTGTATCTAAAAAAGAAATAAAGATACATGGTGAAATAAATTAGCTACAACATAATTCTCATTTTTTCTCTTTACATGCCGAAATTATCTTAACCTATTTTCCTGATTTTTCTTGCTCAGCTTTCCCACTCTCACTGTACCTCTTACTCTCTCATTTCTTACTCTATCTCTCCTCTTTAATTAATTCAAAAATTCATTACAACATCTTTATCTCCACCAAGTTCTAACTTTCTGTCTTGCTCTTTTGTTTTTAGCCAGGTGTCTGAGTTATATACATCAACGCTAATCTTACAACTCTCTTATCCAGTCACGCAAAACTCCACTCATTCTTTTTCAGTTCACCGTTAATTCTCTGATTTTTCTCACTCTTTAACCCTCCATTCTTTTCTAGCACATACCATTAATGATTGGAGTTTTCGACAGCTGACAGCACTTGGTCCTGCAGGTTGATTTTAAGTCCATTTATTTCGTCTGTTGTCATATACTCAGTCACCGTCCTACTCACTCTCAATTCTATACTCTAAAGTGCTTTTCTCCAATTGTGAAGTTTTCATTCTAGTCTGTCTTTCACAAGATCTACAATAAAAATATCATCCGCAAACATCATATCCCATGGGGCTTTACATTTTATTCCTTTTTTTAGTAACAACCTCCATGATCAAATTAAACAGATGAGGGCTCAGCACCGACCCCTGGTGGTGCCTCACAAATCGACACTGTTTTTTCCGTTTTTGTTTCTTCATACACACAAATTACTATTTCATACATCTCTGGTACTAATCGGACATATTATACTTATCCAATTTTCTTAAAATGATATAATTAATAAATTGGCTTATTACCATGGTAATGGTTACCATAACGAGATATGAAAGTTTTGTTATATTTTTTATTATTATGGTTACCTTTTCGTGAAAATAATCGTTTAATAATAGTTTTTACTAGAAAAACTTTGTATGTAAATAAATTGGAGAGATTATACACCTCTTAAAGAGTAACTAATTGCACTAAGAGTTACCCAATTTGAAAAAATTATCGATGAATGCGTGCCAGTATATTTTTCAACAAGATGTTTCGTAATTTATTGATTGCAACGTATAAATCCATGAATGCTTACAACTTACAACACAAACTCCAGTGTTCCTTTATTTAGACTACGTGAAATTTAACACAAAATAATTATCAGGTGGCGTGATATTTTTATCGATTAAAACTTAATGACCTTCCCAAATTATTCTACTAAAATCTTCTGGTTTGTATATTATTATTTTATTTAAAAAAAAAATTCAAACTGCAATTAAATTGTACATCAAGGTGAACAAAATCACAATCAATTATTCATTATCATGCCGAATTTTGATAAGTATTGCGGATTTCACTATAAATGTTAATGGAGATCAGTGTTTGACAGTGGAAGGAGAAAATATTTTTAAACTTTGAATTAGGAAAAAAGTTTGTTAATTTCTTTTATAATTTATTTATGTCCAAATATCTCGACAGTGTTTTTTTTTTAACTAAAAACAAGAATAAATTTTTATACAAATATTTTTTTTATTGTATAAATTATATTTGAAATATTTCTAAAAATCTACAGAATCAGCGCTCCGAAATGGAAAATGAAGTGAAATAAAAAATATTATTTAAACAACAGCGAATACAGTAAAAGGCAATTTTTAAAAATTAAAAGAATTCTTAAAATTTGAAAAAAAAACTTCCAAATAACTAAGAAAAATTTATATAAAAAAAAAGTGTGAGGTTTCAAGGGACACCCGGATGGAACGAAGTTCCTTTCGATTAATTAGTGAAGGAATTAGTAATTTGTAAACACAACAGAGTGTTTATACATACATAAGCATTTATTATTGTCTGTATAAAATCTCTACTTACCTAAGAGTTCGTTTCTTTTAACAAAAGTGTCCATTTATACAATACCAGAGCTTTAGATACACATCTTTTTAGAATTACTTTTTATAATTTAAAACAGGAATTAACAATTCAATACAACATTTTAAAATTAAAATATTTGACAGTAACTGACAGTTAAGGTAATTTGACGTAGGTACCTAAATAGTCAAGTTACGAACTGTTTTTAAAATATTTATGAATTTATTAATTTTTAAAAACAGGATGAAATAAAATGTAATACTATTATAGTTAATTATTATTTTTTCTACAGTATTTTCTTTTTAATGTACATTTTCTTTTAATTTAAAATAGTGTCTTTTTAATTGTAATATATCTATCTATGAGAGAGAGGGAGAGATAGTTATTTATTTTTTGGTCTGTGAGAGAGAGAAACATGCGTGTCGTGTCATAGTGTCGTGACAATTTTTGGTATGATTTTTTTTTTGCTAGCTCCTAGCGTCTGTTCGTAACGCGCGAAAGGGAACTTCGTTCCAAAAAACACAGCCAAGTGCGAGTCGGACTCGCACACGAAGTATTCGGTACCATCTTCAATATTTTTATTTTTTCCCTTAATATTTTTTATTTTATTATTTTAAGTATTACTGCTATAGCGGCGACGAAAATACATACTGTGTGAAAATTTCAGCTTTCTACTTATCTTGGTTTATGAGATACAGTCTGGTGACAGACAGACAGACAATAGTACCTTTTAGGTATGGAACCCTAAAAATAGTAAAATAATGGCAAATATTTTCAGAAATTGTTTAAAATTGAAGAAAAGTTTTAGAAAATCAAAAAGTAAGAAATTAAACAAAAAAAATAAAAACAAAATTATAAATAATTAAAGAAGATTGGAAAAAAATAAGCAAAATTCATAAATATTGACAAAAGTCAAAATTATCTGAAAAATCGTAAAACATCTAATAAGATTTAAAAAGTATATGAAAAATTAAAAACAATAAAAAATGGTGGAAATTGAAAAACTGCAAACAATTATAAGAAATTAATATAAAAAATTCTACTATACCTTTAAAATAAAATATTAAAAGAAAGAGGCCAAATGCGAGTCGGACTCGCCCATACAGGGTTTCGTAGCAGCAAGTACGAGTATACCTATAAAATTTCTTGTAGTTAGTTTTAACTTTGATGGATGTTTAAAAAAACTACTTACTAGATCTCGTTCAAACCATAGTTATTCCAGAAGTTACAGGGCACACACATTTTAACACTTTGGAAGTATCTCTCGTGCAAACTATTCAGTTTATAAAAAATTATATTAGAAACCTAAATATTATTTTTGAAGACATATCCATAGATACCCTAAACGTATGGGTTTAATAAAAAACAACTAGTCTGGGTAACCCCCAAAAATTTTTTCTTCTATTATTGTATAAAATCTTAAGGTGATTCACAGAATACATCTTCTACTAACCAAGGCTCAACAGTATAGTTCTTACAATTTCGGAAAATAATGGCTGTGACATACGGACGGACAGACAGACAGACATGAAGAGTCTATAAGGGTTCCGTTTTTTGCCATTTTATATTCACCATAAAACAAATATTGAAAAAATGTTGGGAGTTCGATCAAGAGCTTCATCAGATGTTCATAGACTATAAACAGGCTTTTGATTAAGTATGCCGGATGAGACTGTGGACAGCGATGCAAGAACTTGGCTTTCCTAAAAAACTGGTCAACTACGGATGTCTGTGGAAGGTGTACCTAAGAGTTAGACAACAATACTCGGAGACATTTGAAATTAACAATGGACTAAAGCAAAGAGATGTACTTTCACCGCAGCTCTTGAACGTAGCTTTAGAATACATAATCAGAAATGCAAAAATTGATACACCGACTTTCCTATTCCATCAAGAAAGACCAAACTTATTGTTGGCATTTGCAGACGATGTCAATCTAATGGAAAACATAAGAATAAAAATGAAGGAAACTTTTATCAGGTTCGAGAAGAAAGCGGAGAAGATGGGGCTACAAATAAATAAACACAAACTAAATATATGTATACGAGCAGCAATATTCGAAATAGAGACAGAATTGGACAGAACATCACTAAATGCGACTACAACTTTGAGTGCGTTAGAGAATTTAAGTATCTTGGAACAACAATGACAATAACTGAAGATAATAACGAATCACAAGAAATAAACTATATTATCTAAGCTGGGAACAGATGTAGCTACGCCCTTAGAGACCAAATAAACTCGAAACAACTAATAACACGAACAAACATAAATCTATATAAAACAGTTATTAGAGCAGTAGTGATGTACGGCAGCAAAACCTGGACAATAACAAAGGTAAACGAAGAAAAACTGCGGGTTTGGGAGAGAACAATCCTAAGGATAGCTTTGGCCCGTTACTGGATGGGGTAACGGGACATATAAAATAAGAACAAACAAAGTTCTAGAAGAGTTATACGCAATATAATAAAAAAAATAATGTCTAAAAAACTCCAGTGGACAGGCCACCTCCTAAGATATTCTAACGAAAGAATTTAAGACTGGTTTGGGATGAAACCCCAACTGAAAAAATACCACTTGGACGACCTCGGCTCCGGTGATGGGATAACATAGCAGGAGATCTTAAAGCTATGGACGTACAGAACTGGATGGAGCTAGCAAAGACCAGAAAGAAATGGAGGCATGTTGTCAAGTCGGCTAAAACCTACACGAAGTTGTAACGCCACGGAGTAAATAAGTAAGTAATTATAATTACGAAATCTGTTTGCAAATAATTAATTAAAAAATTAAATAATTTCTGGAGCAATTGCGGATTCTGACAGATCATTTAGGTATCAATTTGTTGACAAAAAAAAACTGTAATTTGTTGAGATATAATTTTAATTACAAACAATTAATTAAAATATTAACTAATTATTGGAGCAATCGCGGATTGTATGAAAGCATTTAGGGAGCAATTTATTGATGTTCGAGTTAAAAAAATCTTTTCATACTTTCTAACTTAATTACGATAGTGACGTCACAAAAATGAGAAACGGAAATGGAACGGTGGGGAAAATGGCTCAGTATTCAAACCACGTAGGTATGTTAAAAGATCTTATTGGGTGCACTGACACCAAAAACAGGAATAAAGGTTTAGGCACATTCAAGGAACTTTGGAACCAGAAGAAATCAGAAGCTACAGAAGAAAGTTTGTGAGTGTGGGGCCGGCGACCGATGCTAACATCATCCAAACCTTCCCATCCACTCCCTGAAAAGGACATAAGTCCTACAACGGGGTCCTTAAATCCAACACTTCCACCAACATCATACTCCTCCTCTATACCTATTCTATTCTTCTTTTTCTTCTCATTGAGAGCAATTTATTATTGGAAGACAAAACTTTCAAAAAAAATTGTAATTTGTTGAGATAGACAAAATAAATTCCATTTATTTCAACTGCAAATAATTAATTAAAAAATTAATTAATTATTGGAGCAATTGCGGATTCTAAGAAAGTAATTAGGAAGGAATTTTTTTGCTGTATAAATTAAGAAATCTTTTCATATTCCACGCTAACTTAATTTATGTAATAAAAGTAGAAAAAAGTAAGAATAGGTTGAGTATAACTCTGAAAAGTGGAATAATAAACCAATTAAATCATGATAAATTAGAATTAATTGTTAATGTTTTAAAAAATCATTACGTTATTAAAAAAAATACACAGAACGTAACAGGTAGATATAAAATACCTCTACAGGAATATTTGTATAATATTCTAAAAATTTTTATAGGGAATAACGTAACACTGACCAATCAAACCTACAACTTGATTCACGGTCATTTCCTGAATCGCCATAGAGAGGGAATATCCTCCCGTAAACACCGATTGCGAAAAAGAAATCAATAATTCGCAACTTCGTGTCAACCATCACAAAACTCTCTCATAAGAGGGCGCTCTATCACAACTTCACATTCATGTGGTTTTAAATTATCGGAAAAAACCCCACCCGCCGTGTAAAACTCCGCGAATAACAATTAACGTTAAAACACTGCGTTTATAATTAAATTGTGTGGTTGTTAATAACATCAAAGGGTTTATATAAAAACAGTGAAGTAGATATTTCGAAGTGGTTTTATATTTTTTTTATTATTGATTTAGTGTAATGGTAAGTTGACGTATCTTCTATCTGAAATAGGGCTATTGTTGTTATTACGTAAATATTTTGATTTTTATATTATTTAAGTAGATATATTCGTTATCTTAGATGGTTGTTACGTTATTTTTACATCTATTAAGTCGAAATCCCTTATAGGTGTATCTAATTGTTTATATTTGGGCAATTATTAGGGATTTAATAGGGTAAATACATAAAAATTGCGTTTATTGAACTACTTAATATTTTTAAGAAAAACGGATAAAGATGGTATTTAATTACTTAATATAGTTTAATATTAAACATACATAAAATATATTAAAATAACTATTATTTATCGACAATCTAATAAAATATCCATTTTATCATTGTATAAATGATTTTATTAAAAAAAAAAAGAATTTCATTATATATCCTCTTAAAAATACTTTATTTTTAATGTATCTTCCAATACCCATACTGAATAAGTATATTTATAAAAGCTCAGGATTTTTCTTTACAAATACGGAAATGCATAATTTGTATTCTATGAACATCCCAGCATCCAGTCTTAGTGTTGTCGGTTCGTAAACGTCATTTCCGTCAACAGTATTACGTCAAATTAAGTTCATCAATACCACTAAAATCCATAAGTTTCTGATAGGTATCATTTGATATTTTGGTTTTTGAAAGGGCATTCAAGTGTATTTACAGATTTTACAGATTAATAAACCTAGATTAATTGGTATAAGTTCCTGTAAATCTGTAACGGAAAAGAGATTTGACGAAGATTATTTACAGTGTTTTTCAGATTTTCTTATGTATTTTACTGATCATTCACGGGTTTTTCTTTTCCTAGTTATATATATATATATATATATATATATATATATATATATATATATATATATATAAATTTTTCCCCGGGGGACCTATTCTTTCGGTAGCTTTCCGGGAGTGTGAGTCGCCCTAAGGAAATCGGTTTCTAATTTTAGTTTTAAGTTTATGTTAGATAGATAGGTTATATATATATATATATATAAATTTTATATAAATTTTTTCCCGGGCGACACATTCTTTCGGTAGCTTTCCGGGAGTGTGAGTCGCCCTAAGGAAATCGGTTTCTAGTTTTAGTTTTAAGTTTATGTTAAATAGATAGAGGTTTTTGTTAATTTTCTAATGTTTATATTGTATATTATTATTGATTAATTTATACCATTAAAAATGGAATTTTGATTTAAAATAAAAAAGGAAAATAGATAATAGGAAAAATTCATTAAAAAATATAAATAAAATACAAAAAAGATGCAAATAGAAGAAAAAACCAGATCAAGAAAGTAAAGGATCAGAAAGAAGGAGATATCAAGTAGAGGAGCAGAAAGAAGGAGCTAGTCACTAGAAGAAGACCAGCGACAGAAAGAAAGAAAAAAAAATTGTATTGTACATGTTTTTTGTAATAGCTGCAGATATTAATAAGAATTAATTAAAAGATATTAATAATCCACAGACCAGGAGCAAATAAAAAAAAAACTGATCTAGAAAGTAGAGGAACAGAAAGAAGGACTCAGAAACTCAGAAAGTAAGGAAGTAGGAAGAAGAACAGCGAGAAGAAAGAAAAAAAATTTATTATTATATGTACATTTTTTTGTAACAGCAGCAGATAATAAGAAGAATTCATTAAAAGATACCTACAAATAAACCATAGAACAGAAGCAAATAGAAGAAAAAAACAGAGATATAAAGGATCAGAATGAAGGAGAGGTCAAGTAGAGGAGCAGAAAGAAGAAACTAGCAAATTAAGGAGTAGAAAGAAATCCAGCTACAGAAATAAAGAAAAAAAATGTATTTTTATGTAATAGTTGCAGATAATAAAAAAAAATTATTAAAAGATATAAATAAGTCACAGAATAGAAAAAACACTAGCGTTAGAAAGTAAAGGATCAGAAAGAAGGAGATATCAACTAGAGGAGCAGAAAGAAGAAGCTAGCAAATAAAGAAGTAGGAAGGAGACCAGTGACAGAAAAAAAAATGTTTTATTGATTGGAAAATGTCCAGGAGAAACTACTTCTCTGGAACTCTTTCCAATCAATAATAATCTACTGGTTTTGGATTCTGCACTTAAAAAAATCGATTGCTATCAATACATTTATAATGTAACGTTTTCCGGGCTTAATAAAACTACGTCGAACGTAACAATTTACTTTTATTAAAAATACCACTAATTAACAACAAATATTACAAACGTAATCGCAACTACAAAGAATTATCGCTTACAGAATCACTTAATTAATCACTGATTGATAACACAACTAATTACCGCAAACTGTATCGTTTTCTAATTCACTTTACTTATCGCCTGTCTAATATTAACTTCTCCTTTGCGAAAACTTCGCTCGCTTATATATCCGAAACAATCAGTCACCAGAATTGTCGAGGCAATTCCCGACGCTCGCGTGGCTTCTAGATCTGGCCTATTGTTCTAAACATTCCCGAATAAAGACAGGGGCGTACCCGGTTCAATTCGTTACACTGCCCCCCTCTTAAGTCTGTTCGTCTCGAACAGGTCAGTTTCCGTTGTAGGGCTGTAGGCGATCAAGATGTACGACCTTTATCTTCGACTTGGGTGTCCTCTAGATTCGATATACTAAATCATTCATCTTTTTGATGACCTTGTAAGGACCTTCCCAATTGCTCTGCAGCTTCGGAGATCGCCCTTTCTTCCGAGTGGGATTGTAAAGCCAGACCTGCTCTCCTTCGGTAAATGTGCGCCCACTCATGCCCAAGTCGTAACGAGTTTTCATGCGGTCACTTTCGAGTTGGATTTTATCTCGCACCTCTGCATTGATCGTCAACAACCTTTGGCGAAGTTCTGATACGTAGTCTTCAACTTCCATGGGTTCTTCCTCTGGACACCCGAACAGAAGATCGCTTGGCAACCGTAGTTCCTTTCCAAATACTACACTGGCAGGCGTTCGTCCGGTCGTCTCATGCACAGCTGATCGATAGGCCATCATAATCAGCGGTATGTGTTGGTCCAAATCGTCTTGATGTTCGCTGACGAATATGCGAAGATGGCTCTCCAAAGTCTTATTAAACCGCTCTACCATTCCATCTGATTGTGGATGCAATGGAGTTGTTCTTGTCTTTCGGATACCCAACATTTCGCATACCTTCTTAAAGACATGCGATTCAAAATTCCTCCCTTGGTCGGAATGAAGTTCAAGAGGCACCCCAAAACGGCTGAAAAGGTTCTCTACGAGAGCTTCGGCCACCGTGGTCGCTTCTGGGTTGGGTAGAGCGTATGCTTCGGTCCATTTACTGAAGTAGTCTCCCGCAACTAAAATGAACCGGTTTCCTCTCTTGGTTCTTGGAAAAGGGCCAGCAACAGCAATGGCAATCCGTTCAAAGGGGGCACCACGTTATACTGTTTCATTGCCCCTCGAGTTCTCGTTCGAGGTCCTTTACTAGTTGTACATTCTGTACACTTCCGGCACCAGTCTTTCACATCTTCATAGTACCCGACCCAGTAGAATCTTTGCCTCAATTTGTCTACGGTCTTCTTCATACCGAAGTGGCCTCCTGAGGAACCTCCATGAAGTTCAGTCAATAACTCCTCCCGTTTGGATGCCGGCAGAATGATCTGATGTTTTATTTCTTTTCCGTTACTGCTTTCCCATACGCGATTAAGCACCCCATTAACTAACGCGAGACTGTCCCATTGGGCCCAGTAACATTTGAAAGCTTGGCTTTTTGCCGAGATGCTACTCCATTCTGGTCGAGACCCGCTTTCATTAAACTCGATGATCGACTTGATATCCGGGTCACCCATCTGAGCATCTCGCAGAGCTTGTGGACTCCATTCATCGGCCGGCTGGACAATCGTTTGCTTGCAACGAACAAGCTCTTTTGTCTCTTTCTGCTCTGCTCTGCTACAGTGCCCGCAATCCTTCTTGCAAGGCCTTCTTGAAAGAGCATCGGTATTGTTGTGCAAACGTCCTTTCCGATGTTCAATTTTAACTTGATACTCCTGAAGTCTCTCGTCATCGCGCTACTTGGCCCTCTTTTGTCTTCTGGTATAAGATCAGTTGTTTACTTGCGATATCTTTTTCTCTGTTAATCTTCAAAATAAACTCTTCATTTCCCATCTTCATACTTCTCTGGCCGACATCTAACACGACTCCATGGTACTCCATAAAATCCATTCCAATAATAACTGGAACAGATATATCAGCTATAAAAACTTTTTGCGGTATCTTGCGGTTACCAAGTTCAATGTCGACCACTATCTCTCCGCAGACGTCCATTGTTTCGCCATTTGCTGTGGTAATAATGTGGTTCTTAGAAGCATTTAATCTCCAGGTAGGCACATTGTCTCTTCTAACGATGGTATGCGTGGCTCCAGTATCAATGACCATTTGACCAGATTTTCCTGCAACTTTTCTGTCCAGTACAAGGCTGTTCTCTCCACACTGAAGTTGAGACACTTTGAGTTGGACTCGTGGGGCATGGGAAGAACCAGCCAGCTTCTGCCCCTTAAAGCTGGCTACTCGAAGTTTTCCTGATCGGTAGTTCGGCTTTCCTGGCGAGGCGGGAGTCTACACTGCCTCTTTAGGTGTCCAGTTCTTTGGCAGTTGTAGCACCTGAGCTGCCGTCTTGGTGGTGTCGGGGTATTCTGTGCTGCCGTTGATAATGGACGGTGCTCCTCCAGAAGTTTTTGTAACTCCCGAAACAAATCGCCATCGTGGTCTTCCGCACCTGCACTTACTGATGCTTGTCGTGCTCTTACAAATCCTCTTGCCGTACTTCGTTTGACTGCCTCGAACTCCAGTGCCTTCGATAAGGTCTCTCCCAACGTATATTCGGCTTGACCAGCTTGAGGGTTTGCTGAAGCTCCAGATCACGAACGCCATCGGCAAAAGCATCGACTGCCATACTTTCAAGTACGTCTTCTGTCACAGTCGGGAACGCCAACCTCACTAATCGCGCGATGTCCGTGCTGAATTCCTGCAGCGATTCCCCGGAATTCTGTCGCCGGTTTTTAAATTGTGTTCTGTAGAGGGATGGCATGTACCTACTTATCTCCAAATCTTCAATCCAGATGTTCACACAGATATTCGAAATTCTCCTGTTTGTCATCGGGAATGCTCTGTAGTATCTCTAGGGCGTCTCCTCGTAGCGAGATAATTAATGATGTGGCTCTTTTTTGCTGTTCCACCCATTCGCCGCAGCAGCCGCATTAAACTGGCGTAGGTAGTTGGCCCAAGATGTTTTGCCATCATAAGTCGGGGCCTTGATTTTAGAAACTGCTCTTACGCTCTCGTTTTGAGAACTGACTTCTTCCCCTTCTACTGGTGAAGCGGAGGACTTGCCCTTTTTCAAATTATCGAATTCTTGCTGTAATTTTCATGACAGCTTTCTATATTCATTTCATGACAATCGAATCAATAATTAATCCCATCCCTATATCAATTAAACAAGAATACAAACATAATTAAAACAAAAACGTATCTAATACAAACTCAAAACTAAAACTAGCAACCGATTTCCTTAAGAGCGACGCACATTCCCATTAATTTACTGAAAGGAATGTGTACCCAAGGAATGCATACCACTGAATTGACAAATTTAAAAAGGAAGAAATAATGATTAATTTTCGATATCTATCAGGATTTAAATACTTAATAAAATAGCAAATTTTCTAAAAATCTAATGAATTTAACTTAAATCAAAGTATTTTCAATTAACATAATTCAGTAGTAAACTTTTTTTTTATTATCAACTGTTTTTCGTATTTTTTCTACTCTTGATAAGAATATCACGACTGTTTTAAATTTTTTACAACTTTTTTTTGTCTATACGCCACATTTCTTCAAATTTTTCACTATTTTTCATTTCTCACGTTTTTTATGGGATATTTATATATCTAACATCCCGTTTTAATCGTCACTTATGTATTCACCTATTTTTTGTTTACATATTTATCTATTAAATTATTATTAGCGCCATTTATAAACATGTTAAATCTTATAACAATAACATAAACATTTTTTGTTTATAACTAACAATCCTTCTCGTTTTGAAAAATCACAAGAAGCTTCTATGCGTAATGTTTATTTATTTTGTTGTTTAAAATTACAGATAACTTATCTCTACGAAGATTATCTCAGTTAAATAGCACTTTGTTTATCAATAAATCTTTCTCTGATACCATTAAGGGATAGGTATTTATTGTTAACCTACCCTTTATATGCTGGTACCAGCCGAAATGAGTCAGTTTTGTAAATGAACGCCTATGCAGTGTTTTATCTTGGATTAACGTGTAGTTTATTGCTGTTATATCTTTAATAAGTGTGTTAAATTGTTTAATTTAAAGTGTTTTAGGATACAAAAAAATTTAGTTAACAAACATAGCTTCGATTATAATTTTATTTAACGAAAGAAAATGTGTTCCTTTATATATAAGGTAAGCTAAAGCCAAATAAAAGAATATTTTTTATGAATGTTTAAAATTTCTCTTTTTATACATTTTTCACGATTATTGTCTGTTTTTTACTTATGTATCCAATTTTTTTGGAGTGTTTTTTTGTATCTTTAACTGCTGCACGAGACGAGACGATATTGAAACTTCGACTTTTGGCTCATCTGAATTCCGTTTTTGACACCAAAATGAACTTTACATTCCAATATCCTGTATGTTGGTCTTAACAGTTTAATTTGACATAAATCAGTTAGAATATAGTTATTTGACACTCTTTGTAGTCGAGACGAAACATTACGAGAATCTCGAAGGATCGATACCATCTTGCCTCGAAAAAATTCAGCAACACGGTTTGGTGTCAAGATGAGTTCGAAAAATCTATTGAAAACGCGTGCATCAAGCATGTTTGTGACCATTCATGATTTTTTTAAATTTTTCATGAGTTTACTTCCTAGGAACTATAGCAAGTAAAAAAGTAGGAAGAAGACCAGTGATAAGAAAGAAAAAAAAACTGTATTTTTGTAGGTACATTTTTTTGTAATAGCAGCAGATAATAAGAAGAATTAATTAAAAGATATAAATAAAGCACATAACAGAAGCAATTAAAAGAAAAAACCTGACCTAGAAAGAAGAGGCTCAGAAATAATGAGATATCAAGTAGAGGAGCAGAAAGAAAAAGCTAGCAATTAAAGAAGTAGGAAGAAGACCATCGAAAGGAAAAAACGAAAAAAAAATTGTATTTTTGTATGTAAATTTTGTTTTAATAGTAACAAATAATAAGAAGAATTAATTAAAAGATATAAATAGATATCAGAACAGAAGCAAATAGAAGAAAAAACAAGAGATATAAAGTAAAGGATCAGAATGAAGGAGAGATCAAGTAGAAGAGCAGAAAGAAGTAGCTTGCAAGTAAAGAAGTAAGAAGAAGACCAGCAAGAAGAAAAAATTTAAAAAAATCTATTTTGACACTATTTGTAGTCGAGATGAGACTTTACGAGAATCTCGAAGGAGCAGCACCATCTCGCCTCGAAAAAATTCAGCGACACGGTTTGGTGTCAAGATGAGTTCGAAAAATTTATTGAAATCGCGTGCAACACGCATGTTTATGACCATTCATGATTTTTTCAAATTTTTCATGATTTTACTTCCTTTTCTTTATCTTATCCACCCTGGGTACCAGGTACCTCGAAGATCATTGCCATCACTGTCACACTGTCGTTGGTAAGTTGTTTATAGTATTTTTATACGCGATGAATCTCGGATTTGCTCCTACGAACTCTACAATAAACACCAATCCGCTGTGTGAGTGTTTAAAGTTGAGGAAAAACCAATGAAATTAATCCGTTTTCGCCATGTGTCAATGGTCGCAACTTTTGTGTCAAAATCTAGTCATGTAACAACAATTGCTTTAGAAGATCGAAGAACAGTCACTTCCGAATATATAAACGTATATAAACGTTTATTTACCAGAAGCAACACACAATGGCGAATTATCCTACATCAGGACAATGCAAGTGCTCACACTGCCCAAAAGGCAATCGAGTTTTTTGAGCTTCAAAACATTGAATTGTTAGACCATCCACCGTATAGTCCCGACCTAAGTCCCAACGACTTCTTCACGTTCCCAAAGACCAACAATCTAATTCGTGGGCAGCGATTCCAGTCGCCAGAAGAAGCCATCGACACCTTTAACAGCGATTTTGCAGGTGTCAACTGAAGACTGGAATTACTGTTTTACCAATTGGTTTGAACGTATGAAAAAATATATCGATCTTGATGGGACATATTTTGGAAAGCAATAAAGTACTTTAAGTCTATATTTTTTTTTTGTCTTTATGGCCATAAACAAAACTAAAAAGACAACTCTCGTATTTTAGATCTATTTTGTATATTGTTGCCTACTTTTTTATTCCCTATCTCGTAATAAAAGTATTTTTTCTTTCAGATGTGTTCCTGAACGTCATGATTCGTCATAGAGATTGCGGATAAAAGTGTCATAAACGTAAGTAAAGAGCAATTAATTTATCTAAACGAGTTACTTATTTTCTATCAAAAAATAAATACTATATCTACATTTATTCCAATAACTGATAAATTAGCTTTGTGATTTATTATTATGACACTAGTTATCGGTAAAACAGTTGAATAAAATTTGTCATTAAACGCAATTAATTTATTTATGACTCGAAGAGATTTAAAAGTGCGCAATCTTATATGTAAATTACTGTTCTTTAATTGAAAAAAATATTTTATTTGTTTAGACAATTCAAACCTTATAATAAATTATTCCCTTGGGATTGTAAATATTGAATTTTAATGATTTTTTAGTATAAATGCTTTAAATGTTAATTTTTATTCAATAATATTTATATATACCTACATAATGGATATTTACGACTGGTGCCGCCTCTCAATACTCAGTTTCCATTTCTTTCTGCCATGAAACATCCTTCTCTAATTGCCTCCTGAATATTACCATTTCAGTTTGTCCTTGATGGTCCTCCCGTTCTTCTTTCCGGGGGGAAACGATTCTAATATTTTTCTCGACCAGCGAGATTCGTTCATTTTTTTCAGGAGACCTAACCATGTAAGTTGTCTTTTTTTAATATCATCTCTTATAGGTCCCAGATATTTGCAAGTTTTCACACCAACAATATGTTTCCATGGTAGATTTTCAATTCCTTCGTTTCTCAGTATAACGTATTTCTACTTATTCATATTTATTCCGCTTATTAATATTATTAATTCTGCTTTTTAATCGTTTAGCTTACGTTATCTTAATCTTCGGCTGTTACCATTTTCGTCGGCAAAGCACCTATAATGAAAAAGAGAGTCGTCTCCCATTTCAACCTCTTCAAAGCCTTTTTGAGAAATATTATAAAGAGACTGGAAAAAAGACAACATTTCTGCCGGGGATATTTTGTCGTATTGAATGCCTTAGTAAAGTTTTTACTGTTTTTTATTCTGTTGTTAGAGGTCTCGTATAACTTTTTAGTTGCCAGTATCAGTTTTTCATCAATGCCTGTATCTTTCATTGTTTTCGATATTAGCGCTAAATATATTTATTTGTTTGTTTGCGTTCTTTTTCTATAGTGTTATTTTTAAAGTGAATAGCTTGTTAAATGTTGAGCGTCCCGCTCTAAAACCAGTTTGTTTTCTTCTTGTTTCGTTCTAACTCATTTCTTAGTATCCTGGAGTACCTACCTATAATCTTCCAATTGTGCTAACGACTGCAATTTCTCTGTAATTTTTGGGACTATGTTTTGGCCGTTTCTTATGAATGGGACTAATATGTAATGTTAGCCATTCACCTGACACTTTTTCTTTATTCAAACATCTTTAAAAATGTTTTTCAGCATTCCAGATAATTTTGTTTATACAAATTGTATTAATTCCGGAAAAATGTTTTCGTGTTTTCATAGTTTTAATAGCCTCTTCAACTTTGTTGTTATCTCGCTTTATTTCGCTTTCTTCATTTATATGTTTTATATGTTCATCCACAATTTGCAATTTTGTTCAGTATTGCGGTCGCTTTTCAACTAGTAATTTCTTAAATTATTGTTTCCATTGACTCTATATTGTGTTGCTACCCTCTTTAATGTTTCTTAACGATCTTCTATGGTTCTGAGCTTCGTTGTGTTAATCTATAAATCCGCATTTCTTGATCCACGTGAAGTTTTTACTTCTCTTTTAACTTCTCTGTTTAATTTTTTGTGTTGTTAAATTTCTTGATTATCCTCATTTTTTCAAATCTCTTACAATACAAATATTGAGTATTTTCATGTAGTAGGCTGTTATCCTAATACAAGAGAGACAAAAAATCAGAGCAGTGTTTGTTGTTCTTTCTAATCGCTAGTTCAGAAAGCAAAACCAATACCTCATTGTTACAATAATACGACGTGTATGCTCCACCTATTAGAAAAAGAAGCAAACACTACGAGAATGGGCTTGAACAGGAACGTACAGATTTTATTTACAGAAATTACAACTGCAAGTCAAAATTTTAGTATTAATGTTTCGTTAAGGTTATTTATATAGTGTCTTGTAGACGCATGGACAAATAATACCTAGACTGTGCGTTCCGATTTGAGCATGTTCTTCCGCTGCAAGAGAAAAAAATATTGCTTTGGTTTCTAATTGCCTGCGCAGAAAGCCAAACCAATATCAAGAATAGTAGGATCACTCTCGCAAAAACTTGTTCCATACTGCCGAAGATCTAGCTGCGCATTTCGGTGTGCATCGTTGTCGCTCAGAAGCAGTGTTGTCTACCTAAAATTTGTAGAAATCAGTAGGTATATAAAAAGTTTTTATTTTATGAAAAAAGGATTTAAATTAAATTTCAAAAAAGTTAAATAACTGTAAAAGAAAATAAAACGTTATATCGGTAGATTACTTCCTAAACCGGTAGATTTACCCAAAAATCGGTAGAGTTAGCATCGCTGCTAATAAGTTTCTACAAAACTTTACAAAAAAAGTTGGTAAACCGAAATGTGGTACAAAGAACTTCAAAGTCGGCAGCAATAGTAATCCTACTATGCTTGTCTATATACGCTGCCAATACCTTATTGCTTCATTAATCGCTAGCTAGCTCCACTCATTAGAAAGGGAAGCGAACACTGCTCATAAATTGCATTGAACACGTGTTTCTTATAAAGAATAAAATCATTACTCTTAAATTCTTTGTTTTTGGTTATACATAACTAGACGGGAATTGTATTTACTAACCAATTTTGATGATTTGTTTATTTTCTCTTGAAATGAAAACAGATTTGTTTATAAAAATCCTATAACATTGAATCTCTTTAAATCACCTTAAATTACTTTTAGACTACATGGGTGTTCTTCTTCAATGTTGGATGACCTTATTACTAATAATAATAACGTTATTTAATAATAAAAACATTTATTTTAAATTTAAATAAATATATAATATTTAACTTTTAAGTTCCCAAATTAATTAAACGTTAAAGATTAGTCATTAAGTATACAATATAGGTAGTTGTGGACCGAAATAACATAATTTTTTTACAAAAAGTATAAAACAATTTTTTCTTTAAAAAAACTAAAAATTTACGATTTGTGTCTACCGCAGTTCAATTAAATCATTACAAATTATTCTACCATAGTTTATCACCCAGTGTAATACACTTTTCTTAAAAGCTACAAATTTTGGCATATTTTTTATTTTATCTGGTAGGTAAGTAATTATAAAGCCTTGGAGCAAAATATATTTAACTGATCTTTGAGTTATTGATTTTGTCATGCAGGTTACCTAACTGGAAGCATTTCTGGTTTCATATCGTGTAGGCTTCTGGATGAGCTTTATTTTTTCTTTATGTGTGTTCTTAAATATTTCTAAGCAATTTTTGCATCTTTAAATAATTGATCAGTGGGGTACTTCTTTTTTCAAAAATCATTTTAAGACACCATTTTTGAATACTTTTAAGGCTTCTCAAATGACAATCGGACATTCTACCCCACCCTAAAATCCCATATAACAGATGAGACAGTCTCAAGGCTTGGTAGAGCAATCGGAGTAGATCTTGATTTAAGAAATCCTTAAGGTATCGAAATGTAGGTAAAATACATCGTAGTTTTTTAACAACATATTTAACATGTAAGTCCATTTAAGATGACTGTCGAAGTGTCGATTATCATTCCCAGATATTTAATTGAATGAGATACATCAGTGTCACTTATTTTTAGTGCACCGAAGTTTGGAAAATGGTTTTTATAAGAAGCAAATGCAAGTAATAGGTTTTGCCATAATTAGGTGTTAATTTATTTGCTTGGAACCAATTTGCTATAATTTTAAAATCCTTTTCTACTATTTCTTTTAAATTCTCCCAGCCATCTGACCGATATGTTATGGCACCGTCATCAGCAAAGCTGATATAATCTTTAACAACTCGTTAATATACAATGTGAACAGTAATGGACCTAAAACAGTGCCGTGAGGTACACCAAATTCAACTTTTTCAGCTTCACTGAGAAGACTATCTATTTCCACGTATTGTATTCTATCAGTCAGATAACAGTTCAAGAACTTTACCCCTCATATCATATCTTCCACTTTCCTAATTAAAATATCATGAGAAACCGTATCAAAGGCTTTAGAGAGATGAATAAATATACACAGGCTGCGTTTATTGAACCCTCGAAACACTAGACGGTTCAAAACAGATCAACATATAACCATTTAACTTACTGAATTTCCAAATTAAAATTGTTTTTATTACTTAATCTAGATTAGTTCTTGATTTATAAAGTTTGTACTTAGTGCCTTCTTCCTTGAAGAAGAGAATGTGAATTACTTTACATCAAATAAAAATTCGAAACACGACAACTGAGCTAGCTAGCGTGGGATCTTTTGTGAATTTTAAACAAAATAAAATTTAAAAAATAAGTTACACTTCTACAAGTTCGTAGATTGTTCTATTTTAGTGTGAGTGATAAACAAAAAAAAATAAAAATAAACTAAAATCATTACTTCAATATATTCTTATTTCCAGCGTTTTTATTAATATCTCCGAATCGAATCTTTAAAACATATGAGAGTATTTCCAGATCTTAATATTCCTGTATACACATCCCATCATCCCAAAACACTGATACTGAAATAAATTAAAAAAGGCATATGGGAAAAGCATCACACATGCGTGTGTATTAGTAATTATTTTAAGACTTCCATCTGCTTAAATATCTAGTTAAGACGTATGTTTCTCGTTAAGCTTTGTTGTGAATACCAGAACTGTTTCAATAAGTATGTCTGGGCTAAATTGGTTTAATTAAAGTTTGGTGACGAGTGCAACTCCCAAACATACAGTTCCCAGTTTAAAATCTACACATATTAGCGCCATGATGAATTTAAATATCTAAGTGGTGAATAAGACGATTTAAACAGTGTTTTTATATAAATAGTATTCTTAAAAAGGATCTTTAGATAGTAAATCGTTAAAGGAATTGATTTTTTATTTATATTTATTGTGTATTTGAATAATTTGGAGGAATTATTATTTAATGAACGTAAGCCATTTTGTTTTTTTTTTGAATGTATAAATATATCTCCTATTACAATAAGTTCTATTCAAGATTAGATATCCCCCATATGAAGACTAAGAATATTTGTTCTGCATGGGTTATATTATATTTATATGTTTAAATATACTGTGTTAATTATTCTCATAATTAGTTAATTACTTTTATACTTTTATATATGTTTATTTAGGGTGATAACAAACTTAACTAACAAAGTTTAATTGAATTCATTGGGTGTGTGATAATGTTTTAATATATAATTGTACCTAATTTTTAAAAAATAGATTTTTATACGATGATTTTATGACGCATTAATTTCAACGTCCATTTTTATCGATAAATAATCTGCGCTTTTTATTAATAATTTTATCCGTTGCAACTGATTAAATCATCATTTTGCTATTTTTATTTTTTGATCGGTGTATTGTCTAAGAAAAGTCTATTCTGTCCTTGTATTTATTATTATGACAATTAATTTTCTTTATTAGGTGACTAAATTTGATCAGGTTAGTTTGTTTATTCAATTTTTTCTAGTTATTATGTTTCCATTTATTCTGCTTTTCTAAAAACAACTGATGTATCATAATTTTGTTTTCTTTTTTGTAAAATTTTTCACAAATTACGATATCGATATCTCAAACACCAAAATATATATGAAATATATTGAAATGGATCCTCCTTCCGGAACACCCTTCTTCAATACAATTCTCGGTCGCGGATTCCAATATTTCCAAATTGATTGCTAGTGACAAAAATAAAATAAAAAATTTAGTATCCCGGTCCCTTATTACACAATATAAAAAAATAACTTCCTTTGTTTCTCTGCTTGGTCTTCAATCTATATCTCTATTTATTAACTCCTTTATTCTGCTTTTCTATACCTTCTATCTCGTTCTTTCTGCTCTGCTCTAATTTCTGCTATTTGCCTCTGTACTAATCTGGTTTCAATCTATTTTCTTCTTCAATATATTTTTCTTTTTTATTTTAATTTATATGCTTTTTATTTAAATCAAATTTCTTGTTAAACTGTATACATGTTATATTTCATTCTTCGTATTACATTTCTTTTTTTAAATATACAAATTTCATTATTGACAATTTCTAATTTTCTTATTAAAAATTTCAAAACAACTTATAAACTAAACAAAAACAATCAAAATACAAAAATACTTAATCTAGACAACCAATTTACAAATAATGGATCATGATCCAACATTCCATTGAAGGAACATGTACCATGAAGAAAAAGCCATATCAATATATTTTTAATATTTATTTTGTCCTGATTTAGAAAACCCATAAAATTTAAAAAAATGTATAAAAAACACTAAATTATTTTTTCCCACTGTTTTAAAAAAAGATACAAATTTTGAGCTTTTATTACCTAAACATAAATTTCAATTATCAACTTTAAAAATCTCTCTAAAAACAACTGAAGTATTCCATTTTTTTTATTAATTAATTAAAATTTTAAAAAAAATATCAAAAGAAACGACTAGATTATCACAATTATTGTTTTTTCTAAATTTATGGAAATCTTAATATTGGTATCTTAAAAATCAAATAAATAATATGAATTTTGTTTTTCTACTTTCTTGTGCTGATTAAATTTAAATTTATAATATTGGACACAATAAAATTTTCACAATATATTTTTATTTACCAATATTTTACTCATTGCGTGATATTATTTTAATATATTTTTTGTTTGAATTTCTAAAAAATTACAATGATTTTGTGACGTCCATTTTTATCGATAAATAATCCGCGCTTTTTATTAATCATTTTATCCATTGCAACTAATTAATTCTTCATTTTGCTATTTTTATTTTTTATCTAATCTATTGTCTATAAAAATTCTATTTGTCCTTGCATTTATTATTATGTAAATTAATTTTCCTTATTAGGTGACTTAATTTAATCAGGTAGTTTTTTTATTGAATTTTGGAGTTATAATCCTTTCATTAATTCTGCTTTTCTAAAAACAACTGAAGTATCACAATTTTTGTTTTTTTTTGTAAGGTTTTTCGCAAATTTAAATATCGATATCTCAAAAACCAAAATAGCTATGAATTTGCATCTTTTTTATTTATTTATTTTGTCCTAATTTAGAAAACCTATACAAATTAAAAAAAAACACTAAATTATCAGTTTTTTCCCACTCTTTTAAAATAGGTATTTTGATATTTCAACAACCAAAAAAGATACAAAATTTCGAGTTTTTATTATCTAAATTTAAGCTTTGAACTGAGTCAAATTCAATAACAAATTTTGAAAATTCTCTAAAAACAACTGAAGAATTACAATTTTTTTGATTAAGATATCGATATCCCAACCAAAGTTAATACTTAATACAATTTTAAATTTCTGAATATAAATTATCACAATTTTTGTTTTTTTTTTAAATTTATCGAAATCTTAATATTGATATCTTCAAAACCAAAAAAAGAATATAAATTTGAGTTCCTATTTTCTTAACAGAAAATTTGTACTGATTAGAATCAAATTAATAATATTCAAATACAACTAAATTTTTACAATATATGTTTTTATTTTCCAATATTTTACTCATTGTGTGGGATTGTTTTAATTTTTGCTTTCGCAATTTCTAGAAAATTACATTTTTATGTGACGATTTTATGACACATCAATTTAACGTTCATTTTATCGATAAATAATTTATCTTTTTTCGATAAATAGTTTTATCCTTTGCAACTAATTAAGTCATCATTTTGCTATTTTTATTTTTTGTTTAATGTACTGTCTATTGTATTTATATTATTATGTAAATTAAGTTCCGTTATTAGGTAACTAAATTTTAATTCAACATACCAGACAGAGTTTGGTTATTGAATTTCTAAAATAGTTTTAATATTTCCTTTGGTTCTGCTTTTGCTTTATTCTTTGTTTACTCATATTATAGTTATGACTGAGGATCGTTTTTCGTTTCCTAGATGTATCAACGCTATTTTCGAATTTATATCAAAGAGTAATTTAAAGAAAAACCATTTTCGAAATCTCTCTATCTAAATTTATTGAAAATAACTCGAATTTCTTCTTAACAAATTATCAGCGTTTTTTATAAAGCGAATGTTGTTATATTATGTTCGGTAGAGGTATTGCATCAGAAAAATCGTCACAAAAATGAGTAACGAAACTTCCTCTGGTCCGCCTGCCTCTTATTACTTCCACTTTTGAGTATGCCCATGCCGCCTGTCTTTCCTTGCCTTTCTTATTCGCTGCTACGACTGTCGAATACGCAGATATCATTGAATGGTTCGTTTTTTTAAATTTTATGTATTAAAATATGGGTAAAATATTTTTGCTATGTATGTTTCTTCTTTTACCTACTTAAATCTAATCTTTATATCATTAGAATTCAATTTACATTTTCCCAGAGGTCTTCTCTTCTATGATAATTTATATATTGTGCAATTGTTCGTTGATTATTTGAAAAATCACTCTTATATTTTTCATAAAATTATTTAGGTGGAAATGTTGTTACTTAAACATTTTTTGTTTGCATCTAAAAGCAATTTTTGTATTCAGTAGAGTAAACGATTTGTATTATTCATGTTATCGTTTAAATTCGCGAACACGAAGTAAGATAATTTGCATAATATTATTATCTTTTGCTTTATCTCTCGGAAATTACTTTGCCAGCACTTGCTTTTAGTCGTGTTTTTTCTTTTTAATTTAAGCAAATACCTCAAGAAATTAAGTCTTTTATGTTGCACCATAAAGATTAAGAGTTTTAGAGTTTTTTTTGTAATGTTTTTGATTCATTAAGTACTTACCTGCGTTTTTCATAAGGTACAAGGTACAATCTGTGTGGATTGGTCACTTTTACTTTGTACATAACTTTCTTCATATCTGATTTACAGAATAAATAAACATTTTCAAATTTTGGGAGTATTCTAATTCATCTAGCTTAATAAACTTGGTAGTTTTTGTTTTGTAAAAGTGTTTATTTTAATTCGAATTTCTACTGCTTAACTTTCTCTTACTTAACATTTCAGTTCTGTCTCTATTTTTAATTTTATTGGTGTACATAATCTTTCCATGTTGTCCAATATGATTTGTCATAAATTTTCTTAATTTTTTATTGTTTTACTTATTTTTTTTTTGTGCATCTTTTATATGATTTATCTTCAGTCTGATTATGTTGCTTGCTTTTTCTTTGTTTATTCATTTTTGCCCAATTAAGCTCTCTGGCTGATTTTTCATATTCTGATTTAGCCCAACTAACACTTTTTTATAGGGCAGTGTTATAGTTTATAATGATAGTTATTATTGTGTTTTGTCTACTTCTCCTTCCAACTATATTCGTTTCTACTTTTTTGTCTCCTTTGTTCTATTAATTTTTCTTCGTTCTTTATTCTATCCCATTTTGTAATAGCTTTACTTTAGATAAACACATTTTTTAATCTTTTATGTCATCTTCTCTTTTCTATTTTTTATGCTTTGCTTTTTCTTATGCTAATTTTTCTTTTCCTTAATGGAACTTCAGAACATTTTTCCATACTGCTTTTATTAATATTTCTAATTTTTAGTTAATTAATTTTGTCTTGTATTGGTCTGCTTTTAAAGTGAATAGATTAGTTTACGTTCAATAATATCCTCCAAATTATTTTTAAATCTAGTATAGTATTAGGTAAGACTTTATAAAAGTGATTTAAAAAAGAACATTGTGATAAAATTTGTTACTTGTGATGAGGATGTTCAAGGGCAGAAAGTCCTGATATGGTAGTGCCTAACAAAGTCATGCTCATGGTACTTTTGTGTTGTATAATGAAAATTGTGGAGTTTTCTACCGGCAAATTACCTGCCAGTGAAACTTCTAAAGTTAGAAGAAAAAGGCGTTTTATCAGACGCAAGAAAGGTAACACGCTTTTTAAAATATAAATAAGAAACAAAATAAACGACAAATTTAAACTCAAACTGCATGAGAGTACCTTTACCAAGGCATTAAAAACTCTAGAAATACCATCTACCATTTTGAGTCCGTTATCACTAAATGTCAACTATTGATCTCTTGTTCTTATTGTAATTTCAGGTACTGAAATAAAAGTAAATAGTCGTTTAATTAATAAATTTTTATTATATGCTTAGAGTCTTATGTACTGATTCGGGTGATGAGAAGGCTGATGAATTGGCCCGAGCGGGAGCTAATATCCCAATAATTGGCCCGGAACCCGGAACCATTTGGCGGAGTTGCTGACACCTTCAGAAAGGTAGGCATTAAAAAATGGAGGCTAGAAAAGGACCAGGAGTGGTGGGAAAAATTACCGGCAAGCGACAAGCCAAAGTATTCATAAAATGACATTCGGTGAAGGCCCTGAAATAACGTGGTATCTGTTATTGGGATAGGAGAAACCGGCTGCTCCAAGTTACGTGGAGTGGTCACTGTCAAGACTATTAAGTCTCATTAAGCGGGCAGGCCTAGACAAGGTGCTCTAATCCTATTCTAGAGATGGTTGGTGTTCACAACAGATCTGTAACAGCCAACCCAATGAATATTTGTCTATCTATGTATTGATCTGCAAGTGTTATATTTCAGCCTAACAGTGTACGTTACTCTTTCCTGTAGAACAAATACGTCAATTAAGTGACAGTGGAATCAAAATGGCAATGTTTTTAGTTCCTTACGTTACTATTACTACGATAATGTCAAAGTGAGTTTTGTAAGTTTTCATTGGTTAACCGTAAACAATAAAAGCATTATGATTTCTTGTTGATTTGAATATACATAATTATTTGTCAAAATTGTACCTGAGAAACCAATGTATCCTTGGTGAAAAATTTGTACCAACAAATGTTCTGTCACATAAAATTGTTACAATTACAATTAAATAACAAATTAACCTGTGGATTTTCTGATTGCCACCTAAAAAATTGCTCCCTAAATGTTCTCTTAGAATCCGCAATTGCTTCAGTAATAAATTATTTGCAATTAAAATTACAGAATTTATTGTTTCAATATCCCAACAAATTACAATTTTTTTGAAAGTTTCGTCTTATCAATAAGTTGCTCCCGATGAGATCTTTTGAAATTCGTGGTGTGAACAACAAGTAACTCTCCCCACCGTTCCATTTCCGTTTCCCATTATTGTGATGTCACCATAGCAATTAAGTTAGCGTGGAATATGAAAAGATTTTTTTATCTAGAACAATAATAATAATTGCTGTCTAACTGCTCTCTCATAATCCGCAATTGCTCCAGTAATTGGTTAATTTTTTAATTAACTATTTGCAATTAAAATTACGGAATTTATTTTTTCTATATCTCAACGAATTAAAGTTTTTAATTTTTTTTTATTGCTCCCTAAATGCTCCTCAGAGTTTTTTTTATTTATTTAAGAATGTCCTCGTAGGTATAGACCTAAATATAAATGTACCGAGAACATCTATTGGGACAGAAAATTTATGAATTTGGGATTTAAAGGAGTTAGGACGAGTGGGGAAGACGTGGGAAGGTAAGGTGTTCCACAATCTGGAGACCCTGGGGATAAGGAACTATCGATCCGGTCTGGCACTAAAGAGTATAAGGGTGCATGGAGTTGGCACGTCGCGTTGCTCTGGCTTGTCTTGCAAGTGGAGGCTTTATAGAGCGGAGTTCTTCTGAGCAAAATCCATTTAAGTATCGGTAAAACAGGGAAAAATCAGACACTGTTCTTCGGTGGGACAATGGGCTAGGATTTTGGTGATAACGGTGTCGTTTATTAGTCGAACTGTTCTTCTCTGTATTGCGTCAAGAACTCTGAGCCTTAACGGAGCCGCTGATCCCCATACCTGCGAGCAGTATTTAAGATTAGGTCTTATTTGGGCTTCGTAAAGAGTAGCTAAGTTGGATGGAGGGAAATTTTTCCGTGCTCTTAAAAGAAAGCCTAACTTCTTTCCTGTTGCAGTTGCTATGGATGCAATATGTTCATTCCAGAGTAAGTCCTGGGAGATCGTTATACCCACCAGTGTAATGAAGTCGCTTGCTACTAGTGTCTGATCATTCATTGTGTTGGATGAGTCGTATGTTTGCCTCTTGTTGGATAGGCAACATGCCTTTGTCTTGGAAGCATTGAAATTAACAAGATTCTTTCTTCCCCATTCATCAACAATTCTTAAATCTTGATTGAAAGAATCCGTTGTGCATCTTCTGTCCTCTTCCAGAATATATAGGGATTTGGGACGGTTGTGCGCTTTGCTACAGTGTAGGTTGCTATCATCTGCAAAACCGTAAATCGGGTTATTAGTGGCTTCCAGAATAGAGTAGGAGCTAGAGCCGATCGTTGGAGAACTCCAGCGTTGATCTTGTATAGGTTGGAGGAATGCCCATCTGCGGCAACTTGTGGATATGCCTGTTGGAGAGAAAATTGGATATCCATCTGCAAAGGTTTGGCTAGAGTCCGTATGAAGGCAGTTTGTTTAAGAGAGCTGCATTCCACACTTGATCAAATGCTTTTGAGATGTCTAGTGATACTATTTGAGTCTCCCTATGGCGGTTTTGCTAATAACGGATAGAAGAGCTATAAGTCTGTAGTTAGAAGGCAGGGTTTTGAAGCCCTTCTCGAGGAATACATTTGTTCCAGTAATTACTGGATTTATTAATTAATCATTTGCAGTAACAAATTACGGATTTTTTTATTTAATTAATTAAAAGATCAAACAATTACTGGAGCAATTGCGGATTTTGAGAGAGTATTAAGGGAGCGATTTTCATATTCCACTCTAACTTAATTGCGATGGTGCGTCACAAAAATGAGAAACGGAAATGGAAAAGTGTTGAGTGGTGCTTGTTGTTCACACCACACGTATATCAAAATATCTCACCGGGAGCAATTTATTGATAAGAAAAAAGTTTTAAAAAATTGCAATTTGTTGAGATATAAAACAAACGTAATTTTAATTGCAAATAATTAATTTAAAAATTAATTATAATGAAAGAACATTTAGGGAGCAATTTTTTGATGTATGAATTAAAAAAAAAATTCTTAATTTCGTTCGAAAAATCAATTCTCCAAAACAAAAAATATATAAATACACCAAGCAACCGAGGGGTCCTCTGAGTGCCCACAAGAATCCCCCAGCGCCCAGAGTATATCAGAACAAAGCGACATTTAGATAAGTTTTTCGTTGATAGTTTCGTTTAATTTGTTTCTTACTTCTGTGAAATACCAATGAGATTAGATTTTAAATTATCACACACATTTATTCCAATTTCAAATATTTTACATTGCATCATCTTAATTTAATATGTAATATGAACGTAATTTAACCTACCAGCATTGCATATCATTGTGCTATTTACAATTTTTAAATAGTTGAAACTGAAACTAAATTATTGAACGCGTTTTAACCAAACTCGAACGTGTTTATCCTAGCTGAATAACTTACAATACTTAAGACAATTAAAATTAACTAACATTGGAGTAGAAGAAGAGACAGAGAGTAAGAATGCTCGGTCAATAATACATATTGTAAATAATATATATTTTTTGATTCCAAATACACATTTAATTTCATATTTTTAATAAAATATGATATTTAGAGAGTGTCAACCAAGTGCAGTTATAAAATAGTGTGAAAATCATTAAACTTGTTATGGATTACTGGATTTTATTTTGAGTAGGTAGAGGATATCTCGGTATGTATTTATCAGAATAATAATGATATTAATTATAATATTATACTTTAATTAACTAAACTTGCGAAATACATCTAATGTTACACGGTTTATATTATACATACAAAAAATAATAATCGTTGTTGCTTTTTTTGATAAATAAATGCCAATTATTTCACAGGTGTTACAAGTTTTGTTTTTAAATTAGGATAAAATATGATCATTATTCTTTTTTACTTTCTGACATCATTATATACTTCGATAATATTATAAAACAGGCTTTTAACTGTTCATAATTCTATTTTTACAACATCCATTTCCCTTTAATTGAATCACCTATTTCCCTTATTGACTCACCTCATTCACTACAATCACATCCATTCTCATTGCAAAATACATTAAAATTTAATCCATTATCTTAACTTTGTACAATATAGCAAATTTCACAGTAGCTTAAGTGCTAAATTGAATAGAAAATTATTGGTTTATACTGCATTTTTAGATAACATTATGTATACAACTTACTTCAATTATTTTAGACAAATTTCGAGTATTCCAATTTTAATATTGTTGTACGGTATTATATAAGGAACTTTCTGGGTTCTAAAATTTAAATATTTTTTAATATAATTTAATAGTTTAAAGATATTATTTTAAAAGCAAAATTTTTACATTTTTGACTAACTTTAGTGACCCAATTACGATTTTGCTATAAACGAAATGGTCTAAAACATTTTTAATTTTTGAAATAATCGATTAAGATACGTAATTACATTCTACGTATAAGGAATATCAGGTTGTCTATATAAATATATCCTTCAGAATAAGTTTAAGGTTATTTATATAATAGGATTGATATTATTATGTCTAATTATTAGTTGATGTATCACGTCGTATTGTTCTCAATATAGTATTAGAAATTGAGTAGGTGGAACCTTCAGTCTTTTAAATATTTAATTGTTATTATTTTCTCTCATTTGCAAGTCTACTTTTACTTCTTAAAAGAACAAGAATATATTATATTAACTTTTTCTTTCTAAATCATTTTAATTTTTACCCTACAATTTTATTAAATTTTTATTAAGTGTTTTATTATGTAGGATTAAGTATAAACATAATTTGGTGGAATTATAAATAATTGAAATAGATTACGTGCTGGCGTAAAATAAAAAGGAGTTAAAAAATGTTGTTAGGAAATTCCAAGTAATCGCTGTACCACTTCCTTCAAAATTTAGCTGATAAATCAAAATTATAAGACAGAAATGATGGGTTTTAAAAAGAATGTTTATATTCTCCGGTAACATGAGTAGTTCCATTTTGATTTTTTATTATGTATAACTTCCGTGGAATGTAATATTTTAATGAATGAACAGTTTTATATAGCAAGAAGAAGAAATATGATATGTGTTTTAATTTAAATTAGTTGTCATTTAAAAAATGTCTTACAAATACATTCTGAATGTAAACAAATGCAATACCTAGACCAAGTGTTCACGACCACCTGGAAATAAATGTTATGTATAAAAAAATATCTTTTGATTCCTTGCCTCTGGATTTTTCTTAATCTTATTTATTACAAACAGGTACTCTTTCAAATTGTACTATATAGGAAAAAATATTCAATCTAACATTTAATTTCGAATTTATGTGGTTGAAGAAATCAGACATGGTAGTTTTTTTTTTAAATAAAAACCTTTTCTGAATTCAAACTTAATTACTTTGATTTATGATGTTAGAGAACATCTACCATGGTTTCTGTAGAATATAGTAGAAAACTAATTAAATTTATTTTCAGGAAAAGAAATGGCTGAAGTTGGAATACTTCGGGGTTCTCCCGACTCGGATTGCAACAGCAACCACCACAATTCAGCCAGCTATGCCAGTAATCCATCTCAAGATATTGATTTCGTGCAAGATAACTCTGATTACCAATGGTTTATTGATTATGGGTAAATATTTATTTATGAAATTAATTTTGCTTATATTTTCTAATACAAAAAACTGATGAATTTATTAGGTATATTTATTAATATTGTAATTTTAGTTTTATTGATTTAATACGGTTAAATTAATTTCCGAACAGTTAGTTTAATAAAAAATAAAATTTTGGAAACTTTTAAATTTATTGAACTAAAGTCAATTATGTACATTAAATTTATAGAATACATAATAAACTTTGTATTCAAATTTACAGTTGACGATATCCAGCGACATTCCGATAGATTAATTTAAACTTTCACAAAATATAATTGAAATTAAGAAAATTTACATTTTATTTGATTATTTAAATATCCATATCACAACTATTAAGTTTTCAAACAAAAAAACAATATTTATTGAATATACTTACAGGGTGTTAAAAAAAGTGTCACAAAATGAAATAGGTGTTAGTATTTTTCAAAATAAGCCCCAAAAAGTGTTAATGTCCGCAAATTAACGGTTTCAAGGATACGGGTCATTTTGCATTAAAAAAAAAATTATAATGTATACAACAAAATAATAATATTTATTAACAAACAACAGAAACATAGAGTCAAATAAGGTATTCAAAGTGCCCTCCCTCCATGTCAATGCAGATACTGTCGAGCCTTTTCCAAAATATCTTCATTGGCTAGGATTTGATGACATCCCTGCTCTACTCTTTGCTGCAGCTCCCCGAAGGTATTCACAAGATTGGCGTATACGAAATTTTTTAAGTGTCCCCAAATGAAAATTCAAGGGGATTTAAATCAGACGATCTAACAGGCCATGGTACAGGTCCATCCCCCCTATTCATGCTTTTTTACGGCAATTGAAAAATGGGCCGGTGCATCATCGTGCTCATACCAAATTTGATTTCTTTGTATTAAAGAAATATCGTCGAAAAGATTACCCAATGTGTTCTACAAAAAGTCTTAATAATTAGCTAATCGTTAATCGGTTAGGTATTACAATCGGACCTAGTAACCAGTCGCCCAAAAACCCTACCTCATCAGTAAAAAGAATGTCTGCAATAAAATTGGGGTTCTTAGAAACCAGCGGCAAAATTCCAAACGTACCTGATGATTCAGAGCATGCACTCGTTACACATGGTACGGGTAAAGCTGCTGTTCGTGGAGTTTTCTCCATACTAGGGGAGCCCCAATTCCTACCTCTGCTCATATTCTCCGCAAACTAGTTTTTGGATTCTCCTCTACTAGTGTCAAAATTGCTTCTTCTGTCTCAGGAGTGGACACCGGCATTGGTCTCCCGGAATTATGAGACTGTCTCCCAAATGTACCTGTATCACGCAACCTTTGGTGCAGTCTCCCAAACACACGAACAGAAGGCTTGTGGCGATTAGGGAAAGCGTAGGTATACATACAGACGTAGCGTTTCCCTCGCATTACAATTTGCACGACCGTACATGCAATACATATCAGTTGATTCAATATTACTATAAACAGGCATAGCGAAAATTTTTAAATTTTTCACCAACAACTAAATAATAGCTACAAATAATATCTAGATTAAACCGGTCGAATTTGATAAGGAAAGCCAGTTTTTGAGAATGAACAAAGAGATAATCCAAATATGATACAAAAACACAAACCTCCGAAACCGTTAATTTGAGAACATATGTTTATTACGACTTTTCTGCTCATTTGGGCCATACTGCCACCCATTTCTGTTTGTAACACTTTGTTTTAACACCCTGTATAAAACAGTTCAATATAACATTGCACATTTTAAGTCTTGTGTTATGAAGATAACAATATTTATAATGTTTATTTAAATATCTCGTGGTTTAATTACAAAATGATATATTTTAGATATAGAGACGGAGCAACTCAAAACCACACCAGTATTCTCTCTCTGCCTGACTCATACGAAGCTGGTGATGTAAATTATTACGATGCTTTCTCGAAAAATATTGACGCCAATCTAGCAGAAGCAGACATGGAAAGTTTTAGAACTGAAGATATTCATACTCTTTTAATGAATCTTCCACCTATGTGTACAGATCATTTAAGTCAAGAGGTAAGCATCATATTTTCGATATTGTCAAAGAAGTACAAACTAGTGTAATCTAGGAACTTTTACTGTTTTGGTTTATAAATGTATCATAGATAAGAAATATTGCATTTTATTTATATACAGATTTTTTATTAAAATCATATATTCAACGATAACGAAGGGGTTAAATTAATTTATAAAAATAAACCCGTGGAGTAACTTAGCTTTGATTTATTTTACAAAATAAGTCAATATGCAATAAACTTTACATTTTTAGAATAATCGACAAGGCGAATGTTATGCTAGCGTTACCGGATCAATGATGGCAAAATTTGATTTGGAAACTTCTGTAAGTCCACATTACAGTTCACAGGGCGATGAATATTCGATGAATTCAAATTCTATGTCTATATGCAAATCTGAATTGCTATTTAGTCCTGTAAAAGAAGCAGCTTTGCCGGTAAATTTTAGTGTAGATTCATTAGATTCAGACTTCCATGACATGATGTTAACCTGTCAAGCTAATAAAGATAATTATACCATTGCATTTGAAGGATCGGTTACTATGTATTCGGATGATGGAGATTCTAGTGAAAAAGGTATATTATTATTATGATTATTTCCTTCGATTCAAATTAACCAATAGAATGTCATAATTTTTTGAAATAGGACCAATCAGAATTAAATATCAGCGACTATTGCACTAGAACAATAACAGCGACTAATGCTCTAGAGAAATAGTCACGTCAAATATAAATGTCAAAAATTTGTCTTCTCAGGAAATAATCTTCCTAAATATAACACGACCTTGATTAATAGTCTGCTATTTTTGTTGTTGCTAAATTTCTCGAAAATTTTACAATTTGTTTCGACATAATTTGACATTAATAATCAAAGATTAAAGCCCTCGAGCTAAAGCTCTCGGGCTCTAATCAGATTATTAATGTCAAATTATGTCTCATCAAATTGATACTAAAATATTCTCGAAATCTAGATACCACAAAAATAGCCGACTATAATCAAGGTCTTGTTATATTAACCTTGATTATTATCGTTTTATTTATTGCGCCTCTCAACATTAAGTTGTTAAAATTTAAGGTTCCCAGATACATGTGTAGAAAAACAGCTTGATCTTCAAACTTATGAGAAAAATTCTGTATTAAGAATGACCGTTATTTCCGTTATTTGAATTTCTACGTAGGTGTTTTTACGCACTGTCATATTCATTAAATTTCCATGTCTGTGTATTTATTCTTCTTTTCTTGGTGTTTGTTTAATAGATGTCATTATTTCGCACAGATTTATTAACAATTTTATTGAAAACTACAAGATCCGATCGGTTATTCGACACCTGTCGCTTAGTGATAATAAGTCGATCGTAGTAAATCTTAAAACAAATTTGTTAGCTAGCTTCTGATGGATGATATTCCATATCTGATAGTGTCTGTACAGGTAGTCAGTATTGGCCAAGTTTGTACATAATGATGTTATGTGCTGAATGTTTTCGATTTTATTATTACAATTTTTGTAGTTTTTTCTACAATATTACTTGGTCCTGAACAGCAACTATAAATTCCTCAGTCTTAATAACTAGTTTTCTTTTTACTAACCATCTTTTGGAGGAGTCTTTGTCTATATGCGGTTCGTTAAGATCGTTATAATGTTTGCAGTGGAGTTCTTTTTGAAACCATTATTGTTTTTTCCGGCTATCAGATAAAACTGATAAACTTAAGACACAACAATTCTTTTAAATTCGTCACATGTTCCGTATTTTTTTATATCGAATAATCTCCTTCTACCTTCTTTCCTCTGTAACTTTATGCTGAGACTAAATGACTGGATGGTTCCTATGCTAGGTAAGCATAGGAACCATCTTAAATCTTCTCAAATTCCGTGGCAAACCATTTAAGAATTCCAAAGGAATATGTGAGGACATGTACGGCTTATGACCAATTAGATTACCAGCATTCAGCTCAGATTGTATAAGAACTTTAATCCGTTTCTGGTATTGTTGTTTTAATTCGTTCTTATCTTGTTTCTGCTCAAGTAGTTCAGCCCATTAAAATCATATTTATACGTTTTATCTTACTCTTTAGCCCAAATCATATCTCTGTTAAGAAGCTGTTTAAAATTGTAAGTTTTACATTTTCTGTATGCCAAATTTCATATGGACATCAGCGGAAAATGTTGGTAATTTTTAAAAGGAATTCCATCTGTTTCTTTTGTCTAACATTCGTATCTGCTTTGCTATTAAAGCCATATCCTGTGTTATTGGCAATGTTGGATAGAGGATTCTGCTTGAAAAATTCATTGCTTCATATGAGTTTCGTCTGTGGTGAGAGTTTGATGATTAATATTGACACGGAGCAAAGGTACACCAATGCTTCAGATTGGCTTCTAGAAATTCAATGATTGTTGGGCTTATAGCTCACCTAGACCTGGAGAATTATTACTACTACTATTTTTAATATTACATTTTTCTTAACACTTTGTGTTACAATTTTTTTTTCCTTTCTGCGGAGCTAAGAAGCTGTGACTAATAAATTACTATTTGATTTTATCCAAATAACCGTATCTGATTTATTCTTTATTACTGACAATAAACGATTAAAATATAGTCCCATTGAATCTTACTAACTGTATGTGTTACCGTAATACTTTATTTTAATATTCACAAAATTTATGAGCAATTTATAACGAATCTATATTTTGTATACATATCGTTTCCTAAAACTGATATATATCTGATAATTTTTTTATAGGTAAAAATTTAAATACTCATAACTCAGAGGCAGCTTATTGGACATCAAAAAAGGAACATTTTAAGAAGATAAATATGCTCAATAATTCTATGACTCGGTCAGATTCAAGCAGTTTGACTACTTGGAGTAAATTAAAGAAACTCAGTAATAATAATTTAAGACGACATCCTTCTGGTAATAATAATAATTTAGGAAACGAATCTAGTCATTTGAGCCACACTGAGACTACTGCAAGAAGTCAAAGTATGCCAAACCTACATAAACAAAAGGATAGATTGAGGAATAATTTCACTATCAGTATGCTTAAAAAGAATGATAGTGATAGTTCGGTAAGGATCTTTTTAAATTAAGTTACCATTTTTAAAATATGTAATACGTTTGTTTAATGAATGGGAGTGCTGGTTAATTGTTCATTTAACTTTCTTGACGCGGAATGTTGACCACCATCAGAGGGTAAAACTTTTGACATCTCCGACTTCTTAGTTTATCCTCCGTGTTTGTAATTAATTTATTGTCTGTTTCTACATTTTTTGGGTCTACAGAATCTGTTTAATAAGTATGGGGACTGGTTACAAGAAACAAAATTTATTGCAGTTATCCTTACAATTAGTTAATAATCTTCAAAACAAATCGATTTACTTAATTCGGTATGTCTTTCACTCGTCAAAAACCCGCTGGAAGTTGGTTTCCGGAAAATCTTTAACCGCCTCGATGGATTTAAGCTGTCCTTTGAGCTCCCTTTTCATTCGCAGAAACAAGAAAAGGCCGGGTTTGGGCTGCAGGAAGTAAGGTAACATTGCCACGCCGAATTTCACCACCATCTTCAGTACAACAATCGCTCCGTGGCACGACATTTTATCATGGTGAAGTTTCTAATTCTTCGCAATGGTTGTTTGTACGCGCGTTACGCGATTTCGGTGATGCGTCAGTTCCAGTATGCAAAAACTCATTGAAAATAATGCTACGTCGATCGAAAAAAACAATCAAGCTGGTTTTGATTTTGACATCCGATTTTTTTTTGGACACGTTCCATTCTAAACTTTGACGTTTTTGTTTACGGAGCGTACTGGAACACCCACGATTCATCGGCGGTAATAACGTTAATCTTCATGGACATAGTCGAGAATTTCTTGCGACATTTCTACCCGTGGTCTCCTCACTAATAAGGGCGATGGTTAAACGCCTGTCATAGTCCAAAACTGTTTTTAATTTAGGCATTGGTTCGAGCGGTCGTCGAGCATCCGACTCGTTGCACATTATGGAGGAGCTACCGGCCTTTCTTAAAAATTTGGAGCTACTCAAAAACCCTTGGGGGGTTAAGGTATCATATCCATAAACTTGTTTGATGAATTCAAGGGTCTGTGACGCGGATTTCCCGAGTTTAAAGCAAAATTTCACAGCGTGTCGTTGATCGACGGTCCGCTCCATGCAGACGCGATGACAACATAGAAAATCACATCTCATAAAAATCCACCTTCTGTCTTAACGTATGCCTGTAGGCGACTGAATTAAAATCTGCCTAAGTAGTGGGGGACCCCTCTACTGACTGATTGGAGTTCCTCCACCGCTCTGTTGAAGCTTCAGAGGACCAGACCCGATACTTATTGAATAATATTTTGATCAAAAAGTATTTTTTTAAGTAATTTATAAATATATCAACATTTTGTATTTTAGAATACCTGCACTGTTAAAAAGCGACCTGTTAAAGTATTTGATATACAACATCATGCAAATAACACTGATAGTAGGAGTGTGTCAGAGATGGCTACTTCAATTGATTCCAGTTTTAGTGATAATATGAATAAACCAAACTTCAGTCTTGTGAAATTATTTATGAAACAAAAAAGTATGAGTGTTGAAGGTAAATTTTAAAAAATGTCATCTTCGAACATTTTGTAGGGTTTGATATATTTCTAACCTATAAATAGAAAAAAAGTAAATCACACCTATTATTTTCGAATTCTTAGATAATATTATGTTCTAACTCTTATTAGTTGATTTATTTTGGTGTTTATTACTTTCCTAATTTTTTTATGTCTTGATCAGGAATGTCGACTACAATGGATCAACTTTCCTCATCTGATAACTGGCCTGCTAGTCAATCAGAAGAAAGTACTTCTTCTATGTCCAAGTCCAAAGATATCGATAATATAAAGGGACAAACGGATTTGAAAGCACATGAGAATACCAAAACTTGTAATATAATACCTGAAAACCCGGAAGAAATACTTACCGGAGAAACATCAAAATTAAACACCCAGAAACACAAAATAGTTTCTCAAAAGAATCTAAATAACAATAACAGTGTTATTACTGACAAATTGAATATCAAAAATTACGTGATGAACAGAAGTATACAGACATCTCAATTTTCTGAAATAACCAACCTTAAAAACGCAAACAAAACATGTTTCGAAGTACCAAAGAAATCTGTAAAAATTGTTGAACCATCTTTTCTTAAAAAATTGCAATCAGAAGGAGAAACTGAAAAGCCTGTTTATGTTTTATACCCTAATTATGTACTACCCAATTTAGATTTCTTACGTGAAGATAATGGTGCGCCTGAATTATTGTTATTACCACAAAAACCTCCAAATGTCGTTATAAAAAAACGTAGGCCAGTTAGTTGTAACGATATTGAATCGTTGAAGAAAAAAGGATTCAATCATGTACAAGATTGGGATTCATTAAATTTCCTTTTACCACAAGAATACAGAAATATTCTTGCTGAAGTACCAGAAATATCGGAACATATCACTCAACCGATTATCGAAAAACCAACGTTCTTGCAACAAAAATTGATTAAAAAGCAACGACCTATGAGTTGTGAAATTAACCACTCTTCCACATCGAGTATCGCTACTCAGCCCAGTTCTGGATATCGAGGTTCTTCTAGTCTTTTAACGGATTCTCAAAATAGTCCTCTTCCTAATGCTACTACTAATCCGCTTTTTGTTTATCGATATGATTGCGTTACTAGTTCAGATAACAGTTTAGTGGGAAGCGGCCAGAAACAACGTTGTCATACAACTATTGCCAGAGGATTACCGGAACGAAATGAACATTTACCTGCAGTGCCTATTTTGCCAAGAGGAATTTTAAGAAAAGGTTTAGAAAAGGTATTTTTTAAATATTTTGTTATAATCTGCGCATTACGTAATAAATGTTGAATTATTAATTTCAGGTTGACCCTTGTAAACGTTACAGCATGTGTGAAACTAGCGAAGAAAACATAGAAGATCAATCCACCAAAAGAAAATCGCTACAAGATCAATACTATTCACAACGTTTTAAACGTTTTTCAGAAACTGAAGATGAAGGTGTAGACGCTGGCACGTCAAGTAGTAGTTTAGACGAACATCCTCATCACAGCAACCCAAATCTCTCGAATATAAGTATGAATGAACTAACACAACTCGAAGAATATTTGAAATTAAGCGGAATCTCTTTATCAGATCAAGAAGATCTCTCCGAGAAAAATCTTGAGCACTTAAAATCATATGTTAACAAGTTCTTAGCCTTAAAGATAAATCAGGAAGCAGATTATTTTAACGGTAAAAAATGTGTGAGCTTTGCCGAACGTATTAATATATTACCTAAACAATTGGAAGTAGATCCAAAGCAATTTATTCCACCAAATAATTCACCCAATATATCAGCGTTTATCCAACAGAAAAATTATCATCATCAATCAAAACCGTTGAGCGATATGCCGATTTGTGAAGAAAACGAAAACAGTCCTATACATTTGAACAAAACCTTATCAGATAATCTTATTCAAAAACGATCTTTAATCAGTTCCGTTACTGATGCTGTAGAGCAATTGATGCACCATTTTTCACTTGCCTCTAATCAGATCGAATTAAATACTTTAGGAGATTCGTCTCTTAATCCAGCTTGTGCTAAGTTGGCTTTATCCACGTTATGTCCAGCAATCTATGCTGTGTTAAGTGACGGCTTAAAACCGACAATTGAAACGAATTTTGGTGCCATTAACAATTCTGTATGGCAAGTTGTCGAAGCTTCCGCACAACAAGGTCCGTTAACTAAAGCTTTAAATGAACTTGTGATGAGAATTAATAGCGAAGATGCTATTACTGAGGGTTTAGTGAAGTTTAACGCGTTTATATTCGGTTTGTTGAATGTAAGATCTTTAGATGCTTGGGCGAGTTATCTTAAGACGAGGGAAAGTATATTGAAGAAACATTATACCGCTGATTCGTTGATGGTTTTGTCGCATACTAGTGGTGCTAGTATCAGATCTATGGTTGATACTATGATATCAGCTCTACAACCTTTAGCTTTTTTGCCTTTCCAACTTGATTTGTTGTTTGAAGTTAAGGAAATTCATCAGAGTTTTAAGAGGATGGATTCATATCATCAGCCATATAGTCCTACTCATAAAGTAAGTACATCATTATCGTTAGTAATAAAATTTTGTGCTTTTAGATAACCAAAAAATAAAAACTTATTTAATATGTTTAATCAGGTTTCGTTTGTTTTAAACTGATATGGTAATAAGCTATTAAAAAGTCAAAAATTAAGACATGAAAACATAAGAAATTTAAAAAAGATCAATTTCAATTTGTGCAATAATATCAAAATAAAATGCTAAGAATTCAAATAAAACTTATTTCTTTTTAAGCTTGAAGTTAAAAAAAATCAAGGTTTCAAAAATTGTTTAAGATTACAATTTTTTTATCCCACTTTTTTAGAAAGTTTTTTATATTTTCGCCGTGTTCTGTGTCTCTGTTTCATTCCGTGGAATTTGTAATCGAATTTAAACCTATTTCCCGACTACCTAGAGCTCTGAAATTTTCAGGATAGCTAAGAACTGGATGACAATGCATGTTTCAAGTGTGTTTAGGCATATACATAGATTTCGAAATTTATACCGAATTGATATTAAACATGATCTAAGTTGTGTATAGATAATATTATTTTGAAAGTTATTAAATAAATCGTTCGTAGCGTAGTTGGTTAGGCGGCGGATCAGTCCACTTGTGACAGTTCTGTTATGTTATCATAATGGGATCGATTACGCGACAGAGAAGTTTTTTTTCTTTTTTTTTTTTTTTGTTCTTACATGTGAAAACAGTAATTATTATTTTAACTGGTAATAAAATAAACTGTTTTAGAAAGTTTTTAGATACAACTACCCTTGATTTTGTTAACAAGGAAACAATCTTCTCTATGATCAATCACAGCGTTGTATGACTTAATATTTTTGCAAAATCAGGGATGCTGTGCATTGTTGAGATGACACAAAATATGACCTATAAATCAGTAAAAAACTTTCTATTATAAAAAGTTCTTTTTGTAAATTGTGCTTATTGTTAAATGCCACTGCTGCATACTAAATTGCAAATTTCTACACTGGCCCGCAAAATTATTCGGACATCGAAAATTTCGTTCAAATTCAATCCTTAATAACTTTTTTTGGATTGCATCGATTTCGATAATTTTTTGCCGAGTTTTGGGCCATTTTATGGTCATCATTTTTTCATATCGAAGCTACAAAAATTTCCAACGAATTTATTGTTATATACGGATTACTAAAATGTTGATTTTTTACTCTAAACTTTTAAACATCCTGTGGAAAAAATTGACAATCGAATAATGATTCTTTTTGCTGCATTTTCAAGCTCATCTTTTCTTAACAACTTGTTTTTTTATTCATTCCTATATCTGTATCCTTAAAGAAAAAGGACTGATTTTAAGAAAACAATGCAATAATGCTTTATTAGCAAAAAAATAACATGGGTAACGGCGGTATTAAGATTTATTAATTTTTTCTAAAATCGGGTCTTTCCCCCACGAGCATGAATAACGGCTCTCATTCTGTGGGGCATAGATTCAATTAAAGAAGCAACCGCATTTTGGGGTATTTGTTGCCACTCGTTTGTGAATGCTTCTTTTAACGCAGTTAAAGTTTGAAACTCGCCGTAGTTCTCCCTAACTCTTCTTGTGATCAATAGGGTTGAGGTCTGGACTTCTTGGGGGCCAGTCCAATTCATGAACGTCAACGTCGATTAAATATTGCCTTGTTATTTGTGCTATGTGCGGTCGAGCATTGTCGTGCATCAAGATAACATTTTCTCCTCCACATGTTCTTCTAAGCACTCCCTAATGTATCTATCGGCGTCAATACCCCCTTGAAGTGTAACAAGGTCTGTACGGGCTTCAAATGAAATACCGCCCCACACCATCACCCCTCCGCCACCAAATTTCACTCTAGGAGAGATACAACATCGAGAGTATCTTTCTCCGAGCCTTCTCCATACTCTTTGATGTCCGTCAGGTGAATATCTCGTAAAACGAGACTCGTCTGTGACAAGAACATTTCGCCATTCGTCCAAGTCCCAATCTGCATGGGTTCGAGCAAACTCCAGGCGCTGCCTTCGATGACCCGCATCTAATAGAGGACCTGTAGCAGGTACACGAGATGTTAAATTCTCATCCGCTAATCTTTTGCGTACGGTATTAGGTGAAACCAAGGTACCGTGAACATCTACCAGTCTTCTTACCAAAGCTGGAGCAGAGGGTGTTCGATCTCGAAGATCTTGAAGACGAAGAAATCGATCCTCAACTGTGTTTGTGGCCCTTCGTCTTCTTGAATAAGAACCCGTTTCTCTGAACCTTTGTATCGCATCGGATACCGTACTGCGTGGATGGCCAAGCCTTTCTGCAATATACCTAATCGGACGACCATCGTCTTGTAGAGCAACGGCTTGTGCCACTTCTTCTAGGCTCATGGTTTTTAAACACACGTATTGCTTACGCAACAGCTCCGAAACACACTTTAAGAAATAACTTAAAAAACGTTTAAAAAAAAATCAAATGTACAGCAAAATTAAATCTGTAATTCGTTGACAACAATCTTTTTGACATGCCACGGTGCCGTGGAAACTTCTATTTCTTTTGTCATAGCAGCCAACTTCGCACTATTTTTAAAGACAAATTCTTGCTAATAAAGCATTATTGCATTGTTTCCTTTAAACCAGTGCTTTTTCTTTAAGAATACAAATATCGGAATGAATAAAAAAATAAGTTGTTAAGAAAAGATGGGGCTTGAAAAGGCAGCAAAAAGAATCATTATTCGATTTTCAATTTTTTCCACAGGGTGTTTGAAAGTTTAGAGTAAAAATCAACTTTTTATTAACCCCTGTTTAACAACCAATCCGTTGGAAATTTTTGTAGCTTCGATATGAAAAAATGATGACCATAAAATGGTCTAAAACTCGGCAAAAAATTATCAAAATCGATGCATTACAAAAAAAGTTATTAGGGATTGAATTTGAACCAAATTTTCGATGTCCGGTTAATTTTGCAGGCCAGTCTGTATGCATCAAAAGAAAATCCAAAAATTCAAATAAAACAAAAATTATCCACTTTTTCACTAACAAAAGTTACAAAAACTGTGTAAAATTTGAAAATAGAAAAAAAATCAAAAAAAAAACATTTCTTATTCATTCAAAATTTTAAATACAAAAAAAATTTTTTCGTACTTTTATAAATATTGAAATTTTACTCTTACTTGTAGTTCTAAATTAGCTTCAAAAATTCCTTATTTCAGCTTTCACCATCTCCAAACTTTAAACAATTTAACTCCTCAAAGCTGTTACTATCCCACGGAAGCTACAATTCCGAATCAGAAGAAACATCAACAGCTAATACCGTAAGAGATTATCCATTACGAGAATTAGATTCTTCTTCACCTAAATGTTACACTAGAGTAGTCAAAGAAAGACCTAGATCTTGTGTAGAATCTAGTGGAAATCAACCTACTTTTAAATTAGGGGAAGATGTAAATGATGTAATAAGAAAGCGATGGTCCGGTATAGCTCTGAGTTCAAAATTATATCAGGCTTATGATCGGCTAGAAAATGATGAAGAGTATACTGATAGTTTAGAAAATCCTGCTGGTCAAGATAAAAAATATGTAGATAGTAAAGTAAACCTACCAACACAACTTGAAGATACTGAACCCGAATCGTTAGATTCCAATTTTTGTGATGATAAACCTATTAATGGCAGAAGGTAATTACTATATTAACTAATTTTTTAGTACAATCTTCTTTTAGGAATACTGAGAGAATTTTTAATGTCATATGTCTCTTTAGGAACTTTTTTTATTTGTATCGATTTTCAACATAATCGGTTGCTGTTGGTAACACTCTATAATATTGACAACACCGTCTATTGCTATTGACAACTCTTATTGTTGCAACTTATTACGTCAGTTCTTTCTATTAACAACGTTTTCTGTTGCTGTTTTATTTTAGTATGTTACTTCCGTTTTTGACAAATATTTTCGTTATATCTCTATTTCTAGTCTTTTACATAGAAAAACTATGTTGATGAAATTGTCCGATTGCTGTCAGAATACAAACTAGAAGTGTTCGTAAATTTCCAACTAGAAAAAATAATCTTATTATTTGATCTAACAAGTAGGTAACGCAATCTGTTACGAATGCAAAGTAGAAGTATTCATAAATTTCCAATTAGAATAGTATATTACACTACAAGGGCAGAAAGTTTGAGATACCTGCACTGCGCGCCATATTGCCAGAGGCGAAGCCGAGGGTAATGTGGCGCGCAGTGCAGGGCTCTCAACTTTCTGCCTATGTAGTGTATACTATTTTTCTTTGTACTATGCCAAAAGTACGAAGGAAATTACCTTCTGTGTTAAAAGATATTGATGCCTGCCCCGACATTTGCAGTGACAGTGACATCAGTGCACGAATAATTTCTTTCTGCTCGACATTATCGCGGCATAAAAGTTAAGCTTTCTGCCGTAATATTAAAGCCGGAACGATGTACTTTCGGCATAGTACAAAGAAAATAATATTATTTGATCTAAGGTAACGCCATCTGTTATGATTTGAAATATCATCTGATGCTACCGGTAACACTCTTGATTGGTTATTCAAACTTAGACTTACCATGTTCTCACTCAATTTTCAATTCTAGTCTATTTTAAAGTAAAGCTTTTAATGTTAAATTCGGTAGAGGTGTTGCGACAGAAAAATCATGACAAGAATTATTAATAAGTTTCGTAATTTTCTGTTTACCTTTTTTAATCAAAGATATCATTAAATGCTTCGCTTTCATCGGAATGCGTAGAATTTTACAAGTTTACTTCATTTATTTATTTATTTTATATAATTAATTTGTGTCTATACATATCGTAGACTTCCTCTTGTTCTTTTGTAGTTGTATAATGTCAAAGTAGATGGTATTATTTTATTATCTGCTTTTTTTTCAAATCCATTACAGATTTAGAAAACTGCAGAAGAAATGGGAGATGTTAAGTGGACAAAATTCAACAGAATCACCACCACCATCACCTACACATAGTACCAAATCAAAAATACCAAGACCGATTACCTCACCAATCAAACCTTCTGGTATTCCTGTACCAGTTACTGTAAAAGCTACCAAAAAAGTTACCACTAGTACCCCACTTAAGACTTTAACAAATGTGAAGAGTTCACCAATTAGAAGGACTGAACACACTACAAGGTAATATATCTTTTCGTGAAACGTATTGTGGAATGAAAATTATAATTGTTTTTTTTTTCAGAACTAGCAGACTGGATCAAGCAGTTCATCCTTCAGATTCCCATCAAAGGCATCCTCAAAGACCCAGCAGTCTTCCGTATAAACCTACAACTTATAGTGGAAACAATTCCAAACCCACTCCTCCACGACGGGCATCTTCAAGTTCTTTAAACCGAAAACCTTTCAGTCATTCTTCTACTCCTAAGTAAGTATATAATTAAAAATGTGATAAAAAAGCAGATTTTTCTCTTTCAACAATAGAATCTGTTTTCAATCTAGAATGAATCCTGTTCAGTTCATAAATTCTTGGTACTGAAGTTCAAAACAAGCATCTTCTACATTGTAAAAAAGGATGAATAAATGTAAATATTTTAGTATTCGTTTTGTGTTAGATTTTGCTCAAGTTTGCTATAGTGCAATATAGAGTGCTAATAATCTTTGGTACTGTTAATCAGAAGGTTTAAGAGGTTACATTTTCACTAGATATCGTAAAACTTAATGTTCTAATTTTAATGGAATCGGAAAAAAATATTCAAAAAAATAATTCTATGCATATTAAACTCTGATTCTTAGTTTGTCATCTATCTTTCTTAACATATAGGGTTGGGGAAAAAGAAATGTCGTATTTGTGATCGAAATTTGACGCTTTATTTAACATACTTAGAATTATCCGATTTAAGACAAATATGCGCCGTTTTGTTCACAAACTTGTAGCCATTTAGAAGGCAACTTCATTATCCCCTCCTTATTTGCAAAAAACTCAGACAGCCAGTTTTCGCAAGCCTCTTTTGATGCCAACTTAGTATCACCAAGAGCGTTTTGCATGGACCGGAAGAGATGGTAATCAACTAATCACTTGGTGCCAGGTCCGGACTATACGGTGGGTGCGATAGGACATCCCATCCGAGCTCCCGTAGCTTCTGGCGGGTCATCAGAGATGTGTGAGGCCGAGCGTTGTCCTGGTGGAACACAACACCATTCCTATTGACCAATTCTGGCCGCTTCTGATCAATCGCCTGCTTCAAACGGTCGAGTTGCTCACAGTAGAGGACCGAACTGAGGGTCTGGCCGTAGTTGAGCAGCTCATAGTGGCTGATTTCCTTCCAATCCCACCAAACACACAGCAAAACCTTCCTGGCCGTCAATCCGGGCTTGGCGATGGTTTGGGCCGGTTCGCCGCTCTTTGACCACGATCTTTTTCGCTTGGCGTTGTCGTACTTGATCCACTTTTCATCACCATACGCTTCAAAAATGGGTCGAATTCGTTCCGTTTCAGCAGTGCATCGCAGGATTTGATTCGGTCCAAGAGATTTTTTTGCGTCAACTCGTGTGGCACCCAAACATCCAGCTTTTTTTAAAATCCAATCTTCTGCAGATGGTCCCAAACGGTTTTATGGGCTACACCCAGTTCCTGGCTAATCGAACGGATGCTCACATGCCGGTCTACTTGGATGATTTTGACGATGTTATCGGTTTCTACGACCATTGGCCTACCAGTACGGGGTGCATCTTCGACATCCACTACACCAAAACGAAATCGATCGAACCAACGCTGTGCTGTGCGAATCGTTACAGTATCGGGCCCATAAACTTCACAAATTTTTGCGCCCGCCTTAGTTGCATTTTTACCTCTCAGGAATTTCTTGCTTGGTGGACTCTTTCTTTGACGCGCTATAACTTGATACCGAAACGTACGATCACAACACTGTCAAAATGACACTTGTAGCACAGAGTGTCAACTTCAAATCGCCATTTAGTGTGAAGAGATACGATAAGTACAACACAAGATATGTTTAAGTGTTGCCATCTATTGACAAAATACGACACTACTTTTTCCCCTATTTCTACCTATTATCAATATACACTGCTCAAAATGGTCTAAGGGACAACGTTTTAATTTTGAATATTTTTTTAGTAACAATAATTATTTGAATTATTTGTCTCGTATATGGAAGAGTTATACGAGACCTCATCTTATAATAACCTTTCACTGAAATTACTTTGGGAAGCACTAGAGAGTACCATCATCAACAACACTAGTTAAGACGATATAGAAACTTTATACGGGCAACATAATAAAAATCAAACTAAGAGGACAAGTAACGAAAGATTTCATATTAAATAAAGGATTAAAACAAGGATGCTGCTTATCTGCCAACTTATTTTAAGATTTATGTCGAGTACTCTTTAAAGAAATGGAAAAGAAAATAGGTCGGAATGGGATTCCCTCTGAAGGATTGGGTCATATACATTACATTTTGCGAATGACTTATTCCTTATAGCGCAAAAAAATCTCCAGCATATTACTTGAAAACTAAAACAAAATATATGTGCATCGGAGAACGGGCGGAAGGTGTGTATCTTTGAAAATAAGCCTGTCAAAGCTGCAAATATTTAAGAACAAGAATAAACAAAGATGGATGGGACGAAAACGAAATAAGAGATCGAATTATACTAGGAAGGAAACATATTAAAATATTGAATGGAATATGATGGCACAATGATATAACAAACTGAAGAAAAATGTACTACACAATCGTGAAAAGCATAACCCTATAAGGATGTGAGGTATGGAGTTGGACTGAAAAAAAAAGGAAATTGGCAGCGATGGAAATGGAAAGCGTTGTTCCTTAGACCATCTTCAGCAATGTACATATAAATATGTTAGAGGGTTCATATTAACCCATTTTTCTGGTAAACTACCGACATCTTCTTTCCACTTTCCACATTATATAATCCTTCAATATTTAAAATCTTTAATAAGCAAAATACTTAAAACCAGTGGTTGATTGTTGTAACAAACCTCTAGGGTACCAAAACTTATTAAAAACAATAATTAACTAACAAATTAATTAGGTATTGAAAAAAAGTTTCCTACACTAATATCTCGTTGTATTGAATGAATGCAATAAACTAACCAATGCATATTAAATCTATTAATATGAGTTACAAATTATTTCGCTTTTTACAGACTTTGCGTATACTATTGATAATATATTACAATCAGGGCCACCGCTGACTAAGATAATCGATCCAATCATTGGGTAAATATTTTTTAAATACGTGCACGGCGTGCTTCAATCTAGTCTTACTCAATTGGAGAGAAAGTAAATCGGATAAAACTATGTGTAACTATCTACTTGTTTCTATTTGGTGCTTTATAATATATATAATGGATAGATTGATAAATGAAAGCTAGTCGCCATTAAGATCCAATCAGAAACGAGTAGAGTGGTTCCTCTGATACTCTGTCACTGTCGTTGTGCGTTATTTTACTCTAAGGATACTTAATCCTTCTGAATTTGTCAAACGTCACTCAGTCTTCAGTGGAGACGCCTGATGATCTCAAAATGGTTTGTGGTTAGAACTTTAAATGATGTTATATAATTTTTTAGGGTTGTGAGAACAATTGGGCGCAAATTAAATTCCGAAAGTGGCCATCTTGCATATAACGACGGTGATAAACTTCGTGTGGTGCTAGAGGTCGATGAAAAATGGTTACTTTGTTGTAAAGGTACTCAAAAAGGATTGGTTCCAAAATCTGCTGTAATTGCTGATAACGGAAGATTCTGACTGTAAATATTAGATTTATTTTATGTTTAATAATATGTACATTTTTTTATACAGACTGCACTTATATTTTATGGTTTATTCTAATGGATTAATATATAAGAAACTAATGTATATTTCAAATTCCGTACTTTGTTTATAGTATTAGATTATTGATATTATTATCGCTTTATTGTGAAGTTTAATGCCATATGTATATTTGATTGATTACCTGAAATATAAATATCTAATTCAATTATTTTTTATTCAATATTTTAGTCCATATCATACCCTGCTCTATTATAACAGTCTATTACATATGTGGGCAACAACCTGTCCCCAGGCCGGAACCGGCCCGCTAGACATTTTGAAAAACCTAATTTAAAAAAGTATATGACACTACTTACTCTATTCAAACATCAAAGCAACAAAAATTCTTTCTTCTTAACTGTTATCTTACTAAACGATTCCACCCGAACTTTAGTTCAGTTCTATTTGAGATGATAACTGCAACATACGATATCCTAGCGAACTGCTAGTGTCATCAATTTGTTTTTTAACTTTGTGCTACCTAATTATATTTTGAATCCAAAAATGATGTCTATTGGAAAGAAGAAAATAGAAGTTTGCAGCTTTCTGTCCTGAAAAGAAAAATAAATTTTAACCAATTTGTTTGTCAAGACTTGTCTGACGTATAGAAATGATGGTTAACGAAATAAAAATAACATTGATTGATTGTATGGCTGATTTTAAACCATTTTCTATAGCATTAGCAGAGCACTGATTTGTCGGACACAATTCAACCTGCTATATTTCTCAAGGTGTTGATAAAGTTCAAAGTTTTGTAGTGTAGCTTAATTAAACCTTTCAAAGTTAAATTAGCGTTGGGCGCCAATTTGTAACCCTTAAATTACCCTAGGCTAGCTTCTGGGTTCGTGGCTTCCTTCTGAGTTTTATTCGTTCCCTTCCAAACAATATTAGGGCGCCAAGTATAGACAAACAAATAAAAATGATAAAATCAGTTTTAAGTTGATTTATTAAATCTTTCAAAGTTAGTGAAAATTTTACAAAAAAAATAATTAATTTAATCTCTTATCTTTTAATTCATTTGGCTTCTTTCTATTGGAGATTGATTATTATGGATAGGAACTGCTATAAATCCAAACATGGATGGACGGATTTTTCTTAAAAAGAAACTTCTTTTGTGCGCAATCCCGGGATGGCTTCACCATGTGTCGACTTCTAAGGAACAAAATGGCTGTCGGCGGTCAGCGATTCTTTTCAGATTATAAGATAATCCTTAATAGGGCCCTTCTTAATTTGGCAATAACCCTAATAAATAAAAATTATAATCAAAACTCCAACCTTTAAGTAATTTACTATCAAATACATTCGCTATCTGGTTCTCCATATTTCGAGAAAAAATTAATTACATTCCATGTATATATTTTATTACCACAAAAAACTGACTTTCACAATGGCAATGTATTTGATATTAAGTGTTAGTAAAATTCTTAAAATAATAAATTCACCGCAATTTGGATAATTTAATACAAATAAAAAATTATACTAAAGCAAAAAGGTACTTACTACTATGAAGGGCCAAGGTAATCAGGAAATGATTCTGATTATTTCAAGAATCCAAGTTAAAATGAAAGAATAGAACTAATTTTCTAACGAAGTAAAATAATTTTGTCCGTTCTCCCACCACATCGACGCGAAAAAACCTTCCACACCGACGCGATAAAATTGAAATAAATAAAAATATAGTCAGGTGGATTTCGGCCCAAAAACGAACGTTACAGTAGTCAAAATTAGTTGGAGTATGCACAGATGGTGCACTTTTTACGGTCGGATTACGTAAAGGTTTCATCGGAATGTCGAATAAAAAAGTAACTGAATTAAATGTACAAAAAAAATGATTTATAGTCTTTAATTGCATTATCTACAAACAGAACTTGAGCTTTATGTCCATTCAATTGGAATGAGGCAGTAAAAACCATCAATTTTATTCGATCCCGATGGCTTAACCATTGTCAATTCAAAACGTTTCTGAATGAAACATATTATTGTGAAGTCAGAAGATAAACTGCTTTTTGAAATAAGTGATATGTTACTTCACATTTCTGGCCAACCTTACTAGCTACTTGAATCATTTAAATTTGAAACTTTTAAAAACAAGGACAGTTAGTTAATATATACAGTTGAGTCCGTGGTTCTTTACCCGTGCGTCATCATTTAAAGCATACGAAGTAAGTCGGAAATTGCAACTTAATAACATGGGGTAGCTGTTTTGTCTTTAGTTTCATGCGTGGAAGACAATGACGCTAGATTAAAAGTATGTGTTTTATCTCGCCAGGTATTAGTGACGCACGGGTAAAGAACCACGGACTCAACTTTTAGGTATAGCCATTTCAAAGCATTTCAGATTAAAATCCTCTTTTGGGAGGCACAGTTGTTGTCTGGTAACAGTTCCAATTTCACCAGGCTCTCTACGTATGAGGATACTAGCTGACCCAGCGAACTTCGTACTGCCTATTGTAGCCCTTAAATTACCCTAAGCTAGCTTTCAGGATCGTGGATTCCTTCTGGGTTTTTCTATCAATTTCCCCCCAACAATTAATAATGGGCGCCAAGTACAGACCTTTAAATAAAAGAGAATAAATCAGTTTTAAAATTGTTTATTCAAAAAAACTTTCAGTTGATTAAATCAAAGTAATTAACTAATTTTTCAAAACTTATCTTTTCGATCTTCGGCTTTGATGGTCCAGATGGTATCCGGAAAGAAGTGTTGAGACTACTGGATATGTGGGCACCGGTCTAGGGTGACGCTGGTACGATGGGTTTTCTTATAGTAACATGAGTCTCCTGCAGTGAAGAATGAAGCGACTCCCTCAGCGGATAGCACCAGTCTATATTGTCAATTGCAAGACAAATTTTCTTAAAATTGATTCGGCTCGATAAGCCCTCACCAAAGACCCTTCGTAAATTTGGCATAAGCCCTAAAGAAATAAAATAAACGCTGTCAAAATTCCGTCCCAATAATCCTTTGTTTCGATTACAATCACTCAAGAATTCTCCAAAGTTCGAGAAAAAAGTTAATCACCTGATGTGTTTATATATTTTTAACTCAATAAAAAAAATGATTTTTAACAAATGATTGTAATCGAAAAATTTAAATGTTAGTAAAGATATCAAATTAAATAACCAATAATCTATTCACCAAATTTTTTGACTATTTCTTAAAAATTATAATAAGTTAAATTTTTAATCACCAGAAGGGTATAAGAGGTGAAGCGAACTAATTCTTATTGCAGTACAAAATGAAATGAAATTATTTAACGTCGCAACATACGAGCAAACTATAATTCTCCTTCCAAAACTGATAAAGTATACGCGACGACGCAAAAATAACACGGAAATTTATACAAATTTAATAGTCAATAGGCCAGGCCACGAATAAACGTTATTAACGTTACACTATTAATCTATGATTTCTTTTTTTTGTTTTCTGTTTAAACATTTTCATTTTTGCGATTTTTTTCTCAAGTTTTTGATTGTTTTTGTTAATTTTATCATATTTTCTCTTTTGTATCCAAGTTCCTTCGTAGTTTGAAGTTTTGTCGGTTTCTTCGATTTTCCACATTTTCTTCTTCTACTTTTTGTGATATTTTCTCGGCTCTCTTTTATTTTTTTAGATTATTTTCCAATTTACTTTAGTTTAGTTACTTTCTCGTTTTTTACAATTTTTTTTCAATTATTTTTTTTACAATTCTTCCGATTATCGATTTTACAGATTTTTCGTTTTTAGATTTTTTCTTGTTTTATTTTTCTTTATTTTTTCGTATAATTATTTTTTTTTTATTTCTTTATGAAAACATTTTTGTTTTTTTCCATTTCTATCGTCTTTTCCCAGTTTTTCTGTATTTTCAATAAGCTATTCTTTAGCAATCGAAATACAATTCCATTATTTCTGATTTATTATCATTCTTTTTCGGCTTTATCTTTTTTTCTCATTTTGTTGCGCTTTTTTTATTTGTGCAATTATATTTTGTTTCTTTCTCCTGTTTTTGCAGTTTGGTCTAATTTTTACAAGCTTTTATTTAACTTGCCGTATCCGTAAGTTCGTAAGGGTGAAATCTTGGAAGCAAAATTTGTGCCAATTATCGACTTCCGATTGATCTAAAGTTTTGCAGAGACATGTAAATTGACTGAAAATACAATAAATGATGTCAGAAAGCTGATATGATGATGGTGCCGGAAGGTGGCCATAGCATCTCGGAGATGAAACAATGGGTATGTTCTGACTAAGTCAACGATTACAATCGATTACAATCACCTGCAAGCGATTGTAAACTGATCGCAGAATATGGCTCTCGGACACGATTAGATTATTACTTACTGTTGACAAATTTTTTTGGCCGCCATTTTCGTTTGTATTGTTTACAAAAGATATAGCGTGCAATGAAAAATTGTTGTTATTTTGATATAAAAAATTAATTAATGTGATGAAAAAAATGTAAATCCCACCAAAAACATTTTCATGTAAAATGTTGCCAAGACGAGCCCATATGACTCGCACTGTCAAAAAGTTATCAGATCTCATGTAGAGCCAAGCTTCTAACACTACACGCCCTAACTCTACAAGGCCTAACTTCACAAACTCTACACCTTAGTCAAAATATGTGGCTTGGCCATTTCGCTACATTCACATCGGCGTAAGGTGAAAAATCAATTCACTGTTCATTACTTTTGTGTTATACAATAGTTCTTGTAGTAACGAACGGCCAAGCCACATATTTTGACTAAGGTGTGGAGTTTGTGAAGTTAGGCCTTGTAGAGTTAGGGCGTGTAGTGTTAGAAGCTTGGCTCTACATGAGATCTGATAACTTTTTGACAGTGCGAGTCATATGGGCTCGTCTTGGCAACATTTTACATGAAAATGTTTTTGGTGGGATTTCATTTCTTTTTGTAAGTTGTTTGTAACAATTTTTTTTTTATTTATGTCTAAGACAATCGACAATCAACAAAACAAGACAATCGACGCGCTCGCTGTCAAGGACAATTTTTTTTTATTTTTAGCTACCTACTGTGTGGACGTAAGAGGCAGGAGACGTTCGCACACTTCTATTCATTCATATTTATATGATCTGATCTGAAGTATATGTCTCTCAATATAATGTCGATATGTCTCAATATATGTCGATAAATTTTTTTTTTTTTTTTTTTTTTTTTTAACAAGGGGTACCTATACATATATATATATATATATATCTGGGGGCACCAAGTTTTAGATTAGATTATTAGATTAGACCTCTAGCGTCATCAAAATTTAATTTAAAATTACAGGTCTCATACAAACTCCCATCCCCTAGTTTAAGGGGTTGGGGGATGAAAGTTACAAGTTTTATAATTTTTTTGTTGTTTGTGTGCTAATACTAGCTTACATACAAAATTTCAGCTTTCTAGGACATTAGGAAATACCTTAATAATTTTGATGATCATCAGTGAGTCAGTGACGAAATCAGCGTTTTTTAGATATAAATAAAATCTGAAGTATAAAAGCTAATGTAATTAAAACTTAATATGTTCAATAAGTCCGCTATTGACAATATATCCCGAAAATTTTGTAGATATAGCATAATCCAAACCCAAGTTATGAGGGTTCAAAAAAACGACGAAGCGCTTCGAGAAAAGGTAGGTAGTGCCCGTGCGCTTCGCTTGGCTCGTCTTGGCGGGGGCACTACTGTGCCCCCAGATACATTATATTTTCTCTGTGTAGGAACTTGTAAACATACTTGATCACAATCACAATACATGAATCGTGTCCGAGGGCAAATGGTAAACGATTACAACCGTTTGCAGGCGATTGTAATCGATTGTAATCGTTGACTTAGTTAGAACATACCCAATGTACCTATCGACTTTGGGCTCGTTGGAATCGTCTTGCCAAGCACTTTATGATAAAATCGACAAAAAAGCTTGTTTTCAGTTGCTTATCAATTTTTCATTTATTTCTGTTCTTTATTGTTTTTTAATTTTTTGCTAGTTGCTTTTTGGTTTTCTGTTTTTATTAATTTTATCACATTTCTTAGGAGTCCGAATAATAATTTTCATAAAAAACGGAGTAATTTTCAAATTTTATCCATACAAACTTTCAACCCCTTATTTGGACCCTTAGAGGGTGAATTCCAACAAACCATGAAAAACGTGTTCAATGAAATATTTTTAAGAGTCTCTATTTCAATTTTTATAAAAATCGGTGCCGATTTAAAAAACATTTCATACGAACTTTCCAACCCTCTATAGTCTTCCAAAATCAGTTCTTTGTGGGTGTTCACATTATGAAAATAAAGATCTGTTCAAATTTCACGATCGGCCATCAGCGGTTACGGCTGTGCGTGCGTATATATAGATTGCGTATACTCAATATGTTGAAGAACCCAAGGTAGGCACTTTCGGTGCAATTTTCAAACCGATTTAGCAATTTAAAAATCATAAAAGACTGTTTCAATTTATTTGCTACTCCAACTAAAAGTAATGGAAAAAATGCTCCAATTTAACTGCAAATGGAGTTGATCAAGATTCACGAAAACTCACTCCTAAAATCTTAATTTAAAAACGTGGTGCGATTTCTACAAAAAATAGCTCGAGGATAATTTGCAAAATTCTTTACGCCTTTGTATCAGTGGAATTAAACCAAAACCATCGATGGATTAGTTTACCAAATTTAAGCGTTAGTAACAATTTTAACTATTTAATTATAATGTTGTATTTATTCTTCCTTTCATGTTGTTACAATAATAAATGGATATTATAATAACATTATCATATTAGTATATGCTTGATATCTATCGCAAAAAATTATTTTAAAATATACAGCCCCCAACATGTTTGCCCATACATGTTCTAAACTAAACAGTTGACAGAAAACAATATAGCTACCCATTTTAGCAATAAAATTAACATAAAATTTAACAATGAGCTATAAAATCGATCCTAATGAGCCGAAAATTTGAATAGTTTTCTATAGTTGTCGACTCTTATGTAACATTTACTAGTTGAGCTTTTCAGCTTGTTATTATTAGGAATGGGTCCTATACAGAGTGATGCTACCGTGTTAATTAAATTTGTAAATATTAAAAGATGAAAGAACAATTGAAACAAAAACTTTAAAAAAACAGTTCCTTTGACGATTGTATTTAATTAATCACGATGTTTCCCAAAAAAATATTATATAGATGGACATTCCTCCAACCTCTACAAGATCAACGCTGGAGTTCCCAAACGATCGGCTCTAGCTCCTACCCTATTCCTTTTACATTAATGATCTGGTAGAAGCCACTAATAACCCGATACACGGTATGGAAGACGATAGCAACTTACAATGTAGCAAAGCGCACAACCGTCCCAAATCCCTAGATAATCTGGAAGAGGACAGAAGATACACAATAGCTTCCCTCAATCAAGATTTGAGAATTGTAGACGAGTGGGGAAGAACGAATCTAGTTAATTTCAATCCTCAAGGAGAAAGACATGTTGCCTGTCCAACAAGAGGCAAATATACGACTCATTGATCACAATGAACGATCAGACCCTAGTAGTAAGCAACTCCATTACTTTGGTTGGTATAACGATCTCCCAGGACTTACTCTGGAACGAACATATTTTATCCATAGCAACTGCAACAGGAAAGAAGTTAGGCTTTTTTTTAGAGCACGGAAATATTTCTCTCCATCTAACTTAGCTACTCTTTTCAAAGCCAATACTGCTCGCATGTATTGGAATCTGCTCTGCCACTTGCCAGAGCAACGCGATGTGCCAACCATGCCATGCCAACCAGTGCCACCCATCATAAACGGATCGATTCGATCGTTCCTTCATCCCCAAGATCTCCAGATTGTGGAGCTCCTCACCTTTCCACGTCTTCCCCACTGGTCCTATAACTTGCAGTCCTTAAATCAACTTTTGGGAGAATTCTATTGTCAGCTTTAGTATAACATTGTTCCATGATAAAAACTTAACAGAAGGCTTCGAGCACTTGCGACAATTTCTGTTATGACTATAGTCCTTCAATTCGTAACTAATTACAATTAAATATTTTTAGAAAAATGCAAATAAATTGTAGAAAAACGCGAAATAACATACAAAGCAGTGTTGTTTACTTATGGCTACTCACAAATGACGTTACGCACTGTGATTGGCGTTTGGGTTCTTACGCGGCACAGATAATTACGCAACTTTATTTATTGATTTAAAATTATAAATTATTTTTATTTCTTAAAAATCTTTATTGAGTGATATTGTTGTATAACAAACTTTATTTTAAAACACATCTTAGATTTTTTTTTCGATTACTGTCCGGTACCCTATTGTAGTTTTTCAATTGTTTTTCCAATGTGTCAGGATGTTTTTATTTTCAAAATGACTTTTTTATATTGTTTTTTGATTTTTCATATCTTTTACATTCTTTACCAATTTTCTTCTAGTTTGAAACGTTTTTTTCAATATCCTAGGATTTTTTCATGTTTTTCACAGTCACTTTTAGACTTATCACTATTAATTTAAAAATAACCGAGAAAATAACTTTCTAAATTTCCTGTCAATTTTATCCTATATAAGAAAGGCCATTTGGCATGTTCTTACTGAAACTAGCTGTTCCTTGTTTGAAACAGGTCGAACTTGGATCGAGTGAAACCACAGAAATCTCGGCCTAAACGTTTAAAGAGTCTTTGAAGTCACCCCTTACCTGGAAACAGGAGCTATAAATGAGACCCTTTTTCGACCCCAGACTCTCGTTCTGGCATGTGGTTGTATGCATTCATAATTTTATAATCTATTGTTTAAATGTAAAAAATATGTGTGATTAAAAATAAATACATAAATACCAGAAACTTAAAGATATTTTTTATAATTCACGTTCACAAAGTTTCTATTTCGACACTAAAAACAGTATCGAAATAGATTCATTGTAACACTGTTTTTGGTAACTTTTTGTTTTATACAATTGGTTGCACTGCACTGATTATCAACGAAAGATGAAAGAGTTCAGGTAGTAAGTCAAGAATTATGTTGTATTAACTACATTATCAGCGATATTGCGAAATTCAGAATATTTTATTCAAATTTGACAAACATTCAAATTTAAAATCATTAAAACTGTCAAGTGTCAAAAGTGTCAAGATCGCCAACATAAATAAATATTTCGAAAAACTCTCATTTTATTTATTTCTTTATATAGCTGATTCTAGAAGTGTCATCAAGTAGGTCTCTGGAAAATTCAAATTTGTAGTGGCAGCACCCACGTTTAGTGAAATTTGAATCGCAATATTAGCCAGCTTGTGATCAGATTGCTACATATGCTCAATATTAGTACTCAATATAACTATAAACATTTTGACACATCGCAATGACATATAATTCCCTAACTAAAGTTCTGTTTCCATTGAATCTACTAATAAAGTTAAAGATGATCTCACACGTACCCAACCCACTTGATGACACTTCTATCTGAATCGACTATACTTTTAAAAGTTCATTATAAAAAATAGTATGTAACACTAGAATTACAATGACGGTTTGTAGTACTCGTTCTTTGCGAAACTCACCGCTTCGCGGTTCGTTTCACAAACTGAACTCATACTACAAAACATGTCTTTGTAACACTTGTATTACAATATACTATTTTTTCTGATATCAACTATATATAATACATACGCAAAATTTTGAAGTTTACAGGCGCTAGAGGTATTTTATGTTATCATGAGTGTTGTTCTTTTCACAATCTAATGTAGAATATTTGAGTGTATAGTCTGTAAACTTCAAAATTTTGCGTGAGTATTATAGGTATATGGTTGAAATTCTTTTCTGGTATTTATTTATTTATATTTATTATTGCGCGCATTTCATTTTGCGTTCTCTTATATTTTGAAGTCTTCAGTAAGGTTTACTCAAGTATCTCTTTTGCGCTATTATGTTGTCCTCTGATTACTCACTACTGAGGGAGCGGCATCATTGGCCTCTTCTGTGTCCTGAACTCTTCTTATTCCCTTATATCACGATTTACGTGGTTCCTCGTACGTTCGTAAATCTTCCCGGCATTTTCTTTCATAGTCCAAGTCTATTAATTTCCGGATTTTTTTGTTTCTTTTTATTCATACTTTATTTATAAACATTTTTTGACATTTTTATAGTTTTTTAAATTCTACACGATTATCGCAATTTTTTCAGTGTGTCATGATTTATTTAAGTTTTTTTTTACAATTCTTAATTATTTAGATATAATTGTAAAGATTCAAAAATAAGATTAGTTTTCGGTATATTAGGGCTTAAAGCTAACAAAAAACACGGGATTTATTTTCTTTCCATTTAGAAAAACCTGTTTATTTAAAATAATGTCTTGTTATTTTTAAAACATTATTGTTTATAATTTTTTATAAATTTTTGTAAATTTATTGAGAAGAAACCAGTAAAAGTAAAGATATTAAAAATAGTATATTATGTTACTAGGAGTAGAAGGCCAACATTATTGTTGAGCCCAGATTCTTGCACTGCCGAGGCGCTAGCCGAGGCTGTGCAAACTGGGCGAAACATATAATGGGCCTTCTGCTCCGAGTAACATATACTATTTTTTCTTCAAGCGTAATAATAATATGCATTTTATAAAAAATATAGAAGGCTTTGTTTATATCTCAACTATTTAATTAATACAAACGAAAAATTACATAAAGTGTTACCTATTTATTAACAGTAATATTAAATGTGCAGTTTTGTATACTGCAGTTGTTTAAATTTAAGCCACTGCCACCGCTTTCAGCTTCGACATTTACAATTTTGTCATTGGTATACATCATATTATTAGTAAGTTGATTGTCGATTATTATGTCAGCGATTCCAGAACTATTACTTGGTTGTTCTTGCCAATTAAGTATTTTTTGTGCAGTTTGTGTTTTACTGGAAATGGAATCCTCTAAGTACCCTTCAGCAACACTGGTGGATTTCCATCCACCATGCCGCTTTAAAGCGGTAATATCACCTCCGTTGTCAACTAAAATAGTTGCGGAAGTCCTCCGAAGGCAATGTCCTGTATATTCATGAGGATTTGTTAATTTCAAAAACGTAGCAACGTCTTTTGGTACGTTTGATATTTTGTGGATACCCATTACCACACGGTGACATTTACCATTCTGGTATTTAATAAAAAATCCCTGCAGGCCAATATCATCCGGACGAAGAGCCGTATACTGTCTTACCAAATTCAAATAAAAATCGCCAATTATAGTAAACGACCGTTGTTTTTTGTTTTTTGTGTTTATGATTTTAACCAAAATTAAATTTCCCAAATCTTGGATTTCGCTAGACTTTAAATTAACAAGTTCATCGCATCTAAGGGCTCCTGTGACTCCAAATATTAATATAACCTAAAACAAACGTTGAAATAAAAAAAAGCTGGTAGCACCGGGATTAGAACCGCTGACCTTTGCAACCGAAGACAAAAGCTCTGCCACTGAGCTACCGTCATTAAATGTTATAAGTAGGAAATGAGGTAATATTTGCTGTCAAGTTAAATATTGATCTGCTAGTAGATATCACTGTCAACGGTTTAATAAACGTAATAATGATTAAAAAGAAATAAGAAAGTACCTACCTTTGTTGCTAAATAAACATTATTTGGTGCATCCTTGAGAAATTTATCAAATTGATCTTGTGTTAATACTTTTGATTTTTTCGGTGTATAATTTTCCCCTTGGAGCTTTATAAATGCAATTAATTTGCTATATTTTTCTATTTTAACATTATGTTTAATGTTTAATTGACTTTTAATCATTGAATACTGTGCCCATAGAGTAGAACTTTTAAACTTTCTGGACAAATTCGTGAAGTATGCAAGCATAACGTTTTCCGTGTATTGCTGTACATTATATTCATTGCACCATTTTAGAAATTTTTCGTATGCAAAATCATACAGTTTACGCGACTTCGTTGGAATTAGAGTTTCAATACTGGAATTAGCTATTTCAACTAATTCCGGAGGCGTACATTGCAATTCTTGAGACATTTTTCACAAAATTTTCAAAACAGACAAACGTCAAATTAAATAAGTTTAAAAATGACAGTTCCTACCTACTTGATTACAACGCCCCATTATTTTATTAGTACAATAATGAAAATTCATTTTTGTACTAGTAAAATAATGGGATATTTCTACGGTCTGTGTTGCAAAAAGTAATATAGTTATTATTATACGCTTGAAGAAAAAATTGTTTTATGCAACAAGAATCGAACTTATGGTTAAAAAAGTCGGCGTCGACGAGTATAGACAAAGGTTGTTTGTTCGAATCCTGCTTGATATAATATTATTTTAATTTTTTCTTAAATTTATTTATCTTTGTCTGATTCTTGTCTTTAGTTTGAAATAATATGACAAATATAACTTTAATAATGAAATTACTATTAACGCACGAGAGAGTAGCCGTTGTTAGCACACACCTGGAATGATCGTTCTTTAGATCGGTCTGTGGCAGTTGAAAACAGTACTATTCTTACCCTCGGCGATATTGAGCTAATCGTCTACAGCGCTCATACTCCAGGATATTACAAGACAGTCTCGAATCCATAACATGAAAGTCAAAGAGCACCATCTTTAGAAAGATTTTTCCACTGAGGCCCGAGACACCACTTCTATGGACATCCAGGAAATCTGCTTAATGTATAGGGAATGTTACACTAACTCCAGACCTCCTATGAAGACTTCTGAACTCATAAATTTTGACCATCTTCAAAGCTACCAGTAACAGCCAGCGAACCCTACGAAGACAAGGACTGATTGAACCACATTATGAAAACAGCACCGCTTTCATCGCGAATTACAACCTTCATGATTATTGTTTCACATTTTATAATTTACTAGCATGAATACCAGCTTTCGCTATGGTTACTCTTCCTTGTTCCATAACTTTATGAATAGCTGTTCTATCAATATCGCTCATTTTATCAAACTCATCAATACAAACGACTCCTCTGTTCGCCAAAACCATTACTCCTGCTTCCAAACTTCTTTCTCCTGTTTCTGCATCTGTGGTCACTGCTGCTGTTAAACCAACTCCGAATGCACCACGGCCTGAACAAATCAACTAATATGTACTAATAATTAAAACAATTTATATTTTTACTAGGGCGCTCTACTTTCGACGAAAGTGCTGCCTCTACAGTTCTTGCACGGTCCCTATTTTATAATGTTATAAATTTTTGTCTGTTAAAATTATAATTTCGCAAAATCCTTTCTTAGCACATCTCTACATTATAGCATGAAGGTACCCTCCAAATTTTAAATCTCTACCTATAATAAATTGGGCTGGGCTTTGATTATGAATCAGTCAGTCAGTCAGGAAATTTTCTTTTATATATATAGATAAACAATAATTTAATTTTTTATAATTTTGACAAGTAAAGTGACATTTTTCAAAACTGCTGTCAGTTTTGAAAGTCATTACTTTTCATAACTAGTTTTGAAAAGTAAAACTTTACGTAACTAGTTTTGAAAACTTCATTTCAAAACAAGTTACGAAAAATATAAAGCAAATATAAACAACTAAGAACTATTTTATACTAACTTTATTAAAGAAATATTTAAAAGCAGACATTTTTAAACAAAAAATTAAATAAGTATACTTAATATTTAAATCAGAAACTTACCTTTTAATTATATCTGTATTAAATAGAATTGTCATTAGAAAGGTGTCAATGCAAAATAAACACGAGAACTAGATGTATTGTTTTTAATTATTATTAGATAATTATGATTTTTTTTAATTATGGAATTTCGTCAAAATTATAAAAAATCTTGTACGGAACTCGTTATAAAACGCCATTTTGTTTAACTCGTGTTCATTTGCAGCACTCGCTACGCTCTTGCTGCAACATCACACTCGTTAAACAAAATTGGACTTTTCATAACTCGTTACGTAAATAACTATTAGTTGATTATGTCAACAAAAAAAAACATTTTTTAAATAAAATCATTTAAATCAGCCAACGATTCATCTATGACTAATATTCTTTAAGAAGAAAAGATACTTAGATATTACTGCACCTATATTAAAATCCTATTTTCCATTAGCAATTAATGAGATCATCCTATAAATATGGTTTTTATGTAAATGTTTAGTATAGTACATAGTGATTAAACGAGGCAATAAAACGAAGTGCTTATGTATTTACTACTTATAAAATAAATATTTTTACTACGAAAGAAAATATACTAAAAAAACTGATGAAAGTTGTAGTACGGGATCCCTTGTATAATGCGTGAAAATAGAGCAGCTTTTATATTTGTGACAAATCAGCATTGGGTTATACGGTGACAGTCTATTAATAGCGTGTACCACTAGAAAACTAAAAGTATAATTTAAGTCTCTCGCTGTATTTTCTCTAAGCATGTGGTATAATGAAAAAAAATATATTAAAACTGCAATTTTTACGCCAATGAAACGGTCTGTTTTAAAGCCCGATAAATCAATGTGGTCTGCAACTGCGCTTCGAGGGAGAAAATTTTAGTATTGCGCATAATGAACAACGCAAGATATTTACCGTCTCTGCTGTACTAGTCGTTTAAAGTTAGTAAAAAAATGTTATGTATTTGTTAAACAAACTAAACCTAATGTTATTTCGAGTGGTCGAAAAATCAACGTGAATGATTCCGTTTAACGCGGTATGTCGGGTGAAGAGTTGCATCCTAATATTACAATCCATGACCCCTGTCTGGACAATCGAAAGTATTGGTGTTTTTTGTTATCATCAATTTGTACATTTCTTGCGGGTTTGTTGGTGGTTTTGGTATGGAGACTGTTCGCGTTTTTGTGTTGTAGAAAAGAAGCGGAATTGGGACCAAATGATCCGAAGCAAAAAGAACAAAAGGCTGCTAGGCAAGGCAAACAAGAATTCGAAGGTACTTTTATGACAGAAGCAAAGGATTGGGCTGGTGAGCTAATATCTGGTCAAACCACCACAGGACGAATATTGGTAAGTTTCTAAAAGAAAAAAATCCTTCGGTATAGTTAAAAATGTATAATAATAATCAGTTAAAAAATGTATTTATTAAGAAAAAAAATTAATTCCAATACGCCGTATTAGCCGGCTTGACATACTTTTATGTGCAGTGCGCAACACCTCTCTGATTGGTTGCTCCAGTTTCTCCCTGACCCTTGTTCTTATTCCAACACAAGGTAGTATCAAGTCAATGAAACAATGGGATCAATATCTGGGAAATGCCTGAAATTCAAGGGAATGTCATTAAATTTAATTCATTATCATTTCTACTCCAATTAGGGATGAACGATAAGATCAATTGGAATTAAACTTTCATGTTATAATTAGAGAAAATGTATTTAAAAATTAATAAGTATAACTTGCGTGATAAAAGTCTATTATTAAGAATAATGTTATGTTTATTTTTTTGCCTAATTTTGTGTCATGATGTGATATTACGAACAAATAATACCCTATAACATCATGTGGAGGTCATATCACCAGTCACCATTTTTTTTTTCTAAAATACTGTTATTGATTTCTTATGATAACAAGATTAAATAGCATTATGTTATATTCGCCCAAAAGAGAAATTAATGATATGTACCCTAAATGTTATTTTAAAGTCATTTCAATTTTTCACAATTGTTTCCAATTTTTTTTGAGATATTTTCTGGGGTTGGTAGTTACTGACCTTTATACTCGTTCTAAAAAATCGAAAAAATCTTAGAAAATCTTAAAAATTTGACATATTTCTATGTAAAACCCATAGAAAACGAAAAAAAAATGAAAATAGAAAAAAGTGCTACAAAATTGAAAAATAGTTTGAAAACTGGAAAAAATCTTTGAAATTTTGACAAGATCAACAAAAATAAAAAACGGCTAAAAAGCGGCCAAGTGCGAGTCGGACTCGCCCATCAAGGGTTCCGTAGCAGAAAGTAACAATATAAAAGTTCTTGTAGTTTAATGTAGTTTTGATCGATGTTTTAAAAAAAACTAATTGCTAGATTTTGGTCAAACCAATTTTCGATGGAGTTACAGGGGGGACACACATTTTACCACTTTGGATGTATCTCTCGTGCAAACTATTCAGTATAGAAAAATATGATATAAGAAACCTAAATATCATTTTTGAAGACCTATCCATAGATACCCTACACATATGGGTCTGATGAAAAAAAATGAGTATCAGTTTTAAGTATGAGGATCCCCAAATTTTTTTTGTATAAAATCTTAAGGCTGTTCACAGAATACATCAACTTACCAAGTTTCAACAGTATAGTTCTTAAAGTTTTGGAAAAAAATGGCTGTGACATACGGACGGACAGACAGACAGACATGACGAATCTATAAGGGTTCCGTTTTTTGTCATTAGGCTACGAAACCCTAAAACGGTAAACAGGAAAAAACTGGAAAGCATAATAAAAAATCGTGAAAAACTAGAAAAAATAAGATTCGAAAGTTTTAGAATGTGATAAACCTCCTTTTCTCCACATATTTTTATTTTTTTTTAAATCTGTTTATTGGTAATTCCATTTGCAATTATCAGCAAAATTCTACAACTAAAATTTGTCAATTAAACATTTCTATAATCACTTAGCATATATAGATTTTTTTAAACAAAAATATTTCACTAACTGTTTTACTGTTTTTGGCAAAATAACCATATCGTGTTCCAAAGCTATATCTGGTTGATTTATTTATACCCCTAAAAACGAAATCCGTGTAGGTAGTAAAGGTTGAAACATGAATTGTTACAAATGTGCTCTAGCAAAGTAAAATAAAATAACAATTCCACAAAAAGAGATTTGCAACACATCTAATTATTTCTACTTTGGTTCCAGGTTGTCCTAGTGTTCATTTTAAGTATAGCATCATTGATCATTTATTTCATAGACGCATCAAAGTAAGTATAAACATGTATTCTACAAGATTAAACTAAACATTTTAACCAAGGTTGTTACGGATGCAAAAATTTCGACATAGAGTTCGGATTTTTAGAGGTTTAAATCCGTATTAATAAACAATAATATAGCAGCTTTCTCTGCTACCAATCTGTTTCTCAGATGATCGTTTAGCACCACTTAAAAATTGTTCGCTGAGAATAGTAGCTGCTGGAAGTGATAAAAATCTTTGAGCTATTTTCGACAGAATTGTTAGTTCACTCTGATTAACTTTCTATCGTACCTTTCACACGCAGGTATAAGCTGGCAGGCTTAACGCCACCCAGAATCTTCGGTGAAAGAATAACAATTGCCGAGGAGGTAAAGTTCCTAGGCGTCCATCTGGACAAGAGACTTACCTGGAATCGGCATTTAGAATACATTATAGACAAGTCTAGGCGTGTTCTAAACATGCTTAGGCGATCTGTGGGGAAGACATGGGGACTCTTACCCAAGGTCGTCCGATGGATATACCTGGCGGTTGTTAGACCCATTATCTCCTACGGATCATGCGTATGGTGGAACAAGGTTGAGCAATCAACTGTTCAGAGGAAACTGGACTCGCTTCAGAGGCTTGTATGCCTGCAGATCTCTGGGGCCATGAGGACAGCCCCTACAGCGGCACTGGAAGTTATCCTGTGCTTGCCACCTCTCAATGTTTACATCAAAGGGGAGGCGATGTCGGGAGCTTACAGGCTGAAAGTTAACGGGTGTGATGTTGATGGTTTGCATCGTCATTGCATACTGTTCACTGGAGATTGTCAGGTCCTGTTGACAGGCTTGCCAACTGACCAGATGATCCCCTGTTACAACTTTGAGAGTCGATACCAAGTCCGGCTGAGAGACAGAGCTGAGTGGACTGTGGACGGCTCTCAAAGAATTTTTGACGATGCAGGGATCAAGTATTTTACTGACGGATCTCGCACGTCAGAAGGAACCGGTGCAGGGGTCTGTGGTCCACGCAACCTTAGGCAGCACTTCAGCTTGGGAACTGAGTCAACCGTGTACCAGGCTGAGGTATAGGTACGCCTTACTAAAGGCTGCCGACCACGCCCGAGGCCGTGGCTGGAGAGGGGAGAGGATAACTTTCTTCTCAGACAGCCAGGCTGCACTGCTGGCCTTAAAACAATTCCGGGTTAGTTCCAAGCTGATCTGGGAGTGCAAACAAAACCTCAATGAACTGGCTAGACAAAACAGTGTCTTCTTGGAGTGGATACCAGGGCATAAAGGTTTTGAAGGAAATGAAACCGCGGATCCTCTGGCCAAGAAGGGAGCGGATACACGATTTACTGGTCCAGAACCTGTATTGGTACTGCCTAGAGCCTGGGTAAGGACCAAAGTCAGGAACTGGGTCTGGGACGAGTCGACCAAACACTGGAGTAACACTGTTGGGCTGAGGCACTCGAACTGATGCTCAAAGGCTACTCCAAAAAACTCACGTCTGACATTCTGGATCTTGGCAGGAGTCAGATCAGAGTACTAGTGGGCCTGCTCACCGGGCATGGACCATTCAGACTACACCTTCGGAGGATGGGGATTCTGACACAGGAACCCACCTTGTGCCGACTGTGTGACATGGACGATGAGACGGCAATGAGAGGGAACTGCCCTGTGGCAACAGTAACTCAAGGAATTTAGGACACCAGGATTCTAGCCTTCCTGAGGATCAGCGGGATGCTGATTTTCAGCTGAACAAACTAGAGTCCTGCAAGCACGGGTGCATGTAAGGACTCTTGGTGCCGAACCTGGTAACAATATTCCCACAGGAAGCAGTGCTCAAACATAGGGCTCCATAGGCGAGACCATGGCTGGTTACTTAGATTAGATCAGATTAGATTAGAACTTTCTATCAATCCAATGAGTTTTTATCCAAAGCTAGTAGCTTTTTATTGCGATATATAACCAATTCCTTTCTAAGAAGAGCATCGGGACCACTGTTGTTAGGGTCTCTTTCAATTTCATCGTCATTCGATGAATCTACCATCATGGTAAGATCGCATTTAAAGCCAATCTTGTTACCCTTACGAGATGTGTCTGATCATGGATCAAAATAATTTTCTGTTCTATTTTTTTTTTCGACGACAATGTACGAACCAGTGGCAACAGGATTAATTTAACATTTTTAGATATTTTTGGTGACTGGTTTATAAAAATTATTTAGTGTTTTCTAAAGAAAACAAATTACGGAAATGGCATCAGAATAGTACCTATTGTCGTTATTTGTTTACGTTGGCGAATTGAACTCCACGTCCTTAATAAACTGCGAACGCGGATGCAGATGTCTGAAATAATGCAAATAATCCGCAACTGCCGGTGTAGATGCAAATATTTATAACATCCCTGGTTCTAACACCAATTAAACATTTTTGAAGATATCCTTAAAGACGTGCCAATTATTTTTTAGCGAAGGCGTTGAGCGATGTCAAGAGTGGAGCAACAACATAACTCAACAAATCGATCTTGCCTTTAACATATTTTTTATGGTCTACTTTTTTATAAGGGTAAGTAATGATGGTTAAAATTGTAAAGTGCCTACTAATCCAGATCTATTTTATTACAGTTTATAGCTGCTAGTGACAAATTATGGTTTATGTTAGAAATGTATTCCTTCGTAGATTACTTTACAATCCCACCATCATTTGTATCCATATACTTGGATCGTACCTGGATTGGTGAGAAACTCAATATTATATTGCAAATATGATTTTAATATCGCATATATGTTTTAACAGGTCTTCGGTTTCTACGAGCGCTTCGCTTAATGACTGTACCAGATATTCTACAGTATCTGAATATATTAAAAACTTCCAGTTCCATACGCCTGGCTCAATTAGTATCAATATTTATATCAGTATGGCTTACTGCGGCTGGAATTATTCATCTAGTAAGTTGGTTTAGTCTTTTATCTAGTGTTATAAATATATTTACATTAATAACACATCTTGGAGAGACATATATCGATCGTGATTTTAGTTGGATCTTCAGTAAGTGATTATGCTTTAAGCTCGCTGACGGATAACATATACCTTGTACTGACGAGGCCCAATAGGCCGAAACCGGTCTACAAGTTTTGTTGTCCCTTTTAACTGCAAACCAGCATGGTTGGTTTAAATTATCTATCAGAAATGCCAACCCCGTTTGACTTTGAAGTGTAATTCAATATCCGTCGGGGCATATAGCCCGGGAAGTAGTTGTTTCTTCTTAGTTGAACGGTCATTGTCTTTGAAAATGTTTTTTAAAGCTTGTAAAGCGTTAGAATAATAATATTCTTTTTTGATATCTATTGATAACACGCTTTATTAAATACGACAATGTTACAGTTTTCTGTAATAATACTATGTAAATAGTTGTTTGTTTAATGCAACATAATTTATTGTTTTTTATAGTTGGAGAATTCCGGTGACCCCCTAGATTTTATTAATCCACAACGCTTACCTTATTGGAATTGTGTATACTTCCTTATAGTTACTATGTCTACAGTAGGTTATGGGGATGTTTATTGCCATACAGTATTAGGAAGAACATTTCTAGTGTTTTTCCTTCTAGTCGGTTTGGTAAGTAGGTTAATAAAGTTCTGCTTTTACTAGAATTAGTCTAATATCTGCCTGTAAAAATAACTATAAGTTTTTCTTTAGCTTGATCTTAAATTCATTTATTGGATATTTCGCTTATATTTTTTAATAGATTAAAATAACACACACTCATAAACTTTGCAGCTTCCTGAAAATTTTAATCAAATATTTATTCAAACATTAATTGATCATAAGTGGATTATTGTTCCATGGAATTACTGGAATTGATTAAATTTCATAGAAAGCTTCCCTTTATTTGTATTTATTTTTACCATTTTCATATTATAAAATAAGGTGTAAAATAGGTGAATACTTTGAGAACCGTGATCGTAAAGAATATTTTTTGTTTGTAAATTATTCTTCAATTCAGATACTCTTTTTGACGTCTGTTTTTCTTCTTATTAGTAGGTATTTTAGTTTATGGTTGTAATCCTTGTCTTTATCTGTTACGCTTGCTTTCTGAATAATGTATGTCCCAGGAGTATTGGCACAAAATTCATTGGCTTTAATTTTAAGAAAAACAAAATAATATCAAGTTTCGTTTGGAAACAAAAATTTGTTTACTCAGTTTAGATTTATTTATTTTGAAGCTTTGAGATGTATAAATTTAAAATAAGCAAATGTATCTAAAAGTTGGTTGTTGGGCGGGTACCCAGAGATGAAATCTTTGGAATATTCCAGAAAAAAACCTTTCATGCAGAACCATTTATAGAACAATAGTAGAGTGCAAGTAGGAAATTCCATTTATAAATCTCTCAAAAAGTGGAAGACCACGTGCATTTACTGCACAGAGGTTAGAGAAATTGGTGAGAGGAACGAAAAACCAGGTTGGAAAGTTAACAAGGCGATTGGCTTGTCAAAATAGATCTTCTTAGATTACGATTTCGTAGGAATTGAAGTTTGGTTTTAAATATACAAAGAGACGTAAGTGCCCTAAATGCTCATCATTATTTTAGATGACGAAAAGTATTTCCTTTTAAGTAAGGAAAACAATGGCTTTTATACGGACAACGCAGAGGAATGTCAAATTTGAAGATAAAATCCTAGTCTGGTGCCCAATTTCCAACAGAGGTGTCTCCTGACTTTTGTGGGAAGATTGATGGTGATGTCTTGAATAGTTAGTCTTATATTAATAACTGCCGCTCCAAATTGCTTAAGTTGTCCACCAACATCATGCTGATGACGATATCATGCTTTGGCCAGACCTTGCATCATACCATTACTCAATGGCTCTGGGATCTGGAAAATTGGAGAGCGGCGGCACTGAGGCCACATAATGGATTATTGTGCATCCTCTGATGTGTAGGAAAATCCACACCTCAGGCTGTCATCACACCTAAAGTTTTAAAATAGGTGATGAGACTACCAAGTGGGATTTCCCTGACATCAGCTGATGTGAGCCAGTAGGTACTCACCCAACATAAGAAAAAAGCAGAGTAGTCATACAGTATATGTTCTACTGTTACCTCTTCTTGTTCGCAACCTCTACATAGGGGCGATTCTGCTAATTTCATCCCAAAGAGATGTTGTCGCAATTAGCAGTAACATGTTAAGATTCCCACAGCTGTTCGTAGATTTTGTCTGATCAATCCCTTAAATTTTTATTGCTGTTTTCTGACAGGATAAGGTAAAAACTCTCTGACCAGTCATTGTTTTATCCCAGCATTGTATATAGTTTTGGTGACAGTGCTGTTTAATATTGTACACGACATCGGAGATTGTTAGCTTGGTAGATGGGTGAGGGCTAATATATTTGTTACCCGCAGACCCCCTTGCTAAATTATTCGCAATGCGGTTGCCTTTAGAGTTCCCATGTCCTTTGACCCAGCTCAGAGTGACCACGTTAGCTGACCTCGGTTAGAGTTTGGTGACATTCTAGTACTAAACTTGAAGTAATATGTGGTGTATTTAAGGTCAGTAGTGCTTATCGGCAGTCCGTGTAAATATTTACATTCCTGCTTGTGATGTTCCTATTGATTAATTCTTTTGCAGCTATGGTTCCGACTGAGCGACACTTGACAAGCCATCTATAGCCCATTTCATTTTTGGGCTCAGCGATATAGAGTATATTCCACATCCCACACATTGCTGTGTTCTTGATCTATCCGTACAGGCGCTCAGAGCGTTCACTACGTTGGAGTCTGCTGTCTTATCTGTTAATATTTTGTCAAAGACAAATCTTGGTATGACGACATCCGTGCCCCCTGTATAAGCGATATCGCATGTAGCGATTTCCTCCACCGACTGTCCCTATGGGTGCCGGTCCCTACAGTGGGAAAGACTACCATGGTCATCAATGCAACCTCCTTAACAAATATTTCAAGGGGGTGAGTCCAAGTATTACTTCCATTGACCTGGTCGGTGTGTTTCGCATGGCTCCTATTACGAGAAGGCATCCTGATCCTTGGTTTAACTTTAATTTTCTAGTAGTTGTCGTTTGTTGCACTTTAGGTAACTACACGATGTTCTCAATGGCATTAAAAAGACCGCATACTTATTGTATAAGCGATAATCCTCCAAATCTGCGGAAGGCTCGCTCAATAGAGGATTTTTGGGCGTTATTGTCTAAGGAGGTTTATCATAGAGGCTGGAAAGCCCAAGATGAAGAACAATTAAGACAGCGAAATTACAAAACCTGGAAGAAATTGATGTGAATTCCGTTTAGAACCTCATGAGAGATGTGGGCCACTTTGCATAATTGGGTGGTACAGTTTAATTAATTATAACTAGTATAACTAGTTAGTGTTTAAATAAAAATTTTCATTAAAAAAATCCAAAAATGTTTTTTGCCAACATTTTTAGGATTTACGTTGGATCTTCTTTAAAAAATTTCTGTTTCATCATACATAGTTCATCTAGAATGGATTTTTCTTTTGTACAGAGTTCTAATTTTAGGGTTTAAGAAGAAAATTAGAAAGTAATAATATTTTTTTAAATATTAAATTAGTATTTAGTCACAATATTATCAAAACATTTCACTACAATTATTTAGTTAACTTTTTTTGTTGTCTAAAATTTTCCAAATTTTCCAATTTTAAAATCGTAAATATGTTTCATAAAAATTTGGCTAAAAAACGTTTTTTTTTTCTGATGTATAGTGAAGTGATGTTTGGTTTAAAAAAATGCATGGTGGTTGTTGATGGATATAGAGTTAATTTAGTTGCAGCGGGTTCCTAAAAAATCATACTGATTGGCATGAAAATGTATTCTTGTTGAAAAACTTATAATTACATTTACTTTTCGTTATTGTCATTCGATACATCATATTTAGTTACAAATCACATCTTTTGAACGTAGAGTAGAATAGAAAATTTTTAATTTCGGTCCGAAGAGGAGCCTGATCGGGTTTATCGGTTCTTATTAGGCTGTTTTCGCCAGCTGGATTCCCGAGATAACTGAACTAGCTGCCAATCGACCCAAGTATGCCGGAAAATACAACAAAGATGTCCGACGCAGGTATTAAGCTAATATCAAGCATTTAAATCCACACAAGTTTTACAATTTTTAACTAAAATGCTGAATGTATCATTTAAAACTAATGTAGCTGCATTTGTTGTATTCGCATTTACTGGTAAAATTATCTTATCCTGGCTATAAACAAAACCGTGCCCAATTAACATTAATTACATTTTTTTTATAAAAGTTTTGGGTTGCATGTGGAGTAACCGTGTTTTGGATTCAGATTTGTTTTTTTTAATAATTTTATAAATTAAAGAAACACAATACTCTTGAAAAGGTGTAAAATAAGAACCTTTATAACTCCCAACTTTTTGTCTCCAACGTTATATTTTTTTGAATAAACATACAACTTTATAGATTTAAAATGTGCGCATAGCTTCTTTTTGTGTAATTTAAGTCAGTTATGTACTGTATTCAATTTACTTAAGTTTCTCCGTTCCAAATTAAGTGTAGGTATAATGTACAATTCTTGCAATTTTTGACAGACAATATGTCAGCTGTCACTTATCATACAGTCAATTCATCAGTTGACGTTTCTACTGCTAAACATTACATTAACTTTTATATCCCTAATATTTTAATACACGTGTTGACAGTTGTTATTAAACATACTTTCTACTGTGCGGTGGTAACACTTATACTATTTATTGTCTAAAACAATCGTAGGTAAATATGTATCGAAATCTTTTGACGTACCTACAACTTGTCAGTTGTCTTTTAACACAACGTACTTACTGTTATTTATTCTTTTTTTTTTAACCTTATCCCAAGTCTATTTGGGGTCAACGATAGCCTTCCGTAACATTTGTTTCCACCGGTCTCTATTTAATACATTCTCTTTTCTCCATTTTTTCTCTTGTATATATGAGCAAATTAGAGTAACAGATAGTTACACCTGCAACCTATTAGATCCACTGTGTCCACCTTGTCTTGCTATACTTCTGATGATTTCTTCAGACTTATAGCAGCTCTTCAGGTCCTATCTTTCTTAGAAAGTTTAGGATATCGTTAAGTTTCAAGTTAGGTAGATCTTCCTCTTCTATTTCGTATTTGACCCTAGAATTACTTATTCCAATGCATTCTGAAAGTATGTGTATTAAGGTTTCATCCTCTACCTCACAAAATCTGCAGTTTGCATCATCTACCAATCCTAGTTTCTTCATGTGTCCTTTTAATCGGCAGTGCCCGGTTTCAGGTCCTCATTTATTGTATCCACCTATCTAAACTTTAATCATTTTCTCTTCCCATTTATTCACAATATCACATTCATCCACTCTTTTAGCATCTAATTCACACCCCTCCTCTGTACATCTCCCACACTTCTAACTGTCCCTCTTGCTCTTTCGTTATTGACCAGGTTTCTGAGTTATACATAAACACTACCTTTTATTTTTGCACTCACATTCCTGTCAGACAAAACTCCAATCATTCTTCTCCGTTCTTTTTTAGCACATGCCCTAAATATTTGGACAGCTGGCAGCATTTGGTCTTACAAACTGATTTTAAGTCCATTAGTTTCATCTGGTGTCATATACCCAGTCTTCGTCCTACTTCTATTATCAAGAGCTTTTCTCCATTTTCTAAGTTTTCCTTCCAGTCTCTCTTTCTTAAAATCTACAATCACAATATTATGGCATACATCACCATACTTTACAGATAATCCCTCCGTAATCGTAACACTGCTACTTACTGTAATTTATTATTTTGTCTGTATAATCCATACTAACTAGGTGTTATAACACACAATTTGGTAGTGATCATTCAACATATAGTGCCTACTGTGAGTCAATTCTACTCTAAAATAGAGTTTCCCAAACTTTTTTTCTCCTAGACAAATCATTTCAGAGAACGCCTTTTGTTAAATTTCTACCAGTATTGCTAAACTTGTCAAAAAAATGTGAAGATTAGATCTAACGATGAAAATTTGCATCGCAACTTTCAACCGAAACTTTCAACCCTAATTTGAAGTAAAAAAATATTGTAAATTTTTATTCTATTTATTAAAATAATATGATTACAGATTTAATAAAATTATAATTAAACTTTATTAACTTGATTCGAACATAAAACATGATTTCCATTGCTACTTAACACTTAAAAAAAGTAGTCATAATTTTAATGGGATGGACGTACTTGATGCAAATTATCAATATTTGCAGTTTTGTCAAAAATAACTGCAAATTTCTTGCTTCTGTGATGTTCAATCTGCTCCTTTTCTTGGTTGATTGCAAATTATCAATATTTGCAGTTTTGTCAAGGGTAATATAACAAGACCTTGATTATAGTCGGCTATTTTTGTGGTATCTAGATTAGGAGAATATTTTAGTATCAATTTGTTGAGACATAATTTGACATTAATAATCTGATTAAAACCCGAGAGCTTTAGCTCGAGGGCTTTAATCTTTGATTATTAACGTCAAATTATGTCGAAACAAATTGTAAAATTTTCGAAAAATTTAGCAACAACAAAAATAGCAGAATATTAATCAAGGTTGTGTTATATTTAGGAAGATTATTTCCTGAGAAGACAAATTTTTGACATTTATATTTGACGTGACTATTTCTCTAGTGCAATAGTCGCTGATATTGTTCTAGTGCAATAGTCGCTGATATTTGATTCTGATTGGTCCGATTTTAAAAAATTATGACATTCTATTAGTTAATTTGAATCGAAGGAAATAATCGCTGATATTGTTCTAGTGCAATAGTCGCTGATATTTGATTCTGATTGGTCCAATTTCAAAAAATTATGACATTCTATTGGTTAATTTGAATCGAAGGAAATAATCAGAAATAAACGAAATTTTCTTGCTTCTGTGATGTTCAATTTGCTCCTTTTTTTGGTTAATAGGTTTGTTAAGACACCAAAACTTTTTTAAAAAGGTATGACGAGGAAAAGGCTATCTCATAGCCCAGGATATTCTCGGGTATTTCTGCCTGCAGTCAATATGTTTTATAGCCTTTTTTAAATTTTACCTCCAGCTCTTCATTGATGCTAAGCTTAAGAAGTTCATTTTCGCTTCATCAAATGGATTTATGACCCATTGAGGTAATTTTATCATCCGAATATCTTCAAATTTATTTTTCCTGTCATTATGCAATACATCTAAATACTAAACGTATGTCAGAATATGATTATTAAGTTGTTCTGCCTATAACAAGTTTGAAATCTGGAAGAATTAGCGCTGACTAATATTTTGCTTCGTAAAATTCAATTTTTCAAGAGACGCTAAAATTATACCCTTTGTTTATATAATATGAAAGTTTTAATAAATAACGTTTGTTACAATTTGTAAATCCCCTTTTTTACGCAAACGTAGACCCCCTTCGCGAATCCCGTAGACTCTTGGGGATCCACCTGAACCACTTTGGAAATCACTGCTCTAAAAGAACGTCTGAAGAAAATGTGGCAAAAATTGTTGAAGCACAACTTAATCTTTGGAGTGAATCTAATATAAATATCTACTGTGATATTTTTTTACAAATCAGGCCTATCCTCTATAGACTAAAATATAGCTTTTTGAAACATATTTTCACATCTTCATTTAACACACCTTAATTAATTGCACAATTTTTGAAGTCATCACACAATCTTTTATGTTAAGGTCGGCTAAGAAGAGTAATCTAAAAAAGTGTCTGCCGTGTTACTTGACCTCGTTACCAGCGGCGATCCAACTCAGGGAAAGACATTAAAATTATATTCCATACGATAGGTGGTTTCTTCAAAATTGCGCCATGCATATACACATAAATGCACTAAACGGTTAAGAGGACTGATAGAAGAACATAAATATTTCACGAAAAATAAGAATCTAAATATCTATTTGAAATACACATTTTGCAAATATTAAACTGCAATTGTCAACAGTCTTATCTAAGAATACCAAAGCAGGCACCAATTTTGGAACGTAGAGACTTAACACTTTTTTGAGCGAGTAAAAGCGGGATTGAAGCTCCGTATCAACTTTTATTTTTTTATAAATTTTGTTATAAAATTTATTCCTACAACTACAGATCAACAAGCTATTGAATAATTTAATGATTTTTAAATTTTCGGATACTAAATGCGGATCTTATATTTTAGATAAAGCTGACGTTTGTCGATCTGTATATATTTTTTAAATCGAGTAGAGGCAGAAAGAGGGAGACGCAAATTTATATATTTTTTACTATTTGCCTTTAGTATAGTTTCAAGTGACAGATTTTGATTGCTACTTTTACGCGTAGTTTTATTTTAGACCAACCTGTAGAACTCTAGTAGCACTTAATTATCAAATGCCTGCACAGCCTTTTAGAGCCACGCACGGTGACAACAAAAATTTACGGTATACAAAAAAATATAAATTATTAAAAAACACAGTAGCACAAAGATATGAAAAACAAATTCGACAAATCGTTGATGCAAATTCTTTTGTAATTATTTAAAAGGCTCCTCAATTGGACTTTGTTGTAATAAATTTAATTTTATTGTGGTATAAAAAAACAATAGGTACACCTAGGTACTTTGGATTCTTTTTCTTTCATTTATTTGATTCCTTATAATTAATATCAACTTTAGCCACTTCTTGAAAGACATATAGAATTAAAATTAAATTTAATCCTAAATGCAATTACCTACCTACAAAGTGTTTATTTAGTTCACGATTCTTCAGGTTTTGACATATATTCGCTGAATTATTATCATATTGGATTAGACTTTGACACTGATTTTCTACTAAAGAAGTACATTTTACATCATCATTACCAACTTTTATTGGAATACTTTTTAGTTGGTTAATTAAACAGAACGAAGATTTACGCTCTGTCATAATAAATAAGTTTGGTGGGAAACTAAGTTCCCGTCAAACTAGTACGATTATTTGGCTCTAAGAGTAAAACCCGTACTTCTAAAAACATTACAGAAATTATCCCACAAAAGATGACAAAACATTTAAGATATCTCTACCCTCCGCTTTCTTTTCAAACCAAATCAAAGTTTTTTTATTAGTTAAACTACACACTCAGTACGAGACGAAAATGGGCAGGAAGTTTGTCCACTTTCTCATTTTCGTCGATAACTCTCGAGTTGCTGGTTTATGCTTTTGAGTAGTCTTGTCCTTACAGTTTTATGGTCTGCCAAGTATTAACCTGTTAAGGTTACGGAGGCTTTTGTGGTGTATGTGGGGTATCCACCAGGGGTCGGTGCTGAGTCCTTTTCTATTTGGAATGGTGAAGGATGTTATGACTCAAGGGATAAAAGGTAAAGCCCCATAGTATATGATGTATGCGGATGATGTTGTGAAAGAGAGACTGAAAGGAAAAGTTAAGAAATTGGGAAAAGCGCCTGAAAGTAGAGGGTTGAGAGTGAGTAGGACGAAGACTGAGTATAAAACAACAGACGAGACGAATGTACCTACTTTAAATCAATCTAAGGACCCCAAGTGTTGCCAGCAGTATAAAATTTAGGGTCTGTGCTAAAAAGAATGGAGGGTTAAAGAGTGAGATGAATCATAAAATTAAATGTGTGTGGATGAACTGAAAAAGATTGTGTGAAGTTTTGTGTAACAGGAATGTAAAATCTATATTTCTCAAAAAAATTGGAAGCAACTGATTTCGATTTTCTTGGAGTCGGCTCCAACGGTTTATATATTTGTAAACGATTTGGGTTACTAACATTCGAAATCTAGATTTAATAGCTAAGATTAAAATAGCGAGAAATTTGGCATTAGAACCGACTTCAAGGAAATCCTAGTTGCTTCCCATTTTTTTAAGAAATAAAGATTTTATTTTTTTGCTTTTAAGTGAATTTTTGTTTTTTGAAGGCGGTTCAACGGTTATAAAAAAAGTTTGTATTTGGGCGCAAATTCATGATCTTCAAAACCTTCCGATTACCGTCTAAGAGGTTGTGGGTTCAATCCCAACAAGTACCAATGTGTCTTTTCGGATACATAATTAAATTCACCTAGAGACACCACGCAAGTACGGTGAAGAAAAGAAATCGTGATGAAACGTGGCCCTATTGTCTGAAATCACCAACTCACAGTGAGCAAGCGTGGTGATTTAATGCCCATTCCTTGTGAAAAGAGGCCTTTTCCCATACAGTAAGACAGTAACGGGCTGATTATAATGTGTTTATGTTATACACCACTATTAACATATTAAGTTATTCTGTGAACTTTTGAGATGTTCCCTGGAATATCTTTCATATTGATCACCAGACAATAACCAAGTTTTTATGGGACCACACGGAAACTCCACTCTTTTAAATGCAAAAAGAATTTTTCAAATCAGATTATAAATACCGGAGATATGCCGTAATATGCATAAAAAAAATATGATCGAATTGAGAATCTCCTGTTTTTTTGAAGTCAGTTAAAAATGAGCGGGAGACTGTACAAGAGGTTTTTAAAACCAACGTTGATGTATAACTCAAAAACCTAGTGAAGAACGAAAGAGTAAGAGAGAAACGAGAGATAGAGTAAGAAATGCGAGAGTAAAAGGTACAGTCAAAGGGAAATAAATGAGCAAGAAAATCGGGGAAAATAGGTTTAGATCGTTTTGTCATGTAGAGAGTAGGAATAAGAATTATATATGTTAAAGAGTAGATAAATGTGAGATTGGGGGTATGAAGAAGAGAGGAAAACCAAAGGATGGATAAAATAAATGAGGTCCTGAAGAAAAAAATGGAGAAGAGAGGATGCATTAAAGAGAGTCAGGGAAAACGAATGATCCGGAAGGGTTACATCGACTCCCACTAGGCTTGGAATATGGAAAGAAGAAGAAGAAGTGATAAGCTGGCTTCAGAACTATTGCTGATAACCTTATTCTTTTAACTGTCTCGATTTTCATTGTTTAAATTACGTTAAATTTGTTGTATCTATAAAAAACACTATTCCCAATGCAAACAATTTTATTTTTTTAAGTATTTATAGACTTTATAAAAATTATTAGATTTGATTTAGCAATAATTGAGATACGAACGACTAATCGTTTTATGTACATTTATAATTAAGTATAATTAAATAATTTTATGGCTAACACGTATTAAAGGTTAATATTTCCAATTAATTTTGAATTACTGCCAAAGATCTTGTCTTGAATTAATCCAAGCAAAGAAAGTAGGTACGTTGGCTTTGTAAATAAATCTAATTTTAACCAGGAAGATATTTTAAGTTTATTTTTTCTGTATTTCATTGTGGGCAAGTCTGGTAAATAATAAAATCTGACTAGGCAAAATAATGTGACATGGTGTGTTGTAGAAAACTGTTGAATTTGAATACTTAGTGGAACTTTATATTTTAGTTAATTACTAAGCTAGATACTTTATGGTTTAACACACAACTTATTCGATATAACAAAATAATCATGGCAGAATTAGACGTATTTTTAAAAGGCAGTATTTTGTTATCAGTATTAATTTTGAATAATTCTAATAAGTTCAAACAAAGTTTGCCTTGAAGATAGAAATCAAATTTAGTTCAGATTAATATTATCGCTACAGTTATCAAACTCGATTTAGAATAAAAGTTCCTCTCTGTACACAAATTAAAGGGGCGTGTTCACAGTGCATCTGTTCTCTTAATGGTTGATGGACCATTAATTGTCAAGACATTGACAGGTTTCGACAGAACCGGACTTCTCCTTTTATGTTATGAGTAAATATTTTATTTGTTTTATCTTTCCAAATTTCATAATAACTTTAAGATTTATAATCTAACTTCACATCCTCAGTTCAATTTTACTTTTACCTAATATTATTTACAGTTGGAATTTTGTATTATGAATGGTACTGGTGCTACATTAAAAATGGTGAAAAGCAAGTATTTAATGTTATAAATAAATTCAATCCAAACAGGTATACTCTTTTGTTGAAAGGGAATTATTTATATTTGTAATCTCCTCTACTTTTTATTTTGCATGTATGTTATCATTAATGAAGAACCAAAGACTAAATAAACACTTCGTAAATCTTAGATGTTTGATTAATTGGTTGTTTTTTTAAAAGAAATTTTTTGTTCCGCGTCTCTAGGCGATATTCGCCAGTTGTATTCCTGAAATCATTGACTTGATTGGAACTAGACCAAAATATGGCGGCACCTTGAAGAACGAACGAGGTCGAAGGTGAGATAGTATATTTTTGTCTGTATAAATATTAATTAACTATATGTTAAGTTGAATATTTGCTTAAAGAAGATAGCATTTAAAGTGGAATGGAATCAGTAAAGATATCTATATTCATTATTATATGTGTATATCTGTGTTTTTTTGTTTTAATCTTCCTACACTAAATACTTTTACAATCTGCCCAATTTCACTTTAGCTCTGACGTTGGAATGCGCACTGGTTTATGATGAACCAAGGTGGGGAGACGCTCAGATCGTCGGTCTCGAGACAATGTCTTCTGGCTTTGTTGCGATGCTCTCTCTTCTTCATTTGCGCATATCACAGCTAAAGTGAAATTAGGCAGATTGTAAGTAATTATGGTAAGTATGTTGGTTGGTTTATTGTACAAAAGCTAGGGAATTTAAAAATTATTATGTATTTCAACAATTACCATTTCTGTTTTAAATAATATACATTTCAAGTAACAATTATGTTTAAGGTCCGAAACATTAAGCATTATAATCTGCCATCTTGTATCCAGTACCCACTGATTGTCAATCGTGTACACCTCCTACCATTGTTGTCACTCCTGCGATATAACTCGAGGTCCAATTGTCTGTCAGTGACGTAAATGCAAGTGGAACCAATGCAAGGTTCGAATGAATGCTAGTTGTCATGTTTAACTTAGACAGACTTACAATCTTTGTCTTATTAAGGTGCATTAGAAAGAGATACTCTTAAGAAAAATTTCAACACTGGACAACATTATTAAGTTAGCTAGTGCCTCTTGACATTTTTTTTAAAGTATCTCTTTCTATTGCCGGTTAATAAGACAAAGGTAGTAAGTCTTTCTAAGTTAAACATGACAACTAGCATTCATTCGAACCTCGCATCGGTTCCACTTGCATTTACGCCACAATGACGTCACTGACAGACAATTGGACCTCGAGGTATAGTAGATTTAATCATTTACAATGTCGTTAATTGTCATTTATTAATATATTGTCAATAAAGTCGTTTCTTCAACTGACGATTTTATTGATAAAACTTAAAAAATAGTAATTATCTAGTCTCGTATATCTAAGTACATAAATTAGGTTAAAGATTAATTATTACCTTAAAAAGAATCAAATTTCTGCTAAACTGGATACCAAATGGCATCTAATATCTATGTTTCTTAATGATCTAAATTAGTTACTAAGGATATGAGTTTCCACAAACTGCCAATTATATAATTTAAAAGAAATTTCTGTTTGACTTTAATTAAATTAACAATTAGCATCAATGTTAAAGAGTAACTCAGAGGAGCTTGGTGCTATACCAGTTCAAATCTAAGCTACTCTTTAATGATACCTAACTCAGAATGGTAAAAGATAACAGTAAGGCAACAAAGACATGACTATTATAATCATCGAGGTATTATAACGCTGCCTGTAAGTGGAAAGGTCTGACGGTTAGAAAGAGAGAGAAGATCGCAGTACCCTATCTGTCTCGCTCTAACGATGCATGTGCAATAAGGACACCTTGTTTTTTCGACTAATCGTGCAAAGAAATAGGCAAAATTTTTTATTTCAGAAACATTTGGGAGAGGTAGAGTAGGTACCGGATCTCTTTTCTTTCCAACCGAAGGACACCTTTTTTTTTTTATTATAACTCTGTAATCATTCACCATAGTGAGTTTAATTTCATTGGTTGTCAGTTATTAATCTCTTTGAAAATAGTACTTATTTGTGTGGTCTAAGAGCAAAATTCTAGATTACCTATATTTTAAAAAGAAATAACTATTCAACTCGTAGTTAAACATTTGCGTAGAAAGAAATTACAAATTCAGTACCATTGGATACAAAAAAGTACTTATTTAGTACTTTAGTTTAGCTACTGGTGGTACCTATAACAATGTTAGCGTATTAGGTAGAATCAGTGACGTAGTAGACAAATATGACATTACTGGCAGTCAATTTTGCCAACTTAATAAAATAACCTTACTACCAATTTTAGATAACATTTCTATTCTATAAGGAAGGTTAATACAAATAAAGATAGATTACTATGATTCCAATATTTAAATGTTAGTTCTAAGTTTAAGTGTTGTGTTAGTGTGAGTCGGTAATTCTCTTGTAAAGCATCATAGGTACATGTATAACTATGATTTAATTTAAAATGGAATTCTTTCAAAACTGTTGTAAATTTTTAAAGAAATCCAATGAATATATTTGTTAGTGGCTTGCATGCTATATTATTGTGCCACTCGAAAGTGCGTGGCCAGGCTGTGAATAGGCACTCACTAGTAATTCATAGAATATAATATTAGGCTAATCAAATACACCCACACACTTGTTATTACAAAAAAAATTATGCAGTTTCAATGCATGAAATAGTTAAAATAGAGTAAATAGACTAATTACTTATTTAAAATGCCTGTGCCCGTTACGTATTATAATTTAAGTTGGCGTAATTAACAATAAATTTCGATTGGATCCCCTTTGCACTGTACAGCTATTTTAATGGTAATTAATGCCCGTGAGGCAACTTATTTACATTGTCAAACTAATTGGCAAGTAGGCCATTCACCAAATAAAATTTAATATACAGGGTGTTACAGTATGTCCCAAAATAAGCAAAAAAAGTGTTAATAAACATAGGTCCACAAATTAACGGTTTCGAAGATTTTACGAACCATTTTGCGGTCAAAACAATTTTTAATGCATACAAAAAACAATGATATTTGATATTTATTAACAAACAACAGAAACATAGAGTCAAATCAGATGTTCAAAGTGCCCTCCCTCCATTTCAACGCAGCTACATCTCCGCCACAGCAACTGTCGGACTCTTTCCAAAATAGCTTCATTGGCTAGGATTCGATGAGATCACTGCTCTGCTCTTTGCAGGGTTTAAATCAAGCGAACTTGCAGGCCATGGTACAGGTCCGCCCGGTCCTGTCCATCTTTATCCAAAAGATCTGTCTAAATGCTCTCTTATGCAAATGGAAAATGGGCAGCAGCACCATCGTGCTGGACCACATTTGATTTCTTTGTGTTAAAGGAATATTATCTAAAAGATCACCCAATGTGCTCTGATACCTCTATTTCGAGAGATTTATAATATGACATTTTGTTTTCGACTAGAGGTTAACTCCAATAGGATCTGTACAAATTGTCATACATTTCGTTTTTACCACTGCGATCAACATACTAAGTGTCCGGCTTATATCGTAAAATATATAATTTTGTAGCTTACGATACTAATTCTCTTATACGCCAACTAAATCCCAATCAGAAAGTATTTACCTTGTCTATTATTTGGTTCATCAGACCAAATACAAGCAAATACAAAAGATACAGTTTTCACTGCGCTACTCTAAATTTCTCTTAGAGCTTCAGAAACCTAAACTCAGAGCAATCGCAGGAATTTTCACAGGACACTGTCCACTGTAAAATGGGCAAAGTGGACAGTGCAGTATACAGATTCTGAACATTTTATCTGTAACTCCAGAGACATAAATATCTAGGACAGAACTCCTTAGACTTTCGTAAAAGTTACACTTTATGGACTCATAAATAGTTACAGGGTAGGATGTACACAAAAGATTGATCCTGCTTACAATTTATAATCTGTTTGGTCCATAATTAGGTTGAAGAGAAATGGACTAAGACTGTCTCCTAGTGTGATTCCTCCTCTAGTTTCTACTCTAACTTTGTTGATGCTGTGAATAACTTTTGTGATGTGAGCTAATATGCTTTTTGTTTATAATATTGGTAGGTCTACAAAACACATATAGTTTTTTTATATTCTAATGAGTTTTCTTTCAACTGTTTCATAGTAAAAATAGAGTCTCCTTTATTTATTATTTATGCCTCTAATTTGTCTTTTATAAGACTCGTGCATAGTTTCCAAATACAAACATAATTTCTTTAATTTTCTCCTATTGCCTATGCATACAAAAAAACTAAAGAAGTTCCTTGCATATTTTGATATTAAAAGATAAAATATCGCTTCAGACAACCAAACTGAAACCATTAAAACTGGAAATAATGTTTATATTTAAACAATATAACTACATATATTTGTTAATATATTAAATAGAAATTGATAAAATACAAAAACATACAGCTACAGCTAGAAATGCCAACAATACACACAAACGACCAAACGTGGTAACGTAAGTTAAGTGTGACGTCATTTAACATTTAGTTTTGTATTTTACCATAATAAGCTGCATGAAACTTTTCTTTAAATATATTTTTAATCTCCTCGTATGGTATGTACATGAGTCTTCTATATTTTACTAATAAGGTGGTAAGTACTAAAAATTGTAATAATATAAGCAGAAGTAGGGCCACATTTAGGTATCACCTATAAATCCACACTAATATAATAAATGTGAAAGTAGGTATGTCTTTCACGTACCTAAACGTAGCAATGGATGGGTGCGATTTTTTTGTGGAGATAGTTAATGGGCCGGAGCACCAATTGTTTTTTGGAAATCTGCCCCGATCACTTTAAAACTGGGGTAAAGTTTTATATTGGACTTTCTGCCGAAATATAGCCGTAATCAGTAATATAACATTTTTCATTTGCAACATTTTAATTCAACACAGGTATTTACGTTCTCGCTCAGGCGATACAGGGGGTAGCTATAAGGGGTGAAAGTTACCAATTTTTATGGAAAATTGTCGTCATCGATAATATGGATAATATGGCTTAATTATGGCCTTCACACCCTTGTCCGCCACATTTTTTGTATCCAACCAGATTTCCACCATTTTGGATTTAGGCTTTTCAATGATCCAACATACGTGGTAAAAATGGAGGGCATATTATTTATACCGATTTTTGTGCCGCAAATGTTGGCCGTCTTTACCCTTGTCCGTCATCTCTTATGTATCCACCAAGCTGTTCGCCATTTTGAATTTAGGCTTTTCATTAAGTTGTAGAAACGGACATATTATCGATGACGATTTTTGTCCAAAACTTTTCCCTCTTTACCCTTGTCTGCCACCTCCTTTGTATCTACTCAGGTGTCTACCCGTCGGGGTATTATCAATACCTTCGACTGGGAAAATTTGCATCCCTATTATCGATGAAGACAATTTTCCATAAAAAAATGGCAACTTTCACTCCCCCTGTATCCACTAGTGTGTCCGCCTGAGCAGGAATGTAAATACCTGTACGGAATGAACAAGTTGCAAAAGAGTAATGCGATATTACCAATAACAGGGAAATTTCGGCTCTAGCATTTTAGACTAAGTGTTCAAGGTGGAAAGCGAAAAATTGCTACGCAGACTATTTGTAGTTAAAAATAACTCGTTTATCATTTTTTTAATTGCTTCCAACCCGTAAAAGAAGGGATAATAGCTTGTGCGGAAATTTCGTCAGTTTTTAGGGTAAACAGCTGCAAATTGGTACACATACTCTTTATTATAAACAAAAAATACTTGCATTAAGATTTTTTTGATATATTTTCCCAACCCAATAGGAAGGGAAACCGATTACTCCTTGCATCCTGCTCTTCTCTGTTATGTGCACACGGTAGACTTTTTGGATTCTATCTCCAAATTAAAAGACACTGTATGCACTAGTGTATATTGTTCTGTTGCAAGATCTCTTCTTGATTCTGTTCTGTGTTCTCTATCAAGAAAGGGGAACTGTGTTACCCCGAATTTGACGCAAGGGAAGCCACGGGCAAAAGCTAGTTGTATATTTCTAGATTGGAAGATTAGAACTTATTCCAGTTTAGTACAAACTACAAATTAACAAAATAGGTTTATTTATGTGTGTTTAATCGTAAATTACCGATTAATTTGATGTATTGTGTAGTTGATTATAGCATTAAATTAAATAGTTGTATCAATTAATTGATTCTATATTTATAATTTCGGTTAAAGATTCTTTAAAGTATCCGTTTACCTGAGCCCAGCGGGAGGCCAATAAATGAGACCTTTTTTTGACTCTAGCAGCATGTGGTTGTATGCACTTCAAAGACTCTTTAACCACAATTTCCTTTACTTATGCTGTTACAAAATAGCTGCCATGCAATTACTTATGCTGAAATAGCTTGTTGATGTACCATCTGAACGAAATCAAAGCTAAGTGATAAATGACGTTACACTGAACTTGCCCATTAAAATACTTTCAAAAATGACCCAAATACGGACGTAGGTACCTATTACGTTACTCTCTTAAACTAACATTAGAAAAATTCGTACGATCGTAATATTTATTTTTACACAATATAGAAAGTAATGATTGCTTTTTTCCAGAATTGCACCAATAGAACATTTTATAAAAATGTACTGCTATTTGTTTAGACTAGGTACTTTTAGCAACCACTTAGAAAAATGAATGTAGCACTAATTATTAAAGTATCTAGCTAGTGTTAAATCCAATATTTAATACATTTATTTGTTTAGGCATATTGTTGTATGTGGACATATCACATATGAATCAGTATCACATTTTTTAAAAGATTTTCTTCATGAAGATCGTGAAGATGTGGATGTGGAAGTAGTGTTTTTACACAGGTGAGTAATTTTAATAATCATAAAAATAATCTTTAATAATATTGTTCATCTATCAACATTTTTGATTCATATTTCTCTTACCACTATTTTTACAAGTGCCTATATCAAGACAAGAAATATACATGAGATGACGTTTTCTAAAATAATTTATTATTTTATATTTAGTATATTTGAAGTTTCAAAATTACCTTAAATAATTCAATTTCGATAGATACATTTAAAGCCTATTTTTAGAAAAGAGCCAGATTTGGAACTGGAAGGTCTTCTGAAACGTCATTATACAACCGTGGAGTTTTTTCAGGGAACCATGATGAATGCAGTTGACCTTGAAAGAGTCAAGGTACCCAAATGCCTTTAGAATGATTAATTATCATGAATGATTATTTTTGAAATTATTATTTTAGTACCATAGAAATTTTTTTATACTTTGCAAGATTTTGTTGTGAATGGTATTAATTAAGGTTTAGAGCATGCACATATTTTGAGCGCAATAACACTTACAAGTAACACATTCTCATTGATTCAACATTAACGGAACACATCATTAGCAAACATTTATTAATATATTTTCTAATGAAATGAAATAATTATTTACAACCAAGTAATTAGATAATTTTTATCGATACCTAAATATGCAACTAAAACCAAAAATTATCCCAAATTATCCTAATTAATAAATTTTTTAGAATCCACTAAAAATTCTGAAAAGAAAAAATATGTGAATAGGTATCACTTTCTCAGATACCTTCATCTTGTAACCTATGTCCTAAAAGTTTTGGCACAAAATATTTTGCTATACCAGACATAAATTTCTTGAAATGAAGGATTTAAAGGCTTATTATCGTTTTCAGAAACAAAAGATATGTGATATTGTCGAAGCCAGTTTTTGGTAGCTACCATCATTAGCATGAAGTTCGTGGACTAACTCAAGCAATTTGGAAAGGTAGTATTCGATATAAATCCGATTATTCCAAGCTTCATCCTTTAGGTACTCTTCCAACAAAAAGAAGAGTAACACCACTGTTAGAAATTGAGCACCAGACAAGGATTTTATCTGCAAATTTCGCTTTTTGTATTTAACATTGTCAGGGCATTCCTAAATGTTGTGCGTATATGTAAGTATGTATGCATGTGCAATCAGGGGAGATATGTCCACTTTTTTTGCTATAATTTTGATATTTCATGAGACTTATAGCAGCTCTTCTAGTCCTTTTTTTTTAGAAAATTAAGAATACCGTTGTGCTTTAAGTAAGGTAGATATTCCTCTTCTATTTCGTATGATCCTAGTTATCGTAGAGTTACGCAAGGCAATGCATTCTGAGAGTATTTGTATTGAGTTTTCTTCTGCTTCATCAAAGACTCTGCACTTTGCTTCATCTACCAATACTAGTTTCTTCATGTGTCCTCTTAACGAGCAATGTTCGGTTATTATACAGAGACTGTTTTTTTTCTGAGGTTAAAACAGCTAAACATCTCTTCTGGTTATAATTTCCCAGTAGTGTCTTAGCTTTTTTTAAGACTACTACTACTGCTGATTCTACAAGATGGTTCTGAAGTTTTAGCTCCTTTTTTACCACCTTATCTGCTATTTGGTTTCCTTCTATTCCTATGTATCCTGAAACTCACAGAAGGGTAATAATGTTCTTTTGGCATAGCTCATTTAGTTTACCTAGGCATTCCTAGACCATCTTTAAACTGATTGTGTTTGATCTCAGCGCTTTGATCTTTGATGGCAATGACATGATTACAATATCTTGATACTTTCTTGCAATATAAAATTTTGCACATCTTTCAATGGCTTCTTGTTTCACTTAAAAAATGCATGGGTATTGGGTATGCCCCCAGGCTTTCTGAGTATTTGGCTCTAGGTCCAAAAGCCCTTGCTCCAGTTCCTTGAACTTGAATTTTTTCACAAAGTTGAAGTTCTTTGGCATATCATCATTCCTAAAGTTTGATCAAATTGAAGTTTTGATGTGATTATTCCTTCTTTGACCATTCTATATATTGTTATCTTTCTTACACTTTCTCTTTACCACAAAACTGAGAAGTAAATCTAAATGGGAAAAAAACACCATAAGCCAAAACGCCATAAAATGGTATATGGACGACTCCAAGACAGATAAAACCACAGGAGCAGGGGTTTTTGGACCTAGAGCCAAATACTCGGAAAGCTTGGGTGCGTACCCAAGCATCTAGCGGAAATTCGTGCCATCGAAAGATGTATAGATTTAATATTGAAAGGAACTATCGTAGACAGTTGATTGTAACTATGTCAGATAGTCAAGCAGCCATCAAAGCTCTGAACTCAGATACAATCAGTTCAAAGATGGTCTGGGAATGCCTAGACAAGTTAAATGAACTAGGACAGAATAACACTGTTAGCCTCCTATGGGTTCCAGGACACATAGGAATAGAAGGAAACGAAACAGCAGATAAGCTGGCAAAAGAAGGAGCTGAAACCCCATACCTGGGACCAGTACGATCCTGTGGAATCAGCAGTAGTACAATCTTTGAAAAACTAAAGAGAAAAATGGATAGCGAAAAATAATCTAGAAGGACTAAGACAATTGAAGACGCTCCTCAGAAACTATAACCAGAAGAGATCTCATAGCTGTCTTAACCTTAGTAAGAAGAACCTCCGAATTATAACAAGAATACTAACCGGATTGGTAGATGAAGCAAACTGCAGATTCTGTGAGGTAGAGATACTCTCAGAATGCATTGCATTACGTAATTCTAGGTCAAATACCTAGGGTCATACGAAATAGAAAAGAAAGATCTACCTAACTTAAAACCTAATGATATCCTAAACTTTCTAAGGAAGATAGGACTAGAAGAGCTGCTATAAGTCTGAGAAATCATCAGAAATATAGCAAGAAAAGGGGGACACAATAGATCTTATAGGTAACAGGTGTATTTGTTACCACTAATTTGTCATACATATATAAATACATACATACACTTTCTTCCAACGATATCACACTCTTAGAAGATCTGCATTGACGAGCCAATCTCTTCGTTGACATTACAACCTGTTTTTTCTTTGTTTCTCTCACCAATCTCCCTGACTCCTGCGCAGTAAATGCACGAGGTCTTCGACTTTTTGAGACATTCGGACGTGGAACTTTTCCCTCACTATTGTTCTAAAAATGGTTTTGCCTGAAATATTTTTATGCTGGAATATTTAATAGATATCAGCTTTGGATTCTCGCACAACCAACTTGTAGATTTTTTTGGCAAATGAATTTTGTGCCAAATCTTTTAGGACATACGTTAAATGATTTATAAAACAAAGGGTTGAAAAACCTGTAACAGGTACACTTTCGGAATTGAAATCAAGCAAGCTTCCTCTTACCCTGTAGGTATACCTCAGGAACCAAACACAAATCAAAAATTTTTAATTTAAACAGGTAAATATCGAGTGTAGTAAAGTGCAAGCTTTTACATTTAATGTCTCTTAAAAATCTTCAGGTTTCAGAAGATATTTTAATATCCAGCAAGAATAAAAAATCTGAAGGTGATGTCTTTTTAAGGCATAAAGCAAAAAGAAATCACATGTGGTAAAGAAGCGACAACATTTCAGGCTCTTGAAAGTAATCATTTTTTAACTGATACAGCTTTAATTAAAGTAAAAATTTATTCATTTCATTAATATTATATAATATTATGGATCTTTACCAAATAAATCAATTCAATTCTGTTGAATTTCTAACGTGGAAAACAAACAAAGCTCATATGTAACGCAACCTGAGGTTTTAAATATAACAGACAATATAACAGTATTAAATAACTTGCAGGCATAAAAATTCTAAACTTGTGTTTTGTCAAGACACCAAGCAAACAGAAATCGAGTCTGGTAAAGTCTGAAATGTCAAATTGTAGCTGTAGATTCTTTATCTATCTGTTCCCAGACCCTAGGGATCCAAACTCTGAAGAAACACCGCAAATAGAAATTGAGTTTGGAAAAGCTTGAGATGGCATTCACTGGTCATATTTGCAGGCTCTTGTAGTTATTTTCTTATTTTGATGTTTTTCGTTAGCATTTTCTAAATAAACACTGGTCGATTTTGTTGGTGTGTCGAACGTTAATTGTGGTAAGTGAGTTTTTTAAGTCCAAAAATCTTCAAACACTTAGGCATTACAATATTGCAAGCTTTAGTATTTTTAAATTTAATCTTCGCTTACACAAATTTATTAATCTTTTTAAATTTGGTAAAAAATTAAATAAGGTAAAAAACGTTCATTAGAACAAATATTCCAACCCATCACTATGGTTATAAAAGTCAAAATAGTGTTAAATAAAAAGTATGTATGTGATAAAAATGCCCTTACTACGAGGATAGTAGAAATAGAGAAAATCTTGTAAAGATAAAAAAGTTTCAATTTCTAAATCGAACCTCTGCATGGTGCTCTGAAACTCTTTTTACGTATACATCTATATAGGTTATTAGTAGCTATAGTCTAGTAAAGCTTTCTCAATTTTGCTTGAACATTGGAATGTGTAGGAAGCCGCCGGATTTAGAACTGGAAGGTCTTTTCAAGAGACATTTCACTACTGTAGAATTCTTCCAAGGTACCATTATGAACCCTATTGATCTGCAAAGGGTTAAGGTAAGTTAGCGATTACAATATAATAAAACGAAATTGGTATTCGGATATAGAAAAATATATTCTTATATGTCATGTAATTAACAAACATTCGTTTGGTGTGTATAACCTTTTTTTCTTTCCCCTTTCCTTGATAGACTCAGTTTGTTCTATAATTTAATATAGATTTATTTAGTCATTCAAATCCATTTCTTGGTTTGGTTTTTTCTTATAGTTGCATTTTGGTCAGAAAACATAACAGATTTGGGTATTATTTAAGTTTCATTCCCAGGTTTCCTCTTCTTTATTATCTTCGCTACTATGTTATTTAGCATGTTTTTTAGAGATTTCAAATAACTACTGACGATACATTTTATTAACTATATATTAGGACGTTGTTTTCTCTAAAGCATGTGTTTGGATTTAATAGTACCTAAAATATTTAAATTAATTAAAAATGTAGAGAATTGGAAAGTATAATAGAAAAATATGAATTAAGTAATAAAAAGTATTTGCGACATGCACCATAATAGAAGTTTATGGCCTCATTTGCACGAGTTTTTTAGCAATAAGAATACTAGGATCACTCTTACAAAAACTCGTTCCGTGCCATCAAAGCCTTCGGTCCGCATTTCGATGCGCTCACCAGCAGCGTTGCCAACCTAAAATTTCTGAAATCGGTAGATTGATGTAAAAAATGAAATTGGTATATATGTATAATGCATTATAATAACAAAAATTGAAGTTTTCACGCCAACTAGTGGCAATCATCTGAAACATTTATTAAATTTTTAACACGTGTTTTACTTTTTATTAATTATTAATACAATATGTTGAGGTTATTTAAATTATATCGAATTCGAGAAAAACTTGGTATATCCACGGTTGTAATAATAGGTACTTCACGTCAGAAAGTGGAATTAATGTAAAAGTAAAATTTTATATATTCCCAGAGAGCAGCTTCTGAGCTGTATGGAAACTAGCTAAATGTAAGCAGTGGATAAAAGCTGTAAAAAAATGTGTAAGTGCAATTGTGTAATTAAAATTTATAAATTGTTACTGAAAAAAAAAATGAAAACAAGAGCTGTGAAGCAAAATATAGAGGAATGTCCAAGATTCAAGTTGTGATCCAATAAATATGGACCTTACCAAATCTTGTCAAAGTCATGGTTTTCATAGACTCTCTACAATTACTACTGACGAAATTATGACTGATTTAACACGCATGTTATCAGCAATTTTCTCATACATCCTAATTTTACTGCCAACTTTACACGACAATTGACAAAAAAACAATTTATTAATTACATTAATAAAATTAACAACAGGTTTATGATTTACAGCACTTTCAGTACTATTTAATATTCATCAAACATAAGCACATAAGACATTTGTAAAGCATATTCAACAATTGAATATTTTACTGAAGAAATTTATCTTTTGGCCTTCGAAATCAACTATACAAGTTTGTACCAGAGTCTTCTAAACAGTATTATCCAGAAACTCGAAGTTAATCAATGAGTATTAAAGTGTTCAGAATATAAGCATTCTCCATTGTGGAGAGTTTATTGTGGGTTGTATAACAAATTATAGTGATTTAATAGATTTAATTGAGTCTGGTGATGTTCTTAAAAAAGGTTTCCAACAGATAAAAACCAGAGTAGAGAATAAAAATGCTATTTTTGTAATGCATTCTTTTGGGCACAAAGATCAATTTACCTCGAAAGAAATGGAGGAAATATATAACATTGCTTTCGTAAGGATAAATATTGAACGGGTTAAGCAACAAGCTAAAGACTTAACATTTTATCTAAAGTGTCAAATTCATTATTTTCCATTTATAATGTATATTTTTACTTTGAGTTAGTTTAGTATTTGCTACGTATTTCTTGGATATATTTTGTTTTCTTTTTCAATATTGCTAATAATTTAGCACAAACCATTTTTACACCTTTCTGACGCGAGAGACGAGACAAGATTGATTTAAAAACGTTCGTAAAATCGCTTTTATCAAGAACGATATAAAATCGGCAACGAGTTTTCACGTTACGTTTTTTTACTCCCGTGTGAATGAGGCCTTTTAAGCTCAGAATTGAATAAATGTATAAGGAAAAGATTCAAAGTAAATATGCAAAATATACTTTGAATGATAATAAATGAACCCCAAATTCTAAATTGCTTTTCTAGCATATATACTACTGAGGAAGGTAATAATTCAGTTCATAAAGCTCCTAGTGAGTGAAAAATGATCTTATACACTGATTTAATACTTTTTTGGTAATTTAGATGGTACAACAACTATGGGTTCCTTATTTGCTTATATATTTAATTTATAGTTTAGCAAATTACAATAAAATTAGAAATTTAGAAATTTCAAGTAAAATAATCTTGAAATTTTTAACGTAAATTTAATAATGAGCTTGTTATCTGTTCTCTCTTCATTGTAATTAACCGAATGATTCGCAAAGATAATCTGAAATTTTTATCCTTATACCTAGGTAGTGTTTACTAAAAAAAATAACAGAAAGTGAAACTCTGATTATGATTCCGATTAATTCAGATTCGTGTCAACGGCCTAAACGTTGAAATGAAATAATGTGCACAGTGGTCTTGAGACCCAGAAAGCACCCTAGCGAATTCAAATAAGGGCCCAACAAGTCCAAAAATGTACGGGTTTCAAAAATTCACCATAGCCCAAGAATAAACAAGTTAACTCACACGAAAGTTATATTCATCTTACGTCGCAAGTTACGAAAGAATTTATTAAATCTATCTTGGGTCTAACTCCGGATCTACCCGATTTCTAGCTACGCCGCTGGATACGTATCTTACGCATCAGTTGTTAAAAAACTTTTTAAGCTGTATCCAATTGTTATCTCTAAATAAAAACTACATTTATAGGTAATCTCAAAAGAGTTGAAACAAAATCACATAGAGGTTATTTTTCTTAAAGGTACTTTTAAATCTTTGGTTTTTCTTATTATAGTCCAAGATCCCGGGGCCCCCAGACCTTCCTTATTTTCTAACTCTCAAAATTATGAGAAATGTGTGGGGTCATGTATGCTTAAGCACCTATGCATACCCGCTAACTTAATTACCCGGCCCTTTTACAGGTAATAGGTAAGAAAGGTACATAAAAATATGGCTTACTTTCCTTAAATTCTAACAACTGGTTTTTGGATATGTTTTACAAAATATTGTACGAAATCATAATCCAATATTGCCAGACACCTCATGTGGGCGGTAACTCCCGCCAGACGCTTTAAATTTGCATAAGAAATTTCTTTATTATTTTCTAACTTCCAATTATTTTTATATATGATATTCATAGTAGTATTTTAATATCTTTTGTATGCAGCCAGACCAACCCCATGGGCCAATTATCCCCCCAGACGCATTAAAGTTATCCTGTAAGTGTAAGCGCGACAGCATTATCTATGCGCTTGAGTGCGAGTGAGATGTACACTGTAGATTGCTTTCTCACTCTCAAACTCATGACTATTTTGTTTATACGCATGCGCGTAGTATCTGCTTTCGCGTTTGTGATCGCGCAGGCATTATATTGTTATATTAAAATTTTTTATGAAAATATTATAAATTTATATCAAAACTCATCAAAACCAAAATCGAAAAAATAACATAAAACTTCAATATAACAATATAATGCCTGCGCGATTACAAACGCAAAAGCAGATGCTACGCGCATGCATTTAAACAAAATAGTCATGAGTTTGAGAGTGAGAAAGCAATCTACAGAGTAAATCTCACTCGCACTCAAGCGCATAGATAATGCTGTCGCGCTTACACTTACAGGATAACTTTAATGCGTCTGGGGGGATAATTGGCCCATGGGGTTGGTCTGGCTACATACAAAAGATATTAAAATACTACTATGAATATCATATATAAAAATTGGAAGTTAGAAAATAAGTAAGAAATTTCTTATGCTTTAAAGCGTCTGGCGGGAGTTACCGCCCACATGAGGTGTCTGGCAATATTGGATTATGATTTCGTACAATATTTAGTAAAACATATCAAAAAAACCAGCTGTTAGAATTTAAGGAAAGTAAGCCATATTTTTATGTACCTTTCTTACCTGTTACCTGTAAAAGGGCCGGGTAATTAAGTTAGCGGGTATGCATAGGTGCTTAAGCATACCTACATTACCCCACACATTTCTCATAATTTTGAGAGTTAGAAAATAAGGAAGGTCTGGGGGCTCCGGGATCTCAGTCTATTAGTAAATTACATTCAGTGTAAGTAACGCATTTATTTCAGTATTTCTTAAAGCTTTCTCTTATATATTTCGCTTAATATTTTCTCTGCCATATTTTTTCATATCGTTTTTGAAAACCATATTCATCCGTAACCTTGTACGACAAATCGTATGAAAAGCTCATAATAGGCAATATAGAATTAATGTAGATACTAGGAAATGTATACGAGGGTAGTGATTCGTATACATTGGTCACTTAAAAACCAAACCTAATACAGGGTATCCCAATAATACACCGGAATTTACAAAAAAAACTCAGAAAATGCCGAATTGATAAGCAAACTCAATCTCACAATAATTAAAAATATAAAAAAAATGTATGTTTAGAAGTCTAAAATGTGCACGTTATCATTAAGAGTTTTAACTTCTACAGGTACTTCAAAATATGTAATCTTTGAAGAAAAATTAAAGACTCACTATGAGATTGTGAGCTTTTCTGTACCTCTTCAAAACACCGGCTCACAAAAAAAGTCTGATCTCGAGATGTCATCATAGTACTTTGGTTTTTTTTAGGTCACTGAATCTGAATCTGAGACCCTTTTAACACCATCATGTCATACAAGGTCATTTTAAGGTCAAATTAAGAAAAATCCGAAAAGAAAACTTTCGAATTTGAATCCAAATATCCTTTCGATGCTTACTATATTCTATTTTAATGTGCAGTTTAACAGTTTTAATTTTTTTTTCAGTTTCATAAATTTGGGAAAACTATATACTTATTCCTTCTTTCGCCTGTAACGTTGTTTTTTGCTTTCCAATGAGCTGTGTAGTGGATTTCTACTCTTTTCAAATCTCTTTCATCTTCAGTTTCTTTCTTCAGTAAGATACAGTAGTCTGCCATCATATTAACATTTTTCTTGCTATTTCAGTTTTAATTCCTTCATATCCTAATAAAAACACTTTTCTTGCTCTTCGCTGTAGTCAGTGTAGTCCCCTAAATTTTATGGAAATTAGTTATGATGGGAATCTAGGAAATGGAATTTTAGCTTCATTAAACATTTCAAACATCGAAAGTTTTTGATCATATTTGCTATCTTGCTCTTGTTGGCCAAACTTTTCCCACGATCTCTGCTATCCCATAAACGCAAGAAGTAGGGATAATTTGTATATCCTGATTGTTGACCTAATTATGATTTTTAAATCACCACCCTTGCTGATCATCACAACTTGTTTTTTAACTCCATTTCCTAGATTCACATATTAGCTACTGTCCAGAAAATTTAAGGACGAACAACGCAAAGTGAGCCTTTCAATCAGGATACTGAAAAGATACTAATGAGAGATACTGAAGATGAAAGAAATGGTTTAACAATTTGATATTGTAAAGCTCCAAAAACTCGATTATATTTTGGGCAGTGTGAGCACTTGCTTTGTCCGTATGTAGGATGATTCGCCGTTGTGTGTTGCTTTGTCGGATCACTTTTGTTGGTTTTTCCTAATCGTGAAACACCCAACACGGATTGGCCTTTATTTTCCGGTTCGTCGAGGTAAATCCAAGATTTATCGCCACTAACAACTTTTTTTGAGCTTCCTATGTTAAACCGTTCCAATGTTTTTGACGCAACTATGCAAATGAGGAATCCAACGTGAAACCAACTTCGTAACACCAAGTTCTTTATGTAGGATCTTTTGGATCGAGGTATTTGATGCATCTATCTCCCGGTATGTTACACGGCGGTTATCCTCAATAAGCTGAAGAACCGCATAAATCTTTTGCTTTGTGACTGCTGTTTTGGGATTCGGCGCTGAGACTGGAGCGACCACATTGAAATTAGCAATACCAGCGGCAAATAGTTGACTGGTGTGGTGCTTCATTCCCAAACACAGAAACAATTTCGGCTAAGATTGAGGTTAGCTTTGTGTCTGATGGTTCTATTGGTGGCGTCTTTTAAGCGGTTATATCCAAAATTAAAAAGACAACCCTCGTATAGTATAGATAAATGTCGAAAGAATATTTATATTCAACTTCGGTAGTATTCTTAACTTAAACGGTTTTTTCTAATTCGACGTTAAAATCACCCTGACTATGATGTTAAACGGATCTCGGACTTAGATTCAGCGGCCCAAAAAACCTCAAGTTACAATGATAACATCTCGAGATCAGACAATTTTTTGGTGTGAGGGTTAAATTTTAGATTCATAATTTATACATAGTATAAGTAAGAGCTAACAGTGACACTCTGCGACTTTGTTGGAGTCGTGTATTTGTTTTATGCAGCCTGAGCAACCTTTAATTAAAAAAATATAGACTCCCTTTATAGTCTTCTCAAGTGTAACTGTTGTATCAAAATCGAAATGCGGAACCCGGCCTATGATAAAACTTTATCATTTAAGATAATTTACTACCTCAGTTAATTACACACATAGTGTCACTAGTATCTATTACGTATACTATGGTATATACCAAATTAACTTATAAGTACTTCATTAACACTAATAATTTGATTAACAAAACAAATATTTACGTAGTATTGGGGCATCCTGTCTGTATAAGATTACAATGTTTATTTAGATATGTAACAAATTGATTGAACTTAAATTAAACAGCATGTTCAGTATAAAACAGTTTCGTTAAATTAGACTTCTAGTAGACATAAACTTTAACAGCATGCAATGAATGCAAAATGGTATTTATGATATGATATTGGTAATAGATGTTTTAGAATTAAATAATTAGAGAATAGTATACATATTAGATAAACCCAAATATAAAGAAAATACTTAAATACGTTATATGCTGACAGAATATACCAGAATATACCTAATATATAAGTTCCTATAATTTCTTGTTTGAACTAAATAAGATCACTACTAGGTACACACACTCCATTCATATCAGACTAAGGAAGAAATACGTGGTATCTACCACCATTTTGACTCCACTATCACTGTCGGCTGTCAATCTATTGTCACTTTTGTTATTTTAGGCAGTACATCAAAAATAATCCACACTTTCCTCTGTTTTTTGCAACTCTTTGCCAAAATGTTCTCTTCGAACTTAACACTAAACCCACCGGACAAAATGGAGCTACCTTCTATTCCACGAGCTCTCTACACAATAAAAAATAGCACACTTAGGGTTAAGCGTGTGCAGAAAGTTCTTGCTACTCTAAATACCAACAGAGCAAGCAGCCTTGATGAAATACGAGTACAACCAGTCCCCAAGAAAGGCTTCAATATCCTGCCTTCTAACTACAGACCTATAGCACTTCTATTTGTTATGAGCAAAACTATGGAGAAATACGTCAACCGCGAGATCCTGAGCTACCTTGAGACACACAACCTTTTAAGTGACAGGCAATATGGTTTTCGCCGATCTGCTAGCATATATAACTCTGGAGTGTTGCCATCCACCGCCATAGGAATACTCAAAGAGTATCACTAGATATCTCAAAAGCATATAATCAAGGTGGCATGCAGCTCTATTGAAAAAACTATCTTCATACGGACTCTCGCCAAACTTTTTCTCCACCAGGCACATCCAAGTGGCTGTAGATGGACATTCCTTCAACATCCACAAGATCAACGTTGGAGTACCGCAAGGATTAGCTCTAACTCCTACTTTATTTCTTTTACACATCAAATGATCTACTAGAAGCCACTAATAACCCAATACATGGTTTTGCAGATGATAGCAAGCTACACTGTATCAAAGCTCATAAACGTCCCATATCCCTAGATATTCTGGAAGAGGGCAGAAGATTCACAATGGCTCCTCAAGATTTGAGAATTGTAGACAAGTGGGGAAGAAAGAACCTTGTTAATTTCAATGCTTCCAAGACAAAGACATGTTGGCTATCCAACAAGAGGCAAACATACGACTTATCCATCACAATGAACGACTAGACATTAGTAGTAAGCGACTTCATTACGCTGGTTGGTATAACGATCTCCCAGGACTTACTCAGGAACGATCATATTGCATCCATAGTAACTGCAGCAGGAAAGAAGTTAGGCTTTCTTTTTAAAACACGGAAATATTTCTCTCCATCCATCTTAGCTACTCTTTACAAAGCCCAAAGAAGACCTAATCTTGAATATTGCTCGCATTTATGGGGATCGGCGGCTACATTAAGTTGTTGATTCGATCGTTCCTTTATCACCAGGGTCTCCAGATTGTGAAACTTCTTACCTTCCCACGTCTTCCCACCCAGTCCTTTAAATCCCAAACTGATAAATGGCCTCCTCTGCCCCAATAGGTCTATACCCACGAGGACATCCGTAAAAGAACAAATTATTTATTTTTTAATTCTCTGGACTTCATAAACCTACAACATTTATTCTAATATTAGTTAAAAGGTAAATAAATTCTGCTTTGTTCAAAACTTGACTGTTTAATTTTATTACTTCCAGGATACAAAACGAATTGTTTCAAACAGGATTTACATAAGAGCTTTCTAATTAGGTATATTTAGTGTACTTTAAAATGGCTTTAAAATCTATACTATCTACCAGTTCCGTTTCGATTTTTTTAAATCAGCATTCCTTCATTTATTTGAAAGAAAATTACTTTACAGGTACACGAAGCCGATGCATGTTTGGTTCTTGCTAACAAATATTGCCAAGATCCAGATGCTGAAGACGCTGCCAATATAATGAGAGTAATTTCAATAAAAAATTATAGTGATGATATAAGAGTGATTATACAGTTAATGCAGTATCATAATAAAGCAAGTACCTATTCAGAATTTTAGAAGTTGTAAAAGTATACATTACTTGGGAAAAATTTAACAGTAAATATTTTTAGGCTTATTTGCTTAATATTCCTTCGTGGGATTGGAAACAAGGTGATGACGTGATTTGTCTCGCTGAACTGAAATTAGGATTTATAGCTCAATCTTGCTTAGCACCAGGATTTTCCACAATGATGGCCAATTTATTTGCTATGCGTTCATTTAAAACGGTAAGAGAATTTTTTATTTATGTAATCTGGATCTCTTATGCTCTTAGTAATTGATGATGATGTTTTTAATGTGGTTTACCATATTTATTTTAATTTCTTGGGTGTTTAACAATTTTTTCGTTTTTCGACAATTTCGTACATTTTTTCTGCGGCAACTGCCAATTAGCCAGTCTTTCTACAGGTGCTACCAGTGTCGACCACAAGAGGTCGTGTTTAAGGGCAGCCTTATAGGGGTAACACAATTTTTCGATACATTTTTGTAGTACAATTTGTCTTTATCCTCAAAATAGGCCAATTTTAAAAGAATATCTCTTCTTCGGCACCAAATTTTTTTCCAGAAAGCTATGTTTTGATATCTAAGAACAGAAAAAAGTCACTGGGGGTCAAATCTGGAGAAGACGATGGTTGCGGGAGCAATTCGTATCCCAATTCATACAATGCTGTCATCATTTTGAAGTATTTGTGACACGGAGCATTGTCTTGATGAAATAGAACTTTCCTTTTCTTTAAATGTTTTTTTTTACGATTTCGTCCTTCAAACGCTTCAATAACGCTATGTAATAGTCCCTGTTAATGTTTACCTTTTTAAAATAGTATTATACCATGTGTATCTCAAAATATTTATGCCATAACTTTGCCAGTCAACTGTTGCGTCTTGATACGTTTTGGAGTCGGTTCATAACATACCTACAGTCTCAGAAGACGATCATTTTTATTCTGGTATGAAATGATAAAGTTCTGTTTTATTTATTCTTACATATCGATTTGGTTAAACAGCTTTAAACACTGCTTAGAATTATTAATGCTTTGTTGTTTTTCGTCGATTGTGTTGTGATCTCATGCGACACCCACTTTGAACAGAGCTTTCAAATATTTATGTACGATATGTCTAACACGTTGCTTCGATATCTTCAGAGCTTTACGTAACTCAATCAACTAAACATCACCTATTTTGTGGATTTTTTTTTAAATTTTCTTCGGTAACAGCTGATTTCTTTCGTCCACGACGTGTATCGTCTCAGCGCTTATTTCGCCTCGTCTAACTTAAACCACTCCTCAATGGTTGATTTTTCTGGTGCAAAATCCGAATAATGTTTATTAAGCCCAAACTTGGCTTTAACAGTAGTTTTTTTCGCTAAAAAGCAATGCTTTATTATCACACGAAATTCCTTTTTTATTTATTTTCTTCAAACTAGCAAAAATTGCCACAGTCAAAATGCTCAATCCCAAAAACTAACTCTCCTACAGCTGTGAAATTTGTATAGGTACCTACGTGTCTTTTGAAGGTTAGGGTTAGTTAAAAGTCATATGAATTTAAAACTAAGTAGTATTTTCATCTGTGTGTTAGCCTACCTAGAAGTAAAACCAAAAGTTCTCTAATATATTATCTAAGACTGTGGAAGATCCAGGTTATCATAATTTTGGATTGATGCTACAAAATTAATAGAAAAAGTACCATAAGCCTAATTCACCTCTAGTACCTACGAGTACCAGCAGAAGAAAAAGCATTTGTAAAATTTGTGTCTTTCATTGGTTTTTTATATTGTTTAAAAACATTTATGTAATAGTTCATACCATTCAATTTCTTGGTGGTAGCTTCCGTTTTTGAAAAGAAGGAGTAGTATCGTATTCTTTACTGTCTGATATTAGGATTCTTTAAAAAAAGTAGCTAATTGTGTTTAATTTTTAGTCTCCAGATACCCAGGTATGGCAAAACGACTACCTCCAAGGTACAGGTTGTGAAATGTACACAGAAACATTATCAACTTCATTCACTGGAATGTCATTTACTCAAGCTAGCGAGTAAGAGATTTTTGTACTTTTATATTAAATTTTTATTAAAATATTTTTTTTTTATTTTAGATTGTGTTTTACCAAACTTAAACTTCTATTATTGGCAATTGAAGTTAGAGGAATCGAAGGAGCAGATACAAAAATTTCCATTAACCCTAGAGGAGCAAAAATTGTTGCAAATACTCAAGGTTTCTTCATAGCACAATCTGCCGACGAAGTTAAAAGGTAATAAAATGAAATTGTTACAAAGTATTGTATACTTATTTATTATTTTTAGAGCATGGTACTACTGCAAGGCTTGTCATGAAGATATCAAAGACGAAACTCTCATCAAGAAATGCAAATGTAAAAACTGTAAGTATAAGTAACGTTGTTATTTAACCATTCGGTCCCAAAACACAAACACTTTTCATGAATCATTCTTAAAATAAAAAAATAAAAAAAACTCACTCGCAATTCAGTCAAATATATATCCAAAAATCTGTTTAAACTGTTGCAACCATTTACCGCGATTCATAAAATGTAATGTGTAAAGTAAATTTCAATGAAGTTTTAAAAAAATAAACTCTAAATGATTAAAAGGAACTGATTTACCCGTTTTCCAACTCTACATAAACTTATACACCTTGAACAACAGTATTATATGTATGATGATTTGTACCCATAAACTAAATTTCTCATAACATGAAAAATAGGTTTTTGAAAGTATTTATTTTAAATAAAATACTTGCAAATGTTTTTGACGGAAATTCGTTATGATATACATATATTACTGAATACATATGCCTGTCAAGTTTTCTATTTTATCCATTTCAAGACACATCAGTGTTAACAGCTACCATTTTAACTCTACTTTTACTGGCTGGCAATAGGTATTCATTTTAGAGCCCGGAAATATTTCTCTCAACCTGACTTAGCTACTCTTTACAAATACGACCTAATCTTGAATACTGCTCGCATGTATGGGGATCGGCAGCTCAGTCAAGGCTCAAAGTTCTTGATGCAATACAGATAAGAGCAGTTCGACTCATAAACGACGCCAGTATCACCAAACACTTAGCCCCATTGTCCCACCGACATCAGTGTCTGATTTTTCCCTGTTTTACCGATACTTAAACGGACTTTGCTCAGAATTCGCTATATAGTGCTCCACTTGCCAGACTAGCCATGTACCCTTATACTTGTCAGTACCAGACATCGAGAACGAATCGATTTGATCGTTCCTTCAACCCCAAGGTCTCCAGATTGTGGAACTCCTACGTCTTCTCCACTCGTCCTGACTTGCAGTTCATTAAATCCCAAATTAATAAATTGCTCCTTCTGCCCCAATAGATGTTTTCGGTACATTTGTATTTAGGTTTATACCTACGAGGACATCCTTAAATAATAATAAAAAAACACCAGGAGACGACGTAAAATGTAGGTTTCCTATGCACCTCGGAGATCCCTGTCGATGTGTATCTTAATCCATCTTACTGCACAAAAAATCGACAGCAAGGCGTTTATTAATGCTTTATTTCCTCGCCTACACTGGTCTTTAACTGTTAACTGATGCACTTTACGCTTACATTTATACCTACTTGAAATTATTTCTGTCAGTTTTGTTGTCAAAGGTAGTTTAAGGAAGAATTTATCTGATTTGGATATTTAAAATCGAGATGAATTTTTTTGTATTTCAGTATATTTATGTACTATCTGTTTTGATACTAAAAAAATGCATATAAATATAATTTTACATATCACCATACATAACAAACTAATTAAAGCACACATCCCAATAGGAAATGACATCTTTCAACAGAAGTCCTAAACATATTCAGTAACCAACATCTACACAACTAAAAAAACCTAAATGATATTCATCGTAAAAAGTAGTTCCACAAGAAGTATTTTAAAACATTGCGCACCGAATATAATATAATAAAATTAGGTAACAGATGAGTAGGTACCTACTTTTAGATTTAATTAAAGATATATTTTATAGCAAATAGTACAACCTATGTACTTTATATATCATAGTATTACTAATGTACGTTTTTGAGAACATTCATATAGGTTTGGAAAATTTTCTCCATATTCAATATAGTTATGGATCCAAGAGGTTGAAATTTTTTTATAGTTTACCACTTCATAAGCTGCAACTACCCGTGTTTACTGATAAGTACATTTTTTATCGTAAATCTGAAGGTTACGTGTGGAAAAATATTAGTGTACAATATTCGAATCCTAGTTTTTAACGTGTGCGTCCCCCTGTACCATGGAACTCGATAGTGACATTTATTTTTTTGAAGGAGGTTATCCATCTCAATTATGGAAACCATTGTAGATGAAATAATAGTGAAAATCTTTCCATATAATTATTTAGTTAATAAAACTAAAGAAACGAAATAGCGATTAGTTTCGGCTCCACTGAGCCATTTTTAGTCAATTCAATTAAACATAGGCAGGAAGAAGTTGCAGATTACCATGAGTAACAATAAAATTTTGGAGAAACCATCCAAAAATCAAACATGGTAGTTTTAAACCCGGAAGGGGGAACCAATTTCAATTTAAGATTGAAACAGACTAAAATGTGTTAAAAATCATAGTGGACAAGGTGTTTTAACAAAATTTCATAAAAGAAAAGAAAGGATAATGAGGGTCCCAGTACAAGATTAAATTATTGTGAACGATATACCTGACTATGTGTGTCACGTGCATGTTGATTTATGAATAAATGAAAAAGTTGAAAAGAGGAATAAAAAGAATTTACCTATACCAATCTGGTATAACGCACTAGGCCAAACTTTGAAGAACCCTTTAAGGGCACTGGGTACAACCAGGAGATACTACTAAATGGTCTTGTATTCATAATTTAACATGCACGTTGCTCACAGATTCGTGTATATCCTTCACAATAATTTAATCCTGTAGTGGGCCCCTTATTAGCCACTTTATAACTTTATAATGTTCCTTTCTTTTCTTTTATATTTTTAAACCTTTTCCCATATGAATTTTAACCCATTTTAGTCTGTTTGAATCTTAAATTGGTTTCTCCTTTCCCGCTTCAAAACACCCATGTTTGATTTTTGGATGGATATCCCAAAATTTTAATGGTACTGCAACTTCTTCCTAGGTTTTATTAAATTAAGTGATACTGCATTTCTAATAAATATTATATGCCTGAACATGGCTCAGTGGAGCTGAAGCTAGTCGTTATTTCGTTACTTTATTTTTGATTAATTAAATGATTATATGAAAAGATTTTAAGTAGTATTTCATTTTTTTTTTTCATAATTTGAACGAAGCATCCAAAACACCCTGAAACAAACCTTCTTCCGGTGTTTACGTGCTAATAATACAATAATACGTTTTGGAGAAGGACCCTTCCATTTCCAGACCTGGTAAAACACAAAAAGAGGTTATCCTCAAGTCGAGAAAATTAATTTATTTTGTATCTTTTGTTAGTTCAACTTTCGATCGAATATTAATGGTGTTGTGGTAAGTGCGTGGGTAGTATAAGGAAGTCCACGATTGTCCAAATTTATAGCAACTAGCTCTTAAATAAATTTAGTACAAAATTTTTTAATCAGGTACCATTTTGTAATCACAAGTCTCAAAATAGCAAAAGTGGTACCTATTTTTAATTTTCAAAAAACACAAAAGGGTTGTTTTTTGCTGTTCTGTAATCGTATACCCAAATGAAGAACCATCGTGTTCTCTATCCTCAAAAAGGAAAGAGAAATTAATTACAAGTTTGCAAGCAACAGCAAAATCTACAAAAATGAGTATTTGAATTGTTTTCGGATAATTGCTATTAATAAAAATAATTGTCTTAATTCTGTCCACCATCAAAATAGTGTAGTTTTTGCTGGTTTGCTCATTTACTTCAATTTTAAGACAAATTTTTCAAAAATCACCGGCTCACAACAATTTTGTAAATATATATCTCAAAAACTGTAAAGATAGTACACTTTTGCTGTTTTCAGATTGTTACTCCCAACTAAAAAAAAAATATTTGTCACCATCGTGTTCCCCTCCCTGTAAAACGCGAGGAAAATAATATTTTCAACAAGACACAGCAATTTTTTGTTTTTTTTGCATAAAAAAATGTGAAAAGCCGTTTGTTATCTATTATAAAGGAAATGTTATAAAGGTAAGAGAGTTTTGGTTAATACACATTTTATTTAGTAAAGATCTGTTTATATACAATAGTTTAAACTTTAAAGTTTTAATATTAAACGTTACTGAAATTGCAATACATAGCTTATAAGTAGCTTTAAATCTTTCAAGTTGCTAATATCTAAAACTGCAAATATTTAAGCTATAAAGCTTTAAAGTTTAGATTATTTTTAAGGTCTATAGTGTTAGGCTATTGTCTATGTATATTTAAAAGGAACTAAAACGTTGAAGGTTTTTATTGTTTCTCATGTTCAATTAACCCCATAATATGAAAAAAACCGCTGAACTCTATTATTTTAAGGGGCGCACTTTTGAGCTCCAACTAGATCCACTTTTTAGATTATTGCATTTTTCTCAACAACATTGCATTTTTTAGGCCCTTTTTCCCTATTTTTATACAGACTTCTAGTAAAAACAATTTTACAGGAAAATAGTCTTCAATTATATGTAATATTGTGTATACCTAAAATGACTCTGGAAAAAGTTACAAATGAAAATATTGAAAAAAATAAAACTGTTGGAAAAAATTGAATAAAAGTAAGTAACATGAAAACGCCGTCAATTTTTTCCTATCGGCCGCAGTGGCTTTTATCATAGACGACTTTGAAGATGATTAAATAGACTTTTGTTTTAATGTAAATACCTATAATGACTCAGAACAAGTTATCGAACAAAATTTGAAAACAAAACAGTGAAAATTAGCAAAAAAAGCAAAAAGTAGCATATTTTAAAAATATGTAACTCGATCAATATGAACCGTTAAGACTTTTAGAAGATTGCATTTTAAAGGAATAAATGTCAGTTTTTTTTGGTGTAGCAATACCTATACCCAAATAAACTAAAAAAAAAGTTACGGACAAAAAATAAAAGAAAAATTTTTTCTTGGTTTGTATTTTCGACATATTTTCATGAAAAGTACCCCTTTTTCACTTTAGAAGCGCACATTTTGTTGGAAATTAAACCCTCTTTTTTTATATTAAGAATGTCCTCGTATGTATAGACCTAAATACAAATGTACCGAGAACATCTATTGGAACTTAAAGCCCTGCAAGTTAGGACAAGTGGGGAAGACGTGAGAAGGTAAGAAGTTCCACAATCTGGACACTCTGGGGATGAAGGAACGATCGAATCGATCCGTTCTCGATGTCTGTCACTGAACAGTATAAGGGTGCATGGAGTTGGCACGTCACGTTGCTCTGGCTGGTCTGGCAAGTGGAGGTACTATAGATCGGAGTTCTTCTGGTGTCGTTTATTAGTCAAATTGCCCTTCTTTGTATTGCATCAAGAACTCTAAACCTTGTCGGAGTTGCCGAACCCCATACATGCGAGCAGTATTCAAGATTAGGTCGTATTTGGGCTTTGTAAAGAGTAGCTAATTTGGATGGAGAGAAATACTTCCGTGCTCTAAACAGAAAGCCTAAATTCTTTCCTGCTGCAGTTGCTATGGATGCAATATGTTCTTTCCATAGTAAGTCCTGGTATATCTTTATACCAACCAGCGTAATTAAGTTGCTTGCCTCTAGTATCTGATCATTCATTGTGATGGTTGAGTCGTAAGTTTGCCTCATGTTGTCTTGGAAGCGTTGAAATTAAAAAGATTCTTTCTTTCCCACTCGTCAACAATTCTCAAATCTTGATTGAAAGAAGCCGTTGGGGATCTTCTCTCCTCTTCCAGAATATCTAGCGATATGGGACGGTTGTGCGCTTTGTTCCAGTGCTGGTTGCTATTATCTGGAAAACCGTGTATCGGATTATTAGTGTTTTCGAGAAAAATGCAAAAATCTTAAAAGCACTACGCGGTTTTTCATATTTTGGGGTTAATTGAACATAAGAAACAATAAAAACCCTTTAAGCTTTTTATTTTGGACATAGACAATAGCCTTTGTTGTGCATAAATCCATTTTAAGTCAAGAGGTATAAAGAAGCTGGTACTGTGTATTAAAAATATGTTCCATGTTCATACACTTTCACACATACATGTACAAATTGTGTCGTAAACACATAAATGTTAAACGCTAAAAACACAATCACTTTGCAACTATATTTGTCAATATATGTGAATATTTGTTGTATTTGTCTTAACTAGATGTCAATTTCTATACAGGATGTAAACGTCTATACACAGTTTTTTAAAAAAATTAATTTTTCTAATCACTTTTAGTGGCCGTTCAACATCGTAACTGGTGTCACGATATAGGTAATTTTTATTCGTAAATTATAAGAATTTATGGCGCATCTTAAAACACCTTTTATTGATAGATTTTTTCCTCGTTATAGCGAAAGCACATTTTTTCTTAAATAAAGTAGATGATTGTTTATTGTAATGCATATTTAATAGTTCTCTTCTTAAAAAAAACTTGTACTTTCGCTTAAATATTTTCTGATCAGCATCTTCCTTTCTCTGCATTGTAAGATAATTAAAAAAAAACACCACCAAATTTAATTATATTTAAATTCTAAAGTTTTGTGTCGGTTTGTAGGGTGGTTTCAACTTAAAAAAAAGTAGATACGAATTTTAACAAAGTAGATATTATTGCATTATAAACTAACAAATAATGTTAATACTTAGATATAGATCCACCTTTAGCTTCAAGTCTTCGACAGTTATGAATATATGAAACGTGTTTGTTTATAGTGATAAAAAGAGCTTCCCTTAAATAGGTAATTGTAGATCTACCTAGTAATACGATATCCCACATACTTGAAAAATTTCATTAATAATTAAAGTAATAATTACTATGCAGAGAATTTAAAACACCTCTGGTTACATTTTTAAATTCTTCTAGAAATTTTCTGATATCAGTATATATCAATTAAAAACTATAAATTACATTACCATGCTTTAGTAAAAACATAAGAAATTCTAAAATTTATTAAAAAAGATTATTGAAATTAATTTTTAAAATAAGATATTAACAAATTACACAAATGGTGAGAATGATTAAATTTTTTTAAAAGGAATTGGGAACTTAACTTGCACAAGAAGGTGCAAGAAAAAATATACGAACAATAAAATCTACTCCAATAAACTTTAGTAAGCTTGTAATCCGTCTTCTCCTTTTTCTCTTCTGCAAACTACAGCAGTAAAAGCTGGATAGACTTGACATTGACACAAAGTATTGATTCATGCATTACAAACAAAATACAACTAAGGTTGCGTTGCTTCGTGATGAAGGCAATGCTGCCAGCGAACTCTGAAACGTCGTGATCCAGTTTGTTTTACATTTTTTAAGAGTTCGCTAGCTATTACTGATATGAGCTATCAGGGTATAGCTGTGGTGATGGTCAGGATTGATGATATCATTTGCAGGCTTCCTAGGTGTCCGTAGTCTCCAGTAGTAGTAGTCCCACGGGTCTCGGTGGAAAAGTGCTTCAGAAGAATTAACTGAGGATTGTGCTCTTTGATGTTCGTGTCATGAGAGCTTGTGACTCAAGATTCTTGTAATACTCTGGGCGTAGAAACGCCGTAGACGGATCGCTCAATATCTCTCGAGGATAAGAAGACTACTAATATCAACTACCGTAGACGGATCAGTGAGAATATATATGCCTGGTGTGTATTAACCATCGCCACTTGATTTTGGTGCGGTACGCGGTCAACAACTGCGGTGGATAAGAGAACTTAAGGAATAAAGGACAAAAATTAATTGAGTACGAAAAAGATACCAACAGGAAACAGACCAGAACTTACAATTACTCCAATAAATTTTTGTAAACTTGGAATTCTTTTTTTTTTACACTTCTGTAAATTGAATAGAACTCTTGCTATTGTTGTGCGCTCTTAGAGTATGGGAAGGGAAGACTTAAGTTTATAAGACATACTTGCCTGGACAACACACAATCCAAAATTATTAACAACCAGAGTGAAAGTTCACCAACGTTCGAAAACCAAAAGAACGGAAGATGGATAGACTTGATATTGACAAAAAAACAGTTACGGATTAGACGGCACCACAAATAAAACCTTTAGTGACCATGCATACAATACATTCGAAATAAAATTACAATTACAATAAAAACTATGGTGTACAAGAGAACTTAAGGAAAAGAGGAGACAGGAGTTAGATCAGAATCGTTAACAACCTACAGAATACACAAAAATAAAATTAAACAACAATACAGATATCGATTAACAAATGTTTTTAAAGCTCTAAACCCTAGACCCTTGGTACACGGCTAACAAGACAATCAGATCACGGAAAGAGTAGTAAGGCAAACTCAAACATTCTAAAACGAAACGACACATGGACGAGCCATAAAATAGAAACAATCAAATACCTGTATGAAACATATTTTTATAACAGACAACTTTAACATAAACTCGAAAATGAGGAACATCACAATAGATGAAATTAATAACAAACTCTCAAACATGACAATTAAAACATGCATCTCAGCAGACTAAATTTCCTAAATATTTTTTTATACCAATTCAGAACCATTCACACAACTGCATACCAGCTGCCAGAGAAAAGATATATTTCCAAAAAAAATGCGGACGTGGTAAAGTTAGCAAAAAACATAGGTCTAAGACCAATATGCCTACGTTATTTTATGCACCATTAATATGGTTATTCCATTCAGGTGACTCTGTGGTCACTTTTTTTCTTCTCAATCTTTTGTTGGAGCTGCATCCTGGACAATATCCATATCCCACATATGCAAGAGGCCTTAATAGTTGTTATTTCCAAAATACAACCTCTTTTAGTCTTCTCTATACCTTTATGGTTGTTCTTCTATTTTGTCCAGGTGACTATGTGGTCACTTTTCTTCATATCTTTTGTTTTTGCGCTGTGTTCTTGTTCTCTTGTATGTTGAAGTTTTATTGGACTCTTTCCATCTATAACTTTTTTTACATTCCTGGTACGTTAAGCTTTCTATTAAAATGTCCAATTTTAGCATACATAATTAGTAATCTCTAGTAACATACAAAGTTCACCGAAGCTTCTACATAGTTTCCAAGTATTCTTTAATCTATTAATTATTTGGTCGTTAATAAAATAATTTGTGCTGAGTCTATTAAAATAAATTCATTTATAAACATCATGGTGGTCGCTGGTAGCTATGGTATGATAAAATATATCTGAAAAAATTTAAAATTAGCACCAGGTTCATAACAGGCTAAATAGATGTATTCTATTCGATTAGTTTAAAGATGGTTGTGTGCTCAGGATTATTGAAGAGATATGAAATTTCTACATATTTATGTTATTATGTTATTGTTCAAAATCATTTATTATCAATTATTATTTAGAAACTATACTATTTTTTACCGCTAGATAGCGCCGACCAATAATTAATGTTTTCGACAAAAGAGTTGACTAAATAGGGGTAGGGTACAATTAGGCTATGGTAAAAAAAAGGCAAATTTGGGTAACCAGGACTGTATATAGGTTCATTTAAAAAATTAATGCCTTTTTATATTAATTCAATAAATAATATACGAATTGGATATACTGATATTAGAATCTTTGTAAATATGCATTTATTTAAGTAATTAATACATTTTTCCTCTTAAGTATGTTCTACTATTTTTCCATATGACATTCACTTTATTTATAAAATAAATTTAAAAATTTAACAACATATATAGTTGCTCGTTTATGCCTCATCTACATGAATGGACTCTTAGCACTTTGCCTATTGCACATTATTTGCATGTATATAGAGTAACATATTTTGGACTCTCCGAAACTGATTATAAAAACAATTTCCAGGACAATAAAAATGACGCTTTTTGTTATTTATTTTTTTGCAGATGTTGGAATGATCTTGTTGCAAACAGGCATGGTCAAACAAAATCTAAGCACCTGCCACAATTTTTTGTATGGTAGGCCCTCTTTTTCTATCGAGCTTACTTTACATAAATTATTGTTTATCAAAATGTATATTTGCGCAGATTTAATCAGAGGGATGATTAATTCATTGTAGTATCAACTGCTAGCCATTGTTAAGTTCTTCCTTAATAGAATCCTTTTGGGTGCTACTGTCCTAAAAGAAACGATACACATAATAGACACTTCTACCAATAGCTCTATTTACATAAACAGAAAATTTGTTATATTACGTTCTCTACAACTAAAGACAAAAGAATATTAAAAAAGAACATCGGTGATAATAATAATATAGGTGTTCCGTTTGAAAAATTTAAGTAAATTTTATTTAAGACAAAAATATGATTTTGTAAACAATTTTGACTGCTTCCAGACCGTCGGATATCAATATGTTACCCATCACGATTTTCTTTCTTATGCCTTTGAGTGTACTGAAAAATATAATCAAAATGACTAAATTATTTAAAAACTATGAGGTTTCGTGACGCCACCTGCATAAAAAAACAGATCTGGTGCGACGATTTTTCTAGTATACCCCTTTTACAACACCATAGAGGAGTATCGGTTCTATTAAAAAAATGGGCATCAGAGCTCCTGGTCTCCTAAGGGTACTGTTTATAACCTACTAACTATTTTGAGGTCAGTGTCTATAAGTTTCTTCCTTATGCCTGTTAATATTTATAGTTTTTGAAAAGGTCCGATAATCGTCTATCGTTTTATTAAGGTACATAAGGGAAAAAATCGATTGTCGGAATAATGCAACCAGGTTTAGCTTCAAATTTTCCTTTTATGCACTCATGCAATGTTAAATTTTCAGTCCACAAAACATAGTGCTGACCTAATTGTTCCCAATTTTATTTAGATTGACTCACTCAAGTTTTCTTAATGTATTTTGACTTCCTAAACACAAATCTGTTAAAGGTAAGTTTACCTGAGTACTAGCACGTTTGTTATTAATCACTTACTTGCAAATTATTGTTATTTTTGCAAAAAAATGCTTTTTTTATTGTTCTTTGGCGCTATAGACTCGAAAAGTACTGATTGGACCAGAACCAGTTTTCAATAACAGGTAGAGTGATTCCTGAGGAAGGTTTTAGTGTACCTATAATAATTTAGGGTTTTGTGTAAATTGGATGAAATACGACGATATTCGTTCAACATGTCGGAAAAAATTTAGCCGAACTGGAGCTATTATCGAAAACGCTGCCAAAACCTTTTGGGTCGCGTATGATAAAATAATAAATACAAGGTGGCAATATGTAACTGATTGGTTTGCATCTTGAATGTTTGTTACTAAAAATAAAATACGTCAATTTTTTTCTTCGTTATACTTTAATGAAACTAAGAAATTATGTATGAAAAATAATATCAGACAAATGTTCGCCTTTAGAAGCCGCGCAAACCTTTTCCATCACTTTTTGGTAGGGTTCCAGAGGAATACTTTTAAACGTTTGCGTAATATTGTTCTTCAGCTGATCTACATTATTTGCTTTGTTGGCATAAACCCTATCTGTTAAAAATTCTATTAAAAAGAAGTCGGGGGCTGTTAAATCCGGTGATCTTGGTGGCCAGACGACATTACCAAATTGAGAAATTAAACGTCCCGGAAAGATTGTTCACAGAAGATTCATTGTTTCCATAGATATGTGGTAAGTTGCTCCGTCCTGCTGGAACCACATGTTTTGCAGATTAAATGATTAGATTTGAGAATCCAGAAAGTTTTGCACCATACCACGGTAGCTCTTGCTTCAATGACACCTCTGTACCAAATATCGGACCAAAGTCTGACTCGACGAGAATGTAGTGGTCGTTCATGGATGAAGTAAGGGGTTCTGTAATGCCGAGATACTGCATTTCTGCTTATTAACAAATCCGGCCATATCGAAGTGGGCTTCATCGCTTATTATCATTTGTCGGTAAAAATTGTTATTTTGGGTATTAAGCGGCAATATTGCATGACTGTGTTGGTGACTTTCATGGTCTCTAGGCTGTGCTTCATGGGTTAACTGAGTTTTGTATGGCCGCAAATACAAGTCTTTTAAAATAGTGCGTAATGACGTGCGATGTGAGAACGATGTTTGGTAGACGTCTCAAGGCGCTCCAAAACACTTTCACGAACTCTCTCTATATTTTCCGCAGTACAAACAGTTCAAACACGGTCATAGAGAGTACTACTCTAAAGGAAACAAGCTGTCTGAGCAAACGATCAAATTAACGAAGAAACAAATTTAATTACTGCAATAAATCAATGGACGTAAAGGCAATTACAACCTGCATGAAAGTTGTCGAATTTACTTAAGTGATAATATACAAAAAATTTGGGAACAGTTCAATGATAATCATGAAAAAAAATAAAGTTTCTTATAAGCTTTATAAAAAATATTTCCAAGAAAACTTAAACAGTTTTTTGGGCATCCCAGAATGAACACTTGTTCCTCGTGTGATGAGTTTATGGTAGAAAAAACTGGTTTAAGATAGAATCATTTACGGACTTTACTGAAAAAGCAACACAATTACAACATATAATAATTTACATAAATTAAAATCTGCTTAATTTTATGAAATCAAAAATCAAGTCGCATTCAAAGTAGACATAATTCTACCATAGAAAGTATTACAATCGATTTCCAAAGAAAACTTCATTTTCCGAATATAACAACGAATTACAAGAGACAGCTGAACTATAATTGATTCAATATACATGTACTGTCAAATGAAGAGTCCGTATTCTACAGTTATAATGAAACTATCTTCAGTTATGCTACAGCCACGAAGACTAGATATCTAGTCTTCGTGGCTACAGCTTTGAATAAATTGATGTGGTTTATTCCTACATGGAGTGTGACAGAAACATGACCTTTATTAACCAAAAAGTAAAAATTTAACTGCCTGATGAGTGTTTCATTCCAGTACTGAATAAAGTTTTGGTGCAGTTCTGTTTGATGATCTCAGTTAGAGTTTGGTGACATTCTAGTACTAAACTTGAAGTAATATGTGGTCTATTTAAGGTCAGTAGTGCTTGTCGGCAGTGTGTTTAAATATTTACATTCCTTTCTGTGATGTTCCTATTGATTACTTCTTTTGCAGCTATGGTTATGCCTATGAGTTCTGACTGAACCACACTTGACAAGCCATCCATAGCACATTTCATTTTTAGGCTCAAGATATCGAGTAAATTCCACATCACAAACCTTGCTGTTTTTGATGCATCCATGTAGGCGCTCAGAGCGTTCACTATGTTGGGGTCTGCTGTCTTGTCTGTTAATATTATCTAGGGTTTGTCAAAGACAAATCTTGGTACGACGGCATCCGTGTCTGCCTTTAAGAGTGGTATCGCCTTCAGCGATTCCCTCCACAGACTGTTCCTATGGGTGCCGGTCCCTACAGTGGGTTTGATACCAACCGTGTGAAAGCGTACCATGGTCATCAATGCTAACTCCTTTCAGTCCTTAACAAATATATCAAGGGGGGTGAGTCCAACTATTACTTCCATTGCCTGGTCGGTGTGCTTCGCATGCTCCTTACGAGAAAACATGCTGATCTTTGGATTTGGTTTAATTTTCTAATAACTGTTGTTTGTTTTAATTTAGGCCACCACACAACAGCACCGTATGTTAGCATAGGTCTTATGATTTTCATGTAGATCCACATGGTGACCTTGGGGAATAATCTCCAGGTCTGTCCTATGGTTCGGCGGCATTGCTGATAAGATATAAATGCTTTTTTAACTGCGCTTTAACTTGGGTGGGTTCATTTAAATAAAATTGGCGAACAATTCGGTCTCGCGCAAGCACTAAAGGTATAAGAGAGAAAATCATGGTTGAACCTCGTATTGAAATCCGACGGTTTATTCCTTAATGTGGCTTAAACTATTTTTAAAAAATATTAAATGTTGTTGTATAGCTTAGTGTTTTTATATGTCTGTGTAATTTAGATTTGCAATTTACTGATTGATATCTTTAAAATATTCAGTGGCAATACTTTATTGTCTTTAACTAAGAAAAGAAACTAATTTTTGCATTTTACCGCACTTACTACACTAGGATCTACATAAAATAGTTACGTGGATTCAGTATTCAAAAAATATATATTTTAATTTATGAATTTCTGTAAGGTGCTTATAGATGATTTGATTGATTTTGGAAATTTCTTTGGATTGGTTTGTTTAGTTCTCTCTATATTGAGCATGATAGCATGTATTTCAATGATAGAAAGTGATATATTTCTTTGCATGAATTTCGATTTAATGTAACAAATGAAAATTTGTATGCTAGATGTGCGTCAACTGAGAACTTTTGGATGTTCAAAAGAAAACAATAATCTCTATAAAAAAACTCCAATGGTTTCACTGAATTTTAAAAGCCTGTATTCACATATTTCCTGTTAGTATGTGAAATACATTATTGATTACATAAATATCATTAAAAAGAACGCACCCCTGCGTTAGTAAAATTGTATAACTGTTAAATATCAAAGTTATTCTGTAATCATTAGGGCTTATAAAATTCAACACCTTGGTGATAGACATCAACTGCAATGACAAATGAATCTAGTGATATTCGTAGATAAAAGTTAAATTAGGATAGAATTTTTGCAATATAGCTTAGGAAAATACGTAAGGTAGGTAGTTAGTTGTAGTGCGGAACAAGAAATTAGTCTTTTATTTTTATTATTGGTAATACAAAAGGTTTATCTAATATAATAAAAATAAAGTTTGTTTTAACAAAGATGATTCCCGCCACGTTTCACACGCTTTGACGTGATCTCGAGTACTTGTTGTTGCTTTTTAACTTGCTGTTCTACATATATTTTTCTGTTTTTTTTTTTTCTTTTTTTTTTCTAATCTGTAATTATCAATATTTTAACTAACACATGACAGCATTTCTCCTCATTTTTAAGTAAATCCTTAGAAGGTTTATTTCTCTTCTATTTGTGTCCTTTGTCATGTCTTTAAGTGTGATGAGGTTTCTGGCTATTGGTTAATTCTGAATTTTTTATACATATTTCTATGTTCTTTGTTTTGTTTTATATCTTTAATCTTATCTGAGTATTTGTAATATCTTTATCGCTATGTTCAGTTTTTCTAATGGATGTTAGTGGTGATCTTAATAAAATACTTTTACTACAGCTTAACTAATTATTACAGGCTGATTTATCTCATTGTTGGCACTAATCGGATAAGAGTTATGAAGGATTTTAAGATTTCAGGTTGCCTTCGTAGATAGATAGAGTGTTTCCATTGAGAAATGAAGGCTAAAAAAGCACAGGAGTGGTGGAAAAAATCACTGGACAAGTGACAAGCCATAGTCTTCATAAAAGACACTCGGCGAAATTGACTGCAGAGCTGCTGTCACAAGACATCAGTCGATATTGCCAAGAGGAGTAGGAAACTCATTTCATATCCTATACCAATGTGAAGTGCTTACAAGAAAGTGGTATCTGGTATTGTACTATGATATGGTGCTCCAAGTTATGTGGAGAGGCTACTGTACAGGCTATTAAGTCTCATTAAGAGTGCAGGGCTGGACAAGGTGCTCTAATCCTATTCTAGAGATAATGGGTGTTCACAATAGATCTGTAAAGGTCGCAGTGATACAGGCTAACAGCCAACCCAATGAATATCTATGTATGTATCTGCCTGTCAGAGGTCAAACATCTAAACTCATTCTAATTTCTACTACGTACATTTATTATTATCACAGGTCTTCTGATGCATTCCAAAATAAAGTATGAACTTATTGATAAGTATGGTAGGTATTAACTAAATTAGAATGAGAAACCATGATATTTAAAAAGAAACAGAAGGAAATATGTATATAATTAACACAATAAGATTGTAAATTGTAATCGATTATAGTTACCTATGAAAGACACAGAAAGAAGGTCATTAGAAAGCGAACAGAATATTTACGAAGAAAAACATAATGGAGAAGCAGAAACTAGAGGAAACTAAAAACAATCTTTAATTAGAAGGAAAAAAGGTAATATAGTACAAGTGAAATGGAAACTAAAAGGAAGAGATGATAGTTTATGTGGTCATCACAGGCACACAGATCCTAACCTAGACATAATTAGAAGACGAATGAATTAGAAAATAAAAAGCAACAGAACAGAGGAAAACTTAGATTAAAATTGCGAAGTCATGCCAACAACAAGCTAGGATAAATAATAAGTTATCGCTTCTAAGTTGACCAATCCTCTTGTTCAACTACAGGTTTAAAATATTTGGATCTATAACTACTCAATGTTAACCGGCCATAGTGAGAAACATTGGTTTTGGAACTGCTTTATTCTTTGTCAATGGTAAATGAAATCCATCGCACTTGATTCCTGCCGCAAAAAAATATAGTCATCATAAACGTTCCTGCTGACGAAACCGTTTTTTCTTCTATGGAATTAAAGATATTGTGTGGTTAGACTGGCCCTTGTTTTTTTTTAATATAGAAGCTTTTTGACACACAGTCACCGGTCGTACTGCAGGCCTATTGTATTTCTTTCATTGGTTTATGTCGCTCACTCCAGGACTTTGGTATACTCTAGTAGTTTGTATAGGTATAGAAGATGGGTGCCATAATTTGTGAAAGCTCTCTAAAGTCTTCAAAAATTGACTGCCCTCTGCTATTCAGTACCTCGCAATGGTATAGTATGTGTTTAAGTGTTTTAAGTTCCCTGCCGCATAATCTGCAGCTTGAGTCTCCATTAAACTGACCCATGGTTTACAGGTGTCCCGTGACAGGTGCGTGGCCCGTTAGGAATCCTGTAATGATTCGTAGCTGATTCTTGCTGGCTATACGAACTGTTTCAGCTCTTCTGATACATACCTGTTCAATATAGATTCTGGCTCTGGACCGTACTTTTCAGTAACCCTAGCTGGATCTGGACCTTAAACTATTGTGGCTGATCCTTTTCTTGAAATTTGATCACCCAGTTCATTGCATTGTATTCCTCTGCGTACTGGCATCCACACTTGTTTGAAACTGTTATCTTCCGCCTGGATATTGAGTTATATTTGGCATTCGTGTACCAATCTGGAGATCATTCGTGTATTGGAGACTCCAATAATCGCCTGACTATTTGCTCATATGTTGATTTGCTTAGATTTATGAGCCTTCAAAATATTTTCTCTTGCGCATTGCACGATTGCAAATACTTCTGCTTGAAATAAGATGTATATGTTCCCTAAGGAACAAATTTTTTGACGTAGACCTGCATTTGTACCAGGTTTCAGTCGAAACTTGGATTGAGTGCCCCCATTTTGCCATTCCTTATGTTGATATATTTCTTCCTGGAATGTTTTCTTAGGCGGGTATTTAGGAAGCATGTGTTCTGATTTCATCTCCTCGATATCTCAAATTTTTTGCTTTATTTTGTTGTTTCCTGATCTTACAAAAATGTTGCTCCGATTTTCTTGCAGCCTGTAGAAGCCCATATTTGCCTCTCTCTTCAAGGTCTAACAGGACTTACATTGTTGTTTTTGGATTGCCTGTCAGAGATCCAATTGTGCCAAGGCAAGTCTTTGAACATTGCTTAGCTTGATGATGGCATGGTATCTTCGACTTTCGGTTTGATGTATTATCAAAACGGACTAATTGACAGATCGCACTTACTGTAATATTTGACCTTTTAAATAAAGATTCTAGAGTTTGTTAAAGAAGATTTATTCAGTATCTGACCATTTAATTACCTAATAATAACAGAATTGTTATATAATCATATAAACTAAGTCTGTTAAAAAAATATCACTAAAATTTTGGTCAGTTTACACATTATATCATTTTTAAACATAGGTAACTATTATATTCTCAAAAAGAGAAATTTTTTTAAATATATGTTAATGTAATTAAGCGTTTTCAAGTCTAAAATGTACATAAAAAATGTTGCTAGAACCAACAAGGTTGTAGTAAAGCACGTATGTGTTATTCTTGTTTGTTGATGAAAGATTTGTGCTTCTTGATGTATTGAAAATGTTTTTTATGTGTGGTTCTGGCATGCTTTTCGCATGTCTGTGTAGTATGCTGAAATAGGCGTTAATTTTTTTGTTGTGAGTGTTTACTACTCTCTTTTTGGTGAAATTGAATGGATGATATACTTTATTAAACACTTTTATTTTCCAAACGGTTACCTTCGGCTCGTAATTAAAAACGCGCGTTGTAAATATTAAAAACAATTCAATAAGAAGTCATTCTTGTACATACAGGTACCTAGGTCTCATTAAAAAATTAATACGTATATAAATAAAAGCTGCAGCATACAAATTTTCAATGATTTATACGGAAATAATATTTGCTAGATTGACTCGTAATTTACAGATGACCATCATCCTGCTCCTACTTTTACTCCGCCGGAGTTGCCCAAGCGAGTTCATATCCAAGGTATACTTTATCAAAATATGAATTAAAATTCATATGTTTTACGTTTTATTAGTTATCTTTTAGTGTATGTCCATTTGTGAATAAACTTTAAACTCCTGGAGTTGCTTCCTTAGATTTTATCTGAGATATTTCTGTTTTAAATACCCACCAGTAAACACGACAACTTTACCTTTTCAAGATCAGTTGCAACGTGATCTTATCACTTATAAATATTTCCACTCTTTTTATTTTTAATAAAATAGCCTTTACCAATTCGCTTTATCAGAATAAGACAAAATCGTAATGAGTTCCATTTATCACACACTTTTTGTCATAAAATAAATAACACAATTTTAATATTTTTAAAAGATATCAATCGCAAACTGATTATCCGCTGTGTTACTCACCAATAAACGAACGTAAAATCAAATAAGTATATTTTGCTAGAAATACTAGTTATTGTATAGCAAATGTGGTGTACCTGCCTGCCAGTTATTTCCTAGCAACTTTCGAAAAACTCGGCAACTACAAATTGCTTGATTTTTAACCGTAGCAATATCCAAATGTAAACAAGAAAGACAGGTTTACAGACAACAAAATTTGCTTCACAATTTCGTACGTGCAGCACAAATATCTTTTTTTATTGTCTACACTGTGTCATTGTGTATTTTCTGCACATTAATAAACATCTATTTAGGTACGCTTCCCATTTAACGAAGAGGAGTTTAAGAGAGATGTTAAAAATAATAGATTTGGTACAAGAAGTAGAGGATAATAAAAACTGTTAAAGAATTTAACTGAAAATCTATTAGGTATTTTTTTACTTATAGGTTCTTCAAGTTTTAGAATAAATCTGTAGTGATATTCGGTTTTTTAAGAATGTTCCATTACCATCCGAAGAAACACATTTGTTAAGTTTTTCACGACAATTTACATTTTTTTAATATATTTTCCTAGTTTTTTTGTATATTTTTTTCACTTTCTCTTTTATTTTTATTTTTGTGGTTACACTAAGGAATGCAATCCCGATCTCACGGGATTTCGATCTGCTGTTTACAAACTAATCCTTCACTTGAAGAAGCATTAGAAGAAACTCTGCGGGCGTCTAAAAGTTATTTAACACGTGTATCCAGAATTACAAACTTAGATAAATTAGAATCAGTAATAAAAAAAGAAATGGGTTTATTGGAGTGTAGAGGTACAAGGGGGAGATTCTTGCAGTTTGCATATAAATGCTTAGTCACGCTGTTGCCAACCAGTCGAAGAGGGCATTCTCAGCAGCTTGGTACATTGCAACATACATTAGATGCCGGGTAGCAGATAGTACCTACTCTTGATACACTTTGTTTTTAAAGAAGTTACTTTCAAAATCACCCGTAACTAATTTGAGCTATACTTACTTTTGTTTTGATTATGTGCATGGTGGTAAAACTGTTAGTTAGTTAGTAATATTAAAGGATAAAAGATTTTATTTTAACCTCACTATCACAAGCAAGCAGTTTTCATTGTATTCAGTAATGTGACTCTTTTTTTTTTAATTTGACGAGATCCCGGAAATATCGGGATCACGCGGGATCGACATTTCTAATCTCGAGGGATCTCGAATTTATGATCTCGAGTCGGGATTGCATTCTCTAGGTTACACCATATTTTTTTAAAAGATTTTATATTATTTTTACTGGTTTCTATATATTTTCCAGTTTTGCATATTTAAAAAAAAGTTATTTCGTATTTGGTATTTGATATGTCCAATTGTTCACATTCTTTTTTCTTTGTGCTTTTTTCGTGTTTTGCACAATTTTTCCTATTTAGAATTGGTAATATAAAATATAAGATTCTTTGTAAATATTTCAAAAACCAATAAGCTCATAACAAGACACTATGAAAGAATTAAATTTTCTACAAAAAGTTATTGTTGTATTTTTTTATCTTCGAAATGAAAAACGTTTACTTAAAGTTTTTAGTTTTATTAATTTTTTAAATTCCTTCTGGGTTTTTCAAAGTTTTCGGAATGTATTTTTTTATATCTTTAATATTGATTTTTTGGTATTCTTTCGATCCAGCATGTTTTTTGTCTCTTGTAGAATTTCTTTGATTTTTCTATTTGTCGTAGTTTTACGACATCGTGCAATTGTTTTCTCTTTTTTGCATTTTTTCCATTTTTTCACCCTTTTCTGATATTTCATTATTTTTTCTATTTTTTATATTTTTCAATATCTTACGATCTTTAGAATTTATTATAATATTATAAATTTTCCACGATTTTGTTTTGAAGTGGTCACGATTTTTTTGTATTTGTAATTTTTCATGTTTTTTCTTATTTGTACGTTCTATCTTGATTTTTTCTGTTTTTTTTTTCTATTTGTATGTTTTTGCATGATTTTTTTCAATTTTTTGAATCTTATGAATTATTTACGTTTTTTTTTTTTGTAAATTTACAAACTCGACCATTTTTTCCATTCTTTGCCATTTTCGCAATTTTACATTTTTGAGATATGTAGACATCAATAAAAATTGATTAGTTTAGTTTTCATTTTTAAAGCATTTTTCAGTGGAAGAAGATACCAAAGAAGAATTTTAAAAATGTATTTTTTACAGTTTCTATTACATTGACATCAGTCAAATTAGAAGAATCTTTAAAGCACATAAAGGACCCTTCTGCAAACCTATAGTTATTTATGAACTGTTTCAATTAACTTTAGGTAAACTGTTATCTACGTATCCTCTGCAACGAAAATATTAGGATGAAGAAAAAAATAAAATTTTCGTTCCATATTTTGATTATTTTAAATCAAATTATATTTAGGACGTTTTTAATCATACCTTGATTTAACATGACAAGTAACGACAAGTAATGACCAATTACGACAAGTAACAAGTAAATACAAGAATCGACGAGTAACGAAAAGAAACAACCATTGAGTGAGTGTCTTAGTTGAATCAAGATATGATCAAAAACGCTGACTAACCACTAATGCAACTGTGGCTGAGACGGTTAAAGGCGCTACCAGGTATAGGTAGAGGTAGAGATCTGCTGACATTTTTTCGATTTTACCTTAATGTCAATTCTTGTTTGTCTAATTTATAAATTTCAAAATACCTCTTCTACTCTTATGAAACCCGTTTTTTAACACGCTTTTATTAACTTCACCTGTATGTATGTATGTTTGTTTGTAACTCTCCACTCCGCGGCTGCTGCCTCGGATGAGTCCCGTACAGGGTTGCCATTAGTGGGGATTTTTCACCACATGTGGGGAAAAGTTCAACAAATGAAAGCAGTGTGGTGAAAAAGTGGGGAAGTGGTGATATTTATTCTTTTACTCTCTTCCATTAAACTTTCATTTTAATAGTGTAAAATGTAAATTCAGATACCAATTAGGTAATTTGACTTTTCTAAAATACCATTCAAATTCCCTCTTAAACAAGTATATGTTACAATGGATTTAATGGATTAGACAGATAGATAATTCATTGGGTTGGCTCTAAGCCTGTATCACTACGACCTTTATAGATCTATTGTGAACACCCATCATCTATAGAATAGGATTAGAGCACCTTGTTTAGCCCTGCCTTCTTAATGAGACTTAATAGCCTTAACAGTGGCCTCTCCACGTAACTTGGAGCACCTGGTTCCTCGTCTCATAATACCAGAAACTGCGTTCTTGGAAGGACTTCACATTGGTATAGGACATGAAATGCGGTTTTCTCCTCCTCTTGGCAGTATCGACAGATGTCTTCATCTGCTAAGTTTCGCTAACTCAACTCATGTGTTTTCTGAGTCGACAATGTCCTGTCAAGGGAATGAAAATCCTTTTGAAATCGTTTCGCCTTTGTGAAAGCAGCTTTGCAGTAAACTTCGCCTTTTATGAAGACTTCGGCTTTTTGCTTGCCTGGAGATTTTTCCTACCACTCCTGGTCTTTTCTAGCCTTCATTTCTCAATGGCTGCCTTTCTGAATGCCTTTTTGAACATGTTAGCAATCCCGCCGAATGGTTCCAGGCCAATCATTGGGATATTAGCTCCCGCTCCGGCGAACTCATCAGCCTTCTTATTGCTTACGATCTCCGTTGCACAGTGTTGTATGGCCATAACTTCAGCATGAAACACTGTAGCATAGACTTAGTTGGACCTGTATCCTGTGTCTTCTACTATATATACCCGACCCTGTACCGTTCTTAGTCTTTGAGCCATTGGTATATTAGACTGACTCCCCTTGAATTGAGAGCCATTGTTATATGAGTCCGTTTCCAGTAATTCCACTCGAAAGTTTTTCGCAAAGTTATGGATTACCATGAAAGAAAGTAAATCCTCCTCACAGTGACTTCGAGATGTTAATAGAATGTTTTTAACTACTTTTTGTTTTAAATTTCTGATAAAAGATAAACATAATGACACGGAAAAGTATTGTCTAAATCACCAACCTACCTTATTTGACATGATTCATCATCTAGTGTAATTAATGAGTTGAAAAAAGTACAATTGTAAAAAAATTAAATCCCAGTAGAAGACTGCTAAATGAATCATGTTATAGATGCAATAGTGGCACATTTATATAATATAATTTATTTATTTACAGTGGCGCAGAGAAACCTAAACCATCGAAATAGTACAATAAATATGGCCAACATGCTTAATTCTACTAAACAAGTCAATAAAGTCAAACCTAACATTACTAGATCAGCCAATGATAACATGGCAGAATATAATAATTCCAGGTACAGTATTTTTTTTATTTAATGCATGTAGCCATACAACACGTGAAAAAAGTGGTTTTAAATGTGATTTTAAGTTAGTAAAAAGCATACATTGGCCAAAGATGAGAATACAAAAAAAATATTATTTAATTTTAAAGAGTTGAGTTTTTTACTTGTATCTTTTTAAACAAATCTTATTCAGCTGGTTTCCCAGTATTTATTTTTGGAAGCATAGTTTTCTTATGGCAGGTTAAGTGGAGACCTAAGAATTCCGAAAAACTGAAAAAACGATCCAAAGAGCCTAACGATCAACGTTTTCTCATATTTCCTTTAAAATAAATTTAATAGATTATATTGAAAAAACTTTAAGTAACTTTTAATGTTAAATATTAAATTTTTTTTTGGACAAATTTTAGCGTTAATTAGCATATATTACGTCTTCTTGGTCAAATAAATAATGCTTCAAAGCGTTAAAAAAGCTATGCTTCCCTTCGTCGGTCATTCATTTTAATAATTGATCATTACTCACGAATACAAAGAATTATAAATGATATATTCTTTGGTTTATATTTTGCTCTAAATGTATTGAGTATTTAAAATGTGTCACAGTTTCAGATATATCCCCATGAACTTAGAACATTTTCTTACTTTAGAATTGGTTATAATTCTATGAAATCCAATATTTTGAACCAAAATAAAGCATTTTTATCAAACTTCTGGAAGCAGTGTTGTACTTTTGAAGTATTTTATAATTAATGTTCTCTTTACAAGTTCATCAACTTCTTCATTGCCATGTTAACATGAAATTCAAATCATTTTTTAATGTTGGTTTCTTCTGAATATCGAGAGACTAATGGAGGTAATGGAAGTATATTCGACCAAAGGAATATAACTTCTTACATTTCCTTCGCTACTAGAAATAATTTTCTACTCTCATGTCATTCTATAAAATTTGTATTAATCTGAAGCTTTCATTGATAGATTTTCACTTAAAGTGGTGTCTTAGGCATCGGTTAAGTTGCTTTTATTATATACTTTAACCTTTAAGACCCCTTGCAAACGAAGGAAGGACTGGAAACCTTAAGACCAGTTTGATATTAAGACAAGCAAGTTTCTGAACCTAAAGAGGTTAGAAATGCCTTATAAAATAGTCAAATAATAGTAGTTATTTTGAAGAAGCTTTCACTTTCTCAGCATTATTGGCCTGTAAACAGTCTTCAATATGATTGATACTAATCAGTAAATCTTTTATATTATTGTGTAAATCATATATTAATCTGAAGTTTTCATTAATAAATAACCACATAAAATTTTATCTTCAACATGTGATTAAGTTCTTATTCTCCCAAACGACCTATTCAATTCTCTGTTAAATTTTGTTTTATCGTGCAAAATTCCATCCTTACAAAGAAAAGAAGTCTCGTAGTACATCTAAACTCGTATTATTCTTTCAAATTAGCTATCCAGTTTTCTATTCTTCCTCTAAAGCTGCTATTTCTGTGTACTTTACGACACATTACCATGCAAAGTAAGTACTAGAAATTCCCTTAACGGACTCATCTAGACCATTTTGATATCAAGAACATGACAAGCATATTTCTGAATTTGCAGAAGTTTAAAATGCCATCTTAAATAGTCAAACAACAGTACTTACTTTGAAGTATTATTGATCAAAAAACAGCCTTCACTACGATTGTAGTGATTTCATCCCTACAAAGAAAAGAGGTCTAGCGGGACCTCTTAAAATTTATTATTGTATATTTTCCGTTTATGAACCTTGTAAACAAGAGAAGTACCTACTAAAAATGCCGATGACGTACTCCTCTAGGCTTTTTGTTATCAAGAAAATGATCCTTACCAATAAATCATTTCTATTATGCTGTAAATCATATATTAATCTGAAGCTTTCGTGGATGAATATCAACTTGACTGGTATCTTAAACATAAGATTAAGTTCTTCTTGCAAATTACCTATCTAGTTTTTTATTCTATTTTGTTGTAAAGTTGTTAGGATTAAAATATTGAGAGCAAAAATTAAGAGTGAGTAAATGATGGTATTATTAAAATGTTTGATCTCTTCGATATTGATCATTATTGATGAATAATTATTATAATTTACAAGTGCCTTTAAGAAAATTAAAAAATCAAATCATATCTACAACAAACTTTACTTACCTACTCTATTCTAACACTAACACACATTTACTTAAGAGGATACAATTAGTAGAAGTAAAAATGTACTTAGGATATATATAAAAACAGCAATATGCGGTTTTCAGAGCACCGGAACAAGAGACTACATCTTACGCCGGCTATCACCTAGCTTATGAAGTAAAAAAACTCATGTACGCTTAGCAATTAATTATTTTTATCTAATTAAGTGTTGCTTGATTTGCCTGTCAAAGCTTTGCACTAAGAATGGCAACTAATGGTATTCTTTTATATTAGAAATTTTAGATGAGTATTATTTTTATAGTACCAACCAACAGTTTAATGGAGTGACCCTAATTTTAAGGGAATCCCACTATAAAAACACAGAAAGTATTGTGTAAATATATCTATTTAGTCAACTTCTATGAAAATTATGTTTAAATAAGTTGATATGTATGTATAAATAATCGTATAACATGGATTTTGAACAATAACATAATAAGAAATATAGAGTAAAATTTTAGAATTGATCTATCTAAATCTATAAAAAAAAATAAGTTAGGGTTAGTTTAACTACACGCCATCTAATGATATTTATGTGAAACTTAGATAAACCGAGTTACTCCATCTGTTGGAGGTCTCAAGTTGATTCGCATATAACGATGCATTTGTTGACTAACTATAATAGGTATAAGTGAAACAGTAAAAAAATAACGAGTGTTTTGTCATTCCATTAAATTTCACAAATTAGATTTTAAAAATAATAGTAGGTACAAGTAGTTGGATTGTTATGCTAGTTTTTACTTTTTTATGAAATGTTAATATAGGTACCTAGAGCAACAAAGCATGCTAAATGCAGCATTATACGAATTAGTATAAAAGAAAATATAATAGAATAATGAAGAAGTAAGAGTAAGATTAAAATTTGGTGTATATGTAGGTATATCTAACGATAAAAGAAGTGAATATCTATCACAAGAAAAAATTTTTGTATGACAAATCTACAAGAGATGCCCGCATTATCCCCTAAGAGATCTTTAAAAGGCTATCAACACAAAGGAAGTGGCTTTATATGCGTTAATACAGGGTTTGCCCGGAAAGTAATAGGACTGATTTTCTTCCGCTGCGACTGTACTTCGGAGCGTGCGCCCATACCGACTGGATTCGGTACTTTCGGTAGAGGGCATTCCTAGCTAACGATAACGAACGAGCGGCTAGTCAGTTCCCGAAGAGTCTGGACAGGCATTCTGTGAGTGGTGCAAGCCGAAATGCAGCGTTCGTTAGAGCAGAGGTACGCGATTAAATTCTGTGTGAAACTCGGTAAATTTGCGACAGAGACGTTTGATATGAACAAGCCGGCTTACCCAGATGTTGCTTTAGCAAGAAGTGGTGTGTTTCGGTGGCACCAGCCCTTTTTGGAGGGCCGGGAAGAGGTCACCGATGAAGACCTTCGACAAACACCGACAATGTGACTCGTGTGCGCAAATTTTTGAATTCAGACCGTCAACTAAGTATTCGTTTTATAACCCAGATGTTAAATTTTCCAAAATCTGTGGTTGATGACATTGTGACAGAGCATTTGAACATGCGCAAGGTGTGTGCGAAGATGGTCCCAAAAGTACTCACTGGCGACCAGAAATTGCGGCAAGTGCAAGTGTGCCAAGAAAATTTGAACATGTGTGAAAGTGACCCCCTATTTTTGAATAACGTAATCACAGGTGGCAAGTCATGGATCTTTGAGTATGATCCCGAGACAAAGAGGCAATCTTCAGAGTGGCATACGCCGGCGTCTCCTGGCCCAAAAAAGGGAAGAATGAGCAAATCCAAAGTGAAAACTGTGCTCATTGACTTTTTTGACATCAAAGGCATCGTTCACCATGAATTTGTTCATCCTGGACAAACCCCTACAGCACAGATGTGGCTTTCCCGATTTTTTTTTAGTTTCCCCGCCTAAAAAGGCCGATGAAAGGCAAGCATTTTGAGACGACAGAGCATACAGCATACACCGCGGCTCTCAAGGCTATTCCGGAGAATGCTATCCTTGACGCCTTCAATGCTTGGAAATCGAGCTTGCAGCTCTACATCGAAGCAGAAGAAGCCTATTTTAAAAGTTTTTAAAGATTTGTAACGTTTGGCTGAATAAGTTTTTTTAAATCGACTCAGTCCTATTACTTTCCGGACAATCCGCTGTAGATGTACATGGAGCATTCGATAACACCTCATATGATTCTATTGGCGTTGTCGCAACAAAAATGGATACAATCCATGCTAAGCACTAGGAATATAGTTATCTATCTTGGAGATTAATCAACTATCTGCTGTGATCAATGGTAGTTGATGCCCTCATGGCAAATCTTAACAGAGAAGGGTTCCGTGATCTGGGCTACGCTGACGATTTACTTATTGTTGATCGCATGCAAAGTGTCTAATATCTCATAACTACTTGGTGCTTGAAGAAAGTACAAAATGACACTCATTTCATTGACCAACAAAAGGAAATCAATGATTCAACGTCATGTTATGAATAAGTGACACTTTCATCCTCATGCCGTAGGGTTTTTGGGAAAACATGAGGTCTTCAAACTAAAATGATCTATTCGTCATATCTAACAAAAAAAAAAACGCAACAAAAGGCAACAATAGAGTTGCCAAAGGTAAAAACACTCGATGCTTGTATATGGATCACTGGTGCATTAAGATCATGTTCTAGTGCGTCCTTGGAGGTAATTCTAGACCTTCCTCCTTGCATTTACATGTAACGAGGATTGCCCTGGAAAGTGCCTGTAGGTTAACAAGGACTGAGTTTAAGTGTGAGTTAACAGAAAACGAAATCGGTCAACTTACAAAAGGAGCCCTCACCTATTATACTGACCTCCGTGCAGCTTACTGGAAAAACACCCCACGCCAAAACAACAGCAAAAAGGTTAATACGGCCTTCACTGCGCTACTATAAATTACTCTTAAAGCTTCATAAACTCACAGGAGACTGTCCACTGAGGGACCATCTCTGTTAGATGGACAAAGTAGACAGTGGAACATACAGATTCTGTGAGTCTGCAAATGAAACGGCTGAACATTGTATTATCTGTAACGGCTGAGTAATCGTTAGCCAACGAAATAAATATCTGGGGCAGGTCTTGTTAAAGCCTGATTAGGTTACAAACGTATATCCTAAGACTTATTCAAAAGTCTATACCTTATGTACTCATAATTAGATGTAAGGCATACACAAAAGATCTCTTAGGTCGCAGTGTAGTAAGGTCATCTGGACCAATCGACCTTATAATCTACAATCTATAATCTACAGCAGTAAAATAGCTTGAAATTTTAATCAAATATGTACTTAAATAATTGAATAGATCTTTTGTGAATTCAATATAATTTAAAAGGATACAACTTCAAAGTTTCTTTTATGTGCTTTTACTTTTTAAACTTTTGTAATACTTACGTAAGTATATATCTGAGCACAGAATAAATAACACGAAGTAGTGACACTGTTCTGACCTTGTGCCTTAACTTAAGTATAGTGCCTTACTTAAGTAAGAAGCTGTGTTAAATATCAAATTTTTAGCATAAGTCGGGTTCCAAAATTCGTTTTTGATTTAAAGTAATTTACTCAATATATGCAATTTTATGGTCATTTTTCATGCGTGGAAAAATGTGTGATTTCCCCAAAATCGTACAGTATCACTACTTTCTATTAGCTATATTGTAATACGAAATTTTCTACTTTTTGTAGGTTTTAAATATTTATACAAATATTATCAATAGACCCAAACCATTTACTTTAGTGTTGCCCTTTATGATTTTAAATATCGTATTTGAATTATAATGAAAACTGAATTATTTGTTCGTCTAAAGTTTATTGGTTTATTAAGTTGCATTTTAAAAATAATTTTTGTATCATTAGCATGCAACTAATACATGAAAATTTGGATTGTATTTTGAAAGGGTTATTCGTATCAGGTCTTTTTTAGGTACTATTCTTCTCAAGATACGATACGATTGGCCCAAATTTCATTTAAAACATAGCATTAGAGTCTGTTTACATTTCTGCTAGTTTCTCCAATATACCAATTATGTGATTTGCCTCTATATCTTAGTTTTTCCTGAAAATCTTAGTACTATAATAAATTTATAACACATTTAGTTTTCTTTTTACTTAGGCCAACAAGTAGAAGCAGTGGAGGAAATAACCAAAACAACAACGGTGTAGCCTTACCAGTAGGGCTTGCTGATGACCAAGCCAAAGATTTTGACTTTGAAAAAACGGAAATGAAATATGATAGCACTGGAATGTTTCATTGGGGTGCAGCTAGGAATTTGGAAGATTGTATTTTGGTAATGATTTTACACCATCAAATTAAACAAAAAACATAGTAGGTACCTAATCGTAATGTTTTATTTTTAGGATAGAAACCAAGCAGCAATGACTGTGTTAAATGGACATGTTGTGGTATGTTTGTTTGCTGATCCAGATTCTCCTTTAATAGGTCTTCGAAATTTAGTAATGCCTTTACGAGCCAGTAATTTCCATTATCATGAATTGAAACATGTGGTAATAGTAGGTTCAGTTGACTATATACGAAGAGAGTGGAAGATGTTACAGAATTTACCAAAAATATCTGTTTTAAATGTAAGTACTAAGAAAGGTGTGAGATGTTTTCTTATAATCGTAGACTTTTCCTTTATTTCTTTTACCTAGTCTCTTCTTTGTACATCTTCTGTTTTAGTAAACGGTTAGTTTTTTAGTTTTATCACATTAATGGAATCGTTCCTCACGGGGTTTCAATTTTTCCCACTTGTTAGACTTTTGAATAACTTTTTCCTTTTTTACGAGTCTTCTTTTTCTTCCTTACATTATGGCTCGCAAACTGGTATATTAACGAGCGCATTTGTTTTTTTTACGATTAATTATGTTTTCTTATTTTTTGTTTTTACATATATTTAGTTTCTCAAAGTTGTATTTTTTTGTTTAAGTTTATCATGAATTTTTATACACCTTTTACAAGCTTAAAGATTTTTTTATTTAATTTTTCAATTTATTTTCTGTTTTCTACAAGTTTCTATTGTTTTTTCATTTTTTATTTTTTTTACAGTTATTTGGACCGTCCGTGATTTTTTACGATTGTCATTTCTATGGGGTTTTCAGGTTTTTGCTATTTTACGACCCTTGATTTTCAATTTAAAGTTACAAAAAAAAAAGAATAATTTAGCATTCTTAAAAATAAAGTCTGACTTTTAAATTTTCTTAGGGGTCTCCTTTAAGTAGAGCTGATCTTCGTGCTGTAAATGTAAACTTATGCGACATGTGCTGTATTTTATCAGCTAAAGTGCCAAGTAATGATGATCCTACCTTAGCAGATAAAGAAGCAATTTTAGCATCTTTAAATATTAAAGCCATGACATTTGACGATACAATCGGTGTTTTGAGCCAAACAAATGGTTCCAATGAAGCTGGTACACCTGTTGGAAGTCCCATAATTTTGCAACGGAGAGGTTCTGTATATGGAGCAAACGTGCCAATGATTACTGGTATGTAAATATAAACTTTTTTACAATAACTTTTGCTCCCTTACTGAATTTTGAATATATATTTTCAGAATTGGTAAATGATAGTAATGTTCAATTTTTGGATCAAGATGATGATGATGATCCTGACACTGAACTGTACCTAACACAACCTTTTGCTTGCGGTACTGCCTTTGCTGTTAGTGTTTTAGATTCTTTAATGTCAACGGTAAACTTCCTATCTCACGTAATTTGCATCAAAATAGATTATCTTTCTTTGTTGTAGACGTATTTCAATCAAAATGCCTTAACCTTAATTAGATCATTAATTACTGGAGGAGCTACACCCGAACTAGAATTAATACTTGCTGAAGGAGCTGGACTTCGAGGTGGATACAGGTTTGTAATATAATAAACAATTAAAATTAAGAATGTAAGATTTTTATCATTACAGCACAGAAGATAGTTTATCAAATCGAGATAGATGCCGAGTGGGACAAATTTCCTTATATGACGGTCCCCTCGCACAATTTGGTGAGACAGGAAAATATGGTGATTTATTCGTAGCGGCCTTAAAACAGTTTGGTATGCTTTGCATAGGACTGTATAGATTCAGAGATACTAGTTCATCATGTGATGCTAGCAGTAAAAGATATGTTATAACTAACCCACCAGATGATTTCCAATTATTACCAACAGATCAGGTACAACTATGAACAGAATATAAATAACAGAGAGTAGTGACATTGTTATCGTTTTTTAACGTATAAAATCGCGAAGGTGTTGGTTTTACCCCGATTTTCAAAAAAAAGAGTTATCACGTTTTGAGGTCTTAGGAAGTCATCCTCACTATTCCCGCGATAATGGCCGTATGTCTTTATGTTTGTATGTGTGTGTATGTAACCTAACCTACCCATATCTTAAAACTTTTAAAAGGCTTGACCGATCGAAAGAAGACTTTTGTGGCGTTTGAAAAAGTTTCAGTCAACTTAGACCTCTTGAGAATTTGTAGTCATTTGTTTAAGAAGATTCCGATAAATTAAAAAAAAAACGAAAAAAAAGTCAAAAACGATGTTTTTTAGAATAACTTGAGGGTTGCAACCAACAGTTCCGTAAGCTAATCATCTTTTAACTCAAAAAATGATGCTGAATTAGTTTTCTAAGAGTAATATCTATTTTCATACCAATAGGTATACGTTATTATGAAAAATATACCAAAAAACAATTGAACTATCTGAATTTTAATGAAAGCGAAGCTTTTAATGATATCTGGTGAATCTGGATCTGGAAATTTGGGGAGGGGCGAGCTAGTGCTCAGCCAACACTGAGACCACACATGACCCATTGTGCATCCTCCCGTGTGTAGGGATATCCTCACCTCAGGCTGTCACCAGGCCTAGTGATTTAAAATAGGTTATGAGGCTGGTGTAAGCCAGTACTCGCCCAACACGGATCTTCTGATTTCAGAAAAAGCAGAGCAGTCATACATTATGTGTTCTACTGTTTCCTCTTCTTGTTCGCAGCCTCGGCATAGCGGCGATTCTGTTAATTTCATCCTAAAGAGATGTTGTCGCAATTGGCAGTGAGCTGTTAAGATTCCTACAGCTGTTCGGAGATTTTGTCTGGTCAATGCCTTAAATTCTTTTGCTGTTTCCTCGCCAGGATGAGGTAATAACTCTCTGGCCAGTCTACAGTTCGTAGTTTCATCCCAGCACTGTATAAAGTTTTGGTGAGAGTGCTGTTTGATAAGGTCCACGACAGCCGAGAATATTAGCTTGGTAGATGGGCGAGGGCTAACATATTTGTAGCCCGCAGCCCTCCTTGCTAAATTGTTCGCATTGCGGTTGCCTTTAGAGTTCTCATGTCCTTTGATCCAGCTGAAAGTGACCACGTCATTTTGGCTGGCCTCAGTTAGAGATTGGTGACATTCTAGTACTTACTAAACTTGAAATGATACGTGGCCTATTCAAGGTCAGTAGTGCTTGTCGGCAGTCTGTGTATATATTTACCAAAGATTATACATATTTACATTCCTGCCTGTGATATTCCTGTTGATTAATTCTTTTGCAGCCACGGTTATGCCTGTGAGTTCTGATTGAACCACACTTGACAAGCCATCCATAGCCCATTTTATTTTTAGGTTCAAGGATCTAGAGTACATTTCACATCCCACACCTTCCTTTGTGTTTGATCCATCCGTATATGCGCTCAGAGCGTTCACTACGTTGGGGTCTGCTGTCTTGTTTTTTAATATTTTGTAGGGTTTGTCAAAGACAAATCTTGGTGCGACGGCATCCGTGTCTGTCTGTAAGAGTGGTATCGCCTTTATCGATTCCCTCCACAGACTACCCCTATGGGTGCCAGTCCCTACAGTGGGTTCGATGCCAACCGTGCGAAAGCGTACCATGGTCATCAATGCGACCTCCTTAACAAATATATCAAGGGGGGGTGAGACCGAGTATGACTTCCATTGGGCTGGTCGGTGTGCTTCGCTTGGCTCCTGTTACGAGAAGGATCTTTGGATTTGGTTTAATTTTTTGATAGCTGTCGTTTGTTTCACTTTAGGCCACCACACGACAGCACCATATGTTAGCATAGATATAACTCTGCTTTCTATGTGTGAGTGTCACGTCAGCTTGCTTACTGTATAGATTTTAAATTGTCATGTTCATTGAGGCGGTGAATTAGGCTGTCTAGCAGAATGTTCCACAGTAGAGGTGATAAAACCCCTCCTTGTGGACAGCCCCTCGTAACCTTTCATTTAGCTTCTCTAGCGTTTTTAATAAGAATGATGTAAGGCTAATAGGTCGGTAAGCTTTTGGAATGGAGAAATCCATTCTTCCAGGTTTTGGTATGAAGACAACCTTTACTTCTCTCCACATCTTCGGTATATAATTCAGAGCTAGGGAAGCTCTGAATATTTGCACTAGGTGAGAAAGGAGCTTCTCCAGACCCCACTGCAGCAGGGCTGGATAAACTCCGTCCATTCCCGGTAATTTGAAGAGCGAGAAGCTAGATATTGCCCATGTGGTTGGTAGTTTGGCTACCATCCTGTTCCGTAAGTATACCAATATCTCTGTATGTATCTTTTGTTAACGCTCTTTGGAGTCTCGCTGCCTGTGGAAAATCCTCGATTTGTTCACAGTAGGTTCTCCATGCCGTTCTCTGTTTTTGTCTAACGACTTTCTTGTATTCCTTAAGGTGGAGCTTGTGATATCTGGTGAATTCGAAAGTGAGAACAGCGAATGAGACAGGAGGTGTTTGCTTACTCGAAAGTGAAAGCAACGAGATATAGACAGGCCCGCGAAAGTTCCATTACTCATTTTTTTGACTAATTTTTTGTCGCAACAATGATCGCTTCGTTTAAGAAAATCTTTACAACAATATTCAAGTTTACCAAATCAACAATAACAGTAACTTATCTTATTGTATATTTTTAGGTATTTGTTTTAATGCAATTTGATCCTGGTATGGAGTATAAACAAGTAAAAAGTCGAACAACAAATGGTCAAGGTTGCGGAGTAGGTGGAGGAGGAACTAATAAAGATGAAAACTCTTGACTGTTACTTTGCAGTGCCCTCACTGATGGACCGTACTCTTATATCTAGTAAATTAAACAAATTTTGTACATATATAGATAGATACAAATCTTCCTATTAAAGGAAAAAGTTTATTGCTTGAATACACTTCTCATACATACAATAAAATCATTTTATAATCATAACGCAAAAATATAGGGTGTGTTATTGAGCAATAAATTTGTATAAAAATATCGCGTTCACCATTCCAATGCTCTTTACCCAAATTGCCTGTAAATTTGATCCACTAGAATTGTTGCTATTGTAAATATGCGTAATGTACTTAATATCTAAATAAAATTTTAGGAATAATATAAAATGTTACAATGAATATATTAATGCTGAATACGTCGAAATATGTGAATTTTTGATAATAAAAATATATTTTTTTCTCTTTAATTTCAGACTTTTATTTTACCTACATTTAAAGATTTTATGAAAAAACAGCTTGGTTGACAAATCAAGAATCGACCAGAATAGACATAGGTAAATCGAAAAGAATTGACAAAAATCCACAAGAATTTTTAAAACTCTGCAAGAATCGATAAATATTGACAATAATAAAAAAATCGACAATCTATAAAAATTCGACAACTTATATTATACAGGATGACATTATTCATAAGGCATATCCCAAATTCGAGTCTTAGAAATCGAAAATGCATCACTTCAAGTGAATGGCTAATTTTGGTTACACGAAACATTGTTGCTCAACTTTTTTGAGTATATTGCAACTAATGAATCCTTGTAACAAATTGTTAAAAAAATAACATTTCTTATAAAATATATTTAAACACATCGGTAAGGTATACCTACTTTAGCGATCATGCAGTAAAATTTTCAGACGGAAAAATTTATATAAACCAAAGTTATAATAACGAGTAGTTAAAGTTAAAAAATCATTACAATTTATTTTTCACCAATTCTGGATAAAAATAATATTCATATTCCGATTCAACAACCTCGAAAATACAGAATGAACAAAATTGACCATTCAACAAACACTTGAAATTCGTGATTATTTCAGGAGTAGTTGCCGTATAGTTAATTATTTCATATAACGAATATAAAAATCAAATGGAATTTAAATTTTATAATCCTAAAATTCACCAGTAATTTTTTTTTTGCCTCATTGAATAACGAGAGATTTTAAAAAAAATATTTTTTCAGTTTTTCGTAAATTTTTTGGTTTGTTACGATTTTTAATTTATGAATCTTGAAAAGGCTATTGACACAAAGGAAGTGGTTTATGTGTTTTAAAATATGTAGAGGTGGCATTCGATAAACACACCTATTCCATTGGCGTTGTCGCAACAAAAATGGGTATTATCAAACAGATACAACAATCCATGCTCAACACTAGGAGTATAGTTATCTACGTTGGAGATTAATCAACTATAATAAAAGCAGTGAAAGGCTGTCCTCAAGAAAGAGAAGGGTTTTGTTCTTTACGATTTACTTATTGTTGACTGTATGCAAAGTGCCTTAAATTACTTAACCACTTGGTGTTTGCAGAAAGGACTTTTAGCCAATCCTAATAAAACAACACACCCTTTATGACCAACAAAAGGATATCAATGATTCAACTTTCTGTTATGAATGAGTGACATTTTCATTATTATGCCGTAGGGTTTTTGGAAAAACTATAATGATCTATCGGTTAAGTCTAACGGTTGTCAGACCCCTGCCCTGGTTTAGTGGAACAAAACAACGCAACAAAATGAAATAATTGAGTTGCAAAGACTTGCTGCTTGTATAGGGATCACTGATGCATTCAGATTGTACCATAGTAGGTCTTTGGAGGTAATTCTAGAGTCTAGACCTTCCCCTTGCATTTACATCTAACGAGATTCTGGAAAGTGCCCATAGGTGAACAAGGACTAAGTCTCTAAAACCAGGCGATCTTACAGGTTATCTTTGGATAATCTTAAAATTCACTAGTAATTTTCTTTGCCTCATTGAATACCGAGAGAATATTAAAACGTAAACATTTTTACTGTTTTTCGTAAATTTTCTTGTTTGTTCCGATGTTTATTTTATGAATTACATATTATTTTAAAGATTTTTTCCAAATTGTTTTTTTTGCTGTTTCTAATTTCTCATTATAATTTTTGGCAATAATTATTTATAATTTTTACAATTTTTCAAGGTTATTATAAATTTCTAATACTTTCATACAATTAAGTATTAAAATAGTGTAGGTAATGCTTTTTGGTGTCCTTTTTGGTCACCACAACTTCATATAAAAAGATAAGCTTCAAAAATGATAAAAACACTAGAACTGATCTTTTTACCTGAAAACATAATTATGTAGATATGTTTGTAAAAATGTATACATAAAGGGAGCAGTAAAAAATTAAAAGAATAGTCACATATTAATCTACATATAATTATTTATTAATAAAAAACTTTAACGTACATTTATTTATGATTAATGCTTTACCCAGATTTTAAAAAAGAGGTTATTAATTGAGGTAATAGTTGTTCTTAATATGCCCACTATCACAAATAAACTTATGCTACAAAATCGAGTGGTCTATTAAATCCACCTTTTCTATTCATGTATTGTCTGTACTTTCTTTTAAGAATTACATGAACAGTACCAGCATCATTTCCATTTACTTTCTTTCCCTTTGTTGTATCAAAATTACAAAATCCCATTAATTTAATCATTTCTTGTTCTTCAGCACTTTTACCTTCCAAGTCAGCTGCTGTGATTATTGGTCTGTCTTGATTTACATTTTTTCGTCGTTTCTCAATCGGAGATCTGGAACGGGAGTAACGTCTGTGATCATCTTGGTCAAGAGAATGTCTACGTCTTTCCCTGTCGCGCGATCTGTCCCTGGATCGTTTACGTCTGTGCCTTTCCTTATCTTTGTCCCGTTCTCGCTCCCTATCCCGATCCCGGTCTCTGTCTCTTTCCCTATCTCGTCTTCTAATGCCAAACGGGGATTTTGACCTACTTCTTCCCATATAAACTAAAAAAAAATAACAAAAAATTTACTTTTACTGTTAAATACATCATATGAGCACAATTTTTTTTAATTAAAAATTATTTTTTTTATTACCTTAATATTTTTTTTCACTTAATTTAAACCAATAAATAACAAAGCTAGAAAAACATCTAGACAGAATTTTATGGATTTCTTTTATGACAGATGCTATGACATTCAGAAAGAAGTGCGTTTTTTTAGCATTCTTCTAATTTATATAAAAATCTTGGAAAAAAAATCTCACCTGTTTTAATAACATTTAAACCATGGAGCATAATTTGTAATAAAAACAAATAAACTATAATAGATTTGCTTAAATATATCACTTTATGTAATTACATATTTTTAGAATAAGATCTTTTTTTTTTTCTAAAAAAACGCGTTTGTTTGTCCTGTTTAAATAGTTGATATTAAATAAAAAATATTGAATTTTTACTGCTAATATTAAAAAATATTTTTACATTTAATTTTTTTGGTTATTATACTAACAAAATAAATGGATGCATTATTCGTTTAATGAAATTAAAAAAAGATAGACAGTAATGCACTCTCTGCTGCGCTCACTGGAACCTGGAACTCAATCATCAGGGATATTTTCGTGATGAACATTTACTAATGACGTTTCCTACGAAAAAATTTGAAATACTTTTTTTTAGTTCTTAAGTTATAATTAAGATATTTAACAAATAATATCGAAAAAATGAAGTAAAAAAAGTGTTTTGAAAATAATTTGAGTAGAATCATACCATAATTAATGCGCATGCTGCAACACCTTTGTTCGAGTTTTGGGAGTGGGCGGAAAAAATATTTATTAATTTTATCTTAGTATCAGTTTTTAATAGGAAAAGGACTAAGCTGTGGTGTCTAGCCTGATTATTATTAAAAAAATTATGAAATGCAGTTTTCATTTATTCCCGTAAAGAGGATTTGTAATAATTATTTTTATTTTTAAATTTTGATTGTTGATTATCGAAATTCGCCGCAGACTGCTGACTCCTCAGTTTTCGGCGCTTGCGCAGTAAGTGTTTTCAAATGTACGGTGGTTTGTGGTATTTAGTTTGCTTTAACGAAAGTTGGTGTGGTTTTTGTAATAATTGACATTTGTAACCCGTTCTGTATATATTGGTGCTTTTTGGCAAAACTATATAATTAATTAATAAAATTAATTAACCAAGGATACCAGAACTATTACATACTCTATGAGGTGTTTGTATTAAGGTCCGCTTTTTGATCGGCTATTTGATCGAACCGAGCTGGGTTAAATAACAGGAGATAAATTAGAATCACTTAACATTGGTAAGTACTTATGTTAGCTTTTATAAAATTGGTTATTACAAAGTGTGAAGGTGAATATGCATGTGAATGCTTTAGTCTTTTATACCATTTGCCTTTGACAACTTTTTTGCTGGGGTGTGTCACTTCAATTGCCTTCTGAGGATCGGTTTATTTGCCGATGAAGAGTTAAATTTAGTTTTTCATAAAACATGTGTTGATGCGGGAAGAAAATAAAATGAGATTACAGTTGATATACCTATACAGAAACAGTGTTAGCAACAAGATCAAAATCTGCGTTTATAACAATAGGACTATGAGTGTACTTTAAATTAGGCCATGCAAGTTTTATAACAAATACCATTTTTGTAAGTTGTTTAATGAGTAACTCTTGTTCTACGTGAAATTTAAAATTTTATGAATACTCTCAAACAAATGTCTATTTTTACTATTATACCTATTATTAATAATTGTTTCATGATTACTTTTAAAAATATTATGTTTTAAATGTGTCTCAAAATTTTTAAATTTATTGCAATTTAATCGAAAATTTAGAAAAGTTTAAATATTTATTGTATCCCTTTAAGTTTGTCTACAAAATTTAAAGAGCTTTCGAGATCAGTTTTTTTTTAATTTTTAAACCGTTATCGAAATCCGATTAATAGTTTTTTTTAATGTGTTAAAAATGATCTAAGCTATACATTTTGTTAAAATACGTCTGCATTTTAGAGGATTTTATATAGGTACCTAATTGGTTTTTTTTTTTTGATAAAAAAATAAAACTTACTTTGGGAATAATTGATGATACGCTACGAATATTGACCTTGGATATTTTTAAATATTTTTTTTTTGAAATAAAATTATGTATATCGGACAATGTACAAAATTTATAAATCTTTAAGGCTGTTGTACCTTATCGATTTTTTTAAGGCTTATAAAACTGGATGTTTATTTTTAGTTCATTTCCTGAGTTTTAAGTTCCTCTTGTAGCTAGGTAATGCACCAGCATGTGTAATGTTTGACAACAGAATATAACCAGTTTTTCCTGCTTAGTGGATTCAATTGAATGTATATATTTATTGCTTTTAGTTTTTATTTATTTTTATTTACCTAAATACGTGTACAACTTGTATCTTTTTTTCTTGGCAGGCACCACATGCAACAGACTCAAATAGGTTTCATTAACCTTCAACCTTTTCATCTATTTTACAGCAATCTCTATTTTCAGCAAGTAATAACCTTCAACTTATCTGTAGATAATATTTTGTCTTTTTTCTAATCACCTGTTGTTTGTTCTATACCTACATATCAACCTCTTTATTTGTTTATTATTCAGTTAGTTTTTACTTTTATTAATTAATATTTGCTCATTTACTTTTTAATAAAATATATTTACTCATACATTGATATTATTTGCGGTAACAGTGGTTCAACAAAGAATATTACTTCTTATCTAATAGACTGATTCAATACGAAATTTGATGATTCATTTAGATTATAAAACAAATATTTTCTTGAGTAACTGATATACTTGTATACTTAAATCATTAAAATACTGTTCGTACATCGACCCATTCTTCTGTACTGAAAAATATCTACAAATACTGGTTGGCAATAAAATTTTACAGTAACTCCATTCAGTAATAAATAATAAAAATACATAAAAGAGACTAACCTAACAGATTTATCTTCTTGTGCTGTGGTTGAATAATAATATTGTAGAACTGTTATTACTAGCTGTACAGCCTTTGTATTGTAAATACTATTGTTAAATTTTAAATTAACATTATTATTATCAAAAGGAATCTATTATTTTCATGATTTGTATTGTTTTGATAAAGTAGTTAGTATCATTTAATCTCTACTCATTTGTAAGTTTTTTCTAGTTTTCAATTTGCGTGCTCTTTCCTAATTTTTATTTTTATCCAGAAGAATAAATTTACACACCTCTTTTCTATTGTTATGTCCCTGGTGACATGAATATATTAACTAAAATAGGTTGGTAGAAGATGATTAAATAATTTGTAAATGATGCGTAATGGAATGCTTAAATTAAACTAGTAGCAGGTTAAAGAATGTTATGTGCAGCATATTTTTTTCAATCTATTTTTTAAATCAGTTAATATATATTTAAAAAGAGCAGAAGCCAAAGATCAAATTGTACTAAAGGTATTAAATGAGAGCAGTTATGTATATTTTAAAGATAAGATAATTTATCAGAAATCATTAATATTATTTAGTTAATGTTTATTTTATCTGGAATTATTAAATAATAATCATATCCAATTTATTTAGTAATTCCTACAAAAGTTGAATAACTCAATAATTAGTATATTTAATTTTATGTACATAGCTTCCTATTTTTTTATTTGTAGATCTTTGAAAATCGATAAAATGATGAGAGTTTAAAAATTATAACTCCTTTTGATCATTCCATGTAGATACTCGATACTTCTTCCAAATACTCCATTTGTAATTAGATTTGCTCCATTGTAGATATGGGAATGTTTTTTATAATTAATCGATACAAATTCATTACAATTATATCTTTTGCTTCAGATTTCTTGATGGTGACTCTTAGTTAATATATTTCATATCAATATGATTATACTCAAGACTAACAGCAGATTTTCCAGATTTACTTGATAATACAATCAGGTAACCAATTATCTGTGCATGATAAATGTAGTATTTATCATCCATCTGATTATTTTGTATATTGAGGTTGTTAATTCATCCATTCAATTTTTTCTTATAAATTTTTGGCTTCAGTAGTAATAGCAGTTTTGTCCTAATATATAAAAAAATAAAAATGTAACTTTCCATATTAGTCATAGAAGCTTATGTTGCTATTTTTACGATTTCAAGTTAAATACATAGGTAAATATCAAATGGAATACAAATATCTATCTCATTAATATTATATAAACTAAACATAACGATGATTTAAGAGTACAGATAAACCAGTTCACGGAACAGAATCTCTGATATTAAAATATCAAAATATACAAGCGTTTTATAATTTTGAAATATTATATTAAAAATAATGTACCAATAGTATTATTTTCTTTATTCTTTTCATATGAAAAACATTATTATGTTATAATTAGAAAATTATTCTCTCACATAACATTCATATCTATTATTAGCATTTAAATCTTTTCGGTTTTATACCTGACTCCAGTTGATTGGAAATGATACAAGCGATGAACGAATCTAAAATATACACTTTACAGAAACTGTTGTCTATTTCTGGCAGGTTCTTGTAGAGTTGCTGAATAAAATAATAAAATATTTATACATATTATTATACTTTTTGTTACAGTAAGAATTCCAGACTTACTTTTTACTTTAAAATTTTCGTTGTAATTCTATCGTTTCCCATCCTTTGGGTGCGAGTCACTAACATTAATTGATTTCATTCTATTGATTAATGGTCTTTATCCTACAAAAAGTTATTTTTTTACAATAGTGGTATTCAGTAACGATTTTTAAAATTTTTAGTACACAAATGCCCGTATTCACCAAAGTTTTACAAGTTAATTAAATTTTTTAACGTTTACTATAAAGAGTTGCCTAACTGTAGAGTGCTTTATGAATGCGCATATCCTATGATGTACAAATATTTTAATTTCATATTCCACAAGTCATCTCTGGCTCTAGTCTAGAAAATGAAGATTCCAATCGTCACTTTTTTTATTGTTGCTGTACATGCTCCTAATAATAATAAAATTTGCAGCTATATTCATTGTTTGCTTTGACTGTGGTCGCCGGTAAGTTTTGACGTGCTTTTGTGAGCTCGGCGATTTTCGTTTGTTAAAACAAATGGATTTGTATTAAATTTTGTGTATGTGAAGTATAATGTGGATAGATATAGATATTCTTCGGATTTTAATAGCATAGTGCATCATGAATTTTTGCTAAGAGGTTTTTGCTTCATGTTGAACGCCTTTTGCTCAGACTTCATTGCTTATTCGTGAATTTTTTGCCAAAAACAATACTGTTATGATGCCTTAGCCTTCATATTTGCCAGACATGACTCCGTGTGTCTTTTTTCTATTTTTAAAGATAAAGAAAATTTTAAACGGTCGTTGTTTCACAAGCATAGGTGACATTAAAAACGCATCACTGAAAGAACCAAAGATCAAGTTTAAGATGTTTTTTAAGGATTGGCACAATTGCATAATATCCTTCTTTGAAGGAGACAATATTAATGTAAACGAATAAATAAATATTTTTTTCAAAAAAACAAAATTCCGGGTATTTTTTGAAGAGGCCTAGTTTTGTTTATAAATTCAGAAATCTACAAAAATATTGTATTAGAAAGAAGCAGCTGATTGTTGATATAATGTATAAAGTTGTTGCCATTTATTGTGATACTCAGTCAAGATTTTACGTACCGAACCCTAATAGAAGTTGGATGTCGCTTTTATAGTATAAGATAACCATTTTTAGTTTAATTTTAATAGAAATATCTTTCTTGAATGTAGTTTTACTTATTTTATAGGTAAGATTAGTTACTTTAATAAATTTTCTATCTCCTTTCAGGTGACATAAGACGATGGAATCGCAAGTAGAACAGCCAGTCCATACCAACGGTATGTCAGATATCGAAGATGAAGAAAGGACCAAAATGAGACCAGTTGATATAGATGCCGATGTAAGGGAAATGGAACGAAGGAAACGTGTTGAAAATATCATGAACAGCAAACTCTTCCGAGAAGAGTTAGAACGAATAATAGAATCACAATTACGAGATGGTTCTGGACCGAGTGGTCTTTTGCAACAAATATCGGATATGGTAGGAGTGAATAAACAAAGCGGAAATATGTTTAAAAGTTCGAGTTGTGTTGTACCAGTCAATGATATTAGGGGGATCGAAGCGATGGGGTATGCAAAAGGAGAGAAAATTCTCAGATGCAAATTGGCTTGTCTTTATAGATTAATTGATTTGTATGGATGGTCATATGGCTCAAATACTCTTATAACCGCCAGGTAAGATTCTTTTCCAGTTTAAAATTTATTTGGAATGTCTATTAGCACATCAAACATTTGATAGTTAAAGCATGTCAGTATATACGGTATAATTTGTTGTAACTGTAATTGTAAAAATTCTCCTTACGTACACCACTTTGTGTCGTAGATGTATTAACAGATACCAGGTGCTTATATTTGACATATAAGTGTTAATTATAAGATACAATCATGTTCTGCTTCTAATTTATACATTTGTCACTGTTATAAAAAATATAATATATACTGCTTTGTTTTTTCGAAATAATATATTTTTTTTTAAACCGGTCAGAAATTAGTACTTTCCGGTCAGAAAATCTCATGTTGTCGGACAAGGCCAGAAAATAGTTAGTCTAAGATAGCGGTCAATTGGTTTCTATGGTAACCGTGTTTTATATATTTAAAACTATAAAATAACTTGACATATTTTGACGTTTAGTTGAAAACGTGAAATTTATTATAAAATAAATATTCAAAATGATAAATTTGATTGTGAATTAATGGAAGATGAAATTATACCAGATGAAATTGTTAAGGCGACCACCCAAGCAATGTTTGTTAAAAAAAAAAAATGTTAAAATTAGTTAATAAAGAGTTCTTGTTATAAAAATGTAAACTGAATAATATGAAGTTTATGGTACAACAATGCCCGTTTTAAAATTGTGCTTAATAATTCCCAAAAGTGCTTTTACTGGACTCGCAGGCTTGCAATTTGCCCACTGGTCCAGTAAAAGACCACTTTCGGGACTTGTTACGTAAACTACTATTTTTTTTTTGTTTCAAATTGTCATCTGTCAGAAATAGTTTTAAAAATATTGTCACGTTCAACATCATTAAGGCGGAAACATACTATTAAAACGTGACACGACGCCACGCATGTTAGTCCATATATTAATGTTGCGGCGTGTGGTCACATAGCGTGTTGTCTATGTGTTTCTAACTGTATTAAATATATGGAATTGAGAGGTACTAACATGCGTCGGGTGGCGTGGCGTCGTGTCACGTTTTGATAGTATGTTTCCGCCTATATTGTCAGATGTTTTGTTTTAAAAGTTCGTCGATTAAACATGATAGATGATGTTTATTTCATCAAATACGATAGTTTTCATTAAAATTTAATGTGTCATTTAAAAATGAGTCAAATGTCTTACTTTTTCAAATTTTTATTTCTTACGTAATAAATTACTTCTTCGTTTAAACGTTTACCTCTGATGTTTATTTTTATCAGACTATAAACTGTCATAAAATAACAAACTTTATAGTAACCAATACAATACCATGCAAGTTTGACATTAGACATTTAAAAAGAGAATCACAAGTTACCTAGTATGGTATTGTTAGCCGATGGTTAACAAATTGTAAAAATGTGGAAAGACGGTTTATATGTACCCACATTTAATGCAAACGCCTCCTAGCAGTTTACACCCATTTTATGTTGCATTAAATTATTATGACACATTATTCAGATAAGGTTTGTTTGTTTTTAATAACTACCTCTATTGTTATGCGATATCTACACAGTTATGTGTTTTCATTACAATAACAACAGTTATTGAATTTTTAAATTTGTACAACTTATATATACATTTTGCTATATTTTACATTAAATAGCAATGCGAAAATGTAACGATATAATTTTTTATTTCTACTAAGTGAGATCCATATGACCAATCACGAGATTATTGTATTATTTTATTTCATTCAGAAACTGTTATGGACATCCTAAAGTGCGTCAGCATGTTTTCTTATGCGTCCTAAAGCTAACGTTGCTTTGGAAGCGAATTCTGACGAATTCGCTTGAAATAGCATACCCCTGTGTTCCAATGAAAGTGGTTACCTAGAAGGAGAAACCTTTTCAAAATAAGCACGTCAGTATCCTTTGAGCGTTCAAGCCACTATGATATTTTCGTCCGAATCTGCGGTCTCTTGTGACCAGTTTTATACAAAAAGAGGACTTGTGGACGTTCACAAATTTTAACTATGGCCGTTGATAAACTAATTGTTTCTGTACAAGGGAACGGGTGCTTATGCGATATGATGGATAAAAATTACCATAATTACTTCTATCCCCGTCAGTATATATTCAAATGTTTTTTGGTCTCATCCTAATGTACTCGAAAAACTTTTCTGTTTGGTCCCATAGCTCTAGAAGAACCTTTGAAATTCTTCTCTGTCGGCACAACTAACAAATAATTGGCACATGTGCTCCGATTTTACACTATTAAAAGTAATATCTTTATAAAAGGATTCTAAAAAAATATAAGTAATCAAGTTCGTCCATCTTTGCTGGGTGCCAGAAACGTAGTGACGATCTGAATACCAGAAAACGCGTGCCGTGGAGCCATCCTATTGGGACGAGGATTTCGAACTATCTCGACAAATAGTTATTTATGATATGAGTGTTAAAAGTGAGGTTTTATTTTGTGAGTGAAAACGTTTGTGAAATGAGCGGAGCGAATTGAACAATTTCACGAACAAAATAAAATCACTTTTAACACAAATACCATACAATGTTTTTTGTACAACTTCCCTATTTTGATAATGAAACGAGCAAATTTGCAATGACAATAAACCAAACCGTGTTAAAAGTAAACTTGTTTACATGGCAACGTGTTAAAAGTATTTTTAACACGCTGCTATGTAAACAATCGTTTTTAACATTGTTTGCTATCATTAAAAGTGTCACTTTTAATGACTGTTGTACAAAAACTTATTTTCGACAGAATTCACATCGATAGTAACCGTAGCTTAATGCTGGTTTTACATTTAAAGTTTATTAGTGAATAAGTCTGACAGGAATGAAAGAATTTATTCTTAGGTCATAACGATAGCGTAACACTTATTTTAAACACGAAAAAAGGTAAAAATCGTCTAATTAAATTCACATAATAGTCTACTTATACCTGTAACTCAAATATATCGAGATTAAAACACCACAGAAAATATAGTTTTGTATTCTTTCCGGATTTTTAAGGGCTTAGTGCTAATATCTGTGAATTGGGAATAATTTTCTCGTAAAATACATTAAAAACGTTTTAAAATAAAATAAAAACTTTTATTCTATTTCTTTTCGATGACGATATTTTTGATTTTGATACCGTATACAGTGAACAGTGGGCGCGCAAACATTTCGTTTCTAGACTCGACACCGTTATATAAAGCAAAAATTAATCAAGAATGATTAAAAAAATCACGTTCCACGCTTCATTTATAATAACTACGGAATTCGCCAGACACAAATCCGATGGGCCCTTTCTATCTAATCCATTTTAGAGAGCAAGGAGCAGACTAAACAATATGCGAGCATGGATACGCTAAAGAAAATGATCGTATCTGAGCCAAAATACCAAAAGATCACATTCGGGCAGCATGCAATTCGTTTATTGTAGCAATATTGATTTTTATTATTTTCACAGAATTTTGTCGTATGACTCACTGAATAATATTTCACACTATAATATTATGGTCGTTTAAATAGTCGCTTAACCCCATATATTGTTTGATAGCGTACTATTTATATTTTTTATGAAAAATTTTCAGAAGTAGCACCCATTATTTATGCATTGTATAAACTCGTACAGGGTAAAATTTTTCTATTCTGTTTTCATTAGAACAGCTATTATACTGTTAAACTTTAGGACTATGATGTCATTTCCTATTTGGATGGTTGCAAAGTCTGGTTACTATTTATAGTTAAAATGATCAAAAATAGATTTAAATGTTCAAAATTAGTTTCATGGAAATGGTTTAATAATTGATTTAGCTTTCTAATTTTTATTTAGGTATTATGCAAAAGTCCTGTGCAATTAAGTTTTCAATTTGAATGCTTTCAGTAGGTCAGTGTCATTAATAATGATAATAATTAAATACGTCATCTATGTTAATTTAACTTGTCTGTTTTTTATATATACTAGGGGACAAATAATGATCATTGGTAACAAAATATCCAAATATCAACGGTTTAGGAAATACAGGGCTTTGAAATTTAAAATTTTATTTAGTTTTTTTTTTGTTATTATAAAAGTAGTTAAAAAAGCAATTTCAAAATTGGTGTCTTTATATTTTTCCTGTGGGGGAAAAATCTGTCACTTTTGTTTCCATTGGTTATAGAGGTCGCCACTTATAATTTATTACCTATATAAATGTCTTATGTTCAAAAAAATTGAAAAAAACTATCCTTAAAAAAATACATTTGTAGAATGGGGTATCTGCTCAGCTTTCTCGACTGATGAGTATGTATTTAAACAAAATAATCGCTGAGTTGAGTGACAGTAAAATAGTTTGACCACATATAAGGTTCGATTTAAATCTGCTGGAGTTTTCTATACGGCGTCAAATAAAAGACTTAAGTGTTTAATGAAATTGAGGACTTTTAGAGTAAATTAAATCTTTAAATCATAGTTTGTTAATTCCGAATTAAATAAAAAAGCATTTTATCTTAAGAAATGTCTGTTCGTTCAGATTCTGAAATTCATTCGATACTAAAATAAAGGTTATAAAATTATGCACCTATTTTTCAACGTAATAAGTAATTAATGGAATCTCTGTTAGCAAAGTTATAAATTATTGCAGCGTATTATTACTCGATGACATTTTGATAGGAAATGTTGAGATCACTGATCATTATACTAGGTCTGTTGCAAAGTAAACGGGTCTTTTAAGGAATATGCGATACTAGTAACGCTATCTGTTATTGGGGCTAACGTTCGATAGGTATATCTGTCATTGGTGTTCTGTCAAAATTTCGTGACAATCTAATTACTTCACGCCGAGTTACCGCGCTCAAAGTGACATTACCTTTTTAACATTGGTCGAAAAATAAGCATCGAACAAAGAGTCAATATTAAATTCAGTTTTAAACTTGGTAAAAGATTTACCGAAATGCATCGAATGTTGAAACAAGTTTATGGTGATGATTGTTCATCTGGTAGCCGAATCCACGGTTCAAAGAGGGTCGTGAGTCGCCAGAAACTGTCAAAAATGTGCGTCTGTTTATTAAAAAAGCCTTAATCTTCATTGAGATACATGCAAATGGAATTAAATATCTCCAAAGATTCGATTTTGACCGGGAATTTGAGCATGAGAAAGGTGAGTTCAGGGTTTGTTGCGCAAAAGCTCAGGAATTCAATATTCGAGAAACATTATTAAAGAGGCCAAGAAAGATAAAACTTGCTGTACAAAATTTTGACTAGTTACAGTTACGAAACGTGGTGTTTTTAATACGATCTCGAAACCAAGCATCAAAGTTCTGCATGGAAGAATATCGAGAAAAGAAGCTGGCGCTTGTTGCACGATAATCCACCATCATATCGATCGATACTTGTGTCCGAGTTTTTGACAAAAAATAGCATTTTAACCACTTCTCATATTCTCGGGATATGGCACCATGTGACTTTTTTCTGTTCGTTAAACTACTTTTGCCCATGAAGGGACAACGGTATGCCGACGTAGAGGCTATCCAAACTAAAGCCGTCGACGACCATATTTAAGGGGGATGGGTGATTTGGTGCCCGCTACCTGTGTTAATCCTTTGGTAGCCAGGCACTTCGATAATCCGGCTGGTAATTTAGCCCCCAAATTAAAATATAATTATTTCTGCTTCTTGGAAATTTTTAGGAATAACAGGTTTAGTTTAGACGGATATAAAACCCTTATATTATTATAATTTGCAATCATTTGAATTATTACTTAGTTTGAGTACGTGTGAATTGTTGTGAGAAAGCAAATTATGGAGGTGAAAATTATTAAAAGTAATCGTGGCAAGGATTTACTTGTAGTTAACGGTTACAAGTTTAATTTCCACAAAAAACTGAAAACTTCAGAAGAAACTTGTTGGAAATGTACCAACAGAAAATGTAAGGCCTGTATCTATACATTAGGTGTATCAAGTGCAATATTCGTGACTAAAACTTCATCCGAACACTGTCATCTTGCGGACATTTCAACGTTAAATAGGCAAACAGTTTCTGCAGTTTGCAAGAGAAAAGCTGTTGACGATATTTCTGAAAAACCGTCAAAAATTATACCTATGGCATTGAAAGAAACTTTACCAGCGACACTAACAACCAGGGACGTCGAATACGTTAGGAAGAATATGTATAATAGTCGACGTAAGTTTATACCAGCGCTTCCGAAAAATATTAACGATGTACATGAAATTTTGAATTCGATTGACGTAAAAACTTCGCGTGATGAACAATTCCTTTTTATTAATTGTGTGTTAAATAATATCATTGTGTTTACGTGTCTTTCAAATCTTGAAGCTCTGGGGAAAACGCAACGAATCTACGTCGACGGCACATTTGATTATTGTGCCAAATATTTCACACAAATGTTTACAATTCACGGTTTTTTACACGGACATTACATACCTTTAATGGTATGCCTTCTACCCAATAAAAAATCGGAAACATACGAAAGACTGTTTCTTTTGGTTCTAGATAAGTGCTCCAAAATTAATATTAACTTCGATTTTAAGGAAATAGTGTGTGATTTTAAAATGGCCATACATAAAGCCGTTCGAAAAGTTTGGCCTTCCACCCAAATCATCGGATGCAGATTTCATCTCGCCCAGGCATGGTTCCGGAAAATTAAAACTATCGGCCTAGTTGTGGAATATAACGATGCGAGCAGTGATATTGGTCGGTGGTTGCACTTGTCTTTTGGTCTTACTTATTTAGATCCTAATGAAGTGGGTGATTGCGTTGCGTTCGAACTATTCGAAAATAGACCAAATGACATGAGATTGGAGAAGTACGCTGATTATCTAATCGAGAATTATGTTGATGAAGAATCTCTTTTTCCACCGACAATTTGGGCCAAAAATTCGTCTGATCTTACGCGAACAACAAACGCTTGCGAAGCTTTTCACAGAACTTTTAACGATTCATTTTACAAAGAACATCCAAATATAATAACATTTCTTGAGAAATTAAATGAATTCCAAATCGAAACTTATATCAAGTTGCAAAGTTGTCATTTGAAACATTATGTAAGAGACCCTAAAATTAGAAATCGTTAAAAAATTATTGAAAACCTTATAGAAAAATACAAAAACTCTGAAATAGATAGAACTCATTTTTTAACATGTATTTCATTTAAATGTGTAAAATTTTGAAATTCTCATTTGTGTAAAAATTATTTATATGTTCATGCCATAGAGTTGAAATTAAAACCTTTAAACCATTTTCATGTTTTGATTTTATTTCTTCTTTGAACCGAAAGCATATACCTGATTTCGGGGACGAAATTACTTGTAGGGAATTTGTACCTGTCAGCCATGGGGACCAAATTACCTTTTGAAATTTCGTGACGTCATCTTTGGGGACCAAATTACCAACTCTGTATTTAAGAACATCTCGGTCAATGAACTGAAAATTGAAATCCTTATTCAAAAAACTTGTGGACCGTGCAAATCGCTGTAGCATCTATGCCGGGGAGTCGGCAGGGACTATTTTGAATAAAATAAATTCCATCTGCTGAAAAAAAAATTTTTGTTAATTGTTTTCGTTGTCCTGTTTATTTTGCATCAGACCTCGTGTCACCATCTCCAGTTCTTAGATTTTTAATTGTTAATAACACACCCTGTATGAAAGTGTCATTTTTTAGTACTTAAATTTTTAACACCACTAAGAATTGATTATTTTTTAATTCCGACTTGTTAATAGTACTTAATATTTAATTACTCTACTTTAGTTAAGCTTTTAATTTCTTTTTCTGTTAAGGTATAATACATGTTAACCAAAAAAAATCGATTACAGCTTTATTAGCCATAAAATTGTACTCTTTTAAATTGCCATTACAAGGTCAGTTAAGCACCGTTTTAAAATTGAAAATTTCACAAAGTTTACATATTCTCTGATTAATAAGTTAATATTATGTTGGACGAAGATTAATACATTAAACATCTTTCATCATCGTTTTGTGTCGATGTGGGCAGATTCAGCTCTAACACTGTTCTTTGACCTCCAATAATAACATGTTTCGATTGTAATAAAATTTTGACAAAAAAAAAACACGCTATAAAAACTTACTCTATATACAATCAACTTATTGTATCATATAATCAAAACCAGTTTTTATATACAGAGTATAAATGGTACTCTTAGCTTAAGAAGAATCATTTTTATAATTAACCTTTAGTTTTTGAGGTAACTAGAAATAAAAAATTAAATTCTTGCGTGTATTTATAATTTTCTTTGATTTTAATTTAAATGAGTAATGTGTGCAAAAATGTAGTTTGATTTTAGAAGAATTTTCAAATGTAGAAATCTTTATTTTTACTATGTTTATAGTTTGTGAGGTATTAAAAAACGAAAAACATCCCAAATGTTTACTCGCGCATAACTTTTTAAATAATGGACTGGTTTGATTGAACTTTTTTTCTTTGATAGAGGTGTTATTCGAAATGGTCTCATTAATTTTGTTTTTAAATATACGTGATACTTTTTTTAATATTCGGAAAAAGCTATGTTGTTGTTAATTGCCGATGTTTGTTCGCGCTTAACGTTTTAGCTAATAGATCGTTTTGATTGTACTTTTTTTTGTTTTATAGAGACGTTTTGGAACTGATTCAATTAATTGCGCTTTTTAATCGGTTCGGTACTTTTTTATTATTAAAAGAAATATGTTAGTTCAATAGACGATTTTTTAACCGACTTTAAAAACACGAGGTTATATTATGTAGTAAATTGTTTGTATCTCGAAAATCAGTATACTGATAATAAATAATCAGTATGGGGGACTGATCATTTTATTTTATTGCGATATGGTTCAAAATCAATATTGTACTGAACTTTTTATAGTTTATCATAATTAAGACTGTTGACTTGTTTTTCAGAAAACATTTCTTTTTCATAGGTTCAATGACTGCGTTCAGTAGGTACTTTGAAGCAACTAAAAAGGGTAAAATAAAAAAAATGAACCCCTCCCCCCCCATAACGAAAATGTACTAAAAAGCAAAAACTAAAGTTTTAATTAAAAAAAAATATAGGCAACTAGGCATCTAATTTCGATTTCCTTAAAGTCGGTGCCAATCACAAACTACTCGCCAACTTAATCTAGATTTTGTGGCGATGATTAAGTGGACGAGTATTTTCAAGAAAATCGAAATCAGGTGCCTATTTTCCTACAATTTGCATTTTCCTTTTTGAAGGCGGCTCAAGTTTTTAATTCTAATTGATCCGATATATTAAAAACTGTTAAATCGCTCAAATGTTTTTAAAAAATTGAAATCAAAAGTATTTCATTATCGAAAATATTACTTCGAATTTAGCAAAGGTGTCATTTTCCTGTTGTTTTAGTTTACGAAATGATGTAGGTAATAACAAATTACTGGATTGTTTAAAAAAACACGTTAAACTTCAGAAATTTGTTGAGATATTAAAAAAAAAACAAAAAGTATAATAACCAACATAAAATTAACAACAAATTTATTTGTTAAAAGCTCTAGTCGAGAAAATAGGAAAGTTTAATTGTTAACACTCTACTGTACAAATTCAAGGTGCTGCTGTTTTCATTGTTTTGTATATGTACGTTTATGTGTAAAAAGAACCGTTAATGTTGTTTCAACCATATTACGTAATACCTTTTTTTAGAGATAATATAACCACTTAAACATCAAGTAATTTTAATAATGCGAAATAAATAGGTACAATAATTATATCAAAGATTCTTTACTTATCGTGCGCTGATAAGAATTTTGTTTGATAAATTTTTGTTGGTTCTCAAACATATTTTACTTGTCAAATATTTAAAATTATAATTATTTTATTTCTTTGATTTATTACAATTTTATTTTGTATGTGGAGTTGGATAATTTTGTAATGTGAGGGTTTTACATCATGTTGTGTAGGCATCATGGACATAATACTTAGTTGTAATCATTTTATAATTTAAAACGAGATATATAGTTCTTTTGGGTCATATCCTGTTTTCAAGTAAAAATCGTTAAATTAATTTTGTTTAGAAGTTCAAATGAGACAACAAATTTTAACCACTAAGAGCTCATTGTACTCCAAATGACTTTTTTACTTCATTAAATAAGCGGTATATTTTATGTTGTTTTAAATAATTTTTCTTTTTGTGAATTAATTATAAAACTCACATGCGCATTTTTTGCAAATTAGAACTAACTAATAGAAAAATTTAAATATCACGAAAACATGAGAAAATTTATTTTTAGAATGTTGCATAACCTACGTTTACAAATAATTAATACTTTTGAAGAGGTTTTTTAATGCCCCAGTCCGTTTGATTTACCTGCTGCTACGTTTATTTAAAAAAATTGAATTTGTCGCTAGATAAAATTTCTACTAAAGAATCTAAATTTAAAAAAAATACTGAATAGAAATTTTGTGTTGAATCAAATGTAATCAAAATTACTCGAAAAAACAATTGAGATGGCATATGAAATTTTACATAACTGTCGTAAATATATCAAAAATGAAAATGGATAAAATTTATTGTTTTGCCTTTTCTCATACTCTATGACAGTTGATGTAAAAATGGGTATCTCGAAATTTTAAATAAACCTTCTACCAGTAAAATTTCGAAATTATCAAACTAAAATTTGACAATAAACCACCAGAAATGGCAGTATACTGAAAAAGCTGTTGGTAGTTTATTAACAGGTAAATGAAAAAATGGGACAGGGATTGAACCAGGAGTTTCAAATTGAAAGTCCATCGCCTTGTCGACAAGCCGCGTTAATACATGTCAAACTAAATCAAAATATAATTATGTAAATTCAATGTAATTTACAGAGAATTTTCAAAAATTCAAATGGATTTTACTTATAGTGTTAGAACCATTGAGGTTTATGATTCGCATGGAATATCTATTCCAGCCTCGTAGAACTGTTGAACTCTCTTTCGGCTCGTAGGACAAACTTTTCCACTTGTGTGGAATATAGCTCATTCCATACTTGTTACAGGTTACTATTATATTTACCTTTTAAAAACATTAAAACGTAATAAAATGCGGTTTTGAGTATACGATTTTTAAATTTGTTAAAACACAACTGACAAATCGAAATGCAAATTTTCAAAGTTTCAAACTTTGTATTACACATTTTATAATTAAAACTGGTTTTACTTTTTGAATACAAATTTTAAAAGTTGAACGTTAATCCAAATGCCATCGGAATTTATAGGATTTATTCGAAAATTAAGAAAATGCAGTGTTTACTGTTTTATTAGAATAAAATATCTGAGATTTGTAAAAACGATTTTTAAAATTTTTATAGAAGTCAGATTTGAATATTTCAATTATCAAAATTCGATACAGTTTTCGATTACAAAATTTGTACGTAGTCATATTACAATTTTAAAAAAAGAACCGAAAGATCAATTTCTCGATATTTTGGAAGAATGTACAATGTGTATATTTAGATCTATAAATATAAAACAACTAACAAAATTCTAATTTTACTTTTCGAATACAAATTGTTTACATTTAAATTACATTTTGTAAAAAAAAATAATGATAATAAAAACAACAGAAATATCAATTACTAAAATTATGTATGTAGCTATACCTATATCGTGAAAAGCCAAAAAACACAGTTCGATTTTTACTGTTTAACTAAAATTTTTGTCCTCATCCAAATGCAATTTGATTGTTTAAAATTGGATAAAAAAACACTAAAACAAATATCTGCAATTTTTAAAATGAAATGTAAGGTGTTGCGCCAAAAAAATCGGCACAAAAATGAGTATTGGAACTTACTATAGGCTGAACAGTAGGAATTGTCTTAAAATGCAGAAAACTGTCTGATTACAATACGATTTGAACTTTTACAATTGCTCTAAATATTAAAATACATCAATAATCGTTTATTCACAACTGCTGTATTGACCCTTTAGTGTGATTACTCTATTCATTTTACGTAGTAATCTAATTTATATTATTTTCAGATTGAATCAAGACGATGAACAATTTCTTATTAATCCATATGGATTGCTCTTCCACGAAGTCACTGCCTCCAGTTTAATTAAAGTTGATATGCAAGGGACAGTCATAGAACAAGGGACAACAAACTTTTCAGTAAACATCACAGCGTATTCTCTCCACGCAGCAGTACATTCCGCTCGACCGGATATTAAATGTATTATTCACGTTCATACTCCAGCAGTTGTTGCAGTCTCATCACTCAAACATGGACTGATGCCATTGAGTCAGGAATCTGTTGTCATCGGTAATAATAAAAAATAATTTACCCAATTTACCTCAAATATCAACTTAATTTCCTTTAGGTGAAGTAAGTACACACTTCTACTTGGGTGGACATTTAGATCCTGAAGAAAAGGACAAACTTGCCCGCAACTTAGGTCCAAATAACAAAGTTCTTTTGTTGACTAATCAAGGTGCTTTATGTTGTGGTGAAACTATTGAAGAAGCGTTTTATAACGCTAGAAACACAGTTTTAGCTTCAGAAATCCAACTCAAACTCATGCCAGTAGGAATTGATAATTTAGGTAAGAATTCTACTTCCTTTATAATCTAGTACTCATCATTTGTATTAGTTTTTTTTTAATTCAGAACTATTTTCAAAGAGGTATTTGCCTCTAAGACGTTTTATTTAATAATCATTTTGTAACTGACTAGCTCAGTATCCTTCGCTTTGAGATCCCAACTATACTACAATTCAGAAATACTTAACAGGATTCGAGTTTTTTGATGCCCGTAAAGCGGAACTTATCATATCAGAACTGTTGTGATTAAAATGCGGGGAATATAGAAAATATTCAAGATCGTGTGTGCCACTTTCGTCGTACCTCTCTTCGCCAAGGAACTTTCGTTGTGAGTCACTGTCATTTATTTTCGAATTGTAGTATAGCTTTAAGTTTATTATATATATTTGCAGCATAATCTAAATACTATATAATCATTTCAGTCCAGATCGATGATGAAACTAAGAAAAAAATATATGATGCCGCACACAAACCGCCAGAAAGCACACCACGTCCTGACCAGCCTTCTGTGTTAGAAGGTAAAGTTGAAAGAAAATGGAGGGTCGGAGGTGTTGAGTTTGAAGCATTAATGAGAATGTTGGATAATGCTGGATTCAGAACAGGTTACATCTACAGACATCCTCTCGTTAAAGGCGAACCACCGAAACCGAAAAATGATGTTGAAGTACCGCCAGCAGTTTCTTCGCTTGGATACTTGTTAGAAGAAGAGGAGCTGTATAGACAGGGGTGAGTATTTTTTTCTATTAACGTATTTTAGTCTCTATTTTCGTTACAATTTTGTTTTATTGGTTCCCGTGTTATGTTTAGGGTCTTTTTTTATCGGTATCTTCTTGTAATCGTAAGTAAACAAATGTTAAAAAAACTATCAAATATCTTGAAAACTACAAAATAAACTTGCTAGCTATGGAACTGTATTTTGAAAAAAGACACCATTAACTAGTGTTTGATGATAGAATTTTTAATTAAAAAGTCAAACACATTTGAAGTTCTTTATGGGATTTTGAATAAATTTTTTTTGTTTCAGCCTGTGGAGGAAGTTGGAAGGCGGCAGAAAAGGAAATGATCGTAGCCGTTGGTTAAACTCCCCAAATACTTACCAAAAAGTAGAAGTTTTGGAAACGGGTACTGCGGATCCTAAAAAAATTACAAAGGTATAAATTGGAACAAGGCATTAATATATTTTTCCCTTGCCAAACGTGTGGTTCTATTACATTCCACGTAGATATTATATGTTTCATCTGAAATAGAGCTCTATTATGCTAATTTAATAATTATTTTTAATAACTGGAAATATATTCTAAATGCTTCAATCTGAAAGCGCTACTTTAGCTTTCAATTAATTTTGTTTCAGAAAGCTTATCCAGTTATTAGTTAATTATGCTGTGATTAATCGTAAATTTATTTTTCATTTCAGCAAATTTTATTCCAAGATATCTCGGTTTTCTTTTAAAATAATTTTCACAATATTGCATCGAACAAACTAATAGTTCATTTTGCGCTGTAATTCATGAATTTTTGATGTGAAACATCTATAGCGGCACGTAAATCAGATTTCTCGCGTGGCGACGGTGACGTATGACGTAAAAAACCTAACGCATCGATAATATAATTAAAGAGATGTACTGATATCTTATATGAAATTGGTCTCATGTTTTGAGCGACGCGACGGTAGCGCGCCAACAATAGGGGGAAGAAGCTCATCGATTCAAAAATTTGGCGGGACAGGGTATGAATTGTTTCATATAGAAATACACTTTTAAAGCTCATATTTTAATTTTTAATACTTTTACTGATGTGTAAAAATATTAAAAATTGAAATATAGACTTAAAAGTGCATATTATCTTATAAAATTTAGGTAAATAAATATAAAAACTAAACAAGTTAAAATGGTTTCATGGGACACAAGATAGGAACTATGTTCCTTCGGCTAATAAAGAATCGACACGTAACACTACTCGCTTGTGTATACGACTGTAACGCCTGCGTCTCATTTAATCTTGGCGTTAAGAAAAAAGCTTCTTTAAAATTCAAGGTAAGCTTTAAAGAGTAATGTATACATTTATTTCTTCTCACCTTTCCTAACTACTTTCAACTATCAAGATTTTTAAAAATTATATCTCATATTACTTTAACAAAAAAAGGTAAAAGTTAAGATATATACAAAAAAAAATTGCATCGGCTGGGAATCGAACCCGAGCCTCCCGCGTGGCAGGCGAGCATTCTACGTCTCGTTACGGGTTTTTCGTTACGGTTTTTACTATTACATTTTTTTCAGTTCAGTCACACCGCAAAATCCCTATCTTCTCCAAGCCTACCGTAAGGAACATAGTTCCAATTGTTCCAATAATAAACAAATTTTAATTTTTAATAAAAGAATTTTTACATTTTCAAAATTTTTCAAAAATTTGAAAATCATGATAATTTTAAAAATTTTCAAAGTTTTTAAATTTTTTAATGGTTACTTTAATCGCGCGTAAAGGTTACACGCACACTCTTTTTTTTATTGAATACTGCATATACTTTTACAAAATAATGTTGATGTTTCACATCTGGCAGGCGTCCCGTGACGGCTCACATTTTTTTTTAACCTCCTTCAGGTTATAAATGGCGATATCAGGAGCCTCTTCAGTCCGTGCAATAACTAATATTTGGTTATTATTTACTTACAATCCTTGTTTGAGGTGCGAAAAACATATTTTTTCGTATTTTTGAGTTTTTTTTTTATCCAAGTTATGTGTGATTCTGAATAATTGTTCTAAATACATACACCGACACAATTAAGGGAACATACTTTCAGTTATCTTGACAAGTTTTTATTTATGTGTAATTATCCGCTCTAGAAGTTAACGTAAGTGTAAACCTTCTATTTTCAAGTGTGTTGACAGGTTTTATGACTCTTTAAGAATCTGCTGACACATAGCATTAGAATTGCTTTTAATACAGTAAAAGCTCTTTATTCACGGGGTATAATATGTAAATATACCGTGAATACGGAATGGTAATTTATATGGGATTATAGGGGATACGTTCCTAGATGACAAAATAAAAATCAAAGTAATCGTTTCACAGACAGATCAATTTTTTTCAAGGATTCAGATAGCTCATTTACCACTTTTAAACCTTCACTGAGATTTTTAATATCATCTTTCCAATACTTGTTGAAGCCTCTTCTTGATTGGTCTTAAATTTATCATTTCATCCAAGTCGGTTTCAGTCAAATTTTCATCTTTCGATTCAAGCAATTCTTGAATGTTACTTATTCTATCTGTTCGAACTTTTATTTCATTCACAATTTCGGTTGTGTTTGCAGTCAAAGTTTGAATTTTATTTGAATGTTAGGCTACAGTTCTTGCAACGATTCATTTTGTTGTGTCAAATTTCTTCCATTATTCCACAACATTCATATCAGGATCAGATTCCATTTTATCCAATATAATTTTAAAGGTTCGTCTAATGTTGAAGAGCTTGAAGCAAAGTGGTCCTGTTGGGAGATATTTATATTTGTGAGCATAGTTTAAAGTTTGCGAGAATGACCTGGTAAATAAAATACTCCTGTATTATTCTGGGAAGAAGAGTCCGGTAGCAACATTTTGCTCCCGGGAATGTCGAAGAGCTAAAACTGGCATTTGTGAAAGAGTGGAATAATTTGCCTAAAGAAATGATTGATAATCTCATACAGAGTATGAAAAATTGAACATACTCTGTTAAGAGTCGTGGCCGTCAATATTATATATTAATGTCAATAATTTTGCGTTTTTTGTTTCCAATAGTAACGGTGTGTGTATGTTTTTTGCAGTTCAAAACCCTTTTTAATAAATATTAAACCAAATGTTTGCTATTGCACAGTTGGGAGGTTGCTCTTGGAATACCCAGAGTAGGATCCAAAAATTCCTAAATTACAGCTTGGGTTTCGGAACTTATCCGAGAAAGTTAAGGGAGTATATGTTTTATAACTTCAAAATTGTAATAATTCTCAGTTCTCAGTCGTACTCGAGAAAAACATTTCAAGCATTTTTTCTAATTAAACTAAAAAACCTTCTAGAAAGGTTTTGAAATGTTTTATTGTCCTCCATTTATATATTCTTTACAAAAATCGTAACTAAAATTTTCTTAACAACTCTTTAGGTATGATGATCTCAATATAGATAAAAAACTTTGCTGTTGATACTGCAATTCTTCATAATGTGCCGTAGCTTTTTAGTAAATTACGTTGTCAGTTAATTTGCAATATGATAAATAGATTTAAGAAATAAGTAGAAGGTAGAGTAGCACTTAAAGTAGTAAAATTTATTATTATGCTTATACAGTTAAGAAATGCAATATAATTAAAATCTTTTTAAAAATATATTCATGTAGTTTATTTTTAAAGACATTTCATTGAAATCTTCAGAGATAATATCGTAGTTTATATTCACTTATTTATACAATAAAAATTACAAATATATAATATAAAATTCATCGCTTGTTGATTATGCCAGTGATTTGTGTGCCATTTGTCAAATTTGTGTTGGTAAGGATATTGTTCTGACAATTAAAGAAGGCATTTTTATAATTTGCACCCACAGTTAAATGTTAATACCAACAAAAAAAATTGTCAGGCATGTTATGCATCAATCCCTATTGCTAGGTGGCATTGACAAAACCAGCACATTCGAGGATTGGTTATGGCACACTCGTTTAATTTTTTTATTAGAAATTTTATTTTATTTATTAATTTTAATGTGCTGGTTTTGTCTTTCAGTGGGTAGCAGAAGGGTCTCCTAACCATTCTTCAAGTGCACCAGTGAGGATAGATTCTGCATTACAATTTGTCCCGAAAGGTACTAATCCTAAAGAATTCAAGCAAAGGCAACAACAGGTAAGTACAATAATTTATTTAGAATTAATTAACTAAAAAATAACACTATGTGTATATTCCGTATATATACAGTTATACATCAGTATGACTCATAAATTTGGAATCTCTTAAAAACATCTGTGACACACCAATTTTTCAAAATGTTTTTTTTTTGTACAAAATCTTCTGTTATTGTGGCAGTTTAGGTCCAAAAGTAGAAGTTTTAAGGTTGTTGGTCATTATTTTCGAAGACTTCAGAGCTTACAAAAATTACCAATTTGTTCATGAGTTAGGGATATGGAAAGTTGACTTCTGATATATGCAAGTATGTATTCTGTCGAAATTTGTCAGTCTTTTAAAACTCGTGTCCCAAACAACAATACAGATTGTAACCAAAAACAAATTGCATATTGGGACATATTTACAACTTTTTTGTTTATTTAGATTTTAACTAACTAATCGTGTTTTTAAAACGTTTGGTTTAATAATTTAATCTACCAGAAGGCATTATCGCTTATACAATTATTTATTAGTACATGGGCTATGCAATCAGGAATTAAACTCTGCACTGTTGCGATTTCTTTTATGCTCATATATCGACTTAGTGAGAACCAATGTTTCACGTAAAATTTCGCTAGATGTAAAGACTTTCTAAAACCAACAACCTTTACTTCAAAAATTAGTTAAAATTATGTAACCTGTAAACAAATTTTTACTTTTATTATTATTATTATTAGATTAAAGATTATAGACGAGCGGATAAGATATCTGCAGGACCACAATCGCACATATTAGAAGGCGTAACATGGGAAGAGGCAAAAAAAATGCAGGACGCCACTGTGACTCAGACTGGAGATCACGTAGTTCTTATGGGTGCTGCGTCAAAGGGTATCATTCAACGAGGTCATCAGCACAATGCCATGGTTTACAAATCACCGTACGCCAAAAATCCATTCGACAACATAACTGATGATGAAATTAACGAATACAAGAAAGTAGTCGAAAAGAAGACCAAAGGAGAATGTAAGTAAAATACAATTATTATTGTTATATCGGTGAAAACATACAATACTTTTAAAAAACATTAGACCGTAATATGGAATATTGAAATTGAAATTATTATAATTAAAAAATGTGATATATTGCATTCGTATACACCGATTTCCTGCTAAATTCCTTTCATGTAATCCTTTTAACATGTTTATTCATAGTTATTTATTTAAAAAATATATATATTCTATACACTAAACAAAAATTCTATAAGAAATCCAAATATATGGCATATCGAAAACGTGCATATTTGAATGGGCGAAGCGATTCAAGAGGGCATGAATCGGTAGAAGACGATTCACGTGAAGGAGCTCCAGTCACCTATCGTACCCACGCGAATGTCGATCGTTGATCACGACTTACCGTCACCTAAACATTTGTGCGATTTCTTTCTAGTTAATCAACAAAGAAACGCCCTCAAGATGTTCACGACTATCTAAACATTGGACGCAAAGATGGTGGCTACAGTTCTTACGCATGAACAAAAATAAATGTGGAAATTGATTTGCGAGTATCTGTTATCCCGCATTCAGAGCAACTGACGAGTCGGGTAGTCACTGGAGATGAGACTTGGATATTTGACTGAACCTGAGACACATAAACAAAGTCAGTAGTGAGTAAAAGAGTGCAAGGAGTGGCAAACGCAAGCTAAGATATACATTTCGCAACTAATATTCACTGAATTCTTTATCCTGAATATGTTCCTGTTGGACAGACAATGACTGGAGAGTTCTGATTGTGTTTAAGATGATACGGGCAGGTGGTGTCCTTGTGCAACCTGAACTTGCCAAGAACTGTTGAATCTTGCACCTAGGCCGTTCCGCGTTTTTGGACCAAAAATACATACCACTCTGTAGCTCTGATATTGCTCCTTGTGATTTTTTTCATTCCTCAAGATTAAGTCGCGTTCAAGAAAACTCATCATGGCAACGAAAAAGGGGATCCAAGAAGTTGCAACCGTTATGCTGAACCGGTTAACTTCGGAGGACTACCCAGGGTGCTTCTAATCATGAGAGACACTTTGTGTAGTGTTAGAGGAAGACTATTGTGCGGTCGATAATAACATTTTGTCCGATACTTAATCCTCTTTTTCTTTCATTAATAAATTACCGGAACTTAATTGCCAAAACCTTGTACTCAAAAGAAAGGAAATTAAATTTTCTTGTATCTTACATTTTACCCAGATATAAGGAAATCTTTTAAAATCTCTGCTCGTTTTAGTATTGGATTATTAATTTTGTATTTAGAATTCTCCTAGTTGGATATATTTTTGTTTCTCAATAAGAATATTATTTTCTTTTAATTTTATTATAAATATTGTTTTAGATGACACAGACTACAGTGAATCAGAAGGTCTTTCATCTGCCGCATTAAACAAAAGAATTGATGCCGTACATATAAGGTCACCAACTTCTGTAACTAGTGAAACTGAAGAAGAAAGCCATGACGGTAAGATTTTTTAGATAATTTGTATTAAAACAATAGTACCAATTACTCTTTAATTAAAGACAAGTTTTGTCCAAATATTAGGTAACCACTTTAATCTTACATTATAGTTTATATTTATAAATGTGTATTTTTGTTTCAGAGCCACAAATTTTACGAATAGAAACAAAGACAGTACCCGTAGCTAGTCAACCAGAAGTTGTTCTGAGTGATGGTAAGTTTTTTTTTTTAATGTAATGTAATTCTTTGTATGCATATGGTGGTAGTGATGGTAATTATAAGGTTACTTTAAAATATTAACAATTTTGAAGTAATTCCATATTAAACATATTAGTAGGAAATCTTTACCAAAACCAAAGTAACTTTTTTTTTCTTTTATTCTGGATTATGTTTTGTATAATTCTACATGTCAACATTTATTCCCGAATAGATCTGAACGATTTATTCATAAATAAACCCTACTTTTTTAAAATTTGATTAAATAATCAAATTTTATGCAATATCAACCTTTTCTTCCTGATACCCTTAATTTAATTTCCATATCCTCCGATCCAATTTTATTTATATTGTTTTTTGGCTTAGATCCGTTGTGCCAAGTAAACTTAGATATGTACCTTTTCATAAAAAATCTACATTAAAACATATTTATTTCAGGTAGTAAGTCAGAAAATCGACAGCAGTATAGAACAAATAGTCATTCAGGTCTCCCTAAAGGATCTTATTTGGATCCTAAACCGATTCATTTCCATATTGCTAGAAAGAATGAAGTTTCCGCTATTTGTATCAAGAAGTTTATTGAGTTACCCCGAAAGAAATCGTCCAATTATATGTATAAACAACCCTTGAAAACATCTGTTACTATTAACATTAAAACTGATAAATCATTATCTCTAAAAATACCATTCGATACCGTGAGGGAGTTTATTTCTCCGTTTGTAAAAGTTCTTAATTGTAACCATATCGCAAATTCTACAGATGAAGAATCCCAAACTAGTTATATTTCTTATTCACCCTTATCTATAACGGATAATAATACCTTTGAAAAGCAGATATTAGATCAAATGAAAGAACAGTTGCTAGCTGAAGTTTTTGATAATTCTGAGTGTGAAGATGAATGGGAAAAGGATATATTTAAAGATATTCAAAATATTACACAATTTGATGAAAATGATCAAGAAAATAACGAACAATTGTCTGAATTTCCTGATGATATTAAATCTATTATTCTTAGTTCAGATGAATCAGAAAATGAACAAGTTGCAATCCTCAATTCAGATGAATCAGAAAATGAACAAGTTGCAATCCTCAGTTCAGATGAATCAGAAAATGAACAAGTTATAATCCTCAGTTCAGATGAATCAGATAATGAACAAGTTGTAATTTTCAGTTCAGATGAATCAGCAAATGACGAACCAAAAATAAACGAAGAAGAGTTAGTTGACAGAGCTGACAGCTTTTTTGATAAATTAAATAAAATGACAGAATCACATTTTGAGGTAGCTGAAGGAGTTTTTAAAGAAGTTAAAAATATTTTACAACAAATAAACAGTGAAGAAGCTTTGAATAGTAGTTTAGATGAAGGAATTGAAGATTGTACTCTAATTAATGAAATTGCCACAACTGATGTTAATAACACTTCGAGTGATGTTATAAAAAAAATTGCCGATTTAATTGTTAATTATATGATTCGGCAGTGTTTAGAAGTAAACGAATTGATACTATGTCCAGAGGTATTATATGATTCAAACGTTAATAAACTTTTAGATAAATTAAAACAAATATATAAAGATTTCTACGAAGATTGTTTAAGTGATGAACAAAAAAATGATCTACGTGTTTCGTTATTTTCATTTATATTAAACAAACTAGAAGTTGAAGAAGAATTAAATAATTCAGATGATTCCATTGGTTCGAATACCATTTCTGATAAAATTTATACCCTTTCTGAATTCTTAAATGATATTTTAGACCACTTTTTTAACTTAATTGGAAAACCAGATAGTGATAAAACTTTCGTTGCAGAAGAAATGTGCCATTCTACTCCTGAAGGAACAAAACAAATTAAACCCGGAATAATTAGTCCTCAGTCAGAACAGGATATTGAAATTACAGCTTTTCATCAAAAAACGCTAACGAAATCAGGTTCTGATTTATTTTGGATTTCTGTTTCTCCATATATTAATAAGAAAAGACCAACACATTTATTACAAAGTTCCTGTGAAGGTATTAATATATTGTCACGAAAAACGGAAGTACTGTCTCCAATACAAGAAGAAGCTCGAATAAATTTGTTTGACACATTTGATGAAAAAGAATTTGATAACATTATAAAAGAAGAAGGATCAAATCCTGTTGAAAATATGGACGAAAAATCGTATGTTAACGTGGTTTTATCCGATAAAACCAATGAATATCGACAACAAGATGTAACTGACGGTATTTATAATAAGAAGAAAAATATTGTAATTTGCAGTGATCCGGATAATAAAGAAAATAATTCACTGGATAATTCTGATAATTGGTTGGGTTACGAAGCAGCAAAATTTTAATATGAATTCTATTCTTAGCGTGTATTTTTTGTGTATATTTGTACTTTTATTAGAATTTTATAAAGGGTTGTTTGTATTTCTTATTTGGCATTTGAGATTTTTAAAGGTTCACAGTGGTGAAGCTTAAAGTGTGGAACACTTTATTTTTATCTATGAGTTTTTGTAGGCCTTTAACCCTGTATCTTCGAAAGTTACTGAATATTTTGGAATTATTTAGGATTTATTTCATTTTTACAAAAAATGGTTCTGTAGAGGGTGGTGGAGTATGTTCTTTTTGTAAATCATTGTATATTTCTAAAAAAAGTAATTTATTTGTAACAGTATAGTATAATGAGCGGGAATAAACTATATTCCACGCGATTGGAAAAGTTTCTCATATAATCAGAAAGTGTGGAATAGCAAAAGTAACAGAATTTGCTTTTCTGCTACCTGGTGCGTCTTTTTTTATTTGAATCTGTTTTCATTTATTTGGTAAATATATTAACCTCAGTCGACTCGTCTCTGTCTCTCAGCCGGACTTGGTATCGACTCTCAAAGTTGAAACTGGGAATCATCTGGTCAGTTGGCAAGCCTGTCAACAGGACCTGACAATCCCCAGTGAACAGCGTGCGATAACGATGCAGGCCATCACCATCACACCCTTTAACTTTCAGCCTATAAGCTCCCGACATCGCCTCCCCTTTGATGTAAACATTGAGAGTTGGCAAGCCCAGGATAACACTAAGTGCCGCTGTCGAGGCTGTCCTCATAGCCCCAGAGATCTGAAGCGAGTCCAGCTTCCTCTGAACAGTTGATTGCTCAACTTTGTTGCACCATACTCATTTTACATCAACTGTAATATTCCTACACAGTGTACAAAAATGAAAACAGGTTTGGACCAAGGTTTAAAGCTGCAAATTAAAACATGAATAGCAGGTGTGAGGTGACCTGACAGAAGGGACACGACGCTTACGTGCCACACGTGCTTGGATATCCTCAAATTGGAAAATGTCGGAAATACATTTATCATTACTATTAAACTTAAATTATGAATCAGAACCTTCTTTTAAATTTAGATCAGTCGTTATATCCAGCTAAATCAGGTTTTTCCATCTTTGTCTTCAAATATAGTTGGCATGCTTTGTGTCGAAAGCTCATTGTGTTCCTTTATTGGAAGAAACAAGAAAGTTGTTAAAATTAACATGAACACAAAGAAGGGCGATACGCGGTCAGTAGACAAGGGATGCGAGAATCTGTGTCTCAACCAAAACATCACACGTACGGGATGATCCATCTAGTCATATTAGTCAATTTTGCGCTGTTCCAATGGTTTCAGTAGGTTACAAAAATACATGCTGTGCTCATTCACCTCGCACTTGTTATGTGTCTCAGTTTGCGCCTTACTTAAAACTTATGGAAAGTGAATGATTCATTCAGAACCTAATTTTTTTGAATTAGTAATTGATGTAGCTTCTTCCAATCTATTTAAAATCGCAGTTTTACTGGAGCGTATTATTTATTTCCCAAATTCTTTTTTTTTACTGCATAATTACATTTACATTTCATTTGCTTCTTCTGGCTTTGCTTCATTTTTTCCTTATAAAAACTTTTAACTTTTTCTTCGGTGTGGAATAGTTAACTTATCTTAGTAGAATTATTCAGGAAAATTAAAAGATTTAGAAGGCATTAATTATAGTAATTTTTAATTTGGTGTAGTTTAATTTTTGAAGAACAAGAAAATTGTATGGATATGGTAATAAAATTTTAATTACTTGGCAGTTTCTGTGGTAGGTTATCTAAATTTGGTACATAAATTCATCAATCTATATCAGATCAATATAAAATAATTTTGTAAAACTTATAAATTATGGTTGATCAGATATCGATTGGCGTTACACCTTCGACCAATAATATAATAGAAACCATAGCAAATCTAATTTTTAATAGCCTATGATGTAATTAAAGACAATTCCGGGGGTATAATTTAAAAATATGCTTGCCAAGTCTTTTTACTACGTTTCGTTAACCTTCCCAATTGACAAGTTGTGAAAATCGGTTAACTATTCAATTAATCTTAAGAACTGCTTAAACATTCACGTTCAGTTCATTATCAAAGATTTAGAAAAACCCATTAACATTGATGAGATTAATATTACATAAAACCCAACACCAGAGAGCGTTATGAGCTTCAAAATATTTATTTTACGTGTCTGTTATATTAATGGTTGAAGTGTTTCACTATCTTCTTATGTTATAATATCGTGTTATTTTCATAACAGGATCATCGTAGATATTGAGTAGTATATTCTTCTTTCCTTATTTCTATATAGGTAGAATATAAGAGTACTTAACTAACCCCTATTTTTATTTATATTATGATAGTTTAACATTACAAAATTTATTACAAAAGCAAATGAATTATTCTTATAATCATTATTTGTTTCAGGAGAAAATACAATAAATGGGGATCAATCAGATGCTCACATGAGTACACTTTCTCAGAGTAGTAAAGAGGTAAGCAAATATATATTCTATAACACTTTTTCTCACTATTTCGGGCAATTTTGATTAACAAAGAAACATTAATGAATTGCAAGCTAGTCTAAATAAATAATGAGAAATAAAAAAAAATTATCCAATTTTAATTTAACCATTTAAAAGAATTGCTCTTTACAATATTTTTTAACAACTAAAGTACATAACAAAGTTAGTAGTACATTGTCTTCAATTCTTCTCAATTTTGTGTTTGTCTGCCAAAGAAGGGTTGGATGGTAGCAACATCAATTTTCCCAATCTTTTAATAATATCTTAATTGGTTGTCGTTTTTATAAATTTTTATAAACTTTTCTGATTAATAAAACCCAAAATTCTTCTATGGGTCTTGCCTGGGGAGCGTTAGGTCGATTATGTTCTTTGGGCATGAAGGAGATAATAATAAGCTGTAACGGTTCTCTCCTTTGTCTTGCATAGTGGAAAGAAACAAAAACACGTCAGAACATATTATTGTGAAATTCACATATAAATCGTAACAATTTAAGCAAACATCTTTTAATATAAAGACAAGCAGTAACTGCTTCTCTTTTGACATATTCGACACATGGTTGTGATGCATCTACCGAAGAAATAGAAAATTTTGTCTTTAAATTTGGCAGTTCTTTAATATTTTACAATGTCTGGAGCAGCATTTAAGTCTTTGGTATAAAATCCATCATTTCCCTTTATCTCAGAGTCGAATAAAATAAAATATTTTTCGTCATCAAAACGATAAATCTGTTGTTTGAAAAATGTTGAGACCTTAGCATTCGGCAACTCGGAAATCGTGGCAGTAGTACAGCAGTGTATTTTGGACATTTCCTTCATTTTTTAAAATGATATTCTATTTCTCCCAATTTCTCAATGTATGAAACTCAGTAACGCCTTGCCAATCTTCGCGTAGAAACCAACTTGTTCTCTTACACATTTTCTGTGAATTTAGCAGCCCTAACGTTGGTTAACACACGAGACATTCCATGTTTCAACAAAGTGTTTCCTTCTGACATTTCTTTTTTGTTCGGTAAATTGGTACGCAGGAGATATTGGGTCCTTGAAACATGTCAGTTCAGTTTCCATTTTGTACAGAAAAGACAAAAACTGTCCAAATTTATTGTGACATGCTTGAGCTTTATAGATATTAAAAATTATAACAAGTTGTAAAAGATGATACAAAACGTATCTAGTGCCGTGCTGTCAAAAATAATTCCAGTTTTAAAGTGGATTGATGTCTAGATAGATTTCCTAACTTAAGAGACCGGGAGATGCTGCGACATAGATATAAAGATATTAGTCAGCTTATACAAGGGCAAAACCAACTACAAACACTGTGTTTCGCTATTTTTGGAGCTCATCAGTGTAGTATAGGTTATGTCTCTTCAGTCACTAATGAAGAGATCCCCTGTATGAATCGACCAATATCTTATAGATGTAAAATTGCGAAAGTAGAAATCAGTCGCAAGTGGCACCATCTTCACTCCAAAAATGGTACTTCAGTGGTCACTTTGCATTTTAAATGTAACCTTCGGCAAGGTAAAAACATAAAACGAGCAGGGCGTTTGTGACAGTCTTATATAACAAGATGTAAAAGATGATACAAAACGTATCTAGTGCCGTGCTGTCAAAAAGAGCGAAACACGATGTCTGTAGTTGGTTTTGCCCTTGTATGAGCTGACTAATATCTTTATATCTATGTCGCAGCATCTCCCGGTGTTAGGAAATCTAACTAGACACCAATCCAGTTTAGAGGAATTATTTTTGACAGCACAGCGCTAGATACGTTTTGTTTTTTGTACAACTGTCATTAAAAGTGACACTTTTAATGATAGCAAACAATGTTAAAATTGATTGTTTACATGGAAGCGTGTTAAAAGTACTTTTAACACGCTTCAGTTTACTTTTAACACGGTTTAGTTTATTGACATTGCAAATGCGCCCATTTCATTATCAAAATAGGGCAGTTGTACAAATAACATTGTATGGTATTTGTGTTAAAAGTGATTTTATTTTGTTCGTGAAATTGTTCAATTCACTCCGCTCATTTCACAAACTTTTTCACTCACAAAATAAAACGTCACTTTTAACACTCATATCATAAATAACTATTACAACCAAATTCATGTTTCAAATATTAAACAAATTGGTGATGTAATAAAGCGAATCCCCGATAAAAATTGCTATTGAAATATTTTGAATATTACTTAATATTATAGGATCACTCAATATCTGAAGATTCACCTAAGAAAGATAAGAAGAAGAAGAAGGGCCTAAGAACTCCATCATTCTTAAAGAAAAAAAAAGAGAAAAAAATTCGTGAAGCTTAGATATTATATCAGAATAACGTTTTAAACGCCTCCTCCATCGAGACTGCCAGCAAATTGAACTTAGTTTAGAAATTCAGGTGCGGCTACGATTTTTGCACTATTTGTGACAGTGGAACTGCCTTTTGTCAAATTTTAAAATACAATAAACAATTCTTTAGCTTTAATTGTACAGAAAATTCAATAATTTTATCATTAACCTTTGAAACTGCGACATTCTAGTAAATTTTATTGTATGTATAGAGATGTTTAAAAAAAAGAATTCAAAAAAAGGAAAAGATGTACAGCATCGCTTTTTAAATCGTTTCACGACTGTTTTGTTTATTTTATTGTATACAATATATTTTTAAGTATGTACATTTTCTAGCTTTATTTTATTTGTTTTGTTATTAACATAATATAACTTGAAATCTGTGCAAATGAATTATATATTATTTTTAGGTTTACTTCTATTGTATTTTTTTTATTAATGAAACCTGTACTCAGTTTTGTTAATAAGTTTTCACATAAAAAATTACAATTATATTTTTCTTTGGAGTTTAAGCTCTTGATCAATGGAAAAAATAAATTATATATCATATTTATTGTATGATGAAGTATTTTCTACCTTCTAATAAAATTTCACCCACAATTATATATAATCCAAAAACTATTTTACATAAAAAATGACAAGGATCAGGTACGTATATATACCATTTTACTTAATACATTATAATAAATGATTTATAGTTAAAAATCCTATTATAGGAAATTAACTAATGAATATCCCGCTGATCAACATTTTGAAGCTGTTAGACACTTTGGTCGCTAATTTATGTTTTGACCTTATCATTGGTTAGATTTACGATTTCCTATTGGTTAGAACCCGCGTGATAAGATGGGTGATCGCAGTATATATTCTTGTGGCTTCGATAATAAATCTCTTTAAGCAATACAGAAAAAGTCTATGCAAAATACTAAGTGTGATCTAATTACCAAGATTACGATTTCCTATTTTTTTTTTATTTAAGGATGTACTCGTAGGTATAGACTGGTATAGACCTAAATACAAATGTACCGAGAACTGCAAGTTAGGACGAGTGGGGAAGACTTGGGAAGGTTAAGAGTTACACAATCTGGAGACCCTAGGGATAAAGGAACGATCGAATCGATCCGTTCTCGATGTCTGACACTGAACAGTAATAAGGGTGCATGGAGTTGACACGCGTCGTTGCCACTGGCTTGTCTGGCGGCAAGTGGAGGCATTATAGAGCGGAGTTCTTCTGAGCAAAATCCGTTTATGTGTCGGTAAAACAAGGAAAGATCAGAAACTTTTCGGTGGGATAATGGGGCTAGGTTTTTGGTGATACTGGTGTCGTTTATTAGTCGAACTAAGGCACTCTTAGTCGAACTGCTCTTCTCTGTATTGCATCAAGAAATCTGAGCCTTGACATCTGCAAGTATAGGGAGATAGAGTGGGTACAGCGATCGTCTCTCTTTTTCCAACCGAGATACAGGTGGAAGCCTGTCTTCACTACTCTATAAAGCCTTTATCATTAGAAAGCACGTTGTAATATGTCGAAATTAAATGGGTAACCTGAAGCTGCGTTGGTGAAGAAAAGAGGAACTAATACCCTCTTATTGAAAACAAAGTACGTATACTTCTGGTTTTTATAATTAATTTCTTTTAATATTAAGTAGGAAACATAAACAAGTAAGAAATTTATTTAAAACATTTAAAATTAATAATAAATAAAATATATTTATGAAATACTTAGATGAGAATCTCTAGAAACAATTTCAATCGATTTCTTCTGAACCAGCATTTGTCGTAGTGAAGAAGCTTCTTCTCTTAATGTAAGAAGCTGTGCTCTTAATATTGCATTTTCATGTTCCAATATCGTTGCTCTTAGAGCAATCTAAAACAACACAATCATACCAACTTTTAGTATGTCAAATATTTTTTAGATAATATAAAACACTTGTCCAAGAATATATAGAATACTAATGAGACGAAGCTTTTTTGTATCAAAACTGCCAGAACGGTATTAAGTACAAATGTTCATATTAGGATGCGCTTTGAACATCCATATACGAATTCCTTATTGGTTAGAATGTGCGAAGCTTCTTTTGTGGAGGAAAAAAGTTTCTAAAAGGTGTTACGTTACATTTAATTCCATCGAGAAATACATAGGTACTAAGAATAGAAGCTTAGTCTCATACATATCTATTAATTCTTTAATTTTACAATATAACCTAGTGAGAGATAGGTAAATTGAAAAACAAAACAACTAAAAAAAGCAAAACTTATATTTCTAGTAAATTATTAAAAAACAGTACGCGTGTCTACAATAAAAAAAAGAAACTGTAAATTTTTATATTTATTGCAGAAAAAGAATTGAAATTGCCAATAATAGTTCTTATTATGTGATTAGTGAATACATATAAACTATTTTTAAAAATACCTGATCCTCTCTAAATTTCCTAGCATCTCTGGATTTTTTCGCAGCTTGATTATTCCTCCGTCTCCTTTCATAATATCTATCATCTTTTTGTTCATCCGGTATTGGTTTCTTTTCTCCTCTTTGCCGACGCAAATTTGCCGCATCAAATAACGAAAATTGACATATATCTGGCGATGATCTACTTCCTACAATTACCTTTATGAATATTTTAATAAAAGACCGTTTTTCAGGAATAATTTAAGGAGAGGGTGAAAACAAATACATACTTTCTGTTTTAGAAGTATTTTATCTAATGAGAAAATCGTCCCAAACAATAGGAAATAAGTCGAATGCCCCATGTAGAATTCAAATAATCACGTTTGAGTGGCTCTAATAATTTAAAATTTTCTCTTAAAACAACGCTATCTTGATATTGAAATGAGTGTATGATGAAAAATTAGTTTTATTCATAAGACCACAAAAAAAAAATAAGAAAATATTTTTTTCTACTCTGGTCAAAAGATCAACTCTACATACTTAGTTTTGAATGTCGATGTGCATGTAGAAACGAAACATCTCTGTTTATCGCTCAGTGGGTACGAATTTTCGACCGGGTAGGAAGAAAAATATATACATTACAGTGGACAACAGTGTTTTCTATTAAAAACTAAAAGAAAATGAGTAAGCTATACGTGGGATTCACATATATGTAAAGAAAATGATTAAGTGGATCGGTAGTAGGCAAAATAATAATATAACGCGATATATGAGAAAAAATATTATACGTAATGGAGATTGGTAAATTTGACGTTGGTGTTGTTACTTTTCTATGTATATAATGGTTAAAACGTAACACCAGAGAGTGCTACTTTCAAATTGTTTATTTTTTATCTAATAATTTAAACATTGTATATAAAAAAACATACTTACGTATTTGGTCCGATATGAAATTTATCGATGGTGAATAAGGAAAAATTGAAGATTTCGGTAATCCCTTTTTTTGGTGAAGAAATATTTTTTCATCATTTTTTCCTGATGTGTATCTCAAATGTAATTCTGGATTTAAAAAATATTTTATATCGGTGGTATCTGAAAACCAAATCAGACCATATCTCATAAAGGTAGTTGAATTGTAAATAATAGGTTAAGGTACTCAAAACATTTGTAATTTCAGACGTGCAACAAAATTATGCATATTATACATTTGAAAATATTTATTTATACACTATCGTCATCATTATCATATTCTATAACAGAAACTATAGATTTATGATGAGAGCGAGGGGATAGTTAACGAACGTACGTACGCGGACACTTTTTCTCGATTCACTGCTATCACCCAGTCTCCGAAACCCATCACGTCTAGACAATTAAAAGTGGGCAAATTGTATAAATGTTTTAATATTGATCTTCTATCGTAGCATATCTAAACTTCCTTTTGTCGGACGTCCAAACTTTCGCTTGTTGCCGACGTACGACCTAACTGTCGTTTCTTTTCGACGTACAAACTGTCGCTTCCTTTCGTCGCACTATCCAACTTTTGTCACCAAACGACCAAACATTTACTTTCTTGTCCACACGACACATCTTTTGCTGTAACAACCAAACTGGCTCACCAACTTTAGCCCCTAGATTTTTTTTTCTATTAGATCATTTTAGTTCTATATTTTTTCTTATTGTTTACTATAAACAATTGTTTTTTATAGATTTTTTTATCAAAATTTGTCAATAAATCTGATTGTGATTATTCATTCATAAACAACGTTTGTTTTTGTTTCAAATTGCTTTTGTTATAATATAATTAATATTGTTAACTAGTTCAATTGTATTTAAAACTAGCTGTAGAGACGATTCCAAAATTAACGCGACAGCTCAGGTTTCTCCACCTATCTTTACCGTCGCGTCGACTCGAACGCTACCGATTACCCAGTTCGAGAGGTATTGTGAAGATGGCTCTAGTGAACGCCTTATACTCTGTCTTTCGATAAAAATAGATTCCAGATAGATTTCTTCGTCATCTGGTTGTTGGCATCCTTAGAAGTAGTCCCCATTTGATTGAACAACATGCTTATATCGATGCTTCCATTTCCCAAAGCAGTCTTTAGAGTCAGTTATCAGAACCGCCTTTAGTGTATCTCGTAACCTTTTTAAAATTTCAACGTAGTGCTCTTTATTAATCGTCTGAGCTGCAGAAGCATATTCGTGATGACCGATGCGTTCATAATCGAAAAAAACAATTAACATAGACTTGATTTTGATCCGACTTGGACGTGCTTTTTTGGTCGGGGCGAAGAAGTATGCTTCCACTGCGAAGACTGTTGTTTTGTTTCAGGTTCATAACCGTAAACCCATGATTTATCACCAGTAATAACCTTTTTGAGCAAATTTTCGTCGCTGTTGATCATTTCTAGATTGTCCTGAGCTATTTCTAATCGAAGGCTTTTTGCTGTTCTGAGAGCAGTTTTGTGATGAATTTAGCACACACACGGGTTTAAATTCTCGGTTAAAATTCGGTAAACTGTACTTTTTGGTATTGCAAGTTAATCTTCTATTTCCCTAACAGTCAAACGACGATTTTGGTGAATTGCAGCTTGCACACTTTTTTATTTGAGTTTTGCACAATCGTCTCCAAAGTCCTTTTGCAACATTTGTACTATATAGTTTTTTCAAGTTTTAAGCAAAACTTGATACAAATTCGCTGCTCATAAACTATACTTTCGGTAGGTATTAGCAAGTAATTAATAAATTTGTGATTTGTGAGATTTTACTGGTAACGTTCCCGCCCGTTAAGGGTCGCTAGAACACTTTGGCGCGAAGATATAAATGCAGGTCGAATACTTTTGGAACAGACCTCGTATATATTGACAAGTACAGTGATTGTAGTAAGTGTATTACTTTTAAAATTAATTGTATTGAAGTCACATAATAATTTTTATTCATAAGACAAAAATAATTATAAGCAGTGCTTACGCGCCTTGATCGACAACGTAGGTATCGTTTGAGTTCAAGTAGCCGAGGTTAATACACACCAGGCTTGAACGTTATCACTGATCCGTCTACTGTAGTTGAAATTAGCAGTCTGCTTATCCTCGGGAGATATTAAGCGCTCATACGCTCAGAGTTTTAAAAGATAGTCCCTAATCAAAAGTCAAAGAGCCTTAGTCAATTCTTCAAAGGACTCCTTCATTGATACCTGTTACACCACTTTCACGGACACCCAGGAAGCCTGCTAGGTGAATATTACCTGTTACACCAACACTAGACCTCCTACGAAGTCTTCTGACATCATCAATCCTGATCAGGAAACCTGCTAACTGTATAGCACCTGTTACTCCAACACTAGACCTCCTACGAAGGCTTCTGACATCATTAATCCTGACCAGGAAACCTGCTACTCCTTCACCGATACCTGTGACACCACTTTCACGGACACCCAGGAAGCCTGCTACACCAACACCAGACCTCCTACGATGTCTTCCGACATCATTAATCCTGATCATGTTACACTAACACTAGACCTCCTAAGAACACTTCTGACATCATAAATCCTGACCATCATCAGAGCTACATCCTGGAAGCTCATACCAATAACAAAAACAAAAAAAACATTTAATAAAACCATATTCAGCAAGTCAGCTAAAAATTAGTGACCTCTGATGAACAATAAAAAACAAATAAAGAATTGAAGATCTAATAGAAAAAAAATCTATTGGGCCTTTGGTGAGCCACTCAAAGTTTCGCTTCCGTTTATTACAGTACACAAAAATTTTGCGTTCTCTTGTTTATTTCCTTTTTGCGGTAAGATCAATTTTTTGCTTGCGTTTTCCTCACGAATAAATTTGCGTTTTTTATGGCAGATCAATCGTTCACTTACAGTTGTCGCACGAAGAAACTTGCGTTTTTTTATTGTATGACCAAATTTTGACATCTTTTATGTCACTACCAAATTTTCGCTTACGTTTGTCGCAATAGCCAACTTGTGTTCCGACATGTCGTACGAACAAACTTTTATTCTTTTGTCGCACGCGTTAGTAGATATAATATCATAAAATGTTTGGTTGAATTAATTTTAAGCTTAAACTAGGTGACCTACTCTACTTGCGAACTTAAATACTTTGGAGCTTTTTTTAATAAGCAATGTAGAGCTAATTAGTTTACTTTTTTCTTTCAGGAAGTTTTTGTGTTATAATTCGGTATCAGTAAATGATGATAAAATGAGGTAGTAATGTTGATAAATTTAAACATTTCTTGTAGATATCAAAATTTTAAATAAAATTTTTTATATTTAAATCCTGTTATATACATCTTATTGATATTTGATCCCCATTACCTACTAAATTTTTGTAAATAAATAAAGCAATAGGTACAAACCTTGCGACTGTGATGGAAGTATCGGAGTACCATTCTTGTGACTATACGTTGAAAACGCAGACACAGGAAAAAATACGTTTTCTTCCGAACCTTCTGTAAATCTAAGGTGAAAATCCATATTCGAAATTTTATGAAAACTGTCACTTTATACTTTAGAAATAAATATAAAACTCATCAATGGAATTGTCGTGCACGATTTCAGTTGTATTATTGAATATTACATTATAGTAACGTTGCTATGAATCTATTATAACACCACAAGGCGTTTTCTTTATTCATATTCCCCGCCTTTGTTCATCTGCGCATATAATAAGCACTGCTTTTTCACCCTTATTGGTTCATTTTGTTTTAAAAACAACAACTTTCGCACACCTTTTAATCTTTTGTATAACTCCACCCAATCACGTATTGAATGTTAATAATTAATACCTTTAAAAAATCTACCATACCGCAAGTTTATATTTACTGTTTGAAAAATATACCTACATTCTATTTACCCTTGTTTTTTTGCGGCTTATTGGGATAAACGATCTCATTTACTCGTCTAATAAATCTGTGATAGAAGATATTGTAAATAATTTCGTGACTTCTCACCACCATCTGTCATTAGTGTAGCTATAAAGCACGCCAACCAAGTGCAATGCTATTTCATTTTGATTATTTTCGCTATCAGTTCAAATTTTCCTAATCTTTTTGGTTTAAATTAATCATTAGGATATCAAACACGATTCTTAAACTACGACAAGCAATGCTTTTTAATAGTCTTCTAGTTCATCTTCTTGTCCCTGAAGGTGTTTAGTTAAATTATGTTGCTCCTAGATTCCTGTACTTCACCGTAATCTTCTGAATATACATAATGTAAAGAAATTTATGTGCGCAACAAGAAATACATATAAAAATTGATAATTCATCTTATGTAATACTGACTTGGTTTTAAGATGAAAATATTAATATAATCTCATTTCATTCACCAACAGAAGGAAATCAATGATACAACCTCCTGTTATGAATGTGACATTTTGATTCTCAGTAGAGGTAAAATACCGACAGGAAACTTTGTGAAATGCACACATCGTAAGTATAGCCTCTAACACTACAAGAACTTTGTGGACTTGCCGTAAGCTTTTTAAGAAATAATGAAATCTTAAACCTAAAATCATCTATTGGTCGTATCAAACAGTTGTCAGACCCTTAATCACCTATACTGTGCTGATTTGGTGAAACAACACAACAGAAACAAGAGGTTATTTTAAACTTTTCTCCCTTGCATTTACATTTAAAGAGGATTGCTTTGGAAAGTGCCTACAGATTAACAAGGACTAAGTCCCTGAAACCTGGTGATCTTACAAAACATCGTAGCATTATACCTAGTGGTTGGAGTAACCCAATCCATGAAGATGCCTACAGACATTATGTCTCCAAAATGAGAATGCGAACTCAGACTAAATTTTAGTATTTATGAGTATAACTTAATACAAAACAAAATCCGCTCAACTTAAAAAAGGAGTTCACATTTTCTTGTTGTGATGGGTCTAAAACACCAAAAGGATTAGGTATATAGGGTTACAGGTCCTAATGTTAGGCTCTCAATAGCTCTCGGAAACATTCCTACAATCTTCCAAGCGAAGCTATTATTAGTCAAGAGTGTATAAATCGCCACAATTAAGCCTAATGACAAGCAAAAAGGTTAATATAGCCTTTACTTCTAAATTACTTATAGAGACTCAGTAATTGTAGGAATACTCACAGAACACTGTCCACTGAGGTATTATCTCTGTAAAATCGTTAAAGGGGACAGACATGCAGATTCTCTGAGTATGCAGATGAAACGGCTGAACACATTACATCTAACTGCAGAATAATTGTTCTCCAATGACATAAATATCTCGTACAGGTCTTCTTAGAGCCCGATCTGATTACAAACGTACATCCTGTGCGGAAAATAGGCTTTCTTAAAAGTCTGGACCTGAAGGACTCAATAATAGATGTAGGGTATAGGTATACAAAAAATCTTTTAGTTCTCAGTCATCTGGGCCAATCGACCCCACTAATAATCTACAAAATTATTTTTCATCAAAACTTATTTGCATATCTGTAAACAGAAATATTTCTCTTAGTAATAACCATTGTCCGTTTCAACAAACGCTTTTTCACTTAGAACCATTAATATTCTAATTTGTAATTTGCCTGCAGGAAATAATGTGCTCATTAGTGCTTGCGTTACTAACCCGTTGACATTAAAAAATGAGGGGCTATGGTGAAAATGTGAAAAATTAAAAAAAAAATGTGAATCTATAATCACAACAGTTTATAGTTTAGTTCGTTTTTGTAAGACGCTAACTCTGTGGCTAATCAGAAAACCGTCTGCGATTGGGGAATCACAGAAGCGCGAATGGCTGTAGCCGAGAAAACCGCATTCACAGTTGTGAACCTACGCACTGCTAAAAGTGGATAAAACTTGGTTTTTAATAGGTCAGTAGTGCAGGAAATTAAAAAGTGAATATATTTGGTTATAAAAGTTAACGATAATGATTTTTCCATTTTTACACTCACTAACAGTTAACAGTTAAACTAGCAACAAATGAAACAGTTTTGTAAAATTCATGAATAGGTCTGAAATATTATATGTTACAGCTAAACCTGTCATTCCCCCTTTCTCGCCAATTAAAAAAAACAAAACATTGTATGTATTTCATGATTCACGATAAATGCTGCGGTTGGGGTCGCGTTCAATCACATCAAAGTTAGCTCGCGAAATAACAATTACGAAAATTAACCCCAATTAAATAAGGGTACGGTATGGAACTAAAAATATCAAATTTTAAACACTGCTGTGGTGCTTTTACTCAACCGAACCATATGTATTTTAAATGTATAAAATGTAATGAATTTAATCTCTATCCTTAATCGGTAGGTATATTACAAGAAAACATATTTAATAGCAAAATCACAGATTAAACATATTTAAACAATACACTTTGGGTTTGGAATAACATTCTTTATAAGTACTGGAATGGTCTAGAAGGACTAAGAGAATCGAAGACGCTCCTGGAAAACTATAACCAGAAGAGATCTCACAGCTGTCTTAACCATAGTAAGAAGAACCTCCGAATTATAACAGGAAAACTAACCGGGCACTGCCGATTAAGAAGACACATGAAAAAACTAGGATTGGTAGATGAAGCAAACTGCTGATTCTGTGAGGTAGAGGATGAAACCTCAATATACATACGAACGAATCAACCGATTTTGATTTCCAAAACGGCATTCGACCTAATTTTTTATGGTTAGGAGCTGATTAGGAATTGATTGGTACAACCACCAAAAAAATATTCTCAAAAATCATTGTTTTGAATTTGGGTAAAACTTTTTCAAACTCCACAAGTCTAGTTTCGAACGGTCAAGCCGTTTAAAAGTTATAAGCAGTTTTTACACACATACATACATGATGATATTAGACGTTCATCGATGCGATGTTGTCTGATGGCTTTGAATTGTTCCTCTGCAAGATACTCCCCTTTGATGGCTTTTGAGTCCTGCCTTTGATTTAAACTGCCGGTTGCATGCAGGACAGGAAAAATCATCAATCGCTGGTGTTGGTTGTGATGATGTTTGTTGCGTACTCGCGGGATGGGTTGTTGTGTTGTCACCTCGGGATAGCTTGATTGGTTTTAATAGGGTTGGTTTAGTTTCAGGGTGGAGATGTCTTATATGGCTGGTGACCCCAGCTTTGAATTTTGATATGTGGCTACAAAATTCACAAATCAGAGCATTATTGTTTTGTGTTATGGGAATCCTATCTTTGTGAGCTTGTGAAATGTGTGAATTTACATATTGGCGGCCTCTGCTACCTATTCTTTTAAAATCACAAAGTGGATACTTCCAGTCCCACTGATCTTGATCCTCATGCTGCTCTTGTCTTTTCTGTACAGCTTGTTCTAGGTTTTCTTCATGTTTCTGTTGAATATTCCAGTGGTTTCTGTCCGATGCTGTTGTTCTCCATTCCCTTTCATCGATTTTCAACTGCTTCAGATCATTTTTGACAACGTCTGTCCAGCGCTTCTTGGGTTGTTGCTGCGCTGGGTCCCTTCTCTAAGTTGAGAGAAGGCAATTTGGTGGGGAATACGGTCAGTGTTCATTCGGCTGAGGTGGCCTGCCCATCGGAGGCGTCGATCAGGATGAGAATCTCCTCATTTGGAAAGTTGTCTTTCCAGATTACTCCTGCTATAGTTCTAAGGCATCGCATGTATGTGTTTTGTTTTCACGGTACAGCATTCAGATGAGTACAGGAGGGTGCTAAGGACAGTAGTGCTGTAGATCTGGACTTTGGTTTGGATGTTTAGATTATGATGTTTCCACACTCGATGGTACAGTCTAGCAAAAGCTTGGTTTGCAGCGGTTATATAGTTATTAATTTCACAGGTTATGTCTCCATTTTTGGTAATCTGGCTTCCTAGATATTTGAAAGTATCAGCTTCTTTGACAGTTCTGAATCTGGAAATTTGGGAAGGCGTGAACAAGTGCTCTGTCGGCACTGATGCCACATATGGTCCATTGTACATCCTCCCGTGTGTAGTCTGTGCTCTGTGATCAGGCCTAGAGATTTAAAATAGGTGATTAGGCTTCCCAGTACTCGCCCAAAACGAATATTCTAATTTTAGAAAGAGCAGAGCAGTCATACATTATATGCTGTACTGTTTCTTCTTCTTTTTCGCAACCTCTGCATAGGGCGATTTTGCTAATTTCTTCCAGAAGAGATGTCGCAATTTGCAGTGACCTGTTAAGATTCCCAGAATTGTTCGGAGATTTTGTCTGGTCAATGCCTTAAATTTTCTTGCTGTTTCCTCGTCAGGATGAGGTAATAACTCTCTGGCCAGTCTACAGTTCGCTGTTTCATCCTAGCACTGTATAAAGTTTTGGTGAGAGTGCTGTTTCATAAGGTCCATGACAGCGTACATTGTTAGCTTCGTAGATGGACGAGGGGCTAACATAATTAAAGTCTGAAAAAACTTTTCACATAGTCTTGATTCAAAGCTACTTAAAAACTGTAACGTTAGGTCAGTGATTGCTGGAAATTCTGCTTTTGGTACCAATTTCCAGAAATCTGCAAAATCTTCTGAAGAATTTTGTGCTTTCGAAGACAATCATGATTTTGCAGCTCAACGCCTTTCAAATGAATATTGGCAGGAGTACCAACTATTTCAGCCAAACTTATTATGAAAGGATTTATAAATATTGCACATTTTTGTACTCATTCAGAGTCTTGAAATCTCCTCTCAAAGGACTGTAAAATAAGCATCGAATTTTAGATTGGCATTTAAAGTAAATAACATTAGAAATATTGAGCTCCTCTTTCAAATGGTTTAGGGCGGGGAAAAGGTTAATATTTTCTGTAGCCAAATTAATTGAAAAGAGATTGAATTTTGCTTTGAATCTGCTTATCAAATTAAACATAGTCGGAAGTGAACAATCTTTACCTTGTAATTTGAGATTAAAAATATTGAAGTAATTCGTAACGTCAACAAGAAATGCAAGAACACTTAACCAGGATGTATTCTTCAGTAAATCAGATTCCAATGGTAAAGCTGCTTTCTGCTTCATATCCTTTGCACCCAAGGCATCCTGGTAATAATGCAGTGATACGAAAATAAATTTCGACCTAAGAAATTCTGTAACAAAGCCACGCAACCATTGTTTTTTCCAATCATTGCCGGAGCACCATCAGTGTAAATAGATTTTTCAAACTTACGTGCGCGTGCCATTTAAAATTTGAGTGGCCCGCGGGCCTGTATTTGAGGACCTTTGCCTTAGAAGATACCTGCATTAATGTTAAGTAAGAAGATTGTGAATAATATCCAATCAACAAAAATAACGTACAAAATCAAACTATAACTTTTATATTTGTTTATCAAAGTAATTTGTAAATGTTATAATTGGAAGTAGATAAGAGCACCCTTTGTAGGTATACTATTAGAATCTGATATATACATTGGTTATTTCATTATTTGATTACTCAATCTAACCTGGATTACTGAACGACGTGGGCAAATATTTATCGTTGGTATATAAAGTATCAGAAGCGCATTACCATTATCTTTGGTTAGAATCATGAATGTTGTTTTATTTAATCAAAACATTATTTGGTAATCGTTAAATATTAGTTATACAAACTTAAATTCAGACATTACATACATATTAAATATACATTTAAATGTGATTAGGTAAATGGTCTCAAGTAGTTTGTAAAAACTTTATGATTAAAGTAAAAAAAAATAAAGAGCCGTGCAGTGATAGGTACCTAAATTCATAGATTTTTTGAAATTTACATACAAAGAAATATTTACATTTTTTCTTTATAAAGAAAAATATTTTAGGCCATGTATGATATTTATATAAATAGATGCAGTGGAATGAAATATTTTACAGTATTAACACGACATATCACTACAAAATCGAAATTTCAAAAAGTTACAAATTAAACCATAATAACTAAAGGAGTAATGAATTTTTATAACGCTTTACCAGAAATGTTAATATAATTCTACGACAAAAATATATAATTTAATAGGGTCACAAAATAAAGTGCGTGGTAGTATGGACCAAAATATGCAGAAAAGTCTTAATAAACATATGTCCGAACGGTTTTGTGTGTTTGTATCATATTTGGATTATCTCTTTTTTCATTCTCACAAATTTGCTTTTCTTATCAAATGCGACCGATGTTTTATCTAGAATCTAGATATTTGTAGCTATTATTTAATAGGTGGTCAACAATTTTACAAATTTTCGCTATGTCTGTTCACAGTAATATTGAATTAACTGATATGCATTTCATGTACGGTCGTGCAAATTGTAATGCGAGGGAAGCTCTACGTCTGTATGTAGACGTTTTCCCTAATCGACACATGCCTTCAGTTCCTGTGTTTGGAACACTGCCCTAAACGTTGCGTTATACTGGTACATTTGGGAAACAGTCCAATAATTCCGGGAGAACAAGGTCGGTGTCTACCCCTGAGACCAAGGTAGGTCTCCACGAACAGCATCTTTACCCGCAGGTACCATGTCCAATGAGTGCATGCTCTGAATCCACTTGATCATCAGGCACGTTTGGAGTTCTGCCGCTGGTTACTAAGAAATGATGCTGAGGACCCCAATTTTATTGTAGACATTCTTTTACCGATGAGGCAGAGTTTACACAAAATGGAGTTATAATTTCCATAATTCGCATATGTGGGCGACTCATTTTCAACAGCAATTGCCTCGGAACCATATACGTGTGCATTCACGCATCTTTTTGTTTGAAAATATTTTACCAGAGAGTGATGATGAATTGTAATAGGGAAGGACAGGATAAACCGTTTAAAATTCGTGCTCTAAAAAAAGCATTCTAGATCGCACATTGCCTACAAAAACAAAGTTTTAAATGGAGCCTCCAGATTAAGCGAATAAGACATCGATTAATTAGCTGGTGACTTAAGCAACAACATACCTGATGGCGCACCTGATCTTGAAGTAAGAGGCGATGTTGTGATTCGATAAATGAAATTGGTGCCAAAGACAAAAACCACAAGAACTTTTTTGTGAGTGGTACAATAATCACAAATTACAGGTGTATCTAACTCATTTGTTTTTGGGTGCTATGCGATTAAACTGAGTACCAAATTCTCAAATGCCTCTCGAGAAAAATCTGATAACAGACTGCTCAAGTTGATAGGATACAGGTACGCTTCGTCACTTGGTTTAACAATAAACATGGGAATATGCATTCAACGTACGTTGGTAAAGAATCTGTCACAAAAAAGTAAATATATTTACTAAAAGACCATATATACAAAGAAATAGATTGGTCACAATCTGCTGACATATACAACAGCCATATGAGCACTTGTGCAAAGCAAAGAAGTTCTATTTCGTAAACGTGGCCACCGACTGTCTGATTCATCATCAACCAGCCATCAGGGAAGTCCATCTGTTTGCTCTACCCCGGGACACCAACAGAATGGAAAAAGATAAGAAAAGCACTAAGAGCTACTATACTCTGTGTCCACAGATAATGTTTGATATTTTCCTAACTGGCAAAATAGTCGTCAAAAGTTTAAACTTCATTCCAAAAAAACCTTTTTTGTCTCAAATGCCCGGTATTTTTAAATTGTAATATTTTTTTGTAATTTTAATTTTTCTGTATTTTTTTCACGTTTTCATTTAATTATTCTTGGATGTATACAAATCCCTAGATAGTTCCTTATTCTGTTTTAAAATAATCAGTTTTTCATATATTTTTTTATGTTTTAAGCTTACATAAAGCTTTTTACAATGTCAAACATTTTTTGTTTCAGTTTTTCGCTAAATCATGCAGTAAATGGTTAACAGTCTCCCTCCCTCCCAGTTTACCCACGAAATGACACGAAAGTAAGTGGAGACGCTTTCGCATGTTGGTCGAATCCAGAGATAATAGATAATTCGTCTATGGTCGACTGGCATTCGTGCTTCGTGTGGGGATCCCCGAGATTCAGCTTCGTTCTCTTACGAAAACTGGTTTTCTATAAAAGATTCTTTACGTGTAAACGCGAATTAAACGGTCACTTTTATACTTTTTCATGTTGAAAATGTTAGAAACAGGTTTCAGGGCTTCTTATAATATCGTACTGTTATTTTTCGTAGTTGGTATTTTGTCCGTGATAAAACGATGATCAAGAAGAATCGAGCTTAATATCGATGAATTCTATTCTAGTTGGAAAGGAATCTTTTACTGCACAATGATAGTGTAAAAATAGTAAAGAAAAAGTACATTACGGGAACTAACTTTTTAGCCTAAATACCTAAATAGTAATAAAAGACGCATTCGAAAACTTATTGTTTTATCATTTCATGTTTGATATCTTTTAAATAAAATTCATATAATGGCTTTAGCTGAGTGTTTCGTGTTGGTATACGTAATTTGACGCTAAGATGTAATATATAACTTGGATAAAAGTTATTTAAAGTTAGGTAGTCATGGCTGCGATACATAATTGTAGTTGATATTACCTGTGATATTACGGTCATGGCAGTTAAATGGTGAGAATGCTCAGGTGTTAAAACCCCAACAATGTTTTAGAAACCAAATTAGTATAAAAAACGGCATTATGATGATTAGATACGACTTTTATGAAAACGACATAAAATACATATTTTATATTTTTTTCTATTTATGATCAATAGAGACTAATTACTGTAATTTAATAAGATTAATTAACTAAGTCATCATGTACTGCGAGGGTTGTCTTTTTAGTTTTGCATATATCCTTAAAGACAAAAAGTATATAGTACTTTATTGCTTTTCAAAATATGTACCACCAAGATCAATACACTTTTGCATACGTTTAAGCCAATAGGTAAAACAGTTATTCCGGTCTTCAGTTGACACCTGCAAAATCGCTTTTTTTAAAGGCATCGATGGTTTTTTCTGGCGACTGAATCGCTGCCCACGCTTTGAATTTTTGATCATTGTGAACGTGAAGACGTCGTTGGGACTCAGTTCGGGATGATAAAGTAGATGGTCTTACAATTCTACAACTTATAGTGACCTTCGCCCTATCAGCATCCTCCCAGTCCTCTCTAAAGTTTTTCAAATGCGAGCGCATTTATGTTACCAACAAATACTCCCTGAAAAGCAGTCTGGGTTTCGTACAGGATATGGTTGTCCTTCGGCACTTGCTTCTATCATTGATGACATCTTGTCTGCCTCTGATATGGGACTTCTGACAGCTTTGGTGGTGCTGGACTACTCCAAGGCCTTTGAGACCATAAATCATAAATTATTTATATCAATTTTACATTACATTGGTCTTGGTAGTAGTGCCATCTCTTTACTTGTTGATTACGTTTCTGAAAGGAGGCAGACGGTTTGCATCTCTGGTAAGTAGGTACTCGCGTCTCGCAAAAGTTTCTTTTGGTGTGCCGCAGGACCCTTACTTTATACAATTTATACTTGCTCATTATATAATTGTCGTGAATACTGTGATCACCACATTTATGCGGACGACACTCAGATATACAGATCATTTTCTGAAAATGATATTCTTATCAATAGTCAATTCATCAATAAAGACCTTTCTGAACTTCATTTTCACTGACTGCTACACCAGTTTTTTTTTTTATTTTAACATTGAATTTAGTTATATACAAAGTCTTTTATAATTTTAGAACAAATGTAAGATTTTGTAATAAACATTTAACAACACAAATAACCTTGTTTCATCTGCTTATTTGCATTATTTCATAAAAAATTAAAAGTAAAAGTGATTGGAATTCCATCTCTGAACTGTAAGATAAGTTCTCAACACAAATGTTCTTTAATTTGGTTTTGGTTCCAATAGCCGACTATTTTTTTCAGGTTTACCTTGAAATATAAGACAAATCATTGCATTAACTAAATTAATTAATCCGGTTATGGATTGTTTATGAATTTATTAAAAATAACATTTTGTTCATAGTTTTATCTCAATTTTTTTAATATTACGTTGATAAACAATATGATAATTTCTTCTATTAAAGACGAAATTTAATTAGCTCTAAACAAGTAATAAATATCGACTAAAATGCGTGATATTGACTAAAAATGCGAAATATCGACTAAAAATGCGAAATATCGACTGAAAATGCAAAATATCTCAAGAAACCTTCTGGTTTTTTGTTTTTTTATCATTTCAAACTAAAAATGACTAAAAATGGATATATCGACTAAAAATGCGAACTATTGACTAAAAAGGTATTGTTTTTAAAATCATTAACATTACAGCTAATGCTAATTGATAGATAGCGTAGTTAAAAAAGTGCTCAACAACTATATTAAGCCTCAATTTAGATGTAGGCGCTATGTAAAGTGGAACTTACTGCACGGACAGAATCGACATAGAGGTAATAAATAGAGTACAGAAGCCTCTCATCTGACCCTCGGTTGGAGATGAAGAGAAGATCACGGCCTTCATTCTATCTCCCTCTCTACTTGGGCAGTTAAATTGGAAAAGAGCATAGCAGAAAGTTTTAACGGTTTGTTGTTATTTAATTTCTGTGGTTTATGATTCGTATATAAAATGACAAAAACGTGTGTTATTTATAAAAACAACCTATTTCTGGCGATTTGACTTTCAGTTTTTTGTAGATTGTAGATTATAAGAGGGGTTAGATTGGACCAGATGAACTTATAACACTGCGACCTTAAAAGTTTTTTTTTATATTTCTTGCGACCAACTTACACATTAAAATTTAAATGGTATTAAGTGAAAAAGCCTTTTTTGAAACAGACAAAGGTTATTTTAAACGGAAATATGTTTGTTTGCATATATAAACCAGTTTCGATGATGGATAATTTTGTAAATTGTAGATTATAAGTGGGGATACCCTATATCTAATTATGAATCCATAAGGTCCAGACTTTTAAGAAAGACTCTAAGAAGACCTTTTCCAGATATTTATGGCGTTGGCGAAGTATTACTTTGCAGTTACAGATAATATATTCTATCGTACTCTCAGAATATGCATATTTCTCTGTCCACTTCGACCATTTTGCAGAGATGGTACCTTAGTGGACAATGTCCTGTTAGAACTCTTGCTATTACCCTGAGGTCAGGTTTCTAAAGCTCTAAGAGTAATTAAGAGTAGCACTATGAAGGTCGTATTAAGCTTTTAGCTTGTCTTTGGCCTGTAAGGTTTTTCTAGCAGGCGTTATTCAATTCCTTTTTCCAATTCCGAACTTTACACATAATGTGGCGTTTTGAGATGTCACAGAAAGATTCAGGTCCGATAAAAGAATTAACAGTTCCTTTTTTTGAGACTATGAAAATATGGTTTTCGACAATCCCTTTATGCTTCCGGTACTCACGCAAAGTTACTTTGTTGTGTTTAGCCAGGATTCTACTCGGTATATTGTAGAACTTCAAAACAGTTCGGAGACAATAAATAGTATGGCTGAATTGAAGCGTTTTTTAATGCACTTTTGAAAACAGACGTCTATTGCTAAAAGTTCCGCTTGGAAGATTGTAGGAGTGTTTCCCATTGAGAGCCTTACGTTAGGACCTGTAACCCCTATACATACCCCATCTTTTTCCAAAAACCCTGCAGCAGGTCCCCATAGTGCTTGTAGCTTTAGAGGTTACATTTGTGAGGTGTACCTAGATGCCACGTTTCCAACCGAGGATAACTCAATAACATCTCCACTGAGAATGAAAGTGTAACTTTATTCATAATAGAAGGTTTAATTGATTTCTGTCCTTTAGTGAATGAAATAAGCAAGTAGTTATTAGGTTATACCTTCTTTGAGTTCCCATATCATACTTAGGCTTAGGGATCTAGAGGATATTCCACACACCACAAGTTGCTGAGTTTTTGATCCATCCGTAAAAGCGCTCAGAGCGTTCACTACGTTGGGGTTTGCTGTCTTATATGTTAATATTTTGTAAGGTTTGTTAAAAACAAATCTTTAAAGTAGTCTGGATCTGGAAATTTGGGAGGGGCGAGCTAGTGCTCAGCCAGCACTGAGGCCACATATGACCCATTGTGCATCCTCCCGTATGTAGGGATATCCTCACCTCAGGATGTCACCAGGCCTATTGATTTAAAATAGATGATGAGGCTTCCGAGGGGGATCTCCCTGACATCGGCTGGTGTAAGCCAATACTCGCCCAACACGGATCTTCTGATTTCAGAAAAAGCAGAGCAGTCATACATTATGTGTTCTACTGTTTCCTCTTCTTGTTCGCAGCCTCTGCATAGCGGCGATTCTGTTAATTTCATCATAAAGAGATGTTGTCGCAATTGGCAGTGACCTGTCAGGATTCCCACAGCTGTTCGGAGATTTTGTCTGGTCAATGCCTTAAATTTTTTTGCTGTTTCCTCGCCAGGATGAGGTAATAACTCTTTGGCCAGTCTACAGTTCGTAGTTTCATCCCAGCACTGTATAAATTTTTGGTGAGAGTGCTGTTTGATAAGGTCCATGACTGCGGACAATGTTAGCTTGGTAGATGGGCGTCGGCTAACATATTTGTGGCCCGCAGCCCTCCTTGCTAAATTGTTCGCAATGCGGTTGCCTTTAGAGTTCCCATGTCCTTTGATCCAGCTGAGAGTGACCACGTTATTCTGGCTGGCCTCAGCTAGAGATTGGTGACATTCTAGTACTAAACTTGAAGTGAAACGTGGTCTATTCAAGGTTAGTAGTGCTTGTCGGCAGTCTGTGTATATATTTATATTCCTGCCTGCCTGTGATGTTCCTATTGATTAATTCTTTTGCAGCTATGGTTATGCCTGTGAGTTCTGACTGAACCACACTTGACAAGCCATCCATAAAGTAGTATTCAATAAGTGTACTGTAACTATTACAATAAAAGTTTTAACTACTGTGTTAATGTGTAACTAAAAAATATAACTTTCTGTTTTATGTTCCTTAATTTGAATTAATGGGCGTAGATAAAGTATAGCATGTAACTCGGGTAATGCGGTTTACACACTCGTGGCATTAGGTAAATACCAGCCGCTTCGCGATTCTTTCCTAATTTTTACACTCTTGTGTAAATCGCTACTACCCGCTTTATTATGTAATTTACTGTAAGCAATAAATAAATTGTATTATAGATTATATTATATTTTTAAAAATCTTTCACATCGCAGTTGATATATAATAAATGATTAAATAAATAAATAAAAGTCCTCTACTCTTTCGAGTCAGATTACGATCAAAAAGAACTCCGAAGTAAAATTTCTTGTATTATTCTCAAGAGCCTTTTATTAAAGATTGAATTGTAGTAAAGTAATACCTTTAGATCCAACGATAATAATTATATTAGAATTTATTATAACCGGGGTATTCTTTGTCATCAAAAAGAATAACTAATGTGGAAATTTCATAATCAATAGTCACCTTATGCCGCGATCAAGTAGGTAACTTATCTGTCATATAATTATTTTGACTGTGGGGGAAAAACATACGAATACAAAACCTATACCACGGCAATTACTAGGAAAAGACTTAATATATTATAAAAAAAAAGTATAAAAATAATTTATATTATTCTAACATCATATGGATAGTTAATTTAAACATTACAACGTATATCTGTTCATCTAAGTAGATATGAGTAACTCGGAGCTCCCCCTTTGTCATCTTACCTCTTTCTTCATGTTTTTATATGGAGGTAGAATTATTAAAAGAGAGATGTAAAGGAAGTTAATGAGAATTTTTTTTTGGCATTCTCTCAGTTTATTATACCTAGATCCTAGATGTAAGTCTATGGCATCGAACGTATTATCCTCTTCGAGCATATGGATTGGATACTACTCATAGAGTCTTCCTTGCTGCCGATGCGAGACTACTGTGAACAAGAAAGAAGAAAAATAGTATATGATATACGTATCGCGCCGTTAGCTTGACTAGCTGGTAGCATATCGTATATCGTTTTATTGACGTGAAACTTGTTTATCGATGTTGGAAAAAAAATTGCCGTCACATGTTTTTGTTACGCGCCATGTTTATCTTAACCCTCTTACGGTCGATTCAGACGAAGTAGTACTTTTATCCTTGGAGTAGGGATAGCATGTCACTTAAACTTATTCCCGCCTCCAGACCGTTCAGAAATACATGTGCATTCCCCTTAACCCGAATGGAAGAAATGCCAAGAACAGTGAGAGGATCAAGCCACGTTTTTCTGTTGCGCCCATCTTTAGTTCTAAAACTCAATAGTGACGTAATGAATAATAAAAGGGGATAAGCAAAATCAAATGATTTATTTTAATTCTAATTCCACTGGATTTCTAACAAAATTAAATAGTTACATCTCTTTTTCTCACACTTCCGTTTTTAAAGATTAGTTTTAGGTATTAAATGCCAAGTGCCTAACATTTGCTCTAATAGATTCTTTCGTATTTACAAGTGCCTATTACAACCAGAAGAATGGTGACCCAAATGGATCAGATCAACGTCAAGTAAAGTGAAGGAACCATCTATCTTACTTTTTTTCCTTTTTCTCTGTTTTTATACGGAGGTAGAATTATGGGAGAGACATAAAGAAAATTAGTTGATTGTTTTTGTTGGAATTTATTCATTTTAAATTCTATATCTAGAGACTGCCTTCTGTGCTGCTGATGAGATGCTGTGAGAGAAAAAGAAGAAGAATAGGATATGATATCTCTATCACTCCGTTAGCTTGGCTGGCTGGTAGCATATTCCATTTTATTCTTTAGTCTCTCTCATATCAGTCTCACATCGGTAGCACAGTAATCTGTTTCTAGTAGCTTCTGCTCGAATGTATTACTATTGTATGGCTTATAGAGATGATCAGAAAGATAAAGAAGGTGGAATCTTAATACAAACTAACAAATTTATGTACCTACAAATAAAAATATATCAGTTTGATTAAGATTTTGTGTATCTGACTGAACTCTGTATGTTTTTTTGAGAATTAGTACCTACTCGCAATTGTAGATTTATCTTTTTCTTTCTTTATTTATTAAAATATAAATATCCAATTATTTTGGAGTTATATTATTCGTAAAGTAAATCATTGTAGGCAATATTATTTAGAGGGAAGCTTGACAAAAAGACGGATGGATGGAGTAAACAGGATAAATTAACTTATGTATATATTAATTCACCTACCTACTTACTGACGGAGACACCTAAATCAACTTAAAACGATTGAATAAATAAAAGATCAATGACCAGCTTATTAATTACATTGAAAAGCCCAAATAATTAATATATTCTCAAAAATTTTACGTAGAAATATATATGTAATTTCCTTGGTAATTTTCTAAGTAAACACAAAAACCAGTAGTATAAATTCATAGAATAGTTAAATAAAAAGTGATACTAAAAATAGACAAACACTTTTTTTAAATCTTAATCATTTTTATTATAATTTTAAACACGACAGTACAGAAATTTATATAGTCCAAGAAAATAGACCTTTAAATACGAATTCCGAGGTAAATACTTGAATTTTTGATATAAGTTTCTTTAAAAGATGCAAAAATGAAATGTCAAAGTTTTTTTAAATCACCCCCGAGCAGGGGTGAAAAAAAATAAAAAAGTTTTTTTTTTCAAATTTTGGGGAAACAATAAGAACTAGAAAAAAAAAGTTGAAATAAAAGTTGCAGAGCATCAAATTTTATAAAGAAATGATCCCTTTATGTTTTTCGCTAAAATTAAAATTATCCGAGGGCGGTTTGAAGCGGCTTTTTCCCATTACGGGCCGTCCCATTACGGGCCGCGACCCTAATGAGTGCCACTACGGGCTGCCTGATTTTTGTTTACCTGTAATATTTCCCATTACGGGCCGCGATTAGGACATTAGAACACCTGCTATTTAAAAAAAATAGATATGTTTGATTTTCAGTAAAATTCAATTTTATTGTCGACTTTATATTATTATTTAGCACTTTTCAAATGAATTTTGACTTGAAAAAAATTAATATTAGCCCACAAAATCACCCCCACTTATCAAACAGGTAAAAATGATTTTAAATTGAGTTCTTTGAAAAATAACAACCCTTAATCCCTCAATGTGATCCTTTCTGTTTACTTAACCACTTATAAAATAATTTTTGCAAAATAAATAAATCTTTTTCTTAAGAAACAAACGTCATAATCTGTAATTCTTAATACGGATTAAATTATCAACCCAAGAAATTATACCTAGATATTTTATTATTCATTTTATGACAAAAAATTAAAGTAAAAATTTTTTGTTTCGTTTGAAAATGAGATTAACAAAAATTTTAGATTGGATGTAAAGAGTGTTAGTAAATTAAGAAAACATGAAAATGTCTCAAGGTAGAATTATTTATTATTTTAAACAATATTTTTATTTAAGGAAGTTGTTTAGAATCTAAAATAAATCAAAAATTCCGAATGCAAATTTTCAGATTAAAACGGCCAATTTTTTAATTATATATATATAATAAAAATATATTGTAGCTCTGAAAAGAGCTGTTGTTTTAAGTATCTGGAAATCTATGTCAGCATTTTAAAATATGTTATTTGATATTTTATGTAATGCTTCCCCTACATTCTGATTTTCTCTTAATTCATTCATGATTTTTTGTAATCGTCGATCTATGTCAATATATCTTGGAGCACGTTTTTTCGGAGAAATATTGTTTTCGATCCTTTGTTGAATGATATCGTAATGCGATGAATCGTTTTTTAAAGATTTAATCAATTCAATTATGTTTGGATTCGATTTTCCAATGTTTCTATTGAGGCGACTGTGCCAAGATTCGCAAACATTTGTTGTTCTGGGCTCTTCGCCGTGACAGATCCACATATCCTGGATTATTGGATATTCTAACCACTGTGTTACGCAATAATCATTGTATTCAATAATTTTCTGATCAGTTGGACTAGATTCCATTATATATAACCAGCCATCGTCCGTAAATTCTGGAGGTAGATGTGCTAAAGCAGCTGTAACCTTTATATGCTTTTTAATGTCTGGATTTTCTTTATATTTTTTTGTAAGTCCCAAACTTTGAACATGTCGCCATAATGCTTGATTAAAGTGGAAATTGCAACCCTTGAGCTGGCAGTCCGGAAAGATTTCTCTACAAGCAGCTATTGTTGCTGCTTCAAAATCTATTTTCAACTTTGTTGGACCAAAATCTGGTATGTATTTTTTCATAAGTGTAAATAACTTGACATACGTTTCCTTTTTTCTGTTCGGTAACAATGTATACACTGCTGGTCGTGCACATGTCGCCACTTCACTGCTTTTTAAATCCACATGGAAAAAGTACAGTTGATCAAATAAATAATTGCAACTTTTAAAAGTTCCATCTCCAAAAATGGTTTTACTTGATGTTAAAGTTTTTACGCCAATTTTAGATCCAAATCCAATAATTCTGTTAATAGTGCCTTCATCAAAAATAACAAAATTTTCTTCATCGTTTTTTAAAAAGTCGGGAATTACCAAGTCTTCTCGGGTTTTCGGCAATAACGGTATTCCTAATGCTTTATTTCGTTGGCGATACAAGGATGATTTGACAGATTCAAATTCTGGCATTTTTGTCACGAATTCTAAGCCTGCATCTTTTGCTAGGTGAAATTCCTCCTGAAAAATTTTTGGAATCGATGTCATTTCTTCTCTAGCCCGTTTTCTGCAGATTGATTTACATTTTTCAATCAGTGTGTACGCTTCATTTGGAATTGCTTGGCAAGAGTGTGTATTTGTATGAATTACTTTATTTTCTTGATCTGTTGTTATTCGTCCACTGCATTGTCCAATTATACATTTCCAATTCTTGCTAAGATTTTTGTTGGTTCTTTTTAAACAATACTTATACCCTTCATAAATTATTTGAGGATGACCTCGAACACTTTTAACAAATTCAACGGTACTATCCATGTTTAATTTACAAGGATGAAAGTTAAACTGAAATATATTTTTATTTTTCAGCCCTTAAAAGCGGTAGTGTCTAGAATAGAAGGAACCTACTCGGATTATTACTTAAATACCGAATTCTTGTAATGCCTTTGTCACCAACAAGTTATCTAGAAAATAATTCCATAATTATATTAAATTCAAATAATTTCTTGTAAACTCCAAAGAGGATAATTGATTTTGATGTCATAAAAATAGGTATTTCTGGAAACAGGTAGAGATGTAGTCTAAATCCTCTATAAAGCGACGGAAACACAATTAAATTGAACTTTTCTTAATAATTTTTAATCTTTCCAGGAATAGAAATTATTTTCACTTGTTATTTCTGAGTTTAATATTAATTTTAATGTTGGAGTTTTGTACAATTAATCGTAATGAATTTAATATCGCTTTTTCTTAATAATTTTTAATGTTTGTCACAATGGGAATTACTTTCACTTCTTAGTTATTTTTGCTATTCGGTTTTCGTAAATCTAGATATTATATAATTATAACTGGCAATTAAAGAAAATAATTAACAGATATGATATTGTTAAATTTTTTTCTCCAAATACATAAAAAATGTGAGGCACTCTTTTCTAGATAAAATTACAAACACATGTCTAATTGTAAAATGTAAGTTGATCGCCTCACGAGGGGCCGGCCCGTAATGGGACTCCGATTTTCTGACAAAAAGGTCGCGGCCCGTATTGGCACTGTTTCAGGTAATTTTTCTTGGCGGCCCGTAATGGGACGGCCCGTAATGGCACTACACCGTTTGAAGCTAGGGGATGATAGTGACAACTTTAAAAAATCATAAGTCGTTGAAAAATTGATATTTTTAATATTTTTTTTTAATTTACTCAGAAAAAAGTAAACTTTAATATCTAGAGATAATTTTTTTTTTAATTGTTTATAACAAAGTTATAACAATTCAAAATTTTTAAGACCGAATTAAAACAGCTTACTTCGGTGAAATTAGTTTTTTTATTTTATTTATTTTTTACTTATTTCATAAACTGACCATACGCGTCGGAATTTTATTTTTACCTGTCTTTTTTGTGGGTGTAAGACTAAGAGCAACTGTGCATCAGCGAGATGTAGTTGCAAAAAGAATGGCTTGAAATGTAATGATTTTTGTAAGTTTTGTCGTGGTCAACGCTGCGACAATAAATCAAAACACGTGTTTCCATCGAAGATGACGATGGTGAAGATGTTGGAGAAGAAATGGAAGTTGAAGAAGACACGGAAGAAATGAAACTAGAAAAAGACGAGACTCCATCAGAAGAGGAAGAAGAACACGAGGAAAGTTTAGCTGTTAGAGACAGCAGTTCACCTGATGAAATTGATATTAATTTAGAAAAATTTTGAAATGATTTTTAGAATTATATAGCATCTTAAGATTTTCATGTAATGTAATAAATTTTATTTTTTTCATAACTTATTTTTCAACGACTTATGATTTTTTAAAGTTGTCACTATCATCCCCTAGCTTCAAACCGCACTATCTCAGATAATTTTAATTTTAGCGAAAAACATAAAGGGACCATTTCTTTATAAAATTTGATGCTCTACAACTTTTATTTTAACTTTTTTTCTAGTTCTTATTGTTTCCCCAAAATTATTATTTTTTGCATCTTTTAAAGTTACTTATATCAAAAATTCAAGTATTTACCTCGGAATTCGTATTTAAAGGTCTATTTTCTTGGACTATATAGACTATCTTATATTTCTCGGAATGCAATTTGAATTGGTATACAATTTAACCCAACAAAAATTTAACTCTTTCGACATCACACGCTATATAACGACAGCTAAATATTTATAGATCCAGATCTTAGTATATAATCACTTATTGTTCGATAAATATGAATTCAAATACATCGAAATTAAGTTTGCATCGACTATTAAATTGATCACTAAATGCTCTCTGAGAATCCGCCATTGCTGCAGTAATTAATTAATTTTTTAATTAATTATTTGCAATTAAAAGACGTAATTTATTTTTTCTATATCTCAACAATTTTTTTAAAACTTTTGTTTCATCAATAAATTGCTCCTGATGAGATCTTCTAATCAAAATTTGACTTTAAATCAAACAAAAAAGATGTTATGTAGAATAGGTTTATATCAGGGATCTTTCTTATTAAAACAGACTGTTTTGGAGGTGAACTTACGAAAAAACGTTTTTTTATTTTGATAGGATAGCACTAATGGCCAAAACAAAAAAGAACTTATAAACTCTCAAAATTCAAAGCACAGTAAAATTTCATATTGCCTCGAAAAACGGCTGAAATAATTTGCCATCAATTGGTCGTTAATTGTCAACTGATTACGACAATTGGTCAGCTTAAACTTAAAAGCGTTAATTTAAAATGCCAGTCAAAAACTTTTAGCACACCAAATTCGGAAAATTAGTCTCTGCGACAGACAATCTCATACGAAACAACCTAAATTAAGTGGTCAAAAAATGGTAACAAACAAGTAACTAACGTACAATATAACATTATAGAAAAAATAAAATAAAATCGCGAAAAATATGCAAATTTAAAAAAAAAATAGAAATTTTAGCTAACGAAAAAAAAAATAGTGAAAACTTTGAAGCAAACAAGAAAATTTGATAAAATAAACAATAACATAAAGAAGGCATGAAAATCAGTCGAAAAAATCAAAAATGAATCTCACAAATTAAAAAAAATATACAAAAATTTGGAAAACTCAAACAAAAACCATAAATAACTGAAAATGGCTAAGAAACTGGAAACAAGCGAAAAAAAAAAGATGAAACCGAAAAAAAACAAAATCGAAAAATCGTACAAATTGTGAAAAAAGGGGAGAAAATTCCAAAAAACATTATAAAAACGAATAATAAATCATAAAAAATGATAAAAATAACGTGGTTGCAAAAATACCCGGTCATTATATAATAGCTAAAAAATAGAGTAAAAGCCTGATTAAAAAACCAAAGAAATGGGGACTACAAAATCAAAATAAAAACAGTAAATACTTGAAAAATTGGAAAAAAAGATCAGAGAATTGGAAAAAAACGAAACATGAAAAAAATAAACAGAGCAAGAAAAAATCATAAAAAATTAAGGGAAAAAAGGAAATGTGAAAAATCGATTAAAACAAGAAGAATTGAAATAAAAGTAAAATTGTTACAAATGGGTAAAAAATTTATAACAAACGAAAAACTAAAGTAAAATTAAACATATTCAAAAAAGAAAATCCGAGAAAAGATCACAAAAAATGTAGAAAATTAAAAACAACTGAAAAAAAAGACAAAACTGGAAAAAACATAAAATACAACCAAAAAAAAGTAAAAACTTGACAACAAACGAGAAAATATGATAAAATAAACAAAAAAAACGAAAAAATTAAATAGGAAATCATTGATTTGGAGCGGTACAGTCTATGAGTTCTTAGCTAGTGTAATCATGAAAATTATGAATTTTAACAGAAGTGAATTGTCATGCGGGACAAAAAGTAAAAAAAAAACATTGCGAAAGGCAATCATGAATATAAAAGTTTAAAAATTTTAAGATCTATCAAGAGAAACAAGATTAATTTTATCAATAATCAACGATTAACGACAATATACCTGTAAAGACTGTGAAAAAAGATATCAGAAATTTTTCTGAGAGGGTTAAATATGGAGAGTTGTAAGTTTATCATTAGATACTGATTCTAGAATTTTTCCATAATGTGAGCAAATATACTTTTTAGAGCTGCGAAAAGGAAAGTGTCTAAATTAGATATTAAATGGGAAGTATAATTATTTGAAAGTCTTGGGACTGACTGATTTTATAATAACACAGAATACAATGTAAAAAGGTTACGTGTCAGGACGTCATCTGGTGCAGCTCGATAAACTCTCACGGTTTATGACTTCACTGCGACCCTGTTTAATCATAAAACCTTTGTTTTTATTATTTTTACATTAGCAGTTATCGTGATAAACATAGTTGTATCCGTTCGGACAAAGCGATCAAATTTTCATTATTTTTCTAGAGCGTAATAATGATTTATTTGTAAGTGCGTTTTCGTTAAATTATATTTTCCCTACTGTCGTGATACTATGTAATTTTTCGATTCTATACTGATATCTTTTGATCACTGTGTTTATGGATAGGATAAGTATGTTTTTATGTCCACTTTAAGTCTTTAAGCCATTAAGATAAATCAACGTGGTATTTAATTTTCTTTTTTAGTAATATTCTAGACAATTTTTTTTCATTGATTAAGGGACAATAAACGTGTGACAGCGCCTTTAACGCTTCCTTGCCGTGGTTCAGTAAAATAATTGAAAAGAACATTCGATCCCTCTTGGTATAATATAGATCCTATTACGGCCCTGAGCTTTAATGTATCTGCTTAGGTAGCTGTTAAGATTAGTCAATCCTAACGAACTTGAAACGAATAATACTTGGTGATATATATGAAAAAAGGCTATGGAACTCGAGGAGTTCCGTTGGAAGCGAATTCTGTGCTATATTTGACAGAGGAGTAATCCCGAAAAATATTTTTGCAACTATATATTTTGAATAACAAAATTCATTAAATAAATAAAATAAAACAACAAAAATAAATTTTAAAGAAATACTATCATAAAACCATATTTTGAATAAAAGAGTAATTATTATATTATAACTTCTTTATTCGGGGAACTTTTGCCAACCAGATCGGTTGTCGTTTTCTAAAACTATCTCTAAAACTTTTATAAACTTGAGGCACCCAGGAACTGAACCCGATATGAAGCCTAGGGCTCCTAAATGGACTTTGAGTAGAAATTGCTTTTGCACTATTTTCCTCGTGTCTGGGTATTCTCGTGTTTCTTTGCTGTTTGTGCTTTCTTCTGTATTGCGTGGTCTTCAATAGCTTGATGACTGATTTGCCACTTTTGCGCTATGTTGTCTTCTGGTTCTTTACTACTGCTGGAGCTACATCTTTGGCCACTTCTGTACTTTATTATTGTGATTTAAGATAATATGTGACAATCAGAACCAACAATGTCACTGAACTTGTTTATACAGTCTACCTACTTGTTAAAAGCAAACATCTATACAAAACAAATAAAATCAATCCTTGAATAATGAATACCAAAATTGTTTATTTAGTTTCATTCTTTTTCGTTTTTATTTTTTTTATTCCACAAAAATCGCAAATAACAATTATTTCCAGCTACTTTTCATATCCTTGAAACACTTTGTGTTATAAACTGTTTTTACCATAAAAAAGAGATATTTTCCATAAATAACAAAGGAAACGAATTATTTTAACACATTAATCATCACTTGAATGACCAATTGCATATGATTAGTTTAATCATAAATAATTTAATGAAATGTTTTACATCACTGAACAAATGGCTAGCGTTTAAAATGTTTTCTTTTCTTAAAGATACTTATTTAAAAATTAATTCGAATACGTATTTATAAAATAATAATTGGTTTATCAAAACATAAATAAATATATTAAAAGCTGTTTTGAAGTGCACAAATTAATCAGTCATTATTTATTATATAATTGGTAACATTTCTTGCTAATTATTTACTAATTATTAAGTGACATTTTTTCAACTAATAATACAATATGGTGGACATTTGTACATTTTAGAGTAACCACTGTTACTTAACTGATATTCGCTATACTTAGCGAGAAATTATGGAATACTATTTCAATGCGCTGAAAGAAACAATATTAAATATACATTTAAAAACAACTAGCGTAGACTGGTATTCGGGATTTAAGATGTAGGTTTTAACATTTCCTTTCATCAGCCAGAAACAACATAGATCGCTCGAGCAACAGGTTTCAATAGTTCGAAAGTTGAACGATTCCCATCAAGGCTCTTTGAAAAGTTGGGGAAAAATATTACAAGTGGTGAAACTTACGATTATAGTTTGTTGCTGGAATGCCGCAGGGTATCCTTTATATCCCTCTTCCTAATATTTGACTATAGGTAAGGGTCGACTCTTGGATGGCGCTTCACCTGGCACAAGAGCTACTTGTAGTGATAATGGATGATTCAATGAAGGAGTTTTTTTGGAGTGTTGCAGCACTTTGTTAAAATGACACTCCTAATAAAAATGTTATTTTATTGATGGGGAATTATGAGTGCTATAAATTTCTAAAAGCTTTTAAATATGCGTATCTAAATAATGTAATATTGCTAGAGCAACTATTAAAAGTTAAAAGGGACAAATCTGGATTTGAATGAATGGTTATTGACTGAAGACTTCATGGAACTTTTACACCCTTTCGAAAATGTGACAACTCTTTTATCAGGACAAAAATATTCCACTTTATGATCTGTTATTCCTTTTGTACTTATTTTATTTGTCCCTATGTGCGGGACCAGGTGCTTCGAGCTATGATTTTTAAGCGCTATACCTATTGCGGCAGAAATGTTTATTAGGTAAACAAATAAGTTCGTGCAGTTTCTCTATATCGCACATTATGGATATTGTTTATGGTGTTGATCTATATCGATTGTTTCTTACCTGGTGTTACTCCCTCTTTTCTCACACATAAAAAGTGGCTGAAAATTGTTACATACCTAGTTTTAATAATTGAAAAGAGTAATTCGTAGTTGTTTAATGTATGAATATAAGAGAAGAAAAGATGCAGTGTCGGCACGAAAAATATGTACCTCATTCGGAGATGATGAAGTTAGTGATCGAACAGCACAGAAGTGATTCAAAAAATTTTCTTCTGGAGATCTCATTTTGACCAATGAATCTCACTCAGGGACACCAAAAATCATTCACAACGAGGATCTTCGACAGGTTGTGACACAAACTCCTGGACAACATTCCAAGAACTTCCAGAAATGTGTGAGTCCTGAAACTATTCGTTTGCATCTTCATCAGCTAGGAAAGATGGGAAAATTAAGCAAATGGGTCCCACCCGAATTGACAAATGATAAGAAATGAAGTCGTTTCACCATTTGTTCAGCAAACATTTTACACAAAAAGAATGAGCCATTTTTTAATTGGTAATTAACCTGGGAACAAAAATGGATCTTTTATTTAAATTTTAAGCGTTCGTACCATTGGTTGTCACCTACTGATTCGGTACTACACACGCCCAAAGCTTCGTTGCACCCAAGCAAATGTTATTATGAGTTTTTGAAAAGAAATCAAACCATCAATGTTAAGCTTCGAAGAGTACAAACAGTACTCATTCAGAAACAGCCTCTTTTGGTCAATCGGAAGAAAGTGATATTTTTTTAGGATATCAAGCCTGATACCGCAAGAGTGACCCGAGAACAAAATTCTGAACTCGACTGGGAAATGTGTTTACCCGCGCCATATACTCCTGACATTTTGGCAAGTAATTATCACCTGTTTTTGTCTCGTGAGAACTGTATGAGGCACAAACAGCTCACAATTTTGGTTGTGTAATAAATGCAGTCCACCAATATCCAAATCCAATTAGTTCTACAATAGTAGCATACAAAAATTGATTCCACACTGGCAAAAGATCATTGAGTGTGATGGTAATTATTTCGAAGAATAAATATTGTCTTACTGTTTCTCAATAAAAATTATATTTTTCTACCAAAAACCGCTAGAATTTATTTGGTAACCTGATAGTTTTTCCATTACGTTGATGCACAGAATTATCTGACGCGCAGTATTATTCGACTCTCTCCTACTTGTCTAAGTTTAGTTTTTAAACTAATAATCCAATATGTTGGTTTTCTTGTTTCACTTGTGCTACGTTAGACTTTTTGATGATAGTTTTTTAACTAATGATCCAATATGGTGAACTTCTTCTTTTACATTTTCTAGCATAGCCTTTTCGGATCTAGTTTTTCAACTGATATTTCAATGTGGTAAACTTTTTGTTTTACATAGTTAAGAAAACTCTTCAAAAGTATATTTCAGCTAATATACTGGACTTCATGTATTATAATAACAAAGTTTTTTCAGCTGATAATCCAATAATTGATAAGAGTACCCCTCTTAAGTATAGTTTTTCAGAGCTAATAATTCAGTATGTTTTACTTTTGTGATGGTAGCCTTCCTAAATATAGTTTTTCTTCTGATAAGCCAATACGGTACAAGTTTATTTTATGATATATATTTGTAGCTCTTAAACTCTTTGTGATCGTATGTGATTTTAAAAATGAATTATTTTTTTATAGAAAAAATCACTACACGAGTCGTTAGTGTCTGATAATAATACTATTTTCATAAATAATTAAATTTCGTTATTTATCTTTTGCAACCTATATTATCAGTTCCTTTTATATTATTACTATTATAAAGCTTCTCTACCATATTAATTTTTTATAAGTTTGATAAATAGTGTATAGCTGTTTGTTTGGTCTAGTATCTTTGAAAGTTTGTAGAAACACGCAATCCTGGTACTTTCTTTTTTATAAATTTAAAAGTGACTGTTTGTTTAATAGTTATAACAAGATTAAACTTGATTAACTATTTACTGAATTGAAAATTATTTATTTCGGTTAGTTTTCAGTTTCATTTCGAGATTTTAATGCATCAAAGGTTTTATTATTTTAACTTCTATTATGTTGCGGAATCTTATGCAATCCTATAAAAACTAGAAAAGTTGGCAACTGAGCATATTTTTTAAGGTACCTATACACCAGAAATGGCCATATATGTGTACATACCTTTTCTTCACCCCACAATTCAGTGAATTTTAATAAAAAAATGTCTAAAGGAATGCTTTCAAATCACAAACCTTATTAGCCTCTTTGTAATTATACGATTATCTGCAAAAGTTTTTTTTTAAATAGGTTCTTTATGGTTTTGTCTAATCTTTTTTAATTTATGTCTGCTATTAGTATAAGGTATTAACCTGTTGAGTTGTCACCCCATTTACATTAAAGTTCTAATTAACTGGATGTGACTTCTTTGCTAACTTAAATTTAGACACTACAGTGGTATGCAAAAAACGCCTAAAATGGTTTCGAAAGTGTAAATGTGACTTAAGAAAAAAATCTACGTCGTAGAGGTAATTTTATTTATTTGGTCTGTGGAGGTAATCATATGGCCGACATTCCCAAACGTTCTGCTCAACAGAGCAAAAAAGTTGTTACGCGTGACCTTCATAAACTTTAAAAATTTCCAACTCAAATGATAATGTGGGCTGCAGATAGGCACTCTCCAATCGTTTTCATCGAGCAAGATGTCAAAGAAAATGCGACTTATCATCGTGAAATTGTTTTGAAAGCTGCTTTAGAGCTTTAGATCACAGACTGTTCAAGAAGACGGCTTTTCGTAACCGAGAATAGTTAAAAATCATGTTCTACGGTTCATTTTGTCGACTAAAATTTTGTCGACGAAAAAGCTTTCGCATTCGTCAGACTTAATCGCTTAACCCTGTATATTGTATGAAATTATCTAGTTCTATAGGGTTTTTGTTCACTTTATATGATACAAATAAAGTAACTAATTTGCCTACATAATAGTAAAAAAAATAGGAGAATTTACATACATATAAGTAGGTAATTCATAGTACTTAATACATACTGTAACGAGCGAGATCCCCTTAGTACGCCCCTGTCGCTCTCCAGGTAAACAACGCGCTTATTCTCGAACAGAACAATCGAGAAAATTCCTTTCTACGCGCGTCGAGAAAGTGTTATCGAAAGACGTTCTGGAAACAGTGGACAGGTATATAAGCGGAGAGCCACGACCCACGGGAAGTTTAAATTTAATAGCGACAGTCTAAATAGTTGGGCGAACTACGAAGTGAAAATAAATAGTGAATATAAATCGAAGTTAATTGTTGTACATAAATTAGTGTGTTATAGTTAGTTTAGTTAGTTTAGTTATAATTCGTTTAGTTTGTAGTGTGTAAATAAATTAGACATTTTCGTTCAGCAGTGATTTTATTTTGAACCCCTAGAACGTAACAATACCTACTACATGGTTTTTCCTTATTGCAAATAAAGTGCGCACTTACATATTTTTTTTAAATCAATGAATAAACTATGTTCGTCTTTACTGTTTTTTATATACCTATATAGTTTAATTAGATGAAATTATAAGACATTTACATGGTAATTTTACTGATGAATTTATATGAAACATTTCGTCCAGAAATTTTTCCTCAAAAAAAATTCAGTCATTTAAAAAAGCTGTTCTTGGAATGCTGTTCTTTTGCAATTTACGGTCTGAATTTGTACTAAAAAATCATGTGCATGTTGCAATATATTAAAATCTAGAAAAATACAAATACAAAAACATAATCATTTTGTGTTTGATAATTAAAAAATAAAACGAGTGTGGCAGTTAGTGGGATTGCCAGTAGATGTTATACTTCTATGCACGCGCCCGGGTTTAGAAATTTGTATAAGAATAATCAGGCAAAATCAATGTATGCAAGGACCTACTATACTATCAATCCGAAAAATTAAAATTATTTAACTTAAATGTAAAAGGAGAAAGGAAAATGAAATAAATAATTTAAAAAAATAAAATAGTTCCAGTTAGATATAAGAAACATGATAAAAAAATCTAACCCAGGTTAGAACAAAAGCCGAATCAAGCAGTACAAGAGCTTTCGTGGAGTAAGAAAGAAAACCAAACAACCAGAAAAGAAGAAAATAAAAAAGAAAATTGTATTTATGTTTGTATATTTTTGTGCAGAATCAACGCACCCGGAGATTATATTGATTGGAAGGAGCCACAGAGCAGGAATTCCTGCCATTATAATAAAAGTATTTAAACAAAAATAGAATTTTCTTTTTTTCCTGTGGCTGGTATTTTTTCTGTTCCTCTATTTTCTAATTTAGGTTTTTTCTTCTATTTACTCCTGCTTTTTATGTTTTAAATATTTCTTTTGATTAATTCTTCCTATCCTACTATTCTTGTCTATATACAGTGACTTAGCAGGCTTCCCGGTCGTCTATAGATGTGGATCAAGACCCGTTACGCCGTTACAACTTACAACACGTCCATGGACAACAGGGAAGTCTGCTCAACGTATATAGACCAGAATAGTAGGATCTCTCTGCGCACCGCCTTTGATATATATTTTGCTCAGTTTGCCGACGTTTTGGCGAGAACTGGTGAGCAGCGATGCCAATTCTTTTGATTTTTGGCCACCATTTATTAAAATTTTTTAATTACTACTTAATTTTTTGTATCAATCTAAAGGTTTCAGAAATGTTAGTTTGGCAACGTTGCCGGTTTTGCCGTTCGTCGAAAGCATCGCCTTCATTGCCAATCGACGGAACCTGCTTCGTGATTACATTTTATTATAATTTGTAGATAAGTATTTTATTTTAATTGATTATGTAATTAAAATAAAACATTTTTTAATAATACCATTCAAAAAATCAACTAAAGTTACAAAAGTCACATATTTTTGAACAGATAGTTCACCTAGGATTGGGCATCCACTAAATAAGCTACGAGTATTCGGTAACAATCTGGCATAACAAAGAGATTCTGATGAATCTATTTTACAACTCTGTAGATAGTGTAGATCATCTTTTAATAGGGTATAAATATAAATATAGATTAAAAAGTGCTCTTTCTACAAGTCTTCAATTTTAAGGGGAAGTCCCCTAAGCTCGGACGGCTCCTAAAGCCGGACATAATTTAAATCAGAACGAAAAAGCGCGCCAATTTGTTGCTTTTGCTGTGGTTACAAAGGTTTTCCCAAATGAAATGCGGTGGAGGAGAGCCAATAGTCAGTGCCGAATCGTTCGTCGGGAAGTGTGGTCCAAATTTTGAAGATAGTATAAATTTTGTTTCAAGTAATTTTTCGGGGTCTCTAAATAGTAATTAAACTGTGGAATGATATTCATTATTTTCAATTATTATTGCTATTGTTCTGATCTTACATAATTCATTCGTTTTTTATGATTATTAAACACACAATGTGTATAAGAACTTTTCTTGTATGTACCTGAGGGTCCCTAAGTTCGGACACTCTCAAAGTCCCCTAATACCGGACAGTTTTACAGCAAGTTTTTTTTTGTTGTAGTTATTATTTTATCTACTCTACCTCATATTATGTATCAATTTTTACTGGTAGTTCGCAGACTGTCAACCAGGAAGCAACTTCTGAAGATGCCAACCGCTCGTGTTGGTGAAACGTCAAGTCAGCAAGACAATCGACGCCGGCCTAACAGCCCAAAAACCATTGATACATAAGATTAGTTTGCTTTATTAACAGTTGATTTGTTTTAATATTTGTTAAAATAATGTTTAAGTTTAAAAATGAACGAAAAATTGTCTGTCCGTCATTAGGGGACATTTTTGGAAACGTCGTTTGAGTAAGATTTGAGACTGCTGATTTATCTGTTTTAATTAGGTGTATAGTTAAAAACTTTCTTAAGTGCAATAAATTAATTAGACTATTATGCATTTTTTTTATCTATATATATAAAAGCGAAAGTTCACTCATCACCGTATCTCAGAAACTATAAGACATACAAACTTGAAATTTGGGGGTAAAACGGGGGTTGGAAGTTTGTATGAAAGTCCTATGTTTTTGAAATAAGGGACTTGGAAATGAAAATGTTTTCTTTAGAGGTTGTGGAGGTGTACAAGTTTCGTTCCAAATTAGTTAGTATTCCTAAGGGGGTAAAACGGGGGTTGGAAGTTTGTATGAAAGTCCTATGTTTTTGAAATAAGGGACTTGGAAATGAAAATGTTTTCTTTAGAGGTTGTGGAGGTGTACAAGTTTCGTTCCAAATTAGATAGTATTATTTGTTTTTTTCTTCGTTGATTAAAATTATGTTTATTTTAAAGTTTCATGCCAATTAGGTGCCAGCTTAGATTTGTTTTTTTTCCATTGATTATACTGATGTTTATATCAAAGTGTCATATCGATTACCTACTTACTTAAAAAAGTTTGTATTTTTCGTTAAGTAAACTTACGTTTGTTTGAAAAATGGATGGAAAAATTGTAACAGTCACAGTTGAAGGATTAGCAATCCGATGTAGAGTGAATGAGATACCTGGCGATGGAGCGTGTTTATTTTCATCTCTGTCTTATTTGCTTTATGAAAATATTTCAATGGCTGCTCAAGTTAGAGCTAATATAGTAAGCCACGTGTCCAACGATTGGCAAAGATTTAGGTGTTTTACTATGGACCGATCCGGTACCCCTTACGATACAAAACGCCTTTATGTAGCCGATATGGGTAGGTTGCATACTTATGGCGAACTGAAAGCAGCTGGAGAAATATTTCCATTTGAATTCCAACTGTTTCAAGGTAGCAGACTTATTGCCAGATTTGGAGAGTCGATACAAGGAATAAAAATAATGCCTTTTAACGGACATTTTAACGAAGGACATTTTGACGTGTTGATTCCTATTAATCTATCTATATGTATAAAAGCGAAAGGTCACTCATCACCTTATCTCAGAAACTATAACAACTACAAACTTGAAATTTGGCACGTAAGTTCCTTATAGGGTCTAAACGTCCGCTAAGTAAGGATTTTACGAAACTCTATTCCAAAGGGGGTAAAACGGGTGTTGAAAATTTGTATGAAAGTCCTATGTTTTTAAAGTAAGGGACTAGAAAATTACAGTGTGAGCTCTTTAGAGGTTGTGGAGGTTTACTTATATTCTATGTTTAGAAATCAACCCCCTTTATAAGGGTTGAACGGGGGTCGGATACTTTTTATACAACAATGAACACGCCATGCGAATGACGTCGCGGGTACATCGATTTAGAACCCAAAAATGTGGTTAGATTTTTTGAGTCTGTCTGTCTGTATGGCATAATTTTGGCTTAATTTTTGTATCGGGATAGTTGAAGACATGAAGAGTGACATAGGCTACTTTTTATGCAACAATCAACACGCCCACGACGTCGCGGGTACATCGATATAGGACCCAAAAATGTGGTTAGAGTTTTTTTGTCTGTCTGTATGTTTGTGCGCGCATCACATGAAAACTATTGATTCGATTCAACTGCCGTTTTCACAGATGTATTTGTCTTCTTTTAACTTAGCATTTGGTGTATAAAAATTTCTCCATCTCCCCACTCCTTTAACGGGTCAATAGAGGGAGTAAGATTTTGTATAAAAGTATCTCATTGATACATTTAAAAATACAACTGAAATAATACACAACACACATACATACGTGCTATAATTTAGTTTTGATATAAGAAACAAGATGGCGCTATGTGGTTATTAAAACGCGCTATTGTTGTTTTTTTATCGCAAGTACATATACAAATTACTATATCCTACAAATGATTAGGTCCAATGTGGAACTGTCATGGATAAATATTATAAGATCGATGTTGTATGTTTTATTATTATCAAAATCTGTTCAGTGGTTGCAGCAACTTCCAGAGGAGCTCCTGGACCACTTAGAAGAGGCCCCACTAGCTATACGCTAATTTTAACAATTATATAATATGTAATAAATAAAATACAATCTAGGAACTATTGTACAGAAAGTAGGCCGAGGTTTTCTGTGGTTTCCCTCGACCCAAGTTCGACCTGTCTCAGTCTGGAAACAGACTGTTTGAGGAAGAACTTGCTAAATGGTCTTTCTTAAACAGGATAAAGTTGCCACGGACAACTCCTATAGTAAAAGCAGGAAACATTATAATGTAGCACTACCCTGAAAAGGACACTAAGTCCTATAGCAGGGTATAGGGAAAAGTTTCAATACTTTATCTAATCTTAAGAAAATATGTAAACTTAACAAATAAACATTTTTAAATTTGAATTTGAGTGATTGACTGACAAAAATTAAATTTTAAATAAAAAAAAATAATTAAAATTAGTTAAGCTAGACTTATTTTACTAAGAATATACCTACAGAATAATTAAAATCAAATTTTTATATGTAAAATAGACAGTCATTAAATCATTTGTGAATATCTTAATGCAACGCGGGCAAAGCCGCGGGTAAAAGCTAGTTTTTGATATTCTTTAAGTGTCCGATTCTCGGGGACCTCCCCCTAATACAAAAAAATTCATCATTATTATCTGTTCCAAAATCTGAAGGATCAGCTTAAGAAATTTTCGTGTAATAGGTGTTATGTACTTGAAGAACTCCAGATCTATTAATATGTAAAGGAAGAGTATCTACGGAATAGGTATTTAAAGGATGCAGTAGACTATTTTGAAGCATATTTTTTTGTAAATACATGTGTACGTGTGATTTCTTTGCTAAGCCACGTAATTTTCGAACAATCTTCATGGAAAATAAAATTTTCCCATAGAAAAAGAGGTCGAAATTATTTTAAATGTAAAAGGCAATAAAAAACTAAAATCGGCCTCATCTCTGAAATAAACGGCAAGATGAATGGTAATGATTCGTTTTACATTCGATACGTGAGACCATCAGGAGATTTGTGACCATAAGCGATCATATGATATTGAAAAATTGCATTGGTGCATACAAGAAACGCATTTTTATAGTGTATTTTAAACGTAACTCGTTATTTATTGGCGGAAATGAGTTCAATTTTGTTATTCGGAGATTTTTGGTATCGCTGAAATCGAATTGATATTAAATGTGATCTCCGCAGTACCCCCTAGTATTGAGTTTTGACTACCTAATTGTTCAATGAATTTTCTGAAAACTTCTAAAAACGAGGTAAATAGTAGGTATCTCGTACACCAGGTACTTCGGAGATCATTTTCAATGTCATATTTGGTTTTGGCGAGTTAAAAACCCTCAGATATTGAGTTTTGACTAATTGTTTAACGATATTACCGAAAACTCCAGGACACGAGGTAAACAATAAAGTATCCTGGGTATACGGAGATCACTTTCAATAACATATTCGTTTTAAGAGACCCCAGAAACATCTGAGTAACAAAATTGAACTCATTTCAGCCAATAAATAACGAGTTTTATTTCAGATGAACTTTTAAAATGCATTTTTTTGTATAAATACAGTTTACATGATCGCATAAGGTCACAAAGTTTTCTGATGCTCTTACGAATCAAATCCCGTTTAAATTTCGAAGATTCAATCATTCAATGCTTCATTGCCACGAACGACTATCAGTAAGATCCAGTAAATTAACCGTTCAGTTCTGAAGTTCATTTAGGTGAATAATTTAGTTTAATAATTTTTATCGAGCTCATTATTCAATTAAGAGAAAGCAGATAGGTAATACATAAGCGGTGATATTAAATTTAAATTAAATAGTAAACAAAAAATTTTGATATGTATACGCCCCTTAAAGTTTAACATAACAAGAATTCCATTTATAAAACATTAATAATAATTTGATAATTGACCTTTCAAGATTTAGTCAAAAGAAAAACCCAGACCAGGGAAGTCCTGACTCCGACTGGTCTACTCTACATATGACGGACGACCTTCGTAAAATATTCTGAAAAACAAGAGTGGTTTTGGATTTACAGAGATACAACAAAAATAATCTCAGTCGAATGTTAATACTGAATCGAATCGTGTCCGTGGAATAGACTAGTGTGAAGAATGATAAATTTTGTTAAATTAACCACGTGCTGTTTCGTGTTTATTTTCGTCTTGGATACGGTGAATTGCGAAAAATGTGAGTTAAGTCGATGATGGGTTTGTACGACCATCAAGTTTGATATGAATATTGTAATATTTTTAAAATTAATTATTATTATTATTTTGTCAACTATGATGACTTGTTGTATCATATCAATACGAGTAAAGGTCGATATTTATCATTACCATGTTTATGATTAAAAAAAAAATAAGTGAAAATTATATTCTATTGTTTTAAAGCCCCCGCTGCTACTTTTTTGTTAATTAGGTATATAGTAAGTTTAAAGTATCATTTTATTATACTTAAATTTAATAACAAAATTACAGTTTGTTAATTTTTGTTAACTGGATTTTCCACATAATCTTGTTTGTTTTGTTATTGTCTGTTTTTTTCTATTACTTTTTCATTATTATTCCATATTATTTATATATATATATATATATATATATATATATATATATATATATATATATATATCTTATTTGAAACTTAAGCGATTAAAGATTTTGTTTTTTAAATTTTGTTTTAGAATTGAATTCTATATAAAAAACTATTCTGGAAATTTTTATATTTTATCAGCTTTTGAAATATGGGTGATTAATAATTTTTTTTTTAACATTTTGTTTAGGTTTTTTCGTGATAACTTTGGATCTAAAAAAGAAAATTTCGTATTGTTTTGTTGGACATATTAAATATATTAAAAATATATTGGTATAAATTAAGCTTTTACAATTAAAAAATAATTAAAAATTTTTGCAAATATAGAATTTTTGTGTTTCTTTAATTGATAAATAGTTTTCTCATTATTGAGTTTTCCATTTTTTGCTTGCTTGTTGGGTTTCGTAGTCAAATGGCAAAAAACGGAACTCTTATAGATTCGTCATGTCTGTCTGTCTGTCCGTATGTCACAGCCATTTTTACCAAACTTTAAGAATTATAGTGTTAAAACTTGGTATGTGTGGTATGTGATACACAAAAATAGAAAAAAAATTTGGGGCTTCCCCATACTTAAAACTGATACTCAAACAAAATGTTTTTCATCAAACCCATACATGTGGGATATATATGGATAGGTCTTCAAAAATGATATTTAAGTTTCTAATATAATTTTTTCTAAACTGAATAGTTTGCACGAGAGATACTTGGTAAAATGTATATGTCCGATACCCCAAATTTTTTTTTCAAATTTAAAAATGTTTTATTGTTTAGCTTACAAATTATTTCTTAGAATTAAATAAGTAATATATTTTATTTCCCTAAAACCTGCTATAGGACTTAGTATCCTTTTCAGGGTAGTGCTACAGTTTACTGTTTCCTGCTTTTTATTATAGGAGTTGTCCGTGGCAAATTTATCCTGTTTAAGAAAGACCATTTAGCAAGTTCTTCCTGAAACTGCCTATTTCTAGACTGAGACAGGTCGAACTTGGGTCGAGGGAAACCACAGAAAACGTCGGCCTACTTTCTGTACAATTAGTTCCTAATGTATTTATTTTATTATTTATAATATATATTTAGAGTATTTTAATTATCTTAGAGCTAGTGGGGCCTCTTCTAGATGGTCCTGGAGCTCCTCTGGAAGTAGCTGCCCTGCAGCTTGGAGTAGCCTCAGCTGGGGAAGCGGATGTTTCCTTCGAGGTTTCCTCTGGATGGCTCTGTGACCTCCGTTCCAAGGGGTTCGGAGAGTATCCTGAGCCCGGGTGTTGGGGCCTTGCAGGGTCCTGGTGGCATACCTCCGTTGGAGTTCCTGTAACCGAAGAGGAATTGGTGTAGTATTTTTGTAGTTTGTGTGAATATATGTGAGATGGGAAGGGTGCCAAGGAGGGAGGAATTGGCACTTTCGTAGGATTTTCCGCTCAGTTGCGGCCAGGCCGTTTTTCTGTTGGGAAGAGAGGGTAATGAATGGTACAGCCCTATAATCGACTATAGGTCGAATGTATGCATTGTAGGTGTGGAGTAAAGTGCTAGGTTGACATCATCCAAACCGTCCACATAACGCTCCAAGGAGAGAGGCTCGTTTCCTCATTTTATCGAGGGTGCGTTTGACTTCGGATTCCCAGTTGAGGGTGCGCGTAAAGCGCACTCCCAAGTAGTCAATCTCGTCCATTACTACGAGTCTCTCATCGCAGAGAGTTAGGTTGATATTGTCAAAGGATTGATTTGGTCTACGACCGTAGGAAGGGTGGCGAAAGATTATGGTTTGGGTTTTTTGTGGATTGATTGAAACCCTCCATTTTCTGCACCAGTCTGTATACTTATTCAGTAAACGTTGGGTTTGGGTGTTTAGAGTAGCCGTAGTTTTGGCGGACGTGTATAGAGCTGTGTCGTCAGCATAAAGTTGAATATTTTTGATGGTCCGATCCCCCTGTAACTTCTGAAATAAGAGAATTATAAAATTAAAGATATATATTATGTACATTACCATGTAAATTTCAAGAACTTTTATATTGTTACGTGGTGCTACGGAACCCTTCATAGGCGAATCCAACTCGCACTTGGCCGCTTTTTTAAGTATAACTTGTGTCCAATTTTTAACTATTTTTAAAACTTATGTAATTTTTATCAAATCCCAACGATTTTCGAAAATTTCTTTGGATTTTTGAAATTATCTTAAAAACCACAAAAAACAAAAATGACACACTCAAATTTGATAAACTGAAAAATTAGTACACGAAGTATAGAACAGCATATACCGTTCAGCTTCAGACTCCTGGTATCTATACTTCGTGAGTTCATAGATGGCGATATCCAAATAAACAAATCCGGTTGAGTTTTCTAAAGAGACGAATATAAATTTGACAGTAGCCGAACAATTTATTTGTGATATAAAACATTGTGTGTAAAATAACTTTTATTATTGTAAAAAAAAAATTCGTGTGTTAATATAGCATTGTTTTTTGGCAGAAAAAAATATTCTTGAAGCTAAGGCTTCGCCAGATTTGTAATCGGCGTCAGGAAAATTAACTGTTTAGGACTGGTTTGTTAAATTAAAACAAGGCGAAATCTTCATCGAAGACGACGCACCAAGTGAAAGCCCAAAAAAAAAAGCTGAATAAATATCAAAAAGTTCACAAAATAAATTTAAATGATCAAGAAATGGAGTTGATCGAGATGACAAAAAGAGGCTTTACATTGAGGCAACCATAGAAAAACTCCTCAATTTATTTGCAGCATGCGATTTGGAGCCACCGCAACAGCATGCGACTATTCCTTTTACACATACTGCGACTGGTTGCGCCACTTTTTCAAATCAATTAATTCCGAGATGTCTATTACAACAGACCACAAAACCGTTCTAGAACCGGTACTAAACAACTCAGTACTTCAAAGATAACGAGAATTCGTCCACTGCGCAGTTCCCGGACGGCTCTAGAATGGTTCTTTGGTCTGTTGGAACAAATCTTATTGTAAACGGTAGCTGTCGATTCTGGTAGCTCCTCTAATTTCGAAATTTGAAACAATTTTTTTATTTGGTCCACCGGTAACAATTAAATTTTATTGCAGTTTGAGATTTTTTAGCGCTTTCATTTCTAGAAGAACATGATCGAAGCAAAATGTTGGGTTCTACTGGATCCTGAGTTTTTCTTTCTATACCGATGGAACGTCGTTCGCAAATTTTTGTACTGTTAGCCTACGAACTTTTTAGCTTATCTGTAATAATAGATTTAAATGTACAATTTTAAATCGTGTCACGTGTAGAACCTTAGACAACAAAAACTTCTTAACAGATTTAACAAAATATTATTTAGTTGAGAAAGACTCATTAATGATATTTTGTTGCAACTGGTAAATAACTTTAAATCAACAAATTAGTAAAAGATATTGCAGTGACATTCAAACAAGCTGAACCGAATCAACAACCAATTATAAAACATATAATTGATGGTATAATTATTAATATATTATTAACAAATGAATAATCACAATACTTAACACCTAGATTTACCTAGAGGCAACTTCAACTGTTTACACTCTACTGAGCAATATCACCACTTATTTAATATGTATGCGACTATTTATATTTTTATAAATTCTACTGCATTAAAATTTATGCAAATATTTTTTTTAGAAGTCTAACTCAACTTATATTAGTTTTTTTTATATAATTTATAAAGGATCTTTCATAAATAATGTGGAATCTGTTAACTGGTTATAATATAGGAAAACGTAATCAATAGTATACAAACAAGTGTATATTAAAATAAGAGCATATCTGCTTTTAAATGCTTTTTAGGGCTTTTATTTTAACAACAAAAAAAAAACAGTCAATCTCAAAGCTTTTTACTATTACCAATGACCTCGTTGATTCTTATGACAAGTCTGCGACTAGTAGAAAAAACTTTTTTCCGTGGGTTGTAGAAAATTTTCAATTTTTCATTATTGTTTTCCTTTTTTTATGATTGCTACGAACTTCAAAATTCCTACCATTTTTCTGATTTTCCACTTTTTTTAAAAGTTTTTTGTTTAATATTCAGACAATACTTTAAACAATCAAAAAATACTACAAAATTCTGTAGTTTTTTATTATTTTATCGATGACCTAAATATCTTATATACCTAAAAAGGTTGCGGCTGGCAAAGATCTTTCTTGCGCAGTTCCCAGAAAAATGCTCTCGTGACTAAGCTACTGAAAGACGTTTACTCAATGAGCGACAAATGAGCAATTAGCGATTTTATCTTCGTTTAAAGGTGCCAATTTTTTTTTAAATTGATATCCACTGTTTAGTAGCAGATTTTCTGGACATTCTCTATAACTCTTTCAAATTTTTCTTGATTATTTATGAATTATTGGAAAAAAAAAATAGATATTAATAAAAATGATTTTCTTGCTCAGCTGACCCACTTTCACTGTACCTCTTAATATATCTTTCCTCGTTAATTCACACATCCAATTCTAATTGACCAGGTTTCTGAGTTATTATCAACGCTGATCTTACAACTTTCTTGTACAGTCTACTTTTCAATTTTGCACTCACATTTCTGTCACATAAAACCCCACTCATTCTTCTCCAGTTCATCCATCCACACTTAATTCTTTGATTTATCTCACTCTTTAAGTCTTTATTATTTTCTAGTACATATAAATATTTGAACTTTTGGGCTGCTGGCAGCATTTGATCCTGTAGACTAATTTTAAGTCCGTTCATCTCCTGTGTTGTCATATACTCATTCTTCATGTTTGAATTAAAAAAAGTTCTAACATCAATCTGTTTTGTTCTTGGTGTGTAAAAATGAGTAACTGTAAAGTTTAAAGTACAATGTATTAACTAATTAAGGATCAAGTTTTTTAGCTAGCTGATTTTTATGGAATACTACCTAGAGACATATACTCAGCTATCGTGTTTGACATAGCAACTGTTAATTTTTTTAAATATTTTCGATGAAATTGGTCCCCCTTAGATGTTGAAATTTTACAATTCTTTTCTTAGTCAACAAGCATTAAACATGTCACGATTTACAAAAAGTTTTAGGTTTACATTTCTTATCTGTTTCCTTGATAGTTTATCATTATCAGTAGCGATGATTTCATGCTTATATGTTCTATTGTCTATAAGCCAATTATCTTCTTTAGTTAGTTAGAACTAAAATCAACTGTAATTACATAACGCCATAACAAATTCTTATATATCTTATACTCTTCTAATTTTTGTTAATGGAGCAATTTTTATAAAAATTTCCATTATTTAATGCAGTTAAAACATCGGGAACCATTCCCTTTGGGGTTAAATGTTTTTTTTTCTTTATAAATCAACAGTGCTGAATGGAGAGTTTTGTTTTAATAGAGTCTGAGGAAATCGTAATACCAGAGTTTTCTAATCCCATTACCATCGGTCTGAACTCATCTGGTAAACTGGCAAGTAATAAGGTATCAAATCATTCATCATTGATGATCATACCAACATTAATTAATTTATAGGCGGTGAAAACGATTTTATTCACAAGCGATTCTGCTGATGTATATTTTTTAAATCTTTAGTAATCAATCTTCTTCTTTAAGTGCAGTCTCCATCGTGGAGGTTGGCAACAATTTCGGAGAATTGTCAGCGATTCTGTGCTGCTTTAGGAGTGTATGCGAATCAAGTGCTGTCTAATCACGATGTTCTTCAGCCAAAAACATTGTCTTCGGCCAAGTCCTTGCGACCCTCCATTTTTCCTTCCATGATGAGTTTTGGGAGCTTATATCTCTGGTGCCAAAATATATGTTCTAGATATGCGGTCTTTCTCATCTTAATTGCTGTTAGCAACTCTCTGTTTTTTCCCATTCTTCGTAAAACTTCTTCATTCGTTACGTGATTTAACCAGGACATACTGAGCATACGTCAAAATTTCCACATTTCAAAAGCCTTAAGGCGATCATTATATCTACTTCTTCAAGCGGGAACTGCATATAACAAAACTTGATACACATATCAGTTGACGAATCTGACTCTTGTTGCTATTCTGAGGCTACGATCATTTAGTAAGTTTTTCATCCGGATGAAAGTTGCTCTTGCCATCTCTATTCTTGTTCTTATTTCTTGGTCTGGGTCTAAATTGTCCATTATTTAACAGGTTAAGTATTTGAATCATGATACTTGTTCAATTGATTTCCTGTAAATGATTATGTTTATTTGTTCATTCAGGTTTCGACTTATGACAATAACCTTAGTTTTCGCAGTGTTTATATTTAGGTCAAGCTCGTCAACTTCCTTAATTAGTCTGTTTACTAGCATTAGTAGGTCATCAGTACTGTCAGCTAATTTTTATGCCTTCCTTTGCGCGCTCATACGCTTTTGTCTTCTTCCACTCTGAACATGATAATAGTTTACGGGATGTATTAAAATTACTCAAAGAATCGACAACAATTCAGTTAATATTAGCCTTATTGCTTATATGCAGATTTGGTAATAAAAGCATGGATTTTGGTCGATTTTTATAAGTAATATGATATCTAATTATTGAATATTTATTGACAATCAACAACTAAAAACAAACTTGATCAATTAATATAAACTTAAAATTCCTATTTAACAAATAAAATAAACTTTTAAGAGTAAAGGAAAAAATTCTCCAGTATTTTCATACCTATTTGTATTTTCAGTTAAACTATGTGTTGTCGATGGAAAAGGCACATTTAAAAAGTCACACAGGTACTGTCCTGCGCTGGATATATCACAGGATAGTACTGTTGAATGTGTAGTAGCTCCTGATAGGTAATAAATTATTTTTTATCTTTTTTTACCATTTTCTTTTATGATTTTTTTAGGACAGCATGTCTTCGACAGATCTTAAAAGGAAAGGCTGACTTTTCTGTTTTCTCACCAGAAGATCTAGTTACAGCCAATAATGAAAATATTGAAATTCTAGTTACAAATGAAATCAGATATACTGAAGGTAAAAATAAAAAAAAACATACATTTCAATATTTCGGTACTGATTTTCCTGAACATATTTTTTTCTCATTATTTCCTTGTTCATTATATTTTTATGGAAAATAATTTTTTGTCAATTTATTCCTTGTCATAATTTTTCCGAGTTTTTAAAGAGTTTTTCCAACATTTAGTTTGTTTAGTTTTACACCATTTGTTTTAATTTTTTTTCCAAGATTTTTAGAAATTATTGATATTTTTTGCAATATTTCACGATTTCACACACTTCTGTTACGGTTTTTTTCCTATTTTTATACGATTCTTCATAATTGTTTTATTTTCTAATTTTTACATTTTTTCCCATTTGCTTACCCTTTCCCATTTTGCACCATGTTTTTTTTCTTTTTTCAGTCTTTCAAGTTTATTTCCTAGTTTTTATTTTATTTTTTGTATTCCTTCAATATTTTTCAGATTTTTTACTTATTCCTTTTTTAACAGTTTAATAAGATTTATCGGTTGTTTTTAATATCTGGTATTTATTCGATTTTTCACAAATTATTGCAGTATTCTTTAAGATTTTATTTCACGATCTATTTTTAGTTATTCTATTTGTTTTCTTTTATTCAGAACTTTCTAGACGTTGCAGATTTTCTTTTAATTTTACAGTATTTTATTTTTATATAATTTTTTATGAACTTTTAACCCCTTACTGTTTTTTTCCAATTTTTTATAATTTCACAAATATTGTCGGTGCTTGTATGCCGTTGATGTGTAGAGTGTTTAGACTCTACCTATATATATTGGTTTGCAAAAGAAATGAAAGACGCTTTCCACCTGAACAGTTTATTATAACGAACTATTCTTCAAGATGAAGGGATGACTTTTTGATTAAAATTGAGTTAACAACTGCTTTTAAATATAATACATAAAAAATGTCATAATGGCATTTTAAACATAGGTACTTGATAAATGTCGAGGATGAAAACGAAACTAAATTGATTATAATCCTTATCATGCCCCACTCCGCCTTGAAGGAAGGTATTCAGTTCAAAATATTACAGATAGGTACTACAAATATAACGTATGTAAAAAAAATTACAATAGCTATCGTGATATAATTGACGATTTACAATTACACAATATACAACAATTATACAAAAAAATGCAAAGTGTAACGCTGTTGAATAAACAAGTTGAACAAGTTTTAGACATCAGTTAAATTTCATGACTAGCAAGTCTACTATAAGATTTATTTACAGGTAAAGGACATAGTTTAATTCTACCTAAACACGTTTTTATTGACACTGTACGCACTATATTATTAGTACCTGGATGAAATTCTATTATGCGTCCAAATCGACTTTTAAAAGGAAGTAAAATGTCATCTCGCACTAACACCATTGTTCCAACCGAAATGTTCAAATTGTTTGTTTTCCACTTTAGTCTTTCTTGTAGTTAATTGACATTCTTTATTCCATTTAGTCCAAAAATGATGTTTAAGACGTTCTATCAGTTCAAAAATTAAGGCGATTTGTGGGTAGGTACATTTTTTAAGTCAGAATAAGGAATACTTTGAATGTAGCAGCCAATTAAAAAATGGGCTGGTGTTAGAATATTATGATTATTTGAATCTGGAGGTAATGGAGTTAACGGTCTTGAGTTTAAAATACCTTCTATTTGGTTGATTACTCTATAAAAGTGTTCAAACGTCAAAAGAGTATCCGTTAAAACTCGTTTAATATGGTATTTAGCTGTTTTCACATTCACATTCAATTTATTCTTGATGAGGTGACTAAGCAGAAATAAAATGCCACTGATGTCTAAAGTTTGTCTACTGTCATTTATCATCTTGATTACTGCGTAAGAAAGAACCTAAGTCCTTTAAATGATTGTTAGCACCCACAAAATTAGTGCCATTGTCAGTATAAACGTTAGCTGGCTTCTAGAAATAAAATATTGAAATGTCTCAAAAAAGATGAAGTGCTTAACTCCGTTACCAACGCTAAATACACAGCTTTTCTTGTTACACAAATGAATGGAACCAAAAAATATTTTACAACCTCTGGCCTTCCAATCCCTGTATCAGAAAATGGTAATCTTTGGAATATTCTTGAAGCTGAAAAATGTCCAATTAGAGGTGCAGTGGTTTAGAGATAAAACGGAAACGACGGATAAATTTTCTTACAACAAGTCTTGCCAAGTTCATTTCAGACAAAGACCAATAAGAATATCTAAAAGTAATTGAGGTCCACAGTGCAGAAGAATTTTATGCTCATATCTAAAAAGAAGACAAGGGTAGGAAGAATGTTTGAGTCTGCTACCAACTCGGATTAGCTCATCTGCAATAAACCGGCTTAAATTCAGAAGTCGACTCTTGTTCGTAACTGTTCCTGACTTTAAAAGGCTTTAAATTCTCTTTAAACATTCTTGTTGAGACCATTTAATCAGAAAACTCGTTGTTTTACGAAGCTCTTCAGTGTTAAAATTCCACTTCGTGTTTCGATAGTATGAGGTTTACGAAGCAGGTTAATAAACCTTATGCAATATGCAGTGACTCGAATAAGACGAGGTAATGATGAAAATTGATCAAAAAAAATAAAACGTTTTGAGAATTTGATCCAAAATTATGGGTAGGATTACGTATTTCGATTGTTTGATAAAGAAATTGCTTGGTGTAAGATATCTATTGGCTAATTGCATGCATGTTTTTTGAGCCAACTAGGACCATGGAACCATGATTCTGATTGTAAGATTTCTTTAGGCGATATAATTCGATACCATAAATCTGTTAGGCTCTGTTCAGAAGAAACATATTTCCAAGACTTAGCTGATGTTATATTCTGAATCATCATGACCAGGTTTGCTACAAATGAAGGTTTCTAGCCTGAAGACGCAACCATGACAGAACTATTGTAGAATCACACCATAAAAATTCTTGCTCAAAATTGAAAGTAATCGAACCTTTAATTTTATCGTAATGTTGAACCAAAAGTAAGGCAGGTACACAATTCCATTCTAAAAATAGTTAAGTGATAATATAAAGGTGCTATTCGCGATTTTGAAACAAGCAACTTAATAGGAATGATCTAATTTTTCAGTGCTTCGTATGCACTTGTAGCATCTGAAAATCCATGAAGTTGTAAAGATAAAGGAGATTACAAGAAATGTATCTTGTAATTTTAATCAAATTTGGTTGTGGTAATTCTTATTCCAAATATCTCAAAACCTATATAACCCACAAAAATTGCTTCAATATTAATTTAAAGAGAATTAATTTCTTTGCAAAAAGTACTAGCGTATATATTCGAAAAAATGTAGTATATTTAAGAATTAAATATAAAATTACTCACTTTTACAACATATCCTATTTTCCCAAAATATGGCTTAAATCACTTTAATGAGTGATATTTCAAGAATATGAATATATTTTTTATTAGGTACTTGGATTTTAAAAAAACAATAAATATTTTATAAAACTTTCTTAGGATCATATGAATACGAGGTAGTAGCCGTAGTAGATAAAAAATCAGGAATTAGAAGCAGACACGATATTAAAGGGAAAAGATATTGTCATCCAGGATATGGATATGAGACTGATTGGACAAGAATTTTAGCAAACGTTTGTATTTTATTATTTCTTTAAAAAACGAGGTCAATAAGACATTTATGTTTTAGTATTTTGAAGCCTCCATTGTCACTCCTTCATGTGATTCCATTATCACACTAGTGGAAAACAGGATTAAAGCTTCAGCTAAATTTTTTAGGTCAGCTTGCAAAGCTGGACCATGGGTTAACGATATCAAATTAGATTTACAACTAAGTATGTATTTTTATATTAAACACATTCACTTTTAAACAAAAACAATTTTATTTCAGAGAGAAAATATCCTCACTTATGTAAATTGTGTGGAGATCCCAATAAATGTTCGATGCAAGATCAATACTGGGGACGACGAGGATCTCTTCTTTGTCTTACAGATGGAGCTGGTGATATAAGTTGGGCTCGTTTAGATGATGTTCAACCCCATTTTGGACTTGTAAAAGGACTTTCTGAAGCTTCTGCTGAAGATTATGACTTTTTATGTCCAGATGATACGTTAATGCCTTTAAACTCTTCCAAACCTTGCGTTTGGGTTGTTAAACCATGGCCAGTTGTAGCAGCAAGAAGGTATGTTATATTAAGTTTATAACATTTATTTATTTTCAATGGTTTATTTATATTTAAGAGCCGTAGCTGATGATATCCAAAAAATAGTCTCATCTCTTACACACTCTGCTGAAAATACTTGGAGGAATAGTTTGTTGTTACTTTTGGAAACATCTTATTCTACTATTTATAAATTACCAACTTTACAACCTATTGAAACATATTTAGATCAAGCAGTTGGTAAGTCTTTGTTTAATAATTATTACAATAATACGTATAGTAAGATCAAAGTAGTTTTCAGTTTTTTTAATTTAGTTATTTCCTAAAAAAATAAGTAAAAAAACTAAATTGTTGGCACATTGACCGAGGAATATTGAGGTGTTAGCGGGGCAGTACCCACTTGACGATCTCAGTCTGGTTACAGACAAAGAGGGTGTTGATTAAATTTAAGAATTTCAAAATTATGTCTGGCTTGTTTTGAACTATTTTAGTTGTTCTGAGTTTGGCAGATTTTTTTGAAGGGGTATCATGACTGGATCATGCCTTAGGGCCTCCAGTTTTCTAGCTACATGATCGAGGTAGTACAACCACATATGGAGAACACCAAAGGGTTTGAATATATTTAGAAAAATATGAAGAATAAAAACATACCAACTATATAAGAAAGAGAGATTATGAAAAATACACACTGAAAGCAGTTATCCCAAAATTTTGGTTCAAAAAATATCAAATAAAGCAAAATATGCTAATAAGATAGAATAGAAACACTGATAAAATGCAGGAAACGGGTGTAGATATAACTCAAAGGAAAGCACATATTATCCCTCGCCAGACAAGCACTAGACTAAAGTACAATATAGCAGGAAAGTAATAGATCATAAGACTACCAAAGCCAAATATCTGTTAACCTTACCAAGCAAGAGCAGAAATTTAAAACAATAAGTAAAAGGAGATTAATAGAACTAGAAGCAGCTACAAGAAATCACTTATTAACTTCATCCGCCAAGCTCTAGCATATCTTAGGTCAATGAAAAGTAAGAAAGAAAACGATTACAGACAACTAGAGGAAAACAGAGATTAACCTTACCAGTCAAGCGTGGAAATTAAATAAACCAGGTAAAAGGAAAGTATGAAGATTTAGAGACATCTAGAGAAAACCATGTGTTACCCTAACCAGAAAAGCGCTGCTCGAATTGAATAAGCCAGGTAAAAGAAAAGTTATACGGAGTAGAGACTGCTGGAGGAATCTACATACTAATCTCCCAGAATCAACCTGGGAAAAGAAAAGTGTGAAGACTTAGTACCAGCTAGAGAAAACCACATGTTATACTAATCAGACAAGCGCTAGAATTCAATGCACCTCGTAAAATAAAAATAAGGCGACCTGGAGATGCTACAGATTAATCTCAACAAAATTAAGGTGACCTGGATGTGCTACAGATTAATCTTACCAGTACTTAACATAACATGTAAAAGCAAAAAAATATTTAAAATAACTTCAAAGACAAAAATGTATCATGATAGGAACCAAAAAAAAAATATCGCAAAGCAGAGAAAATGAAAAGAGTTAGTTCTCAAAATTGGCTTGCAAGAATCCTGAAATTTATTCGCAAGTAAAGAAAATACCAGTAGAAGAGGGATCATTTTATACTTATTTACTGATTTTTATATCGATGATTTTCTCTGTTTCTTTTCATTAGCAAAGTTTAGAGCTACTTTTTTTAATAGATTTTTTTATTACCCTTCTAATCTTAATCTATTTCCAGGTTTCTTAAGTGCTAACAGTTTTACTGGATGTCATCCTCCACGTACAGTAAAGATATGTACTACATCTATAAAAGAATCTGCAAAATGTTCATGGCTCCGAGAATCTGCTGCAGTTTATGGTATAGAACCAGATTTAGAATGCATTAAAGCTGATAATACAACACATTGCATGCTGGCATTAAATCTTAATGCTGCTGATATTGTTATGGTACCTCCAAATTTACTTCATACTGCAGAAAGGTATATATTGTCAGTTTTTTAAATTTTTGTTCTAACCACGTTAAGATCATTTCAAATTATCTACAAAAAAGTATTCGTGTGTATTTTCGAAAAAACACATGTGTTTAGATTGGGAATAACTAATTTGATTTCATTTCAGGGATTACAACCTTAAAACCTTATTCTACGAAACCGCTAACGACGACGAAAAATATTTAACAGTAGCTGTAACACGTACCGGAAGCGGAATTTCAAGCTTCAGTGAGTTAAGAGGGAAAAAAGCATGTTTTCCTACTTACGATGGAGTAGCTTGGAACACAGTGAAAGATCTTCTTTATAGCAAAAAATTAATAGAATATTGTCCTCTGGATAAAAGCATGATCGATTTCTTCGGACCAAGTTGCATACCTGGTATGAATGATTCGAATTCAATGAATAAAAATTGCCAAGATGATACGTTTTCAGAAGATTTTAGAGCTTTACATTGTTTGACCAGTGAAGTTGGTGATGTAGCATTTGTGTCTTACAATTCTATTAGAAAATATGTTCAAGGTATGTAATTATCAGTTTGCTAATCGATGTTTTAGTATTTTTTTATGTTTTGTTTAGTATAGTGTTTACTGTGTACTGAATTCTTATGATTTTCGGATTTTTCATATTTTTATAATTTTTAATATTTTATGATTTTATACAGTCTTTTCCCTTATTTTACAATTTATCATATTTTTTTTGGTCTATTTTTCAATTGATTATGATTTTCTTTTTGTATATTTTAAAATTTCTCAAAGTATTTTAAAATTCGTATAATTTGTTTATCTCTTTTTTAATTTATCAACATATTTTTACAAATATTTTCCAGTAGGTATATCAGTTTCACAGTGGTTTCTAATTTTTTACCATTTTTTTTTCCTGAATTTTGATCGTATTTTCCGATTTTTACAATTTTCAATATACACTGTTTTTTTTTTCACTTTTTTATCCGACTTTCACATATGATTTTTCAGTTCGTTTCCTATTTTTTACATTTTTTTTTTCTGTCATCTTAATTTGTTACAGATTTTTTTTACTATTTTGCACGATTTTTCTTTTTTTACGATTTTATTTTAATTTTTTTTTCAATTCCTAATGGCTCTTTTTTTTTACAATTCTTTCACTTATTCGGTTCTCATTTTTCACTAATTATTCAAATTTTTTATAATCTTTTCTAGTTTATTATGATTTTTTCATATTTATTAATATATTTTTAGATTTTTATATTTTTTACATATCTGCACATGTGTTTCAAATTTTCAAGTTTTTTCTATTATTTTTACTACTTTTGTAAGGGATTTTGTTCAGTTTTTGAATTTTTCTTTTATTATCTACACAGTTTTTCGTTTTTACAATTTTTCATAATATTTTCATGTTTTGTTTGCAAAATTATTTTCTTACTGCTAGATTTTTTTATTTTTTTGCATCTCTTATGTTTTTTTTATTTTTTATTACAATATTTATTCAATGTTTTACACTTTTTTTAAATTCTTGCGATTCTTTTAGATTTGAGCTGTATTTTCAATTTTTTTTTAAATAATTTAAGATCTACACAGATCTTGCATAATTTTCACGTTGTTTTTTTTATTTATACGATTTTACAAGGGTTTGTAATTTATATAGCTTTTCTTATTTTCATAATTTTTCCAGACACATATTTTTCCTTTTTCTAATTTTTCAAAATATTTTTCCTAATATTTTTGAGTTTTTTAAATTGTTTTTCAATATTTAACGGTTTTTTAAGTTTTTCATATTTTTTGTAATTTTTTATAATTTATTTTAAAAATTATCTGTAAAAAAAGAGAATAGTATTATATTTTCTAAAAACGCTTAATTATCGCTATATTAAAAGTAGAAATTGATTTTTTTGTTGTGGACATTTTAACATTTCTAGAAACTGAAAATGGTAACATCGGACATCGTCTAACGATAAAAGATTTTGAAGTGCTATGCGAAAAATCAGATTCGTGTTACATCAGTTGGGCGCCACTAGGCCAAGCTATGATTAGAGGAAACGCCACTGAACTTTGGAAAAAAGATACCTTAGATATATTTCTACAACTTGATCAATTATTTGGAAAAACTTATAAATCCTTAACCAACGCTTTTACCTTATTTGGAACATACGAGGGTACATCAGATTTATTATTCCATGATGAGACTCTAAGACTGAGAGTTGTTCCAGATTACAAAGATACGAATACGAATACTCCTTTATTTAAAACATCTACTAAATATGATAATAAGTGTACTGTGTCCAGTTCTGCCAACAGTAGATACTGGACAAATATAATTATGTGTATGTTTAGTATTTATACTGTTAGATTGTTTGTAAGGACGTATGTGTGTGTGTTTTAGAAAAGTAAAGGATTTTCTGTGATAAATTTATTTTTAAATAAAATTTTTATTTTTATCGATTCATTTCATTCACTGAAAAGACAAATATACCGAAAATCCCATAAAAATTAATATCTCTTCAAATTTAAGGACTGTCTTGTCTTTTAATAAATTTTATTTTTATAAATACAAAATAAGTTAAAAGGATTTTTTAAATAATTTATTTGCATAAGTTAAATAATCTTCATAATCTATTAACATAGTTTAAAAATATTTTGGTACTTTCTTTGAATGAACCTGTTGATTGTGGTTCACCGAGGTGATATAAACGCAATTTTCCTTTATTAGTACCCATCAACTGAAAATAAATAAAATATTAATATAGAGAAAACTTTTCATATTTTCTGTACTACCTACAAAATATTAACGAGCTTCTTGATAAATCAAAATAAATACACCAAGAATACACTAGGATCATAACAACAAGCTTTCAGACAAGGGGAATCGATAATATATTTGCTAATTCAGTCAATAGAAAAGTGTTATGAATATAGCATAGACCTGCATATTTTGTATATAGACTTCCAACAAGCTTTTGACTCCATTAATAGACAACAACTGTTCAGAGAAACTAGAAGCATAAATATTCCAGCAAAGTTCATTAGGTTAACAAAAATGACAATAGACAATAGTGTAGCAGAGGTAGTGACAGGCGAAGGAAATATGGCAAGCATCGATATAGAAACAGGAGTACGACAAGTAGCCATCCTGCATACGGAAATTTTTTACTAAGCTTTTGTCGAAGCAATTAAAAAAACTGATTTTGGCTTTGGCAACAAGAGACAAAAAGCTTAGAACAAGCAATGCAGAACCTCACAAAAAAAATCAAAAATTAGAGGATTAAAAATACACGCTTATATCCAGAGAAAACCTTTGCAACTTAGAAAACATAAGGATTGTACAATACACATTTTAGAAAGTAGAAAGATTCAAATATTTAGAAGTAATAACAGAGACGCAGAAATAAATGAAAGAGTGAGTATAACCAATAGAACGTACTGGAGATACCAAAAACTTCTGAGAGTTAGGAATATTAGCAAAAACACTAAAATCAAAATGTATAAAGCAAAAATCAGGCCCGTAATAACAATGAGCCTGACTAGTTAAGACGAGAATAGATTGAGAATCCTAGAAAGGAAAATTCTTAGACCAAAGAAGATCCAAGAAGGAGAGTTCAGAAGACTTTTCCACTATGAAATAACAGCGCAAATAAAAGGAGAAAATATTTTATCACATATAAGGTTAAAATGGTTTGAGCATGTACAAAGACGGAAGGAATAGATAAATACAAAAGTGGAAACCAGTTAATACCAGGTAAGAACAAAGTGTGGATGGGAAGACCAAATAAGCGAAGATATAAGCAAGATGGGCATTCGTAACTGGTGTACCCAGGTAGGAAACTTCGAGTGAGATCACATATAGCGATCTATGAGAACAGGAACAAAAGCAAAGGAAAATCAGAACGATTATTGGACGGATTGTACTCCTGTCCAAGAGTGTCAGGCCATATTTATCTATATATCTATCTATCTATCCAACTGATTATCCAAAAATTAAATTGAAACAGCAGTTGCAACCCTAATGATGCGAAGTTATCATTATCAAAATGGATCTACTCAGTCAGCTGTTTCCTATAACACGAAATACATGAAATGATAATGCGTAATTTTGATTCCGCTGTCATTGGCTATCATTCTTCAATTTCTTGCCAGTTCCGACAGTAAATTACTGTACACATTTGTTATGCTACTGGTATGAATTCTATAACAATATTTCAATTCTATGAGAGAGGATTCAAAATGGTGGATAATAGTTCAGCTAAGTCACCAAAGATATTGGTATTATCATTTGACATGTTGTATCTAATCTTACTGATTTTTAATCGTCCATCTCTTGTAATATTTTTCAATCTGCACAGTAAAGTTATTGCCCTAACACATAAGTATTGTCATCAGCCATTGACTATCCTTAGTCATATTATCACTGTCTTGTCATTCCTAATACTAAGTTAAAAATAAATTGTCGGTAGAATTAAGAATTTGGGATAAAAAGTTTGCAAGTAATCTCAGGAATCTGTCTGCATGAGTTGTATTCTTGATTAAATAGTAAAAAGTAATTCGAAGTAGTACCAGAACAGTTCTGAGTTTCTGAGTTAGTCCTTCTGGTAAAACAAAACTTCCTCAAAGTTTAATGAAGAAACCTACAAACTTTGTGATACCGGCAACATGACTTTTTGTTTACGAGTTATTCAATTTAACCAATAACAACGACAAACTATTACTGTCAGCTAAGTATCAAAAAATTTAACACAAGAAAACTCAAGCCATCTATCGATATTTGTAAGAAATTGCCTGCTGGTTATATATTTTGGCAATAATTACTATTTCAATTTTTGGTAGATCAAACGAGAAGAAATCTTAACCACTCTTAGAGGTAAAATGAACAAAATTTGAGAAAATAACTTCACTCACCATAATTGAATGTTGCTTTTCGGTATTTTCACCTACAGCATGAATTTTCAAAAAAGTTATATCTTCTTTAAACGAAAATGTTTGAACAGGAAACATATCGCTTTGATTAAGATCCCAAACGTTTATTTGATTTTTTGAGTCTTTTGCATATATAACAGTTGGATTATTCCTACACCATTGAATTGAAGCTATTGAACAACAATCGGTTTTATTCTCTTTGTCTGATAAAACCATAAGAGGTTTTTCGTAATGTATCGAATATAAACTAATTGATCCATTATCGTATCCAGCAAGAAAATATTCTGATGAAAATGGACAGCTTTCTAAAGATGTTACTATTGACTGAAAACCTGTAAGAATTAATAACTAATTATACAGTAATCATTTTTAATGCTTTTACTTACCTGGTGTGAATAATTTTAAATCTCTCCTTCGAGTTTTTACAAGATGATGGATAATAAACCCTTTGTTTGTTGATATAAACAGATAATCAGAATTAAAACGACTGCTTATAAAATCAGTACATAGTAAATCAGTTAAATCAGAATGTAAATCTCCTAAAGATATCACTGTGTTTTTCACAAGAGAGATATCATCTTTTACCCCAAATTCTCCTTGTTTGTTCATTGACTTTATAAAAACAGTCCACAATATAATTAAACCAGTCTCATCTATACTGCATAACTATAAAGAAAATAAATTATTTTATTTAATAAACTTATACATTATACATATACTAAAGAGAGGTAGCCTCGAGAGCTCTGTTCCCAGCATAGTAACAACAAAGAGATAAAATGGATCTATATGCTATATTTCTTTTGCACCTCGCTTTAATAACGAACACTGCATTACCGCGAATGCATAAATCTATCCTTTAAACAGAGCGAGGTGCGTTACTCGGCCCACGTTCAGGAAATTGAAGGCTACCTATCTGTGGTTAGAATATGTTCGTAGACAAAAAAACACCAGATTTTTCCTTACCTACCTCATTAATCTGAGATACATCTGTTTCTTTCTCTGATATGTTACTTATGAAGTGTAAGGCAATAATTTTTGCACAGTGTCCTAAACTAATGCCTGTGGTAAATACAGGAACACATGAAATTGATTCATTCTGGTATATACTACTACTTCCATCCCATATCAAAATAGACCTGAAAAGTATATCATGTTAAATTAAATATAGAAAAAGTTTAACTATTTTAAAAGAGTGTGCGTTTTAAGCAAAAGCATTGAAAAAGATAATATATGAAATAAGCTGTGAGACTATAAGATCTAATAGGCCATCATTTCTATCACCAATATTGTATATGCAGACAAAGTTCAGTTATATTTAAAATAAAGTGTTCTACTAGCCTATAGAGCTAAATCATGCTTTCCTTTCTTTAACAAAGTTTTTCAGAAATTTTTACTTTCCCAATCACCACCTTCTCATTTGTTTACCTTCCCAATAACCTCCTTCTTATGTTTTTTGTAGCTTTATTTTCTTTTAATCTTTTTGTTTGCCTTTCTTTGCCTCGTTCTTCTGAACGCCAGTTTGTTAATCCAACTACTTACAATTTGATTCTCTTCTGTGTTCCTTTTCATTTGAATACAATTTATTCATTCTTCTGAAATCTTCATACTTGTCTACTTCATAGCATGTACTCCGGTATACTATTTCTGTTGTTGTTTTTTACTTGTTTATCACAAGGTACACACACTATATTTTATGTATCGTGATTTTAATGTTTTTGTTTAATATTATCAGTTACAACTATCTTCTTTTGTAGCTTTTTCGATAATGTAAGTTTTTTAAAATTCCTGTATCTAGGTTTATCTCTTGCTGTATATTTTGTAAGCTGTTTTTCCAAAATTAATTTCAAAGTCATTTACTGATAGTCTAGTTTCTGGGCTATATAAGCAATAAAATTTATTTAACAAAGTCTTAAATGGTTTACATTCCCTAAATATGTTCCATCAAATTCTTGGTGATATAAGACATTCCTCAAAGAAATTTTTCGAATATATTATTGTAGACAAGAAAATAATGGTTTGTAAAAGCTGATCAAACGCAAGCAGGATGAACACTTACAAGTAAAAAACTTGATAAGAAACAACTAAATAAAAAGTTAAGCTTTTTTACAGTTGTTACTAGGCTTGTTTTCACTACTTTACTAGCTCTATGGCAAGGTTAAACAAACAAACACAAAAGGTGCTGATATATACATCTTTCCTATGATTAATAGTGCTTATGGGAATCTCTACCAACCTACCCATCTTCAAATCCAGTAAAAACCAATTCGTAATAGCTACTTAGGAATCCAGTTGAGCAACAAGTGATAATTCCATAAGATAAAAACAGTTGTTCTGGTTGATCGTAATTACACATATTCCATATGGCAATAAGACTTCCTTCAGATTTACGATGAATTGTTATAATCCTAGTGCTAATATCACAGGAAAAGGAGATGTATGAAACAAATGAGTTAATAAAGATATCACTGGATGTGTTAAACTCGTAAGAAATTTCTCCAAAAGAAGAGCTGTTATTATTTGTATTGTCTACAGTGATTACATTGCTCTCATCTAGAAGTTTTAATATTACTTTACCAGTCGATAAAATAAATTTATTTAAGGAACTTGAATGTGCAATTTTTGCATTATTTTCAATGTCTGTACTCAGATTCTTGCTGTTAATAAAAACCTCTGGTTGTTGAGTGCTTTTATCAGTGTACATAAGTTCGTTAGTTTGAATTTCTTCATCAATTCCATCATAACCAGTCTGACAAAATGTATGTGTAATATTACTATTTCCATAAAATTGTAGATATTTCTCATACGGTATAGGTTCTAAGTTTATTAATGTAAAACTACAAGAATCTAACTTTATCATATTTAGAATTTCTTTACCACGTTCTTGCTTTAACTGTATGCTTCTTTTACGTTCATTCTTCTTCTTTGCTTCCAAGAAGTTAACAAATTGAAGCGATTTTTGTTCTTCAAAACCTTCATCTGACAGTGATGCTGGATTGTTGGCTAAAACAAGATGACTATTTTCATTTTCGATTAATTCTTTGATGTTGTTTAAAATTGGTACGTGTTTATAGTCAGTCATTTCAAAATGACCAGAATCGAGTGTTTTCTCATCTTCGTTTGTTGTTAGAAATGTATTTGGAGGCATACTGATGTCTTCCGTTGATGTACTACTGGTAAGGGAATTACTGGTAGATTCAATATTTATTGAGCTAGATGAGGAATAAGCTTCAAAATCTGATTCGTAAGATTCAAAGTCTTCTTCGTAGTTATAGTCATCGTCTGGTGGTGGTGATGTTGAAGAAATCGAAATGTCTTTTGAAGTGTTAGCATTAACAATTGTACCTTTTACTAAGGTAGCTGTTCTGGGTCGTTCAGTTATTGATTTATTAGAATCTAGGACATGTTTTGAGATTTTATCACTTTGATTATTCTGTATTATATTTCTTTGTTTTAATATTTTTTCATCGGGTTTGACTTTTTGATTTTTGTTAGTAGTTTTTTCTAATTTATTTGTTGCAAGTTTTGATGAACTAATATATTTACTTTTCCTGAAACTTGATACTGATGCGTCACTATTGGAATCCTCCTTTAACTTAGGTTTAAATGTCTTCTTTCCTACGTCATTCACTTGTTTCGAAGTCTCTTTATTACTGGTTGTAATCACTTTCTTCGTTTTATTTTTTTCTGTTACATTTACATCAACATTCTTTCTTTTATCTTTATTATCTGTGGCCTGTTTTAACGAATGTTTGGATAGGTTCGTAGCATTTTTTTTCGCTCCGGAGCCATCCTAATAAAATTATTTGTTAAATTAAATTTATATAATATTGTAATAATAGGCTTACCTTTCTAGTAGACATCAACAAATTAATACAAACGACATTTACTTGAGCGTATACTAATTTTTGACGGAGGTATCTGTGTCAGTCTGTTGCTAAGAAAACAATAACAACAATGAATTAATGAAACAATCAATAAATACTATCGTGTCGGTTAGATCTTGGTTATAATTTGTTTGTAATAAATATACATATAGGTACCTATACATATGAAATGGGCTGTTCATAATTAATTAATATATTGGGATAATTCATGTTTAATTAATACAAATTTCTTATCAAATTCAACAGTAATAAATAATATAGACATTACAAAACAAGATATAAAAAAAAAATTGAAAAAATATTTTAGGAAATACCGAACAACAATGGTTCTATTTTCTACAGAGACAATATAATATAAAGATATTATATCTGATTTTCTAGGCATAGGCTAATTGATACCAATTAAGCTACGAAGAACGTCGTATAACAGATCGAAGATGATATATTATTCGACATTCTGAAACTGTCCCTTACAGTTATTATGCTACCTTATGCTGTAAAAAAATATAAGTACCTACATTAAATTTTTTGTTAAAATAACAGTTAAAACCAGCTATGATTTGTTGTTAGTGACAAACTTACCCTTCCATGGTTACCAAGTGGTTACCAACATCAAACAATTGGCTGGTCATTTGCCATTTTCTTCTGTATGCTTTACACTATATTTATGGTCTCATTAGCACTGTTCTATTCGTGTTTATTTATGACAGCAGTAGTGAAGTTATAAACTTATCTATAGTGTCATTTAGTAAAACTCTTAATTGAGGTCCTTACTGCCAAATATAATGTACCTATATTATAAGTGGGGTCGATTGGTTCAGCTGACTTTAGTACACTGCGACTTAAAAGATCTTTTGCGTATACTCCACATCTATTTATGAGTCCATGAGTCTAGTCTTTTAAAAAGTCTGTTGTCCTCTTAGGATGTACGTTTTTAACCTGATCAGGCTCTAAGAAGACATGTTCCTGCTGTTTATGTCGTTCGCGAACAATTATTCTGCAGTTAAATACATATAATGTGTTCAGCCGTTTCTATTGTTTTAAAAAACATTACATCAAACTTTTGGACGCTATGCTTTGTATAGGATATTCTGGCGGACGGGATCCACGTATAGTAAACAGACGACAGATTTAAAAAGAGTTACATGGGATAAACCTGACTTTCGCGATAAGGGCGCACGCTTATGATCGCATGACCGTGGCTTTTTATTTTATACATATAGGTAGATAGATAGATAGATATTCATTGGGTTGGCTGTTAGCCTGTATCACTGCAACCTCTATTGTGAACAGTCATCATCTTTAGAATAGGATTAGAGCACCTTGTCTAGCCCTGCTATGCCTTATTAGCCCTGCCTTCTTAATGAGTCTTATAGCCTTAACAGTGGCCTCTCAACGTAAGTTGGAGCTACCGGATTTTCCTCTCCCAGTACAAGATACTGCGTCCTTGCAAGGCCTTTACATTGGCATAGGACAAAAAATGCGGTTTCCGCCTCCTTTTGGCAATATCGACAATATCTGCTAAGTTCAGCTGACTCAAGTGTTTACTGAGCCAACAATGTCCTATCAAGAAACTGCCAATCGTTTCGCCTTTGTGATAGCAGCTCTGCAGTAAACTTCACAGAGTGTCCCTTCATGAAGACTTTGGCTTGTCGCTTGCCCGGTGATTTTTCCCACCACTCCTGGGCCATCTCTAGCCTCCATTTCTCAATGGCTGTCTTTCTGAAGGTGTCAGCAGTTCCGCCGAATGGTTCCGAGCCAATCATTGGAATATTAGCTCCCGCACGGGCCAATTCATCAGCCTACTCATTGCCTCGAAACCCTGAGTGTCATGGTATCCATGCCAGTGTCAGAGAATTCTGAGTTGCGGCATATATATGGCAGGCCACACCAGCTTTATTTGTGCCAAGACTATCGCCTTTAAAACTGCTTGGATGACCCAGTATGACAACGATCTCCGTTACACAGTGTTGTATGGCCATTACTTCAACCTGAAACATTGTGGCATACGCACCAAGACTTAGTTGGACTTTTATCCTGTGTCTTCTACTATATATACCCGACCCTGTGCCTTTCTCAGTCTTTGAGCCATCGGTATGCCAGATTGACTCCCTTTGGATTGGGGAACTATTTTTCCATGAGTCTCTTTCCAGTATTTCTACTCGAAAGTTTCTCGCAAAGTTATATCTGGGGACTATCCTGTCCTAACGCATACTCATTATTTGGTCTGCCTTAACCCTATCACATAGCTCTGCTTGCTTTTTTCCTTTTAATAAAGTAATGGGAGCCTTTCCTTGTAGCAGCCTGTGAACAGGTCATTTCTTCGGTCTGTATGTAGATATGCAATATAGCAGTATGTTGAGCAGAACCTGTAGTGCGTCCGTTGGGGCGGTCCCATGGCCTCTGCATGCCTGCCTTTGACTGCTTCCCGGCTGCCTGATCCCCTCGGACTGCTATGTTCTACTCCACCACACCACCGAACCATAGGTTAATATTGGCCTATTGACTTGTGTAGATAGATTACTTCCTATATTGGTAGATCTACCGAAAAATCGATAGAGTTGGTATCGCTCCGCACCAGTTCTTACAAAACTGTACTAAAAACGTCGGCAAACCGGAGCTAAATATTATACAAAGAACATCAAAGGCGGTGCCTTGTGGTTTAGTTGGTAGAATGTTGTAGCGTAAGCACAAACTAACACCCAAAGCATATTTATTCAAATTTTCCTATAAATTTGTTCTTATAGGCAAAATATATATTAAGATAAGTTTGTGTTTACTATATATTTAAAATTATCTTTAATAAATAAGATTTGGTGGATTTTCTTTCAAACATTGCGTAGGAATCCCCTCTATCAATAACAACGAACAACACATTAGAAAAATCTTCAAAATATAAATATATATATTGTTATGGTATTCAATAGTTGGTCTTTATATGTAATATAAGTGTAATTAAGACTAACTAGATATTAGAATTGAATAATCAATTTATGCAAATTATCAAGGAATCATAAATAAAAAAAAAATTTGGGTTGCGAGGTTTCTAGGGGGATAAAAAAAAAAATTATTGATAGAATGTCATAGAATTTTAGAGAGTAAAGTCAGAGAAAAAGTTTAGGGAATTATATAGAATTTTAAAAATTTAAAAACCATTATAAAGTAAATATAATAATAATAGAAATTGAAAATGAAGATAAATACTGAATGTTAATGAATATAAATATAAAAATTATAAAAGAAGATTAATGTATGAATAGAATGTTATAATAACTATATGGTAGAGGTAAATATGGAATAAAATGGATATATATAGAGAAGATTAATTGGATATTTGCATAGATTGGATTTTCAAAATAAAATAAGCATAGTTTATAAAGATAAGTATTTCTGGTATAATTTGTTATCAGCTGGTAATAGAGGTATATTAGAAATAGTTATTCGGGGATTTTAGGAAAAGAGGGCAAAATTTCATTTAAAATTAATTAGTGTTAAGTTTATGATAGGATAAATGATGAATGTTATATTGTTTTTTTTAAAGTGTTGTAAAGAATTAATATATTTATATATTAAATGATGTTAAAATTGAGATGGACTTTTTAGTTTAATATTATCGAAGAACCCAACCTTGAAGAGTCACAAGAATACAATTATATGAGTATAGAAATCATAACAATTATGGCGAGCCAACGTGTGGCGTGAATAAAACAAGAATCCAGTTTAAAATAGAACAGTATATTGAAATTGAGAGGGTGATATAGACAATTGAAGTGATTAGAAAATTAGAACAGTGAAGAATTGAAATAAAACATAAATACATTATAATAGAAATAAGAGGATTAGGTGAGAGTTTTAAGTATATTTATATTTATATATAAAGACCATAAAATTTTGAAAATTTTAAAACTAAATACAAATCGAATAAATATAATAAAGTAATATAATAAGTTAACATTATAAATTAAATAAATATATAAAATAATTAAAAGATTTGAATAAAATGAATACAAGACAAAATAGAAGAAATAGAAGGAGAGAAGATGGAATACAGGAATCTAATGAAAATATGCATGAAACAGAAAGTAATGATGGATCGTCGGAAGGAGAAGAAAAAACAATGTTTCAAGTGGTACAAGCTGATGTGATAGGAGATGCGACTAGTTCAAAACCACATCAAGAAACAGAGATGGAGAAAATGTTTAAATTTTTGGAAAATAAATTTGATGAAAATAATAGAAAAATGGATTCTATGAAAAAAGAAATAAGAGAAGATATAAAAAAAGAAATAAAAGATATGAACAAGAATATGGAAACATTTAAAGATGAAATGAAAAATATTATTAAAGAAGAAAATATCAAAATACAAAAAGAAGTCGATCAATTGAAAGATGGAATTAAGGCGATGGAGGAAATGGGTAATATACACCAGGAGAAGATTAATAATATAGAAAAAATTGTGAAGGAGCAGAAAAATGAAAATAAGAAAGAAAATGAAAGAATACTACAAACTATGGAAAGGAATGTAATGGAAGTAGCAAAGAAATTTGAAGATGAAACAAAAAAATTACAAGAAATGCAAAATGAAAGAACTGAGGATGGTTCCTATATGATAATACATGGAGGAGAAGGAGCAGTAAAATTTACAGGGAATATCAGTATATTACATCCATGCACGTATATGAATATGATTAAAACTAAGACTAGGAACAAAAGAGATTGGAAAGAAATTATAAGAAGTTCTTTGAAAGATAATGCTGCATTATGGTATGCAACACAGGAAAATGAAATATTAACCTTTAATGATTTTGAAAGGGAATTTCTTAAATATTTCTGGGGTGAATCAAAACAAGGGGTGAGTAGGGAAAAATTATATTTCGGAAAATTCAATTATAGATTAGGGAATAATTTAACTAATTATGCGTTACAATTATATAATGTTGCACAATATTTGGAACCTCCTATGAGAGAAGAGGAAATAATTTTATATATTTCTAGACATTATGATATAACAGTTTCTGAAACAATAGTTATACAAAATATTAAAAAAAAAGAACAATTGATTGAGTATTTAAATCGAGTTGAAAGAAATTTAAAGATTAATGAAAATAGATCACAAAATTATGAAAATGATAGATTTAGAAATTATCAAAACAGAAATGGATATAATAGAGTAAGAGAAGAAATGCGTAATAGAAACAATGGAAATTATAATTATGGATATAATGGGAGAGAAAATGGAAATCGTATAAACGGAAATACATATAGAAATGGAAATAATATGGATAATAATAATAATATAAGAAATGGAAATAACAGAAATGAAAATGGTTTTCAAAATGTAAATAATGGAAGATATGAAAGATCAAGATATAGAAATATAAATGAAATTCATAATAATAATAATAATAATCGAGAAGATAGAAATGGAAACAATAATGTACCTAGAAGAATAAATCAAATTAATATGCAAAGTAGAGAAATAGAAGAAAATGTAGAAAATGTTAGGGTAGAACCAGAACAAGAAAATTTTTAAATAAGCACCTACAAAATTTTAATGTTAAATGTTGTTATATACATCCTAGTGAATTTATAAAATTAGAAGAAAATAATAATAAATTAGAAGATAAAATTGGATTAGTAGTTGTTGAAGGAAATTTAGAAAATAAGAAAATTAGAATTTTAATAGATACCGGATCAGAAGCAACATTGATAAATGAAAAAATTATTGAGGATAATAAATTAGAAGAAATGATTAAAATTCCAAGAATTAAGTTAATAGGTGCTAATGGAAAAAAATTTATAGAAGAAATAGGTAAACCAAGGACATGTGTAATGGATAATGCAACGTATTTTCAAGGACAGAATTTAGAAAAATTTTTAGAAAGGAAAGGAATCAAAAAGAATTGTATTAGTATAAGACATCCTGCAGCAAATCCTGCAGAAAGATATATTAAAGAAGTGATAAAATTTTTACGAATAAGTTTAAATGGAAAGAAACATAAAGAATGGGAAAATTATATTAATAAAGTAGAAATGTATATCAATGATATTCCAAATGTAATAACAGAAGAAACACCAACATATTTAATGTTAGGTCAAAAACCAAAACGAAATTGGGAAGAAGAAGAAGAAAGAAAAAAATATGATGAAATTATAGAAAAAGTAAGAAAAAGGTTAATGGATGTGTGGGAAAAATATTATAAAAAAATTAAGAAAAAAGTGAAATATCCTGTAAGGTTTAAGAAAGGAGATTTGGTAATAATAAAAGCATATATAAGTGGAAATTTAAAGAAAAATGAATCAGGGAAATTAAAAGCTATATTTGAAGGACCATATAGAATAGTAAATGAGGAAGGTGTTAATAGTTATATTGTTGAAGATCCGATAACAAGAAATGTTAGAGGAGTATTTAATATTGAAAGCCTATATAGGTATTTTGAAGAAACTTAGAGTATTCAGAATTTGTGTTAATATGTTAATTGTTATATACTTTAAATTTTAAATTATTAAAATTTTTTTTCTAAAATTTATAAAATTTTAAATTTGGGAAATTGTTATGGTATTCAATAGTTGGTCTTTATATGTAATATAAGTGTAATTAAGACTAACTAGATATTAGAATTGAATAATCAATTTATGCAAATTATCAAGGAATCATAAATAAAAAAAAAATTTGGGTTGCGAGGTTTCTAGGGGGATAAAAAAAAAAAATTATTGATAGAATGTCATAGAATTTTAGAGAGTAAAGTCAGAGAAAAAGTTTAGGGAATTATATAGAATTTTAAAAATTTAAAAACCATTATAAAGTAAATATAATAATAATAGAAATTGAAAATGAAGATAAATACTGAATGTTAATGAATATAAATATAAAAATTATAAAAGAAGATTAATGTATGAATAGAATGTTATAATAACTATATGGTAGAGGTAAATATGGAATAAAATGGATATATATAGAGAAGATTAATTGGATATTTGCATAGATTGGATTTTCAAAATAAAATAAGCATAGTTTATAAAGATAAGTATTTCTGGTATAATTTGTTATCAGCTGGTAATAGAGGTATATTAGAAATAGTTATTCGGGGATTTTAGGAAAAGAGGGCAAAATTTCATTTAAAATTAATTAGTGTTAAGTTTATGATAGGATAAATGATGAATGTTATATTGTTTTTTTTAAAGTGTTGTAAAGAATTAATATATTTTTCTACGCCCATGACTGTAAGCGTCAAAAATCGCACTGTAGACATTCCGTGTAAGTGACATTTAACAATAACATGCACGTAATGAGATCACATAACATACATGTGCGTTTAGATAAGAAAACTTAAATTTCTTTGTTTAATCAAATTGCAATAAAAATTTTATGTACGTACTACTTTATTTGGTCTATTTACAAACTTTTAGTCAATTTAAAAACATAAATATATAATTGTTTTTATTAAAAAATAAAATAAAAATAAAACAGATATAGGCAACATACATTACATTTTAAATTATTATTTAATCTAGGATGTTACTTATTGTCACTACTTTGATAAATGTTATTTTAAACGGCAAATTTCGTCATATATTTTTTAAGAGATGTCAAATATTTAGAATTAAAATTAAAATATTTAGTCGTAGAAAAAGCATAGTACGTAACTCGAGTGGTAAGAGGTATTACGTACTCGTGTAATTACGCACTCGCCACTACGCGGCTTCGTGCGTAACTTTTCCACTCGTACGTAATATCCTATTTACCACTCTTGATACGTAATATACTATTATATATTAAATGATGTTAAAATTGAGATGGACTTTTTAGTTTAATATTATCGAAGAACCCAACCTTGAAGAGTCACAAGAATACAATTATATGAGTATAGAGATCATAACAATATATATATATATATATATATATATATATATATATATATATATATATATATATATAAAACACAAAGGGTGCCAAGTATGCGTACTTATGATAAACAAAAGGGGTAAATTAACGGGCATGTACGCAAAAAGGATCATAGGATTACGAGTAAGAATGGTAACCGCAGACATGCATGTTTCTGGCTCGTTAGCCGTCATCAGTGCGGCATAACCAAGTAAGGTATTACATAAAGGTTTGTTCCAACAGAGCTCCTGACAGTCAGAAGGACGTCAGACGCCTGCGCAGTAAGATTAGACCGTTCCAACAGAACACCGAATAATCCCATGTACTGTCAAAGTGCTGTTCCAACAAAGTTTCTGACTCGTACATGAACGCGTTTATGTACGGTCAAATCTATCCTTGGTTCGATGCATGGTTAATTTGTCAGGACATGCGCTTTAGGTACTTTGTACTCTGTACTCTTTATAACACAGATTGAATTAAACTTTGCTTTATAATGATAAACTCTGCAAGCTTAGAAACTTCTGTAAGAAAATATTATTTAAATTAAAAATACTGTGTATAAAAAATTTGTTTATTATCTGAGATATTTATTCTTTTTTAAAATTATGTTATAGTTAATCCTCACACTGTTCAAAACCAAAAACTATTGCGTTACTCAACAACGAATAAATTTATTATTAATAATAAAGATAAGAGACACAGACCAATGATAAGAGAGTAGAAGAATAGAAGCGTTCCAACAAGGACCATAAACCATGAACTAATACATGTACTGGACTTGCGCATTTGATAGTTCATGAACGTGTTCATGTACTAGTCAGAGAGGCTCTGTTGGAACAAACCTAAAAGTATCTAATGCCATACTGTCAATAGTAATAATTTCAGTTTGGACATTTTTAGACTGTCACAAAACGCTCTGTTCGTTTATATATATATATATATATATATATATATATATATATATATATATATATATATATATATTAGTGATCTAACTTAGATTATAATAAAATTAGATTATAATTTTTAACATTAATTTTTAAATGGCTGAATATTCGACCGAGTGTAAGACCAATTCGTAGATCAAATGTAGGTACCAGGTTTTGTAGGTTATTCAGTTATTCTATTATTTTTTACCTATTCTGTTTTTTTAGATATTTAAAAAAGTATTAATAAATTTTATTTGTTTGTGTGTTTTAGTGTTTTTAACGGTGTAAATGTATAAAATTTTAAATGGTGTGCACTCTTCACGATTTGTCAACCGAATTAATAATCAAAATATGTATGTATTTAGAAGTAAAAGATTTATGTCGGTTCAAACAAACTTGCAAGAGATTTAGCGAAATTATTGCCACACATGGGAATGTCATCTGTAAAAATGTAGTTGTAACTAATCAAGTTAATAATAAGTTTTTATTAAGGTAAGAAAAACTTCTCTGTACTGGTTTATTTCAGTTTAGATCGCACATGAGCAATATAGGTGCCTTATTTGAATTTTTCAGTTATCCAAAATTTACACCTTTTTAGAATAGATTTTATATTTCACAAAAACATTTTTATAATCATTCGCAAATTTTTGAAATTGTAGTTTTTATATATTAACAAAAATTATTATTAACTTCATACTTTCAAATTTTTTATAAGCTAAAAGCTCGTTTTTTTGTAAAAAATCCAACGAATGTTAGTATAACGTCTAGTTTATCATTAACACATATTTTATAATTTTTATATTCGTGTTTATTGTGCTCTAGAAAACAGGATTTCTATGAATTATATGTTATAAAATTTCTAGATGTTATCGAAGACTTACAACTATAGACAAACTAAGAATATCGTATAATTGGACCAACGGAAAATATTTTGAAAAAACCTTTTTAAAATCTAAACAAAAATTTATGCCATATATCAATTTAACAAATGAACATTTATGGATAAGTCGTGGAGATGTTATTAAATGTTTTAATAGAAAACAGTCAAATCTTAATATTGGTAATCCTTCTCATATTTTTCAAGCGATACCAAAAGTAGATTTTGTTAATTTTCAACTAAAAAATAACTTTTTGGTAGCCGGTTTAAGGTATATAAATGTAAAACATCTATATAATTATTTTCCTGACATGTCTTATCCACAGAAATGGACATATTTATTTTAAAAATATTATCAAAGAAGACAACATTTTGGCATCCAAGAATTGCCATGATTCAGATGTTCATTCTGTTGACATAAACCATAATATAGACTTAGTAGTATCTGGTTCACGTGATGGAGAATTAAAACTATGGAATGTTGAAAATAGTGTTGCTGAGACACTTGTTTACAATACTGGAATAACCTTACCAGATCTTATTTGGAAAACTTCGTTTTCTGAAGACAATAAATGTGCAGTCGCTACTGCTGGAAATATTTATCGAAAGTCACTTTTTGTATATAATGTAGAAAGGTAACTAACTAATGATTATTAAGGAGTTTTTTGTATTGTGTATTATATCCAAAATATTCTTTGTTGTTTAATGACACTAATTATTGATAAGAGACCTACCAATTATTGGTTTGTTTTGTAGTCTCAAAGTATAATCACAGCAGATTCAATACTTTTATCGTATTTCATTGATTAATATTTATACTTATAGGGGCGTTACACATTGTGTGTTTATTAAGGTTTTATTAAGGTTGCTTCTTTCAGTTCAGTTTTGCTACGCTTAGTTGATTATTATTTTTGATAAGTACCTACTTCTTATATAATAATAATTTAAATGTATTTATTATAATATTGGTCTCTTGTACAAGAAATTGTTGTTATCATGATTGGAATTTAAAGTTGATACATTTTATTTAACAGTTGTATATTTACAATTATTAGAATTATTATTATTTAGATTAGAAAATCCTCTGGAACTCTCTGCTAATAATAACACCGCAGGAGTAAGCGATGTTAGATGGGATTCTTCGAATAATACGTTATTTTCTTGTGGATATGATTCTTATGTAAGACAGTGGGATATTAGAACTGGTAAATGTGAACAAGAATTTCTAGATCCTTGTTGTGCTGCGTTGTATTGTTTAGATTATGATTACCACAATACTATATTAACAGGGGCACAATTTAATGGAAGAATCACTTTATGGGATACCCGAAAAACAACTGCAGCTCAGGTAAGCTATTAAAACTATTTAATACATGGAATAATTTATATAGTAAATTATTTTTAGATCTACTTCTTGGCTTCTTGTAACGATTTCCATACTACCTCCCCTGTTTATAATCTAGCATTTGATGCAGATTCTTTGTTTGCTGCAACTGATCGAAATTTGAATGTATTAGATTTTTATGGGCAACAAACAGCTTCAAAAAACTATGAATTTTTTATTTCGATGAAAAGTAGGTAATAAAGTGTGTACAAAAGTTTTAATAAAATGATTTTTACTGCATAAGTTGTTTTTCTATTTTGTTTTATTTTTTTTAGGCTCGAGTCTATATTATTATTATTAACATATATTATACTCTAAAATAAACAATTTTTGGTACTTAGTCTTTTCAAATTTAAACTTTATTGCATTAAGAAAAACTAAATATATCACAAATATCGAGTCTATTTTTAAACGCATTCGTACCGAGAGCCATCGCAATATGAGCTGGTAATGAGTTCCAAACATGAAAAACTCTGATAAGAAATTTAACCTGATGTTGGTTCTGCAGAATTCTCTTTGTAGCTTCCTAGGTTGGCCTCTTAACCGCTCATCTGTATTGATTGTAAATACATTTCTGAGAGAGGTCGTTTCATAGTAAAATACATTAAATGTTGTAATTAAGTCGCCTCTTAATCTTCGGCCAGATAGAGAAATCAAGCTCATGATCCTCAGATGATCTTCATAGGGAGGACGTACCATATAGAGTATGAAATTCCAGTTACCCGACGCTGAACATTTTCTAACATCACGCTGTAGAACCGGATACCACCCTAAATTGGCAAACTCTAGCACAGGCCTCACGTAAGTCTTGTACAATTTTGTCAAGGTTTGACGATCACAGGACGAAAACACTTAATGTACGCGATGCGATTAGCTTTATTGCACTGCTGTAGTATCTGAGGAGTCCAAGACAATTGTGAGTCTATTAAAACGCCGAGATCAAAGTGGTAATCAGACTTTTTTAAACCGGAACAATTATTACAATAATCAAACCGATGGTTTTTTCCTGACATTCTTTGTATTAAGCGGTGCACCATTGAAAAATACTGTCCAGATCATTTTGCAAGGAATGAGAGTTTGTTATGGGATTATTATACAACTTTGTATCATCTGCGTTCACTGATAACTTTGACGTAATAATATATTTTGACTCAGATATAAAGATGTTAAAAAGTAATGGCCCCAAAACAGATCCTTGGGGGACACCACTTATTACGTCTTTAAGATTTTATCTTCAGAAAAAATTATTTTCTTTCAGCTAAGAATACAGAAATCCAGTGTAAGAGTTTTCCACGAATTCCAATTCTGTTTAGCTTACTTAATAACCTTTCTCTTGGAACTTTATCAAAAGCTTTGCATAAGTCCAAGCAGATGATATCTATCCCCTATGTATTTCAGTAGTAATCGTTTAGGTAGCATAATAAGTTGGTAACAACCGATCTTCCACTGATAAAGCCGTGTTGTTCCTTTGGTATGATCTGGTGGTGGCTCAAAAAAGTATGTAAATTGTCTGCAATAATTGATTCCATAACTTTAGAAATAATGGAAATAAGACTAACAGGCCTATAATTTTTTGGATCAAGTTTATTTCCTTTCTTGAAAATTGGTTTTATACGTGCTTGTTTTCAAATAAGTGGCAGAGTCGCTGAGGGGAGTGATTGTTCCATAAGAAAATGAAGTGGATATTTAAGAGCATTGGCACATGATTTCAAAAAAGTGGGAGAAAGATTATCTGGCACTGGAGATTTATTAGTATCAAGCTCTGTTGATTTTTCAGCAATAGTATCAAGAGAAGATTCTACTGAGTTAATAAAGCTCCGGTTCATGGGTTCATAATGGAAATCTGGGAGTGATCCATCGGGTTCCTAAGTAAAGGATTCGTAAAAGATTTTAGCAAAGAGTGTAGCCACTTCCAAATTTGTTTTTGTAACATCACCTGAGTCTAACTTTATTTGTGGAATCGAAACTTTTGTGTTTATGGCTGATCTAATATAATAAAATTCGTAAATAGTATTTCACGGAAATAATAATATAAAAGAGTATCTTCAATAAAACAAATTAAAATTATCTGGAACAAAAATATTAGATCTATATTTGTCTCTAAATGATGCAAATTGTAATTATTCCTGCAGATTTATTACCATATGTGCGTACTTATTAGGTCAAACACTTAGAACATATATCTAAATAATTACTTGTTACATGTTTAAGTTATATTTGAATATGACACACATTTAGCTGTAAAAATAATTAAATACATTGCTTTTATAAATTGAATATAAAAAAAGGAAAAAAGATTATAAAAACCCTAGAAATGCATTATTAAAAACTCTTTAAATTGCCCTTTTGTTACTTTTATTTGTGTGTTTGTTATCACTGATTTATTCATGGATAATTTATTGAAATTAGTGGATGGTTTAATAGTAAACCAAATTTTTTATGGGTAATGAATTATTATTAGAATAACCTGTAACATTTAATGCTTTGAAATGTAAATTTCATCAGTTTTATCGTCACCGCCTTAAATTTTTCTTGGATATTGTGCATTAAGAATATTTCAGAGTGAGACCAGACCTTCTCTGCTTTTTAAAGTGGGGCCTTTAATAGTTGGTTTAAAAGAGGCGCTGCGATAGAAAAATAATCACAAAAATGAGTAACGGAAATTCGACTGGAATCTATATCTCAATATCATTAAAATATTAACTTCCAACGGAATTCGGTGAAATAACGTTTCAAAAATCGTAATTCTTATGTATTATTAAGGAGGTAGCATTGATGATCATGGTACGCTTTTGCACGGTTGATATCGAACCCACTGTAGGGACCGGCACCCATAGTGTGGAGAGGGAATTGCTAAAAGCGATACAACTCTTACAGGCGGGCATGAATACCGTCGAACCAAGATTTGTCTTTGACAAACCCTACAAAATATTAACAGATAAGACAGCAGACCTCAACGTAGTGACCGCTCTGAGCGCCTATACAGATGGATCAAAAACGCAGCAAGGTGTGGAATCGATAGGAACATCACAGACAGGAATGTAAATATTTACACGGACTACCGACACCGACAAGCACCACTAACCGTATTATTTCAAGTTTAGTACTAGAAAGTCACCATCCTCTAACTGGGCCAGCCAGATTAACGTGGTCACTCTGAGTTGTATCAAAGGTCATGGGAACTTTAAAGGCATTATGGACATTTTAGCAAGGAGGGCTACGGGCTATAAATGTGTAAGCCCTCGCCCATCTACCAAGCTAACAATGTCCAGCAAAATCTTTGAAGTTTAAGCAAAGTCAGAAGGAGTTGATAGGTGGAAGTTGATCGATTATCTGGACTTTTAGAGACAAAAGAAAATGTAGTACCTACATCCTTGAATAAATCGTTTCTCACGATTGACTGGTCAATTAGTATCAATGGTTATACACTAGGGTCTTATTCAGCACACAAAACAAAGAGCAAAGAAAAATTAGCAACTATATTGAAGACAATGACAGTCTTTCACCACCTGAAAAAACTCCTGTTTCTAATATTAAATTAGAAAGTAACAAATGCAGACCTGAGGAGTCCTCCAAAAAATCCTGTGGCATATTCAATAATATACCATTTGAGAGTATTAAAAATAGGTTGACATCTAGTGGGTCCAAATCTAGAGATAGTGAAAAAAGTAGAAAAAAGAATTACAAATTAAAAGGAACATAAAAAAAATAATAAAAAGTTAATAAAACCTCTAAAAATTGGAAATACTTTCCAAATTGGACATCAAATCGTACAAAATTTGATAAAATTCGTTAAATATTAAGAAAAATCTTACAAGTTTGAAGAGGAAATATAAAAAAAATAGTTTTTAAAATTATTACCCAGGAACTTTTAATATAAATTATGTAATCAAAATTAGTTAAATCAATCAATCAATTGAATGCATTTTTTAAATATTTTATTTTACGAAAGTTCAATATCCTAAATATAAATTATGAATGGAACCTTCTCTAATTAAGCAACACATGTGCTAAATAGTTTCTGATTTAAATATTGGTAAATGCAAAATAATAAAAAATATATATTATTTTTTATTAGTGAATATGTTGATCCAATTACAATATCTTGTAGTAAAGTCTGCAATTCTAATCGATTTGGGACAAATTCATTACTAGAAAGAGGTTAAGAGTGGGGTCTATTGGCACACACGCATTCTAATTAAAAGATGCGTTATTGTAATCAAAAATATTCTTACTACAGAAACAGATAAAAAATAAATAGATGTGCGAGGACCCAACAGATACTTAGTTTTGATTTCGTCGTCCAGCATGAAGATTTCTGATCGGGGAATGTATTAAGGTATGTGTTTTTGAATTTTAATAACAATTTTTCAAAATTTCTTACAGTAGTAAAGTCTATATTGCTTTTGATTTTTAACTGCAGTTTATTTAAAATTTGAGTAAATTCCGAAAGTATAGACTTTAAATTTTAACTATATAGTTTTGAATTTTTTTATAATACATATTTTATTTCTTTCATTCTTGTAATCCTCTGTTTGGTAGGTATCATTACTAATTTCTTCTTATGTTGCTTTTTCTAACGTGTCCTTTTCAATTAATTACATATTTTCTAATGTTTGTTACTTTGTATTCAATCTCATGTAGTTTTTTATTTTAAAACATAGAACTGCCGCATTCCTACGAGTTTTGTCAATTTTCTTTAATCTTCTAGTTTTTTTTCTATTTACAATTCATTATAATATTATTTTATTTTCTATATAGAATGAAAGCTTTTAAATACGCGGCTGTGTTAACAGTCGTCTGCATCCTATATTCTGGCGTAGAAGGTAGATCTAGAAGAAAAAGTAGAGATAAATCAAACTCCACAAGCTCTGAGGAACTTCAGAACCAAGAACCGGATGATAACTATGACGAATATGGAGAGCTTAGTAACAATTACGACGAATATTATGATGAAAACAAAAATTGTAAGTAATTTGTCACATTTTTTTTTGTATTTTATAATTTACTAGCTAAACCGGTGAACTTCGTACATCATTTACCGTATTTTCAAATTTTCACGATACTTTCTCGTTTTTTCGATTGTTTTGTAGTTTTATTTCTGATTTTAACCATTTTATTATAGTTTCTTGTTTGTCTTCAGATCATTTTTCCGTTTTTGTCCGTTTTTACAATTTTTTCTAATGGTTTCTTTCCGCTTCTACGATTTTCATCATTTATTCCATTTTTATAATTTTACGAGTTTTTCCTTTTTTTACAGCTGAATGAAGACGGACGCATATAGCGCTCTCGTCGCTTTAGTAATAATAGTAGTAGTTACTTATTAGCACCTTCCTAAGTGTTATAATAGTAGGTAATTAGTGTTTTTATTATTTGCAATAACTTTAGTAGTCCGCATAATAATTTTCATAGAAAACAGAGTAATCTTCACATTATGAAAATAAACATCTGTCCAAATTTCACGTTTCTATTATGTGCGTGCGTCCATACCTCAGTCAGTGAGGACATATAAATATATATAGATTAGATAGTTTGATAAGGACTTGCTAGAAATACTTAATATTCTTTAGTTTCCTCGCCTTCACTTACTGTAACAACACCACAGCCGGAAAGCGAAAGACCGCGTTACAAACCAGAAAGAACCACAGAAATATTTGTGCAACCTGAAGATGAAAGACCCACACAAGCACCAACTGGTAGTGTACATGTCAACGTAATTCCTCCTTCTACACGCAAGCCTTATACTTGCAAGCAAGATGGTAGAGTATACCAAGATAACGAAAACTGGAAAGTTGGTGATTGCACAGAATGTGTCTGTCTAAGAGGAAAAATTGAATGTAAAACTGATCAAGTATGCATTGCAAACTCAGCAGTAGTAGGTAAATGTTTTGTAGGGTACTTTTATCGCAAATAACTATCTTTGTTATATTTTCTAGGTCCTCAAGGACCTCATGGTGAACCAGGAGACACTGGAAGGACTGGTGAACCTGGTCCGCCAGGTACACCAGGAAATCCCGGCATTCCAGGTGCTCCAGGACCTCCGGGAGCTATACCAGATTTAACAGCATTTTATCAACAAATATCAGCATCACAAGCAAGTGGCGATAAAGGTCCTTCTGTACCCGAACCATTCCAATTTCTTCAAGCACAAGTAGGACCAGTCGGTGCAAGAGGTCCTCCAGGTATACATAACTTTATCGATTTTTAATAATCTCTTAAACAATGTTTCTTCTGTTTTTTGTATTTAGGTCCAGTTGGACTTATAGGCCCTCAGGGTTTTCAAGGACCTCGAGGAGAAATTGGTGAACCTGGCCCTGTTGGTGCTCCTGGACCAGCAGGACCCCGTGGACCAACTGGACCAGCAGGGAAAGATGTAAGAACTCAATAATATTAACCAAATCTACATGTCAAATACACTTGTTATGTATGTAGGGTGAACGTGGTGAAGATGGAGAACCAGGAGTTGCAGGCCCTCCAGGACCAACTGGACCCAGAGGTTTACCCGGTTTGCCAGGACTACCAGGTGTTAAAGGACATACAGGACATCCTGGCTTAGATGGAAGCAAAGGTGAACAAGGCGCTCCTGGTGAGAAAGGACCACAAGGTCTTGTTGGACCCATAGGACTTGTAGGGCCTATAGGACCCGCTGGTGTTAGAGGAGAAAGAGGTAGAGAAGGACCACCGGGTCCTCCTGGAATAAGAGGTATTGATGGAATTGCAGGACCACCAGGCTTACCTGTGAGTTTTAAGTTTTGAAATATGATTTGGATTTGCTCTTATTAATTTATTTATAATCTTTTTGAAAGGGACCTATTGGAAAACCAGGATCACCCGGGTTTCCAGGAAATCCTGGAGCTAAAGGTGATCAAGGAGCTTCAGGCCCGAAAGGAAGTCAAGGATTTCAAGGACCAAGAGGTAAATTAGAAAGAATTATTTTTTTACTATTATCTTCTATAAATTAAAATTTTCAATAATTTGTCATTTCACATTTTCCTGAAAAAAGGTGAAGCTGGACGACCAGGATCTCCGGGAGAATCTGGTCCACCGGGAGCACCAGGAAAAGATGGTTACCCTGGAGAAAAAGGAGTAAATGGAGCACCAGGAATAACTGGAGCTCCAGGTTTTCCCGGTGCTAGAGGTCCACCTGGATTAATTGGAAGTACTGGTCCTCAAGGAGTTAAAGGAGCTGCTGTAAATATTTAAGCTATCACAGTAAAGTTCCATTATTATTAACATGTTTATTTTTAGGGTGCTCAAGGAGAAAGGGGATATAAAGGAGATAGTGGAGTTAAAGGAGAAGTTGGGTCACCAGGACCAAGAGGCTTTCCTGGTCTTGCAGGTCCTGAGGGAAAACATGGAAAAAGAGGAACGCGTGGTCCTCCTGGAGCCATAGGGCCACAGGGTGAACGTGGCCTACCAGGTGCCACAGGATTACCTGGTTTAGATGGTGCACCAGGACCTAAAGGTAAAACAATAGTTATTAAAATGTGATTTCCATATGTTTATCAATTTTTTTTAATTTAGGACAATCAGGAGAACGAGGACATTTTGGTCCAGCGGGCCCTAAGGGTGCCCAAGGAGAAGTTGGTAAACCAGGTCCTTCCGGTTTACAAGGAATTCGCGGGGTTACTGGTAAACCAGGGGTCCCAGGTAAAATAGGAGTTCCTGGAGAAAGAGGGCTTCCAGGTAAAGATGGAAAACCGGGAGAACCAGGACCTCAAGGGAATCAAGGACTTTCAGGACCTCCAGGACTTCCAGGAGAAAAAGGCATACCTGTAAGCTGTTTTTAATGCAATAATGATACTTTTTGAATTTCTAACTTCTTTTTTCTAACTATAGCTTACTAAATTTTTTTATTAGGGTGAACCAGGAAAAGATGGTGAACCTGGTCCACCAGGTTCCGTGGGACCTAGAGGTGATGCAGGAAAAGACGGGCCACGTGGACCACAAGGGCCAGTAGGACCAATAGGAATGGATGGTGAACGGGGACCTCCTGGTGTTGAAGGACCCAGAGGTTTCCAAGTGAGTAGTAGAAATTTAACTAAATGGCATGGGTTAACATAAAAAGCATAGGTTATTATTTTACTTTCAAAAATATTTGTTTAGGGACTGCCAGGTTCTCCTGGTAATCCTGGACAACCAGGCAAGGACGGAGAACAAGGTATTCAAGGACCGTTGGGAGCACCTGGTCCACAAGGACCTCGTGGTGAAAGAGGTGTTCCTGGTGAACGCGGTCCGGTAGGATTAGCTGGATCTCCTGGAGCTAAGGGAGCTACAGGAGCTCAAGGAAATGATGGTCCACCCGTAAGTATTGAAATTTCAATTTAAAAAATAATACTAATCTAGTTTTCATCATTCATAGGGACCAACTGGTCTAACAGGAACCAAAGGTCACGCAGGATTACCAGGTTTGATGGGTTTACCAGGACCAAGAGGCATAGCTGGCTTACAGGGAGAAAAAGGAGAAAGAGGTCAATTCGGTCCATCAGGCCCAGAAGGACCACAAGGTCGACCTGGTGAACGAGGACCAATGGGACCTTTGGGTTTACCTGGTCCACCCGGAGAAGCTGGTTTACCCGGTGAATCAGGAACCCCTGGTATTCCCGGAGAACAAGGTGCGTCTGGACAACCTGGAGAACGCGGACCAGTTGGTCCACAAGGACCTCAAGGATTCCCAGGTCCACCAGGGTTACTCGGACTTCCTGGAATCAAAGGAGAACGTGGATTAACAGGTGCAAAAGGATCGCAAGGAAATCCTGGTCATATAGGTAAACCTGGCGAAACGGGTGCTCCCGGACCAATTGGTTTAACAGGAGCTAAAGGTGCACGTGGAGAACCTGGAGAGCGGGGACATCAAGGACTTATGGGTCCACCCGGAAGACCCGGAGAAGGTGGCCCACCAGTAAGCTTTTATAGAATGTCCAGTTCCTATGTCAGTGATAAAAATATTTATTTTTAAAGGGATTAGTTGGAAGTCCTGGTCCAGCTGGTGCTCAAGGAATCCCGGGAATTAAGGGATCTGCAGGAGAACCAGGACAGAGTGGTCCTCCAGGACCACAGGGCCAATCTGGACCACAAGGAATAGATGGACCCAAAGGAGAAAGGGGATCAGAGGGACATCCTGGACCAGTTGGACCTGTTGGTCCACCTGGATCAGCCGGAGAAAGAGGAGTACCTGGACTTCCTGGACCGCCAGGATCACTTGGTCCACAAGGAATGAGAGGACCTACTGGTGAACAAGGCGTTCCTGGAAAACCTGGTAATGAAGGTCAATCAGGACCTCAAGGATTACCTGGCCCACCAGGTCCACAAGGATTAACTGGCGAACAAGGACCTGAAGGACCAACAGGTAAATGTGACAACACAATAAATTAAATATAATAACCATATATATAATTTTAAGATTAGAAGTTAATAAAAGAAAACTATAAAGATAATACGTAAATTAATTATTTTGTAATAATAAATTTATTCTGATTATATTAGGAAAGCCAGGAAGTCCAGGCATTCCAGGACGTCCAGGAGATAAAGGACCACAAGGATTACCAGGCCCTCCAGGTAGTTTAGGGCCACCTGGAATGCCTGTAAGTTTTTGAAATTATTTTTAGGCAAATTATAAATATTTATTAAAATGCATCAAATTTAGGGTCTACAAGGACCAGTAGGTCCTATAGGTCCAATAGGTGAAAAAGGTCCAAGAGGTGAACAGGGTCTTCCAGGACAAGATGGACTTCAGGGAGAAAGAGGAAAACCTGGCGTACCTGGTTTAGAAGGATCCAAAGGTGAGAGAGGAGAAGGTGGAGCTAAAGGAGCTAAAGGTCACCCTGGCCTAATGGGACTGCAAGGTCTTCCCGGATTACAAGGTCCTCCTGGAGAAAAAGGTTCCGTAGGAGAACCTGGACCACCTGGTAAAAATGGAGACACTGGACCTAGAGGCCCCCATGGCAGAGATGGAAATCCAGGTCCACAGGGTAGCACAGGTTCTCCAGGACCAAGAGGAGAAACTGGAAATACGGGTAGATCAGGACCGCCAGGACCACCAGGTCCAGCGGGTCCACCAGGACCTCCTGGAGAAGGAGTGGGATACGACGCAGCAAGTTTAGCAGCACTTTTAGCTCAAGCTCAACAAGGAAACCAAAAAGGACCAAGTACTTTAAATGACCAACCCCCAAGAATTTTTGGAAAAGAATTGACTGAAGAAGAAACCCGAAAATTAATCGATAACGCGTATGAACAGCTAAAAGCTTCTTTCGATAAATTACGCAAACCTAACGGAAAAAAAGAATCTCCAGGAAAAACGTGTAGAGATATTAAAGTTGCTTATCCTGAGTCACAAAGTGGTATGTACTTATATTATCATAAATTTTTAACAGATTCATAGATTTGTAAACATTACAGGACAATATTGGATTGATCCGAATGAGGGAGATATCAAGGATTCAATTTTAGTGCATTGTGACATGGAAAATAAAGCAACTTGTATAATACCACAGCCAGCCAGTACAAATGAATTAGCTTATGAAACCGAAGGATCAGAAATATGGTTAAGTGAAATTCGTAAAGGAGCAAAAGTAAGTTTCTACACTATGTAATTTTATAATCTAACATAATTTTGTTTTTAGATAACTTACAAATCAGATAACACCCAAATAGCCTTCCTACATCTCCTTTCTTCAAAGGCCACTCAAAATATAACTTACCACTGCAAAAAATCTGCAGCCTATTTCGATGTTACAAGACATACTTTCAGAAAAGGTCTTAAATTGCAAACATGGAATGATGCGGAAATTATGCCTAAAGGAAAGTTGAAATATGAATCACCACTCGATGAATGCAGGGTATGTATACTGACCAGAGGCCTAGTGGTACCTTTTAAACGGGCACTATAAAATGTTTTTTAATTTTTAGTACCGCAAAGACTCATGGGCAAAGACAGTTATAGTTTATACGACTGATAAGCCTCAAAGACTGCCAATTGTGGACATCGGAATAAGAGACACCGGAGACTCCAATCAATCATTTAAATTGGAAATTGGAGATGTATGCTTTTCATAAATGACTGATTGGAAAAACTTATTTTTTTAAGTATAGTGGAAGTTATATATACTTTTACTTTAGAGAGTACTTACATTTATAAATTTAAAGAATGATTTGATAAGGTGCTACGTACAAATTAAAATTATGTAATTTATTTAAATTAGATATTTTGTATAACATCCAAGATATACTAATAAATTATAAAAAACTAAAAACAGATTTTTGTTTTCTAAACACTACTGATCTTTCCCTGTTTTACCGATACTTAAGCAGATTTTGTTTAGAAGATCTCCGCTCTATAGTGCCTCTACTTGCCAGACCAGCCAGAGCAACGCGACGTGCCAACTCCATGCACCCTTATACTATTCAATGTCAGACATCGAGAATGGATGGATTCGATCGTTCATTCATCTTCATCTCTTCTGTCCCAATAGATGTTCACGGTAAATTTGTATTTAGGTCTACACCTAGAAGGACATTCTTAAATAAAAAAATACTATATTTTGAAAGTGAAAAAGTGTTTCAATGTATTGTGGTGTTTCTCATATATGGTCTGCTCTGTATTTTTAATTAAGTATCGATATAGTACCTTGGTTTAATATTAAAAAGTGCTAGAAAAGGGTACCTATTTAATAAGTAATCCACCAGGATCTCCTCTAGTGCGGTTTTAATAATTCACATCAGCCTACTTTTTTTTGTTATTTTTGTAATAGTCGAGGATGTAATACTAGAGACATTCATCGATTCTGCGGATATAAGCCTGGTTTATAAGAGAGAAAGAAGATTATTAGGATATGCAATCCCTTTTTCGCCGTTAAAATGAGTCAGTCAAGCTAAACGCCCGAGAAATATCCTACCGCGTAATATATTAATATTCTTCTTTCTCTTTCACACACCAGTCTCGCATCGTCAGCACGGAAGGCTGTCTCTAGCAATATATGTCAGAAAGTTCTAATTGTATCTATAGAATTATATCCTTGATTTCTTATATCCCTCATGTCCTATGCCAATGCGAAGGCCTTGCAAGGACGCGGTATCTAGTACTGGGAGAGGAGAAACCGGCTGCTCCAAGTTATGCGGAGTGGCCACTGTCAAGGCTATAAAGTCTCATTAAGAGGACAGGACTGGACAAGGTTCTCTAATCCTATTCTTGAGATAATGGGTGGTCACAATAGATCTGCAAAGGTCGCAGTGATACAGGCTAACAGCCAACCCAATAAACATCTAATCTATATCCCTCTACTTAGTCTTGTATATTTTTCGTATAAATTTTGCTTAAAGTGAATCTTATGCCCACTTGTTATATCTTCTCTAAAGTTTCACTTGAAAAATAATAACAGCATGGGGTACTTTGAAAGTAATAACTATCTTTCTAACAGGAAGCAGAAAACTATCATAAATAAAATTCTTAGTGATGAAAGTTCGGCTAGAGAGTTAATCTGCCTCAGGGCACCTATTCTCTTTATATTATATATAAATGAGCTTCTACTAATGCAGATTCCCGTAGCTATTACAAGCTCATTCGATGACATGGTTCACACTTTTGATGGGGACAGCTAGCTGGAGGTTTATAATGCTTCTAATCTATATTTAGAGGAAGTTAAATAGTGGCTATGCCATAATCGCTAAACTATTAAATTGCAAGGGGTTGCATGTGATGGGTTTTTGAATAGACCATGTATGTGTGGAGGGGGTGAAAACATAGAACATGTTGAATATTTCTGTTACTTGAGCGTCTTTCTTGGTCCTTTTTCAAAGTGGGGTGTTCACGCTGTTCAGCTGACAAAGAAAATTATGCAATTGATCCCTAAATTTTATGAACTTAGAAGTATTTTATAAAAAAAACACTGTTGTCAGATTACGATTCCCTTGCTTGGGATGGCTCATAAGATTCTAACATAAAATGTTTGGAGATTGTTCAAAAATATGTTCTCAAAATAATTCAAAGAAAGATAGATTAAACTTCACTGATTTTTTTAAGGTATTACAGGTTCTACCATTACCACAATAATATACATTCTCATGTATTAAAATTCTCTGTAAAGAATCGCGCCTTCAAGTAGTTCAAGTGTAGCCACCAGGGCTAGCCATAGAAGCGATTTGCAATGTCCAAAAACTTCTACTGTAAACGAGCAAAAATGCTATACATTCTTGGCTTCTAAACTATATAACAAAATCCCAAACGATTCAAAAACTATAACAAACATTAAACTCTTTTCCAAAAAATTGAAGAGATTTCTGTTAGAGAACAGTCTTACGATTTGATATGGTGTGCATGGTAGTCTCTACTTGTCAGCCTAAATAGCGTTGAAATACGTTTTTACTTCTATAAATTTATATAGTTTAATAAAAACATTACAATTTCAATGTAAGATTTAATAGTAGCACAACTCTGATGCTCTTTTGTGGCATCTACAGTGTCACTTTCAATCATCGTATGCGTTTCAGATCTATCCACTGAAGATTCGGTACGAATCCGGGTGATATACATACCTATAATATTTTCTATATCCTTATACGTTTAAATCGAATATTTTCAAAACGAATTAACAAACATGATCACCAGAAAGAAAAAGAAAGAATTTTTTAACAAGACAAAGGATCAGTAATGCAGTGAAAAGAAAAGCCGAAGAATCCGAAAGTTCCGAAAACCCCAGAAAAATAATATGGAGAGAGTATTGCAACGATCCTAGATTTTTATCAATACTGACTGATGAAGACTCCCAAAGTCAATCGAATAACGAACTTTTTTTAAAAATTAAATTTGAACAATATATTACTAAAACAATAGATAAGTTACCGTTTGACAAATGTTATCATATAAATACAATCAAGATTGAAGTGTATCTCCAATATTTTTATTTATCCCTGGGCAGTTTTTTTTTTATTAAGGATGTCCTCGTAGGTATAGACCTTAATGCAAATGTACCGAGGACATCTATTGGGGCAGAAGAGACAATTTATTAATTTGGGATTTAAAGGCCTGCAAGTTAGGACGAGTGGGGAAGACGTGGGAAGGTAAGGAGTTCCACAATCTGGAGACCCTGGGGATGAAGGAACGATCGAATCGATCCGTTCAGGATGTCGGGCATGGAGTTGGCACATCGCGTTGCTCTGGCAAGTGGAGGCATTATAGAGCGGAGTTTTTCTGAGCAAAATCCGTTTATCTATCGGTAAAACAAGGAAAGATCAGCCACTGCTCTTCGGTGGGATAATGGGGCTAGGTTTTTGGTGATACTGGTGTCGTTTATTAGTCGAACTGCTCTTCTCTGTATTGCATCAAGAACTCTGATCCTTGACCTAGCCGCCGAACCCCATACTTGCGAGCAGTTTACCACAATTCAGCTTAAATTAAGGCAACAAAAATCTTACCGCACTTCGGATGTTTTTAAAGGGCCTAACATAATCCTTACCGCACCTCGGTATCAACCTAATTGAATACGCCTAATGGAAATTTCATTTAAATTTTTAATATTAGTATATAAAACCCAGATATTTTTTTAAATATGTAATATTGTAGAATACTATATCGATTATTTATGCTTTCTATATCTCTAACTTATTTATGCATGTGAAGAAAGTGTGACAAATCACGCGAACGCCAAGGTTTATCCAGTGCTGTGTTCAACGCGCGAATATAAATTTTTATTTCAAAAATTAAGGCAGTGTTGCTTTATTTTTAACAAAAATTTACTTCAAAGAATTTAAAAAGTAAAATAACTCTGTGAATTTATAAACTTGATTACCTTTAATAACACTCATTAGCCCAGTTTTAATAAGTTCTTATACTATTTGTGCCTTCGTTTATTGGTTTCGTACATTTCTCTCCTTAGGATACTTTGTCTATATTCTGATTACGCTAAATCTTTTGTAGATTTATTTTACACAAATAAATTATAATAAATATTTGTATTTCTTATAGAATATTAATTTATGTAAGATTGTTGGGGTTATGAATAAATATTTTCTTGGACTCATTTTTTTATTATTATTTTAAATCCAAAATGATTACATTACATTTTATAGAAACTACCATATTTAATAAGTTGTTTAAAACATCCTAATATAGTTATAAAATTTATTTTACAGCCCATTTGAATTGTTTCAAAATCAGTAGTCTAATTCAACTGATTCATTTTATCTAAAAAGGAGTGTGCAATAAAAGAAAAGGAACTAGTTAGTGATAATAACATATGAAACCAACATCCATGTAACCTATTTAATTAATTAAAATATTCAGAACCATGAAATATGACTAAATACACAAATTATTTTAAAGTAAATGTGTATATATTGAACACGAAAATCAAATATGTTGGCTGCAATTACTGTTATAGTGTACTTTGTAAAGGTATTAAAAAAACACGACTAGAAATTATCCAGAAAATTAAAATGAGTAAGCTTAATTAATGCAATTTAAACCCATTAGAATAATCATAGAAATGTAAATAAATAATATATTCTGTAAAAGATAGTCAACAAAGAATCTTCATGAAATAATCAAGAAAAATATTTTTTTGATAAAATATTAACTTAGTTCGGTTTAATAACAATTAAAATACACAAATAAACTAACAGTTTATCTATCTCTTAAAAATATGGCAATTTATAAAGGGAATAGACCCATACAAATCATTGTTAAAATATATAATTATAACTTTTACATCAATCCTATATAAATATTATTAGTTGAGCAATATCTTAAGACAATTTGGTAAAAACAATTTAATGACATTATAATAGTTCTCAGAAAAGAAATAAAAGAAATACAAACAAAAACAATTTATTGATTTAACAAAATCTGTGCAAAATCTATAATCTTTCCAGTTTGTTACTTATATCTTTGTCAAGCATAAAATATTTTGATCTAATGCACAAAATAATAATTATATACAATTTATATCCTATAAACCAACCCTGTACCAAATTCTCAATGACTTTTTGATCATATTGATTTTTTTAGACAGATTTCAATTATCATATAGACCAGTTTTGTGTTGAGTAAATCATATTGATACTATTTTTTTAAATTAATCGCTTTGAAATATCATTATAAATGATAATTACACCCAAAATGTGGGATAATTTTTTTGTTAAACAATTTGTGAAAAAATAGAAAAATTCAATTTATTTTCTCCTATTCGTTGTTATATGCATTTTAGACAAATTTTATGAAGACAAATTCAATTTCCTAAAAGTCAGAATTGATTGCCAATTGAAAAAATTATTATTATTACAAGGGAAAAATAATTAATCAATTATTTAATTTTAACCTGAAGATGGCGCAGTGAAGCCGAAACTATACGCTACTTCGTTACATTAATTTCATTAAATTAAATGAAAACATTTTGAAAATTATTTACTTTAAAAAATATTTATTAAAAATTGAAAAAGTTATTCTATTTGTTTATTAGCTTAAAAATTGTACAAATCTTTAAAAAATTCAAAGGATTTCAATTATTCAAATTTTATTTAAAACCTTGAATGCTTTTTATATGTAAGAATTCAAGTACTTAAAACATTTTTTGTTGGCTCTGTATAATTTTGAAAATAGATAAAAAAATAGGTTGCAAAATTATTTTGCCAAAACTACTTCGTGCAGAAATTTTGAGTAGTGTTTTTTTTTATATTAACAAGATTTTCTAGGTAAATTTTGAAGGTTCTAAGTGGTTTATAAATATCTGAAAAAATTATTGAAAAAACATAGATTTTTGATCCTTTTTTAAATGGTTTATGCTAATTTTGCAATAATAATATTTTTTTCAATTTGTAATCAATTCTACCTTGTAGGAAATTCAATTGCAAAACTTTTTTGTCTTCATAATATGTTTCTAAAATGCCGACGAGATATAGCGACGAAAAGGAGAAGAAAAAATAGACTTTTCTTAATACTTTTCTTCATTTTTTTCAAAAATTGTTTAACAAAAAATTTATCCCACATTTTCAATTATCCGCACAGTGAAATTATCATTCAAAATGATATTTCGAAGCGAGTAAAGCAAAAAAATAGAATCTTATACGATTTACCCAAATTAAACTGTTTTAGAACAGATACCCATTGGTCTAATATTCGTGTTAATAGCAAACAAATAAAAATTATTTAAATAAGACGCCATATTACATCTTTAAATTTTTTATAAAACGCCTAAACGTATTTGTCGTCGTAGTTTTGTATCAAATCAAAAAATCTTGTAACAAGAAGAATTTCGCAATAAATTTTCTAAATACAATAAAATCGATTAATATTTATTTAATAATCATGTGATGTAAAAAATAGGTACAGCTACCTGTCACCATAAATATATATCAGAATATAAAATTCTATAAAACCAGGCAGTTAAAATTAAATTACAACCAGTCTATTTTACATATTACATATATCGTCTACTTCACAAAACTGTAAGTCTTCGTTTTTACTTCTAAGTGCCTAATTGAAATTAAATTCAAAATATTTTACTCTTACGGATAAATAATATATATACATATTATATTAAATTAGCAACAAGAAAACTTTGCTGGTTCTGCTTCAACTAAATTAAAATTAATACCTGTAGGTCGAGAAAAACCTGTTTTAATACCATCCCAACCATCTTCAACTTTATATTCCCCTGATTGTATTCGATTAAAAACCTCTTGAGTAACACAGCGGAAAGCTTCTTCAACGTTCACTCCATTTTTTGCTGAAGTTTCAACATGAAACAAAGAATTTTGATCAGCAAAAGTCTTGGCTTCTTCTTTAGAAACTTCACGCTTTCCTCCATTGTTTACTAAATCTAATTTACAACCCACGAGAGAGAATACAGGTCGATGAGGTTCAATGTGTCTTTTAGCTTCTGATATCCACTGAGGAATATGTTCAAAACTGGCTCTATTACAAATATCATAAACTAAAAGTGCTCCTACTGAGTTTCTATAATAGGACTTTGTTATAGATCTAAATCGTTCCTGGCCAGCAGTATCCCAAAGTTGTAACTTAATTCTAGTACCATCTTTAACTTCTATTAATCTCGCAAAAAAATCCACTCCAACTGTTGGATCAGACACCTATACATATAAACAAGTAAGCGTTAGAATTAAATATTCTATACATAAAAACTGTCTTACCTCAGCAAATCTGCCATCGGTGAAGTATTTTAGTAAGGAACTTTTTCCTACTGTACTGTCACCTATTAATATTAGTCTAAATTGATAGTCAAAAATAGGCTCTACCATTTTATATTAATATATTACTTCATATTTTCTTTAAAAACTTTATAAAACTGTCATCTATAAATAAATAAACTTTGATCAGAAGCAATTATGGGATGGAATGGTATTGTGATTGTACTTATATGATATGACTAATGACAATTGACATTCCGTTAGTTCATTTTGTAGTTGTTAAGGGACATTGGAACTACCACTACTTTAAAAATAACACAATAAATTTTTGTAATATATAATTAATATTTTACAAATAATTCGTTTTAGATTAATATTATTGCTACAATCAATTTTAATTATATCCATATTTATTTTGATATTCATTTAATGTTTCACAATTCAAAATAACGCACCTAGCGGGTGCGGCATGTTTGTAAGCATTCTTTTAATGTGCATGTCCTGTTCTGTTTGACAGTCAATAAGAAAAATGTTAATAAAACGTTTCGAACATAAAATTTTAACTAGATATCTAGATCAAGTAAATATTAAGGTAAATTATAAAATCATAAATATTGAGTAAACTTTAAATTTTGAATTTACTTGCAGGCAAAATGTCTCGTGCAATGAATCATTTGGAGCGAAAACTCGCTGAGAAATTGATCATTTTAAATGATAGAGGAACTGGTATGTTAACAAGAATCTACAACATAAAAAAGGCATGTGGCGATACTAAATCTAAACCAGGATTTCTCTCCGATAAGAATTTGGAATCTTGTATTAAGAATATCGTACGTAGATTTCCTAGTATTGATACAAAAAGTCTAACACCTATTCATAATTTAAAAAATGAAATAATTAAGTCTCTATCTTTGTATTATTATACATTTGTTGATTTACTAGATTTTAAAGATCATGTAAGTGAACTTTTGACCAGTTTAGATACATTCCAAATGGATTTGGATATTTCTATTAATTTTGAGTTTACAAAATGTTATTTAGATCTCGTTACTACATATGTGTCTCTGATGGTACTCTTATCAAGAGTAGAAGATCGTAAAGCAGTTTTAGGATTGTTTAACGCTGCTTATGAAATAGTACATGGTTCACAAGATCCTAGTTTTCCTAGGTTAGGTAGTATGATTATAGATTATGATGTACCATTTAAAAAACTATCTGAAGAATTTGTACCTCATCAAAGACTCTTAGGACAAGCTATTCAGTCTTTAATTCCTGTTTACATTCCACGAAATGTATCTGCTGATAAATGGCGTTCTGAACAGAAACTAACTATTGTAGGTAATCCTTCAATGTTACTAAAGCCAGTATTATCAGAAAAAATGTCTTGTGAGTTCTTATCGTTAGATACGATGGAAAAGTGGGTAATATTCGGTTTACTTTCAATGCATAATGTTCTATTTCAAGAAAACTTTAATAAATTGTTTTTAAATGCATTAGAATCATCTTGGGTCACGCCTTTATTTAGAGATGAAGTAATTTACATACATCAGTATGTGATATCATTTTTCGATACTTTGAAGGGATATAGTAAAAGAATATCGGAAGTAAAAGAAACTCAGACTCAAGCAGTTCAGAGAGCAGGATATAATCATCGAGAACGTAGGAAATTTTTAAGAACAGCTCTTAAAGAATTGGGATTAATTTTTATGGACCAACCAGGGTTACTAGGCCCAAAAGCACTTATGATATTTATGGGTTTGTGTTATGGACGTGATGAAGTACTGTGGTTATTAAGACATAATGATAATCCACCAATACAGAAATCTAAAGGAAAATCAACAGAAGATTTAGTTGATAGGCACCTACCTGAATTACTCTTTCACATGGAAGATCTAAGAGTTTTAGTAAGAAAGTACAGCCAAGTAATGCAGAGATATTATGTCCAGTATCTGTCTCATTGGGATGCAATTACCTTAAAAGAAGTGATGCAGAAATGTAATTGTCCTGAAGATGAAGGAATAATTCTTTCATCACTATGTAATACAATATCGAATGTTTCTGTGAAACAAGTTGAAGATAATGAGACATTTAACTTTTTTGCTTTTAGATTAGATTGGTTTAGGTTACAGGCATATACTTCTACAGTAAAATCACCATTACGTTTGGTAGATAATAGAAACTTGGCACAGCTTCTCGACTCGATTCAATTCCATACAAAAATGGTTGATAATTTGGACGAGATGTTACGAGAAACGTCTGATTTATCGATATTTTGTTTTTATAATCGAATATTTGAAGATCAGTTTCATATGTGTTTGGAATTTCCAGCACAGAATAGATATATCATAGCTTTCCCTTCTATATGTAGCCACTTTCAGCATTGTACACATGAACTTTGCCCGGAAGAACGGCATCACATTCGAGAAAGAAGTCTTTCTGTTGTAAATATGTTTTTGGATGAAATGTCAAAGGAAGCTAAGAATATTATAACAGCAATATGTGATGCGCAGTGTAAAATGAGTGACAAATTATTACCTAAAAATTGTGCTCATCTGATATCACAACAAATAAATCGTAAAAAGAAGGAGAAAAATAAAAAGAATCTGCCTGAATTTGAGAAACCTGGTAAAGAAAGTTATAGAAAGACCAGAGAAAACTTAACAACTATGGATAAATTACATATGGCTCTTACAGAATTGTGTTACGCTATAAATTATTTTTCAAATATAAATGTTTGGGAATATACATTTGCTCCACGTGAATATTTACATCAACATCTAGAAAATAGATTTTCAAAAGCTCTTGTTGGTATGGTTATGTACAATCCTGATACCAATGAAATTGCAAAACCATCTGAACTTTTAGTTTCTGTAAGATCTTATATGAATGTTTTACAAACTGTAGAAAATTATGTGCATATTGATATAACTAGAGTTTTTAATAATTGTCTATTACAACAAACGCAACCTATGGATAGTCATGGAGAAAAGACAATCGCTTCTATTTATACCCAATGGTATTCCGAAGTCTTATTGCGACGAGTTAGTGCAGGGAATATTATATTTTCTCTAAATCAAAGATCGTTTGTAAGTTTAACAGTAGAAGGCTCAATTCCTTTCAATCCAGAAGAGTATTCTGATGTTAATGAACTAAGAGCTTTAGCTGAGTTGATAGGACCGTATGGAATGAAACAATTAAGTGAAACATTAATGTGGCATATTGCAAGTCAAGTAGTTGAACTGAAAAAGTTAGCTGAGATAAATAAAGATGTATTATTATCACTTCGTACAAATTTTGATAAACCAGAAGTTATGAAAGAACAGTTTAAAAAGTTAACTAATGTTGATAATGTTCTGCAACGGATGACAATTGTTGGTGTTATTTTGAGTTTCAGACATCTTGCTCAATCTTGTTTAACAGATGTATTGGAAGATAGGATTCCATTTTTAGTCAGTTCGATTTTAGATTTTAGGCACCATTTGCCAAGCGGTGATCCAATGAAAATCGTTAGTGAAATGACTTCAGCAGCTGGTCTGCCTTGTAAAGTGGATCCTATTTTAATATCTGCTTTAAAATTACAAAAACAAGAATCAGAAAATGAAAATGAACATCTTCTAGTCTGTCTGTTGATGGTGTTCGTAGCTGTATCGATACCAAAGTTGGCTAAATCAGAACAATCTTTTTATAGAGCATCCTTAGAGGGGCATACAAATAATATCCACTGTATGGCATTAGCAGTAAATCATATTTTCGGAGCACTATTTACCATATGTGGACAGGGCGATATGGAAGATCGTATGAAAGAGTTTTTAGCTTTAGCCTCTTCAAGTTTACTACGATTGGGACAAGAAGCTGATAAGGAAGCAATAAAAAATCGTGAATCTATATATTTGTTACTGGATCAAATTGTCCAGGACTCTCCGTTTCTTACTATGGATTTACTGGAATCTTGTTTCCCTTATGCACTTATTAGAAACGCCTATCATGATGTGTACAAACTAGAACAATCTATGTAAATATAACAATAAATTCTTGATTTATTGAATAGTATTTATGCAATAAATCAGTATAAAACAAGGATTTTTAAGATTTTTTGTTGGTCATATATTTAATTATTGTAGGATTATTATAGATAGACCACTAATAACATTAACTGAATAGGAAAGATACTACTGGATGACTGAATACTAGTTGAAATGTGTGTATATATCTACTTTAGTATTATTTATACAATGTTAATTAAGATATTTCTAAATATTCAAATGCTATGATTAAAACACAGAATTATCGAAAATATTATCGTTATTTTTAATTATGCATATTTTTATATCATGACTCCTATATCGGCTATCCGCTTACTGTCATGTTTAGAACATTGTATTATTTAAATTATTTATGCAAACTAGAAATATTTGTAAATATCACTTTATAATTACTAATAACCAAGCATATAATAACAGACTTTGTATCTAGTAATAAGATCAGTGTTAGACTGTGACTTTATAAAATATAAAATTCCTTTTATATTATTTTGTTATTTACTAAATTAATATTAGCATTAAACGTATTTATATAAACACGAATTTGTTATAAACCTCATATACTACTGAAATCTTAAATAAAACTTTTTATATTAACCTGATCTTTATTTACATTTTTCTCGTAAAAGAAGGAGCTAGTATTCCTTTTCTCGGACGCGAGACCCGACCATTCTGTGACATCTCAAAAAGCTCAATATGGATAAAGTTCGTAATTGGGAAAAGGAACTTCGTGGAGCTTACTAAAAAAACACTCGAGATAAAAGACAAGCAAAAAATTTAATACAGCTTTCACTGCGCTACTCTAATTTGCTCTTAGAGCTTCAGGATCCTGAACGCAGGGTAAGCGCAGAATTTCTCACAGGAAACTGTCCAATGTCTCTGTAAAATGGGCAAAGTGAGCAGTGGAACATGCAGTTTCTATGAGTATGCAGATGAAACGGCTGAACATATTATCTGTAACTGCAGAGTAAATCGTTCGCCAACGACATAAATATCTGGGACAGGTTTTCTGATCAGGTTACAAACTTCCATCGTAAGCGGACTTTATTAAAAGTTTAGACCATATGGACTCATTATTAGATCTAGGATGTACTCAAAAGATCTTTTATGTCGCAGTGTAGTAAGGTCCCGGGGCCAATCGAAGACATTTATAATCTACAAATTAATTTTATGATTACCAAATCAAAATATGATCATTCAACCCTTTCGGTCTTGACTTTTTTCTATACATTAAAAATAATAAAAATTTTCGTGAACACTTCTTTTACGTTTTTGTGAATTATTGACAATTTCAAAAACATGTTTTTTCTTTTTGGAAAAATGTATGTCCCCAATTGTGGAGAAATAAATGAGTAATGAAAATTAAAAAGAAAATTTTATTCTTTATATTTAGTATAATAAAAAATAAGAACATTTTAATATATATATATAAAATTAGTTTGTATGGAAATCAAAAAAACAATTGTTCTGGACTTTCCTTTGTAATTTGGCTTTTTTACATCTGTTTCATCATGGAAATTCACAAAAAAGTTATTAATTATTGTTAATTGTTAATAACTTCATTTAATACCCTCAATATCTTTGTAATATTTGTTGATTGTGTCTATGTAAAGAAGAACTCATGTTTTTTTAGTTCTTTTTCTTTTTTATTGTTTCTTTATTTTACTGTCTATTTCCTTCTAAAAATTGCATATGGTTATATTTGCAAGTAGGTTGTATATAAGAGTTGCAATTTGCTAAATATCGCCTAATTTGTAAATTTATATTGGATTGTATGAAATAATAAAAGACGATTATTATTATTATTATTATAAATGACATATAACAATTAGACAAAAATGTGCTTTGTAACACCCACTAATTGTCTGTTTTCGGTTAAAACCAGAATGTTAACCCTCGCTGTGATGGCAAAGGCAGGGTTGCAGTCTTTATCACCAATTCCCAACAATATTTGTCTTCAATAAGCCTTCCAAAAACTTATCAATCGGCTTATCTTCTTCAAAGGAATGGTAAACCATATATGTATTACATATATGTGGTAAACAATGTCTACCATGCTGATTGAATGAGTTCTTTCTTACTTTAAAAACTTTTTTGGCGCACAGTTACAAACAAAAAACGAAGTTAAACAATTCACACTTTGAGTCCCAATGTCCACAATTGAGATCGTAACTTTTCACTAAAATCTTGTTACACTTTCATAAGAAAAGCTATTATTTTTCCCGCAGTAATAAAGAGTCAACTATTTTTAATATACCACAAATTTTATTTCACAAAGAAAACGGTGATATTAAAAAAGAAGTACATTACATGTGATTCCCCCGTCAGAATCGAAATTTGTCGATAAAAATGGCAGTCATTTTAAATATTTTAAAATATTTATTTCTATTGGCTTGTAGATGTCAGCATGTACGAGATAAATTGTCCTCAATTGTGGACAATTTGAATAAATTGGTGCAAACATCATAGGTTTTTCTTAAGAAATTGAGGACAAGGGTACCGAAAGGGTTAATAATAACAGTGTACTGACGAGGCTATTGGTTATTTATTACCAAATAAATAACAAAAAAGATTACGAAAGTAGTTTGGTTCAGAATTTATAATATAAATAGCACGATAATGCGCAATTAAAGAGAGATAGAAAGGTTTCCGTGATCCTATCTTATTTTCCAACCGAGTGACATCTAGAAGCCAGGGACCCATAGACAAATATCTCTGCAGGGACTCCTATTCTATTATAATTATGTCTATGTCCGTGATCCCCATAGGATGACAGCTACCTGAACAACAACATTGTTAAAGGCCACTAACCTCACTTCATGATTAATCCGAATTTTAAAATTAATCCAAAAAGTAGTGTAGTCAAGTGTGGTTGTTGCTAATGTTTTACAGACTAGAATAATCTTATCTTTTAATAATTAATTAAACAATTTTTATCTGTTTAATAATAGGTAATGTAAACAATACTTACGTTGTATAAACAAAAAGGAAATTGAAAGAAATTACATTTGTTTTGATTTCATTTATTATATTGAAAAAATGAGTTTTGCAATATCAGTTTTGAGTAAAACAAAAAATCTACTACCAGAGCTCCAGCGAGTTTTGCCGAATATCAAGTTTCATCAAGTAGAAAATCCAGGTAGGTATATTATTATAATTTTTGTTGTGCTCTGCCTTTTAAAATATATTTGCATATAAATAAGCGCGTCTCAAAATTATTTTTTTTATTGATAACAAATTTTATTTTGGTTGATTAAAGGTTAGGAATTTTGGGTAAATGTTATCAAATTAATTAATCATCAGTGCGCTTTTTAATTTAACTTGTAACGAAGGCAAATTATAACAATCAATTTTAATACAAAAATTTTTATAACTTTTTTATATGACTTTTGAAATCTTTGAATTTAAATCTACCTCGTGATCTATGATTTTTATTAAATTTATACCAATATTATAACATTTACCAGTATTTAGTATCATTTAGTTGAAAGCCTGTCTAGGACATCTTTGCATACGCTACTAAAACGTACCCCACAGATTACTATACGTACGCTCCACTTCGATAGCGCTAATCCAGACTCACGTATGTATATAAGCGAAATTATAGGGGTAACAGATACACTTTCGACAGTTTCGACCTACATATAAGATCTATTGAGTCCTCCATTTCTTGCTATAATTCCTCATAAAGCAGCAGCTCTTGTAGTCCTATCTTTCTTAGAAAGTATTAGGATATGGTTTGGCTTCAAGGTAGGTAGATCTTTCTGTTCTATTTCGTATGATCGTAGGTATCTGACCCTAGAATTACGTAATGCATTCTGAGAGTATGTGTATTGAGGTTTCGTCCTCTTCATCACAGAATCTGCACTTTGTTTCATCTACCAATTCTAGTTTCTTCAAGTGTCCTCTTAATCGGTAGTGTAATATTCCCGTTATAGTTTCTCAGTAGCGTCTTCGGTTGTCTTAGTCCTTTTAGATCGTTCAAGTACATTTTTCTTTATTCTTTTCTTTTCTTAGTTTTTCCACGAACCGGTTCTGGTCTAAATATGTGGTTTCAGCTCCTTTTTATGCCAGCTTATCTACTGTTTCCTTCTATTCCTATGTGTCCTGGAACCCATAACAGGTAAACTGATTGTGTGTGAGTGAGTTCATAGCTTTGATGGCCGCTTGATTATCTGACACGATTACAATCTTTTGTCTACTATAGTTCCTTTTGATATTAAATTCCACACATCTTTCAATGGCACGGATTTCCGTTTAAAAAATGCTTGGGTATGAACCCAATACATCTCGAGTTTAAGCGTTCGCTAAACCTCCTATAGCTAAAACCCCATTGACATATATATCTAGACTAAAAGTTTCGATTTGAACCCGGTCTCCCAATACGAAAAAAATATATATATCAAAGAAGTTTACTTATCACTACATCCTTGATACATCAACATCACGCAGCTAGTATAACCCACTCACTAGAAAGAGAGGAAGGGACTGTTTTGAACTTATTTCTCTCTTGCACTGGTAAAACGGAACGCTCAGTCTAGGTATTATATGTCTATTACACCAGTGATTATAGCAAAAAAGTTTTTGGGATAAAAAGTTTAACAGCAAGCCACTAGTGCTATCTTTTATAAGGTGGTTAGTAAGTTATGAAAAATATTACACAATATTAATATAAAATATGCTTAAGCTACAGGAGCTTTAGCGTACGCTAAAGCTCGAGATGCTCGTCGTGAGTATGGTACCGTGCGCTGGTAGCGTATGCTCTGTGTCCCTAAACAGACTTTTATTAATAACAACTTTTTTTCTAAATTCTTTTAAGTATTATTTCTTACAGAAACTGATGAGCTTTTTAAGCAGTCTGAAATTATTGTAGCAGATTTTGATTTAATATCACCATACCTATACGACTTGCCTAAAATTAAATGGATTCAAGGAACATGGGCAGGTGTTGAACGATTAATATCAAATATAAAGGCATCAGGACCACCTAATTATCCTATAACTAGATTCAGTGGGAAACATTTCGGTGCTCTTATGAGCGAATATGTAGTATCCAACATTGTAAACTTCGAAAGAGACGCTTTTAGAATGAAAGATAATCAAAAAGTAAAGAATTGGGTACGAGATGGAAAAATCAGTGGATACAGATCAATTTTTGAATTAACAGTTGGTGTATTGGGAGTTGGAACTATCGGAAATAGAAGTTAGTAATGTTTAGTTCCTTTATTGGATAAAAGATCTTCTTATGATGAAAGACTTAGTTTTTTTAAAGAGTTTTAGACAGTTATTTTACATAATTGAAAATTATTTTTTTAGTTGCAAAAACCTTGAATTCAATGGGAGCAAAAATTATTGGTTATGGAAGGCGAACAAACTTTAATTTAGAAGAAAATGCTCATATTAGTGCCTATTTTAATAGAAATAATCTTCCAATATTTCTTCAGAGTTGTGATTATGTAATTAATGTATTACCCAGCACTGACGATACCATAGGACTTTTAAACGGAAATCTTCTCGAAAATTGCAAAAGTAAATATTTTACTTTATTAATTTTACTACTTATACAAAGAAGGTGTGCCGAAATTCAAGTTTTATTTCTATTTTTAGATCGAAATGTAATTTTTATTAACATTGGACGTGGATCTGTCATTTCTGAAGATTGTCTAGTTAAAGCTTTACAAAACAAGTGGATATCTGGTGCAATTTTAGACGTATTTGAAAAAGAACCTTTGGCAGCTAACAGCCTTTTATGGGATATGCCAAATGTAATTATTTTTCGTAAAATATGTATCCTGAGTTTGGAATAGCGTATGTGTCATTTATTTACATTTAAATTTGTTTTTATTTTAGGTTATTATTACCCCCCATGTATCAGGAATGAGTCGTGGTAAAGATGTTGCTGAACAGTTAAAGGAAAATTTAGATAATTTTCAAAAGGGTTTACCGTTACCATCTACAGTGGATTTTTCAGTAGGATACTAAACAGCTATTTAGGAACCAGATAGTTGTTAGATTTTTTTTATAAGTACATATATTAGTGAGATAATTTAGTTGACATTGTTAAAATAAAAATTGCACTCATCTGTTGGATAATTGGACCTAAACTTTTGTTTTCATACCTTGTAACCCTCATTTACCCTAGGCTAGTTCCTGGGTTCGTGGCTTCCTTCTGAGTTTTATCAATTCTCTCCAAACACAAATTCAGGGCGCAAAAGTACAGACAAGCAAATAAAACGAAAAAAATCAGTTTTAAGATGATTTATTAAATCAATTCAAGTTAAAGAAAATTTTTTGTTTAAAAAAAATTAATTAATTTAATCTCTTATCTTTGTATATTCCGGCTTCTAATTCGTTAGAGCTTAACTATTTAACTACAGAAATTCTTTCCTACTTCCAATTATGGATGGCCTGGTGTTTTCTTAAAAAGAATCTGCCTTAAGGAACTATCCCGGGATGGCTTGGTGACGACTACTTAGTCAGGAACAAAATGGCTGACGGCAGTCAGCGTTTCTTTATGAATTGTAAGGTAATCCTTACTAGGGCCCTTCTGAATTGGCAATAACCCTAATAATGAAATTATAATCAAAACTCTGAAAACTCCAACCTTTAATAATTTACTATCAAATACATTCGCTATCTGGTTCTCCATATTTTCGAGAAAAAATTAATTATATTCACATGTTTATATATTGTATGATCACAAAAAACTGAGTTTCACGATAGCAATGTATTTGACATTGAGTGTTAGTAAAATTATAAAATAACAAATTCATCGCAATTTGGATAATTTAATACAAATAAAAATTTATACTGTAGCAAATATTTTACTTACTTAACGAAGGGCCGAAGAATTCAAAAATGTTTCTGGTTTGGTGAAGAAACGTTGTGAAAATGAACGAATCGAACTAATATCCTAAACGAAGTAAATAATTCGCCCGTTCTCCCTCCACGGCGACGCGATACAATTTAAAATAAATACCAAATATAGTCAGGTGGATTTCGGCACAAAAACGAACGTTACAACCTAAGATCTATTTCGTACCGAGTATTACCGCTTCCGGTTTGAATAACTGCATCCATTCTACGAGGAACCCTTTGCATCACTTCTTGGATCCATTTGTTCTCACTCTTCGTGAAAAGCTTCAAGAATTTACTTAACGATTTAAATTATGTACTGATGGTCATTGAAAACCCCATGAGCTACAGTAAATGATCTGTTTTAGCTTGGAGATTTAATTCTTTCCCAGACCATTACAGATCCTCTACCAAAACTTTACCTACCGTCATCGTGCATTCTGCATAAATAAATAAATAAATAAATAAATAAATAAATAAATAAATAAATAAATAAATAAATAAATAAATAAATAAATATAACTTTATTTCAGCTATAGAAATTACATATTAACAATTATAGAAAATTAATTATTTTTTTAAACTGCTGAAAAAGACGCGATTTCGTTTCATGCTTTTCTTCGAAAAAAAAACATGGCGCGATTTTCCAATCGAACCTGGAAACTTAAGACTAAATTATTTAAACAATAGTCAAAAAGCCTCCTTCATACTTTAATACTTCCACCGGGTGAATTTAAAGCAAATTGGATTCATCCGAGAAGAGAATTTTTTTCCAATCATCGTTGGTCCAATGAATATGATCGCTGTTTTGAGATGTGGTAGCAAAAGGGCCCTATTTGTCTTCTGCTGGTTAAACTTTAGTCATCTTCAGATTGTTCTTTCACGTACTTCAACATTTCTTCTTAAACTTTGGTGCAGTTATACGACAATTTCGCACTAGGTATTATTAAACAAACAAATCGGTAATCAGCTTCAGATATGGATTTAGCAACACAAGCTCTATATCCAGAATTGACACTGTCGTCATATCTGGTTTTAGTGGGAAATAGAAGCTATTTTCTCAACCTTTTTTGGCTTCTTTTTCTTCTTTCTTACCTGTACACGTTCTTGTATTTCGTTTTTAATAGGAGTGTCTGTCAAAATCAAGCTCTTACCTTTCTTTCTTTCTTTTGCTCATTGTCTTTCTAAACGGAGCTCTAGGATAGTTCCTGAATCCCAAAATATTTTTTATGGGATTTTCAACTTCTTGGAGGAAATATCTTGAGGTGAAAAGTTGCTGATATTCATTTTCTTGAAGTGAAGCTTTTATGGTTAAATGTTGTTGATTTTCAACAGTACATTTCGTAATATCTACAAGTTAAGCCACATTATAAATGCTCAGAGTCTGTCCTGGGTGTTGAAACATTCATGTATCTGCTGCAGCATTGTAGTACTTTTGTAAAGGGTCATATAACGAAACATCTAGTTTTTGCAATTTGTGACGCATGTGCGCCGGGTTTATTGTAAGAAGATGCGCACCATTTTTTAATTTCCTTTTTAAAAATAGGACTTCCATGGATGAATCAGTTTCCATAAAATAATCATATATTTCATTTGCTATTCTTAAGCTTATATTTTTTATCACTACCTACTTTTGTTTAGTATAATGCGTAGTTAACAATTCCTCCAAGTCGGTTTCAGTTTAATCATCTTTCGATTCAAACTCCTAAATGTCTGTTAACTTGAGTTTATCTACTTTAAGACATCTCCGCCCTATTCCGTTTGCAACTTTATAATATCAGCCGTTAAATTTTGAATTTGCATAGATTCTTCATTATTTACAACAGCACTACTCAAAGGATGCCTACGCCTTAATAATCAACATCGAATCTTTTTGTGTTTACAAATTGCAGGAATAAGAAATTTTTTACCTGTGAATAGGCAAATATTTATTGTATTCATAATTTTCAAATTATACCAGAAATCAATTTCAACAATTCTGTACTAAAGAGAAATGCTAATTTGAACTTTTTATTGAAGATGTCGCCAGTAGGTGTATTTGTGTGATATAGATAATTCATTTCTTTTTTTTTATTTGAATGTGAGATGTTTCTAAACATTATGGTTTGTAATGAAATTTATATTTAAATAAGTAGATAAATGGTTCTGTAAGAAATCCGTTTTTCTGGTGTGATTTAAAGACTATAATGTGAAGAGAAACGAATATTATTATATTTAAAAAAAGTTTGAAAGTTGTAACCAACAGAAACTATGCTTCTACTCCACTTTTTTATGATAAAATAACTAGTGGAGTGCCTGGAGCATTCAAAACGTTAAAACCTCGGATTAGAGTTACAGTGAATGAATTTCTATAATCGACGTGGGGTTTTGTTTTTTATACTATAAATTACAATGTTTACCCAAAATTTTTTTGTGCTTTCAATTTTTTCATTGTTTAAACAAATTATTATGAAAAATTAATTTTTGAGCATATAATATTACTTTAAAACGTAATTTTTTTCATTTATACGTTAAATTTCACCTGAATCGACATAGAGGAACATCTTTCGAGAATACCTGTGTATAAAAATAGCAGTAGCGATTTCGAGCAGGTAATAAAACTTGGAGGAGAGAGCAAAGCGGCAGCTGCTATGTAGCGCCTATCCGAGCGCGAGCGCCTAGATGTGAAATCCTTCCGAAATTTTTTTAACTCGGTCGGGTCCATTTTATACTATAATTCTTTCATATTTTGTAGATAAATTTGTGAAGCCTTCACATAGAAAAATGCCCTGATGCATGAAATAATGGAATCATTAGCTCAATACTATATAAATGTAAATTCCTATCTCCCATACAATCCGCAGCAATGAAGTCCTTCAATATACTAACCATTCGAAAATAAGTAATCCATAGTTTTGACGCTTTATTTTTATTTTTAAGCTCCAGTAACTTATTTTTAAAAAATTTAGTAAGCGTTTGAAATCCATGGTTTTTAGTTATTTCTGTATAGTTGAACATTTTAAAAGCAATAGAGTTATCATCATCACTTATTACATTTGCAGAATCTGTATTGTGTTCCATAAGATTTTCAAAAACCGATTGTGATAAAGCTTGCTTTAATAAAGTATAAGCACGTACTGCTCTAGCATACGCATGTCCAGAAGTTATGCGATCAATTGTATTTTCAGCATATATGGTAGAAAGAGCTTCTTTTATCCCACTTCCAGCCATAATATAACCAATGGATCCCATGTAAGATATTAGAGTATGAAACGAGCCTAGCCTCCACTTTTCAGACTAGCCAGAGCAACGCGACGTGTCAACTCAATCCACCCTTATACTGTTTAATGCCCGACATCGAGAACGGATCGATTCGATCGTTCCTTCATCCCCAGGGTCTCCAGATTGTGGAACTTCTTACCTTCCTACGTCTTCCCCACTCGTCCCAACTTGCAGGCCTTTAAATGCCAAATTAATAAATTGTCTCTTCTGCCGCAATAGATGTTCTCGGTACATTTGTATTTAGGTCTATACCTACGAGGACATCCTTAATAAAAAAAAATAAAAAAATACACAGTAGAAGCAATATCCCGTGCTTTCATGTATGTTGATCGAACGTTAAAATGCATGTTCTCATATCCAATTCTTTAGCATTATCTAAATTTCTGAATTTTTTATTGTTGTTTAAATTGTGTGATAATCACTTGGAGCTGCGTTAATGAAAGGCAAAAAAATTATCGATGACACATCAAAATCATGGGCATTAGTTAATAAATTCATAAATCCATTCCATCCGGAAAATTTGTTATAATTTTTGAACTTTAAATACGTCCACAAAATATTTAATTGATCATTTGTAGTAAATTTCTTGACATCCGGTTCAACTTCTGGTAACGTGATTATTATCTTTGCAAATCATGTACCTGTAGAAGCTGGATATATTTGCAGGGGGATATTTCCGTGTTTAAAAAATTCAGATTCAGGTGGAAGTGTCTTCAAGCGCTTGATAGGTCGTCGAGGTTGTATGTTGTATACCATCACATGGACTAACTATTTCAATGCTTCCCATATAATGAAACGTTCCTTTACAATCAATAGTGTTGATATTTAATAAACAACATCTATATTTTTATTCGATCCGTTCTCGATGTCGGGCATTAAACAGTATAAGGGTGGATTGAGTTGATACGTCGCGTTGCTCTGGCTGGTCTGACAAGTGGAGGCTAGGCTCGTTTCATACTCTAATATCTTACATGGGATCCATTGGTTATATTATAACTGGAAGTGGGATAAAAGAAGCTCTTTCTACCATATATGCTGAAAATACAATTGATCGCATAACTTATGGACATGCGTATGCTAGATCAGTACGTGCTTATACTTTATTACAGCAAGCTTTATCACAATTGGTTTTTAAAAATCTTGTGGAACACAATACAGATTTTGCAAATGTAATAAGTGATGATGATAACTCTATGATTTTTGTAATGTTCAACTATACAGATATAACTGAAAACCATGGATTTCAAACGCTTACTAAATTTTGTAAAATAAGTTACTGGAGTTTAAAAATAAAAATAAAGCGTCAAAACTATGGATTACTTATTTTCGAATGGTTACTATATTGAAGGACTTCGTTGCTGCGGATTGTATGGGAGGTAGGAATTTACATTTATATAGTATTGAGCTAATGATTCCATTATTTCATGCATCAGGGCATTTTTCCTATGTGAAGGCTTCACAAATTTATCTACAAAATATGAAAGAATTACAGTATAAAATGGACCCGACGGAGTAAAAAAAAATTTCGGAAGGATTTCACATCTAGGCGCTCGCGCTCGGATAGGCGCTACATAGTAGCTGCCACTTTGCTCTCCCCTCCAAGTTTTATTGCCTGTTCGAAATCGCTACTGCTATTTTTATACACAGGTATTCTCGAAAGATGTTCCTCTATGTCTATTCAGGTGAAATTTAACGTATAAATGAAAAAAAAATTACGTTTTAAAGTAAAATTATATGCTCAAAAATAATTTTTTCATAATAATTTGTTTAAACAATGAAAAAATTGAAAGCACAAACAAATTTTGGGTAAACATTGTAATTTATAGTATAAAAAACAAAACCCCACATCGATTATAGAAATTCATTCACTGTAACTCTAATCCGAGGTAAAAACCTCTAGACACTCCACTAAACAGTCTTTAAAGATTTTTCCAGTTTTTAATGATTTTTTCTGGTTTTTTATTGTTTGTTGAAGTTTTTGTGAATCTTCAAGTTTTCAAGATTTTATGAATTTTCACGGTTTTTCCAATTTTATAACGTTTTTCAACAAATTGATGATATTTACACTAACATTGTTTATTAAATCATAGTTGATATAGTTTTGTTTATTCAACTACTGGTTTAATAATGAAGAACAGTTTTATTGTCGCGTTTAAAAAATGTCTTTCTATGTTCAAATCTCTTGCCATCAGATAACTAAAAAGATGCTCGTTTATTAAGAAAATACTCATTACTCGCAATTTCAGTTCTTAATTAAATACTAATGACAATTTTAATTTTAATATTATAACAGAATACAGAGCTTTCTGAGATTATCTCAGATTATATTTAGGTTTTTATTTAAGTAAAGAAGATATTTGTAATTTGTAGATTAGAAAAACAAGAAAAAATACATGCACCAGGACTTTAAATTATGATCTTAATCTAAAGCCGAGAGCGCTTTAAACCGTATGGCCACGGATAATCCTATTGGTTAGTCGCGGTTTTTGATCATATCTTAATTAACTCATGTAGGAATGGATAGACTGATAGAGATCGTAGGTCCAAGTCTCAATAATTAAATTACTAAAAATCACATAATTCCGGTCCTCTAATGGATTTCGATAGTCCATTTGACAATTCTCTTTCTCATTAACGAGATGTATGTATTTAAGGAGGAATTGAGTAAATGAGTGAAATCAAGATAGATATAATCAAAAACGCCAACTAACAGCTAAGATCATCCGTGACCAAACAGCCTAAGGCTGTATCCGCTCTAGATAGATATCGAAGGTTTGAGTCGTGCCCTATATGACAGTTTATTAATGTCATTTCTTGGGTCAGCTGAACTTTGCAGATGAAGACATCTGTCGCTACTGCCAAGGGGAGGAGGAAACCGCATTTCATGTTCTATGCCAATGTGAAGGCCTTGCAAGGACGCGGTATCTAGTTCTGGGAGAGGAGAAACTAGCTGCTCCAAGTTACGTGGAGAGGTCACTGTCAAGGCTATAAGTCTCATTAAGAAGGCAGGGCTAGTACAAGGTGCTCGAATCCTATTCTAGAGATGATGGCTGTTCACAATGGATCTGTAAAGCTCGCAGTGATACATGCTAACAATCAATCCAATGAATATCTATCTACCTGTATGTATAAAATAATAAGCCTGGTCGTGCGATAAACTATCGTATGCGTGCGCCCTTATCGCAAAAGTCAGGTTTATCCCATGTAACGATTTTTAAATCTGTCGTCTTTTTACTATACGTGGATTCCGTCTACCAGAACATCCTATACGAAGCATAGCGTCTGAAATTTTATGTAATGTTTTTTAAAACAATATTCTTAATTCCTAATTTACATCAAAATTGTGGGAATAGAAAATATTAAAACCTAATTTCTGTGTTGGGTTTATTTTAATTTATTTACCTGACCATCCCTAACTATCTGTATCAGTAATTTATTGTAATTTCTGTAATGCTATTACTGAATCGTTACAGAAAATTCGTCAAAATACAAGAGTTTGTAGCTGCATTGAAAACATTTTCATTGTACCGTGACCTGATTTTAAGTGCATTCTGTACTAGCCGAACTAAAAACGTATAATAGTGCCAAAAACGTAAGTTATATTTCTTCGATACGCATTATCGTGGCGGTGCATCAACCAACATGCAAGGCCATGACCTTTTATTCGCGCTTGTTTATTTGGAGGATTGGAGGTGCGTAGGCAATGCAGAATAATTTTACCAGATATAATCTAAAATATTTTGTTAAAGATAATACAGGTACTGTATGGTACAGTTTAAAATTTTTTATTGTTAACATAATTATAGTTTAATGATTCCCTGGTTTTGTGATGAGAGTTGAAAAGTTTTCGTCAAACAATCGGTTTTCTCATTGAAAAATCGTATATATATTTTTTAATAAACTCAAACCCAAAATTAATTCTCTAAAACAAATGGTTATTGCATTAGATGCATTTCTGTGAAGTAAACAGGGTTGCCACCTTTTGGGAAAAAAATCGGGACAATCGGATGGTAAAAAGAAATGGTCGGATTTTGGTCTAACTTGAAAAAGGCTGCGAGAAAAAATATTTTTGAAGTTATACTTCTATTCGTGCACCAGGGGTTGAAAATTTGTATGGGATTAAATCGGCAAAATCATTACATTACGTTTTACATATGTAATGACGTGAGTAAGAGAGAGACAGAAACACATATAGGTATATTGGTCGATAAAAACAAAAATAAAATATTTATCACATGTTATCTATATATATAAAAGAAAGTCGTGTTAGTTACACCACTTATAACTCAAGAACGGCTGAACAGATTTGGCTGAAAATTGGTAGGGAGGTAGCTTAGAGCCAGGAGATGGACATAGGATAATGCTCATTGTTGCCACTCGCCACCAGGTGGCGCTACAAAGTAGCAACTTCTGTCCTGTTCAACCGATTGTCATGAAAATTGGTATGTATATGTATTTTTTCACGGAGAAAACGAATATGCTATGCTCATTCATGCCACTCGCCACCAGGTGGCGCTGCAGAGTAGCAACTTCTGTCCTGTTCAACCGATTGTCATGAAAATCAGTAGGATGCTGTATTTTTAATGGTTAATATGAATGTGATATTCGTCTTAATGGAAGTTACCACCAGATGGCGCTTCCATTAAACGAGCAACCACTACTCATTTGATTACTTTATATCACGCCACCGTAAGGTGGCGCAGTTAATATCACATATATTTAAACGAGCAATCCTTATCTACCTATATATATAAAAAAGGATGTTTCTATGTATGAAATCGATAGACTCAGAAACTATTTGACCGATCAATATTAAAATTGGTATGTACGAAGAAACTTTATATGTTATGGCGATTGATGTAACTTGCTACCAGGCGGCGCTGTAAAGTATCGACTTCCGCCCCGTTCAACCGATTGTCATGAAAATCAGTATGATGATGTATTTTTAATGGGAAAGATGAATATGATATTCGTATTAATGGAAGTTACTAGCAGATGGCGCTTCCATTAAACGAGCAACCACTACCTATTTGATTACTTTATATCACGCCACCGTAAGGTGGCGCAGTTAATATCACATATATTTAAACGAGCAATCCTTACTTAAGTATTGTGACGCCACCGGAAGGTGGCGCAGTTAATATCACTTATATTTAAACGAGAAATTCTTACTAAATTACCTAAGTATTGTTATGCATCTTATATATTTTACCGATAAACTACAAAATAAAACGAAAAAAAAATGGTATAAACCTGATAACTAACGAAAAAATATGATGAAAACGATAAAATCAAAATAAATTAAAAAAAACGAAAAATTGAAGAATGACATAAATGATTTACGGTACGAAGTCCGCCGGGTCAGCTAGTTAGTCATAACTATAAGTCCTTTGAATACTGTTTAAACATTCAGTACATTGAAAAGAGATAGATATACAAAAAACAGTCTAAGCTAATGTTTTAGTATCATAATGACGTATCACATTGTGTTTGACAGATTATTTTATTAGTTTGTCACGTAACTATATATTAAGTTTAGTGATTTATATTTACAAAATTCAGTAATGAGTATTGTTTTGAAGTCTATAGTACGGTTACATGGTTGCAGTATAGGTTAATTATATCCTGCAATATGCTTTTGAGGTTGTTGGATACATAAACAGAGTTTTTAAGAAATGTATTTTAGTTAACTTTTTGGGAAATTATAAATATTCTTTCATTATTTACACAAAATTATTATCAATATTATTAATATTCTTTCAGTCATCGCATTATATATGCGTGTATGTTACTTCTTTGGGAATTTTCGAGTTCATTTAGTACCAGTGTTTGATAAAGCTACATCGTAGCGAAACGCGTCACATATTACTAAGTAATAAATCTTGGATATCGTGAAAACAATTGTGTTTTTATTTACATATTTTTATATTTATTTAACCTGGGTATTTGAAGAAGATATGTTTAAAGCACGAGATAAAAAGGCCAAATAAAATGCCTCCAACTTCTTTTTCTTTCCAGTTTTAAATACTTTTAACCATTTTTTATCAACACTTTGATTTTGATCAAGCTGTGGTAGTATTTTCTGCACTATACTGTAGTCTACAAATAATTCATCAGTTGAAAATCCTTCTTCCGAATGAAAGCTTAAAGTACAACAAGCAACGCAACGGTACAAAGGTCTATAAAATTTAAATCGCTATTAAGTGAAAATGGTTGTTTTCAATGGATTGGATCCATGGAAATCAAAGTGGTTTTGCAGGCATTTAAGTGCATTTGGGTAAAATTCTTTGAAATCTGATATATATTCTTGATAAATTGTATTCTTTGCGCAGTTTCATGCAATCTGCCATTGGGATCCAACAAAGTTTTGGTTAATTGAGTTAGTTGAGTCGAATTAGTTGAAGTAATATGTAACACTGCAAATATTAGCACAAAAATGTAAGTACAAACACGTCTTGCTAAACATATGCGAATCTATATGTCTCTTTATCTGTCTTTATGACTTTATGGCAGTTATTGTCCATCGATAGAAAATAAGAGGTAATGGCTGGATAAACCTTCAAAACCTTTGCTATTGTAGTAGGTACCCAATAAAAGCCACTTTGTTGTTACGTTTTTGCTGTGCTCAGTCCATTTCAGTTCTGCAACGGCTACAAATTGTTTTAAGTTTCTCTTCTTAACGCAGACGAAGAAAAGAGGTAAATTTTCAATATGACAGTTTCCACATCAAGATTTAATTTGTTCATAGGGACCGTGCAAGAACTGTAGAGGCAGCACTTTCGTCGAAAGTAGAGCGCCCTAGTGTTAAATAAAAAAAGTATTGTGATGAAAGTCATATGGTAAACAGTATCAGTTTTTTATAAAAAAAGAAAAAAATAATAAAATTTGGGTTTTTACTGATTAAAATATAAACATTAAACGTTAGAAAGACAAAGTGTGGAATCCGAAGTAATCGGGAAAAAATGCAGTTGTTTCGCTTACCTTCGGTACTACATTTTAACTCAGCTAAGTACTTTATCTTCTAAGAGGCAGAAAAAATGGTTGCAGGCAATAAAACGTAGGTAAAGGTTTTACTAGCGAAACGAAAATTAAGAGCACTCGTGTTAGCTCTAATCATTTTATTTCTGGTAAGTGGCAAAATGAATGGTGTTTTAAAGATGATTTCAACTTTTTAACTTTATAGGAAAACCTGCTGACTTAACAGACAGAAATAATCCAGACTGGGTAGCTTTATTAAACATGGGGTATAAACTATAAAGACAGTAAGTCCAGTTCCTCAAAATCTAAATTGGAGCGATATAAAAAAATTAAAAGGAAGCAGGTAAGTTTATTTAAGAGTCATTTGACTGTCTTATGCCCTAAACGAGCTAAACTTAGTTTGCATGTCTTATTTTAAACATTTCTCATTGTTGCAGGCTGCCACAGTAGAATTATTAAAAAACGTGGAAACTCAAGAAACCATCGAAGTAGAAGTGACTTCAAAAAATAATAAAGAAAGTCAAACTGATTTGACACAGCCAATTTAACTTATATGTTTTTATAATCCACGTTCACAAAGTTTCTATTTCGACACTAAAAACAGTATCGAAATAGATTTATTGTAACACTGTTTTTGGTAACTTTTTGTTTTACACAATTGGTTGCACTGCACTGATTTTCAACGAAAGAGTTCAGGTAGTAAATCAAGAAGTATGTTGTAGTAAATTATTAACTACATTATCAGCGTTATTGCTAAATTCGGAATATATTATACAAATTTGACAAACATTCTAATTTAAAATCATTAAAACTGACAAGTGTCAAAACTGTCAAGATTGCCAACATAAATAAATATTTCGAAAAACTCTCATTTTATTTATTTTTTATACTTTTAAAAGTTCATTATAAAAAATAGTATGTAACACTCGAATAACAATGACGGTTTGTAGTAAGGATCCCCCAGACCGACGCGAAACTTCTGCTGCCGCTGCGGAATAAGTTTCGCAGCGGACCAAGATACACAGCGGTATACGGAGATGCCTACACCAATCGGGGCGAATTCCGCCAGACTCGCGGCATTGCAGCGTTCTGCGGAATTGACGCTGCTTGCACGGAACTTCCGCTGGTCCGCTACAGTTTCGCGAGTATTCAGTTCAATTCAGTTGTGATTCTACACCTGTTTCATCATCTGATTTGTTAAAATGGATGTAATAGAAAAATTAATTGAGTGTGTAAAAAATATCCCACGAATTAAATGAAACATATAATACGCCGAAGTCATCTAATGAAATATCGACAAGTCATTCATCTATTCATCAATCAAACCGTAATAAGCGATCAAAAAAAGTTATAGACGTTAAAAACCATTCTCCCACTGCTGCAGTAATAAAATATCTATCGGAAAAATCTAAATCATCCAATAATTTAACAGAATTACATCCACTAGAAACACCTAAGTAGATCTGGTGTCCGCGATAAAATCGCTGTTTGGTGTGAACATCTCAGTTTCGCTGCCGTGCCGTTAGCGAAATTTCCGCAGCGAAACTTTCGCGGCGGAAAAGTTTCGCGTCGGTCTGGGGGATCCTGTACTCGTTCTTTGCGAAACTCACCGCTTCGCGGTTCGTTTCACAAACTGAACTCGTACTACGAAACCTCTGTAATTGTAACACTTGTATTACAATATACTATTCTATCATTAATGACTACAAATGAATTGAAAGAAAAGCTTAGAAACTATCATTAACTGTTGCAAACCTCGAAAATAATTATGTAAAAACAAGATGTTACACTGCCTTAGCAACATACAATGCTTTTAAGACTGTTTTAAATTATATTGAACCATTTCTGAAAATTCACTTAAACACTGTTTTGCCATCAAGTGATCAAGAGCTGCTAACGTTTTACTAAATATAGAAATAAAAGTAAACTTTATTAAAATGTGTTTTATTAATAAAATATAATGACTGCCATAACACAAATTATTTAATTCATTTAAGAGTTCTACACACCTTTGATTATACCTTTAAATTATTTATTTTACTAATCTTTTGCTTATATCTAGTGGCAACATCTAAATCTTCTAACGACTACTTTTGAAAATATTCACTCATGTTTATTTCTTTAGAACTTAACAATAAATAAAGTCACTTAAACATTATTATAACTACACAATCGGCAAAAAAAGTTAGGAAAAGACAATTTAAACACAAAGCAACATGGAACAGCCGCGAATACAACACGATACTTTTGATGAAGACATCTCGAAAATATATTTTATTTAAAAAAAAAAAGAAACAATTAAAGACACTTATAATGCTAAACATAGTTAAGTCCGGCTGTGGCTAAACAAATACTGTTTATCATCACTTTGTTTGCAATTTTTCTCGGCAGATGGCATAAAGGTCAACTTTCTCAGTCCCTATAGCATGTTTGAATGTATTATCTGAACTAAATGCCAAAACACATGCATCTAAGTCAAATTTTGAAAGCGAGGTTAATTAAAATAACATCGCTTATAGCATCAACTGCTTCAAGTGGACACTCAAAAAATCTAATAGATAATTTTGTTTCACACCCGTCTGTACTGTACTTGAGAAATATTTAATGAAAATGTGATGGATACATTTTTCTGTTTCCTTTATTAGACGTATTCGTAACAACACTAAAATAAACTTTGGAAGAATCGAAGTTATCAACGTGCGGCGTGGAGAGATTGTGCGATTGTCACTCAAATCGATATCATTGAAATCAGGAATGTCCCGGCAGAATTGGGACAGGTGACAAGAAATAAGAAAATATCGAAAAATATCCCACCGCACATCTATTTTATCCATTTAAATTGACTTTTTAAAAAAGATATCATGTAATTCCAATAAAGTCAGTGTTAATGCACTATGTCGATTTAGTATTTTATTGCTCCGAATTATCAAGGGACCGTCCATTAATCATCTACATCTAAATGTTATAATACGTATTATTGTAGTCTATAATTTTCTATAATAAAATTAGATTATACCTAAACCTGTTTTTATGGAGATTTAAAAATTGTTACAAAAAATTTTGTAGGTACAAATACACGTGAAATAGGAACGGGGGTGGTGGGCAGTCTTAAACCTCACCAGGTATCAGCCATGCAGGAGAAAGGGGGGTAATAATGCAAAAAAACATATCGTGATTAATGGATGGCCCACAACACGTATATTTTAATCGATTGTACACAGGTTTCCCATGTCTAAACATTTATGCACGATATATCCAACACGTTCCTTTAAGATCTTTAAAATCTCAGTTGTCTCGATCAATTCCACTTTACGATCATGAAAATTTTTTTGATATATTCGTCTGTAAGAGCCCCTTGTTGGCGTCCACAGCGTGATTCGTCCTTAATGCACATTTTTTTGCCTTTAAATTTAGTATATCTTTTTGATACTAACCAGAAATCATAGATCTCTTTACAGTAACACCATCTATTGACTCACATTTCAGCCCATCTTTTACCTGTAGGTGGTATTATTAGATGACGTTTTCAAAAATAAAATTCGCTTCAGTTATAAGTATATACTACGCGCAAAATGTCTGAAAACCAACTTATTCGTCATAAAATTATAAAATCTATGTACATTTCCAATATCAGACGTATTGGGCTCTTGTACTAATATTGGAACTCAGAATGGTGAAAAATCATTCAAATGTGACCCCGCACAAAATTAATGCAAAACTATTTCCCGTCAAATTGTCTGAAATTTTGTGAATAAATAGCTCTTTATGAGTAGAACAAGAGTCTTAATAGACAACAAGCTTAAAAATAGTCAATGAGATTTAGAAGTTTGAAGTTAGACCAAAAGAGTGATTTACTGAATAGGTCATCATTTGATATAATGAGTATCTTAAGATCTCACTAGTTGATTTTTCCAAAAACCATAAGAGTTTTTGGGGTCGCTGATTTCGAATCCGGAGTCTATCACATCAGGTTCAAGATCACTTAAATTGTCCATTTTTAAGCTTGGTGTCCATTGAGATTTTTGTTATACTCACTATCTTGTCACAAAACTTTTGTTAATTTGACGAGAAGTACTTTTCCATTGATTTTGTGTGGATACGTTTGTTCAAAATGTTTTACCTATTTCTATCCCACTCACTGATTAATAAATAATATCTTTTGTATTTTTAATAAAATTCGCAACTGTAACTTGCTAGAGTCCCGAGAAGTTGATGATGAAAAAGATGTAGTTTTTGTATTTTTTTACTGGTCTACGGCATCGCGACGGTTTCCATAACAACGGTGATTGATGAGACCGTCGGTGAGGCCCTGAATAAACACTTGTCAAATTTATACTTCTTGGGATCAGCACTTTAGAGGTTATAAGCAATGCATTTGTATTAAATTTCATTGATTTTATTTGATAATTGGATATTATTATTTATATTCTAAGTAAATATTTTTCAAATAGAAACAATTATTTTTTTAGTTTTTAAGGGGTTGGTTGGAGAATTATACGGATTATCATCATCATAACGTTACGATATCTAATATTATGAAAAACGCTATTTTTTTGGTGAGGTAGACTATTCTTTTCATCGTCATAATTTATCATAATTTAATGTATGTTTTCACTACTGTTGTGATTTTCTAAAATTTTTTTGGTCCCTACATTGAGCTTTTCAATCAGTAACGTTCATGGGTTTTGTGTTCTCTTCCACGTCATCTAGCTTCTTTGTTTTTCTCTGCATCTGGTACATAGTAGTGTCCAGTGGAATAGCATTTCTTTATTTGGCCTTTTGAGTATATTTTCAATCCATTTACTTTTTTTATTTTAATGCCTGTTTTAAGCTTTTTTTCTCCTTTGATTGTTACAATGGTGCCTGGTATTGTTCTCATTATTCTCACGATTTTATTTTAAATTTCATTTTACCGTCTTCCTCATTTTTATTTATTGTTGTTGTCTCCAATGCATATGTAACTACTGGTCGTATTAGAATCTTATGCAGTTTCTTTTCTGTTTTTTTATTCAATACTTTGCTTCTCAGTACATTTCTGTTTACGCCGAACGACTGATTGCCTTTTAAGATTCTTTCTTCTACTGTTCCCTTTCCGGTCTTTCTTATTGTGACTACTAGACAATTTGAGGTGTGCACCGCTTCAAACGTATAATTTTGGATGATCAGTCTTTCGGATGGTGTTGTCTCTTTCTTACCGTCCTTTATGTATTTGTTTTAGGTTCATTTATCTCTAAACCTACTAGCATTGCCTTTTTTATTATTCCTTCTAAAATAAAGTTGAATAATTTCAGAGAGATAACGTCTCTCTTCTTTACTCCTTTGTCTATTATTTGGAGAATGTTTTATTGTATCTGACTTTCGTGGTTGTATTTTTAAGAGACAGTGTTCCTAATTTTGTTACCTTTACAATTCTTAGGACCTGGGAGCAAGACTCCTTTTTTTACTTTACCGAAGAAGATAAGCTTGTATTATGTAACAATGCTTCTAGACTGTTCAATGTGATGGGCCTTTCCGATTGTAAGCCCGGACATTGGAGGCATTTTATAGCTAGCTCAAAAAGAGCTCTGAAAACTGTATTGCTGCACAATGTAAAGATATTTGCTTTAGTTCCAATCTTACTTCCAAACTAAAAACAAAATATAAAAATTGCCCCAGAAAATATTTCCTGCGTAATACCTCAATGGTTAGTATGCGTCAACTTAAAGATGGTGAATTTTTTATTAGGCCAGCCAGGTGGGTATACTAAATATGCCTGTTTCATATGTCGATGGGATAGTCGTGCAAAAACAGAACATTGGATTAAAAGAGTCTGGCCATTGAGAGGAAATATGGAGGCTGGAAAAGCAGGCGTGATTCATTAACCATTGATAAGCTGATAAAATATCCTTCTTCCACCTCTTCATATTAAGCTTGGGTTACTGAAATAAGTCAATGTTTAAATATTTTCAGCTCTGAGTATAAGCAGGTATCTTCGATGGACCACAAATCTGTACTCTTGTATTTGTAATCCATATCACGAAAAATAAATTTGAAGGATGGCTAAGTTTCATTTTAGTAGTCAATTGGAAAATCATAAAGCAACAGAATATTTAGAATTACCCAGTAACTAAAGTGCTTCAAAATTTTTATATAGCCATTTGGACATAATTTGGGTGATTATAGTAAGGAATAAGGAGAACGCTTCCAACGTGACATCCGGATAAAAAAAGATTGATATCAAGGTCAATAGGACCGCCACATTATGGTAGATTACTGTTGGACTTTAATAAAGGATAGACGTTAGAAAAACCATAACAGAAAATCTTAATAAAATAGATATTTATGAAACAGTTCGTGAAGTATGCTTTTTGCGCACGCACGCGATGTTTAGAGCACGAGCGAAGCGAGTGCTATATATCGCGTAAGTGAGCAAAGAGCACTTCACGCACAGTTTCATACAATATTTTATCTACGATAAACAAATAAAAAATAATTATAAATTCAAATTTAAACTACAAAACTGTCAGAAAAACTTTTGTTGAAATTTAATGCTCTCATAGCAACACCATGACAACGCGAATGCTAAGGATATTTGATTATATGAAGGTGTGTCAAAAACAGTGCGAAAAAGTAAATCCCATTTAAAATACATTGTTACTTCACGCACACTTTCAATCCTTCACGCACTGCTGTCTATAATGACAGTTTGCACGAACTAAAAATTGATACATAATATGAGGTAGAGTAGATAATAGTTATTTATGATATGAGTGTTAAAAGTGAGGTTTTATTTTGTGAGTGAAAACGTTTGTGAAATGAGCGGAGCGAATTGAACAATTTCACGAACAAAATAAAATCACTTTTAACACAAATACCATACAATGTTTTTTGTACAACTTCCCTATTTTGATAATGAAACGAGCAAATTTGCAATGACAATAAACCAAACCGTGTTAAAAGTAAACTAAACCGTGTTAAAAGTAAACTTGTTTACATGGCAACGTGTTAAAAGTATTTTTAACACGCTGCTATGTAAACAATCGTTTTTAACATTGTTTGCTATCATTAAAAGTGTCACTTTTAATGACAGTTGTACAAAATAGTTATTTATGATATGAGTGTTAAAAGTGAGGTTTTATTTTGTGAGTGAAAACGTTTGTGAAATGAGCGGAGCGAATTGAACAATTTCACGAACAAAATAAAATCACTTTTAACACAAATACCATACAATGTTTTTTGTACAACTTCCCTATTTTGATAATGAAACGAGCGAATTTGCAGTGACAATAAACCAAACCGTGTTAAAAGTAAACTAAACCGTGTTAAAAGTAAACTTGTTTACATGGCAACGTGTTAAAAGTATTTTTAACACGCTGCTATGTAAACAATCGTTTTTAACATTGTTTGCTATCATTAAAAGTGTCACTTTTAATGACAGTTGTACAAAAAGACTTTTTCAGTACATATTGATATTTTAATTTAGGTTTCTTTTAGTGAAATAGCTAATATTCATTATCAAAAAAAGTAGAGCCAATTTGACAAAGCTGATAATTTTCTAGTATTAAGTACACTCGTTTTATACAGAATAGATTTCATGCCGTAAAATGACTGTGTTATAAGGAACTGATGCATCCAGTAAGTATTATTATTGCGGTTGTTGACATAATTTGAGAATAATTTTAATAAAATTGTAACAAAAAGTTGTTGCTCTTGAATTCAAAGTGATTTCGATAATTCACCGAGTAACCTATTACGAAAGCAATCATCTCTTCTCGAATCTACGATCTCCGGCAATGCATAACAATTTCGAATTGACCTTAAAGGCACATTGTAGCATCTGATAACAATAACATCCCACCTACTTCTCTTCTGCTTCAGTAAATCCTTTCTCTACACTGTATAATAAAATTAACACTATTGTTAAAGATATACACCACTTCAACGAAACGGTTACAGAGTTTTCGCTAATAACAGTATCCAACAAAATCTTATCGCGCATCTGGGCACAAGTAAAAGCCAAATGCCTCATAACCATATGAGGATTATGGTGTTTTATTAGGTACGTCTTCAACTAGATTTACAAAGAGTTGGAAGAAGCAGAAGTCGTGAAAATTGTTTAGGTTGAAATTTTTCGTCGCACACATGTTACAGTTAGCTAGGTTTATTTATTCATGTAGGCGGCTTCTAACCGTTTATATTTTAAATGGTTTTAACACAATTCTATACGTTAACTTAATATTTTCTAAATAAAATGGGTTTATTTCTAATAGGTGATTCTAGCAGATGAGCCATCAACATTTGATAGCTATGTAGGTACGTGTTATTTTTATTATGATATTGCGTGATATCAAGTCATTATGTTAAGAATTAAGCGAGTACCTAATAACTTCTCTGTGGTAACTATATTAATAAATATATACGAGGATGTGTTGAAAAATTCGTAGTTTAGCATAGAACCAAACAAAATTGGATAAAATAGTTATTTATGTATCAAGGGCGTAAAACAGGCGTTTATGGACCGCAACGTGTAAATAAGAGCCCGAGCCGCAGGCGAGGGCTATTAACACGTAAGGTCCATAAACGCTGTTTACGCCCGAAATACATACAAACTTTTATGCACGACCGATTTAATAATTATTTATAAAAAAAATTGCACTGTCAATTGAAAAAATTCAACTGTCAAATGGCAACTGTCAATTGACAAAAGTCTACTGTCAAATGTCAAATATCAACTTTCAAATGGCAACTGCCAACTGTCAAATATCAAACGTCAACTGTCAAATGCCAAATTTGAAATGTCAAATCTCTACTGTCACATGTAAAATATTATCTGTCAGCTGTCAAATATCAACTGTCAATGTCAACGATTCTTTTAATAATAATACTTATAAAGGATATTTTTTATTTTTATTTTTTATGAACAATTTAATATAAATGCCATTTCAACTTGCATGAATTTTATACCTCAAACCTCGATATTATTAACAACTTACCCTGTATAACCATTCACCTAATAATTTGTATTCATTCGTTATTTAAAATAAATAATTTGATTGAAAGTAATATGCACAAAGGCTGCTAGAAATAATATTTTAAAACAATAATCTATATACCTATGTTGTCGTTACCCTAACAACAAAGTCAAAATAGGTGGTGGCCATTTTTATTTAGACTCATTGTCAGTTTGGATGATTGCAAGTATTTCAATATTTAAGACAAAAAATTACTTTACCGCCCGCCATTTACACTTTATCGCCCGGCGGGCGGTAAAGTAGCCCACGGGCGCTAAAGTGGCACTTTACGCCCGCTAAATGTATGTAATAATCTGTACTTTACCGCCCGGTCGTGCATAAAAGTATTTTATTATTCCATACTCACTATTCTCTTGACTAAATATAATTATTACAACGAATCGGTAACAACTTCACACCTTCTTCAACTTTTAGTCGGACGAAGTCAGTTCTGATAAAATACGGTACATTTGAGTGTGGATCTGGATCTGGAAATTTGGGGTGGGGCGAGCAAGTGCTCTGCCAGCACTGAGGCCACATTTTGCCCATTGTGCCTCCTCCCGTGTGTAGGGATATCCACACCTCAGGCTGTCATCATGCTTACAGTTTTAAAATAGGTGATGAGGCTCTCAGGCTGTCATCATGCCCACAGTTTTAAAATAGGTGATGAGGCTCCCGAGGGGGATCTCCCTGACATCGGCTGGTGTAAGCCAGTACTCGCCCAACACGGATCTTCTGAGCAGAGCAGTCATACGTTCTACTGTATCTTCTTCTTGTTCGCAGCCTCAGCATAGCGGCGATTCTGCTAATTTCATCCTAAAGAGATGTTTTCACAATTGGCAGTGACCTGTTAAGATTCTCACAGTTGTTCGGAGATTTTGTCTGGTCAATGCCTTAAATTTTTTTGCTGTTTCCTGGCCATAAAACTCTCTGGCCAGTCTAAAGTTCGTTGTTTCATCCCAGCAGTACATAATGTTTTGGTAAAAGTGCTGTTTGATAAGGTAAACGATAGCGGACATTGTTAGTTTGGTAGATGGGCGAGGGCTAACACGACAGCACCATATGTTACCATTGGTCTTATGATTGCCTTGTAGATTCACATGGTGATCTTGGGGGATAATCTCAGGTCTGTCCTATCGTTCGGTGCATTGCTCACAAGATATAATTGCTTTTTTAACTCTGCTTTCTATGTGTGAGTGTCAATTCAGCATGCCGTCAAGGATAACTTCTGTAGCAAAGCTTAATTAACTAGGTGCTTTTAGGCTTTTACGTTTCTTTTTCTTCATGAAGAGAATCATTTCTGTCTTTTTGGGGTAAATAGACAGCGTTTGAAAGGTTTGAAAGCCAATTGCATTCTGTCGCATAGGGTGCTTTCAAACTTTCCTGTTGGCAGAATTACAATGTCATCTGCGTAGGCTACTGTAAAGATTTTGTAATAAAGAGCATGTTGAGAATCCACCCGTTTGTTATTTTAGGTACATTTCTGGTAGTAAGCGAGTGCATTATTTTGAGGACCGTGATTTTATCGTAAGCTACCTTGATATCTGTCCAGTGATCGCTCGATCTGACCAACCACATGATGTAGGGCCGTATCGGTGGATTTCCCTGGTGTGTATGCATGTTGATTGGGATGCAGTGGATTAGTGTTAATTACTGTATCCCTTATGTACCTTTCATTTACCGTCTCTAGCGATATTAACAAGAATGATGTAAGACTAACTGTTTGGTAAGCTTTTGGAATGGAGTAATCGATTCTTCCAGGTTTTGGTATAATGTCGTCTCTTTATCTTTCGTCTTTCTCTTTGCCTTTCTCTTTGTCTTTCTCTTTGTCTTTCTATTTGTATTTCTCTTTGTCTTTCTCTGTCTTTCTCTTTGTCTTTCTCTTTGTCTTTCTCTTTGTCTTTCTCTTTGTCTTTCTCTTTGTCTTACTCTTTGTCTTTCTCTTTGTCTATCTCTTTGTCTTTCTCTTTGTCTTTCTCTTTGTCTTTCTCTTTGTCTTTCTCTTTGTCTTTCTCTTTGTCTTTCTCTTTGTCTTTCTCTTTGTCTTTGTCTTTGTCTTTTTCTTTTTCTTTTTTTTGTCTTTCTCTTTGTCTTTCCCTTTGTCTTTCTCTTTGTCTTTCTCTTTGTCTTTCTCTTTATCTTTCTCTTTGTCTTCCTATTTGTCATTCCGGGAGGAATTTTGTAATCGAATTTAAACCTATTTCCCGACGACCTAGAGCTCTGAAATTTTCAGGATAGCTGAGAACTAGATGACAATGCATGTTTCAAGTGTGTTTGGGCATATACATAGAAATTATGATTATTTGAAAATTTTATTGCGCAAATTCTGGTTTGGGGTTTCTTGAAGTTTTACACTGATAGTTTTAATAATTGACGGGAACGCATTACGTTTTTTCGACGAAACCGGCCTATCGTAAAATATATATAAAATATTCAATAAGTTCCCAAACAGACATTTTGTATGAAATATTAAATCTATTGTCGTTATATAGACAAGCCTATTCTATATCCATCCAATGTCTCGCTTCAGTGTTATGGAATAAAAGTGTTTTCAACGACGCTTCCTCAAATATATCATCGAAAAATACAATGTGTTGCTCTAGAAAACAAAAAGAAAACATTCGTGTATCAATTCGAGTGATAAAAGTCACAATAAAATAAATCGTACTCAGACTCGATAGAAACTCATCACTTCGAATTCGAAAATTAAATGTTGAACGAAAGAAAATTTACAAATGTGGAAAACGTATTACAAGATTTATCGAGATTCGAATCATACGATTAGTTAGCTATTGGATTTTTCCAATTTAAAATAGAAAGATTGATTAATATAAAATTTCCAATTTTAACATTTGAGGAATAGAGGCAATATTACCTAGAGAATTTGATAGATTTTTAAATATTTCAAATACAAATATCTAACTGTAAAATATCGTACACAAAAATAAAATTAAACAAAGTTGTACTAAGAAATATGTTCGTGCAAATACAATATACAGCGTTAGTAATAATAAGAGACCAAATTGTAACTGTACTTTTAGATTTTAGGATATCCTACAGTGTATCATCTGCAAAACCGTGTATCGGGTTATTATTAGTGGCTTCTAGTAGATCATTAATGTGTAATAGGAATAGAGTAGGAGCTAGAGCCGATCTTCGGGGAACTCCGGTGTTAATCTTGTAGTGTAGAGGCTGGAGGAATGTCCATCTACGGCAACTTGGATGTGCCTGTTGGAGAGAAATTGGATATCCATCTGCAAAGGTTTTTCGAGAGTACGTATGAAGGCAGTTTGTTTAAGAGAGCTGTATGCCACCCTTAAACAAATGCTAGTCTAGTGATACCTACTATACATATGCTAGCAGATCGGCTGTTGACCTTTGTTGACTTTTCCAGAAATACCGTCTACAGATGGTTAAGAGAAGGTAATTTAGTTATCCGAAGACCTTGAAGATGCCATCCTTTATATCGAGGAAATCGCGCCAGTAAACTACGTTGGTCACAAGAACAAGTTATTTGGGAGCAAAATCAATGGCAAAATGTTCGGTTTGGTTTGTATCCAGATTCTCGAAAAATAAGCGTATAGAGAGAACCTGGCGTACGAAATCGAATGCAGTATATACAAGACGTTCACAGCTACAGAGTAGGCAAAATTATGGTTTGCCCAGGAATTTAGCTTGGCAGTAGAACTGAGCTCGTTCTACAGGATCGTTTTTTATCATCTAAGCACTACGTTACAAATGTTCTAGAACCTGTAATTGTTCCATACACGCAAAACGTTGGTGCTGATTTCACCTTGATGCATGACAAAGGTACTCCACATACAGCCAGAGTGATTTCTTGGAAGAGCAGAATATTCTAGCTCCATTGCCTGACAGTATTAGCATTTTGAAACAACGAATTGTTGAAGAATGTAGGGAAATTTTCTTGAAAACATTTGAACGAGTACGACAAGAGTTTTGCAATAGAATACATTACTGTCAGGAAGTAGATATAGCACATTTTGAACACTTACTATAAGAACTGGTTCTTAGTATTTATTTAATTTATTCATCAAAATTAACTTAAACCCAAAATAAAATTATCATTATTGAATGTGTATTTTACCTGTCAAACGAGATATCACTTGCCATATCGCCCCATTTATTACAGAGGCTCTGTAACGTCCGTTTATTTCCTCCCTACAAATTTCACCATTATAAGAATAACCGTTCAAAAGGGCACTTTTGGCTCGAACGGAATAATTTATTTTATAAATACCCAAATATATCTAAATAATAAACAGCTCCGTCTAATTCAAACAAAAAAAAAAGTAAAAAGTTGGAATCCCTTAAATGAATTCACTGTCAAAGTGCATCACGTCATTTGTGAAGTAATTTATGCTGTTGCATGCAGTTTTTACGTAAAACTAGCTGACCCGTCGGACTTCGTACCGCAGATCATTTATGTCATTCTTCAATTTTTCGTTTTTTTTTAATTTACTTTGATTTTATTGTTTTCATCATATTTTTTCGTTAGTTATCAGGTTTATACCATTTTGTTTTCGTTTTATTTTGTAGTTTATCGGTAAAATATATAAGATGCATAACAATACTTAGGTAATTTAGTAAGAATTTCTCGTTTAAATATAAGTGATATTAACTGCGCCACCTTCCGGTGGCGTCACAATACTTAAGTAAGGATTGCTCGTTTAAATGTATGTGATATTAACTGCGCCACCTTACGGTGGCGTGATATAAAGTAATCAAATAAGTAGTGGTTGCTCGTTTAATGGAAGCGCCATCTGCTAGTAACTTCCATTAATACGAATATCATATTCATCTTACCCATTAAAAATACATCATCATACTGATTTTCATGACAATCGGTTGAACGGGGCGGAAGTCGATACTTTACAGCGCCGCCTGGTAGCAAGTTACATCAATGGGCATAGCATATAAAGTTTCTTCGTGGAAAAATATATGTACATACCAATTTTAATATTGATCGGTCAAATAGTTTCTGAGTCTATCGATTTCATACATACAAACATCCTTTTTTATATATATAGGTAGATAAGGATTGCTCGTTTAAATATATGTGATATTAACTGCGCCACCTTACGGTGGTGTGATATAAAGTAATCAAATGAGTAGTGGTTGCTCGTTTAATGGAAGCGCCATCTGGTGGTAACTTCCATTAATACGAATATCACATTCATATTAACCATTAAAAATACAGCATCCTACTGATTTTCATGACAATCGATTGAACAGGACAGGAGTGGCATCAATGAGCATAGCATATTCGTTTTCTCCGTGAAAAAATACATATACATACCAATTTTCATGACAATCGGTTGAACAGGACAGAAGTTGCTGGTGGCGAGTGGCAACAATGAGCAGTATCCTATGTCCATCTCCTGGCTCTAAGCTACCTCCCTACCAATTTTCAGCCAAATCTGTTCTGCCGTTCTTGAGTTATAAGTGGTGTAACTAACACGACTTTCTTTTATATATATAGATTAATTAAAATAAAAGTATTCAATATTTACATATCTTGATCATCGATAATGGATCAATTTCGACCAAATAAGTTATGGTTTCCGATAGTAATGGATATGTTATCCATATCGTGATAATAATTCTGTGTGGCCGTTTGAGGATAAGACTGAGATTCCAACGAAACATCATATCTGTTCCCTATTAATTATAATATTGGAGTGCAACAATAGCGAGCGACGGAATCAGAGGGGCCGTAAATCTCTGTTTTGCATCCATGTCCGCCTAGTAATCTAATAATTTAAAATTTAGACTGAAGAGAAATGGATCATGCGAATAATGTAACGGACGTCGAAATAAATCATAACCTGCTAAGATTAAATTGTGTTGCATAAATAGACGAAAATAGAGTTAATTATAGAGCTTGATATAATTGTAAAAATTGCCCACCTGAGGCTGCTCTAACTGTAAACGAGATATGAATGTACGAATCTTATATAATGTTCTAAATAATTTTATGCGTGAATGCTTTGCAATTCGTGAGAAATTATTAACTTTATGTAGACTGTTAATTGCAGTTTCCAGTTGCACTTAGATAACAAACAAGAAACAAGTAATCTTAATTTTAAACTGCTACGATGTTCAACTACCTATTTATTACAGTTAGATTTCACTAAATTAAAGCATATTAAAATACCGTCTCATGTACACTTTGTATATTACAATTTTCTAAAACAATTCTAAATAAACGTATCTGATTACCATATTATGATTATTCTGATACAGTAGCGAAATATAAAGAAGATAGAAATAATGGTTTTAACACATAATTAGTTACATAGTTACATAATTAGCTAATTACTGAGGAATTAAATATTTATTTTGACAAGAAACGCCAGTTTACTTAAAGCGAAGCTTTTTTAATTTTTATATGTGCTTCGGCGAGTGGGCGGAGAAGCGACTTGGCGAGAATCGAGTTAATTAAGTAAAAGTGTGCGCATACGTACGGGAGATAAATTTGTTACCTAGCCCCGCTATCGCGATGCCGTTTCTATTTAAATCAAATTGAATTACAGATGTTTGATTCGTATTTTAGTTATCACCAACCTAAAGTGACTGTTATTGAATATGATAACGATAGGTAGTATACGAGGATTGTCTTATCAGTTTTGCATATAGCGATAAGGACAAAATAAATATAGACTTTATTGCTATTCAAAATATGTCCCATCAAGATCGATGCAGCATACGTTCAAACCAATTGCTAAAACAGTTATTCCAGTCTTTAGTGGACGCCTGCAAAATCGCTGTTTTAAAGACATCGATGGCTTCTTCTGCTGACTGCTATCGCTGCCAACGCATTAAATACTTGATCTTTGGGAACGTGAAGAAGTCGTTGGGGTTTTGGCCGGGACTAAACGGTGGATGGTCTAACAATTAGATGTTTTGAAGATTTAGTTATCTTTTGGGCACTTGCATTGTCCTGATTTAGGATGATTCGCCCTTATGTGTTGCTTTCAAGGAGTTTTGCGATAACTTCTCTAGTAAACAATGGTTTATATACCAATCGGAAGTAACCGTTCTTCGATCATTTGAAGCAATTGTTGCCAGATTTTGACAAAAAGTTTTCTTTAACACACTTCGAAACCAAATGTCTTTTGTTGGTACTTTCTCATCGTGAAATACAAACACAACGGATTGGCGTTTATTTTCCGGGTCGTAGGAGTAAATCCAAGATACATCGCAATACAATAGTTGCTTTTGAGCTTCCTTTGTTGAACCGTTCCAATGTTTTTCGGCACCAATTGACGCGTACCGCTTTTTACTTTTCGTAACACCAAGTTCTTCATGTAGTAGGATCTTTTGGACCGAGGTCTTTAATGTGCCCAGCTGAAAAACCGCATCAATGTTTTGCTGTGTGACTGCGGTTTTGAATGGACCTAGCTTGGATTCGGCGCAGAGACTGGAGCGACTACGTTGAAATTCGCAATACGAGCGGGAAATAGTTGATTCGTTTATGTTTTTAAAGATAACTGTAAAATATTGTCAAAAATGTTTTTTTTTTTGAAAAACAATACAAGGATGGTGGGAATATTTCACAGACGCCTTTTTATTATTTTAATGCGAGTATAGAATTATGTGTATTAAGAAAAATGTTTGCAAAATATTGTCGACATTTAATATTTTAATATCGATATTACAAACATCATACACGAACGTAATTAATTGATGTTAACATCGATAATGCAAACGTTAACCATCGAAGGTTGCCTTTTGATGTCGTTTTTAATATATTTCATTATAAAATATATTTTTTTAGTGCTATTATCTGTCTCTATAAGTGTTGTTGAAATAATTTCTACCAAAAATTGTGAATAATTATCAAATTTTTATATGATATTCATATATTCCAGTTTTATCAGTTCATATAGATATATCTCTAATTACCTATAATATAACAGCTGAAAATCCAAAACGGACATGATCTTAAATTAATAATTGTTTACCATTAATATATTCATGTAGAAAAACTTTTTTTTTTTGAAAAACAATTGTATATATGTGAACGAGACTGGGGTGGTAGAACTCGATTGAGAGTAAAACACGGTCTCCCCTTGTAGTATAAGTACCTACTTTTAATTTTCTAAATATAATGGGTAACAGTTGGATTCTCAGAACAAAAGTTGTTATAGTTATCGAGCCTGAAACTTTTGGATTTGTAGCGCGATCATACAATTGACCATATTGGTGGAAAATGGATGCTATCTCGAATCACAATTTTCCCATTTACCCAGGTATAATACCCAGAAGTTATAACAGGGAGTGTATAATAAAGGTAAAATAGTTTACGAGGAGTTAGATGAATTTTGATATTCAAGTTAGAAACAGGAATAAGAGATTTTACAGTTTGGAGTCTATCATGCCAAAGTGACCCTTTTACTGCAAAACCGACATAAAGTTATAATTGTTTACCAATCATACTTCTTCATCTTCATCCAGCCTGTTCCACCCATCGTCGAGTGATGGCCTCCCTTAACTTCTGCCATTCTTCCCTTTTACTAGTTTTTCTTATCCAGTCGTGTCCTGTCAGTCTTTTTATGTCATCAGACCATCTCGTTTGCGGTCTACCTCTACTTTTTTTGTTTTCCCATGGTCTCCACAATTATCCTTCGTGTCCATCTGTTGTCTGTCATTCTCCCAATATGTCCCACCCAGTTCCACTTTAGTGCACATATTTTTTCTATAACATCTTTAACTTTTGTTCTTCTTCTTATTTCTGTGTTGGTAATGCGGTCTTGTAAGTTGATGTTTAAGATTTGTCTTCCCATGGCTCGCTGTGTTACTTGTAATCTGTTTATACTTAATAGTCTTGTTAAGTGTCCAGGTCTCTGTTCCATACGTGAGAACCGGTAGGACATACTGGTCAAAAACTCTAGCTTTTATAGTATTTGGTACGTTGGATTTAAAGACATTCTCCCAAATGCTGACCATGCCAAGGATATTCGCCGTGATAAATCTGCAGTTGGATAGTTTTTTGTTAACTCTATCTTTTGACCCAAGTATATATATATATGATTCTACTTTTTTCAGATCAGAATCTCGCACTAAAATATCAGTCAGCCAGCCCTATGGATTCTGGAGAGGGCAAAAATTCGACACAAAAATCCAGTCAAAGTAAACCGAAAAACGACCGACAAAGAACAATGTGGCACATTTGTACGTTCAACACAATCATACTTACTTTTAAAAAATATAGCCTAAGCGAGACTTGAGTAGTAGAATTAAGAATGGTCTGGAGAGAAAAATTCTTTTTCGCCTTCTGTCTTAAAAAGTACCTTTAATTTTCTAAATATACCTAGTGGTAGGTGGACATAAGTTTTTGTACTCGTAGTTATCGAGCTAGATACTTTATGATATGTGGTAGGATTATAGGATCGATCATATTGGTAGAAACTTGATACTACCTCAAATCACGAAATTCTCTATATAGCAATAACATGACCAAGAAGTTCGAACAGGAACTATTTAATAAAGATAAATCAGTTTAAGAGACCAAGGGAGTTTGATGAATTATCGTAGAGACAGGGTTTTTGAAACCCAGCTCTATACGATGACTTCTTGGTATTTAAACTTCGGAAAGTTATTGGTTTCACCCCGATTTTCGAAAATCGAGTTTTCACCAGATCTCCACGTTTTGAGATCCTAGGAAGCAATCCTGACTATTCCCGAGATGATGTTCGTAAGTCTGTATGTATGTTTGCGTATGTATGTATGTATGTAAGCTTTTTATAACTTTTAAAGGGCTTGACCAATCAAAACGAGATAGTCAAAAGAATCTCTTGGTTCATTAAGAACCTGGGATTTGACGGAGAATGAGGACCTTATGAATGAGGGTGCACAATAAGCTGTACTAGCTGCGATGCAATCCCATGGACTACCTCTAAGCCTCTTTAAAAAAAAAAAAAAATCAAAACGAGAATGTTGCGTTCGAAAGTGTTCCACTCAACTTAGACCTCCTGAGAATTTGAATTCAATTTTAGTTAAGTAGATTCCAAAAAATTACAAAAAAAAAAAAAAATTCGCTTTGTAGGGTGCAACGATTAATTCCATAACCTAATCAGCTCTTAACCTCAAAAATAACGTCGAAAAGTTTTTAAAATCAAAATCAGTTCGTGAGATATCGTTGCCGAAAAATTTGAAAAAAGTTTTTTCACAATTACTTTGAGAGGTTTTGACTGATTAATTTTGCACCAAGAGAAACATATTTAGCACTAAAAAACTGCTTCGATTGCTGCCCCGAACATTATTAAAATCGCTTAACATATTATCAGTTATAGTTTTTCGAAAATTTTCAATTTTTTAAGCTCTTGATTTAGCACAAAAAATACCTTCTTTAGCTTGAGGAGCTCAAACCAGCAGAAAAAATACATTTTTGGTGTATGAATTTAGCAGAAAGTTGGGAAAGGATGGGAGTAAGCTCAACCACTTTTTAATTTTTTTTTGGCATTCTATTTATAAAATTTTCGATAAAACTATCATCATTTATAAAGAATAATTTTGTAATAATATACTTATAGTTAAGCTCGATAAATAAGCATACAATGGCACTTTTATATACTAATATATTCAATGTTATCTAAACATCGATGTTTGATTGATATCGAAGGGCGCACCCGATATAAACATCGATCAAAAAAAACTATGGTGCGTATCGATATTCCAGCATTAAATCGAATTTCGAATCGCTCCAATCCATTACGTTTATATTAAAAAATGTGTCTACTGAAGTTTTAATTTTGAAAAACCGTTTCATCAAAACGAAAGTCTAAGAAAATGTTTGAATATCCCAAATATTTGATTATATTCAAATTATTTGAAAATACTTGATATCTAAAAAAAAAGAAAAAAAAAAGATTATACACAATGACCAATTAAATTTTATTTCGTCACTCATTCGCTAAACTATGTACTTAGTACTCAAATAGGTACTTATCCAAATTGTTAGGGGTCCCAAACTAAACACATTTTTAACCTACTTATTTATTTCTTTGTTGTAGAAGAACAATTGTTTGTCGAGAAAACAGTTTTCCAGCAATTTGCCGGATACTAAATTTATATATATCGTAGATGGTAAAGCTAAGCAGATCCTATCATAGCAATTGAACCGATTTTAGTAGATTTTGGCTTAAACCTAAACCTAATTAAAGGTGGATTTTAGGTAGGTACTTCAAAAGTAATGTTTTATCATTAATTATCATATTCATCGTGAATTTTAGCCTGTAGAGTGGTTTGTATAGAGTTACTATTTTTCTTCTATTATTTAACGATTTAATGTTTTTTATTTGTAACCCTTAATTGTGTTTTGTCTTGTAGAAAGAGAAATACACAAGGGTGCATCAGAAAAACATGGCCTGATCCTCTCACGGTTTTGGGCATTTCTTCCACTCTATTTTCATCAACCGTGAGAGGGGCAAGATAAATATGGCGCGTAACACAAAAATGTGTCGCGTAACCGAAAAATGTGACGGCAACGTTAAAATTATATATTTCTTTACGTTTTTTTCACATTTTTGTTGTTGTATTTTTTGTAATATATTTTGTGCAAAGCTATCTCTTTTCTTGAAAACGATACAGTTAGTGCTTTCTATTTTTTCTTTTTGTACTTATTCTTGCATTTCTTATTGTCGAATGGTTTTGTACTTGCTTGATAAAAGTTTTGATTTAAAAAGTAAGTATAACAACTTTAGTTACTTTTTATTCTTTCTTGTAATAGTAGTTTACGTAACAAGTCCTGAAGCACTTTTGGGAAGTATTACGTACAATATTTTTTTTAAAACGGGCATTGTTGTACCATAAACTTCATATTATTCAGTTTACATTTTTATAACAAGAACTCTTTATTAACTAATTTTAACATTTTTTTTAATAAACCTTGCTTGGGGGCCGCCTTAACAATTTCATCTGGTATAATTTTATTTTCCATTAATTCACAATCAAATGCATCATTTTAAATATCCATCCCTACTAATATTAGGATAAATGTGAATGTAAGTTTGTTTGTTACGCTTTCACGCGAAAACTACTCAACCGATCATCATGAAACTTTGTACACATATTCTTGGAGGTATTAGAAGTAACATAGGATACTTTTCATTAAAAAAAATTATTTACGACAAATAAAAAAATTGTCAACGCCATCTAGCGGTTCAGTAATGCTTTTCCAACCCTGAGTGGGCCACCGTAAGGTGGCGCTGCTAATATCTTATATATTTAAACTAGCAATTACGACTTAATAAAGTACTATGGCGCCACCGTAAGTTGGAGCAGTTAATATCACATAGATTTAAACGAGCAATTCTTACTTAAGGTTTAGGACGCCACCGGTAGGTGGCGCAATTTATATCTCACATATTTCAACAAATTCTTGCTAAATTAAATAATATGACGTAAGGTGTCGCAGTTGCTGCCTAATATATTTAATCGATAAATTACAAAATATAATAAAAAAATAGTATACACCTGATAAGTTACGATAAAATAAAAAAATAATAATAATTGAAAACAAAATAAAATCGTAAAAATTTGAAAAAACCAAAAAAGACATCAGTTTTATACGGTATGAAGTCCGCCGGGTCAGCTATACTCTATTTAAAAACTAGAAGGAGTGATTTGAAAAGCCAGACTTACAGCAAAAAAGTTACTAGTAAATTTACAAGGCGGCAAATTTAAATACATTTCATTCATTTAAATAAAATTGAAAATAAATGTTTATGGACACTTTATATATGGTCTAAGATGGTCATAAAGTAAACTTACAATAATTATTATATTAAAAAAAGAAAACAATTAACAAAAGTCACCACTATAAATATTTCACACTTTTAAAACATAACCTATAAATGTCACAAATTACTTGATAAATGTAAGAGACAAATTTTTATAGTGTAAGCTTGACTCCAAATTAACCAATAAACAAACGCGATTGTTGCCAACTTAAATTCAAATCGCTCTTCCTAGTTTTTAAATAGACTATAGTTTTATAATAAATTTCACGTTTTCAACTAAACGCCAAAATATGTCAAGTTATTTTATAGTTTTAAATATATACAAAACTCGGTTACCATAGAATTGACCGCTATCTTAGACTAACTATTTTATTATAAATGCGTCCGGTAATAGTTATTTGTGACACAAGGACGGAAAATGACATTTTGCAAGAGCGAGTAAAGTTGTGTAGCCGAGGTGCGTAGCACCGAGGCGAAACAATACGAGCACTTGCAAAATATTTTCCGGACGTGTAACACACACTATTTTTTGGTCCGACTAATTTTTAATATTTTCAAATTTCTGTTATGTTCAACAGTTGACCGTTTGTCCTACCTGAAGTTAGACCAGTGACTAGAAGACGACAGACTGTCAACTGGTATTGGTATGACGTGATGTTAATATTATAATTATATTTATAGTTGTATAATAACTTGTTTGATACTGAATATACGTGTTACTAGTGTTATTATTGTTTTAATTAACATATGTTGCAAACACAACAAGTTCAAAAACTTTTTACCTGTGCTTTTTACTTTGTGACATACAAGATTACATGTTTATTGACATCTATTGCAGGATTAAAAAAATTAGTAATAAGGAATGATTTTCTGATAATCGATTTCAAGTTCCTTAATTTTTATACATACAAATACTGTGCTAATAAGCAGCACAGTAAAAATTGTTATATTGAAAATATTAACATTAATATCTAATAATTTTATAAATAAATATAGCAGAAACAATGAACTATTTTCATAATCGAATGATAAGTAGTTCTAAATTGACATAAATGTCAAATTTTATAATACAAGTTGTGAGAGAAAATGTAAATTAGAATCCTGCTTATGTTTGGAAAAAGTTATAGGTAAGTTTAGTATATTATACGCTGTTTTTAAATAAATTTAATTAAAATTTGTATTATTCATTATGTATTTTTGATGACAAAATTTAAACTCATAGCGCCATCTCTTTAGATAATCTAAAAGCTACTTTGCCGGCCTAGGCCGGAAAATGCCATTTTCCGGACGATTTTGAAGTAATTAATAGTATTGTTTCTGGACGGAGGACCAAAATAGTATTATACGTTACAAGGTCGGTAGGTGACTTATTACAGTACGAGTTAGTTTACGGACGAGGCGACGTAGGAGCCGAGTTTGGAAATGAAAACGAGGACTGTAATAACACCTAACGACCATGTATCGTATTATATTTTATTTCATCCTGTTTTTATAAATTAATAAATTCATAAAAATGTTAACAGTAGTTCGTAACTTGACTAAAAATAGTTCGTAACTTGATTAGTTATGTCAAATTACCTTGAAAGCGATCTGTCACTGTCAAATAATTTTTTTATTATTAAGGTTTAATTGTTAATATAAAATTGAATAACATTGACTTCCTTTTAAATATGGATGTAAAAGTAAGTAATTAATTATTTTATTTTTATTTTATAGTCATTATAGTATTTTTAAATGTCAGAAATTAAAAGTAATTGTCTTCCCTTAAGCAATCAGAGCAGCGTTGCTAGGCAACACATTACAGTACCTGATACCGTAATGTTTTACTTACCGGCGCCAAATTGATTATAGGGAAGTGTATTTACTGGACAGGATGAAATAAAAGCTTTTACCGGACTAATTTTTATTTTCTGGCCTTATCCGACAAAATGAGATTTTCTGACCTAAAAATAAACCGGAAAGTATTAATTTCTGGCCGGTTTAAAAAAATGTTTTGTGTAGAGTTATTACGATTTTCTGATGTGTAGTAACCTTTTTTTATAGTTTGTATATAGATTCATAACATCAAACAATCTTTTGCACGTCTATGTATTCTTGTGAGATAATTATTGTAACAGTAGAAATTGTACAAATACATTGGCGAATACAGATTGTAATCTAAAACAGAACGAAAATCTGTTTAAAATTCGAAATACATTTATCTAAAACATCTTCAAACAGTGAATATTTTCTTGCGAAAAATTCCGGTAACAAATTGTTTTCTATCAAGTTATGAAGCTGACAGTTAAATCTTCGAATAGTATAAATTTCAGGAACGATAAAAAACTTGTCTCACGACTCAGTGTAATTCGATGGTAGCATATTCATTAGTTCAACCTTGTATTAGGATAGAGAATGTCGATTCTTTCTATTTAAGAAGATATAAATTTTATATTTTTTTAAATCCTGATATATGTAATAAGTATTTGTTTGGTTGCGTATTTATTTTAAGTCTACAAGGTGTTACCAACAAACATTTACAGGAAATAAATTACTGTAATAAATAATTAAATGACATGAGTTTAGAATCTAAACAAGTTATAAAGGACGTTGTTTGTGTTATTTAACTGGTGAATCACGATGCAAATTTTTACGTAGTACATATTTTTTTAAAAAATCATGTTTTGAATTATTCTGAATAATAAATAACTTTTTAGAAAGTCACAAACAAGTAGCTTCTATTTTCTTTAATTTTACAACAGTTATTCTTAAGATAACCTGCATGCACGAAAACTTGTAGTTATTTCTTTTAATCATATCCATCAATCTTACATGCCTGTCGATAGTTTAACTACCTCTGATACAAATACCTCTAATTGAATAGCATGTATATAAACTATTGAATTTTTTTCAAACTAGCTTTAATGGATTAGTTAGATGGGAACAGAATCTTAATTAACTATTTAAAATGATGTGATGGCAAATCATATGGAAGCATTGCAAATAATTAATACAAGATTTTCTATCCTATAAAGAAAATATTTTTATTTTTTTTTTAAATTTCTTAGTAGAATTTCGTTTAAGTGTTACGTTAATTTCGTATGCTGCACCGTAACCAGTTATTAAATAGAAAAAGTATAGAATTTAGACGCAAATACTGATGTACTATATTACTTACTAAGAGTATAAAAAAATGTAATTTGTCCCTAGCTCTTGCAATAGAGTATGGATACTTGGCGGAGATGACCAAAACCCAATCATATATCTCTTTCTCCCCAAATATCCAATACATAAATTTAATAGTTTCCTAATCTTAAGAAAAAAATAATAGTGAGACGAAAGGTTTTGAAAATGTTACGAAATTCATAAAATCTATTGAAGGTAAGTAAAATTTCCACACTGGGGTACTTATCGTTGTTTTCTTTCCACCGATGATGGGGAAAAGCACCCTTAAGTTGTACTGGAAAACCCGTTACAATTTTGGACACAGTCAGCTCATTGATAGTTATGAATAATTTTCTGCTATCTTTTAATAGTTCTAATGACCACCAAACCTAATGTATTACCATATAAAACCCATACATTAAAAAAAACGCCTAAGGAAAGAAAGAATTTATTGTGCTAAACTTCTAGTTAAAATATAAAGTACTAACCTCTCGCACAGTAGCCTTATTGCAAAAACGTTTTCTTTATTTTTCTGTTATCAACCCAACCAGTTAAATCCGTAGGAACGTATAAAAAAATTGTATAAATCACCGCAAAACCCCAAATTACACAATTTTAAAGAAATATTCAAAAGATCTGCCTTAAGCAATCAAACTTGAATTTTAGAAATATTTCCGTACTGGTTGGAGTAGAATAATGGTTTCGCACAATAACCAAATTGTAATTCTTTTAGCCGGCAGTGCCTTTACGCATGTTTTCAGTGATAAGGTATTGGTAAACACCGATTTGTCGTTTAATTTTTAAAAGCTGATATTTGTTATATAGAATGTCCCCAATAGTTAAATTAATGTTTTAAAATTCTATATTTTAATATTTAACTTATTTTAATTTATAATTGTGGAATTATTGTTAAAAAAAAAGGTTACTTCGTAACATAAGGAACATTAGGTTTGTTTTCATTGAAAACACGGATTATAACGATTGAAAGATCATTTTTTGGAGAATTTAATTAATTAAATTCTTATGAGGGTTGTCTTTTTAGTTTTGTATAATAGCCGCTTAGAAAGCGCCACAAATAGAACCTTCAGATACAAATCTAACCTCCATCTTTGGTTGACATAAATCCAGATTTTTATTGTGATACAACAAGTGGAGGTACAGTAATTTTTTTGAAATTAGCTAGTCGGTCGAAAAACTGATCTTAACCGAGAATATTTTCGAGCAATAACTTTTTACAATTTTCGGAGAGGATTATACCAACAGCAATGTCTCGCTAAAATTGTTCTGTGTTTGGGAATGAAGCACCACACCAGTCAATTATGTTCCGCTGGTATCGCAAATTTTAACGTGGTCGCTTCAGTCTCAGTGACGAATCCAGGCTAGGTGCACCCAAAGCAGCAGTCAAAAAGCAAAACATTGATGCGGTTCGTCAGCTAATTAACATACCAGGATCTTTGGGCATGTTAATGTCCTCGATCTAAAAGATCCGACATGGAGAACTGGGTGTTCCTAATTTGGTTTCCCGTTGGATCCCTTATTTGCTCACAGGTTCGCGTCAATTCATGTCGAAAAACATTGAAACGGTTCAACAAAGGAAGCTCAAAAAATGATAAGGAAAAACCAACAAAAGTGATCCATTCTCGAAATGTGTCTAAGAAAATAGTCGCAACATTTGTGTCAAAATTTAGTCATGTGGCAATAATAGTCTCGACCTAAGTCCCAAAAACTTCTCCACGTTTCCAAAGATCAAGAATTCAATGCGTGGGTAGCTATGCCAATCGCCAGAAGAAGCCTTGGATGTCTTGATGCCTTTAAAACAGCGATTTTGCAAACTAATTGGTTTGAACGTATGCAAATGTGTATCGATCTTGGTGAGACATATTTTTGAAAAGCTTTAAAATACTATATATTTTTTATTTTTTGTCTTTATGGCAATATGCAAAATTTTCAAAACAACCCTCATATTTATTTGATGGTTATACTATAGTTGCTCGCTCTGTCAGGTAACGCGATACTTTCTAGAAATTTAAAAAAAAATTAGTTTAAGAATATTTTGTATGTAAGTATACGAAAACGAGGGAGTTGTTCGGAATTGTTCCTTTTGGGATACTTGTGGAAGACAGAGTTTTTTTATAAAATTTAAAGAGTTAAATAGGTACCAACATACAATTTAACAAAGAGAGAAAGAACATCTGTTTTAGAGCAATGTTACGACACATAAACGATATCCTACCCTCTTCGTATATTTTTCTCTTTTTTGTACGAAAAAAAAAGAGTGTGCGTGTAACCTTTACGCGCGATTGAAGTAAAACTTGTTGACGTACGTATCGGAAAATAAATATTTAATTACAATTCAATCATATTTATTGCCTATATACTTTACAAAAAAAATGAGATGTTATATTTATATTATTCATTAGAAATAGGAATTTGAAAGTTATTATTATTTTTTTTATATATGAAATAATAGGTTTATGATAACTAAAATGTGAAACATAGATTTTAGTCTATAAATACCATTAATGTATTTGAAACCGTCTGAAAATTTCATAAATAAATTTCGGAAATTTAAACTCCTCCCATAGCTGAAATTATACAGTTACTTCCATCAGAATCTTCCGTTAGAATCTACCCCTAGTCGTGCCTAAAGAAGTTTTGCTTCAATAATAGGTAAACAATATTAAAAATATACACACATTACGTTTAGAATGTGTGATTTTTTAGCTGTATCTACCTTATTGTAATACATCACAACACAAGAGCCTTCGATAGTTAGATAACCATTTCATTTTGTAGCATTTTATAGCATATTCCATAAAATTTAAAATCCTGAGTAAAGTTTGTTTCCTTCACGTCTACGAAGGATCTGTTATTGGTGGTAAAAGATCAGCCATCTTGACTAGTGGTTTTATGGCCTTTATTGCCTAACCAAACCTAAAATAAGTATAAGAAAGTGTTAAAATATTTTGAATATTATTATTTTATGAACAAAAACGTGCAACATGCTTCTTTACTCAACGTAAAGATTCCGTATAAACAATTATTTACTATCATAATATGTATGTATGTATATAAACTTACTTAATCAAATCATAATGAATGTGGCTGTCTCGTCATTTTTTCATTTTTGTCATTTTTCTTCAAATCTTTCTGGCGCTTATAATATCCCCTTTGACGTTCACAATTTCTTTTTCTTTTTAGCTCTTTAAGTCTATAAAACGAAAATAGCTAGGTATAAATAATAGGTATAAATAATTAGGTATAAATAGTGTAATTACACACCAAAAATAAAATTTATGCATATATAGTACCTACCTATTCACTCATTTTCAATCAATATTTTTTCATCACTTTTTTCATTAATAAATCCACATTGTTTATTCATATTTAATACAAACACTTTATACACAAAAAACTATTTATATAAAGCAATGTATTTCGATTGACAAGATGATCAGCTGTCAATTCATACAATTACAGATTTAATTTTATTTAATATAGGAGGCAAAATCGCATGAGCGCCGCCAGGATTATTTTCAGGGGGTGCATCTGTATCTACACACTATTATGATCTAATATATAGTTGATTCAAATAGAAGTGTCATCAAGTAGTCTCTGGAAAATTCAAATTTGTAGTGGCAGCACCCACGTTTAGTGAAATTTGAATCGCAATATTAGTCAGCTTGTGATCAGATTACTACATATGCTCAATATAACTATAAACATTTTGACACATCGCGATGACATATAATTCCCTAACTAAAGTTCTGTTTCCATTGAATCTAGTAATTAAGTTAAAGATGATCTCACACGTACCCAGCCCACTTGATGACACTTCTATCTGTGTCGACTATATACAGGGTGTTTCCAAATTGATGCGAAAGATTTCACAGGGTGATTTTTCAGCAAAAATTAAGGGGGGTCTTTCATATAAATTTTTGTTCAAAATCGCTCTCCCTCCAAGTTACAGCCCCTTAAAGTTGGGGGAAAACAATTGTTTTTATTTAATATCTCCACTATGGAAGAATTTAGAAGAATGAAATTTGGCAGATCATTGATGCTAATAAAATAGCATTTTTGACAATTTTTGTAACCCTGCAATGTTTATACAAGGGGGTGAAAAAATCAACCCTTATAATATTTTGCCTCTAAACTTTTTAATTCGTCTACATTTTTCTACTTAAAAAATTGATTTAAGAAGACAGACTTAAACTGAAACTTTTTTATGTCTCGACTTTTTCTCCTAAAATTGTTAGTTTGATCACAAAAAAATAAAATAGGTTACAATTCGATATTAGTAATTCCTTTATCACATAAATCCAGAAGCGTTATTGTTTGTTAAAAACAGAGTAAGCACGTGTCAAATAATGTCATAATGGGCAGATAATTATTGCTAATGAAATGGAATTTTTTGACAATTTTTGTAACCCTGCAATGTTTATACAAGGGGGTGAAAAAATCAACCCTTATGATATTTTGCCTCAGAACTTTTTAATTCGTCTACATTTTACTACTTAAAAAATTGATTTATGAAGGCGGACTTAAACTGCAACTTTTTTACGTCTTGACTATTTCTCAGTAAGTTGTTTCGTTGACCATAAAAAAAATAAAATATTACTCATTCCTTTTGCACATACATCCAGAGGGGTTATCGTTTGTTAAAAAAAAATAAAGTATGCCAGTATTGAATGATATCATAATGACAAACAGTTAATGATTATTTAATTGGACCATATTTTCTACCAATAAGATTAAATGGAAACGACTACGGCCATTTCCTCGAAGAAGTGTTGCCCACTCTTCTTGAAGATGTTCCTATACAAATTAGGCAAGAATTATGGTAATGAGTACCTAATATTTAATTTTTTTATGGTCAAAGAAACAACTTACTGAGAAATAGTCAAGACGTAAAAAAGTTGCAGTTTAAGTCCGCCTTCTTAAATCAATTTTTTAACTAGGAAAATCTGAGGCAAAATATTATAAGGGATGATTTTTTCACCCCCTCGTATAAACATTGCGGGCTACAAAAACCGTCAAACAATGTCATTTTATTAGCAATAATTATCTGCCAATTGTGACATTATTTGAAACCTGCTTACTCTATTTTTAACAAACAATAACGCTTCTGGATTTATGTGAAAAAGGTATAAGTAATATCGAATTGTAACTTATTTTATTTTTTTGTGATCAAACTAACAATTTTACGAGGAATAGTCAAGACATAAAAAAGTTGCAGTTTAAGTCCGTCTTTTTAAATCAATTTTTTAAGTAGGAAAATGTAGACGAATAAAAAAGTTCTGGTGCAAAATATCATAAGGGTTGATTTTTTCACCCCCTTGTATAAACATTGCAGGGTTACAAAAATTGTCAAAAAATGCCACTTTATTAGCATCAATTATCTGCTACATTTCATTCTTCTAAATTCTTCCATATTGGAGATATTAAATAAAAACAATTTTTTTCCCTCAACTTTAAGGGGCTGTAACTTGGAGGGAGAGCGATTTTGAACAAAAATTTATATCAAAGACCCCCCTTAATTTTTGCTGAAAAATCACCCTGTAAAATATTTCGCATCAATTTAGAAACACCCTGTATATAGAATGTAGAATGATTTGGACAGCAACCGCGACGCCTTTAGTTTTTATTCAAACAATAATTTAATAAAAAAATTAAAAAAATATATAATTTTCTGGTAAATTCAGGTATTTTCTTTCATAGCAGGGGGGTGCAAGCGCACCCTCTTGCACCCTGCTGCCGGCGCCCATGCAAAATCGTGTCAGTATTAGGTTTTGTTTCCGGTTTCTGTTATTAGAATGACGTCACGTCCGTTAGAATAACTTTTTTACTCCTAGTCTCGCTAAAGAAGTTTTACTTAAAAAAAAGGCATAAAAATCAGATACCTTAGTGTTGCCTTTTAATTAGAAAGAGAAAACGCAAAGCTTCCCAAAGACTTTGATAACTTCAAAAATACCTACACAAACAAATCTCTACGTATTTATTTACCTATGATGTTCCAACCTACTAATAACTTTAACATTAAAAGATTTATAGTTTAGGTATAGTATATTCCTATGCAATCCAATTAGGTGTATTCGAATGTATACAAAACGCAGTTAAAAGTCTATTAACAAAATCATTAAATTTTTCACTGCAATATGCAACGAATATCAGTTTTAATTTTTGTGTTATTTTTTTGCTGGATTATAAAATGAAAAATAATGTTAATGGTTAATCGTTCGGTTGTGCAGAATCATGAGCGAAATGTTATTTAACACCCGGTCTACTTTGTGCGCACAGGTAATTTGATCGAATATTATACTTGAAATCAAAAACCGATCACTAAAATTTTTATTTCGGTAATTTCTTTGGTAATTTGATATATAAATAATGTAGATATACATATACCTAGTAAAAATTGCTATACGTAGGTAAACTATCCTTTTGTTAGTAGGTAATATTAGCCTCTTAAATAGTATAGAAGTCTTGTTGAAACATTTTAAACTTTTCAAAAGAAACATGCTGTTTCATGACATTCTATGTTGTTTAAACATCAAAATGGGCCTTACCTCCTAAATTTAAACGGCAAGACGGATTTTAATGGTTCTTTCTGAATTCGGTTCGTGAGAGAGCCAGGGAAACTTTGTGACATCAAGCGATCATGTAATATTGAAAAACCACATTTATGCAAACAAGAAACACATCTTAACTTAAACAGAACTCGTTATTTATTTGCGGAAATGGCAATTTTGGTACTCAGGAATTTTTGGAGTCGCTGAAAGCGAATTGATATTGAAAGTGGTCTCTGCAGTAGGTACCTGGTGTCCAAGATACATACTGTTTACGTCGTCTCCTGGAATACAATTAGTAAGAATTCTATATTTGGGTGTTTTTGGGCTCGCTGAAAACGAATATATCATTAGAAGTGATCTACGGAGTACCTGGTGCCCAGGATACTTTATCTTTATCTTGTCTACTAATGGTCTCGTTATACAATTAGTTAGGATTTTTGCATTAAATTTAAAATAAATGGGTTTTATTTAAATATATTTAATAAAACTCTAAAAGATGATGTAAAGGTCGCTCTGCTAGGCACTAGATACTCCGTAGATCACTTTCGTTTTTATATACGATCATAGCGGGCCCAAGAACCTCCGAGTATTGAGTTTTAATTGTTTAATGAATTTACCGAAAACTCCAGAAGACGAGGTAAACATAGGTACCTAATCTGAGCACCAGGTACTCCTGAGATCCCATTTAACGTCATATTTGTTTTAAGTTTAAGCGAGCTCAAAACCCCCGAGTAGTAAGGTTTGACTAATTCTTTAATGATATTACCGAAAACTCCAGAAGACGATGCAAAAAGTACTCCGGAGATCACTTGCAATGTCATATTCGTTTTTAGCGAGTCTAAAAATAAGTGAGTAATTAGTTTTGACTTATTTTATAATAATATAAAAGAAAACTATAGAAGACAATGTAAACAGTAGGTATCCTGTGCACCAGCTATTCCGAAGATCAATTACAATGACATATTTATTATTCATATCTATAAAAAGCAAGTACATTAAGTTTCAAGGTTGGACCCTTGTGGCTTTTCCGAAAATACATCATATGATGTAAAGAACGAATTGTATCTAGGTACAATAAGAGTTCAAACCAAACTTTAGATTTATATTAAAGTAAAGTAATAATTATTGCATTTCTTGTAAAAAATATAATTTCAGCACCGTATGACGTTCTTCTGTACTCCAAACTTGAAATAAACTTCTTGTGATTTATATCTGTGGTATCTAAAAAACTAAAAAATCATAATTAATTTGAAATATATCGAACAAGTATATTCGAGCGAAAGACAAAACGAGTTGTAATGTTAAAAGTAAAGGTACAGGCGCAAAGTAAGAACCTGTATATAAGAATGCGTCTCTCTAATTCCCTGCCCGGGCCGGTTCTTTACAATTCCCGATAAAAATACTCCGTTATTTTTGCAAGCTGCTCTGGTCGGATTTTCTTATTTTTATTATGGTTCTCGTCTCATTCGGTTACTGACCCTAGACAACGTCTACCAGAGGGCGCTAGCTACTACCCGAACTATCGACATACGTTTACCGGCTCCAGAAGTTGGCTCCGGACTTTTCTGGATTCTCGCTTTTTTCTCACTTTTTTAGAGATGAAGATAAATGAACTCGAGCTTATTAAAACTCAATACAAAAGTGGCTTTCGCCAAATACTGATGCTAGTCTTTGCAATTTCGCATGTGAGTTTTTCTTAGCAGACGGAACAGAACCGGTCCCAGTATAGATTATAAATTATAAGCAATTATATATTATTTTTAATTATCACTATTTTAGGATACGTTAATTTACATAACAAGAGCATTAATCAAAAAGATTTTCGAATTATATTTATTATGAAAAAAAAAAAATAATATATTTTCGATATTCAGTGTTTATCGATCTTTTTATGTGTTTTTATTTACCTACCTTCATTTTGTTTAAATTTTTGTTAGTCTTTATTTTATTTTTTAAATAAATGTGTATAAAGTGCCCGTCAAAATTAGCGCATCACTTAAAAATTCATTGAAGTTTGATTACCAATATCTTCTCAAGCACTGATTTTAATGTTTTTTTTTCATTTGTAGCTTTGTTATTTGTGAATAACAGACTGCAAGGAGAATGCAAAAAAATTAAATCCACATATTATACAGGGCGTGTAAACAGTGTCAGCATTAGTCCTAATAAGAAGTGGTTTTAGTCAACGATACGTGGCTGGACATTTCAAGAATTGTTGCTCGATTTGCAGAAACTGGCTACAATCGTAGGATGAACGGACAAGGACGACCTAGGATAACAGCAAATAAAGATAATCGTTATATTTGACTTGAGGTATTGACATGGCGATTTGGAACAAACGTTCAGCTTGGAATGCAGTTGAGAGAAGTTAGGAATTTACACGTCTCGGCTAGTACTGTTCAACGAAATCAATTTAAGAGCTAGGCGACCTGTAGTTGGTTCTATTTGAACCAGAGGCCATCGTGTAGCCAAGCTATATTATGCGCAATTGCATCTCAATTGGACTGTTACTGATTGGAGTAAAGTCTTGTTTGTAGGTAAGTCCCGATTTGCTCTTTATTCTCCTGATGGTAGACAGAGGGAGTGGGGACGTCCTTGAGAATAGTATGCTTCATGCAACCTGTTAATTAAAGTTCCATTTGGTGGAGGCTCGTTGATGGTCTGGGTAGGTATAAATGCAAGGACACGGACAGAATTATATGTAATAAGAAGAGGATCTTTGACGGCTGACCGATATATTAGATAAATTTTAGAGCAGTATAAGTTTGGGACATTCTTAAATTACAGGTGAAAGGACGAGACTTCTCTCCAGCTAATTTCATAGAACATGCTTTGTTAGAGGAATGGGAAAACATCCCCGAATATGTTGTATCCACCATAATTGAGTCCATGCCCAACCGAATTAATGCTGTCAACCGTGCAATAGGAAGTGTAATCCATTATTGATTCTTTTTAACACCTTTTTTACAACTTCTAAGAAATAACATTTTTATCTAAGAAATTTGTCCTTTTCTCTTTTAAATTTTAAGGGATTAAGGTATCATTTTTCATATAGCGCATTCTTAAGTTCTATGAGATTTACTGGAGCGAGGTCTCGTCCTTTCGAATGTACCAAACATGACTATCGGGTTGAGGTCGGGACTTCTTGGGGGATGCGGCAATACCTACCTCTTGAAGGTACGCCTGGATAATAGATGCAGTGTGAGGTCTGTCATTATCGCGCACTAATAAAAAATTTTAATTTTAATGTCAAAAATATGTAAATTTGTTTATTTAAGAGTTAAATTTAAGTTGTTTTGTCAAATTGAAAAAATTATATACTAGACGAGAAAAATTAAGTTTCTTCTGCTGAATTGTGTGTAAACTCATTTTGGATTACATTTCTTGGGTGTATTGATGAGCTGTTTATTTATTTAATAATAAAAAAAACACAGTCAAAAACAAAAATAAACGATAACTGGTCTTCGAACCATTACACGTTTCTCTATAGACCAGGCAATAAAATACTAAAATCGACTCTACCACCCAGATTAAAACAGCAAGACGAATTTTAATGATTCTTTTTGCATTCGAGTGTGACCCTATGCGATCATGTAATATTGGAAAACTGGATTTGTGCGTACAAAAACGCATTTTTTAAGTGCATTTCAAACATAACTCGTGATTTATTGTCGTTCAATTTTGTTATTCGGAGATTTTTGGGGTCACTGAAAACGAATTGACATTAAAAGTGATCTCCGGAGTACCTACCTGGTGTCCAGGATACCTACTATTTACGTCGTCTCCTTGAGTTTTCGGTAATATCGTGATATTCCATACTTGGACATTAAAATTCATCTACGGAGTATCTGGTGCCCAGAATATTTAGGTACCGTTTACCTTGTCTTCCAGAGTTTTTGGTAATATCGTTATATAGTCAAAAAACTAATTATTCGAGATTTTTTCAGTACATTTAAAAACAATGGGTTTTGTTATTAATATATTCGATGAAACTCTAGGAAGTGACGTGAAGGTTGTTGTACTGAGCACTAGATACTCCGTAGATCGCTTACGATATTATATACGTGCGCAACGATGAGCCCTAGTATTGAGTTTTGACTAATTGTTTAACCATATTACCAAAAATTTTAGAAGAAGAGGTAAACAGTAAGAATCCTGAGCTCCAGGTAGGTACTCAGGAGATCACTTCCAATTTCATATTCGTTTTTAGCGGGCCCAAAAATAACCAAATATTGAGTTTTGACTAATTTTGTAACGATAGTACCGAAAACTCCAGGATGCGATGTAAACAGAAGGTATCCTGGGCACCAGGCACCCCCGTAGATTACTTTCAATGACATATTCGTTTTTAGCGACACCAGAAACCGGTAACAAAATTGAACTCATTTTCTCCAAAAAATAACGATATCTGTTTTAAAAATGCATTTTTTGTATACCTACACAGATACAATTTTCTAATATTACATGATCGCGTAAGGTCACAAAGTTTCCTGATGCTTTCACAAATTGAATGCAAAAAGAATCATTAAAATCCGTTTTGCCTTTTAAATTTTGAAGTTTCAGTGCTTCAGTGCTACTGACAATACAAACCAACTAAATCAAACAGAACATTTTTGATAGAGTTATTAATTCGTTATTAATCAGACACAATTAAATATTATTGCGTTTTTTTAGTAAGCGGTTTTTTATAACAATTCATGTAAATAGAACATTTTTCAGTTATTATAATATATTTTTTATTGTAATTTTATATAAACTAATGTAATTTATTTGTTAGTGCAGTTCGCGGTCATATTTTAAAAAGTTAAAACACATAAATTCTTTCGTTTTAATTATTCAAACAGTTCAATTTTAAATGCACGCAACTTGAAAAATATAATTACTTGACTGTGAAATTTTATTCCCCAATCATGCAACTTCACAAAATTAAATTAGCATAGAATAGTACGGAAATTTTTCTTCTGATTAAATTGATAACACTTTTATGCTCTTAAGTTTTTTTAAAGTTAATGTTTTTAATATTATGTAACATTAAATATATGTACATTTATAAAAAAATTAACAGTTTATTTTGGTTTTTAAATATGTAAAGTAGGTACCTACATCAAAGTTAATATGAAGGCATATTGTTTTTTTTTCAAATATCTAGGTATATTTACAGTTATTTAATACGAATTAAAATTTTGGTGGAGGAGCCTGGAAATTAAAATAGACGTACTTCTATCATGTTAAATTGTATTGTTTATAACACACACATATTTATTTGTCCGCTCCTGAAAGTAATGCGTTTTCTAGTGGAAAAAGTGGAAAAACATAAGTGTATTTTATATCAATCGATGTGAAAAATAGTGACAAATACAATGCAGTAAGTCAAAATTACTTTAATCCATTAATTATAGAAGAAAACCCGAAGAAAATCCAAAATAGCAGATCAGTTCATTCAAATTTAAGGCAAAAACTGGTTTTAACACTAATCCCTGATAGCAAAAATAAATAAATATTAATACCAATATTTCAGAGACGTACACCTGACTATTATGAATCAAAACAGAACACTTGATGATCTTTTTCAGTTGTTGCAACAAACTAATCAGAATATAACAAATAAAATTGATAATTTAAATTTAGAATTCAAAAACTTTTCTACCGGTTTTGGTAATAAATTAACTGAACTGGAAAATAAGATAGTTGAATTAGACTTTGAAAACCAAAATTTGAAAACAAAATTTGAAAAAGCTAAAAGGAAATTGAAACAACAAAATGTAATTTTCTACGGTTTATGCGAAAAACAAAACGAGACAACACAAGAGTTATTAACAGCTGCAACTACCGTAATTAGAGATCATCTAAAAGTAAATATTGAATGCTTTGACATCATAAATATATATCGAATAGGGAAAAAAAATAAAAATATTAGGCCTGTACTAGTTAAGTTTCACTCACATCTAAAACGCTCAGAGATCTTAAAAAATGGCAAACTTCTAAAAAATCTTGGAATATACATGTCTGAAGATTTGATTCAATCGGATCTAGAAGAGAGGAAGATACTCGTTCGTCGCATGAAAAAAGCAAAAATTGAAAAGAAACGGGCTCTAATCAGGGGGAGAAAGCTTATAATAGAAGGAAAGGAATATACTGCAGAAGACAATCTTTCCCATATATCATCCAGGGAAAGTGACAGTGCACCTCAAACACCAGTTCAAGACAAAAGTGATGCGCAAGAATTAGTTTTCTCAATAAGTGATACTGTGGCAAACGTTATAGCGGATAAAGGAAAAGAAAAAAAAACACGACATTAAGGAACAAAACAAAGAACAGAACAAACGATATCACACTCGGCTTGGATCGGCACCGGGGCCACCTACAAGTAAAAAAACAATTTAATTTTATTTATGTTTTTAAATGTTTTAAATTTTTAGGATATTTTTTTTGTAAGTAGATTTTTTTTATCATAAAATCTTAATATTAATAAAATTTTTCTGAGATATAAGACATTTTCCCCTTGCATATTTAGTATTTTAAACGAGATTTTCCTTTTCAGTATGGATCAATATATTAAAGATTTCAAAATAGAATCGATAGAAACCTACAGTTTTGGAATCAGAAATTGAATGTAAAAAAATTATAGAAATAAATAAAAATAATAATAACTTTAAAATAATCCATAATAATATAAGAAGTATAAACAAAAACTTAGACGAATATAAAATATTTTTAGATAACCTCAATGAGGAACTTGATTGTATAGTCTTTACAGAACATGGAAAATTCCAGATTGTAGCATATTCTCCCTACCGGGATTTAACCTGATATATAATGAAGGAAATAACAACCAAAATGACGGGGTTATAATTTATATAAATAACAAATATGATTATGAATTTGAAATAGTTAAAATAAATAATATGAATTTTTTAAAAACTAAAATAAGCACCTTAACAAATAATATCACCATAACCGCAACTTATAGATCACCTGCAACACAAATTCCTGAATTTAATCAAATACTACAAAATTATTTTGAAAATAATCAAACTGACACAGATGATTATTATTTATTTTTAGGCGATATAAATATCGATATTTTAGAACCAGATGAAAATGGATTGGAATATTTAAACATTTTAAGCGAATACGGTTACGTATCTACAATTAATAAACCTACTAGAAAGCCTTGACCATATATTTTTAAAATCTAAATTTTATATCAATGATATGGTTATTCCAATAATAGTTAAAAGTTCCGTAACTGACCATTTCTCAACTTTATTACAGATTGTTATCGATAAAACTAAAAGTCTTAGAACTAGAAACAAAACAAAAAAATTCTTAAATTCTAAAAAATTATTAGAAAATACGGCTAAAGTCAATTGGCACTCTATCTTTGCATAATCGGATCCAAACAGAGCAATGAATAATTTTCTAACAATATTAGCAGAATCAATTATTAATTCATTAGAAATTAAAAAATGCTTAAGGAAAACCACAAAACTAACACCATGGCTCACAAACGGAGTATTGAAATCAATAAATAAAAAAAATGAATTATTTAAAAAAAACATTAAAATATCCTAATAACATCGAAATCAGAAATGAATACATTACATATAAAAACAAACTAACAAACATTTTAAAGAAAACTAAAGCTAACTATTATAAATCCCAGATAGATAATAGCGTGAATAGCTCGAAACATCTTTGGGAGGTAGTAAAAACAATAACTAAATCGAATAATAAATCAAACAAAATATTTGCTTTAAAGAACTCAAGTAATGAAGAAATTACGACTACCTTGGAAATAGCCAATTTTGTTTTAATCTTATTTACTTTTACGACTACCTTGGAAATAGCCAATGAATTTAATGAACAATTTAGTAATATGGGAAAGAAATTGGCTGAACAAATAATAGTAGATCCTGAATTCAAGCATAATAAGTTTAGACTGCCAAATACTATGATTTTATCTCCAACAACTCCAATCGAAATAAATAACATTATTAATAACCTCAAAAATAAAAAATCAACTGGAATTGATCAAATTCAAACAGAAACTTTAAAAACATTAGCTCACTTTCTTACTGAACCTCTAAGTTATATCGCAAATCTTTGTTTTACGAGTGGTATTTGGCCTGAATCATTTAAAAAAACTATTGTAGTACCTATCTACAAAAGAGGAGATAAAACCATAGCTACCAATTATCGTCCTATATCTCTCATTACTGTCCTGTCAAAAGTATTTGAAAAACTACTAAAAGTTTGTATGATGAAATTTATAAATAAATATAATCTGATTTCGACAAAACAATATGGCTTCAAAGAAAAATCCTCAACTGAAGATGCAGTTTTAGCATTAACTGGAAAAATACATGATGCTTTGGAAAAGGGAAATGTTTATGTGTATTTATCGACCTTACCAAGGCATTTGACACGGTAAGTCATCTGAGGTTATTAGAGTCCCTAGAAGAAATAGGCTTCAGAGGAGAGTGCTTGAAGCTTCTAGAGAGTTATTTAAGCGATAGGACCCAAGTAGTTAAAATTGAAGACGCAATAAGTCAAGAAAATGGTATCACTTATGGTGTACCTCAAGGAACTGTCTTGGGTCCAATCCTCTTTAACCTCTACATTAACAATATTTTCTCTCTAAACACCACTGGTCAAATTTTGGGTTATGCCGATGACACTGCAGTATTTTATGAGGCGAAAAATTGGACAGAATTAAAGTCTAATGGTGTAATTATAGATTCCCACCTCAGATGGGACAAACACATAACTTACGTTATAAGTAAACTTCGAACAATTTTATATAAATTTAAATATTTAAAAAAATACCTTCCAAAAAAGACTATGAAAACATTATTTTCTTCTTTAGTAGAGAGCCATCTCCGATACTGTATCGTAGTGTGGGGAGGTGCACTACGTGTACATATAAATCCACTTCAAATCCTTCAAAAAAGGTTTTTAAAATTAATAATGTCTAAAGGTCATAGATATCCGTCTGATCTACTATATTTAGAAAGCCAAATTATGGATTTGAGACAGTTATTTTTTTTAGCAGTTATTATTAAATTTCACTTTTCGGCAAACAAACTTACTTCCCTACATGCTTACCCTACCAGAAATGCAAATCAAACAATCCCACCAAAAGTAACAAAATCCTTAACCCAAAGATCATATTTATATATATCTAATAAGATTTATAACTATGTTCCAGGTGATCTAAAAGCCATAAAAAATAAATATACTTTTAAAAATAAGTTAAAAATTTATATATTGCAGACTGAGAGGAAACTATTTTCAAATATAATGGAAAATTAAAAATAAATAAAAAATATATTTTGCATTTGAAATTCTATAAAACAATATTAATAAAACTAACCCGTAACACATACCTAAATTAATATATTGATCCAAAATATTTAAAATATTTAAAAAATATTTAAAAAATTAAAAAATAAAACTAAAAATAATAAAAAAAAATATATAAAAAACTTTATAGTATATAGTATATAATTTTTGTATAGTGTAGTATAGTATTAATTTTTGTCGAAACAAGTATATTAAGTACTTATCGACTACTACTTTATTTATCAAAATGTCTATTATTTTAAATATTGTATTTTCTTACTAATTTCTATAATAAAGTTCTTTATTATTATTATTATGTAAACTGTAATGAATTTATATTTTTACTAGCGGACCCGGCGAACTTCGCACCGCCTAACACAATTTTTTTTTGAAGTTATACTTCTATTCGGACACTCTGTGGAATGAATTAGTGTGTAGCTAAATGGAAAAAATCATTACATATGTAATGGTGTGAGTAAGAGAGAGACAGAATCACATATAAGGTATATTGTTCGGTAAAAACAAAGATGAAATATTAACTACATGTTATTAGTCATCACTATAAGTCCTTTGAATACCGTTTAAACATTCATTGCATTGAAAAGAGATAGATACCTATACAACAAACAGTCTGAGCTATTGTTATTGTATTACATTGACGTATCGCATTATGTTTGACATATTATTTTATAATTCTGTCCAGTACATACATACCTATTAAGTTTAGTGTTTTATATTAATAATAATATTCAGTAATGAGTATTGTATTGTAGTCTAAAATACCGTCACATGGTTGCATTATATCCTTCACTATGCTTTTAAGTCGAAGACATGCGTGTTAGTTAAAACCTGTTCCTGCAAAGTTACTGAAAAGTGCAGTCCAAAGTGCGTTAAAATTTTGTAAAAGTGTGTACCTACCTATATGTTGTTAGAAAATGTTTTGCATTGTTTTCTAGTGTTTTAAAATCTGTAATAGCCCACGGTAAGCAAATCGGGTTTTGTAAACACTTTTTTTGTACATTGATCGTTTTACTGTTTGGTATTCGTGTTTGAAGTAAGGATACACATCAACTGGTCTTATTTTTCTTCTTATTTATTTAATTAATTGAATACAGTTAATTTTAAAAAAAAATTATTTCTACTTGCCTGTGTTTGTAGTTATTAAGTTTTATTAGTTAACAGTGCATAGAAGTATAACTTCTGCCGGCAGTCCCACTGACTGCCACACCCCTTTTTTTATTTTTACGATTAATTTTTTGTATTTTTTATCATATTTTCCCGTTAGTAACCAGTTTTTACGATTATTTATAGTATTTTGTAATTTATCGGTTAGGTATATTATATATTAACTGCGCCACATGACGGTGGCGTCATAGTTCTTAGGTAAGTAAGTTTTGCTCTTTTGAATATATGAGATATCAACTGCGCCACCTTACGGTGGCGTCATAGTACTTAGTTATGTAGGAATTACAGGTGTAAATTTATAACATCTCAACCGCGCCACCTTAGGGTAGCATCATAATGATTAATTTCGTAATAAACGCGTCCGATCGCTGCAAAATTCAAAGTGCAATATGGAAAATCGCGGCCTCCGACGCCCTAGTTATAGGCACGCTGCCGCCGCCCCGGCCGGCCAGTACCACCGCAAGCGCTGCGTCCCGCAATTTTAAATCTATAATATCTTCGAAAATATTCATTTAAATCTTGTGTTGTACAGGACTATATAGATCTATATTAAATCAACAATGTACAAATAATTCGTACATTATTTTGATAAATCTCGTAGGGTTCAGCCTGCGTTTGCAATGTAAGCGAAAAAAAATTGATAATTAACGACATCACATTAGAAACCTCAAAAATAACAGTATTTCTCCACTATTTAGTGGATTATACATATAAACCTTCCTCTTGAATCACTCTATCTATTAAAAAAAACCGTATCAAAATCCGTTGCGTAGTTTTAAAGATTTAAGCATACAAAGGGAAATAGGGACAGAAAATACTATGTATTGATTCATAATTTTTTTAAAAATATGCGATTTTTTAGTCTACTAAAAAGTGGGGACGTCGACATTTTTTCATTTGTGCTTATGTTGTAAGCAACTAGTAACTGTTATAATTGTCAAACTTATTTATCCTCCAGATTAATATTACTTTATTTATATTTTTGATTAAAAATTAAATTTACATCCAACAGGACTCGAACCCGCGGTTTCTATCTATAGCCGTTAGAGCCTTTAACCATTCGGTCACAGATGCCCACACTATTCCCACTTAAGCACATCTATGAGAGAGATTATCTATTTGTCAAATTGAAAATTGAACATCACTTTATTTATGACCTGAGAGAAGGTTTAAACGGTAAGAAACATAAATGATAAGGAACGAAAAATACTAAAAATGACAATTTAATTTTCTAATACGCATTTAGTATTCAGTTCTATGACTTCCTATTAGAGGGCAAGTTTTTTATACCATCTATTCTACCAAATTTAGGTTTGGAGACACTTGTATTTCGATTTATAAATAATACAGTAAGAAAGATTATTTGTATGTATCGTGGTCCTGAATAAAATAATTAAAATATGAAAAAAAATTGTAATAAAAAATTAAGAAAGTTACAAAAAATGATTAAAATCGTAAAAACCTAATGAAAATATGAGAGAAAATAAAAAAAATGAAAATGCTGTAAAAAAACATTAAAGAAGCAAAAAGAAACGATAAATTTAAAAGCGAAAAAAAAACGAAACTTGAAGAAAATGGAACATACGGAATTATAAACAAAAAAAAAAGAAAAGATCAAAAAACTACGAGAAAAAAAAACGTTTATAGTCTATTTGTTTTTAGTTGGCAGCACAGAGAATTCATTATAAATGCAAATCCTTCAAAGCCCAAGCAAGGATGGTTTATGAAAAATAACTAAAAGTAGTAGACATTTCTATTGAAACAAAGTTATAGTTGTTATTTTACAAAGATTCCACCCTGTAATTAGGGATTAACTAACCCAAACACAATAGAAACCCTAGATAATATTGTCACAACAGGTAGCTGAATAGATCTCATGACCGTAGAACCGAAGTTTTTTTAAAGCATAATTCAAATAAAAATAAAAATTAAAAAATATGCTACATATTAAAAAGTAAGAATTAAATATAAATTAATGCAACAAGCACTTACTCCTTTAGTTGTCGGCTTCCATTTCGTCGTATTCATCCGACGATGAGTCAGATTCGTTGCCTGGTCCGATAGGAATTACAATGTGTTCGAACAGTTCTTCAATATTGATATCAACACTCCACAATCGTTCTTCTTCCTTCTTCACATGGCTTATGGCATTGGTCCAATTTTCCCGTGTTACGTTTCCAAAAGAATTTATCAAAAGTTGTCTAACGTCATTCAATTTAAAAGTTGTATTTTTTCTTGCCACCTTTCTTGGCAAACGTAATACATTCCTTTTTCCTTCGCCATTTCGTCAATTACATATCTTTTATATTGTAATTTGTGGCGCTTTGCAATTTGCAGTAATCCGTTTTCAGCATGGTGTAGTCAACAGAAATATTCTTGCTCTGGAGCCACTCTTTAATACATATCTCCTTTTTTCCATGACGTCGTTGGTAACTTTTCTACCAGTTCTGAATGATAACTGGCGTTATCTAAGACAACCACTGCAGCACTTGGCAAAAAGTCCAATGGGAGAAATAATCTTCAAAAACATCAGAGGTCATTTCCTCGTGATAATCTTTGGTTGACTTTGATACAAAGTCTAATAACCCATTTTCTACAAAACCATGTTCACTGCAAATGTGTGCGATTATTAGTCTGCGACCTTTTCCTCGAGGAGCATTTAATCCTGTTGAATATCCCTCCAAAAATGCCTGACGGGAATTTGAAATATTGGTGTCCATCCGTGCTTTAGAAACAGTGTGTCCTTCATTCAACCATGTTTCATCTAAATACAAGATAGTTCTTTCCTCGCTCCGAAACTTTTTAATACTTCTTAAGTATTGTCTTCTCCAGCAAATAATTTCTTCTGTCTTATTCCAAATTTTTTGTTTTTTATGCGACTCATACTTTGGGAATCGTATCTACTTCTGCTATAACAGTCATTACTCTGTCCAAAGTCGGAATCTCTTTATTTAAGTACAAAGAATGGACTTGTCTTCTAATGATATCTCTATTAAAGTTATTGACCATAATGGACTTTTTTCCTACGTGTTTTTTTGGTTCACTACTATTTCCCTGTTTTCTCTCACTTAAAAATCGATAGATATCTACTTCGTTCACTAACACCGGTCATATTGGAGCACCTAGTCACCACATCACGTACAGTTGCTGATGCATCTTGATGTATTAGTGCATCATGAACATTTAAAACAATAGATTTTTCTCTTTGAGAAAACGCACTTTGTTTTAAATGAGTCACTTGTACTGGAACAAAACTCGAACTTGACGCTATTTTCACTACTTATATTCTTATGTATTAGGATATAAACAAATCCTGAATTTATAGACTAATAACGTACCTGTTTTTGCAATTATGCTTACACCTTAATCCCTTAACACCCCTAACGACCACAATTATTCTCGTTAAAATCGAAAAACAAAATATTCTAAATATCGTATTATGACTACTTATTCCTTACCTAAGAAGATTAAAATATAATGATTAAAAGAAATTTCTTAATACGTGCGCTACTGATTTAGGGTCTTGTTTACAACATTTTACGATTTACTGACATTTCTTAGCTGCCAGCTTCAAACAAATAGACTTTATAAAATTTTAAAAAATTAACAAAAAGAATTAAAAATTGGTAACAAGCAAGAAACTAACGTGAAATGGAAAAGCATAGAAAAAATCGATAAAGAAAGAAAGAAAAAGGAAAATCCAAAAAAATATCACAAAAATTAGAAAAAAAAATACTTGTAGTCTAGTCGAGAAGTTGATTTCCTGCGAAAAATAATTACCAGTCTCCTAAAAATATGGGTGACTAGCTTTTGCCCGCGACTTCGTCTGCGTGTAATTCGAATAAAAGCAAGGTCTTTATGTATCAATAACTGGTGCCCGCGACTTCGTGTGCGCAGTATTAGTATTTCGAGTAGCTTATATTAGCGTGAAAAGAACTAACATTATGACATTAAAATTATAACATACATAATTTTTGGGTCGTATTTGAAAAATATAACAGTCTGACAATATTGAGATGTTACATTCGCACTGTAATAACGTAACAATATTGTCAACATAAGAAATACAGTAATTTTTTCAGACTTAAATGACATTTATCGTTATATTTTGGACAATTCACACAATATCTTTATAAATTATAGCCTATATGTTATTCTGATCTATAAGCTACATTACTGTAAAGTTTCATTAAAATCCGTTTAGTAGTTTTTGCGTGAAAGAGGAACAAACATCCATCCATACATCCATACATCCATCCAAACAAACTTTCGCCTATATAATATTAGTAGGATAGCTCAAACGATCCAGAATGGCATTTAGAGAAAGACCATTTTTCGACTTTTTTCTGGAGATAAAAATTGTTAATTAACAATTGAATAACTTTTTAAAAAATGATGATACAACAATTTTTATCGCGTGGCCATTTTCTTTGAAGTGTTTAGATGACACCTGAATTTTTTCTAATTTTTAAATTACTATTTAGTTGCATAAAAAAATTATTGAAAAGTTGCGGTCAATACAGAGGCGACGCGCGCATGCCAAAATTGCCGCGCGGAAGCCGATTTTCAACGTTAAATTAAAATTATAAATATTGGTGCTACAATTCCGGGAATCCAGAACATCCCAGCTGAAATTTTCTGCTCTTTCAGAAACGTTTATAATATTTCAGCTACCACTTATACTTTTTAAGATATTAACAAAAACCGAAATGCCTATTTTCATCTTTCAGTTTTTTGTTAATAACAATTGTAATTTTTATCTCCAGAAAAAAATCGAAAAATGGTCTTTCTCTAAATGCCATTCTGGATCGTTTAAGCTATCACCCATATTTTTAAGAGACTGGTAATTATTTTTCGCAGGAAATCAACTTCTCGACTAGACTATTGGTTGAAAAAACACCCGTTGAATTTTGATTGGTAAATAATGAGGTTAAAAATCTTATTTGGATTTGTCTTCGTCTGGAATGTTGCAAAAACAAAAAATGGCGAAAAAAAAAAATTAAAAACAGGAAAAACTAGCAAAACAGAGAAAAAAGTAAAATGAAAAAATAAGAAAAAACAAGAACAAAAGATCTCAAAATGTATTAAAATAAAAACAAATAAGGTTTAAAACCGATTAAAGGAAATAATCGAAAAAAAAATGGATAAAAAATTGGTAACAAAAGTGAAACTAAAGTGAAATAATCAAACAAATTAAAAAAGAAAGGAAGAAAAAAAAATAATCCGAGAAAATATAAAAAAAAATAACGAAAAATATGGAAAATCGAAAACAACTGAAAAAAAAAGAAAAAAACTGAAAAATCACAAAATAGTTAAAATTTGGAAAAAAACTGAAAATATGATTAAATCAACAAAAACAAAGAAAAACGTGAAAAGAAAATCATTGATGGATAGGCGGTACTGAGAGCTAGGCATCCGTGGCTGAATGGTTAAAGGCGCGATTGGCTATAAATGTATGTATGTATGTTGTTAGGGGTAACAGATTCACCTGCGACCTATAAGATCTATTGAGTCCCCCTTTTCTTGCTATATTTCTGATGATTCCTCAGACATATAGCAGCTCTTCTAGTCCTATCTTCCTTAGAAAGTTTAGGATATCATTGGCTATAAATGTAGATGATATTTGTTTAAACTTCTCCCTAATGTCATTTCTTATTTGTCTAACATATATATTTAAAAATCGAATGGGATCAAATAATCTATATATATAAAAAAGAATGTGTTTTTATGTACGAAATCGATGAACTCAAAAACTACTGGACCGATTATTATGAAAATTGGTATATATATATGTATTTTTCCACGGAGAAGGTTTATATGATATGCTCATTGATGCCACTCGCCACCAAGTGGCGCTGCAAAGTAGCAACTTCTGCCCCGTTTAACCGATTGTCATGAAAATTGGTATGTATATGTATTTTTTCACGGAGAAAACGAATATGCTATGCTCATTGATGCCACTCGCCACCAGGTGGCGCTGCAGAGTAGCAACTTCTGCCCCGTTCAACCGATTGTCATGAAAATTGGTATGTATATGTATTTTGCACGGAGAAGGTTTATATGTTATGCTCATTGATGCCACTCGCCACCAGGTGGCGCTGTAGAGTAGCAACTTCTATCCCGTTCAACCGATTGTCATGAAAATTGGTATGTATATGTATTTTTCCAAGGAGAAGGTTTGCATAATATGCTCATTGATGCCACTCGCCACCGGGTGCCGCTGCAGAGTAGCAACTTCTGCCCCGTTCAATCAATTGTCATGAAAATTGGTATGTATATGTATTTTTCCACGAAGAAGGTTTGAGGTGGCGCTGCAGAGTAACAACTTCTGCACTGTTCAACCGATTGTCGTGAAAATCAGTAGGATGCTGTATTTTTAATGGTTAATATGAATATGATATTCGTATTAATGGAAGTTACCACCAGATAGCGCTTCCATTAAACGAGCAACTACTACTTATTTGATTACTTTAATCACGCCACTGTTACGCAGTTAATATTACATATATTTAAACGAGCAATCCTTACTTAAGTATTGTGACGCCACCGGAAGGTGGCGCAGTTAATATCATTTATATTTAAACGAGAAATTCTTACTAAATTAAGTATTGTTATGCATCTAATATATTTTATCGATAAACTACAAAATATAACGAAAAAAAAATAGTATAAACCTGATAACTAACGAGAAAATATGATGAAAACGATAAAATCAAAATAAATTTAAAAAAACGAAAAATGGAAGATTGACATAAATGATTTGCGGTACGAAGTCCGCCGGGTCAGCTAGTTAATTTTCTAAAAATAGTATGTATGAACACAATTGAATCATTTTTCTCTCGAGAATAATAAAGTACTTTCTGCCCCGGTATGTAATGTACTATTATCTAAGAACATGATCATGATAGGTAAATTATTGTCTTCATATTTTTATCCGAATTTGTTATAAAACAGTCAATTGAAAGTCAGTTTTAATTGAAATTTATATTTACATCATTTATTTTGATAGTGATTTGTAAATGTCTTAATTTAAATAATATTTATATTCAATTTCTCGTATTTATTTATTCGTTCCATAATACTTTTCCGGTTCCGTTCGATTTTTCCTGCAAGATTTATTGTAAATAATAATTTAATGTGAGAAAGATAAGCAATTCTTTCCCATACTATTTTTCATATTGACAAATGTGTCTTGGTTGCCACTTAATAAGCACTTACTTATTTGTTCACTATTATGTGTATCTATCTGTATTTATTTCCTGTTTCCTACAAAAACAAATTAAAGAGCGCTTCGTTCGCACCTGCAAAATAAATGTCTTCAGTCACTGGAAATCCTTCAGTTATCGATGCGCGTATTTACTTTATAAATTTAATATTTTAATTACAGTTATATCGAGTAAATTCTAAAATTGGAACAAATTTTGTCGATAGAATTGAAACTAAAATATCTAACAACGGTTTAGGTGACTAAACTGTTACCTATCCTATTTTTATTAATCCATATGACAAAACTGTGCGAAAATTATCAAAATTTCAGAATTCATTAATTTAAGTTCGATATGACCATCTTTTGCTTTGACTATGGCTTTTAAACCACCAATAAACGAATTGCATGATGCCCGAATTTGATCTTAGTAGTATTTTAAGCCATTCACGTAAACTTTCTTCGGGGCAACTATTTTGAATTTTGTTTTAGTTCATACTGTCCTCTTTAAAATGAACCAGATAAAAAAGTCTATCAGATTTACAAAAGACAAATTCAAAATTCAATGCATCGACGAAATGAAGTTTGCAACAATATTTTCTAACAATTCTTGGTTAATTTTAGCTTTATGTGACGGTACAAAATGTTTTTAAAACGTCCATGATCTATGACGGAAGTGTTTGCCCACAACTCTCAAGCAGCTTCGTATTTAGGTATTTACTTTGACGATTAAAGAGCGTCTATCTGCTCTTCACAAGATTACTTGAAATGGCAGTTTATTCGGGTGGCTGGCCATTGGTTCAAATTCTCGTAGTTGTCTTTATCAGAAAACACAATGTAGGGAAATTTGCCCCGTTCATCTAAACATAAAGACAAATTCCTACAACTGGTATATTTGGCCAATATTTGTTAATTGCCAATACTTGCACATTTGTCACTGGCGTTTTCCCGTAGTCTGTCGGTAAAATCGCGACAAGCCAAAAGGATTACCAGTATGACAAGTTTAGACTGGTCTATACTTCTGTTAGCATTCACACGATGCATTCAAACATTGCTCTTTTAATTCGCTACTACTATTTATTCCGTAGTTGGGTACGTTCTGCTAGAGAAGCCGCAGTGATACTTTTAGGACGACTGCTACCCTTCGTAGCTACACTAGCTACTGATGTATTTGTTTGCTGGTACAATAGTTTTGTACACGTTGTGTGAATGCTTTACTTGATAATGGAAAAAATATATTGTTCGACTAGCCAAGTACCCAAGTATTGGTGACGTTGTAAATACACCACTCGTGAGAATCCAGCTTAACACTTTCTCTTTTGTATGTAAAAATTATAAAATGTGCCAAAATAATCACGACGGTTGCGTCACCATGATGGCGATACTGTCGGAAAACGGTGAAACGTCGTGTATCTTTGGCAAGTGATCCAATCGCATCCATGTCTATATAGAATTCGCAGGCTGTTACTGGTATGAGCTTTCAGGGCGTAGTGTTGGTGATGGTCAGGATTGGTGATGTCATAGGTCTTCGTAGGAGGTCTGATGTTAGTGGAACAGACACTACACACTTAGCAAGCTTCTGGGTGTCCGTGGAAGTAGTGTCACGGGTCCCAGTGAAGAAGTGCTTCAGAATAATTGGATAAGGATTGTGACTTTCGTGTCAAGATTTTCTTGTAATATTCTTGGAGATTATGAGCGCCATAGACAGACGGCTCAATATCTCCGCAGAGGATAATAGTTTTAACTGCTGTAGACGGCGGATTGGTGAGCACGTACATGCCTGGTGTATTTTAACTACGGCAGTAGAGAAGGACCCACTGTAGGACACTTTTTGACCTTTGAACCTGTGACGTCATCTGACAGCTTTAGCGTCAAAAAAATGTTATTTTATCGTTTCTAAATTCATGAACGTCACAGTTTCAAATGTGAAACGACAAAATAGCTCTAAAATTTGTCGCAATAACGGTTTAATAAATTGGTAAGAAGAAATTTTCGATTTACATGTATTTCTTATGAAAAAATTTGGTTTCAAAGTGACAAATTTTAGCGCTATTTTGACGTTTTGTCGTTTCACATTTGAAACTGTGACGTTCATGAATTTAGAAACGATAAAATAACATTTTCTTCATACTTCGGTCGAAAGTACGTTCTTTCGTCCCTAATTGCAGGGAAGAAAGTTTAACATTTACTCCCTGTTTACGGCGGGAGGAAAAATTTCTCATGCGTAGTTACACTTGTAACTAGGGACTGTTTATTCTCGTGTCATTTCTATTTCTATCTATAACCTTAAAAATAATCATCAATGACAAAACTTGACTCTTCGAATGTATTGGATGCCTGTCCCACGACCAGCTGCACTCGCTTCGCTCGTTCCGCAAGTACTTTCGACCGAGGTATGAAGAAAAATAGTATACACTACACGGGCCAAAAGTTGAAATCTAGGTCCTGCGCGTCATGTTGCCCTCGGCTTTTCGCCTCGGGAATCATGACGCGCAGGGCCGAAAATTCAACTTTCGTCCCTTGTAGCGTAATATACTATTTTTTGACGCTAAAGCTGTCAGATGACGTCACAGGTTCAAAGGTCAAAAAGTGTCCTACAGTGGGTCCTTCTCTACTTACGGCTACTTGATATCGTACGGTACGTGGTCGATTAAGACAAGTAAGCGATGTCCTCTCGTAAATTAATTTGAATCTAGGCTGGCGATGTTCTTGTTTGTTGAGTTGAAACCATAATGCCGTAAAATAATATATTTGATTATATAAAATCTATTTATATTAACTGTAAATTAATTTAGATATGCCCTTTCTATAATATTACAACAAATCGTAGAATTAACACTTGACATAATTAGTATATCAGTTTCCACTATCAGTATTTCTAAATATAGCAATTAAATGAAGTATGATTAGATATTGCAGAAATTTGAAGTTGAGCCGCTAAGCCTTCTACGTTAATCGATAAAGCTCATAATTTGCACTCAACCGCAAGTCTGATTAATTTTGTAAGCACATAATTTTGAAACTTTAGAAGACTCGAAATTATTTTCCTGTTTTCAATTCAGAACATAGACCTGGATCTTTATTTATTTACTCAATAGTTACTTAAAAAATATATTTCTTAAGTACAAGGAATGTTGAAAGATAAGTAATATGAAACCACCATTTTATCCTCAATCTGCTGCTATAAAAGTTGTATGGAACCATTGCCAAAAATATCTATCTGTTGAATCAGGAAACTAACACATCTTTTCAAAAATTTGTCTTCAAACTGGAGTTAGAAAAAAACAGAACCAAGAAAAAACTGAATTAAACTATAGATAGGTAACTCTTTGAAGAGTACCAAAAGGAAAGTTTTAAATCATTAAAATTTGATATTGCAGTTCTGATCATCTATGCGTTTAAAGACAATCACGAGCAATTTGACATATTTTGAAATAAGGGCCGTTTTTTAGGATGTTGCTTAATCTTTTGATAAAGTATGGCATAAGAGCCTCATTTATAAACTAAAGGGAGTATTACCAAAACAATTCACTCAATTATTAGAATTTTATATCCTACATAGATAATTCAGAGTCAAGCAAAACGAGGCCTATTCTGGGCTAGAAGAGATCAAAGCGAGGCATCTTAGTTGATGATCAGGCGATGTTTTTCTTTGGTGAATACCATGAGAACCTGCAAGAAAACTCCAGATTTCAGTAAATAAAATCAATCATTTGACAAAAAAATGGTGAATTATACTGAATACATGGGATTACATTAAAGAGACTGCGTTGGAAAATCTTTATTAAAAAAAGATGAATTCAAAATAAAATTTAGAAAGATGTACTGGATGCTTGGAAGAAATTCAAAACTATTTTAGACAACAAACTACTGATTTATAAGCAGATACTAAAAGACCAGTATGGACATAAGGCGCCAGTAAAAACAACATTGATTTCAAAGATTTCAAGATAGAGTACCAAAGAGCAGCTCAATGGTACGTATAAACAGCTGCATCCACCGAGATCTGAAGCAGGAAACAGTGGAAAAAATAATAGCAAAATGTTCCAGCAGACATTAAGGACGTCTACTAAAACATGTGAATATCGAAGCCATCCAACTCCTTGATATAGCACAGATATAGAAAGAAGGCTCAAGAGGACTAAACCTTTCGAGCTAGTGAAGTGAAAAAACGTAAATATAAAAGCAGTGCATTGTGCGAGCTTAATAAACCTGTGTAAAGTGTAAAGAATAGAACTGCTAATTGATCATTCCGGATCAGACTGTAGTACAAAGCACCCTCAGTTTGTTGGTGTTTAAAAAATATACGAATAAAAAAAAAGAAGTTGATAAATTATCCGTAATACTCTTGTGAATTTTTATTGGTTTCTGTTAAATTATTAATGATGGGCGAGTGTGGTGAGAACTATTTGATTTCATCTTTTTGTTAGTGATCTATTCTGTAACAACAGACTCTTTTATACTGCGAACCTTGTTGAATGTCAACTAAACTTAATATTAACGAATTGTGAGCACCCCCACGGAAACAAAATTTAGTTGTATACTTTATACGATTCAAATCAGTAGGAGAATCAAATATACTTTGAATTAAAAATTCGTGTAAATGGATGCTTAAAAAAGATATACAGTATTTGTGAATCGCTGTAACAAAAGGAAGTTGAAAGAGTGAGAGCAAAAGGGGTTAGAGAAATTTTCTGGTCTAAATTAATTGGTGCAAATAACCCGTATGGTCTGATATTAGAATTAAAGAAGTACTTAAGTTAGTCTTCCTGTACCGACACTCATTTCCTGCCCATCATGTTCGCCGCCAATGTCAAGAATCATTACGTGTGTTGTTGAAGTGTTTTTATTTCGATTGCACCCGTTGATTTTCGACCTGCCTCAAGAGCGCGCGACTTGCCGGGCAGCTCCTCGAAAGTGGCACATGCGTGAAAATGCAATGCATATGCGAATGTTCATAATTGGTCTTTTATTTTAATATAAGCTACTTTATTATATCGAGACACGGTCTGATGAGCTTCTACTAGTATGAAATGTAATTATGCGATCAGAGACGCGCTAGATTCTGAGAGTCAGTTACCTTTCTTGTATCTATCTAACATTGGCATTCATATCTGTACTGAATAATTTTGACTATAAATCGTGCAGATTCTGTTATTTTCAGAGAGCAAATAAAATTCACAGCTGTCGTATGTAATTCTATAAAATATGAAACTCAGTATTCTGTACCAGTACCAGTACCACTAACAATAAAATTGAATTAATCTTACAAAGATCTGTAACGACGAGACACATCATACAAAAAGAAGAATATATATTGCAGTATTTCCTTAGTTTATACTGTATTTAAGATGAATTTTGTATACCTACATGTGAAAAATTTTTTGTTAATTTATCTAAACTAAACTTTAACCGTATTTAGATAAGTAAATTATATTTAGATAATTATTTGGACACAAATAAGACCAAAAGTATGTTGAGAGTTGCTGACATGAACTTACTAAGAATAATAGTAGGGAAAACAAGACGAGATCGAGTCAGGAACACTGAAGTAAGAGAGCAATGCGGAATACAGGATGTAGTAAGATGGAGAAGACAAAGAAGAAAGCAGTGGTACAACCACGTAAAAAGAATTGATGAAAACAGGTTACCGAAAATAGCGTTAGTTGGAAGACTAGCAGGAAAACGACCGCTGGGGAGACCCTCAAAGAGATGGAGGGACAACTGGCAGTCCACATCACAGGAAATGCTATAGCGCAACGTTCGAAATTAACAGATCGACAGATCTAATAAAAGAATAAGAATAAATTTTAATTTTAAGAATACGTGGTCTACTTATGTTTTTTAAAGGTTCCTGTATACATACCTAATAAACTCTGCTCATGTTCGTTTTCGCTACTGAATATTTCGGTTCCAGTTCGTTAAGTGTTACATTTATAATGCTCTCTATTTTAGTGTATTGCCGTTTAATTTACCTGCGTAACGTTAGTTAAATATTTGAAACTAATGTTTATTTTCTTGGTAAAATTTTCTTTAATGCTTTTTTATTATGTACCATGTACCTATACTTACATTGTTGCATGTAAAAGACTCTTTAAATTTTATGAACTTAGATTTTCAAGAAGATAATGCAGATCAAGCACAAGAGAGGCATTAAATTATATCCGACTTAACGTCACATTACATAATGTATAGGTTGTCATAATTTACAGATTATCTAACCAAAGGGAAACACAAAAAAGAACCTTAAAAAAATTTACTAACACGCCCGTGTTCCAGCTGCGTTCGCCTAGGTCAGTGACAGAGGCAACGCCATCGACTTACTTCTTCTCCTTTCTTCTTTCTTCAGTTCTTCTTACCGAAATTGTTTTTAGCGGTCTACCAACTTATCCCCCTCTCTTACACCTCTTGTCGGTGTCGCCCCTTCGTCATCGATGGCCGGACGCTGCTTGTCGTGCCTCGAATACAAATTGGAACGCACTATTTTTATTTGGAAATGGCTCTGATACCAAACACGGATCGTTAAAGATACAGTTTCACTTAAAATAAGCACTAAGATAAACACATCATCAACAATTAAACTGAGTTACCAAACACATCACTTAAACTACACAAATAAATGTTTCAAACATTTTACCACAAAATTAATCAAATTGTTAACGAAAAAATTGTCAATAGATTGACAGTCAGTGTCAACAGAGTCTAAATGGCTGGACTTCTTCTATAGTTAAAAAAAAACAATTTAGGAATAACAAAGAAAAACGCAACATATTTAAAATAGATTATTGATATCTACCAAATTGAGGATTGATTCCCACTGAGTGTAAAAATAATTGGAACTAAGTTCCTTACGGCAGGCTTGGAGGAGATTGGGATTTTGCTGCGCGACCGAACTGAAAAAAATGTAGGTAATAGTAAAAAACCGTAACGAAAAGTCCGTGGAATAAAACCGTTAAATGAGCCGGGTTCGATTCCCGGTCGATGCATTTTTTTTTGTATATATCTCTTAACATTTCCCTTTTTTTTCGTAAAGTAATATGAGATAATTTTTAAAAATCTTGATAGTTGAAAGTAGTTAGGAAAGGTGAGAAAAAATAAATGTATACATTACTCTTTAAAGCTCACCTTGAATTTTAAAGAAGCTTCTTTCTTAACGCTAAGATTTCACTGATTTTGATATATTGACCGTTAAATGAGACGTGCGCAGGCGCTACAGTCGTATACACAAGCGAGTAGTGTTATGTGTCGATTCTACATTCTCCGAAGGAACTTCGTTCCTACCTGGTGTCCCACGACACCATTTTAACTTGTTTTAAATATACGAAATCTTATATAAAACTTAAATAAAAAAATTAACAAATCCCGTTATAACGCAGACGCGTGTTCAGCTTCTACTCCGGTTTCCCAATGCGAAAGAGACAAGTTATCGAAGCGGTGTTTGCTTTTCTTAATAAAATTCTTTTATTTAAACTGTGAGAAGAAGTGCACGTTCATTTAGAAAGAGAAGCAAACACTGTCCTGATCTGTTTTCTCTCTCGCATTGGGACATGGGGCATAAATGGGGTCGGGTAGTCTAAGTTTTCTAAGTATGGTTTACATTGTAACAATATTTAATCAAATTAATTGTAATTATATCCTTGTGAGTGTTTTTAAACAAACTATCATGTCTATGAGCTTAGCTACCAAATTTGCCAGTGTTATCAGTTTAAAGCGGACCTTTATCTATGTGTTAAATCAACTTAAGTCATATAGTAAGTAACATCTAGCACAAGATGGCAAAAATATATTTTGTTTTACCTATTAGTAAATTCTTCGAATGTGAATTTGGTTATGAATTAAGCAAAGTTATCGATTTACTTTTTGCGTATACTTTAAAACCAATTGGTAAAACAGTTATTCCAGTCTTCAGTTGACAACTGCAAAATCGCTGTTTTAAAGGCATCGATGGCTTCTTAGGGCAAGAGGAATCGAAGTTGAATTCTTGATCTTCGGGAAGTTGTTGGGACCATACGGTGGATGGTCTAACAATTCGATGTTTTGGGAAGTGTGAGCACTGGTTTTGTCCTAATGTAGGATAATTCGTTGTTGTGTGTTCCTTTGTCGGAGTTTCGCAATAAATTCTGCTAAGCAAATGTTTACTTACCCTTTGGAGGTAACTGTTCTTTAATCTTCCAAAACAATTATTCTGAAATGAGCAGATTTTAACACTTCTTTGATACACTTCGAGAACGTATCATTTTTGTTTATTTTTCCTCATCGAGAAACACCCACTCATTGGAATGGCGTTTATTTTTTGGTTCGTAGGAGTAAATCCCAGATTAATCGCCACTAATAATACCATAAACGTTTTTTGAGTTACCTTTGTTGAACTGTTCCAATGTTTTTTGACAACAATTTTTGCTTTTCTGTGAGCAAATGAGGGATCCAACGGAAAAACAACTTCGTAACACCAAGTTTTTCATGTAGGATCTTCTGGATCGAGGTCTTTAAAATGCCCAGCTAATAAACCACATCAATGCTCTGCTGTGTGACTGCTGTTTTGGGTGGACCTAGCTTGGATTCGTCATTAAGACTGGAGCGACTTCATTGAAATTCGCAATACCAGGGGGAAATAGTTGACTGGTGTGGTAGTTTATTCCCAAAGACAGAGATATTGCAGTTGGTATAATTTTAAATAAATATTCCTCGAAAATACTCTCGGATATGATCCATTTTTTGACCAACTTGATAATTTCAAAAATTCACTGTACCCTGTACCTACACGATTAGTTGTATCGCAATGGATTTATGTCAACAAAAGATTAAGATTAGATTTGGGTACTATTAGTGGCGCCTTCTAAGCGGCTATATGTAAAACTAAAAAGACAACCCTCGTATATTTTACTGTAAAATAAGAAAAAAAATTTTGAGTAAGAATTCAATTTTGCTTAATTTTGAAATGCAGTATAAATTTTGGCAATATTTTGCCGTTGACGTTTCAGTATGTAGAGCCATTTTATTTACACTTTTACGATTTCGATATTCCATCTCTTTTATAGTTTTATGCTTTTAATTCATGGCTACCTCGTTTGTTGTAACTTTATTGTCGCCTTGGGATTTTTAAGGTTGACTTATTTCTGCTATTCGATTTAAGAAATAACTTTCCACAATAATATTTTTATTGCCAACTATCTATACAAAAGATAGTCTTCTGAGGTAGTTAGGTACGTTAAAGAAGTGGCGCTTGAATACCTACTTTATATCTACTACTAAAAAATTCGAATAGCATTTTTTGCCTAGAAAGATTATAATTTTTTAATTGTTTATAAAATTTGGTTTGTACGTAATCAAAATTGTTACTTAAGTATATATGTAATACAGAATTAGATAACATCACATATCACTGCTCGTAGATTTCAACAGACTGCTTGCTGATTATAATCTCTCTTTCTCTTGAGTGGCATGTGTCGTGATGTTAATCAGATAGATGTTTCACAAAAAAACTAATTTCAAAATGCTGTGGGTAATGCATTTATATTCTTTTTAATTAAATGTTTCTAAAATTTATTTAAATCATTTATTATTAAATGAAAACATAACCAGATTTAACCAATTTTTTTAGTAATAAAAATTATCACAACTTTAAGGCATTAAATAAATGAGTTTATCTACTCCTTTGACAGTAAATGTCATTTATACTCATTGTCACCATGCAGGGTAAGTAAGCTATAACGCACAGTTGTGCGTAATGAAGCGTCATGTTGGAATGACGTTTTATTACGCACAACTGTGCTTACTTACCCTGCATGGTAACAATAACTACAAATGACATTTACTGTCAAAGGAGTAGATAACAGTACAGTACGTACGTCATATATTTTTTTAGAGATGTTAAATATTTATAATTAAAATTAAAATATTGAGTCGTAGATAAAGCATAGTAGACGTAACTCGAGTGGTAAGAGGTATTAAGTACTCGTGTAATTACGTGTAACTTTTCCACTCGTACGTAATGTCCTACTTACCACTCTTTATACGTAATATACTATTATGATGTTTCTAAAAGATGTGAATTCTTAAGAATATCCTTTAAAATAGGTAATTAATTTAATTATTCTACTTTAGAAACAATATTTAAAAATAGTATTTTTGTATTTATTACTTTATCTTCTCTTGATTGAAATCTTAATATATAACACAACAGTATAATATGTATAGATTTTCTTGGATTGCAGACTAGGTCTTTCAAATTCTATCACTTCTTCGTAAAAAAAGGAATGATGAGCTATTATTATTTTTTCAGTTGACACAAGCTATTCTGATCAAATGAAGCCAGATCTGGCGAATAAAAAGTGTGTTCGAGTAATACAAACACTAAATCACCAATTATTTTTATGACAACATGCAATTCATATTCAGGTGCATTATCTTGCAAAAATTAAAGACATTTGGATCAATTTTCCGGATCTAGAGTAGGTAAAATCATCTAATGATTACTCCTTGGCAGTCTTAAATAACTGAATGAACATCTTTTCCAGCAGATTTTTACTACGAAAATTCTTAGTCCTATAGAAAATCAGATTTTCTCCATTACATCGATTGCTGCATTGTTTTCGGGTCGAAGAAATGCACTCATGTTGCATTCATAGTAACCACGATAGTTCCTAGAATTTAAAATTGAAAGTAACTATCGTAGACAGAAAGTTGTGATCATGTTAGATAGTCAAGCAGCCATCAAAGCTCTGAACTCAGATACAATCAGTTCAAAGATGGTCTGGGAATGCCTAGGCAAATTAAATGAACTAGGACAGAATAACACTGTTACCCTCCTATGGGTTCCAGGACACGTAGGAATAGAAGGAAATGAAACAGCAGACAAGCTGTGGAATCAGCAGTAGAACATTCTTAGAAAAATCAAAGAAAAAAATATAGATAGCGAAAAATCCAAATACTGGAATGATCTAGAATCTAGAAGGACTAAGACAATCGAAACTGGGAAACTATAACCAGAAGAGATCTCACAGCTGTCTTAACCTTAGTAAGAAGAACCTCCGAATTATAACAGGAATACTAACCGGACACCGACGATTAAGAGGACACATGAAGAAACTAGGATTAGTAGATGAAGCAAACTGCAGATTCTGTGAGGTAGAGGATGAAACATCAATACACATACTCTCAGAATGCATCGCATAAAGTAATTCTAGGGTCAAATACCTAGGTTCAAACGAAATAGAAATAGAAACCTAATTTAAAACTCAATGATATCCTAAACTTTCTAAGGAAGATAGGACTAGAAGAGCTGCTATAAGTCTAAGAAATCATCAGAAATAAAGCAAGACAAGGGGGACACAATAGATCTTATAGGTCACATACATACCTACATACATAGTAACCGCATGTCTTAACTAATGGTTTTTATTTCAAAAGTAATCCTTTTACTCTGGTGAACATTCAGACTTTAAGTCACTAATTTTTCAGAATTTTTATTTGTGTACAAATCGACGAATAGGTATTAGCTAAATGAAGAACGTGTTGTTCATATAAAACATTGACTGTCTCAGATACTTCAATTAATCATCAATGAGAAATTTACCGCTTCTAAAACATGCAATATTTTCTTTACAGTCGCATATAAAAGAAATTGATCGTTAAGCGTACTAAGCATCTCTTATGCGTTTAAGCACATGAAATTCTTAGTCCTGGAAGAATCAGATTATCTCCAATCCATCCTGCTTTTGTTCTGGGTCGAAGTCATGCACTCATGTTTCATTCATATAGTAACGACATATTTTGAAACGTTTATAGATTTTTTGAAACTAAACACATATCAAAAGTAATCCTTCAACTCTGCTGAACGGTCAGACATTAGGTCATTCATTTTGCAGAATTTTTTCTTATGTTATATAAATCGACGGGAAGTACCTACCTATAAATGTGATGAACTTGTTCATATACCCCAATTCGTTAGTCTAATATAAAATAAATTTGTGAACTGCATCGATATTTATGGAGGTGGATACAAAAATTGTCCTTTAGGATCGATCTTTACGAAATTTACCGTTTTTAAATCATGCAATCCAATTTTTTATAGTCGCATACTAAAGACATTGATCGTTAAGCCGTTAAGCGTATTAAGCATCTCTTCGTGATTCTGCATGCTTATCGTTTAAGCCTTTGAAATTCTTAGTCATTGAACAATCAGATTCTGCGTCGAAGAAATGCACTCAAGTTTCATTCATAGGTACTAACGACATATTTTAAAACCTCTTCATACTAGGCACAGATGAAAATCAATCCTTCCACTCTGGTGAACCTTCAGACATTAGGCTATCCATTTAGAAGATATTTTTCTTATGTATCTACCTATATGATAGACGCGTTTATATAAAACATTTAGTGCCACAAATAACCCAATTTGACTATCTTATAAAATCATTTCGTAAATTGGATCGATATTTACGGAAGCGGATACAAAAATTGGCTTTCCTGATCGATATTCAATGGAAAATTTACCACTTTTAAAGCATGCAATCCATTATTTTTACAGTCGCATACAAAAAACATTGATCGTAAATCGTCTTCGTAAATCTGCTTCTCTTCTTATCCCTTAAAATACAAGTACTTGATGATAGCTTGTGTAACGTTCGTTTTCGAGCATTCCATCCGGACTATATATTTTTATTCTGTTCAATTTTTATCGCGCCGATGCGAAGGTCGATTGCCAATTTGTTAGTAAATAATGTTTCGTCGACGTAATGATTTTTCAAATTGTTCATTTCGTCTGCGATTCTTTGAAAATTCAGATTTAATTTCTAACTATCTTCGCCCTTCTTGCTGGTGAGTACCTTTTTGCCTTTGTTTTAATTTAATTAGTTAGAAATAATCCAAATTGCGGTGAATATATTATTTTAAGTATTTTACTAACACTTAATTTTCGAATACAATTGCTATTATAAAAAGGTCAGTTTTTTGTGATTTTAAAATATATAAACATGGATTGTAATTAATTTTATCTCGAAAGTTGGAGAACTAGATAGCGATTGTATTCGATAGAATTTACTTAAAGGTCGGAGTTTTGATTTCAATTTTATTACTAGGATTAAATGCCAAATCTGAGAAGGGCCCCATTGAGGATCCAGATAATTTTTACGGAAAATATCGCTGTTTGCCGACGGCCATTTTGAAGCCGACTATCCATTCCCGGGAATATTTTTAAGGAAGTCTTCTTGAAAGAAGACCACTTCCACCACTATCGAAACTCTGACAGTAAGACATCGAATTAAAGATAAGAGATTAAATTAATTAATTGATTAAAATTTTTACTAATTCTTAATTGAGAAATAAATTAACTTAAAACTGATTTTTCGAATTTTATTTGTGTGTCTGTACTTGGCGCCCTTTAATTAATGTTTGGAGGGGATTAAATAAAACTCAGAAGGAAGGCACGACCCTCAGGAGCTAGCCTAGGGTAATTTAAGGGTTACACTTGATAATTCAGTTTTTAATTTTTTTTTTTAATTTTTAGTCTACGTCAAACTTTACACTCCGTTGATTTGGTAGGTACTATATCAAAAATTGTTGTATATACTTAGATAGATTTATATATATTTTTTACGTACCTACCTACACAAAACCCAATCTTATCTAGTTCTGTAGTAGGTAAGTATATGAAGCTATTACCAATACCATCAGGAACTGGAAATCATCCAATGTTTGACGTTTGAAGTAATTTGTAGGTATTTACATTTATTCGAAAGTTAAGTTGCAAGGTAGCAAGTTAGGTAATTTTCCTCTTAAAAATTTTATTGTATGTTTTATAAACTATTAGGAATGATAGGATGTTAGTTGGAAAAATATGAAGTTATTTGAAGAAGAGAATATCACATCATCCATGGCTGCTTTCAATGAGAAAACTACCAAAGTTATCGCCGACTTGAATCGAAACGCATTTTAATTTTTCTTCTACAAGGCCATGGGAAAAGGAATAATAATAAGTTAGAAAAAAAACACGCAAACTTGCTAGTGTAGATCTAAAATTTAAAGTTCTGAACTTTATAACGAGCTTGCGGAATTGCTAATTTATTGCATTTGATATGTATCTCTGGTTAAAATTATGATTATAATTTTTCGACTTCGTGCTCAGTGGCCGTATTTTTCTCATTTTCCGCTCTTTTTTGTGCAATACGTATGTTTCGTTTCCTTTATTATGATAAATTTAAACGGTCACTAATGAAATATTTACTCAGCAAATGAAGTGAATGTAGAAAAGGTTTCATGTCGAATTTTACTCGAAAAACTATTTCATACTTACCTAGAAAAATAATATTTTAATTCAACAAAAAATAACGACACGATTTTAAATTCTTTTATAGATTTCTCTTAACTCATTTATTCGATGATTTAAGTAGTAAATTTAAGTTAGTTGTGGAAGGTTTTCTTTATCATCCTATTATTTCTTTGTATACCTACCCTCATTTTTACCATAATTTTCCAAAAACATGAGTTTACGCTTAATTTACAGTACCTGAATGAGCGAGCTTTGCTCGTGTAATGCCAGTCAAATTTTGCAAGCATCTTACTTTAGCAGCACGTGTGGGACGAGCAGAAACCTGATTATTTTCATGGCGGTATCCTTGAAATGAGACTTCACTGTGAGAAGTTTGAGATTCCTGATCAGTTTGAGGACGATGCTCTTCTAGGTGTTCTTGAGACGAGTTGCGGCTTCGTGAAGTTAGATTGTTTATAAGCGTTTTTTTCAAGGTCGTTTAGGCATTTTTAAGTGAACACGTGCATTAAGAAGACACAAATAATATAAATAAATAATTGATTTTCTTAGTCTAACCTCAAAGCAAACACTCATTGACTTCGTGTTACTTAACAACGCCATCTGATGGAATAGCTTTGGCTGTTGTTCTGTCGTTAAAGCAATTAGTTGCTCACAATTAAAAAAAAAATTAGTATTATTATTCGCCAATAGATGTCAGGAAGAGTCATATTTTTCAGTTTTATCGATTAAACACGAATAAAATGACAATTTCTAAAAATGATTCCTAGCTAGATCGATTTATCGCCCTCGAGACCCCGTATAGGTATACCTACTAAATTTCATGAAAATCGTTGGAGCCGATTCCGAGATTCCAAATATATACATACAAGAATTGCCCATTTAAATATATTAGATTAGATTGAAGGTAGGTACCTAAAAGCACATGTAGTAAAGTTTTTCATTCATTAAATTATTATATAACTCCATACGTAGTTAGAGTCGTAACATTCTCATAATTTTTTTCTTGGCTTTTCACCAAAAGCCACTTTATCCGTGCCCAATTATACGAGCGAACGAACCTCTCTGCAAAGAAGCATTGTCTTCATTAATTAGCCACAAGGAATTTGTTATAAATTTAAAAAAGTGCACTACATGTGTCCCGCAGTCTTGTAGAAACATGAACAAATGGAATCAGCAGGTGTTCTCAAAATGGCGGTATATTGTCAGTGTCGTAACTTATATATATCTTTTATACGATTAACAGAAATAAATTACCCAATCTCTATTCCTGCCTACGAAGGAACACTTAATAATTTTTATACCAACATACATTAGTGTTTCTCAATTTACTTAATTATAGAAGTAATTCCATATGAAAGACATTTCTGCACTTTTGATATCATTAAACTGAAATTCTACTATACGAACCATACGAACTGGGACACTGGAAGTACAAAAAGTCTTTTCTCTCAAATCCATGCTAACATTATAAATGTGAAAGTGTATTGGTGTGATTTTTTATGTAGGGATCTTTGAAGAGCTGGAGACTACTAGGCTACTTTTGTCTCTTTGTACTCCCCCACTCAAAACTAGGGGGTAAGCATTTCGCAATTTTCAAACCAAGTTAAAAGTTAAAACTTGGCCTGCGGACTGTTTGTAGCTAACGAACAATACGTGCCTAATTTTTTTTAAATCCCCTTAAAAGAGCAGGACAAATTTTGTATTGGACCTTCCGCAGTGATGAAGGTAGGAAGTCGAAAATTAATATACGGGCTATTTGTTACTAAAGAAAAATACGTTTATAATTTTTTGGAAATATGCCTCCAATTCCTAAAAGAGGGGTAATAGTGTGTATGGGCGTTTTGTTAGTTTTTTAGGGTAAATAGCTGATCAAGACTTTTTTGAAATCTTCTTCCAACCCCCTAAAAATGCAAAGAAAAATTTGTATGGGATTCCACGATTTTCAAGGTGGAAAGCTGACCATTAATGAACAGGCTCTTTGTTATAAACGAATAATAAAATAATTTAAATAAAACAATAACAATAGTTTAAAATCTAATTAACTTTGGAGAAAAATCAAACTCAAAAATTAAGAAGTTTTACCCTGCGCCTCCGATAGATGGTGCTACTAGGTCTTTCAGACGCGCTAACGCTGTGTGTCCTTGATCTGTTCTTAAGTGCGGACATCTTTACATTCTATCCCAGTTCCTTTACATTCTATCCTTAACTAAAAAGATATATTATAAAAAAATTCACAGTAGTGTTCTGTTTCGAGATCCCGCCTGCATTCTGTTCTGTGTTCTGTATCAAGAAAAGGGGAACGCGAGAAAAAAGCTACGACCCACCCATTCAACTGGTTAAAAAAGTATGGCATTTGAAAATCGTCAAGTATTGATTAATGTCCTTAGGATGTGTGAACAAAGATTTTTTATGTGCTAGGAAATTTTTTAGAACTCAAATTGCTAGACATGAATCGCTGACTCCAAATTGCTGTCCGCTGGCTTACGGTCTATATTTTACTTTAACATATCAAACATATTCTTAAGTAGAAGAAATTGTTTATTATTGGTTCTAAGTAGAAATTTTTACGTAGTATGACAGTATGTGGTTTGAAATTTAAGAAATGATGACTTATTTAGGATAACGTGTCATTATGATTGAAATGTCATAAACTTCAGTCAGATACATCTATACACCATTCAAAGCTTATTTTTATTAAAGTAGGCCTTCTTAGGGTGATGAATATGTATATTTAATCTTATTCTCAGTTGTAAATGCGCTGTTGTCACGTCCTCAATAAAATCATAGTGTTAGTGACAATAAAGAAAATAGAATGCATTTACAAAATAATAGTACTTTATTAAATAAAAGCAAACAATAAAAACATTTACAAAAAAGTCTTCATTTGCAATTAGGAACAAATTTTCTATGTCTATATAACGGTATTATAAAATAACAAACATTTAAATTGGACCAGCTATAAATGAGAAAATACAAAATATTTCATTTTGTCGATAAGCATTACAGCATATATATATATATATATATATATATATATATATATATATATATATATAAGAATTTTTCGTGGAGCTTTCCAGGTAGTGCGGTATTATGACATACCAATTGGTTTCAGCTATTTTGATAAGTAGAACAAAGATAAATATTCCCACAAAATGTTATGCTTCAAATAATGAAAATCCGTTTAATATGTGTTCAATAGCTACAGTGCAATAATTCAGCAGAAAAGCAGATACACTAATGGTAAAATAAGCAAAGTAAAAAAAATGAAACATACAACATTAAAAAAACATATAAACAACAAAAATTGGAGTAACAGATTTGGTTAAAACTATTGTCACGTTCATCTATTCGTTATGTATTTTCAATTCACCTCCAGTATCAAAGGTAAAATGTTGTCAAGTGAACAGTTTTTCATGTAATAAGTCCAATCCGTCAAAATAATTTCTTCTGTGTCTACAATTTTTTTTACATGTCTGGTGTACATTGTCTTAAAGCTTCTGTCCAAGTTTTGTCCGAATATAAAAATGCAAAATGGAGGTAATCCAAGTAAATCATGTCTATGTTAGTTTATTATTTCATCTACTACATATGTCTTATCGTTGCTTCTGTATTGTGTAAGTATAATTGTCTTTTTTTCATTTTTTTTATCAAATTCGATGTTATTGCTGCTTAATTAGTTCTGTAATATCTATTTTGTTGCTGAAAAAGTAGGTGGTCTGTTTTGTTGAACAGAATGAAATAAAGCATTATCCAATGTTTACTACACATTTCTCTGGAAAATTAAATAAAGCAGGAATAAGTTAATTAACAATCCAAAAATATCACCATTTATAGTTTTGTGATAGTCAATGTCAGTATTTGAAGAGTCTAATAACAAATCACATCCCTCTATTGACCCACCATTTGCTCCTGCGAGTAAAATTGTAAATCGCTTTTCTTCGGATTACACATGCAATGGATTACTTTTTAAATCAGATTACTGTTTCCATCGACGCGTTGGAGTACCATTTTTTTATATCCACGTCTATGTACACGAATCTGATGATTTCATTGCACTTTTTTAATTTCATAAATTTCTGAAGGAAAGAGATTTTGCTATTCTTCGCTCACTTAAAATTTGTCGTCAGTTCACGTTTTGAAGTTTATATATCATTAATTTTGTATAAATAAGTTCGTTTACCGTTTAAATCTCAGTTTTGTTTTGCATCAGTCAAAAGTTTATCTGAAGTAAAATATTCGTTTTTGTACGTCCAAATCTGCCACTGCAATTTTTTTTAAATGAAGTTCTTAAATGTATTTGCTTTATCTTTCTTCCTTTTATTTGCCGCTTCTTTACCATTAACTAAATCTTTTTTTAAGATTTTTCTTTTATATTTAACACTAACCTAAAAAGAAAACAGGAAATATTTAAAAAATGTATGAAATAAAAATTTAAATGATATTTGATTGGTCATAGATTAATGAATGAAATATCGATTCGTCCATATCCTATCAAATTACATTTTAATTATCATTATGGATCATTGTTATTAAAGAAATTAATGAAAATATTTTATTCTGAAACATTTTTAACTTTTACTATAGTGTGTAATCTGGCAACATTGTAAAATAATGACTGACAGAAGAAATGTGAGGTTAGGTATGCTTAATAAATTATAAGTAATTTGAATGTAATAAGAATGTAAAAGTGTATTTAATGTAACAAATAACTTCATATACAACTATTAATGAAATTAAAAATGTTTGGAACTATTTGCTGATGAAAATATTGGAATAATCTTGTATACAAACACAAGTACTACTTACATTAAAAACCTAAGAGATGTTATATAAATCCCTCTTCTGAAACTTTCTGGTCTTTTCTAAACATGTAATATCATCTTTGTATTCATTTTTTTGTCTCTACACATTTTTTTTTCGGCATATTAATTTTTTTAATGCATTTAACCATTATATTTATGATATTTGTTGTCATGCTTGTCAGTTTGTGACTTGCAGTGACTTGGTAACTTTCAAACGGCAACATGACAAAAACCAATACCAACGTGAATAAATAAAAAGATAGCCTGCTAGATATAAATAAACGTTGAATCGTTAATAATTTAGAGCATTTAATAGCTACCTATGTGACATTTGGCATTTAACATAAAGTGACAAGCAACAATGTGATGCTTTAGTCATTAACTATGCTATCAAATCGTTTGCTTCTCCGTTTATTTAACAACAAATTATTAATTTTCTAGCCTAAATGCCATCTGACAACATTTTATTTTAACCGTTGATACATAGTGACGGGTGGCAATGTCAGCCTCAAACTTATGATTATCAATAATTATCTTTGCTATGTGACGATGACAGCACTCTATTTTGACTTTTGACACATAATAACAGGTGACAATGTGACGCTTAAGTTAATACGACTTCGATACATCTACCATGATATCAAACTATCTGTTTCTTCTTTTGTAAGTTTATAATCGATCATAAATTATCTTGGTTTAGTAGCATACGACAACAATCTATTTCGACAGTTGACACATAATGACAGGTGACAATGTGACGTTTAATCCAATGCGTCATCGATATATCAACTATGCACACTAATTTTTCCGTGTCCTCTTATCGAATTAAGGATTTTATTAATAAATGTGACGGAGGCAACAATTTATTTTGACGTTTGAGACATACTGGCAGGCGACAATGTGACGTTTCAGTCAGAGTGTGTTTGACATATTACCTTTGCTAGAAAATTTTCTACACCTCTTTTTAACTAATTAACTTCGTTTTAATATTGAAATAAATAATTAGTTTAAAGTACGTCACTGGAAAATTGCCTGAAGCCGTGGGCAACGCACTTACTATTTACGAACCTATAATTCAGTCTTATAAACCGTCTGTAATATTACGTTATTTCAAATAAGTGTGCAAATACTGGGGTATTTGGTGAATAAGGTCTCATATAAATGAATACCAGTTGTTACCATCAACTTGCCCTCTAAACTATTTATATATATATACTGTACAAGGATAAGAACTGGCTTTATTTAACACTGATGCGATTCACACAACTCGTGAGGTTGATATACAGTTCAGTGCAGTTAAACTTTTACTTTCAAATTCGTACCTTTCTAAATGTTAATTTAAAATGTAAACAGTGGATTTATCACTGATTTTTACTATTTTATTTTAGGATAACTTTCAGGCACCCATTTCCCGCAGTTCTTTTTATTTCCACGTCCGTTTCCAAAATTTATTATTATATTAAATATCTCCTAATTTAAAATGCAATTTACTTATTATATAGCTACACATATATATACCATTTAAAATTTAAAGCAACAAATAAAAATTATAAATTAAATTTAGGAACTTTGAATGTAATTCGATTAGAGTTTCAATTAACAATATTCACAATTCGTATCTAATAAAATTTATGTAAGAAACATACGTGTGTACATATGTACATAAGAAGTTATACTTCTTTGGCGTAACAAGATAAAAATCTTTCTAAAAATTTTACCCTTTGCGTTATCCTATGTTTGTAGAAAAACCGATACTTCCTGATTATAGAAAAAAGCGGTTCCGTAGTAACAATACAAAAGTTCTTGTAGTTCGTTGTAACTTTGATCGATGTTTTAAAAACAACTACTTACTAGATCTCGGTCAAACCAATTTTCGGTGGAAGTTTATATGGTAATGTACATCATTTAATTTTTTTTTTAGTTTTATAATTTACTTATTTTAGAAGTTACAGGGGGGCACACATTTTACCACTTTGGAAGAATCTCTCGCGCAAACTATTTAGTTTAGAAAAAACTTATATTGGAAATAGAAATATCATTTTTGAAGACTTATTCCATAGATACCCCACACGTATCGGTTTGATTTAACAAAAAATTGAGTATCAGTTTTAATTATGGGTAACCCCAACTTTTTTTTCTATTTTTGCGTAAAATCTTAAGGCGATTCACAGAATACATCTACTTACCAAGTTTCAACAGTATAGTTCTTCTGGATCTGGAAAATTTGGGGAGGGGCGAGCTATTGCTCAGCCAGCACTGAGGCCACATATGGCCATTGTGCATCCTCCCGTGTGTAGGAATATCCTCAATTCAGGCTGTCACCAGGCCTAGTGATTTAAAATAGGTGATGCGGCTCCCAAGGGGGTCTCCCTGACATCGGCTGATGTAAGCCAGTACTCGCCCAAAACGGATCTTCTAGTTTCAAAAAAGTGGAGCAGTATAGTCCTTAAGTTTCGGAGAAAAGTGAATGTAACCTACGGACAGACAGACAGACAGAAATGACGAATCTATATGGGTCCCGTTTTTTGCCATTTGGCTACGGAACCCTAAAAAGGAATTTAATACATTAAAATTTAAAAGAAAGCTTTATTATATTAAATATCATATTAAATATCATAAAAAAGTTGTACATAATTAAAAAAACAACAAATTATACTAAAACTGATTTTACTATGTAACTATTTAACAGCAAAACTGTCATTTAGAATAGAATCATCATAATATTAAAATAAATAATAAAAAATAAGCAAAATTAATAAAACAAGTAGAAATCTAATTTGAAATTTTAGTATCACAAACGCAAAAAAAATAGAATACTTATTAGCCAATTTCATGTTGTCGGTGGTGCAGTAGAAGGACAGTAGCCCTTATCCCCAACAAAACCATCCACAAAAGACATCCACACCTCAGCCGACGATAGAATCTCACTTTAAACCATATCAACCTCTCACTATGGGAAAACAGCTCGTTTCTAAAGATCAGGTGCCCTATTTGAGGGTGTAAATCACTCGAACGCCCAGGTGAGACGCCGATGTAGAAATCGCCATCAACAAAATGAGAAGACTAGCGTCCTTTCTATAGGTGCCCTGGATGATAGACTTGGAAGATGTCACCCCAAAACTCTACTCCATACTTATAAAACTTTTATTCGACCTCTGGTTGATTATAAGGGCGTGCCATACTCTGCTCTTCCTCAGAGACTCCTCCATTCTCTTCTTGCAGAGAGAGTAATCATACGCAAAGCCAAAAACCTACACCACGTATACCCAAGGCGCCTTGTCTACCAAAACACAAATATACTGCCTCTTTTTTCTCGATTTCAGACGCTACATAGGCTACAACAACGATACGTAACTCGGACACTACAGGGAACGAACATCACATCCTAGAAAATCCTCCATACCCACTGCTATGGAGGATTCTAAAGATTCTAAAAATCAAGATCTCCTTCTCTCAGTAAGACTTCTCCAAACTGTAAACTGAACCTTACTGCAGAACTTGAAGACCTATCCGACGAAACTCCTTTTTTCTATAAGTAGACATATTGGACATCATGGATACACCACTGGATACAAAAAAAATATGAGTCCTTGGCAAAGGTTTCTGTTGTCCCTTTCGTCCTTGCCAAATGAGAGACCTCACGCCGGACGAGGCACGCTACGTGGAATACACTTACACTAACACAAAAAAAGTTTTTTTGCAGTTTAGACACGTTCCAAGAGCTTTAGGAATCAAGAAAACACCTGCAACAAAAATCAGTAAGTAACCACCAAACTATTATTGTGGGATCGGTGCCGATGGCTGATGCCAACTCCATCCAAACCTTACCACCAAGTCCCTGAAAAGGGACTTGGTGGTAAGCGGAACACTCCCACCAACATCACACTCCTATTCTATTAACCAACTGATTCTAGATGTCGGTTTTTCGTGACGGTGTGCACAAGCATCGTAAAAATTTGCCCTCAATATTTTTCCCTAAGACGCCAAAAGAAGTATAACTACAAAAAATAAGTGGGTCAATAAAATACAGAATATTAAAATTTGTAAATTTTCTTTATATAAGGATACAAACATAACTTTTACATACACACTTCCATCTTATTGCTTTTTAAAAGAAGATTATAAATCTCCAAGGCAAAATATCAATAAATTCCGATAATTCCTAGCAGATAAACGCTCCTAATTTTCAAAACTTTTCTCTCAATAATAGTTAACACATACATTTACGAGGCTATCAGTGCACAACTATTTTTGCTTCTTATACCGCACATAAAACTTTTATCTGTTGATAAGGAGACTGTAATTAGTGAATAATTTTATATTTGTTTTCTTTCATTTGATTTTTAAAACTTTGTTAAAACAACTTTGCAAGTTTAGACCACGATAATGTAATCATAAACATAAAACCGTATGTTTGTTAGGAAGTTTTATCAAAAAAAAAAAAAACTAAATTTGATGATAAGAATGGTATTTGTATTAAAAGACTATGGGGGCAATGCGGGAATAATAAAACAAAAGTTTAAAAACGTTAATTATTTCCGGTACACTACTTACTTAGTTATATTTGGATATAAATTTTATCGACTATTCGAAAGTTACATTATTTATATTGTGTATATGTAGACATTTTTACTGTTATTAATAATAATCCATTATGAATTGATATTTTTAACGTAACTTTATAGTACTATGTAAAATATTTTATAAATAAATACAATAACTGACCTGTTTTACTAGGAGTAGGTAGGTACCTACAGATAAAATAGTTCAGATAAGGCTGTTTACGAGTAAAATTTGATCAAAGTTATATAATTTTTTTGTAAAGCAATTGAAAAAGAGTAGTATGGAGGGCTACCCTCCATAAAGAGTAGTTAAATTCGTTTGTGACAGCTGTCATTAGCAGAAAAGAGATTAATTGGTAATTATGGTATCTACATTACCGATTTACCTTATTGTGGCATCTGTCAGGGTAATCACGTGGGGAGTGATTCAATAGTCGAGACAATAAAGCACTAAAATCGGCCTTAACTCAAAAATTTAAACGGCAAGACGCATTTCTGTTTGCATTCGATTTGTGAGAGCGTCAGGAAAGTTTTGACCATGAGCGATCATATTACATTAAAAGTGATCTCCGGAGAAACTGGTGTCCAGGATACCTGCTGTTTATGTCGTCTCCTGGTGTTTTTGGTAGTATCGTTATATAATTAGTCAACAAAATCCCATACTTATAAGAGGTTTTTCTGCTTGTTGAAAACGATTTTGACATTATACGAAGTATTTGGTGCCTCAAGATACTTACTGTTTACCTTGTCTCCTGGTGTTTTTGTTAATAACGTTTTACAAATAGTCAAAACTCGTTATTCTATTTTTGCACTAAATTTAAAAAAAAATGGGTTCTGTTCTTGATATATTCAATGAAACTCAAGGAGATGATGTGAAGGTTGCTGTGCTGAGCACTAGATACTCCGTAGATCGCTTTCGATGTTATATACGTTCTCAGCGAGCCCAAAAATCCCCTGGCATTGAGTTTTGACTAATTGTTTTTAATGAATTTACCGAAAACTCCTGGAGAAGAGGTAAATATGTGGTAGGCATCCTGCGTACCTACCAGGTACTCCGGAATGTCATATTTGTTTTGGGCGAGTCCGAAACCCTCCTGTATTGAGTTTTGACGATATTAGATACCAAAAAATCCAGGAGACGTGGTAAACAGAAAATATCCTAAAAACAAGGTACTTCGGAGATTACTTTCAATATCATAGCCCAAAAATAATCGAGTATTGATTTTTGACTATTTTTATAACGACATTACTGAAAATCCAGAAGGAGATTTAAACAAAAGGTATACTGGGCACCAGGTACTCCGGAGATCACTTCCAAAGACTTATTCATTTTTGGCGAACCCAGAAACCCCTGGGTAACATGATTGAACTCATTTCAGCCAATAAATAACGAGTTTGAGATGCACTATAAAAATGCATTTTGTGTATGCACAAATATAGTTTATCAATATTACATGATCGCAAAGGTCACATAGTTTCCTGATGATCGAATACAAAAAAAAATCGTCTTGTCTTTTAAATTTCAGTGCCTCATTGCCTCAACTGCAACGTTTAATTTTGATCCTAATCTACCCTTTGTGAAGGATTAAAGCAGCTATAGATATAGTGCTGAAGCCCTGACACCTACTAACGTCATTTGTCACTGTTGCTAACTTCACACTAATGCTAAGTCTTCTTTTTCGCAAGATCTTTGACGTTTGGTCCAAACAGTCATTTTTTTTATTTTTTCGAGGTGAAGCACGATCTTTGTCAAATATCACCAAATTTATCACTAATTGAACTATCAAATTTTGCCGCTATTATTTAGAGAGCATTTCCCGTCAACTGCCATCAGTGTAAATACTAAATTTTTAATTTTCTTTGCTATTTCTTATAATGTAGTCAACTGTTATCATATGCCGTTATATATTAAAGCTTTTTAGAAAGTTTTTTATATTTTCGCCGTGTTCTGTGTCTCTGTGTCATTCCGTGGAATTTGTAATCGAATTTAAACCTGTTTCCCGACTACCTAGAGCTCTGAAATTTTCAGGATAGCTAAGAACTGGATGACAATGCATGTTTCAAGCGTGTTTAGGCATATACATAGATTTCGAAATTTATACCGAATTGATATTAAACATGATCTAAGTTGTGTATAGATAATATTATTTTGAAAGTTATTAAATAAATCGTTCGTAGCGTAGTTGGTTAGGCGGCGGATCAGTCCACTTGTGATAGTTCTGTTATGTTATCATAATGGGATCGATTACGCGACAGAGAAGTTTTTTTTTCTTTTTTTTTTGTTCTTACATGTGAAAACAGTAATTATTATTTTAACTGGTAATAAACTAAACTGTTTTAGAAAGTTTTTAGATACAACTACCCTTGATTTTGTTAACAAGGAAACAATCTTCTCTATGATCAATCACAGCGTTGTATGACTTAATATTTTTGCAAAATCAGGGATGCTGTGCATTGTTGAGATGACACAAAATATGACCTATAAATCAGTAAAAAACTTTCTATTATAAAAAGTTCTTTTTGTAAATTGGGCTTATTTAAATTCTTAGCGGTTTTACTATCATCTGTCTTGGAATTGTTCGCCGCCATGATTTATTAATTTTGCTGTGATCATTTAGACTATTGCTACCAATTTTACGTTGTTACCAACTTTACAATGGTTCATTATAGTAGAGGTGAATTTGGTAAATTACTCGGTGGTAATCGGTTTATAATTGTTAACAGATTATGTTGGTTTAAGTTTTCGTTATGCTGCGGTCATCAACAGCTCGTATTTACCATCCAGTAAATTAATCTAAATTATGAAGAATTGTTTGTAGTCTGGAAATACAAAATTAAATATAAATTTGGAAATGGTAAATCTTTTACAGAAATAGAATTGCGGTAAGAAGAAAATTTTGAAAACAGTAAGGATAAAGATATTCGTGTTAAATGAGATACAAATTGGAGTTCTGTAGTTTAAGAAAGTATTAAATAACATCAATATACGATCAATTTTTGATAGAATAAACTTAAAAGTGTTCAGAAATTATATGAACAAAAAAATAAACCGATTTTATTGGAAAATTCACCCTGTCCCTGTTTACACTTCCCATAAAATGTATTGTTCTGCCAAACCGGAATGTTTAATCGACTTACACGACTTTTGGCAACAAACAAGGTCAGGTAGAAAGCATTATGCAGATTTTATTGCCAGATTATTATATCTTGTAGGTCACTAACTCATTATAAACCGTATGGGTTTACTGAAATTAATCTTGATAAAATTTTTAGGCCAAGACAATACATCAAGTTGGCATGAGTTACCGACGAGGTAAAGCTGATTTATGAACTAGTTATTTATTTATAAATATACAAAGAAATCGTCGTTTTTTTAATGTAGAATAACTAATAACAATTTATATAAGGGTGTTTTCAGTTTTATGGAATATTAGAACAGAGTAAAGCAAAAACTGTTAGTAGAGGACTGGTAGACATTTTTGAGTAAATCTCTAAGGCAAGCTGAAAAGTTGTCCTGCATCTCATCCAAAAATACAAAATTACAGGAGTTGGTAGAAAAATAGAATTACCATAAAAATTTACAATTACACAAAAAAAGATTTTTACGAAATTTTTATCCTTATCGACAAAAAAGTAAAGAACAATAAAAAATTCCACTCTTTCACTTCCGAGTCACAACCGCAAAACGTGATATTGCTCTTTCTATCTCTCTCTCACTGCAGGTTACGTGTATCACTTCTCACTCACTTGCATTGGGATCTACGTTCTAACGATTTAAATGTTGCTTTTTTGTCATAAACTAATTATTTTTTCCACGGCTGTTCAACAAAACGATCCTTATACAAATATAAGAATAATATCTATAGAAGAACGTATGTCTAAACTTAATATTAGAATATGTTAGATTTTGACCCATGTTACTAGAAGGCTGCAGCTGCCACCTGTTATCTAAAAGTTGAATTAAATCAAAATGAAAAGTCAACTTTTGACGGTAACATCTTCTTCTTTTTTTTCTTATTCTTTTATTAGATCTGTTAATCTGTTAATTTCAAACGTTGCGCTGTTGCATTTCCTGTGATGTGGACTGTCAGCTGTCCCTCCATCTCTTTGGGTTTCCCCAACGGTCGTTTTCCTGCTGGTCTTCCAACTAACGCTATTTTCATAATTCTTCTTACGAGGTTGTGCTACTGCCTTCATCTTTGTCTTCCCCATCTTACTACATCCTGTATTCCGCATTGCTCTCTTACTTCAGTGTTCCTGACTCGATCTCGTCTTGTTTTCCCTACTATTGTTCTTAGTATGTTCATGTTAGCAACCCTCAACATAATGAAACACTTATGGGGGCTTTTTACACAATTTATTTACAAAATTGTTAAGATACACTGAACTCTGCTGGATAACGTCTAACTACTTGACAATACAATGAACTCTTGTGAACACTTGACTCGAACTGACTTAAACTGCCCATGCATCCCCTTATATACAACATTATTTAATCTAGTCAGTGTGTTTAGAAGTTTCTAGAATTTTCTAGAAACATTATTTAAAATGGTCAGTTGATTTGTTTACAAACTTCTAAAAATCAACTGTCAACAACAATCTTTCAAATTAAGGTCCCTTCCTTTACGGTTATCCCGTTACACTGCCCCCTCCTTAGATTCATTCCTCCTGGAATGTTATTTCCTACATCGGAATCCCGCACACTCCCTGAGCCAGCCAAACCATCTTCTTGGAGTTGCTGCGCATCTCCACTGTGGTTTCCCTGGTAAGGCGCCAAACGATCATGATGGACCACGACGGGTTTCCCTCTGGGAATTTTCACGATCCTATAAATGACATCGTTAATCTTCTTCCTGATGGTGTAAGGACCTTCCCAGTTCTTTTGTAATTTGGGACAAATACCTCGACGCCGTCGGGGGTTATAGAGCCAGACTAAATCTCCAACTTGGTAACTCTTTTCCATTGTCCGTGTGTCATAGTACCTCTTCATCCGATCACTAGATAATTGTAGTTTTTCACGCACCAGGTTGTGTATATTTTCCATTCGATTCTGAAGGTCGATGACATATTGTTCACGTGCCATTTCTTCACCAGGTTTACAACCAAACACCAAGTCACATGGTAGCCTCATTTCCCTACCGAACAGGACCTTCGCAGGCGTTTGGCCAGTTGATTCGTTGATGGCCGATCGAATTGCCATTAGAAATAGTGGAATATGTCGATCCCAATCCCTCTGACAATCTGACACCACTTTTGACAGATAGTTGGTTATAGTCCGGTTCATTCGTTCCACCATTCCATCAGACTGAGGGTGCATCGCTGTGGTTCTCGTTTTGTGGATGCCTAATCTTTGGCAAACTTCTTGAAACAGCTTGCTCTCAAAATTTCTTCCTTGGTCTGAATGTAATTCTAATGGTACCCCAAATCGGCTTACGAATTCTTCAACCAATATATCTGCTAAAGTGGTAGCTTCCTGATTGGGAACTGCATATGCTTCAACCCATTTAGTGAAGTAGTCCATTACAACAAAGATGTACTTGTTTCCTACATCGGTCTGTGGAAGTGGCCCCAATACATCTACTGCGATTCTTTCAAAAGGACTTCCAACCAGGTATTGCTGCATTTCCGCCTTCGGTTTTCGGTGCGGACCGTTACTGGCAGCACATGTAGTGCATTTACGACACCAATCTTTAACATCATTAGTGCAATTTACCCAGTAAAATCTATCTCGGATCTTTTGCAGCGTTTTCGTGATACCCAGATGTCCTCCAGAACTATCATTATGCATCTGTTTTAAAATTTCCGGTACAGCATTTCTTGGGACCACTATTTGTTTCCTTGTTTCTGTGCCCTCGGAATTTTCTACAAGTCTTTTAACGAGCCCTCCGTCCAAAATTAAAGAGTTCCATTGGGACCAGTATGCTTTTAAAGCAGGAGAGGATGAGGATATCTCTCTCCACAACGGACGACGGTCCATTCTCTTCCACTCCCTAATCTTTCTCAGAACGGGATCGTTTTCTTGTTGCTCCTCCAGCATAGAGCTCTCGTCTTCTGGCACAACCTTAACTAAGGCAAGTTTTTCCTCGTTCTGCTCCATACGGGTACAATGGGGGCAATCAGGTCGACATGGTCTTCTGGAAAGTGCATCAGCATTACGATGTCTGGTTCCAGGTCTGTGCTCGATTTCAACATCATATTCCTGCAGTTTTTCGAGCCATCTTGCTATCTGTCCTTCTGGGTTCCTAAAGCTAAGTAGCCACTTTAAACTAGCATGGTCTGTTCTGATCAGGAATTTTCTGCCATACAGATATTTATAAAAGTGTTCGACGGATTTTACAACTGCTAACAGTTCCCTCCGAGTTACACAGTAGTTCTTTTCAGCTTTCGATAAAGTTTTGCTGAAGTAACCAACCACTCTTTCCTTACCGTCTTGTAGCTGTGACAAGACGGCTCCAATTCCCACATTGCTGGGGTCGGTGTCCAGAATAAGCTTACCATCAGGAAGTGGATAAGCAAGAACAGGTGCTGACGTAAGCTGTTTCTTCAATATTTCAAACGCCTTTTGACATTCCTGATCCCAACAGAAGGACTTATCTTGTTCTGTCAAACGTGTCAAGGGTTTGGCGATGTCTCCAAAATTCTTGACATATCGTCGGTAATAGGAACAAAGACCTAAGAAACTCCGGAGCTGATGTTTGTCGATAGGGATTGGCCATTCCTGAACGGCTTGTATCTTAGCGGGGTCAACAGCAACGCCATCCTTGCTTACGTTATGTCCTAAATAGTTGACCTGTCTCTGGAACAAGTGGCATTTCTTAACATTCAATGTTAGATTAGCGTTCTGTAATGTTTTAAAAACTTCTTCCAGGTTAGATAAATGTTCCTTAAAGGTCTTACCCATTATGATGATGTCGTCTAGATAAACTAGACAAGTTTCCCATGACAAACCCCGCAGGATGTTCTCCATTAGTCGTTCAAACGTCGCAGGAGCATTACAGAGGCCAAATGGAAGGACCGTGAATTGCCATAACCCTGATCCACTGGTAAAGGCAGTCTTTTCTTTGTCTGCAGGATTCATTTTAACTTGCCAGTATCCGCTTTTAAGGTCCAAGGTAGAAAACAGAGTAGAACCCGCCAAAGCGTCGAGGGCATCATCAATCCTTGGCAGAGGATAACTGTCCTTCTTAGTGACATCATTTAGCTTTCGATAGTCGACACAAAACCGCATTGATCCGTCTTTCTTTCTCACTAATACCACAGGAGAAGCCCACGGACTACTGGATGGTTCAACTATGCCATTTTGAATCATTTCTTTAAGGGCTCTGTCTGCTTCTTCCTTTTTAACTTGAGGCATCCTTCGGGGTACCTGTCGAATCGGACGTGCATCACCAGTGTCAATTCTATGTTGTACAACATCAGTTCTTCCCAGTTTACTTTTAGAACCAAATACAGGTTTATAACGGTAAAGTAGATCTCTTACCTGTTTCTTTTCTAATTTTGACAAAGAGGGGTCTAATTTTGTCATTAATTGTTCAATTTCGTTGGTCTCATCTGTTTCCGTAACATTTATCTTGTGAATTATGGCCATTACTGGTTCTAAACTTCCCATTTCCGTGTCCTTTCGGAGAAGAACTGGATGATCGTTCAAGTTGATAACTCGGATGGGTACCTCTTTGGCGGATCTATTAAGAGTCTTACCCACAAGGAGTCCTTTTCCCAATTCATGGTCATGGTTCTTCGGCTCTATCATGGCTGTGGCACCATCTGGCTCCAGTCCATCCAACCGCGCTGTGACGACACATTCGCAGCTTGCCGGAAGTTCGATATCATCGATTAGCTTAATCGAGGCATTGTCAACTTGTTTTCGGTGCAGGAATATTTCTTCATTACCCAGTACGAAGGATACGTTGGCGAAGATCCAAATGAAAACCACAGTGGAGCATAACATCCATGCCCAGAACAACATCTTCATCAACGTCAGCCACCAGCACTGAGTGAACAAGAGAGGTTGAACCAAACTGTAACGTCACCTGTATCTCACCGTAGACTCTAGCAGAATCTCCGGTAGCGGTACGCAGTCTCTAACTGGTAGGCAACTTCTTATTTCGCATAATGATGGTTGGTCGGACGATAGTTTTTGTAGCTCCAGTGTCTACCAGCATGCTAATATTCTTCCCATCAAGGAGGCCATCTACATATAAGCTGTCCACGTGATGTCGCAGAGTTGCCAATTTAATGGTGTGAGGGACTTCGGGAATGTTTGGGGTCGAAGTCGCCCTCCAGGAGTCGACCCGTTTAAAGTTTTCCTGCTGCTGGGGTACTTCAGCAGGAGATTTTTCTATATGGGGGCAAGTATTTCTTATATGGCCTAGTTCTCCGCAGTTCCAGCATCTCACTGGGCGCCTTCTTTTTGGAGATAACTTCATACTACCGCTTCAACGTCGCTAACGGAATGGTCGTAGTTACCGGTGATTTCCCTTAGTCGAGCAACTCCACGTAAGGCCTCCGTCGCCGCCTCAAACTCCAGGGCAATGGTCAAGGCGTCCACAAGAGTCTTCGGCCGCGCCAACCGTACAGCGCGCTGCAACTCGACGTCTCGAAGACCATCGGTGAAGGTTTGGACTGCTAGGCACTCCAGGAAATCCTCCGCTGCATTTGAATACGCAAGTCGTACCATTCTTGCTACATCCGCTTCAAATTCCTGGATAGTTTCTCCATTTTTCTGTTTTCGGCTCTTTAACTGCATTCGGTACACCGGTTGTAGATGAGTTTGACCATAACGCATCTCTAGACGATTCACCAATAACTCGAAGTTGTCAGCTTCATCCGGTGTCAATGATTGCAAGACGTCTAAAGCTTCGCCTCGCAGAGCTACGGTTAGGGACAATGCTTTCTCCTGGGATGACCATCCATTAGCTCTGGCCGCTGCGTCGAATTGTTTCAGGTAATTTGGCCAGGAAGTCTTCCCGTCGAAGGTCGGGGGTTTCATTGTCGTTCGCACCTGGGTCGTCTCCTCGTTTCTTCGTCATTCGAGGTCTGCGTGGCAGGTTTCCATCCTTCCTGCATCTCCATCGCCGTGATGGATGGTTTGGTTTTGTAGACAAGCTTCCAATTCATGTTTAAGCTTTTCTATCTCGGACTGCACTTGCTGGTTGATCTCGTCTCTGAAGTTGGCCACCTGCTGATTTTGCTCCTCTCGCAAGTTGGCTACTTGCTGATTTTGCTCGTCCCGAAGATGTGATATCTGCTGGGAGAACGAAGTGGATAACTCATCTGATAGGGTAGACATCCGTTGTGATAGCTAGGACATATCTTCGCGCTGGCTTCTCATCTGACTGGATAGCTCCTCTTGCTGGCTCGTCATTCGTCCTGATAGCTCCTCTTTCAGCTGGGACATATCTTCGCGCTGGCTCTTCATCTGACTGGATAGCTCCTCATGTTGGCTCGTCATTCGTCCTGATAGCTCCTCTTTCAGCTGGGACATATCTTCGCGCTGGCTCTTCATCTGACTGGATAGCTCCTCATGTTGGCTCGTCATTCGTCCTGATAGCTCCTCTTTCAGCTGGGACATATCTTCGCGCTGGCTCTTCATCTGACTGGATAGCTCCTCATGTTGCCGGGAAAGTTGTTGAGCTTGTTCTTCTTGCAGCTGGGAAAGTTGTTGAGTTTGTTCTTCTTGTTGGTTCGCCATTCGTTGCGATAGTTCAGAAATTGCTTTTTGAACCGGGTCATCGAACTCCACAACGTCAGGGTCCAAATTATTACTTAGGTAGTATTCACGGAGCCTATTCAACAATACAGATTTGGTCCCAGTAGTTTCCAATTCTAATTCTTCGAGCTCTCTTCTGAGCTCTGCCACCAATAGTTCATTTATCTTTTTTCCAGGCATTCTTATATCTTCACCCCACACCTGACACCAATTTGAAACACTTATGGGGGCTTTTTACACAATTTATTTACAAAATTGTTAAGATACACTGAACTCTGCTGGATAACGTCTAACTACTTGACAATACAATGAACTCTTGTGAACACTTGACTCGAACTGACTTAAACTGCCCATGCATCCCCTTATATACAACATTATTTAATCTACTCAGTGTGTTTAGAAGTTTCTAGAATTTTCTAGAAACATTATTTAAAATGATCAGTTGATTTTTTTACAAACTTCTAAAAATCAACTGTCAACAACAATCTTTCAAATTAAGGTCCCTTCCTTTACGGTTATCCCGTTACAATACTTTGGGTCTTATTCGTGTCCTCGCGACCTTCTATTCCGTATGTCCTCACACGATAACATAATTTGGAATATATTTATTTTACTAAAAACTACACCAAAAATGGAATTAGTCGTGGACAAAGTGTAATAATGTACTCGTGTATAATGGCTATATTATATATTACACTCGCCTTCGGATCGTTTTGTAAACTTCATCTTCGTGAATATGCCATTATACGCTTGTTGAATAATATACTATTGTTTATATTGATATTTTTACTCGTTCCTCCTCCCGTCGGATAACGTGTTTAAATTTAATAATGGTAGATACTTTATAGTAATTGAAAAATATTTCGTTTGAAGTGTTATATTGCGCAAGTCAAGATAAACATATTTTTATAAATCGTTCTAAGAGGAGCAAAGGAAAGGAATCAGTGAGCGTTGTAAAAATACTTTCGTTGCAAAGGTTAATCCAGATTTGGCAAAAAGTTCGTTAGAAGATTCTTGTCATAAGATTTACCTAAGAAGATTCTCGCATCAGAATATTCCCAAAAGTAGTTCGATAAAAAATTCTAGAATAATCATTCGAAGAGTCTTTTCTAAGAAAGTGATCAATAATAGTTTTTCAGTGGAACTATTCCACAAAATTAAAGAAGGACCTGGTAGTATTTAGAATTAAGGATCACCGTTAGCTGTTTGAGTCTTCTAGGGATAAAAGTTAGCAAATTACCGAATCTACTCAGCCCTTAACTTAAAGTTAAGAGATTGATTGTTTTTTTTTTAAATAACGAATTAACTTAATTTTTTTTTAAATAAAGACCACAAACTGGGTTTTATTTATGTGGTTTGTACATGGTGCCCTTACCACTTGTTTTCAGGAAAGACTGGTAACCCTTGGTAAAGATAAATCCCCGACCGTTACAGATCTAGAGTGGCTATATTGTTTTTGGTAGATAGAATGTCCTAGCAAAATGTTCTTTTTTAGAATTTATATTTTTTAGTTTTTATTAAAAGTTTCACAGGTCCTAAAAATATTTTTCTTATTATTTGCCTAATAGTAGGATTCCAAGACTCACTAAATAAGCTGGCTTATTTTTTTTACTCTTTAAATATTCATTTTAAAAACATATAAATATTAGATTGCTTCAACGATATTTTTTTTAAATATATCGTTGAATATACAAGAGTTTATTTAGTCCCGCTACTACACAGCCAGTTCAGCAGTTCTGTGTTAGGGAGGGTAGTCCAGAACAAGTTTTTAGCTTGCATCAAATACCTATACCCAAAAATGTCTACCAGCTGTTGGACTATGTACTGTTTATTTCTGAAAATGTATTTGAGCGTTTAGGTCGCAATGTATTAATAATTGTCTGTGGTCAGGATTGATTCGTATCAGGTCCGTCTCAAAATATTGGTACTACAAACTAAAAGTTACGATTACAGTGGAGATTTAAAAAATAATACCCAAAACACTTTATAACATAAGAGAAAATAAAAATCATGTGAGATATTTAATTAAAAAACAGATACATGGTAATTTAGATCAGAGATAAAAAACACGTAAAACTAAAAGAAGAAATCTAAAGACGAAATAAAATGATGAATATATCGAAATTTTGAGTCTTCGAATGATTAAGGATTTTGACGATTTGGATCTACATTTAGCTGTACATCAGTTACCTACTCTATTTGTTGATTTGTTATTTATTTTCATCCCTATATTCAATGGTTCGTTGTTCATTGTTGCAAAATAGGCGTTAACGTATACCTACTAAGTATTACCTAGTCGTTATATAAAAATCTTGTTTTTCAAGCTAAATTTTTGGGTTAGAAAAGTCATTGTGTGCTAGATCTAAAGAATCTATTCAAAGTACAGTTCAAGGAATTTGGCTATGGCGATAGTAAATATCTGTAATAATATCTTGTTATTGTTTAACCTTTTTGAAACTATCCTCAAAAACATACGACTTTTTCGGCCAACCGAACCATCTTCGTCTTTTTCAGAACAACTTTATCCACTGCTTTGACTATTCTTTAGTCTCAGGAGTATTATCTACAGTTATAAATAGACGCAAAAATAAAACTGATACTTCTTGAACCGCTTCAATAAAGATTTGGAAATATTCATTCAAATGGCATGGTCTCACCTATGCATGGAGCCCCATGTTTTAAGCACTGCTTCCTATGGGAATATTGTGACCAGGTTTGGCACCAAGAGTCCTTACATGCACCCGTGCTTGCAGGACTCTAGTTTGTTCAGCTGAAAATCAGCATCCCGCTGATCCTCAGGAAGGCTAGAATCCAGTTGTCCTAAATTCCTTGAGTCACTGTTGCCACAGGGCAGTTCCCTTTATAAGAGATTTGAGTCCTGTGACTAGCTCCCTCAAGGTGGTGATAGGATTCAGGATTCGTGTCACCGAAGATGAGGAACCGTTTATAGTCCAAGGCCTTGCACTCGAATAGAATGTGAGTTGCCGTCATTCGATGGTCATCCAGTGAAATTTGGCGAACTTTTTCGACATAGTTTCTGGTTTTTACAGTTTTTCTGAATATTCATCATCAGTCAAGCTGGTACGATCATGTCTAAATTTCATAGTCTAGATGTTGGTGCAGAATCTCTATATAGTGTCCAACTCATCTGTGATTTGTGTAAGCGTGTTGGCTTTCAAAAAACAAGAATTGAATCGCAGCTTGATACTCAATTATTTTAATTTTCGTGAAAACGTAATAAAATGGTTGTAAAACAACAACTGAGGATACAAAATTGTTAAAATGTATTCCAATGAATAGTTTTTCACAATTACAACACCTTTCTTAACTTTAGTAGAAAAGTGCTGCTAGTTTCATGCTGTCGAACTCTTTACACAACAGCTCATTCCATATTTTTATATCATCTAATTATTTTATTATATATTTTTTCTTTCATATCACATGCATTGAAACAGCTAGTTTTTATCCCTGTTTTGCCAGTCGAAACAAGACAATTTCAGACCAATGCAACTGTCAGTCAGAAACATTCTGACAGACTTGAAATAATGACATTTGTTTCTGCCCTAGGGGAGAAACAACGTTGTTGACGGGCAGTCAACTCTCGTCCTAGTCAGAAATCGTCTTGTTTCACCCCTTGCAACACAATATACCATTACTGTGTCTGGGAAGGAACAAAATTAGTGAAAAAGTGTATAGGTAAAGATAATATAGTAACCACAACGACAAGAAATAATTATTATAGAAGCAACATAAAGATTGGAAAAACTGGAGATAAAAATTGTAGAAATAAAGATATGAGATTCAAATATGTAAACCAAATCGGATTGATAAAAAGTTAAGAAAAAATGATGATAAGTAAGACATCGGTTTTAGAAAGACAACATTCATAGAACAGAATGTGAATGAAATATAAGGAAAAAAATGTATGTAAGGAAGAATCTAAATACCTACCTATAATAGGTCCATAAATGGTGTTTTAGAGATAAAATAACATAAACAATGTTGCGGAACAAATGATTTATTATATGTATTTAATTTATTTTTGGATTGTTAACTGTTGTTTCATGTAATCACTATCTTAAAAGTGTTATAAGAAAATCTCTTTTTTTAAATAATATCTATAATCGAATTTTCTCACGGTCGTATAAGCAGTATCTTGTAGAAGAAAAATACACATTTCCATCAAAAAGATATCATCCGTTTCAATTAATGCCTAAAAAAGCAAACCCAACGTCAATTCTGGATTCCAGTCACAGGCGGCCAGTCGCGGTTCAATTGTTTCACGGCATCGGTCCCCCCGCTGTCACCCCCTTTACGCCCATCGGCTGTCTTGTGGTGCATTCCCCCCGTGCGTTTGCGAACGCCGAATAGTTGGCCTTGAACGAGTGCATTGCTTTCAGAAGAGACTCCTTTTTGTTTTTGGATGGCCGCCGTTTGGCAACGGTCAACAGCCCGGCCAAGGTTGCGTTCCTCGCACTTCGGTTGTTACTTGCGAACGGTGGAACTAACCTATCATAAGCCGAACCTGCGTGAGACAGAAGGCAGGCACCACCGAAACTCGTTGGCGCAGGGCCGGAACATCTGTCAAAAAAATTGGCGCATTTTTTTTTATATCTTTGCTTAACCATATTGTCTTTCCTTCCGCATGAATATGATACTGAGGGAGAGTAAAAGTAAAAATTATCTTGTTTTAAATTTATCGTCATTATAGAATTCAGTAATAAATTTGGTAAAACTATCTTGGACAATTTTTGCGTTATATTTATCAGCATTTAGTAAAAATTCTAATCTAAGAATTGACATTTTATACCCAATAGATTTAATGATCCTTCGGAAGTTAATAGTTTAGTCAATTATCTAATCTGTTTGATCGCGCACAATTAAGCTAGCGTGGAATATTAATAAATTTTTTTAATTTATATATAAAAAATGGCTCCCCTAATGCTCCCATAGAATACGCAATTGCTCCAGTAATTATATATTTTTTTAATTATATATTTGAAATTAAAATTACGGAATTTATTTTTTCTATATCTCAACAAATTACAGTTTTTTTTTTTAATTTCGTCAATAAATTGCTCCCTAAATGCTCTATCAGAATCCGCAAAATTGCTCCAGTAATTAGTCACTTTTTTTAATTAGTAATTTGCCATTATATATATTTTGTATATATCAACAAATTACAGTTTTTTTTATATATTTTTTTTTTCATCAATATATTGCTCCCTCCCTAAATGCTCTCTAAGAATCCGGAATTGCTCCAGTAATTAATAATTTTGATTAATTCCGTATAATTAAAGAATATTTTGCAATAAAAATCAACGACTATCAACCAATCTAATTAAGAGGAATTTAAATAAATTAAAAAATAATTTGTTAAAATATAGAAAAAAACAAGTTTCGTAATTTTAACTACAAATAATTAATTACTGAAGCAATAGCGGAATCTAAAACAGCATTTAGCGAGCAATTTATTGATGAAAAAATATTTTTAAAAAAACTGTAATTTGTTGAGATATAGAAAAAATAAATTCTGTATTTTAATTGCAAATAATTAATTAAAAAATTAACTAATTACTGCAGCAGTTGTGGATTCTGAAAGAGCATTTAAGGAGCGATTTATTGATAAAAAAAATAAGAAACATGTAATTTGTTGAGATATAGAAAAAACAAATTCCGTAATTTTGATTGAAGATAATGAATTAAAAAATTGACTAATTACGGGAGAAATTGCGGATTCTAAGAGAGCTTTTAGGGAGCAATTTTTTGATGAAAAAAATAAAAAAAAACTGTAATTTGTTGAGATATAGAAAAAATAAATTCCGTAATTGTAATTGCAAATAATTAATTAAAAAAATAATTAATTACTGGAATCAATTGAGGATTCCAAGGGAGCAGTTTTGGAGCAGTTTATTAATGAAAAAAATAAATAAAACCTGTAATTTGTTGAGATGTAGAAAAAATGAATTCCGTAATTTTAATTGCAAATAATTAATTAAAAAATTAATTAATTACTAGAGCAATTGCGGATTCTAATGGAGCGTTTAGGGAGCTATTGTTGATGAATGAATTGAAAATATTATTATTATTCCACGCTAACTTAATTTCGATGTTTGGTCGTCTGTTTTGTTTAGTTTCGAGAATGTACTGCAGGGTTTTTTCTAATTGATCAAAATTTTGTTTCATATCCCGATTGATTCGTTCTCTCAGATTTTATCGCAATTGACAAAGCAGCATTTTGTCAAAGAAAAATACAATTTTTAACAAAACTATATATTAATGCTTAAAAACGAAAGTAGCATTAATCTTCTTCTTCTTATCTTAGTCTTTTTTGTCAAAATGCTCATTTATGTTTATCATGTTCTCCTTGTCATTTATCATATATTTTTTAAATACATATTTTTCATGATTCTTTTTGGTTTCTTTTTACGGTACCTATTTACGATTTTTGGGTACCTATTTCAAACTGCTAGTTGCTTCTGTTTTTTTTTTCATTAAAGGGTATAACACTTTAGATAGCTGATATCTGTATTCAAAATCTTGCTAAGAGTCTGTTTTTTTTATTCTACGTATTTCTACTTACATTTCAGCGGAAAATTTGAAATTTTAGGTAGCTTAAAGTTGTTTTCTAATAACTGTTTTGTAAGTTGTAATAGACCTAGTCGTAGTAGGTTGCAACAAAATCTATATAGAATTTTATCACATGCTCATTTACTTCAATTGTATTCTTCTTGCTTTTATCTTTCTAAGCAATTTAATTTTTGTTCATGACAAATATTTGTATTAGGTGTATTTTAATCTTTCTCTTGATGATATTCGTCATGCTCCAATTTGGTTTCTTTTAGTAGATTTATATCTACTATTCAGCTGGTTCGCAGGTCACGACTTCGGGAAAATTTCACTACAGTTTTTCGTTTTGGGCCCCCCTGACCTCAAAAACACCTTCCGTTCAAAAGTTTATATATATATATATATATATGTATATATGTATATATGTATGTATGTATGTATAGTTCCGATATAACGAAATCTGTGGACACGATAGCGGTCGCATTTCTTAACGGATCGAAATGAAATTTGGTACAAAAATCAATCGTCCCAAAATCTCGGTCGAGTTCGTTAATGGGCCAAATCGGTTAGGCCGTTTGGGCGTGACATCAAATCAAAATGGAAAAAAATTCGTAACTTTTTTACTTCACCCTGTACAAAAAAATGTTAGGGGACTTTTTTGTTTGTCTTAAAGAGACCTACAACTTTTATCTAAAACATTTTTTTCTAAAACGTATACTTTTAATATATTTAATTAATATAAATCTACTGATGCGCCTGGCTTACCAAGGGCCATTTTTTATCCTATTCATGATCTTTCTAACAGTTTGGGTTTCAGACTGCTATACCTCGAGGCCCAATTGTCTGTCAGAGACGTCATTGTGACGTAAATGCAAGTGGATCCAATGTTAGGCTCAAATGAATGCTAGTTGCCATGTTTAACTTAAAAAGACTTACCATCTTTGTCTTATTAACGCGCAATAGAAAGTGATACTGTCAACACTGGAGAACATTATTGAGTGCGTTATTGCCGCTTGATATTTTTCTTAAAAGTATCTCTTTCTATTGCGCGTTAATAAGACAAATATAATAAAGCTTCCCAAGTTAAATATGGCAACTAGAATTCATTCGAACCTCGCATTGGTTTCACTTGCATTTACGTCACAATGACGTCACTGCCGGAAAATTGGTCCTCGATGTATAGTTACTTCAATTAGTTGGAAATAAATACCACTAAAACAAAGTTTTTCTAATTAGTAAAAACAAGAATACCAGTGGAAATTTATTTTTCGAAGTAGGTAAGTCCCCAAAAAAAGTTAATAAGTGCACATACTTGGGTATGAACATCAACGATGAATGGAACCACTCTATTGAGATCAGAACACGTATTGAAAAAGCCAGAACTGTATTTATCAAAATGAAAAAAATCTTTATTAGCTAGATCAGCGGGCAGAAGACGAATCTCGTGGTGTTTAAGAACATGGTTCTACCAGTCAATAATCTAGTTATTTCGAGCTGCTGTCAACAAAGTAAAAATAGTCAATCTGATAGCCAACATCCGAAACGGATAGTCACTAAAAGAAAAAGTTACTTCAACTTGTTTAAAACTTTGGATAGCTTAATGTTGTAATTTAAGAATTCTATTTTATAAGTTGTGGTAGACTCACTTAGTAGGTTACCATAAAATCAAAATATAATCACTTTCATTTATTTGTTTTCTAGAATTTTGTAAAAATTTTCACTTATTAATCTTACCTTTCTTGATACTTTGATTTTTATTCATTAAAAGTATTTGTCATATTTCTTTTTAAATCGTCCTACCAATGCCTATTTTATGTATTTGTCTATGGTTTCTTTCCTCCGTATTTAAGATATTCCGAACAGTTTGGGATTTTTAAACTTACCTACTTCTACTTAACTTTCAGTAGAAACTTTGTAATTTAAGATAGATTAAAGTTGAAATTGTATTGTGGTAGATCTGGTAGACACAGTTTAAGTAGATGGCTACAAAATGAAAAAGTAAAAAATATTCATAAAGTTGTAAAGATCAAGATTTTTTGATAGATTTAAATAGGTACTCTTTTGTCTATTTATTGTGTAAACATACATCGTTTCTAATCTAATCTTTTGATAAGGCTTTGACTTAGGCAGTTTTCTGTGTTATCGAATCCTTGCTTTCCTGGGACAGTTTCAACCAAATTCCTGCCATGGAGTGACAAGCTTTTTTATAATCTGGACATTCTAAAAACCTTTGAAGAAGTTTAATACAATAAGTAGCTTATTGTGATGCTGCAAACAATCTAATTAAAGAGATAGATATGTTCAAGAAGCCTTGATGCGGTATGAACAATACTTTAGGTAATTTGTTACATGGTTTTATTTATGTAATCAACTAAAATTAAATAATTATTTACAAATTAAAAAATGTTAATAAAATAATCACGAAGATTGCTTCGTTTCGCGATGAAGGTGATGTTGTCAGCGAATGGTGTAATGTCGTGGACCTTCGTTGGTCCAGTCAGGTCCACATCTTACACAGAGTTTGCTGGTCTAAGCTTTCAGGGAGTAGTCCTGATGATGGTCAGGATTAATGATGTCAGAAGTCTTCGTAGGAGGTCTGGTGTTGACACTATAGACTTAGAAGTTGACATAAGAGACCGTGGAAGTGGCGTCACGGTCTCGGAGGAGGAGGGCTTCAGAAGAATGGGTTGTAATACCCTCGGATCGCTTAATAACTTCCGTGGATAAGAGGACTACTAGTTTCAACTGCCATAGACAAATCAGGGGGAACGTTTATGCCTGGTGTGTGTTAACTAAGCTGCATGATCGTGGTGAGGTACGCGGTCAATCAAGGCGCCACAATAGAAACCCTTCTTTAAAAATAAGTTAAAAGAGTCATAACTTTTTAAATTAGAGCAATCTAGGACAAAACTAATCTACATACACCTTAAAAATATTTTATTTAAATAAATAAATGTAATAATTATATTATTGTTTTTAAACTAATGTAATTGTACATGTTAATCGAAACAGGCAATTGAAGTATCAATGTTTATGTTTTCAGTTTCAGCCATCTCTTTTACTAATATATGTTAGTGTTAATACGAATAAAAGCTGCCTTTATAGCTTTTACCTCATTACATCACACAATACGACTTGCTTGAGTTTTACAGCAGTATTAACTTGAAAAGTACCTGCTTTAAAATTATATAATTATTTCTTTATAGTAAAACATCACAGACATACAGCATGTCTATTTACTAACTAAATGCACCTCTGAAACGTTTATATTTTGTTTTCTTTTCTATATATAACAATTTTTTTTTGTTTATTTTAAAATAATGGGAGATTCCCATTAAAGCAAAGGTTTTAATGTTATCTTTGGCACAGAAGAGTGAAATAAAAAATCACGCGTTACATATTTTTTGTCAATAAAGAAAACAAAAAATAATGAAAAATAAACAACTGATTCCCTTTTGAATAATTTCTTCAGTAGTAACGTCGGGACCGAAAGTATTGACCTTTGTTCGTATTGTGAATTATAATTTGAATCTTTACTCTCACTACAGCAATTATTCAAAACTAATAATTACAAATAATATAATATTAATATATAACAAATTTTGTTAAAAGTATTAATATTATAAAAATACCGGTATGAACAATGTTTTTATATACGTATATACTTATAATCCACTGTATACCACATGATGTGTACCGCAAATTCCTTTAAACCTATTAAATAGATATATGTATAGATATTCATTGGGTTGGCTGTTATCTTTACAGGTCTATTGTGAACACCCATACATCTATAGAATAGGATTAGAGCACCCTGTCTAGCCCTGTCTTCTTAATGCGACATAATAGCCTTGACAGTGGCCACTCCACGTAACTTGTAGCTTCTCCTCTCCCAGTACTAGATACCGCGTCCTTGCAAGTCCTTCACATTCGCATAGGACATGATTTGCGGTTTTCTCCTCCTCTTGGCAGTACCGACAGATGACTTTTTCTGCTAAGTTTAGCTGACTTATGTGTTTTCTGAGCCAACAATGTCCTGTCATGAGACTGATAATCATTCTGACATCGTTTCGCCTTTGTGATAGCAGCTCTGTAGTAAACTTCGCGAAGTGTCCTTTTGTGAAGATTTTGGCTTGTTGCTTGCCCGGTGATTTTTCCCACCACTCCTGGGCCTTCTCTGGCCTCCATTTCTCAATGGCTACCTTTCTGAAGATGTTAGCAACCCTCCAAGTGGTTTCAGGCCAATTATTGGGATATTAGCTCCCGCTCGGGCCAATTCATCAGCCTTTTCATTGCCCTGAAACCCTAAGTATCCTGGTATCCATGCCCATGTTAGAGAATTCTGACCTGCGGCATGTGTCAGGGCCCTAACGCAGTCCCACACCAGCTGTAAGCTTATTTGGGCGGAGACTATCTCCTTTAGAGCTGCTTGGCTGTCCGAGTATATGACTAAGGTTTTATTACGACCTCCGTTGCACAGGGTTGTATGGCCATTACTTCAGCCTGAAACACTGTAGCAAACGCAAGACTTAGTTGGATTTGTATCATGTTTTTTTTACTATATATACCCGACCCTTAACCTTTTTCACTCTTTGAGTCATCGGTATACTAGATTAACTTCTCTTGAATTGGGGAACCATTGTTCCATGCGTCTCTTTCCAGTAATTCCAGTATTTCTTTATACTCTGCAATTAACTCTCTCAACCTTTTAGAATGTATATAAGTGACACAACCATTTATCGTGTGGGATATTTGACATCATCTATACGAGACTTCCACTTCTTAAGTAGAATTGTCGCTTATCACTTGGTCAAAAAAAGAAGATCTTTTTTTATTAGCTTACTTTTCTCCGCCGAACAAGCTTATTGTTTGCAATTTTTTATTATTGCTAAGGAACCGAACTATTTTAATAGAACTTAAAGTCTACTATTACTATAGTTGTATGTTCAAATCAACATGTTTCATAAACACCTGTTACGATTCACTACAGTAGATAGTTTAAATTCCAATTTAAATAACCTCAGGTTCGAATCCGGTCGAATCTGACAATTTTTCGATTTTCCCTTCATATCTAACTTTGTTTATTTAATTACTAATTACAAAATCCTTATAGATGTGCTTAAGGAGGAATTGAGTAAGTGTCATATGCAATCAAAATATTATCAAAAACGCCATCTAACTACTAAGGTATCTGTGGTCCAAATGGTTAAAGGTTTCGGATTACCGTTGTCAATTCTTGTTTGTCTAATATCTCAATTTTAAAAATTCCATAAGAGATGTCTCAAAATTATTAGTTTACTAATATACATACATAATTTTTGGAATAAAAAAATGCCTACAAGCTAATTTATCTCTTGTTAAGGTATGTAATGTTAGCCGAGCGTTGCCGAGCAATGACCAACTTAACATGCAGACAGCCTATTTGCTTTGCCTTGTCATCGCTCGCCTAGTTGACCGAGCACAAAAGTGTGTAGAGCTCATTTAGCACAACTTGTCTTCGCTCGCTGTTCCTCGTAATCACTTGCCTTACTTTGGATCTGTGTCTGTTATTGTGCAGAAATTAAAGGCGCTCGTCTGCGTTTGGCCACACCTTTGTCTGCACGGCACTACACGGTTGATATCCATCGCTATAAGACGATATTTTTAAATTTTTGAAGTATATTAGGTCTACTTGATAATAGTTATACAGGCTTATTAAATAAAAAACCGCAACTGCTGCAAGTTCAGTGGCCCACGTATAAGCAGCTTTATAGACGAAATTGAGAAACATGTGGACATTGGGACTTGCCTTTTCTTATTTACCGACACTCGCGTTGGTCTATACTCGGCAAACTTGTATAGGTGCCTTTAGAGATAATGTAAATCCAAAAACGTAATTTTAAAAAAATAAACTAATATAACCATGAAGAGCAAATTTTCATTACAGTACAAGACACTTTGTTTATCTGATTTACAAATAACCCCATAAAAACAGTTTATTCGCTTTACATGAATTATTTATCATACACTAACATATTAACATAAACAACCAAAAGTTCAATTTAAGATTAAATAAATTAAACCAGTTCTTTTTTGCGTGGTAATCAAATTGATTATTTATGTGTGTATTTTTGGAACTGGTGCAACGATTCAATGCAAAGCTTAACCTTACCCAACATTCTTTCGGTCATGACATGATATTTTTAAGCAAAACCGGCTGTGTTCATTGTTTAAAATGCATTTCGGCCTTTAGGCCACACTGCATTAGTAATTGTCTGTGGTCAGGTTTAATGCGCTTAACAGGTCCGTCTTAAAATACAACTTAATCACTATGTTTTGAAATCTTAACACCAGGATAAATTTTTATTTTCGATAGAAAACAAGAAAACTTATAGTGTATTAAAAATATGAGACATAGAGAGTCAAAGTTTATATTTTATAAGGTTTATTAATGTCTGAATATAAATAAGTAAAAAACCAGTTCTCAAGTTGATGAATATATTACACAAGTTATTGTTAAATGAAATTTGTTAGACTAAGGGGCGGTTTCTCCAAACTAGTTTAAACTATCGGGATCGTTTAACCGAAAGTTTAACTTCAAAACCGATTTCTCCAACCGAAAACGTTAGTTTAACTGCTGGCGACGATTAAACTACCTCTCCACCTGGTTTAAACTTTCGATTGTGGGTTAAGCTACTCCTGTCGGCTCTCACAGTAAACAGACGTAACATAACATAGAATATTACTTCATTTTGCCGTGTTGTGTTAAGTGTTAAGTAAGTGTGATTGACATGGAAGAAATCTTTGATATTTTGAATGCGGTGGAAGATGAAGAATTGGAAATACGAGCCCCTATTAGACGTGGTCCTAGAAGAATCCGTGACAGGGTTGATCATTTTCAAATATGGGATGACTTGGAATTTTTTAATAGGTTTAGGATGACCAAGAACACCGCTAGCATGGTTTAAGAACTTATTTAAGGAAACATACAGTCAAGAACAACGAAGAACCAAGCTGTTACTCCTGAGGTTAAGTTTTTCACTACCCTTCTATACCTTGCCTCTGGCAGTTTTTTAATTAATATTGGAGATCATAGTGGTATCCACATTTCTATAACAAGTAGGGTAGTCAAGGAAGTGTGCCACAACATTGCTAGGCTCTTTCCACAGTTCATAAAAATGCCCTCCACTGAAGCTGAAATGAATCAGCTTAAACATGGATTTTACCAAAAAGCAAAATTTCCTAATTGCATCGGTGCTCTAGACTGTACTCATGTTAAAATAGAGTCTGTGGGAGAGGAAACTGCAAAAACTTATCGCAATCGTAAAGGTTTGTTTTCTATGAATGTACAGGCAATTTGTAACAGTTCTCTATTATTTACTAACGTTGTTGCACGATGGCCTGGATCTACGCATGACTGCTACATATTTAATTCATCAAGAGTTAAAAAAGATTTTGAAAATGGTGTATACAGGAACAGTGTATTAGTAGTTAATAGTGGTTATGGCTGCACAAACTACTCCATTCCATGAAGTAGTGTTGCCAGAGGAACGTCTTTTTCAAGAGGCTCAAGTGCGTACTCGCAATCCAATTGAAAGGTGTTTTGGTGTTTGGAAAAAGACGTTTCCAAGTTGGAGAGAATCGAAAGTGTGATTGTGGCTGCAGCAGTTCTTCACAACATTTGCACGAACCAAGGCGAGGATGTACCTCCAGTCTCCGAGGAAGCAGAAGCTGCGATAGCTGCAATGAGTGGGGATAATGGAGGACACGAGGGTGGGAACATAAGAAGAAATCGCCAAGGTGGCCAAGACATCAATTTGATAACCAGAAACCGGTTGGTGTACCAGTACTTTAGGAGTATGATCTGAACCCTGATACTGTATCATTGATCATGACTGGACTGTTTTGATGCTCATTAGTTTGGGGAGACTATCATAAGAGTAACTTTTTCAATTGTATCTCATAAGGCAAATGATGAAATTGCATTATTTTAATTAAAAAAATCGTTTTCATCCTTAAATATTGCATTATTATTGGAATATACCTTGCCTTATGCCAGATGTTTCACACAGAAGTTTGTCATATAATATCTTTGAAAGAGGGGGACTCATAATTATCATTAATCAGCAATTTTTACCTCATTTGAGGATACGTCTTTAGTAATTTCATTTTTTTTTAAATATATCACACCTTATGTGTGACTCACAAGGTCACTTGATGTTTACTTTAACCTTTATCTAATATTTTATGTTTAGTGATAATCATTAAAAATTAAATCTGCTTGGTTAAAGAGTGTCACCTAAGTTAACAACATTCCATATGAGGGGCTAGAATTTGAGAGTGGGCTATTGAAAACAGGTAAACTTAAGAGATGAAAGTGGTTTATTTACTAACTTGGAAAACTAACATACCTATTGAAATGTCAAACAACTTAAGACAATTCACGCTCTACCTTACGAAATTGTAGTTTTAAAAGTGTTAATTTGTCTCTGTGTTCTTCTTTCGCATGTTTCATTTTCTGTTGATGTTCGTCTTCCATGCACTTAGTTCTTAGTTCATGTTCCACACGCTGAATCTCCCTCTGCTCCTCGCACACAATCCTCTGCAACTGTACTAGTTCTAGCTTGGATTTTGTGAGGTCTTCCAACCTTTTGCCAGCTACTGACGCCTCAAAAACAGATTTCTTATTTTTAGAGGTATTTAAGCATGAAGAAATAGCTGCTCTTAGTTCCTTTTCACCAAATTTAGCACTACATCCCATATCCTGGTCTAGTTTGCGCTTGATGCCTGAGCATTTTTGTGTAATTTCAATGTCACTTTCTACAGGGACAATGTAATCCCCCACTAAATTTTCAGATAGACCTAAGTCTATATCTTCTTCTACAATTTCAATTTGTGTGGTATTGTCGACATTATCTTTGGTTCGTTCAAGACAGTCGCTATCATACAAAGATGTATGACCATCTATTTGAAGGGGCCCAACAATTTCTATAACCTTCGGATCTGTGTCAGTTATAACTGACTTTAACGGACCCCCTCCTGTACCCTATAAACATAAATGTTTTTTTCATTAAAAATAACTTCTACTTTCCTCCAAACATCATCCTTCTCTCGTTGCGAAATATGATCGGTCTTCTTACATTTAATGATTTCCTTAAAATCGTGAACTAAATCCAACAAAATATCAACTTCTTTTTGTTTAAAGTTTTTGTTTCTCTTAAGTACATTTTTTTCTACTTGTTTTGTTTCCATTATGCCAGAAAACAAAGTTTAATTCAATCAAAAGCTATAATCACAATGAAACTAACCTTTAATATAAGAACAAAAACAATGCGAATGTAAACAAACAGAGACTTTTGAAGGTATAAACTAAACCATCAGACAAATTTTGTGGAGAAATCTGAAAGCAGTATAAACGTTCGTTTAAAGAAATTCTCAGTTTAAGTTAAACCACATTTGGAGAAACCGCCCCTTAGGAGTATGTTTTATCCAATATTATAAAAATAGAGGAATATTAAGGAGATTGAAGAATTAAAAATCCAGTAACGTTAAAAAATAATAATTATTTGGCAGATTTGAAATAGAAGAAAGTTAATGATGTTTAAGGAGTATTAAAGAGCATTTTATTAAATAATCAGTGTTAAAGAGATTATTACAATGTCTAAATATTTTAATAAAAACGGAGCCAATTGAAGACAATTGCGAGTCTCCAAGAATGGTAATGAGATACAAAAGACTAAATTAAAGTTAAGTTAATACAAGGAGTGCATTTGGAATAGTAAGGAGACTTAAGAAAAATGAATGGACTTAACAAGTATTTAGAACACTTGAGAAATGAGGATATTTAAAAAAATCCAGGAACATTAAAACATAAGAAATATTTGGCAGACTTGCAGTAGAAGAAAATAATTACGCTGTCTAAATATTTTGATAAATATCGAGCAAATTAAAGATAAATTGATATACCAAAATAGTAATAAGTCTCAAAAAAATATTAAAAAGACATAAAAAGATATAGAAGACTAAGGGCATGATTTTATAAATACCTAGTAAGGACTTAAGGAATAATGTAGAAAATTACTGAATTGTACAACTAGATAAATGTTAGGGAGTATAAGAAAAAATCAGAAGAACAGAAGTTTTAACATAACATTTTTCATTGTAAGCTACTTATCGAATTCTCCAGACCTCATGTAAAAATAATTGAGAGGGGTAAATTTCTTGAAAGTTTTTTTTGAATCTTATTATTAAAAGCAACTGATTTTAAATCAGACCTGCTAAATGATGTTAAAAAATGTTTATATCTCGACGATAGAAAATACAAGCAACGTTAAAAGTTTTCTATTTTTACTCATTTTTGTAAAGTTTGTAAGATCTCTCAAAATGAAAAAATATATTTTGATAAAATTCCCTTTACTTTTTAAAATCTATATACCAATTTTTTTGTATATTTCGATACGTCCCTGTAACCAGCCACATCTATAGGTTTAGAAACATTTATACTAAGGATAACTTTTTTTTGTGTTTCCAACGAACACAATGAAGATGTGTCTTTGTCTTTGGAAATTTTTCACGTGCGTAAAATTTCGTAGTGTGTCTATTGTTTCGTTTTATGGTTGCCTTAGATGACCAGGAATGCGAAGAGTAAGACAACTCACTTATCCTGCTGCTCAAATTACCAAGGAACGGCTCTAGTACAATTTCAGGCATGTTAACTTAGAAATTTTTGTTTATCGTATTTACTTGATGTAATACGAAATAATTATAGCCTATAATAGGTAGAGCTAAGTTAGAAAAACAAATTCTTTTTGTTTCTTTACTACTGATATGTAAAAATAGTTTAATGAATTTTAATGTAATATAGAGCTAAACAAAATAATGATAAATTTAAATATTCTACATTATATTCCACTGTTAAAGTATTGTTTTACATAAACAAATGTTAAATTAACAGTTACTAAACATATGATATTTAATTATCAAATCATATATACCAGGTTTGCTTATTAAGTTTTAAAAAATATTAGATGGTGATTCCGAAATTTATCATCACTTTATTCATAAAATAGGGCTTTTTACATATTAAAATTAGCAACACGTGAGATTTGAGGAGGGGGGAGGGAGTTAGGGAAAATCTTATGAAATCTCACCAGTGGGAGCGGGGGGTCGAAAAATCCGGAAAAAAGCCTCACGTCATTTGTGGACGCCCCTTAAGAACTACAAACCAATAAACTTTCTTCCAATTGTGTATAAAATATTCACAAAAATTAACCGTAGACTGAAAACACATTGCACATTTAAGAAAACAGACTGGCTTTACAAAGATTTAGGGAACTAATGAGTTAAGACAAGAAATATTCTAGCCCTCATTCGAAATCATATACCACCCTAACAGGGCAAAGCACTGACACACCATATGTCGAAATCTTGAGCAATACGTATCGCAGCTAAAGCTAGATTAAAAATATCTGAAAACACCCCTGACAATCCTACCACTAGAGGTCTAACACGAGACTTAAATTCCACAAACTCTTTATAGCAACACTAGGACACATATTCTGCAAATTAGGCTGGAACGACAAAAACCTAAGATCAGCTGACGATATTGTTCTGAGAGCAAGCACCCTGCAAATTTGCAAGCACAAATTATTGAACACTGTCAGTAAGGAAATCGGATTAAAAATGATCCTATCAAAGATGATTATGATCAGCTGACAGACAGTGAAGACATAACAATCGACAATATAGGCTTATAATTTGTAGAGGAATATATTGATTTGCATTTTTCCTCTTGTAAAAATTTCTTTAGGTAGCTTTCCAAAAATGTGTGTTAGCCTTAAGAAAGTTGGTTGCTTGTTTTTAGTAAATAGGTTTTTGTTAATTTTTTGTATGTATTTTAAAAGCGTTCTTATTAATAAGATTAATGAACTAAGAGATATGTCATAAAAATGACATCGTAAAAATATAAATAAATTAAAAGGTTAAATTAAAATAAAAATAACACAATAGTGTAATGCGACTCCGGCTCTGTCCTGGTTGGCCAAATGGGCGAGTCCGACCGGCGGGCGACGCCGTGGAATGTTCTATTGAACCATATCGAGAATTCCACATACGACTGGAAGAATCTCTGCCCTTACGCGAGATATCGAGATGTTTCTTCATTGTTCGAAGCGCATATAAATAGACTTTTATATTGAAAGAGAGTTCAGTTTAGAGTTTTGAGTTGAGTCTAAGTAAATAAGTGTTTATATAAATCAATGTTCAGTGTTCATATAAATTAGTATATTGTAAATAAATTGTGTTATAACATAAATTAAGTGTATTAGTTGTATAAATAAATTAAATAATAAACTGTGAAAATAAATAAACGTTACATTGGTGTCAGAAGTGGGATAGTGTAAATAAATAGTGTAGAAAAATGTCGAAAAAACTTTGTGATTTAAAAGTGGCAGACTTGCGTCGGGAACTTGAAGACCGTGAATTGGACACTACAGGAAAGAAGTCGGAGTTGGTGGAGCGACTTAGACAAGCGATAGTTGATCAAGGATTAGACCCAGAGGAGTTTTTATTTGCTGATGATACTTCATCATTGATGTCTTCTATAAAAAATATTTCTACTGAAATATCTTCTATTTCTACCGATATGTCTTCTCTGAAAACAGACATTTCTTCTTTGGAAAATACAGTTTCTTCTGAAATTTCTTCTCTGAAAAATGACATTTCTTCTTTGGAAAATAAAGTTTCTTCTGAAATTTCATCTTTGGATACTAAAGTTGCTTCTTTAGAGAATAAAGTCTCTTCCGAGATTTCATCCATGGAAAATAGAGTGTCATCAGATATGTCTTCCCTAAAGAACGAGATGACTTCATTCGAGGAGAAAATAAAAGAGATTGAACGAAAAATGGAAGAAATGGGAAAGGGAGAAAGGATTAGTGTGGAAGAATCAAAAGAGAAAAATGATGAAGAAAAGACAAGCTGTAAAGTGGAACAAAAACCAAAACTGGAAAGCAGTGAAAGTTCGGTCCGCATTAAAGCCCCAACCTTTGATGGAAAAATGTCATGGGAAAATTACCTTAAACAGTTTGAAACAGCTGCACGAGCGAACGGATGGTCAGAAAAAGAAAAGGCTGTAAATCTTACGATCGCTCTTAGAGGAGATGCTTGCGACGTTCTTCAGACTATACCGGTGGAAGAGACGGATGACTTTGAACAACTTAAGAAGAGATTAAACATGCGATATGGTCATGAACATCTGGAGAATTTGCACCGGTCACAGTTGAAGATACGAAAACAGAAGCGAGAAGAGACCCTTCAGGAATATGAAGTAGATATTGCCAGGTTGGTCAGATTTGCCTATCCTGCAGCTGATGAAGGAATGATAGAATGTTTAGCAGTAGAAGCATTTCTTGATGGGCTCCGTGATCCTGAAATGAACAAGACTCTTCGTTTAGCCCGTCACAAAACTTTAGTCGATGTCTTGTCCGCTGCGCTTGAGTATGAAGCGGCTTCGAAGGCTTGTGGGGGATACAGTAAAGTAAGATCTGTAAAAGACGAAGAAGACGAAAATAAATTGGACCAATTAGTTAACATGATGAAGAACTTTAATGAAAATAAAAAGAAGAGGCCCCGCGTGTGTTACAATTGTGGCGAAATGGGACACTTCATCAAATCATGTAAACGTCCAGTGGCCAATGCAAATCGAGAAACAACTCCACAGGAAAAAGACCCTCTCATACTCATATCATCTCTAAAATGTCGCAATGACAGTGTATATGTAGATGGTGAAGTAAATGGTAAAAAGTATACACTGTTGATAGATACTGGAGCGACCAGGACCATTATACGACCAACAACTATAAGTAGCAGCAAGAAACTTCTACCAACCAGGCTACGGCTGCGGACCGCCACAGGTGAAAGAGCTAACATCCATGGGGAAGTCCAAGTTCAAATAGGAATTGGTACAGAAAAGTTCACGCATACTGTCATTGTCGCTGATATCGAGGAAGATGTGATATTAGGAATGGACGTGATGAACTTACATGGTTTCCAACTGGATTTCAAAAACAGAGTTATTAAAGTGGGTGCCAAAGAAGTATTCCTTCATCCGTATGAGGACAGAACCGTGCCAGCAGCTCTAGAAGAGGATACTGTGATACCTGGTAGGAGTGAAACTATCGTAGTGGCACGTCTTCAAGGAACTGTTGATGCAGGAACACCTGCCATGATGGAACCTTTGAACCATGATGAAGACGTCGGTCGAGGAATTTTGATCGGAAAAGGATTGGTCACTTCTGCTAGAGAAATTCCGGTACGAATTATAAACATCAATGATCACCCTATTACAATCAAGAAAGATACCAGAATTGGAACCTGCGTACCAGTATCGTCCATAATTCGTCAGACGGCCACTCCGGATAATTCCAACGACAAGTTCGAACACATGGTGGCAGTTGCTGGTCCATCTCTAAATCGAATAGAGAAAAGAAGAGTTAAAGACTTTCTCCATCAATATCGGAACATTTTTGTGCCAAAAGGAGGTAAGACAGGAAGAACCTCTACAGTGAAGCATAAAATTGACACAGGGGATGCCAAGCCAATTCGTCAAACAGCTAGAAGATTACCGCAGGCAAAGAGAGAGGAAGCTGAAAGGATTGTTCGAGAAATGGAGGAAGACGGGGTGATAGAACCTTCTACCAGCCCATGGGTCTCTCCGGTAGTCTTGGTTAAGAAAAAGGATGGAACTACGAGGTTCTGTGTAGACTACCGTCAGTTGAACAATGTTACCAAGAAGGACAGTTATCCTCTGCCTCGAATCGACGACACCTTGGACACTTTGGCTGGAAGTAAATTATTCTCTACCTTAGACTTGAAATCTGGCTACTGGCAGGTAGAAATGGACCCAGTAGACAAGGAAAAGACAGCCTTCACCACCGGTTCCGGATTATGGCAATTTAATGTCATGCCATTTGGACTATGTAATGCTCCTGCGACATTCGAAAGGCTTATGGAAAATGTATTGAGAGGGTTATCTTGGAAGACATGTCTGGTCTATTTAGACGACATCATAGTCTTGGGAGAGACATTTGAAGATCATCTAAAGAACTTAGACGATGTTTTTAAAAGACTTCAAGCTGCCCAACTGATGTTGAACCCCAAGAAATGTCAGTTATTCCAAAATAAAGTTAAGTACCTGGGTCATGTTGTCAGCAAGGAAGGCGTGGCTGTAGATAACGACAAAGTTGCTTCCATCAAGCATTGGCCACAACCAACCGATAAACATCAAATAAGAAGTTTTCTTGGGTTATGCACGTACTATCGAAGGTTCATAAGGAAGTTTGCAGATATTGCTAAGCCATTAACACGACTTACTGAAGAAGCAAGAGAATTCTGCTGGGATGACCACTGTCAAACGGCCTTTGAAACTCTAAAGAAGCATTTAACAACAGCACCGATACTGGGCTACCCACAACCAGAGGGGGAATTTATTTTAGATACCGATGCCAGTAATGTAGGAATTGGAGGAGTTCTTTCTCAGATTCAAGATGGACAAGAAAGGGTTCTGGGGTATTTTAGTAAAGTGCTCTCTAAACCTGAGCGGAATTACTGCGTTACGAGAAGAGAACTTCTGGCAGTTGTGAAGTCCGTGGAACACTTCTATCAATACCTTTATGGAAGAAAATTTTTAATCCGGACCGATCATGCAGCCCTTAAATGGTTAATGCAATTCAAGCACCCTGAAGGTCAAATTGCCAGGTGGATCGAACGGTTACAAGAGTACGACTTTAGGATCGAACATCGAGCTGGAGTAAGCCATAGAAACGCCGATTCTCTTTCCAGAAGACCGTGCCCAGCAGATTGCTCCCATTGCAACAAGACAGAATCCAAAGAAACTGCTATACTACGAACAACTGTAGTTAACGATTACTGGGCACCGACTAAAATTAGAGAGGAACAAGAAAATGATCCTGTTTTAAAGAAAATGCGCCAATGGAAGAGAGAAGATCGACGACCTACTTGGCAAGAAGTGTCAAAATTCTGTCCAGTACTTAAATCCTATTGGGCTCAGTGGAACTCTTTCATCCTGGAAGAAGACTTATTGAAACGAGTACTCGAGAATGATGATGGTTCAGAAATCAGAAAGCAGTTAGTTATTCCAAAGACTAGAGTGGCTGAAGTACTCCGACAGTTGCATGACAGTCCATCAGGAGGTCATCTCGGTGTTAAGAAAACCCTTCAACGAGTACGGGAAAGGTTTTATTGGATGAATAGTTCCGATGATGTGAAGAGCTGGTGTAAGAAGTGTACCATCTGTGCTGCGAGCAATGGACCGCAGCGAAAAAGGAAAGCTCCCATGAAACAATACAACGTCGGTAGCCCATTCGAGAGGATTGCTTTAGACATTGCTGGACCATTTCCGACGACTGAGAATGGAAATAAGTACATGTTGGTGGTTATGGATTATTTCACGAAGTGGGTAGAAGTCTACGCCATTCCAAATCAAGAGGCCACAACTGTTGCAGATGTCCTAATAAGAGAATTTGTCAGTCGATTTGGAGTACCCTTGGAGATTCATAGTGACCAAGGTAGAAATTTCGAAAGCCAGCTTTTCCAAGGAATTTGCGATACTCTAGGAATGAAGAAAACAAGAACTACAGCATTACATCCACAATCAGATGGAATGGTAGAAAGAATGAATAAGACCATTGGAAAGTATCTGTCAAAAGTAGTGTCCAACCACCAGCGGGACTGGGATCAATACCTTTCGCTCTTCGCGATGGCTTACCGATCCGCAGTCAATGAAACAACAGGCCAAACACCAGCAAAGGTCTTGTTCGGACGAGAGATGATGCTACCATGCGACCTCGAGTTCGGATGCCGACCTGGAGAAGATATAGCTGGAGAAGATTATGTGATCCAGTTACGAAGGAAAATGGACGATATGCATGAACTGGTTCGCTCACATCTTCAAATTGCCAGTGATAGAATGAAGAAACGGTATGATACTCAAGCCACGGAAGGATGTTTCGAAGAAGGAGACAAAGTCTGGCTTCATAACCCAAGAAGACAGAAGGGTTACTCGCCGAAGCTACAAACGTCTTGGGAAGGTCCATACATCGTTAAGAAAAGAATCAATGATGTCATATACCGAATAAGTAAGATTCCAAATGGAAAACCGAAAGTGGTACATGGAAACCGGCTGGCACCGTTTGAAGGAGATCATAACCAAGAAGAAGAGGTAAATCGACTCCAAGAGACTCCTGTTTTTGCCTTTGATGAGTTTATGGGTGCTTATGGGGGTACCGGGAAAGCAAGATTCGGCGTAACCATTGAGAAACATCAAGACCTGTTCACGCTTCCAGATGACTGCTCGTTGGTCCATAATATTCCTGCCAGTATCAGCGACGCCCGAGGATTAGCGTCCGTTTTCCGAAAAAAGTTTGGTCGACTATCAGAACTGCAAAGCCAATTGCCAGCCCCCGGAAAAGCTTTGAGACTCCAAGATGGATCACGTTACCTCTTCTATCTAGTGACAAAGAACACCTATCACGACCGACCCACTTATCAAGATGTATGGGAATCTTTACTTAGCCTGAGGGAACCCGTACTGGAGTCCAATATACAGAATATAGCAATGCCAAAGATCGAGTGTAAGGAGTTAGACTGGAGGGTCATTCGAAACATGGTGGAAGTAATCTTTCAAGATACCGAAGTCCAAGTATTGGTTTGCAGCCATTCGCCCAGTGTCCAGTTTACAACGAAGACCGTCTCCTGTTTTTTTTATACAACTGGAAATTATAGAAGAGGATCCGACTGCAGATACAATCACTCCCATCCAGCTCTAGTTCCAGGAGGAACTATCTCTTAAGGAGGGGGCAATGTAATGCGACTCCGGCTCTGTCCTGGTTGGCCAAATGGGCGAGTCCGACCGGCGGGCGACGCCGTGGAATGTTCTATTGAACCATATCGAGAATTCCACATACGACTGGAAGAATCTCTGCCCTTACGCGAGATATCGAGATGTTTCTTCATTGTTCGAAGCGCATATAAATAGACTTTTATATTGAAAGAGAGTTCAGTTTAGAGTTTTGAGTTGAGTCTAAGTAAATAAGTGTTTATATAAATCAATGTTCAGTGTTCATATAAATTAGTATATTGTAAATAAATTGTGTTATAACATAAATTAAGTGTATTAGTTGTATAAATAAATTAAATAATAAACTGTGAAAATAAATAAACGTTACAATAGGAAACAACAATCAGAGAAAATAACTAAAACATAAAAAGCAGGAACAAATAGAGGAAAAAAGTCAAAGATGGAAAGTGGAGAAGTAAAGAAAAGGAGAACGTAGAGAATCAGCAACAAGAAAGAGCTGAAAAGTAGAGGAGAAAAAAGAGGAACCAGCTATAGAAAGAAAACATTTGTTTTCTTGTATTTAGATATTTTTTTAATACCAACTGATTGCCATAAGTGCAGAATTCTCAACCCGGAGATAATTATTGATTGAAAGGAGTCCCAGAGGAAGATTTCCATATCAACATATATCTGAGTCAACGCAATACACAAACCTTATTCCCTTATCCCAGAAATTATAAACAAAATCAAGCTAGTTTGGACGAAATTTTATCATACTTACATCTAGAATGCTAATCTACCTAAAGAAAAAAACATTTAATTATTGAGTAGGTAGTATTAAGGCACTATAAACATAGGTATTATCATCAGCCATGTTTTGTCCAATGTCAACCACAAAATCAGAGATAATAGAAGAGATCTGTTTATGCCTAATAAAAAGTTGGCAACAAGTTCCGACATCAGCGCACCATGTTTAAAACTTTACTTCTACACCCTTTTTATGATTAAAGTCCCACTGACAAGACTATTCTTAACAACAAAACACAAACTTTAAAAAGAGAAATACAGAAAATAAAAGAGGCTTCAATAAAATCTTATTTGGAAAACTTAACAGCAGAAGCTGAAACAGACTATTCTCTATGGAAAGCCACAAGGAAAATAAAGAGACCAATAATGTCAATCCCTCCCATTAGAAAAGAGCAAGGAGAGTGGGCTAGAGACAACAAACAGAAAGCAGCGATGTTCGCAGAACACCTAGCTGAAGTATTTACACCCAACTTACCACCAACGAATAACATAATAGAAAAAACAGAAAACCATAAATCAGAAAACATCGCACTTGTTACTCCAAAAGAAGTTGCAGAGGAAATAAGAATAAACCTAAATCCAAAGAAGGCGCCAGGTTTTGATCTGATCACAGGAGAAATACTGAAAAATTTACCAAAAAAAGGAATAGTTATACTTACATATCTATTCAATGCAGTATTTAGATTAAAACACGTACCATCTATCTGGAAAGTAGCCGAGGTGATCATGCTTCCAAAACCGGGAAAAACTCCACATAAAGTCAAATCATACAGGCCGATTTCCCTTTTACCAATTATTTCAAAATTGTTCGAAAAGCTTCTCTTAAAAAGACTAAACCCGCTTATACAGAAAACTAAACTAATTCCGGACTACCAATTTGGATTTAGGCAGAAACACTCGACAATTGATCAGGTGCATCGTATTACAAATATAATTGAACAATCATTAGAAGAAAAACAAGTCTGTTTAGCCCTCTTTCTGGATGTCGCACAAGCGTTTGACAAGGTGTGGCATAAAGGATTAATTCTCAAACTTAACAAAATGCTTCCAAAGCAATATGTAGAAATACTGACTTCTTACATCTCAGAAAGACTATTCAGGATAAAACAGGAAGACGAATATTCAGACTTACAGGAGATTAAAGCAGGAGTGCCTCAAGAAAGCGTTCTCGGGCCTATTCTCTACAGCTTATATACTAGCGATGTACCAGAGTTAGAACAAATCACTCTGGCAACCTTTGCAGATGATACAGCCATTCTTGCAACAGGACAGGAGCAAACAATTTCTACTGGAAAAATACAAAGAGCTTGTAATACAATATATGAATGGACAGAAAAATGGAAAATCAAACTGAATGAGCTAAAATCAATCCAAATAAACTTCACCAATAAAAGGATAAATGATTTCTTACCAATAGAAATAAATGGTACGAGAGTTAAATACGAAAACAATGCAAAATATCTTGGTATGACTCTAGACGCCAAATTAAGATGGATAGAGCATGTCAAAAAGAAAAAAACAGAATTAAACCTAAAATACAGACAGTATAGATGGATCCTTGGAAGAAACTCCAGTCCATCATTGTGTAACAAAATACTAATTTATAATCAGGTATTTAAACCGGTTTGGTTATACGGTATCCAATTATGGGGATGTACCAAAGATTATAATATTAAAATTATACAGACCATCCAGAATAAAATATTGCGTGCCATGGTGAACGCCCCATGGTATGTAAGAAATACAGATATTCATACAGATCTTGGAATACCAACAGTGAATGAAGAGATCAAAAGGTTTGCAAAGAAGCACGAAGATAGACTTCACCTACATGAGAATGCAGAAGCTCTTCAACTGCTGGAAAATCAACACCATATCCGAAGATTAAAGAGGACGAAACCATATGAGCTCGTATAGTGTAATGTGTAAGGTCTTGTGTAAAAGCAGAGCACTGTGTACCTACGGGTGATAGTGTTTAATCTAGATATTCAAGACAGAGAAACTAAGAACATTATTGAATGGACCTTAGTAGAGATAAGTACCTAGGTTTAAGAAGTATCAGATGAAAATTAATGGTTGATCTTAAGATCAGTTAAAACCACTAGTACTTACTCTGTCAATACACCGTTATAAGTACTTTTTCGCTTTTTGTGCTACCAGCTGGTTTAGTCTCTTTAATTTGTCTATGGTCTTACGCGTGAATTGAGTGACATTGGAAAAAAAATGTCTGATGATAATACCTATATCTATAGTGCCTTAGTAGTACGAGTTTTGACATACGGACACTAAGAACAGATATAATAAATAAAAACAGATATAATAAATAAATTGTAAATTGCACAATGATCAAAGAAACAAAATGTACTAAAAATAAAATGGATTAGACAAAAAACACAAGTAGCACCACTAATCAAATTTCTCTAGAATGCACTGAGCAGGACATATAACAAGAAGAACAGATAGTAGATGGGCCATAAAAATAACGATATATACCAAAGAGGAATTAAAGGACTCAGAAAATGCCTAGACTTAAGATGGGATCAAACAACCATAAGGAAACTGGCGAGCGGAACAAGTTCTAGAAAGACCAGAGATAGGGAGACATGGGCGCAAATAAAGAACTAGTGGAGTCTACACCATAGAAAATCGTTGATAATAATGATGATAATGATAAAGATGATCATGTATTATATAATGATCATTATCATTATCATCATCGTCATGATGAGAAATTATAAGAAAACTTAAGCTATGTGTGGAGATTGTATGAATAGTTAGGAGATTTAAGAAATGTCGTAGGAAATCAATTAATAGTATAACTAGATAAATATCAAGGAGGCTTTAAGGACTTAAAGAAAATTCGGATAAACAAGAATTGTAATACAACGAATCAAATCTCTAAAATGGCACTGGACAGAAGCAAGAAGACAATAGAGGGACATCCAGAATAACTATGTGTTACTCAAAAGGAATTAAGATACCCAGAAAACGCCTAGACTTAAGATGATGGTATCATGACATAAGAAAACTGGCAGGTAAAATATGGTGTAGAAAGGCCAGAGATAGGGAGACATGGGCGCAAATGTGGAATCACTATAAAAAGCTGCACCATAGAAAATGGTTGAAAATGATGATAATAGTAATGATGATTACATATTTTCCAACTTGATATGATTTTTTTAATAAATAATTTTCCAATCAATCATGTCGTGGACAATTTTCTAACAATTTTATTTCCTATAAGTATTTTAGAATAATTTCTTAATCTAATCTGCGACTACACCTATATCAAATAATTATTATTATATAATTTCAACAAAAGAAATGCAAACCGAGACAAATCGATAATTACGTTCAAGGCTCAATTTACGGAAAATTGTCGGGTTAAAATAATAAATTATATAGTTCTACATAATACATTAAAATAATATTTCGGCATTTCCGGTTTTCTACATGCAAACAACAATTTGGGACCGTCACGTCAATTATTTTTCACTAACCTTACTCAATAATAATATGGTTTAAATTTAAAAGCGTGAATTATTATCGTCTGTGCATGGGTGATGCATATTTCAGCAATAAAATTTTACATTATTTGTACCTTGATTGTAACATGGAACTAACCAAATTGTGAAGCAGCTGAGAATGAAAATTGTATAAATCTATGAATATTAGAAATAACAAAATTGGATTTAAATAAAAAATAAAAAATTGCGAGTTGATTAGAATAATTTTTTAAGATAATTAAGACAAAGAAAAGGGTAAAAGTAGACCATTTTTAAGATTAATAAATTCAAACATTATTTGTTAAATTTATAAGGTTTGTTTTATAATCTGTTTTTTTTTTATTTTTTATTGTATTTTTTTGTAATATTTATTATTTTTTTTGATTTTCTTCACATGCTTTTTGGAAATTTTTAGATTTTTTTTAACTGATAAAATGTTTTATTTATTTCTTTATTTATGCCTTTTGTAATGGAAATTATAAAAATTATAAAGGTTATCAACAAAACAACATTTTTTGTTTTTTTCTAATAATATTAAAAATATTACTGAGAAAATCAAATATTTTGAAACTTTATAAATTACGAATCTATCTATCTATCTATATATATAAAAATGAATGTTTGTCTGTATGTCTGTATGTCTGTATGTACTCAATGGACTCAAAAACTACTGGACCGATTATTATGAAAATTGGTATGTATATGTATTTTCCCACGGAGAAGGTTTGTATGAAATGCTCATTGATGCCACTCGCTACCAGGTGGCGCTGCAGAGTAGCAACTTCTGTACAGTTCAACCGATTGTCATGAAAATTGGTATGTATAGGTATTTTTCCACTGACAAGGTTTGTATGATATGCTCATTGATGCCACTCGCCACCAGGTGGCGCTGCAGAGTAGCAACTTCTGTTCCGTTCAACCGATTGTCATGAAAATCAGTATGATGATATATTTTTAATGGGTAAGATGAATCTAATATTCGTATTAATGGAAGTTACCACCAGATGGTGCTTCCATGTATCAAATTCAATACTGATTAATAGATATCTATACGAATTCAAGTTTGAAAAATATATTTTTGGTGCGACAAGTAAAACAAAACTATAAACTTTCTTTCCTTTTCTATCTCTTCTACTCTTTTATTTTTCTTAAATTTATTTTAGTTGTTGGCGTAGCAACGCGCGTCGGTTACAGCTAGTATAATTATATATAAAAATGAATGTTTGTCTGTATTTCTGTATGTCTGTATGTACTCAATGAACTCAAAAACTACTGGACCGATTATTATGAAAATTGGTATGTATATGTATTTTTCCACGGAGAAGGTTTGTATGATATGCTCATTGATGCCACTCGCCACCAGGTGGCGCTGCAGACTAGCAACTTCTGTCCCGTTCAACCGATTGTCATATGAAAATTGGTATGTATATGTATTTTTCCACGCAAAAGGTTTGTATGATATGCTCACTGATGCCACTCGCCACCAGGTGGCGCTGCAGACTAGCAACTTCTGTCCCGTTCAACCGATTGTCATGAAAATTGGTATGTATATGTATTTTTTCACGGAGAAGGTTTGTATGATTTGCTCATTGATGCCACTCGCCACCAGGTGGCGCTGCAGACTAGCAACTTCTGTCCCGTTTAACCTATTGTCAGGAAAATCAGTATGATGATGTATTTTTAACGGGTAAGATGAATATGATATTTGTATTAATGGAAGTTACTACCAGATGGCGCTTCCATGTATCAAATTCAATACTGATTAATAGATATCTACACGAATTCGTATAAATATAAGTTCGAAAAATATATTTTTGGTGCCATAAGTAAAACAAAACTATAAACTTTCTTTCCTTTTCTATCTCTTCTTCTCTTTTATTTTTCTTAAATTTATTTTAGTTGCTGGCGTAGCAACGCGCGCCGGGTACAGCTAGTATTTTATAAATTTTAGATTTTTAACACTCTTTCATTATTTTCTAATTAAATTTAAGACGGAAGCCGTCTTACGTATAGTCATCCCATCATACTGCAGCATAGTTAAGCTTATATTGTACTTCTTCCATTGGCTCATGTCACCCACTCTAAAATCTTGGTACTCAATAGTTTGTACAGATTAAAAAGATTGATCGCATATTTGTGCAAGCACACTAAGTCTCCAAAAACTAAATGTCTCTTGTGATCCAGTTCCTCGCATAATCTGCAGCTTGGATATCCATGGTTTGCAGATGTCCCTTGACCGATGCATGGCCCGTAAGTAATCCTGTAATGACTCGTAATGGATTCCTGGTGGTATTGCGTTCTTGGTTTTCGGCTCTTCTGGTACACATTTTGCTGAGTGCTTGGAGTTCCAATATTATTTATTTATGAGGGCATTGGGTAAATTTTAGTCAAATTTAGTCTAATTTTGTCTAAAAAAATGGAGTTCGTTTAGACACCACAAGGTGAGTACTTTTTGCACGTTAAAGAAAATATGTAAGATTTTTTCACATAGATGACAACCGCGTGACATATAGTCACCGGTCGTACTGTAGCCTAGTTAGGCTGATTGTACTTTTGCTATTGGTTCATATCACCCCTTTCAGGATCTTGGTACCCTCTACTAGTTTGTACAGGTCTAAAGGATGGGTTATGTTTGTGGAAGGTGGAAGCATTCTGAAGTATCCAAAAACTTTAAGGAATCCTGTAATGACTCGTAGTGGATTCCTGGAGGTTTTTCGTAGTGTTTCAGCTCTAGTGGCACACATCTGTTCAATACACATTCTGCAGGGTGCTGAGCAGAGATATTTTTTCAGTGTTGGTTGTGTTGGAATAAAAATCGGACATTTTATTAGTTTTTGAAGTAAAAAACTTTTTTAGCTGGGTAGAGGAAAAAAATACGGTTGCGTGAAACCAACATTGCATAATAAATAAACGTACACACGTCTTATATGCCTGACGTATACTGTGCGAGTAACACTATTTAGAAGGGTAAAATCTGGTAAGTGGCTTCACCCACGTGGGTATTAAAAACAATGACATAATTTAAGATACAAGGCGTCTAAATATTAATTAAATTAATACGGTAATGATAGAAACAATGAAAATAATGTTAAAAATAACGTGGGCACATTCAAATTTATGTACCTAAATAATATCCATAAATGATTATTATTTCAATAAAATTATATTTATATTTTATCAAAATTTTGTACATCTTGTAATATATTTGACTAGGAGTACCTGCGAAGTCGTTCGCGTGGTGTGTTAATTGTTGTATAAAAATTTCTCTCCGTTAAAGGGGTGGGAGGAGAAATTTTTATACACCAGCTGTTAAGTAAAAAGAAGACAAATATATCTGTGAAAACCGCATTTGAATCGGATCAGTAGTTTTCATGTGATGCGCGCACAAACATATAGATAGACAGACAGACGTACAAAAAAAATAACCACATTTTTGGGTTCTATATCGATGTACCCGCGACGTCGTTCGCGTGATGTATAGATTGTTGTAAAAAATTCCCCCCCCACACCGTAAAAGAGGTGGGGGATAATTTTTTATACACGAGATGTTAGGTTAAAAGAAGACAAATACATATGTGAAAACCGCATTCGAATCGGATCAGTAGTTTTTATGTGACGCGCGCACAAACATATAGATAGACAGACAGAAGTACAACAAAAAATCTAACTACATTTTTGGGTTCTATATTAATGTACCCGCGACGTCGTTCGCGTGACGTATAGATTGTTGTATAAAAAATTCTCCCCCCACACCGTAAAACTGGTTTTCCCAACATTTCCCTTCACTGCTCCGCTCCGATTGATTGTAGCGTGATGTAAAGTATCCTATAACCAGCTCAGGAGTATGAAAAATAATTGTACCAAGTTTCGTTAAAATCCGTCGAGTAGTTTTTGTTTCTATAATGGTTATACAGACAGATAGACAGACAGACAGACAAAAATATTATTGATTTCATTTTTGGCATCAGTATCGATCCCTAATCACCCCCTGATAGTTATTTTGGAAATATATTTCATGTACAGAATTGACCTCTTTACAGATTTATTATAAGTATAGATTAATAAATAAAACATAAAAATCTGTATTATTATTGTTTGGATTGTCTATAAATGTGAAAAGTAGATTTATGTTAATGATTTTAATTGACAATTTTAATACTAAACTCTAAGTTATTTGTTTTCACTTTCATCGGCAGTTTCTACAACTGCTGCATTTTTTTATAAGATTTTTTTTAGTTTGAATCCCATTTAGTTTTTCAGATCTTCCAGAGAGCAAAAATCGTGTATCTACTTCGTGATTTCTTGAGTTTGTTCTTTAATTACAGAATGCACAAACCAATATTAATATTCGCATACATAAAGATTCATCTGTAAACAACTAAATTATGAATACACCAAATTTTAAACAATGGTAGTAATAACAGATAATATTTTTTTGTAGAGTAAAAGTTCTGTATATAATTTTATGTATGCATGTGTTTATATACACATTCAATTGTTTTAAATTCCGCACACATTGACAATTGAATAGCGCTTGATGGTAGTAACAATATCTTGAAGAATAAATCATGCCGTTGTGCTGAAAGACAAAAACTTATGAAACAGTTCCGAATCATGCATTATTTTTTATTTTCCCACCATCGAATATCACATGCAATGGCATGCATGGCATTGAACCTCATTCTGAAATTCTCGTCGGTCATTCATCCCATGTTTTCGTTTATTTGTTTTTAGTACAATGAAATCCGAATTGGGAAAGGTTAGTGCCAAATAAATTTAGCATCACGTGTGCGAAATTTCGACCGTTACCCGATCCAAAACTTGGTCACATCAATAAATTAAAATATGTTAAGTGTAACAAATTGAAGAGAAAGTAGCTTTTTTGATATTAGTGTGGGTTTACAAAATTTTATCACTTAAAAAACAATTACAACAACTGAAATATGTGAATTAAGCATTAACTATACAATTAATTTAGGTTCACTTGTTTATTTTGATCGGATAACTGTCTCTTGAATGTCAAAAAGACTTTGAACGACATTAAAAAGACATTAAAAAGAAATAAAAAAAAAAAATGTCAAAACCGACAGGATTCGAACAAGCATTCTCCACCTGTAGTTGGTAGTGCCTCTCTCTAACTACTTTAGCCACAGATGCCTTAGCTGTTAATCGACGCTTTTATTATATCCAGATTTAACTCATGTCAAATATGACACTTCAAAAGTCACATTTTTGAACTCTGTTTTATATGTATTATTTTTTTTATATATTACATTAGTGGCATTTCTGTGGTTTCGCTCTCCAAACCACATGCCTTTATAAGACAAAGCACAAAAACTGAGTTAAGTTAAATGTTTTGATTGTCAATTTGACAAATGATCTTTCTCTCATTAAAGTCATACATATGTGCTTAAGAAGAAATTTCGTAAAGATATGATCAGAAATACCGACGAACTACTAATGTATCTGATGGTGCACTACTAAGAGACATTACCAGCTAAAGGTAGATATCTCAGGTTCGATTTCCGCAAGATGTCGCATTTTTTCAATCTTTACTCAACGCCATTTGTTGTTTGTCTAATTTCTAAATTATAAAAATTAAACTGTTTTGTACCAAAATTAATCAGTGCGAGATTCAATTTGAATACTTAAGACTATTATAGCCAGTATTAATTTTAATTGTATTTTTTTTATTCGAATCATTTATTTCCAAAGCTCGTCCAAGCTTGCTGGAATCCTGTCGAATCGCTTAGAGAGTCTTTAACTTTCGACAGTTTGATGTCGTCTTGAGTTTTTTAAATATTGTCAGATCTGTAGTTTTACTAGAATTTCAGGTGGCATCTAACGTTGCTATTCGGAACTTTGACGTTTTTAAACATCCAAAATCAGTTGTTGCCACAGAAAACATCAATGCTGTACAAAACCTAATAATGCAAGATCGTGAAACTTATCGTGAGATTCAGGAATCCTTGAGCATTAGTATGTCGATCATCAAAAACATATTGCATGAGCGTTTAGCTGTAAAAAACATTTGTTCGCTTTGGATCGCGCATAATTTGACAAAAGCTCAAAAAGATGCTACGATGCTAGTGTCAATAAAAACTATCGCGAGTGATAGAAAGCTTTATATAACATTTTTACAGGTAACGAAACTTGGATCTATGCGTAAGATCGAAACAAAACAGCAGTCCACTATATGGGTCTTCCAAGACGAGCCAAAACCGACAAAAGTAATTCGTGCCCGAAGCACTTTGAAGCAAATGATCGCCTGTTTCTTCGGTATAACTGGACATGTGGCAACTGTACCACTAGAGCAACGGTAAATCCCGAATAGTGCACAATCATTTGTTTGCCAGAAGTGCTTTGGTGAAATACGAAAAAAGAAGCGGCAAAGAAAGATCATTCTTCATCATGGCAATGCAAGTTCTCAAACATCGGCTGCAACAACTACCTATTTGACCGGCCAAAAAGTCAAATTGATGGGTCATCCTCCATACAGCCCTGACTTGGCACCAAATGTTTTTTTTATTCCCGCATATAAAGAATAAATTGCGTGGCCAACGTTTTCCGGCACCAAAAGAAGTGGAAAAAGTGCTTTGAAACTTGGTTTGAGCGCATAAAAATAATGTATTGATCATCATGGATAGTACTTTGATATTTTTGATAATAAGTTACCATGTTTTCATTATTAGGCTCAAAATGTAAATAGAAACCCTGATATAAAGTCAGCGCAATTGTACCAATATGTTTTTGATGACCAAATAGTGAATGATTTATCAAACTCTAGTTTACTTTCTGATTTTTTTTAACTATTATTCTGTTAACTTTCGACACTTATTTCGTTTCTTTTTTCATAACCTTTTTTTTCTAGATTACAATTATCAGAGCTTTATAAAAATATTGAAAAAGCTTACTCCAATTTATTCTTGAACATCTGTTTTAGGAGTAACTTTCTCTTTCCTCTTTTATCCTTTTTTTACGGAGCCATTTGTCTGGTACATCCGGCCATTGACTTGCATGTCCAAAAACAATGAAGGTCTTTCACCCTCAAATAAAAAAATGTTACTGACCATCCTCAACGGACAGCACGGTGCCCCAAAAGAAAAACGTTATTCCAAATTTTTAGAGCTTGGTTAACCAACTTGATGAATAAATAACTCAATAAATGGGACTTTCGCGTGACTGCTAATACACTTAACTTACTGAGGAAGTTTTTATGGTATTTGTCTAAACGTAGCTGATATTTTTATATAGAAATGAAATAATTTAAAAGTGTTAACATTGTTAGGAATATATTGAATAAAACATAAGAACGAACAGGGTCAACGGTCCAATTTTTTTTAATTTTATGTAAAAAAAATGTAGTGCAATTTGTTAACTTATCGATAAAGTTTCTTTTGCTAATAAACTATTATTTGGTAAACAATTTCAAAATAAAAAAATCTATCCATGAGTTCTAGAGTTAAAAATAACTTTGTTAGAAGAGAATTGTTTAATGAGCCATTTAGACAATAGTGCAACACCTTCAGATTGGCTGGTCGTAAATGTGTAATCAATTTTACATTCACTAGTTAACTGCAAAGATTTAACCAATTGTATAAAGAATATTTGATGTTGCGTAGGTATATCAAATAAATTATCTATACTTATAATAAATCTGTAGAGGTCAATTCTGTACATGAAATATATTTCCAAAATAACTATCAGGGGGTGATTATGCAATCAGTAAAATTTTTGTCTGTCTGTCTGTCTGTATAACCGCTATAGAAACAAAAACTATTTGACGGATTTTAACAAAATTTGCTAAAATTATTTTTCATACTCCTGTGCTGGTTATAGCATACTTTTCATCACGCTACAATCAATAGGAGCAGAGCAGTGAAGGGCAATGTTGGGAAAACGGGAGAAGTTACTCCATTTTTTAAGTTTCGTCGCGTGTGCAACTTTATTGGTTAAAGCTATAAAGAAATCATCTTATTTTTATAATTTGGAAGTGAACTGTGAACGGATTTTACAAAATTTCACCCACAAGGGGAGTTGCGGGGGCATGAAAAAAAAAATTTAAAATCTATAAGTCCTACAGGTTTAAAACTTTGCAAAATAATTATTTTTATAATTTGGAGGTCAACTGTCAACGGATTTTACAAAATTTTCCCACAGGGGGGGTTGCAGGGGCGTGAAAAAAAAAATTAAAATCTATGAGTCCTACGGGTTTGAAACTTTGCAAAATAGTTATTTTTATAATTTTGAGGTCAATTGTGAACGGATTTTACGAAATTCCACCCACATAGGGGGTTGCAGGGGCGTGAAAAAAAATTAAAATCTATAAGTCCTACAGGTTTAAAACTTTGCACAATAGTTATTTTTATAAGTTTGTGGTCAGTTGTGAACTGATTTTACGAAACTTCAACCACAGGGGGTTGCAGGGGCGTGAAAATTAAAATTAAAATTAAAATTTAAAATCTATAAGTCCTACAGGTTTGAAACTTTGCACAATAGTTATTTTTATAATTTTGAATACAATTGTGAATGGATTTTAGAAAATTCCACCCACAAGGGGGCATGCGGGGGCGTGAAAAATAATCTTTACATATAATAAATCTGTAGAAATGAAAATTCTATACATTAAAGATATTTAAAAAATAATTAGCGGGGGATGTTACTACACCGATATAGAACCTAAAAATGTGGTTAGATTTTTTTGTCTGTCTGTCTGTATGTTTGTGCGCGCATCACATTAAAACTACTGATTCGATTTGAATGCGGTTTTCACAGATGTATTTGTCTTCTTTCAACTTAACATCTGGTATATAAAAATTTCTCCCTCCACCCCTTTAACGAATTCGGGGGTACAGCTAGTAAAGAATAAGAACAAAAAAATGCATACCTAGTTTTATGGAAGCAAAGATATTAATAAAAAATATACTATTTTCTACTGCTATCCTATAAAAAGATTATATTGGAGTTACAAAAGTCGACCAAAAACCCAGGTAGCCAGCGATAATGAGGTCGGACTCGAATTGCGATTTACCGAACTCGCCTTCCAACTCAGGTATCAGGCAATAATGAGGTCGGACTTGACCACGATGTTTAGATGTAAAATTGCAGGTTACAGAATTCGATCATCAACTCAGATATCAAGCGAAGATAAGGTTGGACTCGACCACGATATTTGAATCACAGAATTGGGAATAACCAAATTTACCCACCACCTCAGCTGTTTCATTTTATGTTAATTTTTATAATATTTACCTACCTGGTAACTTCCTATTGTTCGCTCTGTTGTTGTTGTTGTTACGTTTCTCTTAATAATAAATTCCACTGAAATTTATAAAAATGTATAATGTCTAGACAATCGTTTATTCTACAATACAATTCATTGTTATTATTCTGGAATCTGTAATCATTACAAAATGTAGTTGGGAACATCTATTGTTTACATTTGAAGTTATTTTTTTATACTTTCTTTCCGATGTGTGTCTTATCCTTATAGTTTACTTTATTCTTTCTTCGAGTGCCGGATGTTGGTTTTACTTAATATAGATTTATCTCAATCTTTTTTACCAAGGTTTCAAAAGTACATAGGTACATACGTTTTTACAGAAATTTTATTCTACTAAAGTTTCGTTTAGTTTTTGTCGTTATACTGGTTGCCTATATACCGATACCGATATAAAACGTTTGTCATATTTGCCAATTTTCATGATCTCTATCTATGGAGGCGCGTAACCAAGGGTAACAGGTGGAGAGTAGCCACTTTCCACCCTGGTTAACAGTTCTCTACTTTCCAACTGTTTTGTTGGGTGGAAAACCGTCTATTTTTTTTTAAACGATTGTGAGTAAAAGAATAATACGCAAGTCGTGTTATATACTTCAAATACCCCTCCTTTATAAACTCGCTAGTTTCGCTGCTCGTGAATAAAGTGAATTTTATAAAACTAGTTACATAACACACTTATTATTAATGTATTGCAACTGAATATATTTTCTCCACGACCATTAATGAATGTAATAATTCCGACTTCATTTTTAATAATAGAAAGTGTTCATTCTCACTCTTGAGATAGAATATTCATTCTGAAACACTTGCTTCTTATGTGTTTTGCATGTATTTCCATTCTATAACTAGTGACGGAATAAAATTCTGTAATTGCTCAACAAAAAACATAGATTGCCCTGCGAATTTCAAAACTGTCACTCAGTTTGTCAGTGCGACGTTCTAATTGTTTTGCTACATATTTCAATTTAAATAAACAGAATTATTACATGGTCGTGGAGAAAATACAGTCTGTTACATTACTCGTGGTTCCTCTCGCTCGCTACGCTCGCGTTCTGAATTCTCCACTCGTATCGAATTTTCATTCTAACCTTGTTACAGAATATACTATTGTATTGAAAAATTAATATGTAGAAATATTAAATTATTTATACTTATATACATATAAATACATGATAGATTACGAGTTTACCTACAACGAAATTTTTTATAAAAAACATATTTACACAAACAAATTATTTAAATAAAATACATAAATCAAATAATGAAATGTACGTTTTATTTGTAATAAATATTTTAGAAAATTACGGTTTACATGCATCGAAACATGCATTTTTAAAAATATAAATTCAAACAAAATTATTTATTTTATAGCGTGACTGGTCCTAATTTTATGAAAAACGATGAACATATTGTTAAAACAGCATTTTCGTATTATTTAGATAATTGAATATAAATTTTATATAAGCAATTTGAGGTTTCATACTTACTTCTGTTCACTACACCATATAAAATCGAGAGATTGTAGTAATAACTAAGTATTTCCAGGCAATTTAACAAACGGAAACAAAAATTTATTAATGGTAATAACTAATTCAAAAGAATCGTCGGAAGCTCGATGAAAGCTTACAAATGGGTTCTTATCAGATTTGATGAGTTATTTCAGCTTATATTTGAATTTTATGAAAGGTATCAATACAGTTGGTCGTTCAGGTGAAATTAAATTAAAAATTGTTTCGGGTAGCATATTTTTCATATTTGATTCTACCATATTTAATCGATCGGTTATTGTATAACCATCGTTATTTGAAGGTGACTCATCCATAATTTTTAATCGTATTAAAGGCCCTTCACATCAAAGTAACCTTTAATAGCCTTCAATAATCTATGATAAAACTTCTCAGTTTATAAATACGCTTGACAACCTTACCACGTGATAACCATCTGGTTGAAAATTAAAATAACAAAGATTCATGTTCAGCTCCCAAATTTGTACAACGAGCAGTGAAAATCTTTGATTTTAATGGCCTAGTTTTTATGTAGTTAACTACTTCAATAATTACGTCCGAAAGAATATTTAGACCAGGTTTAGAGACTTGGACGCTAAAGCTTCCCAATGAATTACGCAATGTATTCAAATAATATCTGAATAAGATTCCATCTTCGCAAGTGCTTGCAAATTATTATATTTACTAGACATCGCTTGGGCTCGATCAGCGCAAATCCCAACACAATTTTTCCATTGCAAATTCGCTGCAATTGTAGCAATATTTGTAATTCAGGATAATTTGTTGGCTGTGGTTCTACCTCCAATGAGTTTGCAAAACAGTAATTCTTCACATATTGTGTTACTCTTACAAAATCTGATGTAACAAATTAAATGGAATTCATTATTGGAGTCAGTTGCTTTATCAAGTTGAAATTTTCCAATTAGCTGATATTCAAGCTGCTTCTGAATGTGAGCAGATATATCCGACATTCTTCGATAGATTGTATTATTTAACAAAGAAATATTGTCAAGTTGTTTAGCATAGCTTTCACCAAACAATATTTTTACAATGTCTTTGGTAGCGGAGAGAATAAGTTGCTCTGTTATAGTGTGTTTTTTACATTTAACTACTTTATAAGCCACTTTGTATAATGCTTACAAAGCTTTTTCATTCAACGCGAGCGATTTCTGAAAATTTGTTTTTGTTGTTTTAATGATCTCAGTTGTGTTTCAAGCTATCAACAGCTAATACTTTTAAACCATTAACGCATGGCTGTTTCTCTTCTGCACTAATTTAAATGTTTGTAAAGCCCAAATTTAGCTAAAAGCTTGGTCATATATTCTGATTTTAGACTTATATCCTCGTAAATCAGTTAAAGTACAAGATTCTTCCCTGTTCTCGTTTGGTTTCAATTAGAACTTTATCCACATTTACAGCGTAGAAATTATCAGCTTTAGAGCACTCAATTTGAAAATTTTTTGTTTAACTTTAACTAATTGTAATACAACAACTGTCTTAAAACAAAAGGTTACACCTGTAAGCGCGCTTCTTTTTTATAGCCGCGCATCTTTTGTCGAGACAACTCGATGACGTTTGCGAATCATCATCAACCACCATCTGTATTTACAGTGTTGCCTAGTCTGTGATGAAATCATTACCTGACTAAAGTATACATTTCCAAATAAATCTAATTCAAAAAATAATGGAACACCTCTTAGTGCACTAATAACTTTTAAATTATATTCAGATAAAGCTTACAAATTCCAGTAGACACACATTTTCTAAGAATAAATCAAAGGATGCAACTTGTGATTAATCATTCTTAAGAAAATAACAAATTAAAAAAAAACAATGTAAAAATCCAAAAGTTTTCTATGGCCACTGTCGTGCGTTTTGATTGTTATTGGTTGTAGTACGAGTGTTGTCTTTTTAGTTTCGTTTTTTCCGCTTAAAAGGCTTCAACCTTTAGAACCATCAGACACAAATCCAATAAATCTTTTTTTGACATAAATCCAGAGATTCATTGCGATACAAGTTGTGTTTTTGAAATTGGCAAGTCGATCGAAAGCTGGATCTTGCCGAGAAAATTTTAGAGCAATAATTTTTTACACACCATTCATTTATTTCCCGCTGGTATTGTGGATTTTAACATAGTCGCTTCAGTCTCAGTGACGAATCCAGGCTATGTTCACCCAAAACAGTAGTCACATAGCAAAACATTGATGCGGTTCGTTAGCTAATTGAGGATTCAATGACCTCGATCCAAAAGATCCTACATGAAAAGCGGTTCGCATTAATTGGTGCCGAAAAAAATTGGTCTAGTTCAACAAAAGAAGCTCAAAAAACGTTTATAGTATTGTTAGGGTCGATGAATCTTAGACTTACTTCTAGGAACCAAAAAATAAAGGCCAATCACGATAAGGAAAGAACAACAAAAGTGATCCGTTCTCGAAGTGTGTCAAAGAAAATGGTCGCAACTCTTGTGTCAAAATCTGGTCATGTGACAATAACTGCTTAAGAAAATTGAAGAACAGTTACTTCCGATTACTATATAAACGTTTGTTTATCAAAAGTTATAGCAAAACACCGACAAGTCACCAATGCCTTTAAAACAGCGATTTTGCAGGTGTTAACTGAAGACTGGAATAACTGTTTTACCAATAAGTTTAAACGCATGCAAAAGTGTACCGATCTTGGTGGGACATATTTTGAAAAGCAATAAAGTAGCTTAAGTCTATTTATTTTTTGTCTTTATGGCTATATTTAAAACTAAAATGACAATCCTCGTATGTACTCACAGCGAGGGGTCTCCTGCAAAGCGAATTACTTCTTGTCATCTGTCATCTCCTTGGCTGTTAAATATCTTTCTGTGGAATACTGTCTCATTCTTCAACTAGGGCTTTGGTTAATTGTTGACGAGTTTGACGGCGACGAATACGTCTGTCCAGCGTATCCTAGAAATTTTCAATAGGATTGAGATAGGGGCTCAACGCTGACCAATTTATTATACGATTTCCATGCTCACAAAGAAAACTCGTGGTTATGATACCAATAAATATCTGGCTGCTGTTAGGATTTCTGGTATCATTAAAAAGTGTGTTCATTTCCAAACTGATTCTACTCCAGAACATTACCAAACCATGTCCAATCTGGATTCTCTAGCTTATTATTTCCACTTCATTGTAGAGTTTTGCAGATGTTGATGGCTTAAAGTAAGAAAGAGCTGTAAACTCTGCTAGATGCAGTGAATAGCGAACTGCGATTTGATATTAATATCAATCATACCAAGTTTATTGTAAGATTAAAGGGACCTGCAAATAATGAACATTTATTCCTAAGCGGACCACAGACAAAAAGAGTAAAAAAAAATTCGAAAAGAGGTTGACCTTAAAGGCCATCCTTGCAACTTCCCGCTAGTTTTAACCGCAAAGCTTAATAACGTGACGTATTTTGACGTTTTTGACTTTTTTTGAAATGTTTTAAAACCATAACTTTTTAACGCCTTATTCGATTTTGATGTTCAAGATGGCATTCGACGTAGTTTTTTGAGACCTAAAAACGTTACTGGGAGTGCAAAATCGGTTAGTCAAAAAATCTCTAATTTATTGAAAAAAACACTTTTTTTGAAATTTTTCGACAACGATATCTCACGAACGAATCAACCGATTTTAATTTGCAAAACGGCATTCGACGTGGCTTTCTAAGCTTGAGAGCTGATTAGGTTATGAAATTGATCGATGCAATAGCTAAAAAGATATGCCCAAAAAACATCATTTTTACCAATTGTTTTTTTCGGTTATTTTAAAATTTCTCGAAATCTACGGGCTCGAATCGATTCAAACTTACAGGGAATCTAAGTTAGATGGAACTTTTTGGAATGCTTTTTATTTCATTCCGATCGGTCAAGCCGTTCAAAAGTTATAAGAGGTTTACATACATCCACACACACACTCACACATCCACACGTACATACAGACATACAGACACCCTCGTAAAAATAGTCAGGGGAGGTTCCTAAGACCTCAAAACGTTGAGATCCGATGAAAACTCGATTTTCGAAAAACGGGGTGAAACCAATAACTTCCCGATTTTAAAAAAAAATTTAATTTTTTTTAGCGGGAAGTTAAAAATTATTAATTATTTTTAAATGGGATCCAGGCCATGAGATCAGGTCAAGAATATAAATAGCAAAGGTAGCATTCTGAAATTAAGTTCGTTATTATGTGACAGTAATTTTAATACTGCGCTTAAATTGTGTTGTGGAGAATATTATGTCTGTCTCAAACTACTGTACAGGGTAAAAACATGGACGTTAAAACACAAATAGCAAAAATGAAACCTTTAAACTCTGGGTATAAAAACTTCATCTATGCCCACGAAGAAGTAATGAGAAGGATGGCTTGAGAAAACAAATCTTAAGAATATTACTATTTACCCAAGAGAGCATATTTTAGACATATAGTTACTGTGGAATGAAAAATACTACTGAGGGCATTATGCAGGGTAGAGTTAATGGCAAAAAAAGGTGTTGTTGGAAAGAACAAGTAATCTCTGCGAAATATTCCAAATTGGACACAGATGGGTATAGAACAATTATTCCACGATACCAAGAACAGAAGCTGTTTTCTGTGGTCGCCAACCTTCGTCGGGGAGGAAGCATTGGATAAAGATGTTTTAGAAATAAATGAAATATACATAATTAATCCACTGTTAATTAAAATACTGCAAACTTAAGGTACTAAAAAAGTGGATATTCCCGTAGAAACTTTTTCCCATACTAATTCTAGATATAAAGTATTTTCTGAAAGATTTGGCCAAAATATTTATTGAAAAAATTAAATTTATTTAAACAATAGCTAGTTATCGTATATTACTACTTAACTTAACTTTGTCTTGTGCTTTCCAGCCTCTTCGACAAACCTTTCCAGGCGATCAAGCCCAAAATTCCTTTATTGGATGACCCTGGGGCAAGGTTGGAAGATTATGGGATAAAAGTTATTGTCCGTGTTGTCGCAGCCAGTTTTGGATATTTCATCATACTAGGTCTGGTAAAACATGATATCGGTCATTACTATGATGTTCGTGGACAAAATGAAGCAATTTGGAGGGGTAGTTATCAATATAAGTCTGACTATTGAAAGTTTCACTCCTTACTGTTTCCACACCTGCAAATTTCGTTTTTTGTTTCTGTCTTACATTTTAGGGCATTCCTCTAAATTGTTCGTTTTAAATCCATCGTTTTCCTGCATTCTAGAATAACTTAGAGAATCATCTAAAATAATGTTTCTATTTTCATAGGCAAAGTGACCTGCTTTAGTTCACGACAGCATCTTGGTGTACGAAAAAGTTGGGTTTGAGAAAATTTTGGACACTTGCTACCTTAGATTCAGCGACATCCTATTCTTAGAAGATCTGTTTTGATTAGCCAGTCTCCTCATTAACATTCAAACTTGTTTTCTTGTTCTTTCTACCAATCTTTATGATCTCTTCGTTTAGAATCCCCATCAAATATATCATTTTAATAATAAATTACAGCATAATTTAAGCTTATTACATTTATCCCATAAATGTTTATAATATACAAACAAGACTTTTTTTACAGAAATAAAGTAGAAGTATTCTACTAATGACAAAAAGTAAATACAACTTTAACTAAATGATCAATATTTCGAATATGGTAATTTAGGATCAATTGTCATTATTGCAACGTAAAATTCTATGTTGCTGGGAAAATGCAGTATAATATATTACAATATAACTTCTAGATTTTCTTATTTTAATTACACCTTTTACTGTTATCAAATGCTTTGTAAATACAACCCACAACATTCGTAATATCTACATACAGCATAATAGTGGTCTCACTTTGTTTAATCCATATACAGATAGGTATTGACAGTAATCCGTAGGTGCTTCTCACATTTTCAGTGAATTTATGTATTTCGCATATATTCATTCAACATTTAGTTGTATCCTTTTTGTATAATAAGAATAGGCAATTTCTAAGTATTGCATTTATAATTCCAGACAGCTATTGTTTCTTCCTTTCATTCATATTGTTTGACAGCGTTTTTGTACTCTCCGCCTGAATGACATTATTATTTCCATCTATTTTCATTTAGAGAAGTGCCGTAATCAGATACGCAAACAAAATTATTGTGACGCTAATAAATTCTGTCAGCTCACATTATAATACGCGTTAGTTGTAACTTCTATTAATATTTATTCAAGATCTAAAGTAATCTTCTTTTCAATACTGCACTTCTCATGTAAAATAAAATTACATTCAAACAGATTATATATTATAGTTTCAAGGAATAAGTATTATTGGCTTCATCGGAAGAACTTATATGTGACAACTCTTCTTATTATAATGCTTTCACTGAGTTAACGCCTGTGCACGCTTCTTTACAAAATACAATACTATCAATAACATAAAGTGGAGGAGTAAAAGCAACAAAGTTATGATAATTAGGTGAAAAAAATATTAGATCTTTTATATTTGTTATACAGGGTGTTTTGGATTTAAGTGGTCCAATTGAAAATTAAGTTCAGGACCTAACAAGAGATAAAAAGTTTTTTATGGAGGTAAGTCTGGAGGAGATGGCCGTAGTTATTGTTAAACGCTATAACAATCAAATGTTTTTTTTTATTTTTTATTTAAGAACAGTCTTTAATAATTTATAAATAAGAAAAACAAATAAATTAACAAATTTACATCAAATAAAAAAACAATAAAAAATAAAAACATAACTAAAACTGTAGATTGGCCATCTTTCTCGAGGTGTCCGGGAGAAATGTCCATGGTACTAAGGAGATTTTTTTTATTCTTATGCTTTTCTTCCCTTATCTTTTTTTGGAATATTTCGAATTTGGTAGAGTTTTTATGTACGTACCCAAAATGAACAAACGACACATTGTAACCAATTCTCAATAAGTTGAGTTGTGTAATAATTTTCCCCACACCCAGCTGAGTTGAGTTGTTCATTTTCGGTATCAATATCTAAATCGCAGAGTATTGGTTCTTCTATAATTTCTGAAATCTTTAGAAAAGACTTTAGCTTTCTAGTTACCATACCTAATCTTCATAGTCTTATTTTCTTTTTTTACTATAAATTCTTGAAATTTTGAAAGATTCTTGATAATGGTCAAAAAAGACAAAAAAAGTAAAAAAAATCGTAAAAAAATGTTTTAGATCATGAAACCTGAAACCCTAAAAACTGGGTAATATCATAAAATATTGCTGACTATCCTAAAAAAAAGGTAAAAAAGTAAGAAAATGATTGAAAAACGGGAAAAATTGTTAAAAATAAAAAAAAGATCTTAAATTTAAAAAAGTATTAAAAGTATTAAAAAAATAGGAAAAAATTAAAGAACACGAAAACGATTAAAAATTTGAAATAAAAAGGAAAAATACTAAACAGAAAAACGAAAAAAATAGATAATACCAAACAATAGGATAAGACAAGAAAAAATCACATAAACTAGAAAAAAGTGTATGAATTCCTAATAGATATAATAAAATACATGAAATAATAGGAAAAAAAAAAGAAAAATTTCAAAGATTAGAAAAAATATAGAGGGATTAAAAAACAAGAAATAATGCAAAAAAAAGAATCAAAATGGTTACAAACAAAAAACTAAAGTAAAATGAAAAATAACAGAAAAAAAAGAAAACTAAGAATACTCTAACTACATCAAGTACTATGGCGCCACCGTAAGGTGGCACAGTTGAATTTTCATATATTTGAACAGACAATTCTTACTTAAGCCAGAACTATGACGCCACCGTAAGGTGGCGTAGTTAGTATCTTATATATTTAAACAAACATACCTTGGTATAAATATAGAAAATAAAAAAGCAACTTAAAAATGACAAAACTGGAGAAATTACCAAATACAACGAAGAAATAAGTAAACACCTGGAAAGAGTAAAAAAATATGATAAAATACACAAAAACAGAATAATCAATCGAAAAACCGAGAAAAAATGGTAAAAAATGGAAAAATGGAAATTAGAGAAAAAACATTAATTGTTGGACAGTCCGAAGTTCGCCGGGTAAGCTAGTAATTTACTAAAGCAACTAGATATGCTATCCACTACAGAAAAACATTATTTGTTTTAAAGAATTCAAATTTTTCCTTCAAATCAACATTGCAAATCATCCGCATAGGCACCAAAATTATGCTTGCTGCCAATAAAATAATATTAAAATCTTTTTTTATTCCGAGACCGTCTCTGTACATGTGTGTATATTATAATATGGGCTCCAAGTCAGGTGCGGGCTCTCCTGTATATTGAGCCAGTCAGTTGAGCCACTAAACGTAGTTTGGGGTGCCTGTCCTATCCTAAGCTTTTCTGTATTGAGGAGGTCATTAACCTGGCCCCCACATATGTGTATTCACGCACTGCACGCGAACTAAAAAGTGGCGAGAAAAAACGGGGCCCGTCTTTTACCTTGTCCTCTATCAACGATGAATTTTTATACAGGTAATTCACGAATCTTGTATCTTCAATTCATACAACATGCAATTTGTATTCAAATAGAAAGAAAAATGTAAAAGCTGTATGGATTAGGTCTCTAATTTATTAACTTTTTAAATCCGTTATATTGTAATATTTTTATGAATAAATTTGTAAATTTCGTTATAGTTGGTGTTAATTTGTTGTTAACAATTTTTTTATCCACAATCAAGACTAACAATAATAATAAAAGAAAATTGTTTGTTTATTATATTGGTAAGTATAGTAGATATTGTTTATTAGATTTTCTTACAATACGTTAAACTACGCACTCATTTCATTTGACAATAAACCTTCAATGGTTGGTTAATTGAGTGGCGCTTACATCAAAGAATTTAGTGAACTTTAAAACAAGAATAAAGCAAAGCTATCGTATAGAATTTTTGTAAAATTGTATATTTTATGTAACAAATCTAACATATTAACAATTTTCTAATCCATTTTTAGAGATTTTTAAGATGATAAGTAAGTAGTCGCGTAAAAAAGCAAAAATTAAGTATTTCAACGGTTTACTGCCTTATCATCATTTATGCAGTAAGAAAACTTAAGATGATGATTTTGTGACTCTATATACCTAATGGATTCTGAAAAAATGTGCCTGTACATAAGAAAAGTGAATTTTCAAAACTGCTTCTCTAAGTGTTCATAAATAAAAAAATAAAAATTCTGAAGTATTTCTTCTTGATTCAATTTATTATAAAACACCAGACGCCGTGAAAAGCAGTTTTTTTGACACCAGGTATTTCAGAATTAGTTTCCATGTCATTCCATTAAAAAAAAAACAAGTAACGTAGTTGGACTTATTTCCATCTATTAACAAAGTTAAAATTTTATATTTAACAACATTTATTTAAATAGCCATTTTTCCTATGTACCAGTGAAATTTCTTAAAATGTATTGATCACATAAGGTCAAAAACATTCTAGTCGTTCTCACGAACCGAATGCTAAAAACCGCATATTAATCTATCTTACAACACAAAAAATCAACGGTGTACTGTTTTATTTCCGCTACTAAAATTTCTTTAGGTGGCAGTAAAAAAGGTTGTACATAGTAAATGGATAAAAATGACCTAAAGAGCATTTTCTTAACTCTGTAATTAAGCATATGTTCTTATTCTCTTTTTGTTGTCATAAAATGATGTTTTTGTGTATGTCAGTCATAAAAATAATCACTAAACTATTTTTTTAAGCTAAGTGAATAGAAATGTAAATATATTGCAGTATTGGTGGAAACAAAGGCAAAATGACACCAGTAAGTAAAACAAAACAGTTTATTAATTTGGAAACTACCTACTATTTACATTTGTTGGTTCTTTTGGCAAGCTCTTAGTCATCCATCATCCACTTTCGGTCAATGTCTGTTAAACTGTCATGCATCAAGGTTAAGTCGTTTTTTGATGTAAAAACCAGAAATTTCAATGACCTCTCACTTTTATTAAATCCTTTATATCTTCATAAAACATTAAGAATTCGGGGTTCGCATAACCTTAAATTTATAATTTGTTTTCATACCCAACCAAAGGGTAAAACGGTCCACTACTGGTACATTTTGATTTTATGTTTGATTTTTTCATTGTTGTGAGTAGACGGTGAACAACTATAGAACATGCAAACTTAAAACGAAGAAGGGGTGAAAGGAGACATACAAATTAGTAAGGCACTAATGTTTATAGTGCCTTAAAAAATTAGCATCTCGCAAGTTAAGTCTCACAGAACTATAAGGTGCCAAAAACTACTTTGAAATGACGACTTGTTAAATATCGTGATACCCAAGAATTTTTAGCATCAGCTACAATTGATACTCACACATCATTATCAATAAGCCAAATTGTTGATGATTCGCAGATTTTAACATCTGAGGTTGCATAACAGCCTATTTTATAAAACACTGATTAATGTCTTACAACCACAAACACTTATATTCGAATCACAGCCATTCCCATCACAAACCAACAACACAACATCAGGAACAATCCTCTGTCTTTGACGTCTAGAATTTAGACTAAGTCTTATTCATCTAAGACTAGACCAACACTAATCAAGGATTTAAAACATTATATTCACTAAGAGAAGTCTAAGAAGACTAATGAAGCAGTATTAATTCTTTATGCTCAGCCGCCGACATCATCAAATACTGCAAGTGTGTTCCTTGTAAGTCCCAAACGCATGCTGTTTCTAAAAAGTTTCTGGATCTGGATTTGTAAATTGGAGAGGGGCAAGCCCATTGCGCATCCTATCGTGTGTAGGGAAATCCACACTTTAGGATGTCATCAGACATAAAGATTTAAAATAGGTGATGAGACTCCCAAGGGGAATTATTTCTTTTGCAGCTATGGTTATGCCTGTGAGTTCTAACTGAACCACACACCCATCCACAGCCCAATGCTCAGTGATCTAGAGTAAATTCCACATCCCACAAATTGCTGCGTTTTTTATCCATGCTCAGAGCGTTAACTGCTTTGGGATTTGCTGTCTTATCTGTTTAAATTTACTAGGGTTTGTCAAAGACAAATCTTCGTACGACGGCATCCGTGCCTACCTATAAGAGTGGTATCGCCTTTTGTAATTCCCTCCACAGACTGTTCCTATGGGTGCCAGTCCATACAGTGGGTTCGATACAAACCGTGCGAAATCGTACCTTGGTTATCAATGCTACCTCCTGAACAAATATGTATGTCAAGTGGAGTGTGTCCAAGTATCACTTTCATTGCCCTGGTCGGTGTGGTCTGCATGCTTCCTGTTACGAGAAAGCATGCTGATCTGTGGATTTGGTTTAATTTCTTGGTAGCTGTCGTTTGTTGCACGACAACACCATATGTTAGCATAGGTCTTAGGATTGCCATGTAAATTCACTGGCTGACCTTTGAAGATAATCCCCAGGTCTGTCAAGGTTTACTGTTTCACTTCTGTAGCAAAGCTTAATTTAGCGTTAAAAAGACTAGGTACTTTTAAGCACCTAGTTTCCTTTTTCTCCGTGAAAAGATCCATTTCTGTTTTTTTGGAGTCAATAGACAGCGATTGTTCTTTACATCATGTCCCTAAAGTTTTGAGAGTCAATTGCATTTTGTCCCATAGGGTGCTTTTAAACTTTCCTGTTGGCAGAATTTCGTAGGCTACTGTATAGATTTTGTCATGTTTATTAGGGTGGTGTATAAGGCTGTCTGGAACCAAGTTCCACAGTAGAATTAATAAAACCCTTCCCTGATCCAAAACGCTTAAAAACAAAGAGAAAAAATGCTAAAAGAAAAAAGACTTCATCTTTCTTTACTGTTAAGCACAATCCTAGTTAAAATCAAATATTAAAGTGGATAAGATAAAGAAAAGAATAGAAAGGAATAGAAAAGGTAAAAGATGGATTCGTCAAAAAAAGAAAATGAATATGCTTAACGTTTTTTTAGCTCACACCTGTATTTAGAGTCTAACGGAGGCAGTATCAAGTATGAGATATGTGGGCTCACAATGGTTGCGCTTGTATATATTGCCGATGAAGACGAAGCTGCTAGATTCATTTGTGAGAGATGTGAATCTTAAGACCATTTTGCCACCAAGTGTGAGTTGTTTTTCCTCACTATGTGGACAAAACGGACCAAAACCAAGATTTTGAAAGTCATCCAATATCTTTATATTTACTGTGATTTATCCCAATAAAATAGTTTCACAGATAAAGTTGTTGTCATGTAACTCTGATGTTTTTTTTTTTCTTTAAGAAAGCCTTCCTTTGCCCTAAATATATTACTTTTGATCCTTACTTAATATTAGTTTTCTTAGGATTATAAATACTTTCAAACGATAATTTTAAGTTTTGTTTCAGAAAGAATTATTGATGGAGTAGCAACGAACAAAATTGTAATTAAATACAGTAATTTTATTTTAAGATATTTGTTTTTTGTTTGTAGAAGGTAGTTTCTTTAAGGTAGTTTTACCAACTCCAAACAAACAGTTGTGCCAAAATTTAGTAGAAGAAAACACATATAAATCGAAAGCTCTATGTTAAACAAACACATTGCAAGTTTAAATTGTATTTTAGTTCCCATTTTATAAACTCCTCCGTTTTATTTTACAATAAGAATTATTTTAGTGGTGTCTTTGTTTCGTCTCAGTTTGGTGGAAAACTTAAAGCGAGTATTTTTTCCGTTTTGAGCTTAAACGGATATCCTAAAAGGGTTCTAATACTATTTATAAGTAATTGTTTTTGTATATTTAAATTAAAACAATTCTTTAAGAAAAATCTTATGATTATTATATTTTCTTCTCAATCTTGAAAGTTTGACAACATCGTTGCAAACCAGTTTTTTTATGTTATGCTGATCGGCAGGTTTGTTATCTCCGAAAGGATCGAAACAATATAATAGTAGTTGTAAAATTAAAAGAGAACCTGTCCTGCTCTAGCAAGTCGAAAGCCCTTGTGAGTGCGCATTATAGAAGCGAAATACACAGAAGACAAACAAAATAATATACACGAGCTTCCTTCCTGCGAACTTCATAATATGTAATATAGAGGGTGATTTCACAAATTTCACACAGATGTAATAATCTATAAATTTATTTCAAACTTTATTAAAAGTTGAGCTTTTCCCCGAACACTAAAGAGAACATTACTAATGAATTAAAAAGGAAGTGATTACAAAACGTAATATCTTAAATGCAATGAAATTTTTAGATAGGACAATTATATACTAAAAGAAGATTTGGACAGGAAAATATTTAGATGATCGAGGAAGAGTAAAATGAAAATTCCACGTGCAATATTAAGAATACTGTGTGAAAAAGTCTGCTACGTGTTCAATTAGAATATGAGATTTTTCTTTTTTTAGGTAAGTGGACAACAACAACATAGATACCTAGAAGAAACCTATTAGAAAGAAAAAAAGAGCATATATTGTTATGCTTTCAGAAGCTTTTTAAAATCAACATATTGAGTGAAATATCCCAGTTTTTCTCCGCCTCTAGATGTTTTGGATCATTTTTAAATCTCTGAATTATCTTCTTGTCTAAGATTTGTTAAATGTTAAAAATCTGTCTATAGCTTTCAGTACAATAGTAAAGCTCTGTTGTATCACTTTTTTCTTCTTAACATTCTTCATACTTCTTGGAGCGTCTCCAGAGATTACTGCAATCCTCATAAATTTCTTTAGTTATCTTCAGAGTCTGTAAAGGTATAATGAAATAAATGATGTAACAAATATAATGTTAGTTTTTTAAGCACAGGAACTCATTGTATTTTTTTAAGAGCAAATTTCACCTTGAAACTACTGAAAACACAACTCCGGGAATTGCTGAGAGGTTACAGAGTGAAATTTAAAGATTTAAACAAGAAAGGCTAGAATTGTTTTACCACGATGATGCGATACAAATTTCGTACCTCACCATATTTTCCAGATTTGGTACCTTTAGACCATTAGAAGTTTTAAAACTTTTTTGACAGGAAGACCTTAACCTACTTCCAATTAGGACGTTAAACATTATGAGTGTTTTACTACTAAATATCAAAGGTTTTATGAGCATAAAATGAATTTTCTACCCAAAAGATGGCAAAAGATGTTGGACCATAATGAAAAATTTATAATTTTATAAAATTTGAATACACTCTAAAAAAAATCAAAAAAAATTGACTCTGCAGGCCACCCTTGCAACTTCCCGCATATCCGACATCAAATATGTAGCTTTAACTTATTAACGTGTTCAGCTATTTTGATGTTCGAGGTGGCAATCGACGTAGTTTTTAAGAGCTAAAAATGTTATCATTAGTGAAAAATTGATTAGTCCAAAAATCTCAAAGTTATTATTTAAAACTAGGTGTACCCGGCGCGCGTTGCTACGCCAACAACTAAAATAAATTTAAGAAAAATAAAAGAGAAGAAGAGATAGAGAAGGAAAGAAAGTTTATAGTTTTGTTTTACTTATCGCACCAAAAATATATTGTTCGAACTTATATTTATACGAATTCGTATTAATCAGTATTGAATTTGATACATGGAAGGGCCATCTGGTGGTAACTTCCAATAATACGAATATCGTATTCATCTTACCCATTAAAAAAACATCATCATACTGATTTTCATGACAATCGGTTGAACGGGGCAGAAGTTACTACTCTGCAGCGCCACCTGGTGGTGAGTGGCATCAATGAGCATATCATATAAACCTTCTCCGTGGAAAAATACATATGCATACCAATTTTCATGTCCATCGGTTGAACAGGAAAGAAGTTGCTACTCTGCAGCGCCACCTGGTGGCGAGTGGCATCAGTAAGCATATTATACAAACCTTCTCCGTGGAAAAATACATATACATACCGATTTTCATGACAATCGGTTGAACGGGACAGAAGTTGCTACTCTGCAGCGCCACCTGGTGGCGAGTGGCATCAATGACCATATCATACAAACCTTCTACGTGGAAAAATCCATATACATACCAACAGTGCCGAGCCGACCCCTACCAGCGCCGTCGGGCAAAACTTACGAAGCGCCTTTCTTAAAATTTGTTTAATTTATACAGACATTTAATTACAGCCATAAATATAAAATTTCTGATGTTTCTAAATCAGGATGTCATGCAACCACCTTAAAAAATAAAACAAAAATTAACGATTGACTTAAATTTGTGCACTTTTTATAATTATTAAAATGAGCAGTACTTTTTTCGTGTTTACTGAAAGATTCCGCCAAATGTTTCCAATCGTTTGTTCCGTTGCAAAATGGAGATTTGTTTTTTGAATCGAATAATTTGCAGCATAAACAAAAAACCGCATTTTTTTATTTAGAATAAAGCAACCACTCTCTATGAAACTTTTCACCATTTCTTAAATGTCTTCCATAATAACAATCCGAAAATTTTGGTCCCGAAGAATCACGCGGAAAATTATAATTTTTTACTTGCGTAATCGGGGTTTCTATTAAATATTCAACAATGTTTGAAGTCAAAATTTCTGGACAAAGTCGTGGGTCATCTTTGGGAAAAGCTGGTGCTTGTGTTGATCTTTCTTTTGGTGGCGGCGCGGCGGTGCATCAAGCGCAGGTCCAGGCAATTCTTTAGGCGCATCATCTTAAAACACAAACACACAAATGAGTACCTAAATATCGCCCACTATAGGTACCAAATGCATTTTAAATGCATTGATATATTTATTTAAAATTTAAATAAAATACTGAACTTTTTATAGCCTTTTTTTTTATGGTCAAGCCCAAGCACTGCAGGAAAAATCCTTTAAGGCGCTCTGGGAGCGGTGCGTGTGCGAAGAAAGCGATTCACGTTGGTCTTGAATCGTTGGAGGTTATATTCGGTGGGAAATACGGCCTCAGAAAGGCCGTTCCACAGAGAGGATGTCCTCCAGAAGAAAGAGTTCTTAAACAATGATGATCGAGGAGTATTAAGTTGAACCACATAGGGATGGGCGAAAGTGGTTCGTCGTGTATTTCTGCTATGAATTGCTCTAGGTGGAATCAAGCGGGCAATGTCAGTAGAACACTTGCCATGGAAATATTTGTATAAAAGAGGGTCAAATCACCAACCTGTCTTCGATGTTCTAAGCTGTCGAGGTTCTTGGTTAGCTCGTGGTCACCGATCATACGAATGGCTCTCCTTTGGATGGAATCCAACAACCGAAGGGTATGCTTCGGTGCAGAACTCCAGACATCAGAGCAGTATTCCAGTGATGGTCGAATCTGGGCTTTGTAGAGTGTCAAAAGTTGTTGTGGTGTATACAGCTTTTTGGTACGGAAAAGTACACCGAGTTTCTGAGAAGCTGTCTTGGCGATTGTTACAACGTGATTATGCCAAGACATATTTCCTCCCAGATTGACACCCAGTAAGTTAATAGACGAAGCCAGTGGAATTGAATGTCCTGCCATGACTATATCTGGTTCTGCAATGTTAACCTTCTTAGAGAAAACTGCTGCCTGGGTTTTTTTAGCGTTAAATTCGACTTGGTTACTGTCACCCCAAAACAAAATTTCTTCCAGGTCTTTATTGAGTCGAGATACTTCATGCTGTCTGCGAAGATGTGCGTCAGCAGCCGATGTTCGAGAGTTAAAAGTAAACGATGAGATAAGTGTGCTGTCGTCAGCAAAGCTATAAATTGGATTTTCTGTCTTCGCTAGAAGGTCGTTAATGTATAGTAAGAAGAGGGTTGGGGATAATATGGACCCTTGAGGAACACCAGCATTGATGGTAAAGGTGTCCGAAAGAAACCCGTCAATCGCCACTTGCAGAGAACGGTCCTGAAGAAAGCTAGAATGCCATGAACAGAATCGACCAGGCATACCGTAGGATCGCAGTTTACTTAGGAGCCCCTCGGGCCAGACACGATCAAAGGCTTTAGAAATGTCTAGTGCAATAGCCCGGTACTCCCTATGATGTTCGACTGCGTTGCTCCAAAGATGAGTGACATATGCTAGGAGGTCTCCTGTTGATCTGGACTTACGAAAGCCGTACTGATGGTCGCTGATAATATTATGGCCCTCCAGGTATTTTAGAAGTTGTTGGTTAATAGCTTTCTCCATCACTTTTGATATAACTGAAAGCAATGCGGTAGGTCGATAGTTGTTTGGCATGGTTTTCTTGCCTTTCTTTGGTATAGGCTGAACTCTTGCCTTCTTCCAGCACATACCACTGGACACGTTTTTTAATTCCTCACTTTCGTAAATCTCTTCCTCGACACCTAGCGATTGTTTTGATGTGGACGGTGCCGAAGACACAAAATATTGCTGTATTTTTGCCTGTGGCATTCTTATCACGCTCTTCTTCTCGTTTGCATTTTTTTATTAAATTCTGGTAGCCAAATAATTTCTTTTTTTATCACTCATCACAATATTTACGATTATTAAGTATCGCGAAAACATAAATACTAAAAGAACTCTCGATATTGCACCATGCACTCACTTTCGATAACTGAGAATTCTTTTTGGTCATCTGTTCGCTAAACTCAAAAATTTGTTTTGCATTTTGTCAGTATTTATAAAATGTTTTATTGGGCTTTATTTTATTGAAGGGCAATAACGCTTTGCACCATGCCACTCACTTTCGATAACTGATAATTCTTTTTAGACAACTGCTCGTCATCTGCTCGGTAAACTAAAAAATTTGTTTTGCATTTTGTCAGTATTTATAAAATGTTTTACTGGCTTTATTTTATTGAAGGGCAATAACGCTTTGAAAGATCGCCTTTGAATAATTCCTATGATATCATTAAAATGTATTTAGCGCATTTGCATTCATCTAAATTCCAAAATACTGACAAACTGCTGAGATGAAAAATTGTAAAAATGATAGTGGGTTGCTTAATTTATTTTTTATGTAATTTTACAATTGAGTTTAAATTTACAGTCACAAAAGAAATTTAAAACGTAAAAACATTTTTTTGCTACCACATTTGTAGCTTTTATCCGGTCCAAAATCTCAGAGCGGCGCCTCCATCACTTCGGCGCCGTCGGGCGTCGCCCGACTTGCCCATATGGACGGCTCGGCACCGCATACCAATTTTCATGACAATCGGTTGAACGGGACAGAAGTTGCTACTCTGTAGCGCCACCTGGTGGCGAGTGGCATCAATGAGCATATCATACAAACCTTCTCCGTGAAAAAATACATATACATACCAATTTTCATAATAATCGGTCCAGTAGTTTTTGAGTTCATTGAGTACATACAGACAAACATTCATTTTTATATATATAGATAACAACTTTTTCCAAATTTTTCGACAACGATATCACACGAACGAATTAACCGAATTTGATTTCCAATACCTACTTCATTTGACGTTTTTTTTTTTTGAGATTAACAGCTGATGAGGTTATATAATTGATCGTTGCAACAGCCAAAAAGCTATTATCAAAAAATATAATTTTTCAACATTTTTCGGTATTTACTTTAATCTTTTAGGATATGTAAATTGAGTGGAATACTTTCGAAAGCTACAAGTATCGTTTCGATCGGTCAAATCGTTCAAAAGTTATAAAAGAATGACATACAGACAGACACAAACACGCGTGCGCGCACAAAGATGCACGTGCGCCTATTAACAAGCGCACACAACATCCACATATGGATATAAACGTGGTAATAGTCAGGATGACTACCTAGGACATCAAAAAGTAAAGATCGGCGTGAAACTCGATTATTAAAATAAATTTCAATTTTTAGCAGGGGGAGTTAAAAGAAAACGAAAACTTTCTGAACAACCTGATAGATTACCGTAAATAAAAACAAAATAATCTACTACATTATTACTTCTTATAAAATATTCTTATGTATAATAATGTGTCGATACTCTTAAGCTTGCAAAATATTTGTATGGTCATCGAGGAAATATCTACCTAGTCGTTCCGTAACACCTGTTATTGATAGGCAGTTTATTATTGCACCCTAATCTACAAGCTACCAACATGCAAACTTGGCGTAATTTTTACATCATCTTTATATTGCCACTCTCTTATAAGGTGCGTTTATTTTTAAAATAAATTCTATAAATAAAAAAACAATTCTAGTACATGCAATAGATATTAAATGACATTAATTTATAAAATAAAACATTGCATGTGCTATTGTGATCTATTGCAATTCAAAATTTTATTTGCGAAAATCCTGAGTGCAAAGGTAATTGTTTTCACACTTAAGGAATTAAAGCTGTTTAATTTATTCAATAAAAGTAATACTGGAGTTATTTTATTGGTATTTTTATTTTTACTTAACAGAACAGAGGGTTCTAATATCTACAATTACACTTTGAAAAATGGTTATGAGCAGTATTTTGGAGAATTCTCTGACCCAGGCATGGGTGCCAGGACGCTCAGGGTTTTGGGGCAATGAGAAGGCTGATGAATTAGCCCAATCGGGAGCTAATATCCCAATGGTTGGCCTGGAATCATTCGGCGGGGTTGCTGATACATTCCGAAAAGCACCTATCGAGAAATGCAAGCTAGAGAAGGCCCAGGAAGGGTGGGAAAAAGCACTGGACAAAGGAAAAGCCAAAGTCTTCTTTTATAAAAAGACTCTCGCGAAATTTACTGCAGAGCTGTTATCATAAAGGCGAAACGATGGCAGAATTAAGTTCAGTCTCTTAAAAAGACATTGTCGGCTTAGAAAATACCCGAGTCAGCTGAATTTGGCAGATGAAGACATCTGTCGATACTGCCGACAGGAGGAGGAAACCTTTGCTAATTATGAGGGTCTTGCGGCGAGGAAGCGGTATTTAGTGTGGGGAAAGGAGAATGTGGCTGCTCCAAGTTACGTAGAGAGGCCACTGTCAAGGCTGTTAAGGTTATGAAGTCTCATTAAAAGGACAGATCTAGAAAAGGTGCTCTAATCTAGTCTAGAGATAAATGGGTGTTCACAATAGATCTGTAAAAATCGCAGTAATACAGCCTACTCAATGAATATCTATATTCTATCTATCTATGAATCTATATAATATTCTGTACTTTACTGTACATATCAACGAATTAAGTTAATATAGATCAGATCTGTAGCATAAGCAATAAATATCACTACTTCAGTAGTGAAATGTGTATAATAGAATAAAAATTAAACTAATCTATATTATTGAAATTTAAAGATTGTTAGCTGGTATAAAATCTCTGGCATTGAATAAGCAATTAAAAAATCAAAAATACTCAAATACAAGAAACCTAAAAGGCTCTTGCTGATATAAGTGGGAACCACTTTTATTATACCTGCTACAAAATCCATGTTAATTACAGTCAACCGGCTGAATATGAAATATTTTTATTTAAATACTTTGTTCAAGTTATACCTCAAAAACCCAAAATAAAAATTATAGACTCGTTGATGTGTAAACTTAATTGGGTTTGATAAATTTACTCATTTAATGCAATTTTCCGTCAGTTGTTTTGGACTGTCTTATTTTTTTTTAGTTTCAATTTACAAAGAACAAATCAATTAATTAAAGTAATATTCCGTAATTCAATAATTAAAACAATCCCTGGTACTTGTAAAATGTATAAACAACAACATTCTTTTAAATAAGTGCAAAAATTATGACGAATTTTAAGAATCAAAACAATAGTGGGTAAAAGTGGTTTCCACTCATATATCGGCCAGATCCCGCTGTGGTTAAAAATGATAAAATTATAGATGGAAATAGAACGTTTAAGAAAAGAAAAAACAAAATAGAGTTAAATAAGAAATACAGATAAAATAACACAAAAACTCAAAAAATATGAAGAAAAATAGAGTGAATGAGCCAATGAACGAAACACAGAAAATATGTAAGATGTAAGACCTACACATAGAAATAAGGGCTACAGAAAATTAAATAAATTCATATAGAATATGCTTCTAACAGACATGATAAAGCAAAAAATATGACGACATTACAATGAAACATTAAAATAGAAAAGGAAATCATTAAGGAATGTGAAAAAAATATGTTTAAGGTATTTTTTTTTTAAAACGAATTTAGCTTTAATGACCGTGATGTAATTATTATAACTGTTCAATTAAAATAGTTATAATTATAAAGACTAATTAGTAGGAAAATACGAATGTAACATTTATTCGTTTAATAGGTTTAAAATGTATTTGAAAAGTGTGTAATTATTGTTACTTTAATCAAAAGATTTTAAAAAAATAAAAACAAAAATCATAAATAATAAGATATTATATTAACAATAACGGTAATTTCTTTGGTTAATATTCAAAAATAAACTTGCATAATTTTCAAGAATGGAGATTATTTTTGCTATCCCCAATAAGGATTACAACATTATAATTTAAGTACGTAATAGTAGTTTTCGTAACAAGTCCCGAAAGTGGTCTTTTACTGGACGAGTGGGCAAATTGCAGGGCGAGCCACAGGCGAGCCCTGCAAGCCTGCGAGTCCAGTAAAAGCACTTTTGGGACGAATTACGTACAAGCTTTTTTTTTTTTAAAACGGGCATTGTTGTACCATAAACTTCATATTATTTAGTTTACATTTTTATAACAAGAACTCTTTCTTAACTAATTTTAACATTTTTTTTTAACAAACCTTGCTTGGGTGGCCGCCTTAACAATTTCATCTAGTATAATTTCATTTTCCATTAATTCACAATCAAATGCATTATTTTAAATATCCATTTTATAATAAATTTCACGTTTTCAACTAAACGTCAAAATACGTCAAGTTATTTCATAGTTTTAAATATATATACAAAACTCGGTTACCATAGAAACCAATTGACCGCTATCTTAGACTAACTATTTTATTGTTTTTTTCATTAAAGATAGGCTGCAAAGTAAATAAAAATGAGTCCGGTAAAAGCTTTTACCGGACTCATTTTCATTTTCTGGCCTTGTCCGACAAAATGAGATTTTCTGACCTAAAAATAAACCGGAAAGTATTAATTTCTGGCCGGTTTTAAAAAAAGGAATTATACTTGAATATCCAACCAAAAACATGCATGTGATCAACTAAAGTACATGATTCTTCTTTTTTAAGTAAGTGGTCAACAACAACATACACAGAAGAAAACTAAAGAAATAAAAAAAAATAACTTTAGGCATATAAATATAAGATAAAAAAAATAATAATAATCAAATAGATATATGGCTACAAAAATTAAGAGAAAACAGTTACCTACCTCAGCTCAGGCCATTGCACAAACGATAACTTAGACAAAGAATGCTCGAAAAAAACTTGATGAAGATCAACGTCACAACAAAGTTATAGAATCTTTTGGTATAAATAAATGATATATAAATAATTGTATTTCAGGACTGTAAAACTGACTGAATCAATTCATCTTTATTTCGTGGGGCTGCTCGTCTTCATTAGTCCCCATATGTTTTCAATGGGACTAAGATCTGGTGAAGCTGCTGGCCATGGAATTGTTGTCACTTGGTGTTCTTGCATCCAAGCTTGAGTATAGGCATTATCCTGCTAAAAACGCAACTCTTCTGGATATATTAACAGCACCATTAACAGTTCAGAGAGGTGTAGCACCATGTTGAAATATTGTTTCTCAAACAATTATTTTGGTGGGAAATTTGAACAGTAACAGGTTATTTTGATAGGATTTTTAAGTGATTTGCACCAAGTTGGAAACAACTTTTATCCAATATAGAGACATTATTAAAATTATCTTCTTGAAAATTGAATTTTATTCTTCATTACTTTTGTAAAGGTTTTTATATGAACTCTTGTCATTTTACATTTTAGTGACATACGCATGCATGGTTTCTAGACATACTTTTACATTTCGTTGATTTTCAAATCTGTTAGTCAATTTGGGAAACTCTAGACGAGGATTTTGTCGTTCTAAGGCCAATAAAGCGTTGAAATTGTTTTCTCATATCTTACGCGATCTTCCTGAAACTGGTCTATGTCTCATATGTAGACCATTTTTTATCCTCTTTATTGACTCCGCACTTTTTCCGAGTTCAGCCAATTGCCCTAATTTGTTAACATTTCGAAAACCTCTGGATCTGGAAATTTGGGAGGGGCGAGCTAGTGCTCAGCCAGCACTGAGGCCACATATGACCCATTGTGCATCCTCCCGTATGTAGGGATATCCTCACCTCAGGATGTCACCAGGGCTATTGATTAAAAATAGGTGATGAGGCTCCCGAGGGGGATCTCCCTGACATCGGCTGGTGTAAGCCAATACTCGCCCAACACGGATCTTCTGATTTCAGAAAAAGCAGAGCAGTCATACATAATGTGTTCTACTGTTTCCTCTTCTTGTTTGCAGCCTCTGCATAGCGGCGATTCTGTTAGTTTCATCCTAAAGAGATGTTGTCGCAATTGGCAGTGACCTGTCAGGATTCCCAAAGCTGTTCGGAGATTTTGTCTGGTCAATGCCTTAAATTTTTTTGCTGTTTCCTCGCCAGGATGTGGTAATAACTCTCTGGCCAGTCTACAGTTCGTAGTTTCATCCCAGCACTGTATAAATTTTTGGTGAGAGTGCTGTTTGATAAGGTCCCCGACTGCGGACAATGTTAGCTTGGTAGATGGGCGAGGGCTAACATATCTGTAGCCCGCAGCCCTCTTTGCTAAATTGTGCGCAATGCGGTTGCCTTTAGAGTTTCCATGTCCTTTGATCCAGCTGAGAGTGACCACGTTATTCTGGCTGGCCTCAGTTAGAGATTGGTGACATTCTAGTACTAAACTTGAAGTGAAACGTGGTCTATTCAAGGTCAGTAGTGCTTGTCGGCAGTCTGTATATATATTTATATTCCTGCCTGTGATGTTCCTATTGATTAATTCTTTTGCAGCTATGGTTATGCCTGTGAGTTCTGACTGAACCACACTTGACAAGCCATCCATAGCCCATTTTGTTTTTAGGCTTAAGGATCTAGAGTAAATTCCACATCCCACACCTTGCTTTGTTTTTGATCCATCCGTATATACGCTCAGAGCGTTCACTACGTTGGGGTCTGCTGTCTTGTTTGTTAATATTTTGTAGGGCTTGTCAAAGACAAATCTTGGTGCGATGGCATCCGTGACTGCCTGTAAGAGTGGTATCACTTTTATCGATTCCCTCCACAGACTATCCCTATATGTGCCAGTCCCTACAGTGGGTTCGATACCAACCGTGCGAAAGCGTACCATGGTCATCAATGCGACCTCCTTAACAAATATATCAAGGGGGGTGAGACCAAGTATGACTTCCATTGCACTGGTCGGTGTGCTTCGCATGGCTCCTGTTACGAGAAGGCATGCTGATCTTTGAATTTGGTTTAATTTTTTGATAGCTGTCGTTTGTTTCACTTTAGGCCACCACACGACAGCAACATATGTTATCATAGGTCTTATGATTGCCGTGTAGATCCACATGGTGACTTTGGGGGATAATCCCCAGGTCTGTCCTATGGTTCGGCGGCATTGCTCATAAGATATAAATGCTTTTTTAACTCTGCTTTCTATGTGTGAGTTCCAAGTCAGCTTGCTATCAAGGATAACACCTAAGTATTTCACTTCTGTAGCATTTTGAAAACCTTTTCTATACAAATATTTTACTTCTTCTTCTAGTGCCTCCTTCTTTTAAAGATTGGCCATAACGATTTCAAATTCTTCTCTTGTCTACGCTGTTCGAATTAAAGTTTGGACGTTCATTCCGGTCCAGTCTCTGAAATTTTTTATCCAGTAAAGTTGCCGCCTATCTGGTCCTTGTCTTCTCTCTATTTTACCCTTGATAATTAAATGGAGAAGCTGATATTTGTTAATTGTTAGTACATTTCCCAAGTATGCAGTTTTCCTTCTTTTCACTAGAGTTAAGAGTTTTCGTTCTCTGCCTATTTTCTCTAGGACAGTCTCTTTTGAAACCATATCAGCCCAAGGAATCTTCAACGAAACGAAACACCCACATCTCACAGGCCTCAATTTTCCTAATGGAATTAAGTTTTAATGTCCATGCGTCCATGCCGTGTAATAAGACAGAATAGACATAGCATTTGGCCAGCTGGTATCTTATTACAAAAGAAGGATTGAATGTTGTTCTGGCGTATTCTATTCAGTGTTTAACCTCGATATCTGGGTTTAATACATCGGTGATCCAGCATCCCAGATACTTGAATTCGTTGACTTGTTCTATGCGTCCATTTGCGCTTATAGTGGTTGTGATATTTCCTGTCTTCGAAATATTGTACCTGTTTTTTTTTCTAGTTGCTACATTATTTCATAAATTGTAAACCTGTGGACAATCAAAAATGTTTGACAAATAGAGTTGTCATGGAATTTATGCCATTACCTTTTAACGTTCGTTTTCGAGCATTCTATCCGGACTATATATTTTTATTCTGTTCAATTTTTATCGCGCCGATGCGAAGGTCGATTGCCAATTTGGTGGGAAGAAATAATGTTTCGTCGACGGAATGATTTTTCAATTCGTTCATTTCGTTTGCGATTTTTTGAAAATTCAGATTTAATTTCTGAACTACCTTCGCTCTTCTTTCTGGATTAAATGCCAAATCTGTGAAGGGTCCTATTGAGGATCCAGATTATTTTTATTGAAAATATCGCTGTTTGCCGACGGCCATTTTGAAGCCGACCATCCATTCCCGGGATTATTTTTAAGGAAGTTCTCTTAAAGGAAGACCACTTCCACCCGCTTGGGCAGTGCTAATCCACCACTATCGAAACTCCGACAGGAAAAGATCGAATTAAAGATAAGAGATTAAATTAATTAATTAATTAAAATTTTTACTAATTCTAAATTGAGAAATAAATCAACTTAAAACTGATTTTTTGAATTTTATTTGTGTTTCTGTACTTGGCGCCCTTTAATTAATGTTTGGAGAGAATAAAATAAAACTCAGAAGGAAGCCACGACCCTCAGGAGCTAGCCTAGGGTAATTTAAGGATTACAACCTGCTATCAGCAAAAGATACTTGATGTATTTCTTTAGGCTTAGACTGTTACAAAAAAAATATTAAAATTATGAATTCCGGATACTTGTTAGACGGATAATAATATGCATAATTACAATAATACTTATATAAAAAACAAAATAGGATTAAATGATTAAGAAATACAGATAAAGTAAGACAAAGATACAGAAAACAAAACATATTACTGTCTCAAGAAAAATATAAACAGTCTTAATTGGACAGATAAAAGCCCCACAAAGACAAGTACACATAAAAATACACAGAATACTGCTTCAAACCGAAATTGCGGTAAAAGCAAATTAAATAAGCTCATACAGAATAGCGCTTGCGACATAAAAGGTGAAGCGAAAAAGGTGATGACAATAAAATGAAATATTAAACAGGAACAGAAAATCATTAAGGAATGCAAAAACAATATGTTGAAGGTACAAGGTACACTTTTTTGAAAATCGAATTTAGCTTTAATGATCGTATTTTAATTAGTATAACTGTTCGTTTAAAATAGTTATAATTAAAAAGATTATTAAGTACAAAAATACGGATGTAACATTTATTCGTTCAATACAGTATTAGGTTTGAAAAGTGTGTAATTATCGTTACATTTGAACAAATAAATACAGAAATTATAAAAAAAAATCATAAATAATTAGATATTATATTAATAATACGATTCACGGTAATGTCTTTGGTTAATCTTCAAAAACAATCTTGCATAATTTTCAGGAATGGCGATTATTTTTGCCATCCACAATAGGAATTGCAACAAACACTATAATTTAAGTGGCTCGCAGTTTATAATTACTTTATGAAACAGCATGCATGTGTTGAGGCACTTTAATTTAGAATGTTATTGTGTTCAAAACATAACTCTAAGATTTTTGTGACCTTTCACTAAGTCAACTATACACATTGTGCTAACTACCATTTGTCTTCTTGCATGGGGGATCTCCTTGATTCTCCTCTCTCTTTCGTCTTTGAATATTGCAGTTACTTATTTCGTAATTTATTAAACCATTTGCCGTTGTTTATTTTCTGATCGGATCATAAACTCCAAATAAGTAGACAATCGAAAAATATCTGGTGAGGCAACTTTGAAAAGGACACTAATTTTACATAATTATTAACAACTAATATGGAATGCTCCTTGTTTGATATTTATTTCTAATACTTTATCTGGACATTGTAAGTAAATTAAATACCTACTGGTGCTTTTATGTAGATACGCAAATAAAAATAAATCGTTATTTCTCTATACAACACAAACATACACGACAAAAAATTGTTCTGCTACGAATATTTTTTGCAAAATTGAATCCGGAAATAATATCTTTTATCTTTTGTCTTTTAAAATGCCCATATCTTTAAACATGTCAAAACAGGAAGCCGAGTGACTGAAATACAAGTATAGAATTGCTCCCTCAATATCAATATCTATATAATATAAAAAAGGATGTGTTTTTATGTAAGAAATCGATGAACTCAAAAACTACTGGACCGATTATTATGAAAATTGGTGTATATATATATGTATTTTTCCACGGAGAAGGTTTATATGATTATGATATGCTCATTGATGCCACTCGCAACCAGGTGGCGCTGCAAAGTAGCAACTTCTGCGCAGTTCAACCGATTGTCATGAAAATTGGTATGTATATGTATTTTTTCACGGAGAAAAACGAATATGCTATGCTCATTGATGCCACTCGCCACCAGGTGGCGCTGCAGAGTAGCAACTTCTGCCGCGTTAAACCGATTGTCATGAAAATTGGTATGTATATGTATTTTTTCACGAAGAAAACGAACATTCTATGCACATTGATGCCACTCGCCACCAGGTGGCGTTGTAGAGTAGCAACTTCTGCCCCGTTCAAACGATTGTTATGAAAATTGGTATGTATATGTATTTTTCCACGGAGAAAACGAATATGCTATGTACATTGATGCCCTGTCCACCAGGTGGCGCTGCAGAGTAGCAACTTCTGCCCCGTTCAACCGATTGTCATGAAAATTAGTATCCATATGTATTTTTCCACGGAGAAGGTTTGTATGATATGCACATTGATGCCATTCGCCACCAGGTGGCACTGCAGAGTAACAACTTCTGCCCTGTTCAACCGATTGTCATGAAAATCAGTAGGATGCTGTATTTTTAATGGTTAATATAAATATGATATTCGTATTAATGGAAGTTACCACCAGATGGCGCTTCCATTAAACGAGCAACCACTACTTATTTGATTACTTTATATCACGCCACCGTAAGGTGGCGCAGTTAATATCACATATATTTAAACGAGCATTCCTTATATATTTATATATATATATATATATATAAAAAAATGTTTGTATGTATGAAATCGATAGACTCAGAAACTATTTGACCGATCAATATTAAAATTGGTATGTACATGTATTTTTCCACGGAGAAGCTTTATATGCTATGCCCATTGATGTAACTCGCTACCAAGCGGCGCTGTAAAGTATCGACTTCCGCCCCGTTCAACCGATTATCATGAAAATCAGTATAATGATGTATTTTTATTAGGTAAAATGAGTATGATATTCGTATTAATGGAAGTTACCACCAGATGGCGCTTCCATTAAACGAGCAACCACTACTTATTTGATTACTTTATATCACGCCACCGTAAGGTGGCGCAGTTAATATCACATATATTTAAACGAGCAATCCTTATCTAGTTATATATATATACTAGCTAACCCGGCCGACTTCGTATTGCAAATCATTTATGTCATTCTTCCATTTTTCGTTTTGATTTTATCGTTTTCATCATATTTTCTCGTTAGTTATCAGGTCTATACTATTTTTTTTTTTGTTATATTTTGTAGTTTATTGATAAAATATATTAGATGCATCACAATACTTAATGTAGTAAGAATTTCTCGTTTAAATATACGTGACATTAACTGATGCGCCACCTTCCGGTGGCGTCACAATACTTAAGTAAGCATTGCTCGATTAAATATATGTGATATTAACTGCGCCACCTTACGGTGGCGTGATATAAAGTAGGTAATCAAATAAGTAGTAGTTGCTCGTTTAATGTAAGCGCCATCTGGTGGTAACTTCCAATAATACGAATATCATATTCATCTTACCCATTAAAAATAAATCATCATACTGATTTTCATGACAACCGGTTGAACGGGGCGGAAGTCGATAATTTACAGCGCCGCCTGGTAGCCAGTTACATCAATGAGCATAGCATATAAAGTTTCTCCGTGGAAAAATACACGTACATACCAATTTTAATATTGATCGGTCAAATAGTTTCTGAGTCTATCGATTTGATACATACAAACACAAACATCCTTTTTTATATATATAGATAGATAAGGATTGCTCGTTTAAATATATGTTATATTAACTGCGCTAACTTACGGAGGCGTGAGATATAGTAATCAAATAAGTAGTGGTTGCTCGTTTAATGGAAGTGTCATCTGGTTGTAACTTCCATTAATACGAATATCACATTTATATTAACCATTAAAAATACAGCATCCTACTGATTTTTATGACAATCGGTTGAACGGGGCAGAAGTTGCTACTCTGCAGCGCCACCTGGTTGCGAGTGGCATCAATGTGCATAGCATATTCGTTTTCTTCGTGAAAAAATACATATACATACCAATTTACATGACAATCGGTTGAACGGGACAGAAGTTGCTACTCTGCAGCGCCACCTGGTGGCAAGTAGCATCAATGTGCATAGCATATTCGTTTTTTTCGTGAAAAAATACATATACACACCAATTTTCATGACAATCGGTTGAACGGGGCAGAAGTTGCTACTCTGCAGCGCCACCTGGTGGCGAGTGGCATCAATGTACATAACATATTCGTTTTTTTCGTGAAAAAATACATATACATACTAATTTTCATGACAATCGGTTGAACGGGGCAGAAGTTGCTACTTTGCAGCGCCACTTCGTGGCAAGTGGCATCAATGAGCATATCATATAAACCTTCTCCGTGGAAAAATACATATATATACACCAATTTTCATAATAATCGGTCCAGTAGTTTTTGAGTTCATCGATTTCGTACATAAAAACACATCCTTTTTTATATATATATAGATATAAAAAATGTTTGTATGTATGAAATCGATAGACTCAGAAACTATTTAACCGATCAATATTAAAATTGGTATGTACATGTATTTTTCCACGGAGAAGCTTTATATGCTATGCTCATTGATGTAACTCGCTACCAAGCAGCGCTGTAAAGTATCGACTTCCGCCCCGTTCAACCGATTGTCATAAAAATCAGTATAATGATGTATTTTTATTAGGTAAAATGAGTATAATATTCGTATTATTGGAAGTTACTACCAGATGGCGCTTCCATTAAACGAGCAACCACTACTTATTTGATTACCGTAAGGTAGCGCAGTTAATATTACATATATTTAAAGCAATCCTTACTTAAGTATTGTGACGCCACCGGAAGGTGGCGCAGTTAATATCACTTATTTTCAAACGAGAAATTCTTACTAAATTAAGTATTGTTATGCAACTAATATATTTTATCGATAAACTACAAAATATAACGAAAAAAAAAAGTATAAACCTGATAACTAACGAGAAAATATGATGAAAACGATAAAATCAAAATAAATTGAAAAAACGAAAAATTAAAGAATGACATAAATGATTTGCGGTACGAAGTCCGCCGGGTCAGCTAGTCTATCTATACATATAATAAAACTGTAGAAATGTATATGTTTGTGCGCGCATCACATGAAAACTAATGATCCTATTCGAATGAGGTTTTCAAAGACGTATTTGTCTTCTTTCAACTTAACATCTGGTGTATAAAACTTTCTCCTCCCCACCCCTCTAACGGGGGTGAGGAAAGAAATTTTTATACAAAAATCAACACGCCACGCGAACAACGTCGCGGGTACATCGAAATAGAACCCAAAATTGTGGTTAGATTTTTTTGTCTGTCTGTCTGCATCACTACTGATCCGATTCGAATGCGGTTTTCACAGATGTATTTGTCTTCTTTCAACTTAACATCTGGTGTATAAAAATTTCTTTCCCATTCCTTAAATGGGGTGGGGTAAGAAATTTTTATACAACAATCACACGCCACGCGAACGACGTTGCGAGTACAACTAGTCTTAAATATACGTTCATACATACATACTACTAAAATAATAAGAAAGTGATTTTTTGAATATTATTAGAAATTTAAACAAGTAAACACCAATATTCTTGGTGGTTTGATGACATTTCGTCCCGTATGATACGGGTTGGAATCTGGTATTAGATTCACTTTTTTGGATTTCTATTCTTTGAGTTATAGAGAAAATGATCACGGTAAATTTTTGTTATAGGCGCGCGCACACAATCACGAAAAACTGACATCATGAAATTAGCTAGTAAAAATTTCTCACAATTTTGCTTTAGAATGCATGGTAATACAACTGTTTTAGCATTCCTACTCATTCTCTTATTGCCTTTTATATGGTTTTAGTAATTTTCCATTCTTTGGATGTCTTTACCGTTATTTTTGCTTTTCATATTAACCCCTAACTATAAACATTTTAGTATCTACTTGACGTTTATTGTTATTCACCAATTATTTTATACAATTGTACTCTAAATGACAGTTTCGCCTCCAAGTAGATACATCAACATAGGCCATAAATATGAGAATCATTAAAATCGGTTTTAGTATATTTTGTGTATAAAAATATTGTTTTTTTTTTGTTATGTATTAATATTTTTTTACTGATGTTTATTAACAACTTATTGATTCACAGTGATCGTAAGTGCTAAAAATAGTTGTTTCACCTTACTTTAAGTATGTTTGTAGAATTTGAGGTTGGTATTATTTATGTTAAGAAAGATTTTTATCTTGTTACGTCAAAGAAGTATAACTTCTTACGTCCATATATAAGTACACACACAACTTTTTTCATTTCTTTTAGAGTAATCTATTGTAAGTTGACGTAGGTTCTGGGATTATTTATATCTTATTTTCTTCGCTTTCTATGGTTTCTTAAAGATTGTTTAGGACTTCTAAAGCCATTAATAGTTTACTCTAATGTTTTTAAAGCTTATATGTTTACTTTGATTTTTGAACCTCTTTTTCTTTCAAAGTTTCTCTAGAGCATTTAAGCTGTGCTTGTTTTAAATCTCTATTGTTTTGGATGTTTTCTAGAGTTATCTTGTTCATACCAGGGTAGTCTTTTTAGAAAGTTTTTATATTTTCGCCGTATTCTTTGTCTCTGTGTCATTCCGTGGAATTTTGTAATCGAATTTAAACCTATTTCCCGACTACCTAGAGCTCTGAAATTTTCAGGATAGCTAAGAACTGGATGACAATGCATGTTTCAAGTGTGTTTAGGCATATACATAGATTTCCAAATTTATACTGAATTGTTATTCAATTAAATATGTATACATATTATCATTTTGAAAGACTTCATGTAAGCTTGCGGTGGCCTATTTGGATAAGCGGTTTAAGCGGTTGATTGTGACAATTCTGTTGGGTTATCGTAATAGGATCGATCTCGCGAGAGAGAAGTTTTTTTTTCTTTTTTTTTGTTCTTACATGTGAAAACAGTAATTATTATTTTAACTGGTAATAAAAGAAACTGTTTTAAAAAGCTTTTAGATACAACTACCCTTTTGATTTTGTTAACAAGGAAACAATCTTCTCTATGATCAATCACAGCGTTGTATGACTTAATATTTTTGCAATATCAGGGATGCTGTGCATTGTTGAGATGAAACTTAAAATATGACCTATAAATCAGTAAAAAACTTTCTATTATTAAAAGTTCTTTTTATAAATTGTGCTTATTAGTTTTGCATATAGCCATAACGACAAAAAATATATAGAATTAAAATACTTTATTACTTTTCAAAATACGTCCAACCAAGATCGATACACTTTTGCATACGTTCAAGAAACCAACTTCGTAACACCCAGTTCTTCATGTAGGATCTTTTGGATCGAGGTCTTTAAAATGACAAGAGATGCCTCTATCTCCCGATGTTACATGGCGCTCCACCTTAATAAGCTAACGAACCGCTTCAATGTTTTGCTGTATACCTGCTGTTTTGGGTAAACCTAGCCTGGATTCGTCACTGGATTTATGTCAAATGGTTCTATTGGTGGCGCCTTCTAAGCTGCTTTATGCAAAACTGAAAAGACAACCCTCGTATTCATATTCTTATTTTCTTTGCTTGCTATGGTTTCTAAAGCTTGTTTAGTGTTTTATACCACTCTCCGTTTTATACAATCAGTAGTATAGTCAAATGTTTTTGAAAGCTTATATACAGTTGGGTCCGTGGTTCTTTACCCGTGCGTCACTAATACCTGGCGAGATAAAACACATACTTTTAATCTAGCGTCATTGTCTTTCACGCATGAAACTAAAGACAAAACAGCTACCGCATGTTATTAAGTTGCAATTTCCGACTTACTTCGTATGCTTTAAATGATGACGCACGGGTAAAGAACCACGGACTCAACTGTATTTACGTTACTAATTTTTAAGCCCCTTTTTCTTTCAAAGCTTCTCTAGAGCTTTAAGCTCTTTTAAATCTTTGTGGTTTTTGACGTCATCTAGAGTTATCTTGTTCAGATTGGCTGATACCTACGTGGTCTCTTAGAACTTTCTAATTTATTTTTTCTTTAACTGTTTCTTAGTGTTTATTTTTTTAAGACCTTTTTTTAGTGCTTTGTATTTCTTTTGGAGTTAATTTAATTATTTAAAAAAGTTTATTTTTTTGTTTATTTTTTTTTTATAAAATTTTCATCTCTTTGCTCTTTATTGTTTTTTCAAATTTTCTTACTACTTTTATAAATTTTACAGTTATGCGGTTTTAAGAATTATCACTGATTTTATACTTCTGTTAGGTATTTATTTTAATTAGTTTTTAACTTCCCGCTAAAAAAAAATTAATTTTTTTTTAAATCGGGAAGTTATTGGTTTCACCCCGTTTTTCGAAAATTGACTTTTCATCGGATCTCAACGTTTTGAGGTCTTAGGAACCTCCCCTGACTATTTTTACGAGGGTGTCTGTATGTCTGTATGTACGTGTGGATGTGTGTGTGTGTGTGTGGATGTATGTAAACCTCTTATATCTTTTGAACGGCTTGACCGATCGGAATGAAATAAAAAGCATTCCAAAGAATTCCATCTAACTTAGATTCACTGTAAGTTTGAACCGATTCGAGCCGGTAGATTTCGAGAAATTTCAAAATAAACGAAAAAAACAATTGGTAAAAATGATGTTTTTTGGGCATATCTTTTTGGCTATTGCATCGATCAATTTCATAACCTAATCAGCTCTTAAGCTTAAAAAGCCAAGTCGAATGCCGTTTTGCAAATTAAAATCGGTTGATTCGTTCGTGAGATATCGTTGTCGAAAAATTTCAAAAAAAGTGTTTTTATTCAAGATTTAAGATTTTTTTTCAGATTTTTTGACTAATCGATTTTGCACTCTAGTAACGTTTTTAGGTCTCAATAAACTGCGTCGAATGCCATCTTGAACATAAAAATCGAATAACGCGCTTTTCAAACATTTCAAAAAAAGTCAAAAACGTCAAAATACGTCACGTTACTATAGCCTTACAGTTAAAACTAGCGGGAAGTTGCAAGGATGGCCTTTAAGGGCAACCTCTTTTCGAATTTTTTTTTCATGAACTGCTATCCAATTATCCTTATCTATTTTATTTGTACATAGATTCTTACAATTTATCAAATATTATTCTTACATATCTTCTGGAGTCATCAACTTCAAGTTGTTCCTTAGAGCTTATATTTACCTACTGGAATTTTATCCAGAAATTTTCGAAGAGAATATGAATATTTATATTCTTGTGCATAAAATTTGGTTTATAAAGAGTATAAATTCCCACTTTCAATTTGGCATAATGTGTATTGAAAAATTTTAGGAATTATAAAACTTTTTACCTTTTATCAACTACACTACATTTGGCATATTGTTTATCTATACTATCTATACTAATATTATAAAGAGGAAAGGTTTGATTTTTTGAAGTAAAACTTCTTTAGCGACACTAGGAGTAAAAAAGTTATTCTAACGGACGTGACGTCATTCTAATAACAGAAACCGGAAACAAAACCTAATACTGACACGATTTTGCATGGGCGCCGGCAGCAGGGTGCAAGAGGGTGCGCTTGTACCCCCCTGCTATGAAAGAAAATACCTGAATTTACCAGAAAATTACATATTTTTTTAATTTTTTTATTAAATTATTGTTTGAATAAAAACTAAAGGCGTCGCGGTTGCTGTCCAAATCATTCTACATTCTATATATATATATATTAGATCATAATAGTGTGTAGATGCAGATGCACCCCCTGAAAATAATCCTAGCGGCGCTCATGCGATTTTGCCTCCTATATGAAATAAAATTAAATCTGTAATTGTATGAATTGACAGCTGATCATCTTGTCAATCGAAATACATTGTATAAATAGTTTTTTGTGTATAAAGTGTTTGTATTAAATATGAATAAACAATGTGGATTTATTAATGAAGAAAGTGATGAAAAAATATTGATTGAAAATGAGTGAATAGGTAGGTACTCTATATGCATAAATTTTATTTTTGGTGTGTAATTACACTATTTATACCTAATTATTTATACCTATTATTTATACCTAGCTATTTTCGTTTTATAGGCTTAAAGAGCTAAAAAGAAAAATAAATTGTGAACGTCAAAGGGGATATTATAAGCGCCAGAAAGATTTGAAGAAAAATGACAAAAATGAAAAAATGATGAGACAGCCACATTCATTATGATTTGATTAAGTAAGTTTATATACATACATACATATTATGATAGTAAATAATTGTTTATACGGAATCTTTACGTTGAGTAAAGAAGCATGATGCACGTTTTTGTTCATAAAATAATAATATTCAAAATATTTTAACACTTTCTTATACTTATTTTAGGTTTGGTTAGGTAGCCATAAAGGCCATAAAACCACTTGTTAAGATGGCTGACCTTTGACCACCAATAACAGATCCTTCGTAGACGTGAAGGAAACAAACTTAACTCAGGATTTTAAATTTTATGGAATATGCTATAAAATGCTACAAAATGAAATGGTTATCTAACTATCGAAGGCTCTTGTGTTGTGATGTACTACAATAAGGTAGATACAGCTACAAAATCACACATTCTAAACGTAATGTGTGTATATTTTTAATATTGTTTACCTATTATTGAAGCAAAACTTCTTTAGGCACGACTAGGGGTAGATTCTAACGGAAGATTCTGATGGAAGTAACTGTATAATTTCAGCTATGGGAGGAGTTTAAATTTCCGAAATTTATTTATAAAATTTTCAAACGGTTTCAAATACATTAATGGTATTTATAGACTAAAATCTATGTTTCACATTTTAGTTATCATAAACCTATTATTTCATATATAAAAAAAATAATGATAACTTTCAAATTCCTATTTCTAATGAATAATATAAATATAACATCTCATTTTTTTTGTAAAGTATATAGGCAATAAATATGATTGAATTGTAATTAAATATTTATTTTCCGATACGTACGTCAACAAGTTTTACTTCAATCGCGCGTAAAGGTTACACGCACACTCTTTTTTGTTTGTTTGAAATGAATAGGCTCCGAAACTACAGGACCGATTTTAAAAATTCTTTCACCGTTGGCAAGCTACACTATTCCCGAGTGACATAGGCCATGTTTCATTTAAAAAAAAAATAGGGATCCTTACTAAAATGCCATTAACGTAACCAAAAATGACCTTAAAATCCTTACATCGCGTGCGCTGAGAATACTATTGATTATAGAATAAAATAATGTACTACGAGTTTGAAGAATCAATACATAGTATAAAACAAAGTCGATTTTTCTGTCCCTATTTCCCTTTGTATGCTTAAATCTTTAAAACTACGCAACGGATTTTGATGCGGTTTTTTTTAATAGATAGAGTGATTCAAGAGGAAGGTTTTTATGTATAATAACATCCATTAAATAGTGGAGAAATACTGTTATTTTTGAGGTTTCTAATGTGATGTCGTTAATTTTACGAATTATATTTAACAAATCGATTATCTGTCAATTCGGCTGACAAGTAAAACGCCATCTAAAACCAGTCAGAACAGAAGTTGACATTTACGTTTAGTAAACACAAAATGTGATCGAATTTCGCTTAAAATCGACGAAAAAACGCGTAAAAAGTGTAAAAAATTTGTAAAACAGTGCAAAATGATCGTTAAACCCTAAAAATCACTACATAGTTTAAAACAAAGTCGCTTTCTTTGTCCCTATGTCCCTTTGTAGGCTTAAATCTTTAAAACTACGTAACGGATTTTGATGCGGTTTTTTTAATAGATAGAGTGATTCAAGAGGAAGGTTTATATGTATAATAACATCCATTAAATGGTGGAGAAATACTGTTATTTTTGAGGTTTCTAATGTGATGTCGTTAATTATCAATTTTTTTCCGCTTACATTGCAAACGCAGGCTGAACCCTACGGGATTTATCAAAATAAGGTACTAATTATTTGTACACATGGAAAAGGTCTACAGAAAACTCCGGGATAGTATATGTCTATCTCTTATGGATATCCCACAATAACAGTTTTTTGTCATTTACTTTTTACGACAAATATTGGCTAATTTTCGAAGCGATTTTAACCAATACAGCATTAATCCTTATCCAACTAAATAGCTTAAATACATTGTTAATTTAACATATATGGTTCTTTACAGCATAAGATTTAAATGAATATTTTCGAAGATATTACAGATTTAAAATTGCGGGACGTAGCTCTTGCGGTGGTACTGGCCGGCCGGAGCGGCTGAAGCGTGCCTATAAATAGTATAAATAGCGCATCGGGGGCCGCGATTTTCCCTATAGCACTTTAAATTTTGCAGCGATCGGACGCGTTTATTACGAAATTAATCATTATGACGCTACCCTTAGGTGGCGCAGTTGTAATTCTTACATAACTAAGTACTATGACGCCACCGTAAGGTGGCGCAGTTGATATCTCATATATTTAAAAGAGCAAAACTTACTTATACCTAAGAACTATGACGCCACCGTTAGGTGGCGCAGTTAATATATAATATACCTAACCGAGAAATAACAAAGTACTATAAATAATAGTAAAAACTGGTAACTAACGAGAAAATATGATAAAAAATACAAAAAATTAATCGTAAAAATAAAAAAAAATTGGAAAAACATTAGTGTTAGGCGATGCGAAGTTCGCCGGGTCCGCTAGTATATAAATATCTACAAAAAATGCCGCGACAGCGTATGTCTAACTGTTATAGTTACGTCACAATAACTAATTTTCAATTTTTTAAAAGTTTTTATCTTGGTATTACTCCTTATCAAAATAACTTATTTCATAATCATGACAGATATCACAAATTTATCATGTGCAATGGGACGAGGCTACTTATAAAGGAATTAAAGGACAATTAAGTTGTAGCAACCAATATAACTGAACCACCAGCTGGTCAACTAGCTCATACACTGAGGATACCGATGATCCCACCTGATCTACCAAATCCATTTAAACCGCTTCAATTTCCTATCAAAACATCTTTCGCTTTTACTAATAATAAGTCTCAAGGTCAAACCTTCCAATTAGTAGGGATCGGTTTTCCTCATGGCCAACCGCCTAAGGCGGGTCGGAGCACCTGAAAATCAATTTATTTTGCTGCTAGAAAATAGGGCAGGGTCGAATTTACTCCCGTTTTGAGCAGGTAGTTTTTTCATGGGTCGAATTCACTCCCAGTATAGTTCGAATTCACTCCCAAGTTAATATGCATTAATATGGATTATGTTTCAGAAATTGCAGCATTGTTGCCAAATAGTAATTTTTATCCATGAAAGGACGGTAAGATGGTTAGTTATTTATTTTAAAAAAATTCGAAATAAGTAAATAGGTCTTATACATACCTACTTTTAATAATAGGTAACCAGAAAAGTATCTAGTTTTTAATATGTTTAATATGCAAATTTAAAAAAAAATATTTCGAAGTTCTACTTTTTTTGACAATGACCGCATTGAAAAAGGCTTAGTAAGTCAAAAGCGCTCTGCAGTATAAACCAACATTTAATAAATTTCATGCACAGGAATTCAAATATTTTTAATTTCTTCGGAAAGTTCTGGATGTTCTATATTGTGCACACAGCTTTAAAATTAGATATTTGGTATATTCCTTGAGTATTTTTATAAAGGATTTGTATTAACTATTTATTGAATGTAAACTTGTCAGAAAGCAAATTCTCGCATAAATCCATTTTTCTACAATATCACCCACCCTATGCTTAACAGAACAGTAAAATGATTTAAAGAGTAATTAAATGTCTTAAGATCAACTTAAAAAATTACTTAATAATTCTAAAGAATATTTGTCCTTTTTTCTTCCTATCGCTAAGGCTCTGTTTTTCTATCTCTATAAATCCCTAAAAAGAGTTGGTTAAGTGGTGATTTTTCTCATTCGTTATATACCTAGAAAGATGCTTCTGTTTCAATTTATTAAACGACCATACATAATTTGGAACAAGAATAAAATTCGGTTAAACAAAGCTGCCTGAAATCATATGAATATTATTTAAACAATGAAATAATAATCATAATAATAATTTATTATTGGTTAAACCTCGGTTTGAGTGGAATTCTTCTGTGAAAGGTAGGCACTGTATTTTAACAGCACATTATGTCGAATAATAAACAACATGCTCTACAATCTGGCCTCTTAAACTTTAAACTATTTTATGGTTCATTTTTGCCTATTGCACTCACTGCACCTATTAGCGGTCTTGACATAAATTAGAATCTATAATTCAATTTTATGACGTTGGGTGGCATTTGATGCGTGACCAAATTTCATTTAGGTAATTCAGACAATGGCTCTACATAAATATTTATTTTTGTAATGTAAAGTGAAAGAAATAAACTTGAAATTATTTGTTAAAGAGATGGAAAATATTATCTATAGCAAATATAAACGACTTTTATTTAAACAAATAAAATGTTTACATGGGTTGGAAAAACAAGTTTTGATAATTTTTAAATTAGATTTGTCACACATCGTCCAGTATCAGGATTTCATTATTGTGTTAGTGCGACAAATTTTAGTCATGTCATACAATAGTAAATTTTCTATCTATAAATCTGTAGAGAGGTCAATTCTGTACATGAAATATATTTCCAAAATAACTATCAGGGGGTGATTAGGGATCGATACAGATGCCAAAAATGCAATCAGTAAAAATTTTATCTGTCTGTCTGTCTGTTTGTCTGTCTGTATAACCGTTATAGAAACAAAAACTACTCAACGGGTTTTAACGAAACTTGGTAAAATTATTTTTCATACTCCTGAGCTGGTTATAGTATACTTTTCATCACCACGCTAAAATCAATAGGAGCAGAGCAGTAAAGGGAAATGTTGGGAAAACGGGCGAAGTTACTCCATTTTTAAAGTTCCGCTGCGTGTGCATGTGCAACCTTAATGGTTAAAGCTATACAGAAATCATGTTATTTTTATAATTCAGAGGTCAACTGTGAACGGATTTTACAAAATTTCACCCACAAGAGGGCTTGCGGGGGCGTGAAAAATAAAATTTAAAATCTACATGTTCAAAACTTTGCAAAATAGTTATTTTTATAATTTGTAGGTCAACTGTGAACGGATTTTACAAAAGATCACCCACAAGGGGGGTTAAGGGGGCGTGAAAAAAAAAATTTAAATCTATGAGTCCTACGGGTTTGACACTTTGCACAATAGTAATTTTTATAATTTTGAGGTCAATTGTGAACGGATTTTAAAAAATTCCACCCACAAGGAAGTTGTGAGGGCACAAAAAAAAATAAAAAGCTATAAGTCCTACAGGTTTAAAACTTTGCAAAATAGTTATTTTTATAATTTTGAGGTCAATTGTGAACGGATTTTAGAAAATTCCACCCACAAGGGGGGTTGCAGGATCGAGAAAAATAATCTATACATAAACTGTAAAAATGAAAATTCTGTACATTAAAGATATTTAAAAAATAGTAGCGGGGGGTGTTACTACATCGATATAGAACCCAAAAATGTGGTTAGATTTTTTTATCTGTCTGTCACTGTCTGTATGTTTGTGCGCGCATCACATTAAAACTACTAATCTAATTCAAATGCGGTTTTCACAGATGTATTTGTCTTCATTCAACTTAATATCTGGTGTACAAAAATTTCCCCCCCACTTCTTAACGAAGTCGGGGGAGAAATTTTTATATAACAATCAACACGCCACGCGAACGACGTTGCGGGTACAGCTAGTAATAAAATAAATACTTATTTTATTGTATGACATACTGAACTTTAATTTGCGTGTTTTGAATTTAATTTTAAGTGAAGTTTAATACAAATAATTGAGCATATAATGCCTAGTTGTCAAGTAAACATTTTTCAAACCAATGGTGTTAATTTATGGTTAGTAGTAGTTACAAATGTAACATTATCATTTTGATATGTCACGAGTATTGGTTATTTTCCTCTTTTTAGTTTTAACGATCTTATTGACTGCAGTTATTTTAACCTGAAGGTTTAAATAGCAAGAAAACAGTAAAAAGTCGAGATATGCAAATTCGAGTGGCCTTAACATAAAGATATCCACACTTCATCACGATCTTTGTTCCTTTATTACGTAATGTAATCGTGTAGCTGTTCAATGAACGATTATTATTTGAATTCAGTGACTGATTCATGTCAACTAATGAGCAAGAAACAAGAAATAGTGACTTGGAATTATGTTTAACCTGATTTTTTTATATACCTTTCCTGGGAACTATATGTTAAATACATAATTTTAGTGTTTCAATTCCTAAACCGTATTAAACATAATTTGTAATATGGTATTCGCTTCAATTTTCCAATAATATGTATAATAGTTGAAGAATCTTTGAAATTAGCTGAAAATTTGATAGATATAACAAAAAATTGTTTCTTTTATGGAAGCCCTCTAACATATGGTCAACGGTAATACTAAAGCCTAATTAGGGCTTATTAAACTTCTCCAATTCCGCAGCATCTTAGTTCCCTGTACTAATTTGAACACGTCTACAAGACGGGTGGTATAGGTTTGTAGAGTCACTCTAAAGCGTCCAAAAATTGACTGTTTCCTCCGATCCAGTGCCTCGCATTGTCACTCCTATAAGTAGGGTCTCTATTAAACAGCTCCATGGTTTGCAGGGATCTCTATTAAACAGCTTGCAGGGGTCTCTTTACCGATGCATGGCCAATAAGGAATCCTATAACGAGCCGTATTTTACGCAGTGTTTCAAGTTTTTCAGCTCATGTCTGTTCAACAGTCATTCTTCTGTGTGCTTAAATCAAAGATATACCCCTTAAACTGCCCTATACTGTGGAATATTGTTGATAATCGTTTCTTTGCAAGTTTATCAGCCTGCTTGCTGTCTTGTAATTCTCTATAGCATACCCAAACTAATTCAACACTTTTTGGTTCCGCTGGAACAACAGCATTCGTACACTAGTCTGAAAAACAATTTAGAATTCTTTGATCCACAATAGTCGCTTAACTATTTGTGCTTTTGGCGATCTTCTTAAATTTATAAGCCCTTAAAATACTCTTTTGTGCATTGTACGAATTCATATACTTAACTTTGCCTAAAAGGCAGATGTTTATGTTTCCAAGGGGACAAAAATTTTACATTACTGTCATTATTGCAAATTCCTGCTTTTAAACCATCTTTTTATCCATCTGTGTATACCTACTAGGTATAACGCTGACGCTTGGCTTCAGTGCTCGCAGTTTGTCTTTGCTTTCATTGATGTAAATCAACATAGATTGTTTTATTAGGATGGAATTTGGCAACCATATGGTCTAATTTCATTCCCCAGATGTTTTGTTCCTGCTTTATTTTCTTGTTTCTTGATCCAACAGAAATGTTGCTCAGATTTTCTCGCAGATTGTAGAAGCCCATCTCTGCCTCACTCTTTAAAATCGTTGATCGTCGAAAGAAATTACCGAACGATGTTCTTAATGAGAGAGGCGTAGACTGAATAGATGGTAAAGACCTTAAGTGTAGACATCTATGGATCGTGCGGAGTCGTCAAGAGCATGTAATATGAAGATGAGGTTTAACAGAACTTCCATTTCTGCTGTTGACAAACTCTCAGAAATCAAGTTATGCAAGTGAGCAAGTCTTTGAATGTTTCTTAACTTGATGAAAGCATTTGTTTGTTATATCTTTGGCCATCAGAACTAAGACGTATAAGTGACTGTTGGGTTAACCACAATGTTATAGACTTATTATAACATATCTAGTTTTAACCTCTCTGTTTTCTCGTAAGTTGGTTAAACCAGCATTAAAGTGGTTATTACCCTTTTGGTAATGTATTCAATAAAACCTTTGAGTTGAATATCTTCCTCCACTTGAGGATTTAATAACCAATAACTAAAATTAAAATTCTTATTAATGGTGGGTTATAAGTGAAAAATCATAAAAGGGCCAGAAGGGTAAGTAAAGAGCAAAAATGTATATGTTAACACTGATAATATGTAAAATATCTATAGATAAGACATAAAGTACTAACTAAAACCTAAAGAAAATCAGATAAACTAACCACTATATCTAAATAAAGATCCAGGAAGCAGAAAATACTCTGCAATACTAATGTAGAGAAAATTGTATGTAAATAATTCCTGTGACCTATCCGATAAGCCAATATTTCTTTCTTGCATCAAATCATTTGGATATTCCAACACATGTTGCATCTGCAAAATCAAATTATTGTTTCTTGGTTCAGATCCTTTTAGTATTTCAAGTCAGCTTAAATTTGTAAAAGAAAATGGGATTTTTAAAATTATGAAATTTTTAGATAATATACAAATAATAATATATTAAATGACATTAAGAAGAAATTAAAAAAATGTCGCATTCAACTCGAACTCGCAACTTTTGCATCTACGCGACAACGCTCTAACAACCAAGCTAGAATGCTTGGTAATAATTTCGCTTTTTGGTCGTTCAATTCAACTCATGTCACACTTACTCCCTTTCTCCTTAAGCACATATAGCAGGACGTTAATGAGAGAGAGATTTTTTTTAAATCTACATCAAACTCTAAGTCACTTTTTTGTGCCCTGTCTTATATTTTTATTCGGTAAGGAGACCGGAACCATGTATTTGTAGTAAACAGTTATTTTTTTTTTGAGTTTTGAAATTTAATAGGCAATAAGAAGCTTGAAAAAAGGTAAAACAGCCGGACATAATAGGATAACAGCAGAAATGTTAAAAATCTTAAGGCAACACGGGAAAAGAAATGCTAAGAGTAGTCTTGAACAAATTTTGGATCGGTGAAATGACACCTGAAGACTGAAAAGTGTAACGATTGTATCGTTAGTTTTCGAACAATCCTCCCGGACTATAAATATTTATAAATTATCTATTGTTTCCGCGTTGAGACGAGTGGGGACTGCTATTTGGAAGGAGAGATTTGGTTTAGTAGTAAGTTTTTGATTTTATTTCGTTCATTTTATCGTTGAATTTTGAAGAGTAGTAGTCTTGAACAAATTTTGGATCGGTGAAATGACACCTGAAGACTGAAAAGTGTAACGATTGTATCGTTAGTTTTCGAACAATCCTCCCGGACTATAAATATTTATAAATTATCTATTGTTTTCGCGTTGAGACGAGTGGGGACTGCTATTTGGAAGGAGAGATTTGGTTTCGTAGTAAGTTTTTGATTTTATTTCGTTCATTTTATCGTTGAATTTTAAGTAATTCAGAGTTTCCGACCATCTTTGCCCTTCTGTCTCTGGTAAGTTCCTTATTGCCTTGGTTTTAAGTTTAATAGTTAAATTAATCCAAAATGCGGTGAATATAATATTTTATCTATTGTACTAACATTTTAAATTTTCGAATACAATTGCTAATTCAATTCAAGGTCAGTTTTTGTGGTATTTTATTATTTATATATAAAAGATAATTAATTTTTTCTCGAAATTTGGAGAGACTTACATCGATTGTGTTAGAAAAATAGTATTTGAAAATTCGGAGTTTTGATTCCAATTTTATTGACAGGGTTATTGCCAACTAGAAGAAGGGCCCTATTAAGGTCTACAAATTGCTATATAAAATCTTCACGTTTTCGACATCTTCCGGTGAGGCCGACGCCATTTTGCTGTACCTTTTCTCTTTGTTAGAAGATTTCGATAAGAGGTTTCTATAGAGATATTCCGTTGCAGTTCCGAACTCTCCGTTAGAAAAGCCGAAAAGAAATTTCAACAGAGAATTCCATTCCCGTTGCTGTTCCGAGTCCACTGCGAAGAAGCGTGGAAAATTCAGTCTAGAAGTCCTTCGAAAGGAAACCATCCTTCTACAGCACGTGCTTTAGGATCAAACTCCGTCCAAAACCACAGATAAAAACCAAGTTAAGAGAATTAATTAATTTTCATATTTGCCAAACATTACTAATCCAATTTTTAAAGTAATAAACCATTTTAAAGTGATCTAAAGTATTTTATTTGTGTGTCTGTACTTGGCGCCCTTTAAAAACTTGTTTGGGGGGAAATTAAGCAAAAACACAGAAGGAAAGCCACGACCCTCGGGAGCTAGCCTGGGGTACTTTTATGGTTACAAAAGTAGGTATTATCGTTCCTCTACTAAAGAAAGAAGATCCCAGAACATATAAAAATTATAAAGGAGCATCGCACTGAAAACATATGAAAAAAATACTTGAAAAAAAGATTAACAAATTATAAAGAAGACTCCCTAGAAGAAGCACGATTAGACAAATAATAGAAAAAGCTTTTGACTCTGTCTCACAAAAAACAATTTGGGAAAGTCTTGCAAACTGGCATGTATCAGAAGTAGGTATCTACGAAAACATTAAGAATTATGTACAAAAAGATACCTATACAGTCAGAGAGTTGCAGATGCACTGAAACCGAAACAGATTTAAAAGAATTTCTAAATCTCTGGGAGCAAGAATTAAAAACGAAGAAAATGATTAGAAGTATACAAATAAACCAATAGCCGATAAAACAAGTAGACAGTTTTAAATATCTAGGAGTAAAAATAAAGAAACAGGTAGCATGCAGGAAGAAATAAACGAGAGAATTATAAATGCTACAAAATTGTACCACAGTATTAGCAACACTTTTATCGGGAAAAAAGATATAAGCAACCAATCGAAAATGACAGTGCCTATATAAAACAGTGTTCAGGCCAATATTAACATATGGAAGCGAAAGATGAATCAAAACGGATAGAATAAAAAGTAAATAACAGGCTGAAGGAATGCAATATTTAAGAAAGATAAAAGGGGTAACCAGACGAGATAAAATAAGAAATGATGTGGTTAGGAGTAAAAAGAATAACTGATACGATTGAAAGACTACAATCGAGAAGGTATGGAAACATATATAGAATGGCGGATAAAAGAACAGTAAAACAAGTATAGCAAGCAAAAGCACAACGAGCCAAAAGAAGAGGAAGACGAAAGAAGGCCTGGAATTATGGAAATCAGAAAAATCATTAGAAAAAAGGAGTAACATGGACATGAGCAACTTTAAATGTGAAAAAACAAAAAAGAATATGCAAAATTTGTACATAATATAGAATAATCGTAAAGAAACCTCACAACTAATGGTAAAAACTTCAAGATTTCAAAAAGTAACAAGTTGTCATAAAAAATATAGATTTTGAATTAAATCTAGTGTAGTACGTACTTTCAACGTTTTCAGTTTTTAACCATTTTGGAGCATAAGTAATTTAACTTTTTAAACCGTCTATGGTAATAGATGCTAAAAATAAAACTAATGTTTTATGTAAAAATACTGGACATATTGTAATTTATAAACAGTTTACCAATAGTTAAGTTAAATTAAGTTGAGGTGACTGTCAAGTGCAACATATTGCTAATATAGTTTAACTTAACGTTTCAATGACAGAATGAATGAATATATTTGCATAATTCATATATATTAATATAAATTATCAGCTAATAATAACGAAGTTAAAACAGTATTAAGATTAGATGTGCATAAACAGCTGACACAATACTGTGTATCTCAAAACGAAAATTTCACATTTATATGTTCACTTTTTTTATTGGAACTTTTCTTATTATTAATTAATATTCCATTAATTATATTTAATACTTTTTCAGAATTTGCTGCCATCTGCAATGTACGACTATAGTTCGGTGTGTATATTTTGTTCATTTAATAAATATTGTCTAAAACAGAAATTCAAATAACAACAAACATATTTATTTATCGATTTAAGATATTTCTTAACTTCAATCAGCAAATTCCATGAGAAATATTCTATTGTCCTCTTTGGAAAGTGGAATATGAGAATGAACATAATTCTCCTTGGTCCGTTGTCCATTTTGCATTTACCGATATGTATCTATGTACAAACTTAGTAAAAAGAACAATAAATTTATAAGGAAATTAATTGTGAATGTCGTTGACGTGTCTAGTAAGATAGAGACCAAATTTAGCATTTTCTTAACCGGATTTACTGTTCTACCAACTTAATTGCAAACAAGTTTTCAGATTATAGAATTTGTTTATCTTTAATGCGATTTTTTAATCAGTACATTAAATTTAGATTTCACTAAAGGTGTATAAGTACGAGGACGGTTCAAAAAATAACGTAGAATTGCAAGAGGTAACGTTAAAATGCAAAAAATTGTAGTTTTAGAAACAAAAGAATGACCTTAGCAACATACTTGTAATATTAAAGGCTTTACGATGGTTGATTCTTTAGTTTTGCATACAGCCGCTTGAAAGGCGCCACCAATAGAAGCTTCAGACACATATCTAACCTCAGTCACACAGCAAATCTGTGGGCATTTTAAAGACATCGATCCAAAAGATCCTACATGAAGAACTGGGTATGCGATGTTGGTTTCCCGTTGGATCCCTCATTTGCTCGCATAAGAGCAAAAAGTGATTCGCCGAAAAACATTGCAACGGTTCAACAAAGGAAGCGTTTATCGTATTGTTAGCGGCAAAGAATCTTGAATTTACCCCTACCAACAGGAAAATTAACGCCAATCCGCTGTAGGTGTTTCAGAATGAGGAAAAATCAACAAAAGTAATCCGTTCTCGAAGTGTGTCAAAGAATATGATCGCAACTTTTGTGTCAAAATCTGGTCATGTGGCAATAATTGCTTTAGAAGATCTAAGAACGGTTACTTCTGATTGGTAGGTGTATAAACGTTTGTTTACCAGAAATTATCGCAAAACTCTAACAAAGCAACACCCATTCTATAACAGGACAATGCAAATGCTCACAACTCCCAAAAGACAATCGAGTTTTTGGAGCTTCAAAACATCAAATTGTTAGACCTTCCACCGTATAGTCCCAACGACTTCTTTACTGTTACAAAGATCAAGAATTTAATGCGTGGACAGCGATTCCAGTTGCCAGAAGAAGCCATCGATGCCTTTAAAACATCGATTTTGCAGGTGTCAACTAAAGACTGGAATAACTGTTTTACCAATTGGTTTTGACGTATGCAAAAGCGTATCGTTCTTGGTGGGACATATACTACTTTAAGTCTATATATTTTTTGTCTTATGGCTATATGCAAAACTAAAAACACAACCCTCGTATATAGGGTTTATTAAGTAAATACAAAAAACAAGAAGTTATATTTTAGTCTTCTTGATGCTCAACCAAGAAACGTTTTGCAATTATTTCCAACACAAATAACAATCTAGGTGTACAACGGTTAAAAATGTCAACAACCGAAATCAACATTGACCTAATAAACAACCTTATTCTGATCTTGAAATATCTCAAACAATACAAATTAGTATTGGTTGCATCAAGGAAATTGTTTATAAACAACTGTATTATTGTTAAGTTTAATAAAGAATATAGGGAAACACGTTGCTAATGAAAAAAGCACCATTGTGGTGAATATAAAATCTGAATTTACTATTTTATGACAGAATCAAAAAGGTTAAGTCTATGGCTGTGTCATTCAATAGGTATCTTTAAGATTTAAAAACGATTTTAGCTGGAAAGCACCTAGTAAGCACTTTTTAGAAGATAATTTTTTGAGTTTTGACTTACTTACTCAAACAGATGATAACTTTAACGTCAACACCTTTGAAAAAATGTATTTAAAGTTTTTTGGAAGTATAACTTGCGTATAGCGTGGTACACGACTGAACCATTAAGCCGTGTGAGAAATGTTGTAACGTTTGTAACGTTGGTTTTCTAGCATTCCATCCGGACTATAAATATTTGTATATTATCTATTCTTATCGCGTTGATACGAGAGGGGATTGCTGCTTGAGAGGGACAGAATGGGTTTCGTCGTGAGTTTGTGATTTTATTTCGTTCACTTTATCGATGAATTTGAAGAAATTCAGAGTTTTCCGACTATCTTTGCCCTTCTGTTTCTGGTGAGTAACAATTTGCCTTGGTTTTAAGTTTACTAGTTAAAATAATCCAAAATGTGGTAAATATAATATCTTATCTATTTTATCTATACAATCGCTGTTGATTCAAGGTCAGTTTTTGTGGTATTTTAATATTTATACATGAAAGGTAATTAATTTTTTCTCGAAATTTGGAAAGACTTGTAGCGATTGTGTTTGAAAATTATTACTCGAAAGTCAAAGTTTTGATTCCAATTTTGTTAATAGGGTTATTGCCAACTAGAAGAAGGGCCCTATTAAGGACAACAAATTGCTATCTGAAAAAATTACGCTGTTCCACATCATTCTGTGAAGCCGACGCCATTTTGCTGTTCCGTTCCGCGTCGATAGAAAATCTAAATAGAAGTCCTTGAGGACTATTCCTGTTCCGACAGCTGTTCCGTTTCCCGGTTAGAAACATTCCGACAAGAGGTTCCTAGAGGGGAATTCCATTCCGTTGCTGTTCCGATCCCACGACGTGTGAGATTCCGACAAGTAGTCCCTAGAGTGGGTATTCAATTCCGTTGCAGTTCCGATCCCACGTCGTTAGGAAAATCCGAAAAGAAGTTTCCAACAGGACTATTCCATTCCATTGCTGTTCCGATTCCACGACGTTAGGAAATAGTGACAAGAAGTTCCTACAGGGTGATTCCATTCCGTTGCCGTTCCGATTCCACGTCGTTAGAAAAAGCCAACAGGAAGTCCCAACTGGGGAATTCCATTCCGTTTTGCCGTTCCGTTTCCACGTCGTGTGAACATCTGTCAAGAAGTCCCTCGGAAGGAACCCCATTCTTCCTACCGCTCGCTCCCCTGGATCAAAACTCCGTCAGAAGCCCTCGGAACCAATCCAAGCTAAGAGAATTAATTAATTTCATATTTTTTATTAAATTACTAATCACATTTAAAGTAATAAACCATTTTAAACTGATCTTCCGAATTTTATTTGTGTGTCTGTACTGGGCGCCCTTTAATTAATGTTTGGAGAGAATCTAGTAGAACACAGAAGGAAGCCACGACCCACGGGAGCTAGCCTATGGTACTTTTAAGGTTACAATGTAAATTAAATAAACAATTTAAAAAAAGAAATTGTTACAGTAAAATATAAAGAATATAACAAAAAAAGTAGAAGTGATCAAAAAGTGATTTAAAGTGATCACTGATAGTTTTTAGTGGTTATAACTGTTTGCAAATGATCGCAAGTGATTGCAATCGATCGCAAGTGATTGGAAGTAATCAAATGTTTTTCATTCGTCAAATAATACTTTAGACCGTGACGATGCAGACTAATTCTTTTGATATTAAAAAAGAAGTAATCAACTTATTGCTTGAAATTATAAAAACATCTTAATACTCTGATTTGAAAGTGACATAAAGTAGATATAAATATCATGTTTCATAACTTTCCTTATATCGTTAATATTATTTTGTTCGGTCTGATTTTTATTTTTCCTAATTTCTATTTAAATCTCGATCACATATTGCTAACGTTAGCTCCCTTTTCTCCGTATTCATATATCCGACTATAAGAAACATTTGTTCTTCGCTAGAGCAATTATTTATAATATTCGCAATTTTCTACCAGTAAATAAAAAAAGTCAAGACATCAAGTTGTCATGGTTGGCTCTTTTCGAACAGCTGTCGTATCTCTTCGTCGAATAAACTGGTTGAGAGGAATTCGTTTTCGCATTTTATTTCGTTTGGTTTTTGTGTTTGAAATCGTTTACATTTTTATTTTTATAATGGATTTGAACTATCAGCCATTTTGAAGTTTTAGTTTGAGATGTCGATCATTAAATGATGAATCACATCACATCACATCAGACGTTTAAATGCATGTCTATTAAAGCCTGGATAATTTTTGTTAAAAAATTAGTTTAAGTATTTTTAAAAAGAAAACAAATTTAAAACGATAGTATTCTAAGTTTGGTTTGAAGTATTTTATAACTTCTGTAATCTTTCTTTTTTAAAGTAATGATTTCGACGAAGTTGTGATCCATTTAGAAAGGTAAACTACATAAAATTTACAGTTAAAATGCTGATAAACTCGGTTATGAAATAATCAACCTAATATAAATTTCTTTATTATATTTAGTTTTATGATACATCTATAGGATTTGTGAAGTTCCAAAACTACATTTTTTATGTATTTAAAAAGATCCGAGTTTATATATTTCTTCATTACCATGGAAATTCCGCAGGGGTGCAATAACGGGAAAATACCGTCGACTTGAGAGTTTGGAGCACGGTGGTTTAACAAAGAAGAAACTATATAAGAAGATAACATCATATGATAACAAAGACAAAATAAGAATAAAAACGGATTAACCTTATACAGGACTGAAAAATATATCAAAAGCCAATTAGGATGTGTTATTCTTTAAGAAAAATTCCAAGCATGATAATAAATTTAAATAATCTTGTGTGCACCATTATAATTTTAAAATTGATATCAACTAGTTTGTAATTAACATTGTATTGGAAAGTAAAAATTTGAACTAAGATTGACAGCTTTTGGTGATTATAAGACTAAGGAAATAAAAGAAGGAGGATTAAGAATAGATACCAAGTCCGGCTGAGAGACAGAGCCGAGTGGACTGTGGACGGCTCTCAAAGAATTTTTGACGATGCAGGGATCAAGTATTTTACTGACGGATCTCGCACTTCAGAAGGAACCGGTGCAGGGGTCTGTGGTCCACGCAACCTTAGGCAGTACTTCAGCTTGGGAATGGAGTCAACCGTGTACCAGGCTGAAGTATACGCCTTACTAAAGGCTGCCGACCACGTCCGAGGCCGTGGCTGGAGAGGGGAGAGGATAACTTTCTTCTCAGACAGCCAGGCTGCACTGCTGGCCTTAAAACAATTCCGGGTTAGTTCCAAGCTGATCCAGGAGTGCATACAAAACCTCAATGAACTGGCTAGACAAAACAGTGTCTTCTTGGAGTGGATACCAGGACATAAAGGTTTTGAAGGTAATGAAACCGCGGACCTTCTGGCCAAGAAGGGAGCGGATACTGGTCCAGAACTTGTATTGGGACTGCCTAGAGCCTGGGTAAGGACCAAAGTCAGGAACTGGATCTGGGAAGAGTTGACCAAACACTGGAGTAACACTGTAGGGCTGAGGCACTCGAAGCTGATGCTCAAAGGCTACTCCAAAAAACTGACGTCTGACATACTGAATCTTGGTAGGAGTCAGATATGAGTACTAGTGGGCCTGCTCACTAGTTATGGACCATTCAGACTACACCTTCGGAGGATGGGGATTCTGACACAGGAACCCACCTCATGCCGACTGTGCGCCATGAACGAAGAGACGGCAACTCACATTCTATTCGAGTGTGAGGCCTTGGACTATAAACGGTTCCTCATCTTCGGTGACACGAATCCTGAATCCTATCACCACCTTGAGGAGCTGGTCACAGGACTCAAATCTCTTATAAAGGGAACTGCTCTGTGGCAACAGTAACTCAAGGAATTTAGGACACCTGGATTCTAGCCTACCTGAAGATCGCAGCGGGATGTTGATTTTCAGCTGAACAAACTAGAGTCCTGCATACATCGGGTGCATGTAAGGACTCTTGGTGCCGAACCTGGTCACAATATTCCCACAGGAAGCAGTGCTCAATCATGGGGCTCCACAGGAGAGACCATGCCAAGTTTTGTAGATTAGATTAGCTTAGAAGAATAGAATTGACAACAAATTTTCTTACAAATAGCTTTGTTTCTTCGATATTTTCGGCAGTAAAGTTTATACTATACTTTATCACAAATAAACTTACTTGTTCAAAGGATTGAGAATGTATTGATATGGATTTTTCTTTGGTACACGTTCTCTTATTAGAATTCTGGAAATCTGATCCTGCATTTAGATATTGGTTGCCTAGATTAAGCTATTTTTTTATAGATATGTTTTTGTGAAGTTTTTGTTTTGTTGTTAGGAGATTTGTATTTATAAGATTGTCATTAGAATAAAGAAAAAATGAAATAAAAAAAATGTAAAAATAAATTATAATATAAATATAAACTGAATTAAAATTTTAATAAAATAAAACTAAGGAAAATAGTAGCCGTAATATGGAAAAATATCATTAAACAAAAAAAGGAAGGAGCAATTAGAAGTAGAGGTTAGAGCTGGAAGATAGTAGAGCAGAAAGGGAAGAGATGGAAAGTTAAGCAGCAGGAAGAAGGATTTGAAAAGAAGATAAGTGGGAAGAAGTACATTCGTAGAAGAATAAAAAAAGTTTTTTTATATTAATTTTTGTTATAGTAAAGAATTTAATAGTGCCGGAATCCACAATCCTGTAGTTGTATTGATTGAAAGGTGTTCCTAAAGAGGTGGTTCATATCAGTATATTAATAAAGTGTTTGATCTTAGAGAGTAACTTTACCCTCAGTCTTGCAGGGTAGTGGATTAATCTTAATCGCATTTACCCTTTCTGAAATCAAGTGGTAAAGGTGCCAAGTACCTACAGTCTTTATTTTAAAGAAATCGTAAAGTCAGTAATAATATTTTAAAATCGTAACTTTCACTACTGCTAGACGGTAGAAAAGGTGTCCTTGGTCGAAGTCCAGAGATATAGTAAAAATTTGAGGGACTGACTAATGGAGATTTTGAATTTCTTACTCTACCCTCGGCGTATAAGTGCGTTAAAAGGATCGCTCAATATCTTCCGAGGATAAGAAAACTATTAGTTTCAGCTGTCGTAGACAAATCAGTGAGAACGTTCATGTTCGGTGTGTGGTAACCACAGCTACTTCATCTTGGTATGGTGTGCACTCGATCAAAGGCGTAAGCGATATCCACTTGTGCGTTAATTTTAAAACGCGATAGCGATGCTTTTTGGTGTGTTGATTTAAAATTGTGGTGATACAACCCCTTTTTTAACCTCGTAACCTAAATTAATAACATTAATAATACAAAAATGACTTTTTTTGTAACGAGAAATTATTTCACAAAACTCACTACATGGTTCTGCGTTCCTCAAGAACAATTTATTAAAAGATATAAAATATCAATAAGCTTATACGGCTACGGCCACATTAGCGGGATTTTACGCTGCGTTTTGACGTAAAAGCACGCCAAAAAAATAGGTTATACTGTTGTCAGTTGGGCCAGCCAAACACAGCGTGAATTCCCGCCCGAAAGACGCGTCTTCAAGGTCTCCCGCTCACGAATAGAACTGGTTCCATTTTCAAGCGTCTTTTCATGCTGTCTTGGGTTGACACACGGGTTGAATTTTACGCGGCGTGATTTTCGTTTTTGTTCATTTTTGAATTCGCTCAGCTTCCCGACACGCGAACCCTGAAAACCGACGTGTGTGAGAAGGGACAAGCTAGTTTTCACGCGCGTGAAAAAACTGCTAGTGTGGCCTATTATTTTTATAATGACGGGAATTCACGCTGCGTGAACGAAACGCAGCTTGAAATCCCGCTAATGTGGCCGTAAACTTAAGCTTCTTCGACTTTTTGACCTGCGTGTTAGTTTAGGTACTTATACACGGAATATTTTTAAAATAATATTAAACATTTGGGTATCACAAAATTTATAAATAGTAACGCGTTGCCCGACAGAGGGAGGAAGTGGTATTAATATCAAATAAATTTGAATTTTAAATAATGAAAAGGTATTTTTTATTCTGACTAGTGATTTCTACAGATAACGATCTTTAAATCGGTAGGTACACCACGTTATCTTAGAAAAAAAAGAATTAAAATTTTTTTACCTTAACAAATATAGGTATTTCCGTCTTTTTTGTCTGCCAAATGTAAATTTGATTGAAAAAAATACTAATTTAGATAAGATTTTAAAGTACTTGGTGGTTACATCATCGCCTTTTTTTAACACTGTAATGATATATATTATTATCTTCCATATTCCTTTATCTATTATTTTCAACTTTCGCTTTTTAGTTTATATATAGGCATCCTATAAATGTAATAAGTTTCACATTCTGGAAAATTGATATGCTTCTTCATATTATTTATAACGTTATTACAAGCCAAAAAGCAATAATAATAATTCTCTTTTCCATGTGCACTGTTTAACAAAAGTATTTTTCATTCCAAGTATCCCATCCTTTTCGAGCTTTTGTGGAGAACGTACTTCTACGTTCCGATATACTCTTATTAGAATGAAAAATGTAATCATAAAAAGGGGTTCATTGTTCTAACAAGTTTTCTTTTTCGTTGTCGTTTTTTGTTTGATTGGTTCTTTTTCGCGATTGTCATTTATCTGGAAATAATGACAATAATAGCATCCTTAGTATGCGTCGAACAACAGTTACGACGGACGGCATTCTACAAAAAGTATAAAAACAAGTAGAAGAGCTTAAACAGTCCATTAGGAAGCACGTTATTGCACAAAGCGAAAGAGCGACCAAAGGACATGGAAGCCAATACATGTTTTTAGGATAAATTATAATTCAATAAAACCGGTTGTGTATTAGAAATGCAGTTTTAATATAACAAAGAGACTGTAGTAGATTCCAATTCGACCTAAAGATTGGATATTAAGGTCGAAGTGTTTGCTGTTAAGTTTATCTAAAGTATAATACTCAGCAGCGTGCTTAAGTTTTTTTTTAATAATTAATTTTTGTTATCTATTTTGAGTAGGTATTATAGAAATAGAGGCTATACAATAAATCAAATTATATAGGTAAATATAATTACTATTTCAAAGATAAAATATTTTTTTTATGACATAAAATGTTATTTTAAAAATTTGAAAAAATTCTTATATTTTCCTTTACACAACACTTTATGTCATAAAAAATATTTCATCTGATAAACCCCGTTTAGCAGCGCGGCGGCGCGCGCATGCCGTAAAAGCCGCGCGGAGCCCTTTTTTCAACGTCAAATTAAAATTATAAATATTAATGGTGATAGAGTTTCGGAAGTCAGGTTTTTTTTTCGGAAATTTCCTCCTCTTTAACGAGATTTTTTCAGAATTGTTTAATATTAATATTTTTCGAGTTATTAACACAAACGTAAATATCATTTCTTTCATCTTATTTTGTCATAGCCCCATTAATTCGAGACCTTCTCAATGCATGTCTTCTCACTTCACATTTTCCCAGCCCATGGAAGACAGCAAACACAATCTTAATTCCCAAACCAAGAAAAGACCAGACTCGCACAGAATCCTACAGGCTCATATCACTTATTAACGTGCTAGCAAACTCTTCGAGCTCCTGCTCAAAAACAGAATCTGGGATTACCTAGAACTAAACTCCACTATCCCACCATTTCAACATGGGTTCAGACCCTTCCACTCCACACAAAACCCCATAAATGAGCTGCATACATTCGCAGCAACCTCCCTCAACCAAGGCAAAGTTGCATCTGCAATATTTCTAGATGTTCAAAAAGCTTTTGATCAAGTCTGGCATGCCGGACTTATTCGAAAATTACATGACATCGAACTTCTAATACAAATAAAATTCATCAACTCCTACTTTTCCGACCGAACAATTCGCGTCAAAGTAGGCCAATCTCTATCCAACCCTTTTTCGCCACAAGCAGGAGTTCCCCAAGGATCCATACTTTCCCTCCTTCTCTATCTTATCTACACTCACGACGTCCCAAACATCCAAAATATTCAACTTTATGCTGACGACACAGCTCTATACACATCCGCCAAAACTACGGCTGCTCTAAACACCCAAACCCAACGTTTACTGAATAAGTATACAGACTGGTGCAGAAAATGGAGGGTATCAATCAATCCACAATAAACCCAAACCATAATCTTTCGCCACCTACCTACATTCACCACAATAGCAAGGATACTACATCCTTACCTTTTCGGTTACAGGAACTCCAACAGAAGTATGCCACCAGGACCCTGCAGGGCCCCAACACTGTGGCCCAGGATACTCTTCTGACCCCTTGGAACAGAGGTCACAGAGTAATCCAGAGGAAACCTCGAAAAAAACTTCCACTTCCCCAGCTGAGGCTACTCCAAGCAGCAAGACAACAACTTCCAGAGGAGCTCCAAGACCACTTAGAAGAGGCCCCACTAGCCGTACGCTAATAATCATAAATATATAATAAATACAATATAAGCTAGGAACTTATTGTACAGAAAGTAGGCCGAGGTTTTCTGTGGTTTCCCTCGACCCAAGTTCGACCTGTCTCAGTCTGGAAACAGAATGTTTGAGGAAGAACTTGCTAAATGGTCTTTCTTAAACAGGATAAAGTTGCCACAGACAACTCCTATATGGTAAAAAGCAGGAAACATTATAATGTAGCACTACCCTGAAAAGGACACTAAGTCCTATAGGGAAAAATTTAAATATTTCTATTTAATCTTAAGAAAACATGTAAACTTTATAAATAAACATTTTTAAATTTGAAATTTGAATTCTTATTATGTTAATAACAATTGCAATTTTTTGCCTGCACACTTTTCCTTTAAAAACATTTTTCTAAAGGTGATTCCGAATTCAATGAGCTATCGCTCATATTTTTAGGACCTTTATTTTAATTTTTAACGTTTTTGAAGATGGGCGTTCATAAATTGGACGCTAAGGTGAAAGTTAATCCGCAAAGAGTTCTGTTTACCTGTGAGGGACGCCATAAATTGGACGCTGCTAATCTCTACTACAAAATTTGACGCTACGCCCACCTGCTGGTAATGGGTCATTAGATTTGGAGTGAAAGTTGAAATAAATTACACATTGCTTCAAGTTTAGCTGTTTATTTACGTTTTCCAAAAGGCATTTATAGTAACTATGTTTAAAAGTATATTTGTTTATTCGTTTGAAAGTTTTACATAAAAGATAATATATTATACACGAACCTCATTATATTTACAATTATATTTCTAAGCATGAATACATATATTTACACATTTACATATTTACATTGGAGTATATATAAGATGCACATTTTACGAAATTTATCCTCGAAATTTCACCTAAGTTGTATCGGTTTATGTTAGCACGTAGTATTTCGGTACGCTTACGTACTGTAACATCTCGAATTCTCACTTCTTCTGTTAAACTTTGAAGTTTTATGTATGTTTCAGTTTGGAACTGTTTCAACACTTCAATAAACAGAAATATGTTGGGGTGTGGAAAATAAAAATGAGAGTTAAACTTAGAGTGAAAAGACTCGCACGCATTTGTCGTCCTTTCAATGCTGTCGCTGCACTCTGCCCACAGCTCTGGCGGAAAATTGGCGTCTTCTGATATATAGTTTTCCACTAAATAGTCAGCGTATTTCGAAAGTCTTTCATCTTGAGGTTGAATTTCCGCAAATTCAAATGCGAAGCAATCGCCTACATCCGTGGGGTTCAGAAAAGGCAAGCCAAAGGTATATTTAAGCCACCTGCCTATCTCACTTTCTTGGTTTTTAAAGTCTGGGGTTAGTCCATGATTTTGTATTTTGCGAAACCAAGCTTGTCCAAGATGAAAGCGACACCCAATCAATTCTGATTCTTGCCAGACTGTTCGCACAGCATTATGGATTGACTTTTCAAAATCTACCACAACTTTTTTAGGATTTAAATCCAAACCGACACTTTCGCACCTAGACTTTAACAGTAGAAAAACAGTTTCGTAAGTTGCCTGCCGTTTATCGGGAAGTAAACAGAATACTAGGGGAATGTAATGTCCATTTTCCAAAGTATGAATAGTAAATAATTGGAAAAAATATTGTGCACAATAACTAAATGTCCCATCCATGTAGATTTTTTCTTTGCTGCACAAATAGGAAATGTTTGATAAGCACGAAAACACAACAATATTTGCCGTTTGGTCACTAATGAATAAAAAATCTTCTTCTCTAATTGTTCTTATGTTCATTTTCTCCAACATACTCATAGACTCTTTGGCAGTCTTTGGTAAAGGTGGTTGAAGTTTCCGCCTGTTGTTATACAAATTATTCCGAATGTAGCACATATCACGAACGGACAGTGTAGTCAGTTGTTCACTATGTTTTTTTAAAACAGAATGTATTATTTTCGATGGCCTTTCTGCTGGATCCTCTGTAGCCTTTCGTTTCACACTATTACTTATAATTTGACGATTTAATTTTTTAGTGTTTTTAACGTGATTATGTTGTAAATCACAACGCGAAATTATATTTTCTGTCCCCACCGTGAAAATCTTCGCCTTACAAGAACGTATGGCACATCTCCAATAAGTTTCACCACTCTTCAACACTTTGTCTTTTGTAAATTTGGCGGACCCTACAATTAGCACTTCTTTTCCACGTTCACTAATAACTTTGAAAGTTTCCATAACTATAACAAGCAGGCACAACGAACAAAAAGAAAATAAAACAAAATGCAAATTTCATTACCTTAAATAGCAAAATTTAATATATTTAATTTATACTTTACCTGAATCGAAATTCCCGAAAAATTGTTATCAAATATAAGCTTAATCCTTAAAGGAGATAATCCTTCCGGCAGCGTCCAATTTAAGGGTGTCTCTTCGGAGCTACAGGTAGTTAGCGTCCAATTCGAGACCGCCCTTGAAGATGTTGACTGGAGTAGATATTTGGTTTCAGATGCTTTTATTGTTTATTTTGAGTAGTACATGTTTTGGAATATTTGTTTAAGATATTGTTTTAGTCTATTTTTACATTAAAGTATTTAAACAGCGCATTTTATTTTTTACTATTTCTAATTTAACATTAGCATGATATATAATAATTTTTATATTTAGTTAGTTTTTAAATATACACGAAGCGAGAGTTAAGAAGCTTATTAATTTTCTATGTAGGTATAACTTATCGCCCGAAAAGTATAAAGTATAGTCATTTCCCATAAAATATTTGCAATATTGGCATTGAAATTACATGGAAGTGTTTTAACTTACATAACACGTAATTATCTTTATGGAATAAATTCACAAAAATTTCACCTGCTTATTAATTAGGTACGCAATCTAACATCTTAACCTTAAAGACACTACAACTACTATGTTTAAGAATATTATTCAATAAATAACATTAGATATTTAAATTCTTGTATTTTATTTGTTTTTCAAATAGACACGCACGAAACGGGAATTTGAAAGCATATTAATTTCCTATGTATAACTTAACGCCCGAATGTGGAAAATTTGTGGAAACGCTCGAAACGGTCATAAACACTGAATAGCCTTGAGTTCAATTGGTGAAAATGGCAACTCCATGTTAATTTATTATCAAGTATTATTCCTAGCAAGCTATTTCTTAATTTAAAAAAAACATTATTTTTTCCTTGTTGAGTTTTTAATCATTCTCTAAGAACCACAGACCAGCATTCTGTTCTAACAAATCTGATGTAGTGATTAACTCTGCTGTAGTCCTTTTCAGATTGAAAAATGTAGAACCTTCAACAAATAAAGTAGTCTCAAAGGGTTGCTTATGGAAGTTTGAATCATTAACATAAATAATGAACAGCTGCGGCCCGAGAACTGATCAACTGATCCTTGGGAAACGCCATGTTTATTTTGCATGAATGAAGATGAATTAATGTAAAAAAATTGACTGTCATTTTTAAAGTAATTTTTTAAAAGGATAAGGGCAATGCCACGAAATTCCTAATTTTTTCATTTTTGTAGTAATATTGCGCGGGACACACAGTCAAAGGATTTTTAAAGGTCACAAATATTAAAAATTGGAAAGATAGTAGAACAATTTGCCCTAACACAAAATTGCGTATCAAATAAAAATCTCTTACTTTTAAAATAATTTTGAAGTAATTTTTCTAAAACCTTGCTTAAAATTTAAAAAATTAGTTCAGAATTAATAGGTTTTTTCGAATTATTTTTTTTAATTTTATATTTTTCTATTAAATTATATTTTTTGTGTTAATATTTTTATAATCATTATTTTGTCTTTAAGTTTTTATTTTTTGATATTCAAAAATTCTTGCTTCTACCAAAATTTTTTGCTGCTAATATTCTTTGGCATAACTGAAATATTGTACGAGTAATAAATGTGATATTTGTTTTAAAAGTTTCCTTTTTAAAATTTTTTGTATATATTTTTTCAAAATGAATTAGATTTTTTCACTAATAAACCAAAAAATATTTACTTTATTTTATTTTAAAATTTTTAAGAACCTATTTTCATTTTTTTCTCAGAATTTTTTTATAGTTAACTGTAAGATATGGTTCTACAAAATTTTTAGATATTTAATTATTTCTAAGTTTTTCCATTTTTTTTTAATGTTAATTAATTAATTCTTTTGGGCTTTTTAAAATGTAAGTTTTTTTGTTTTTAATTTGTTTTTTTTTATTTTTGAGATTTTTTAATAATTTTTTGATTTTTTATCAAATATCTGAGTTTGTTCAAAATTATGTTTTGCTTTAAGCTTTTTAAAATTTTTATCAAAATTTATGGAGGTTTCTAAATCTCCCAGATTTTTATCTATTTGTTCAATTTTTTCTTTTTTCTAAACAGTGTTTAAAAATATTTAATTCAAATTTGTAGAAAAGAGAAAAATATATAAAAAAAAACTGTTTCGTTGCGAACCATTAATTATTCATAAATATTAGATTATTACCTAATCTTCTTTGCTCAACACTCTTAGTTATAAAATTGCGTTTTTTTTTTGTATGTTATTTATTTTTAGATCTAAGTAACTTAAATTTACAATTGAGTTTCTAAATATATTTTACTTTATTACTACCGACCTGATGATAACTATAAGGTTAAAACGAGTTATCATCAGCCAATATAAGTAAATTAATTATTATATTTCAGCATATTCATTATTTGTTAAATTAATTATATTTAGGATATCTTACAAACAAGAATATTACATTAAAAAGAAATAAAAAAAAAGTTAGATCCTACAGGACTCGAACTTGTGGTTTATTCGTGTTTCGGGCGTCGCGTTTTGTGCGAGATCATAAAACCCTCTCGTTTCGAGCGTACACCTTAGATGCAATAAAAGGTATTTGCAACACCTTTTTTCTCATTTCGTGCGCTTTAAACTGATCATAATTAGATGAATAATTACGTCGGATAGAGATCCTACCCTAATTAAGAAGAAGAAAAAGATGATAATCATCCAAAAAAATACTAGGAAAAATATTACATAGGTAGGTAGGTACTACTATTTACTCAAATTTAATTATATACATTAGTTTTCTTATGGTTTCGCCTAAGCTCACTTTAGTTTGCACAAAATCGTCAACAGTCATATTTATACGATAGTCTAAGTCACAGTACTTTTTTGCACGCTTTGGAGTGTTCATATTCAGCTCAGTTTGTTTCACAACAATATCGTAGTACTGTATTTCGTCACTAAATATTTTAAGTAGTTCATAAATATTTGGATGCGCTTTTCCAACACGGTTATTCAGTCGATGATGCCATCCTTCTACCGAATTTGTAGTGCGGTGTCGCTCCTTGTAACACACCCATATGAAATCACTATCCTCAAGCCATTGCTCCACAAAATAATCACTGAACTTTACCAGCGCATCTTCCTGTGGGGAGTTTTCCATAATTAGAAGCCATGCTTCAGGAATGTACTCTTTTGGTAAATGTGCCAGTGCTGCACACATACGAACATGTTCCCTGATTGTTGAATTTTCTTTGTAACTTGTAACCAAACCCAACTCTTGCACTTTTCGCCACAGGCATTGGTTGAAGTGAAAGTTGCACCCTTTGATTTTCACTTCCAAAAAAGTTTGCTTCAGAGCGTTTATCGCTGCTCTTTCAAAGTCAATATGGACTTTTTCTGGCTTAAATTTCGAACTTTTTTCCAACAGTGTAAAAAGTCTTCTATATGTGGCTTCCTTTCTGTCTGGTAAAAGTGTATAGATGGCTGGAACAATCCTTGTACTAACATTACTGCTTCCCAAATCCACGTGTATTGTATACAATTGGTCGAACAGGGAACAGCAGGTTTTAAATGTCCCATCCATAAAGAATTCTGAGCCTTGGGATAGAAGTCCCATATCACTGCTAAAAACCAATATCCGATCTTCCTGACCGTCGTCTATGAGCACAAGGTGTTGCATTGGCTCTGGAATTATGATTTCTTCTCGCTTCTTTGGTAAACATTTAACTCCCAAAGTTTTTTGTCTGGCTCTGTAAAATCTGTCTTTTACGCTTGTAAGTGTTGGTACTTCTACTACAAAGTCAAGTCCAGCGTCCTTAACTTGCATTAGCTCTTCGCGGTAGATTTTAGGAATTGGTAGCAACTCCTCGCGTGCACGCTTTTTTGCCTTATGAAGACATAAGTCCACATCATTTTTAGCTTCGTTCGGGACACATGTATGATTTTTCTCTTAAAGAACTTTAAAATTATTTGTTGTCAAAAGGGCTCCTGGACATGACCGGTTCGTTAGGCACTTTATTGAGAAACGATATCCGGAATATAAAATAGCCGGTTTGCCTCTTTTAGTATCAATCACTTTAACTTCCATTATGGCCATTTAAAAAATTTGCACTGACGACGTTTATAACAGAAAAGCTTTTACAAAACTAAGGAATATGAAGATATTGTCACCCTTAAATAAAAAAAAATTCCTCCGGAATAATTTAGAAACGTTATCAGCGGCTTAGAGATTAACAATCGATAATTTATGCAAAACACATTAAGGGGTAATTTGTAAAATCCAATATCGAGTAGGTATTATACCTGGCCTATAGTCGAAAATAAAGCAAGTAAATAGCTTATCTGTAAACAAGTAATAAGTGAATAGAATTTCTTGGATTTTACAAATTACCCCCTAATGTGTTTTGAATAAATTATCGATTGTTATTCTCTAAGCCGCTGATAACGTTTCTAAATTATTTCGGAGGCGGAGGCTACTATAAATACCCACCTGCTATTTTGACCCTAATTATGGTAGATACCTACCTAATTACCCACCTTAATCGGATTATTTTGTGTACGCACGAAACGAGAGGAATAAATTCCATAATTTTTAATGCACCCGAAAAGAGAGGGTTACAGGTAGTTTTTAATCTTCGTACGAAACGCGTCGCCCGAAACAAGAAATCACCGAACTTGTAACCCTACCTATTGGCGGTAACAATAAAAAACTCGACTAACTACTAATGCATCTATGGCTAAAGTGGTTAGTAGCATTACCGTAAATAAGTAAAGCTCGAGTCCTTTCGGATGAGATTTGTTTTTTGATTTTTTCTTAATGCTTTTTTCAGTTTGTACGATTTTTAAATTTCACAAATATTGATATTTTTTTTGTGTTATTTCTAGTAAGATGCAACAATCAATGAAATGCTTAGTTTATTAAAAAAATAACGTATTAAATCCGCGGTTATGGGTAAGAGGTAATAGCATTAAAACATTATTTTTATGGATTGGATGTAATTATAATTAATGTTAAAAAAATTGTTTAGGAACAATGTGGTTGCACGCCTCTGTTATACGCCTCTCCTTAAAATATGTTTAGATCACCTTGAGTCAAACATTGGTTTAGAACTGACCAATAAAACTATCACTTTAGGCCATTATTATTATTCAGTAGATTCTAGAACCAGTTTTTTTATAATTATATTTCTCATAACAAAATATTCCGTTTATCTGTAATTGTTACTGGTTTTTTCACATGGGCGTTAACAAAAATGGAAATTAGAGAGGTACCAACTATAATGTAATTTTATGAAATTCATATTATGTAGAATATACCTACTGCTGATTTATAGAAAATGTTAAAACATTATATCTCATTATAACTAATGATAAACAATTAGAAAATAACTACTTACGTTTTCTGACTCTCTTATTATTTACAGATACAGGGTAATACCCAAGTAACACAGACCTGCATAAATTAACTGCAAATGCACTGCAAAGAGCCTGCAGTCATTTTTATAACTGTATATCAACTGCAGATAATCTGTAGAAATAGAAGTAATCTGCATATAATCATCATATTACCTTTACCCAAAGATGTACTTCATATCACCTGCATACTGTTTAAAATTGCAGATATTTCCTGCATAAGACATTTACTGACAAAGGAAATGCAGTTGTGTCCTGCATAATGTCTTCAAATAAAAGATATGAAAATGAAGACTATATGCAGACATTTTGCAGTAAGAATTCTCTGCAAATGACACCTTTATATAAATAAAATACAGATCTACTATTGCAGAATAATAGCAAACTCTAAGCAGACAAATATGAAAATGAATATTATATGCAGACTATTTGCAGTAAGAATTCTCTGCAAATGATATCTTTATATAAATAAAATATAGATCTACTACTGCAAAATAATAGCATATTATAAGCAGATGATATATCTATATATTTACTTTTTTACGTTTGACAGTTCCATCTCCTATTATATTATTCATATTTAATTAATATGGATAAAAAGGTGAAATGAAGCAAAATATAACGAAGATATAGGTACATAAATTTTCGATAAAAACCTCATTAGGAAATAACGATGAACTTGTTGAAAATGGCAAAGGATCTAACAATGATTTCGACATTGATTTATCATAAATAGATGTGCTTGAAGTTGACGAACAATACCATTTAAAAGAAAATCATAACTATATTTTTGCGTCATTTCTAAGAAATTGGGCAATTGAATTTAACATTTCACAGGTTGCTTTAAAACCGTTACTAGAAAAGTTAAACAAAACTTATAATTCGCGTTTACCTAACGATCCTCGAACACTAATGGGTGAGTTGTTATATGGTTTATGTACCTTAAGAAATTATAGCTATGGAATATGCGAATTTTAAAGGTATATATGAAGCAACTTTAAAAGACTTTAAAGAGTTTTTTGATACTCCTTTGTTGTCCACTCATTTGTTTATATTTTAAACAGAGAAATATGAGTTTCACAAAATGAATATGTATTTATTTAATGATATATTGTGTAAATTAGTAGCAATTGTTTCATCAGAACAAACCGTATTTGTGCCAATAAACCATACATTTCCTTTGCATGAAACTTTATAAATAAAAAATAAAATACATAAAAAAGAAGAATATGTTTTATTCTAAATTAAAAAATATCAAAAAAAACTTAAAACTTTTATAACAGTTTAAAAATAAAAACGAAACTGGAAAATTCTGATCATGATTGACTACTGAAAAATTTATTTATTGCGAAAAGTAGTTTTAAATGACGATAGTGACCGTAGCTATTAAGTGTCCTTATAGCCGAGTGGGTCAGACGACTAACTTTCAATTAGGTGATGGATGGTGAACCAGGATCGAATCCCCGCGTAAGAAAGGTGAAAAAAAAAATGGTAAAAGTGGTTTTAAATAATTCAGAAGTTTATGTTGTGTAGATTTAGTAAATAGAAGTAATAAAATAATATTGTATAATAAAATCATATTTGAAAATTACCTGAAATAAAATTAAAATGTAGAGTATACTTTTATTTTATTTTAATTATTTCTGCATATCATCTTCAAATCCATCAATTATAGGTTTTATACAGGAGTATGGCAGACCTGCACTGGTTCTGCAAACGACCTTTTACACATGAAATGAAAGTAATATACAGCAGTTTTGCAGATCATTTACCTGCATAAGTGCGTCCAAAACAGTATTTTATATAATCATATACAGATTATTTGCAGATCATTACGCAGGTGAAATTGTTACTTGGGTACAATATTTTTATATATTGGTAATTGGTATAAAAAAAGGATCACTAAAGATTTTTTTCTATTTAAGCATGGGTACTCGAGTTTGGGTAATAAGAAGAATCTAATTTACTTATTTTCACCGTTTCAAAGTTATCCAGGGTAAGGATTCTATATATTTCTTTATTACTTGAGAGTAATAGGAGTACATAGGAGTTTTTTCAAAGAATTTGCGATTTAAATTGGGTTATGTTTTAATAATAGAATAGGTAGTTGCGAAAAGTGTTAAGATTGGTATATAGTGAAGATGCCCGAGTTGAAAATCTGCTCTTGTTTCAACCTGATTAGTCCGAATACGAACGTAGTGGAACAAATTAATTATAAATAGTCTTGTACACCACTGCTTAATCTAGGCAACGTGACCGGAGACGTGCAAAGTTTACAGTAGAATACTCATTTTTAGAGAGCACGGCTATTTATGAAAATTTTTAGTTCGTTTTGAAGAACTTGCTAGTAACTACAACATAAACAAAGTCAATGTTGGAAGTAATAGGGTTCTTTCCCATGATATAAGAATTCTATAGATAAAACTTATGACCTTGAGGCCTTTCGTTGACGAGTTATAGCGCATACAAAAGCAAGGAGTTATGTACATGCGTTTCGAAAAAACCGTTACAATTTGACTGTTAGAGTTATCTGATTTAAGCCAAAATTAGAAGGGTTCTTCCCCATAATATCAGAATTTTATACACCAAACTTCATGACTTTGTCACCTTCCGTTCAAGAGTTATCTTATCAGATAGGATAGTTGCCTAAGATATAGGATGTTGTACAGATGGGTTAGACTGGAAGATAGTGTAAGCCAAAGTGATTTTTAGAGCCACAGGTGTGCTGTTTTAATCCAAAGTTGTCCACAATTGGATTGGACCGTGGACTGCTACTTTTTTAGGAAAGGTGTAGACTCTGAAATGAAGCGATAAGAATTATTGTCCCAGCAGTGTCCGAACGGGGCGTTTAGAATTATGAAAAGGACCGTTTTACAAACTAAATATAAATACACTTGTAGGCCATTGCTCAAATAAGACCAGGAGAAAATTTGTATGAGTTACTTATCAACCGGAGATAAAGTGTGTAGAGTTTACGTTCCTTCGACAACATCTTACACTATACGATAAAACCATCGGTGTGCCACAAGGAACGAAGAGTCTCTTACGAAGTTCAGTTGCAACTTCTTACTAATTTTGTACATAAATTTCGTTAAATATAAATTATACCTATAGCGTTTGGTTAGTTATGTCTTCATCGTTTAATACACTTGTAATAAATCAAACCCGAGTTTGTTTGTGTTTCATTACAGTATGTAAGCTCTGCGATCTTTTTAAACCCATTTTTGTCTGGTATAGCCTTCATTCGTTTGTTTTCTTATTAATCAGGTTGAAACGGGGTTTAAAATTTCTACTCGGATGGTCTTCAGTGTTAAATTTGCATGTCTGGTTAACTTTTTTAAACGTAGAACACTGGTTTGGGTTGTGCGTTTTTTTTTTTAATTTTTGTACACTGGCCCCACACAGAAAGTTTTTGTCTCCGGTATAAATCTTTAAACACAATTAAACCGAGATCTGCTAAAAACAAGAGAGTGTTCTTGTCCGGTGGCATTATTACAAAAAATTCGAAAAGAGGTTGACCTTAAAGGCCATCCTTGCAACTTTCCGCTAGTTTTCACCGCAAAGCTATAGTAACGTGACGTATTTTGACGTTTTTGAATTTTTTTGAAATGTTTAAAAAGCCATAACTTTTTAACGCCTTATTCGATTTTGATGTTCAAGATGGCATTCGACGCAGTTGTTTGAGACCTAAAAACGTTACCGGGAGTGCAAAATCGGTTAGTCAAAAAATTATTGAAAAAAGTTATTGAAAAAAAAACACTTTTTTCGAAATATTTCGACAACGATATCTCACGAACGAATCAACCGATTTTAATTTGCAAAACGGCATTCGAAGTGGCTTTTTAAGCTTGAGAGCTAATTTAGTTATGAAATTGATCGATGCAATAGCCAAAAAGATATGCCCAAAAAACATCATTTTTACCAATTGTTTTTTTCGGTTATTTTGAAATTTCTCGAAATCTACCGGCTCGAATCGGTTCAAACTTACAGGGAATCTAAGTTAGATGGAACTCTTTGTAATGCTTTTTATTTCATTCCGATCGGTCAAGCCGTTCAAAAGTTATAAGAGGTTTACATACATCCACACACACATCCACACGTACATACAGACATACAGACACCCTCGTAAAAATAGTCAGGGGAGGTTCCTAAGACCTCAAAACGTTGAGATCCGATGAAAACTCGATTTTCGAAAAACGGGGTGAAACCAATAACTTCCCGATTTTAAAAAAAATTTAATTATTTTTAGCGGGAAGTTAAAAACAGAAGCTGACAAAACTGTTGACGTTCTGATTGAAATAAAAAATACCGCATTTTCAGTGCGTAGGTATACTTGAATAATCAGTTTTTGATTCGGTTAGTTGACAAAAATCCAATTTAAATAGGATGTGATTATGCAAATATGTTCCTATCTCTGTAAAAAAACTAATTGCAGGAAGCCAAAATTTGATAAAGTATAACCATTTCCTATAAAAAATTTGCAATATTTGTATCGAATTTGCATGGAAGTGTTTTAACTCACACATAATACTTAATTATCTTTGTGGACAAAATTCACAAAAATATCACCTGCTTAGTAATCAGGTACGCAATCTAACTTCCTAACCTCAAGGACACTACAACTAGTACCTACCTATCTTTAAGAAAATTATTCAATAAATGATATTTGCTTTTTGGTAAAACCCATAACGTTAACTTTAGTGTAATCAAAATATTGTTAACCGAGATTAAAGTAAATTATCGCTTTTTTATTTTACAAACCTTTAGAAACTAAAAATAATATTTTACATATATCTCAAGTTGTCGAAGAGCCAGCAATAACCAGCCGTATATAGGTAGTGTAGTGTGTTGCAATAAAGCTATCCATAAAATCTCTTCGGGGACTTCTAGAGGTATGAAGAGTTTAGACATTTCAAGTTTTCACTACGTTTCTACTTATTTTTGCAACCAAAATCTAAAAAACAACTTAATCAGAGGAAAAATTGATTTTTCGAAATTATTGACCAAGAATTGCTCACGGCAACATGCAAATTACTTATAAGGGAACTATTTACAACAGACTTAGGCAAAAATCAAAATATTTTTTACAGGGTAGTCGACCATACTACTCGGACAAACACAAGTACAAAAAATGTAAACGAGACAACATTCGAAAAAAGAAAACTTATATGAAACCCACTAAAGAAAAACAGTAACGATAAGAAATGATATAAATTCATTATAGAAGTGTTTTTTACTTTTTGTTGAAACTTTTGCGAAAATTTTAAAAATTTCAAACACCACTGTCACTGTGAATGTTTTTACAAAGGATCAATTAATTTCATAATCTAGGTACATAAATTAAAGAAAAAGAAAGAAACGATACGGAATAATGTAAATTTATTAGCAATATACGGCCCTACATCATGTGGTTGGTCAGATCGAGCGATCATTGGACAAGATAGAGTCCACCATGGGCGTATTCATAGATATCGAGGGAGCTTTCGATAAAACCATGTTCCCTAAAATAATGCACTCGCTTACTGATCGAAATGTACCTACAACAGTAAGCGGATGGATTCTCAGCATGCTCTCTATGCGTGCAATAGAAATAACTGTAAATGATGTCAAGATACGAGGCAAGGTTACGAGGGGCTGTCCACAGGGAGGGGTTTGATCACCCCTACTGTGGAACATTGTTCTGGACAGCCTAATTCACCGCCTCAATGAACATGACAGTAGCCTACGCAGACGACATTCTGCCAACAGGAAAGTTTGAAAGCACCCTTTGTGACAGAATGCAAGTGGCTTTCAGAACTTTAGAGACATGGTGTAAAGAGCAATCGCTGTCTATTAACCCCAAAAAGACAGAAATGGTTCTCTTCACGAAGAAAAAGAAACCCAGGGGCTTAAACGCACCCCCCGCAGGTGGTGTAAGACCTTGTCGTTGGTCGGGGGGCTCCTCGGATCGGCGCACTCCGGCAGACAATAGTTAACCGGGGGGCGCCGAGTCGGGGCAAAGACACACCACAAACAGACGCCACCAAAGAAAGATGCCACAACATCGGGCAGAAACCAAAAACACCAGGGAAAGGACGAAAAACAAAAAAAAAACAAACACGTCAGAGGAAAAATCAAACGACAAGGCAAACGACGGAGACAACCAGCGAAAAAAAACCCCCAATCCTAAGGTGTAGCAACATCGTGCTGATGGGATGAATGGTTCAGGGGAAATTGAACAACAAGCGATGCCCAAAGGAAGCGGCCGACCGGAGGGGAACTTTAGGCCTTAGCGTGGCATAGGGCGCACTGCCTCGCTGGACAGGAAAACGTCCCTCACTCGTGGGAACTTTATGGACCTTAACAAAAACCAAACAAAAGGAAATCAAGGAGCTGAACCGGAACTGAATAAGGACAACGAGATGGCAAACGAAGTGGAGAAACAAGGCGGAATGAACATAGCGGAAACAGGAGCATCGGAGGAAGTAATTGCAGTGGTAGACAGTGGCCCAGGACCAACTAAGGTCGAGGACAGCCAAAAGCTGTATATAAAATTCAAGGAGGACATCGTCAAGATGTTTAGGATAGCTGCCACACTCGAGAAACAGGCAAGTATGAGTAAAAACACTAAAACGGAGATCAAGACCAATGTATACAGACTGGCAGAACGCGCAAGAAAGGCGGAAAAAAACCTGGAGAAGATAGAGAAACAGATGAAAGAAGGGCCACGGGAAGAAAAGAGTAAAAGGGATACGGCTGAGATAGGAGTGGAGAACATAAAGGTAAGTACGGCGGAGGTGGGGATCCAAACTGTCACCAGAGAGCAACAGCAGGCCGAGATAAAGATGGCACTGGATCAAGCCAAGACCCTCGGGGAAATGAGGGAGTTCTTAGAACGAGAGTGGGATGAGGAGGTCTTCATAGCCACAAGGGCGATGACAGACCAGAGGGAAGACCTGGATGCAGCAATCCTAGCTGATCTAGGAAAGGATGGAGAGGGGGTAGCGAAGGGGGCTATCCAAAGATTCCCGGAGATGAAGGAAGTCATTGAGGGAATGAAAGAAGGTGATTTTGACTATGTGGTCAAAAGAACCGAGGTAATCAGAGGGAAAGGAGCCAGCATGTCGAAGGAAGGCAAGGCGAATTATATCGTCTCGGTGAGAAAGGGCGAAGAAGACCAGGTAGCGGAGATGTGTCTGGCGGCCGAGAAGTTGAGAGGTATGATGGAGGAGAGGCAGGCGACAGAGGTCGAGCTGTTAGTCGACGAAGGTGAGAACAAGAGGGTCTGGAGGAAGATCCTGGAATACGTATTCCGGGACTCAGGGAAGTCGGTCTTCTGCAGGAACAGCAGAAAAACACCAGGCTGGCAGGGACTACGGCAGACAGCAAAACAACAACGGACACCTGAGGCCGTTGTCAGGGTCAAGGCGATGGAAGGTGTAACGTACGCCGAACTCCTAGGTAAGGTTAAGAGCAATGTGGACCTCAAATCGTTGGACATTGAGGTAAAAGGGGCCAAGCGGTCGGGAAAGGCCGACGTTCTGTTGACAGTTAGAGGCGGAAAGGAGCAGGCCGAGAGGTTGAGGGCAGAGATAGGGTGCAAGGTGGAAGGAACAACGGTCAGGGTAAATACGGACCTGGCCATCCTAATAAAAGGCATCGACGAGGTGACCAGTGGGGACGAGGTAGTTCAAGTCATCGCAGAGAAGTTTGCGGTGAAGGAGGAGGAGGTGGTGCTGAGGAAGCTCTACCCGCCGACCAGAGAGAGAAGGACGGCGCTGATTGAAGTGGCCGAGGGGCTCGGGAGAAAAATCGTTGATGCAGGAAGGATTCGAACAGAATGGGGAGCTTGGACCACTGGAGAGAGGATCGACGTAATCAAATGCTTCAGGTGCGGTGGCTTCGGTCATATTGGCAGGAACTGCCAAAATGAGATTGAAGGGACACCAATAAAGGGGAGATGCCACAGATGCGGAAAGCAGGGGCACTGGATAAAGGACTGCAAGGAGGAGGAGCAGACCTGCTACAGGTGCCAGAAGACGGGACACCAAGCTAAGGGCTGCCGCAATGCGATTAAATGTGCAGCATGTGGCAAAGAAGGGCACCGGGACAATCAGATGAGGTGTCCCGAATTTAGACAGGCCGTGGAGATGGAGAGGAAGAGGAGGGAAGTTTTGAGGAGGAGAACCGATGGGGGGGCAAAACACGTCTAAATGGCGACGAAACTAATGCAGCTGAACATCGGGAGGGCCAGAGCGGAACACGACATCTCGTACGCCGAAATGCGAAGCAAGGGAATAGACCTGGCGGTCATTTCTGAGCCAAATATTTCGTTGGCCGAGAGATTTGGGTACGTGATGGATACCCAATCTTCGGTTGCCGTCGCTATTGTAAATAGAATGGTGGGAGTCGAGAGTATTAAAAAAGGAGACGGCTTTGTCAGAGTGAAGATGAGTGACTGGTACCTATACGGTTGCTACATCTCACCAAACATAAATATTATAGATTTTGGTAGAAAACTAGATGCCATCATGCAAGATGCCAAGAATACAGGCGGAGAATGCATCATAGCCGGGGACCTCAACTCAAAATCTCCATTATGGGGTGCCCCACATGAAGACCGAAGGGGAGAGATGGTGCACGAGTGGATTGTGGAAAATAAGCTGGTGGTGCTGAACAACGGAGAACCAACGTTCCGCCGGGGGAACCAGCAATCACACATTGATGTGACAATGGTAACAGAAAAGCTGGCCAAACGGATTGCTAGATGGCATCTGGACAGAGTAAATGTGTACACTCACCACCATTATATTTATGTAGACGTAGAGGGAGAAAACAAAAAAACCCAAAAAAATAGTAAAAACAGAAAAACCAAAAAAATTTTAAACGTTTTCAGGTTTAGAGAAGCCATAAGAAGAAAGGCAGCCATAAGAGGTGAGCAGGGATACAACAACCACAGGACGCTCACAGAAGACATTGCGCAAGCGGCCAAGGAGGCGACAGAAACCATCAGAGGAAATAGCGAGCTGACCCCCTACTGGTGGACAGACGCAATTGCAGAGAAAAGGAGGGAATGCATCAGGATCAGAAGAGAAAAGATGAGGATACTGAGAAGACTGAGACCTGATGAGGATGGTGGGGAGGAAGTACGGCAGCTAAAGGCTAGCCTAAAACAAGAAAAAAAGAACCTGGAAAAGGCTATAAAAAAGAGCAAAAGAGACCACTGGAACCGACTCTTAGAGGAACTGGAAGGGGACGTATGGGGTGATGGATACAGGATAGCAACGCGAAGCCTGGGAATCCGGGCCCCATACGACCTGACTAGAGACCAGAGGGTTAAATGGTGCCAGAAGTTGTTCCCAGAGACAGAGAAGAGAAAAAGCAGGTGGACAGTCCAGGAGGAAGAGATGATGCCGTTCACTAGACAAGAATTGGACACGGTAGGAGGAAGGGTCAAGGTAGGAACGGCTTCAGGAGAGGATGGGATTCCCCCGGCAGCTATCAAGGCGGCCATAGAGGAAATACCGGAGGTGATGCTCAAGGTCTTCAATGAAATACAAAGAGAGCAAAGAGTCCCAAAGGAATGGAAAGAAGCAAGGGTCGTGCTACTACCGAAAGGAAAAGTAACGCCAGGCGAGGAGCCAAAGGGGTTCAGGCCCATTTGTCTGCTCAGCACAATGGCAAAGGCATATGAAGGGCTGGTAAAGATCAGATTGGAAGAGGAAGTGGATAACCACCTGTCCCCCCTCCAATTCGGATTCAGGCAAGGTAGATCGACGATGCAAGCAGCCAAAGAGTTAGTTAATAGAGCCAAACAAAGCGAGGCCAAGTGGACAGCGGCGGTAGCAATCGACGTCAAGAACGCTTTCAACACTGCGTCTTGGGAGGCTATCATGAATAGCCTGGAAGAAAAAAGGGTAGGGGGAGGTCTGCGGAACATCATAGACTCCTACCTTACAGATAGAGAAATCACGATAGAGAAGGGACACAGGCAAGGACTGAGCATGGGTGTACCACAGGGATCGGTATTAGGCCCCCTACTGTGGAATATAATGTATGATAGCTTGCTGCAAGAAGAATGGGGAAGAGGAATAACAGCGATCGCCTTCGCAGACGACCTCATCCTACTAGTTGAAGGGATGGATGAGGAGCAACTGATGGAAAGAGCAAACGATGCAATAGAGCAGACGGCGCAATGGATGGATGACCATAAATTAGAAATAGCGGCCCAAAAGACAGAAGCGATCATTCTAAAAGGGCCAAGAAGCCGAAGAAACATCCAGTTCAGGGTGAGAGGAAAGGACATAGAGCATCAGAGAGAGATGAGATACCTTGGGATAGTAATCGACGACAAACTAAGGTTTGGTAGACACGTCGAATACTGCGCAAAGAAGGCGGAGGAAAGGATGTCCACCCTGGAGAGACTAATGCCAAACGTCAGGGGACCCAAATATAAGAAGAGGATGGTGCTATATGGAGTAGTTCAGTCTATTCTACTATATGGAGCCCCGATATGGCATACAGCCACATCGGTAGCGAAGTATAAGCATAGGCTGAACAAGGCACAAAGGAAAGCGCTTCTAAGGGTGATAAGTGGATACAGAACGGTTAGTACCGAAGTAGTTCAAGTGATAGCGGGGACCCCACCAGCAGACGCGCTGGCGAGAGAAAGGGCGAGACTATTTGCCCGGGAAGACGGCAACACGCCGCGAGCTAGAAAAGAAGAGAGGGCCCATACTGTGGAAGAATGGCAAGCCGAATGGGAGCAACCTCTGCCAGGAGGGAAAAGTAGGTGGAGCAAACATCTGATCTTGAACCTTGGGGAATGGGTCGAATGTAAACACCGCACCGCGGATTACTACTTGACCCAGTTCCTGTCAGGTCACGGCTCTTTTGGGAGCTACACCTACAGAATCGGCAAAAGCGAAACTACGGCGTGCAGAGCATGTGGAGAGGAGAGGGACACGCCGGAGCACACAGTCCTGGAATGCAGCTACTTCGGCGAAGTTAGGCGAAGAACGGAGGAAACCCTCGAGGAAAGGATCACGTCGGACAACATTATAAGAATAATGACGAGAAATAAAGAAAAATGGAGTATAATACACGATATGATAAGGAAAATTATGGCAAGAAAAGAAGAAATAGAAAGACAACAGCAGACAGAAGAAAGAGGACAGTGAAAGTGAAAGGAAGTGAAAAAGAAAACAGTGAAAGAAAAAACCTGAGAAGAACGGTACGCGAAAACATGCCGGTGAAGAAACTTCCGAATGGAAAACTGCCACGGCATGGGGGGGTCGGAAAGAGGAGGGTTTTAGTTGGTAGGGGCCTAACAGCCGAGCCCAACACTACCTACAGGAGCACGTGCCCCTGTAGGTGTGCCAAACAAGCATTTCCCCCTCTTAAAAAAAAAAAAAAAAAAAAAAAAAGGGGCTTAAACGCACCCAGTCTTTTCAACGTTAAATTAAGCTTTGCTACAGAAGTGAAATACTTAGGTGTTATCCTTGACAGCAAGCTGACGTGGAACTCACACATAGAAAGCAGAGTTAAAAAAGCATTTATATCTTATGAGCAATGCCGCCGAACCATAGGACAGACCTGGGGATTATCCCCCAAGGTCACCATGTGGATCTACACATATGCTAACATATGGTGCTGTCGTGTGGTGGCCTAAAGTGAAACAAACGACAGCTATCAAAAAATTAAACCAAATTCAAAGATCAGCATGCCTTCTCGTAACAGGAGCCATGCGAAGCACACCGACCAGCGCAATGGAAGTCATACTCGGTCTCACCCCCCTTGATATATTTGTTAAGGAGGTCGCATTGATGACCATGGTACGCTTTCGCACGGTTGGTATCGAACCCACTGTAGGGACTGGCACCTATAGGGATAGTCTGTGGAGGGAATCGATAAAAGTGATACCACTCTTACAGGCAGTCACGGATGCCGTCGCACCAAGATTTGTCTTTGACAAACCCTAGGTACAAAATATTAACAAACAAGACAGCAGACCCCAACGTACTGAACGCTCTGAGCATATATACGGATGGATCAAAAACAAAGCAAGGTGTGGGATGTGGAATTTACTCTAGATCCTTAAGCCTAAAAATAAAATGGGCTATGGATGGCTTGTCAAGTGTGGTTCAGTCAGAACTCACAGGCATAATCATAGCTGCAAAAGAATTAATCAATAGGAACATCACAGGCAGGAATATAAATATATATACAGACTGCCGACAAGCACTACTGACCTTGAATAGACCACGTTTCACTTCAAGTTTAGTACTAGAATGTCACCAATCTCTAACTGAGGCCAGCCAGAATAACGTGGTCACTCTCAGCTGGATCAAAGGACATGGGAACTCTAAAGGCAACCGCATTGCGAACAATTTAGCGAAGAGGGCTGCGGGCTACAAATATGTTAGCCCTCGCCCATCTACCAAGCTAACATTGTCCACAGTTGTGGACCTTATTAAACAGCACTCTCACCAAAAATTTATACAGTGCTGGGATGAAACTACGAACTGTAGACTGGCCAGAGAGTTATTACCTCATCCTGGAGAGGAAACAGCAAAAAAATTTAAGGCATTGACCAGACAAAATCTCCGAACAGCTGTGGGAATCCTGACAGGTCACTGCCAATTGCGACAACATCTCTTTAGGATGACACTAACAGAATCACCGCTATGCAGAGGCTGCGAACAAGAAGAGGAAACAGTAGAACATATTATGTATGACTGCTCTGCTTTTTCTGAAATCAGAAGATCCGTGTTGGGCGAGTATTGGCTTACACCAGCCGATGTCAGGGAGATCCCCCTCGGGAGCCTCATCACCTATTTTAAATCAATAGGCCTGGTGACATCCTGAGGTGAGGATATCCCTACATACGGGAGGATGCACAATGGGTCATATGTGGCCTCAGTGCTGGCTGAGCACTAGCTCGCCCCTCCCAAATTTCCAGATCCAGGATAGCAATATAAGTTTTTCTTATCTTTTTTTTTTAACTTGTAAGTAAATTTTAAGGAATTCAAACATACCTACACCACTGTCAACTGAATAGATAAAATATAAATAAATAAATAAATAAAAAATGATTTTATTGACGTAAAAATACAAGTGAAGATGAGAAGACGGTTCAATACGTCAAAAGGCAGAGTTCAAATTTACTTAAGAAGGATAAATTTGCTCTTCCACTCAACCAGAAGAATGACTTTTACAAAGGATCAAATTCTTTTAGAATCTACTTAAAAAAAAGAATCGTAGGAATAATGTTAAGTCATTAGCAATAGAAGTGTTTCTTACTTTTTTTAAAACTTTTAAGAAAATTTTAAGGAAGTCAAAGATACCTACACCACTCTCAACTAAATGTCTTCTACAAAGGATCAATTATTTTCAGAATTTGCTTAAATCAAAGGAAAAGATAGAAACGGTAAGAAATTATGTAAATTCATTAGCAATAGAAGTGTTTCTTAACATTTTTTAAAGCTTTCAAGTAAATTTTATGGAACTCAAACATACCTACACCACTGTCAACTGAATGACTTTTACAAAGGATCAATTTCGTTCAGAATCAACTTAAATCAAAGAAAAAGAAAGAAACGATTAGGAATAATGTTAAGTCATTAGCAACAGAAAGGTTTCCTACTTTTTTTGAAAATTTTACGAAATTTTAAGGCTCTCAAGAGATACCTACCTACACCGCTGTCAACTGAATGTCTTTTACAAAGGACCAATTACTTCCAAACACTACTTAAATTAAAAAAAGGAAGAAACGATAAGGAATAATGTAAATTTATTAGCAATAGAAGTGTTTCCTACTTTTTTTGGAAAATTTTACGAAATTTTTAAGGATCTAAAGAAATACCTATACCACTGTCTACTGATTGTCTTTTACAAAGGATCAATTACTTTCAGAATCTACTTAAATCTAAGATTATTTACATTGCACAATTGTAATGGAATTCTAATTCACTTCATCTGAAACGATGTTTGCATTGAGGATTATTTTGCATGAGATTTTAAGAAATTCTACATTTTATTGACTTAAAAACTCTTAAAAACTACAAAAAAGACTGTTGTAGAAATCCTGTTATACTTTTAATTACATTTATATAGAAACTTCTGTTGATGTTTGTAACAGTCCAAAAATACATATTTATTCGGTATTTCAAAATATTCAAGGTTAACAAAATATCTGCACTTAAATTATGTTAATGTTTTGCTTGTCACCAAAACAGATAAAAAGACAAAAAGCAGGAAATTGGATAAAGTTTGACGATTAAACCAAAAATCAACAACTGTTATGATACCAAAATGTATTTTTATATTTGATAACTAAAAGAAAATTACCTACCATATAAAATTCGTTACCGTGAGACCAAAAAATTACCTTGTAAAAATGTATAACTGTATATTTCTTTTTAATTTTCAAATACCTATATAATGGCATAATACAAAATAAGCAAAACCTATCAGTTTATTAATATTATCCTACGGTTAGAAAGCTAAATTAACAATTTTTAAAAACAAGTTCAACAACAAATTGAAAATAATGCCTCTATTTCAATCTACAATGCACCAATTATTCTACCATCTAATTATAAGCACTTAAAGGAATTTTTAACAATAACTTCATACGTTATCGAGTTCAAACCAACACATTCTAATAACGGTTCAGACAGTTATTTTGCAAGGAATTCTGAAATATGAAACTAAAACGGGTCAAAGAATACATGCGGGCTTCAACGGTCTTTACTACTGAAAAAAAATGAACGAAAATTGTCCATGAGGTTATGAACGTAGTTAAATATGGTTTAAGTATTTATATTACAAGCTTACCTAATTATTTGTAGTAAATTCCTCACATCAACACAAATCTTCATTTATTTTTAAGGAGAGTTATTAGGTTCCTTTTGAAGTTACACAAATAGAAAACAGCTAAAAAATAAAAAAAAAGATGTTTGTGTACTTATGTACTCACGTAAGAAGTTGTACTTGTTTGGGGTAACAAGATAAAAATTTTATCCTTCGCGTTATCCAAAGTTTCTAAATCTTATAAGTAAACAAGAACTGTTAATAAATTTAAGAAAACTGTTTATATTTACAACATACTGTTAAATTTTAATTAAAACTTATTAATAAGCTTTGTTTTATTATTTACTAGCTGTACCCGGCGCGCGTTGCTACGCCAGCAACTAAAATAAATTTAAGAAAAATAAAAGAAAAGAAGAGATAGAGAAGGAAATAAAGTTTATAGTTTTGTTTTACTTATGGCACCAAAAATATATTTTTCGAACTTATATTTATACGAATTCGTGTAGATATCTATTAATCAGTATTGAATTTGATACATGGTAGCGCCATCTGGTAGTAACTTCCATTAATACAAATATCATATTCATCTTACCCGTTAAAAATACATCATCATACTGATTTTCCTGACAATAGGTTAAACGGGACAGAAGTTGCTAGTCTGCAGCGCCACCTGGTGGCGAGTGGCATCAATGAGCATATCATACAAACCTTCTCCGTGAAAAAATACATATACATACCAATTTTCATGACAATCGGTTGAACGGGACAGAAGTTGCTAGTCTGCAGCGCCACCTGGTGGCGAGTGGCATCAGTGAGCATATCATACAAACCTTTTGCGTGGAAAAATACATATACATACCAATTTTCATAATAATCGGTCCAGTAGTTTTTGAGTTCATTAAGTACATACAGACATACTGACATACAGACAAACATTCATTTTTATATATTCTCATTCTCATTATATTCTGACTGTTTTTAAGAGCTTATATCTTCGTAACGGCTCTAGATCATACGATGCGGTTTTTACAGTTAGGTTTAAAATTACCGTAAGTTTTGTTGTGACACATTTATAGGTATAAATGGCCTACTTCCGGTTTACCCGCTAAAAAAGTGGCGTAGTTTCAGAAAACAGTAGATGTAATTTTTTAAATGGGAGACCCTGTATATTCAGCAATTTCCTAAAAGACGCATATTTTTACTTTATAACAATACCTTAAAGTTTAAAATCGGTGCACACAAAGGGAAGTTAAAATTAAAAAATTACATCTACTGTATTCTGAAAATAGGCCATTTTTCTATCAGGTAAACCGGAATTAGGCCATTTTATATAAACGTGTCACAACAAAACTTAAGATAATTATAAACCTAACTGTGAGAACCGCATCTTATTATCTACAACAGTTTCGAAGATATAAGCTTTTAAAAACAGTCAGAATATAATGAGACACCCTGTATATAGATTATGTAAATTTATCCTTTTTTCAGGATTTGGTACGTTAGATTTCCTATATAAAATAATAAAAACTAAAATAATTTCATAATGTCGGTTTTTCGTGACAGTGGACGCACTCATCATTTTTCTCTAATGGGTCATAAGGAGTATACTTTAAAAATAACGTTAACCATCATTTTTTAATTTTAGTAATTAAAAACACAAGAAATGACATCAAAAAGAAATCTGGCAACGTAGCGAACCACATCAAATTCTGTGAGTATCGTGAAATACCTCCTCTATTACAAAGTAAATAGAATTTTATAATTAATTATAATAATGATTAACTTAGTGTAAGATCCGAATAAGGGTAATAGGTTTAAAATCTAAACTAACTTTGATCTTTAAAGAATTTTTAGCCAAATATTAGCCTGTGTGTCGCTTATCATTTGTATTCCATCATTTGACATCTAGGTTGCGGAGACACTTGGTAGATGGCGTTGTATTTCGAATTATAAATAGTATAGTATAAATAAATAGTAAGAAAGATTATTTGGATTTGCCTTTTTTTTGTTAAGGATGTTTTCCTAGGTATAGACCTTAATACAAATGTACCGAGAACATCTATTAGGGCAGAAGAGACAATTTATTAATTTGGGATTTAAAGGCTTGCAAGTTAGGACGAGTGGGAAAGACATGGGAAGATAAGGAGTTCCACAATCTGGAAACCCTGGGGATGAAGGAACGATCGAATCAATCCGTTCTCGATGTCTGGCACTGAACAGTACCTATAAGGGTGCATGGAGTTGGCACGTCTGACAAGTGGAGGCGGAGTTCTTTCGAGTAAAATCCGTTTATGTATCGGTAAAACAAGGAAAGATCAGACACTGCTCTTCGGTGGAATAATGGGGCTAGGTTTTTGGTGATATTGGTGTCGTTTATTAGTCGAACTGCTCTTCTTTGTATTGCATCAAGAACTCCGAGCCTTGACGAAGCCGCTGAACCACATATGGCAAAAAATGGAACTCTTATAGACTCGTCATGTCTGTCTGTCTGTTCCGTCCGTCCGTAGATCTATTTCTGTGAACTGCCTTAAGATTTTACACAAAAATAGTAAAAAAAAAGATGCGGGTTCCCCATACTTAAAGCCTCAATTTTTTTTTTTCATTAAACCCTTACGTGTGGGGTATTTATGAATAGGTATATTCAACAATGATATTCAGGTTTCTATTATCATTTTTCCTTAACTGAATAGTTTGCGTGAGAGATACTTCCAAAAGAAGGTAAAATTTGTGTCCCCCCTGTAACTTTTGAAATAAAAGAATTATAAAAATAAAAAATATATATGATGTACATTAGCATGTAAACTTCCACCAAAATTGGTTTCACCGGGATCTAAAAAGTAGTTTAGTTTAAAACATACATCAAACTTACAACGAACTACAAGAACTTTTTTGTTACTTGCTACTACGGAACCCTTCATGGGCGAGTCCGACTCGCACTTAGCCGCTTTTTTTATCTAGGTACACTATTCTTAATTCATATGTTAAAAAAATATTTTTTTTATACTATTATTGGAACGAAGTACCCTTTCGCGCATTACGAACAGTTACGACTGACGCTAGGAGCTAGCCAAAAAAAATTCATACCAAAATTTGTCACGACACTATGACACGACACACGCATGTTTCTCTCTCTCTCACAGACCAAAAAATAAATAACTCTCTCTCCCTCTCTCTCATAGATAGATATATTACAATTAAAAAGACACTATTTTAAATTAAAAGAAAATGTACATTAAAAAGAAAAAATAATAATTAACTATAATAGTCTTACATTTTATTTCATCCTGTTTTTATAAATTAATAAATTCATAAACATTTTAAAAATAGTTCGTAACTTGACTATTTAGGTACCTACGTCAAATTACCTTAACTGTCAGTTACTGTCAAATATTTTAATTTTAAAATTTTGTATTGAATTGTTAATTCCTGTTTTAAATTATAAAAAGTAATTCTAAAAAGATGTGTTATCTAAGAGATTGGTATTGTATAAATGGACACTTTTGTTTAAAGAAACGAACTGTTAGGTAAGTAGAGATTTTATACAGACAATAATAAATGCTTATGTATGTATAAACACTCTGTTGTGTTTACAAATTACTAATTCCTTCACTAATTAATCGAAAGGAACTTCGTTCCATCCGGATGTCCCTTGACACCTCACACTTTTTTTTTATTTTTATAAACGTGCCAAATTATGACTTTGATTTTTGTATTTATACGTTAAAAAATATGTCGATCAGCTTAATATAAAATAAAACCGATATAAGTGTGATAAAAAAAATCAAGACATTTATATCAATATAATCATGACATTGATAATATCGCTGAACTCAGAATTACTTGATAATTTACTGGAAATTATAGAATTATATAGTATACTTCTTTAAGCTAAATCGTTGTTTTGCGTGCTCTATATATTTAAAGAACCTAGCAATCATATTTTTAAAATTCAATAATGTTATTAAATACATTTGTACATATAGCGTATAAGGTTGTAGCACATATTAATAAGTCTATTATTATTAACCAGAATTATAAATCTATTTAATATTCCTAACATGCAACTCAATTAATTGATACCTACCTTAAAATATCAAAAAAATTAGACTTAATATTATTTTAGATACACAGCTGTTAATGCTTTGACGCAATAGAAAATGATAAATAAACCACAAAAACTATGCATTTTTTTGCTGATTTTGATACTGTTGTACTAAATATGTCAAACATTGATTCTCTTCTTACCACCGGAAAATAAGATTGTATTACATTATTTTTATCATGAAAAAAGTTGCTTTTTTTAAAATACCAACTTATAGAGATTTATTGAAAATTAGCTGACCCAGCGAACTTCGTACACAGATGTTTCTCATTTTACATTTTTATTTTTATTTTTACGATTTTGTCAGATTTTTACTATTTTTTGTTGTATTTTGTAATATTCCGATTAAATAAATTAAATATCAACTGCGCCACCTTACGGTGGCGTCATAGTACTAAATTAACTAAGAATTACTTGTCTAAATATATAAGATATTAACTGTGCCAACTCACGATTGTGTCGTAGTGCGGCTTTGCTACTTTGATTGTTGAGGTTAGATTTCTTCCCGCTTTTTTCCTTTAAGATTCGTTTTTTTTATTTTATCATATATTTATGTCTGTTTCAAGGTTTTTACTTTTTCTTCTTTGTATTTTGTGAAGTTTCCGGTTTTGTCATTTTTAGTTGTATTTTTCGATTTTATACATTTTCTTCTATTTGCAACTGTTATGGTATTTTCTCAATTTTATTTTTCTCTTATTTTTGTTTTTTGATTAATTTTTATTTTACTTTACTAGTTTTTTGTTTGTAACCATTTATCCATTTTTTATATGGAATTTGATCAAATTTAACTTGCAAGATTACACCTTTACACACGAACATATCTACCTAAAAGTCAAGTCAAATAAAAGCTTGTAAAAATACATATAAAATGTTTGTTAACTATTTTTGACGCCAAACGTGTTGTTATGTTATTCTTTTTTGTAAATTTACACAGAGTGTACAATTAAACATAGTACACAAAGCCGTTGTAGAAACTTAAATTTGATGGTACAGTCCTAATATTGTTAATTTACAATCTTCTAAGTTTATTTATTAATTTTTTTTAAATATCCCGAAGTTTTTTGTGACCTCGATCAATAATTTTAAATAAAACATCGCTTAATCGAATTTTTAGAAATACACTTTGAACTATTTTTATTTATGGAACCTAACGTACCTAAGTGGCGTCTCCTAGAAATTCATCAAATTACTTTTCCTAGTTCAAAAAAGCACTTTCACGTAAAGTAACTTAATAATTTAGTAAAAAAAGGACGCAACTAGAATCTGTAGCCTTAATTCACTCACGTTAATTTTATTCTCTGCAATCCTTTACTTTGTACCTACTGTACCCCGATTTGTTTCAGAATTGTTTGTAAAAATTTTTGAGCATTTGGACAAAAATAATTCTAGACTTTAGAAGCAAGGGTCGCATATTAACAAGCTTTTCTAATCCTTTCTGGGGAAATGAAAACCATATCTCTAGCTCTATCAGTTAAAAATATATAAAGTACAAAAAGTTAGATCTCGGTGCATTTTAATGTTATCTATGAGGCATAAAGGGGTAATTGGGATGAAACCTTTATGCAGGTAGATGTAGATGACGGATTTATATAGTAACCATTCTTCTTCTCTTTGGGAAGCCATCTTCATTACTAAGGTCGACCACAAATCGTCGTCTGTCTTGTGCAACTCTCAACAACGAATGGGTATCAATGTCAAATTTTTTTGAGCGTATAAGCCACTTCTTTGAGCTTTAAAATGCTCAAAAATAGCCCTTTTTAACCTAAAGAAATTTTTTCTTGTGTCCCTCTTCACCAAAAATGATTAAAATAATATCATTCCTCAGCTCTTAACGCTTACTTTTCATGTGAATGGTTTCAACTTGTCAAATAACAAGGCGCTTTTTTGGTAAAAATTTAGGTCGACTATTCTTATACATAGGATAGGTATATGGATTTATGAAAGTTTAAGTGATGAAGCTGTCAAGAATAAGTGTAAGCCTTCACAAGTTTGGTATCTTGAGTTCAAATAAATCTTAAAATTGTCATAACTTTGGTTTCGTAAATACTAGAAACTTCTTCCAGATCTTAACTTAAAGGTCAAAAATTTGTTTAGATTTTTTTGTCTGTCTGTATGTTTGTGCGCGCATAAAATAAAATCTACTGATCCGATTCGAATGCTGTTTCCACAAATGTATTTGTCTTCTTTTAACTTAACATCTGGTGTATAAAAATATCTGCGTTCTTCCCTTTAACGGGGTAGGGGGAGGAATTTTTATACAAAAATCAACATGCCACGTAAACAACGTCTCGGGTACAACGATATAGAACCTAAAAATGTGGTTAGATTTTTTTTCTGTCTAACTCTGTATGTTTGTGCACGCATCACATGAAAACTACTGTTCCGATTTGAATCCAGTTTTTACAGATGTATTTGTCCTTAACATCTGGAGTATAAAAATTTCTCCCCCACCTCTTTAACGGCGCAGGTACAACTAGTGTATGAATACTATGAATATACCTCCTGGTTTAGCGAGAAAGATCAACAGGGTAAGGTTTGTTAGCTCAGGAGAGTATCTAAATTCGCGTTTTTTAGAGGTTTAGATAATGGGTTTGAAAGCAAATATTTAAAAAAAAAGTATTATGGGAGTTTGACATATATGCAAAAATCTACCTCCATAAAAATTTTTGTGTAATTCGGAATTAACAAAAAAAAGTTCTCTGAAAACGCAAAAAAGCATCTTTTGCAAGAATAAAGCTGTAAAGAACAATAAAAATTTTAAATGACAAAGTTGCAAATCTTTTCGAGATCTTTTGATTTGTCACCACCTAAACATAGCTGTTTGAATATGGTCATTTTTGGTGAAGTATATAGGCCCACTTTAATTTTTACCAAAGTTGAAAGTTGATAAAATTCTTCAGAAAGCGTTGGACATTATTTGCAAATTACAAAAATTAGAAAACTAAATTTTAATAAAATTGATGTAAATATTAAGAAACGGTTTAAACAATGTCGAATTTTTCAAGATAATATATGGTGAATCCATTTTACTATTGTGTATTTTTTTATACTTCTTAGCTAGTCTAATTTGTTGGATCAATAGATCAATAAAGTTTTTTCCGTTAATTTACATAAAATTAATTTTTCAGTAATATTTCTCTGTCTTCATTACAAAAACATTTGTCATTATAATATACAGTCTTTAAATTGCCTTTTTAACAGAGGTAATTATTAATATAAAATATAAATTATCTACTACCAACAATCATCACAAATACTAATATTTAATTTATCTGGTTCGATATAAGTCAGTTTGGCACGTGGACCAATTAAAAAGCGAATATAATAAATTTAAAAAGTTCTTTCTAAAATTTATAAGGCAATTATAGATGCCTCAAAGATTATAGTCCAAATGCCATGACCTGCTGTCCGAACTTTAATTATTTATTGATTATTCTGTCGATGACTGCGAAATAAAAAGCCTTATATCAAAGTGCCCTGAATCCTTAATTAAATTAATTACATAATCCAATATTGCGAAAAATTCAATTCAGTGCATTTGTAGGTTTGGTTTGTTTTTTTTTAGATAATAGATAATAAAAAGGAAATTTATTATCAATAGAATATATATATATATATATATATATATATATATATATATATATATATATATATATATACAGGTATATATATATATATATATATATATAAATATATATATTGTGATATTATCCTATTATATGTTATAAATTAAAGAACAGATCAAATTAAGTTATTAATAAATTCATTAAAAAAAAGGAATATTCTTGATCCTGGGCAGAATACAAAGTTTAGGTTGTATATAAATAGTATTAATTTTCTTCAAGTTCCTTAGTTTTAGTGTTGTTTTAATTTTTTCTTCGTTCCTAAAAAAGGAAACATAAATTTAAAAATAAAATATAAGGAGTACCATGATATATTCATAATTATAAATAAAAGGAATCATGTAATTTTCTTTCTATAAAACAAGAAATTTGTCTGAGAAAGTATGCTAGAAATAATATTTTTTTTTATGCAAAGAATAAGTTCAAATATAAATTAAATGTAGAATTATATGCTGTATTAACTAATGCATATGAGTATTTAAAAATTATTATTATGGTTTAAATTTTAAATGAAAAAATTTATTAAAAGAATGAAATGAAAAGTTTTAATATTAATAGTAATAAATAAAAAACATAAATTTGTATAAGAATCCTAGGTATAAGATAAATTGTAAATAGAAATTAATCAAGTGCACGGATGTCATAAATTAAGTTATTATCAAGTAGGCATCAGATAGATACTAATAAGAATTGTTAGGATAGTTGTTTTTTGTTATTTTTGTTTTGGAAGTTGTTGATTTTAAACGACTATCTCTTGTTTTTTTGTTCAGAAAGAGAAAAGACGTGTTAAATTTGCTCTTGTAATATTTTACGATTTTTATTAAAAAATTTCAATATAAATCAGTCTTGAGTAATTGAATATTATTATAAACGTCTGTAAGAAGAAAACTAAAGTATATTGGTAAGCAGAAAGTTAATTTTTATATAAATAAAAGAAATCAGAAGATGAGAACGTGATAGCAAATGGTGCTATGAATGTAATCTTGAATTTCCAAGTACGTGTTAAATAGAAAGAAGGAATAAGTACATACCAGCGTTGCAGAGTTCATTAAGCAGTTAGAAGACCTTTTTCTTGAACGAGTTTATGGTTTCTTTTGATAATCCTGTAGCAGACTAGCTGAGAGAATTCATAGATTCTGGAGTCACGGTATTAATATTGCACTATTCACCTTAATAAAGAACTTTCTTGTGTTTTATATATATAATTGGATGAACAATTAATTTCCTCATTTTCACTTTTACTCTATTCACATATTTTATTAGTTTTAAGAATTTTTGATATGTATAATACCACCATTTATTAATCTTTTCATATCATTTTACTCACATAATTAGTAATCATAGAATCTCACATTGACGAGAAGATAGGTTACAGATCTTCTTCTTTTTAATTTAAACATCCATAGGTATCATTTGGTACATAATAGTTATTATGCATATAATTTCAAGACAATATCAAATTAATAAAATAAAACATTGGATTCTGCCCTGAGATAGAGTCGTTGATAAAAAAATTTATAAACAATTAATAATATACATTTACATTTTCATATATGTTATAAAATATATATATATATATATATATATATATATATATATATATATATATATATATATATATATATTGAGATGATATGAGATTATATGCTATATTTAATAAAATAATGATTAAATAAAAAAAAAGGAAAATATTCTTGATCCCAGGGTGGAGTACAAAGAATTAGAATTTGTATAATTCGTTCTAATTTTCTTCAGTATTTTAAGAATTATTCTCTTCATTCCTAAAAAAGGAAAATCAAAATAAGAAAATCGAATATAAGATTAGATATTTAAGATATATCTATTTTAAAAATTTATCTAATTAGTTGACATAATTTAAATTAAAATAATCACGTTTAAGTAAAACAAGAAAATTAAATATATAAATTTTAATGATACATATTGTTAATTTGAAATAATTTAAATTAAATAATTACAATTAAATAAAACAAGAAAAATAAATGTTAAAACATAAATATTAAAGATACATAATTTCTAATATAAAATAATTTAATTCATGGACGGAATAAAGAAATACCTACTTACGTTTAAAATATGCAATATCAATTTTCAAAGCCATAATATTTGTTTGTTATTGGTTTAACGTTTGAGGAAATGAAAAATTCTGAAATTTAAATGTATATTAGACATTTGTTAAGAAATTGTAAATTCATTATGAATCTAATAGGATTTTGACATAACAGAAATTGTACAAATCAGAGTAATGAATCAAGTATTCAAATTTTAATTGACTGGACATATATAATCAAGTAGGTAAAAATAAAGAAAATATGTATAGTTTAAGTTTGTTAGAAGAATTCAATTGTTAGTTTGTTTATTTAATTGAACGCTCTCTTGTTTTTTGCTGTAAAAAGAAGTCACACGTAATAAATTTTCTCCTGTTGAAATTTTGAGTTTTTTTTGTAAAATATTCAACAAATAAAGGTTGAATCAAATTAAGATTATTGTCAAAGTTAAGAAGAAGTAATGAAAAGTAAATGGTAAGAAGAGAATTTGATTTTTAAGTAAATATAAAGTCTTGAAAAGCGGAAGCATAGCAGTATATTGGCAGAGAAGTACGTTTATTGAGTTTAAGAAGAGTAATTCAGCATATAACCAGATAAGAAGTAATAGATCGACTTACCAGTTTATTAGATAGCAGATTATCCAGACATACAAAGAAATTTTTCTTTTGAAATCTTCAAAATCGGTCCCGAATGGATGCAGCCAAGGCATAAAGGAAGATCTTCAGTAATCACGGTACCTTATTCTCATTTAGAAATAAAAAAAATTGTGTGTTATTTCTCTTTATACTATAAATGAACACTTTTCCACTATTTAACTGAACACTTTTTCACTAGTTTGTAAGATAATTTTCACTTTTCAAGTTGTAATTAGATTCAGAGTTTTTTATTTTCATTTAAGTCACTACGTATAGCTTTGATATTGCATTTCAATATCTACCGTTCAAGATATAAAGTAAGGTTAAGAAATTCTTCCTTTAGAAATTCATCATTATAACGTAGTTTGGTTCATAAGTGTTAAAAATTTATATTCTGCACATAAAAGTATCAAAATTAATTTATTTAATTTTTTTTAATCTTTGAATTCTGCCCTGAGATATGAGTATTGCCAGGTGTATATAAAAAAAACTCATTAAATTTAAAATCATAGCTATGATGTGAAAACTTCTCTATGTATTGTAGACAACACTAGATGGAGTGACAATGTAGAAAAAGACCTCAATATCATGGGCAAGGACCTGATGATTAACCGGAAAACTTGGAGGCAAATAGGACCAACCAGGAGTTGTAGAGCTACGGAAAAAAAGACGAAAGAAAAAAAAACGATCTAAGTATGTTTTTGTCTTACGTGCCGTTGTTGTCCTTCCTGTCTGGGATCGTCTTTAGACATACCTAACATCAGTGGCGCCAAGAGGGGCAATATTTTATGTACCCCAGGAACAAGCTTCTTCTCTATCCAGATAGTGTAGGACTCCGTAGCAATTGTGCCAGTTAGGTATTCATTAAGGGGTTACTATATTAGTAAAGAATATATGACTCATAAGACTACATGAAATTTGCATGCAAGGTATTTAGCTTACTTACCTTCGTTGTTATAGTCTTTGCTATTTCTTTTTTTACACCCTTGCTATTACAGCATCTTTATGCGGTTTCATTAAGAGAAGGATATTTTAGGGTTTCTGGGTCAGTTGTTCCATCAATCCATAAACCCTAGAGTCCGCCCTCTTCTGATATCTTCTTTCTTTCGTTTCTTTATCTTCGTCACAAAGGTTCCATGCTGTTTTAGAAGCAATTATCGTTTCTTTGACCGTTTCCGCGAACATAATACCAATCTTGTCTTTTGCTTCCGACCTTTCTATGTACCATTTCTGGCAAACGAAGAAGGTTTGCTTCGTCATGTCTAGCTGCCCACAATACATGCACAGTTCGACTCTAGCTTTTCCTGTACAGTGGTACAGTGCCGAAACTAACCATGTCCACTAAGAAGTTAAGCTAAGGAAGTAGTTTACCTCCCTGTGTTAATATTCGCTCCAGATCATGAAATCTTTAATCAGTCTTCCCATCTACGCGCCTTTTGTCTCATTTTTCCTCCTTTGCTGGCTGGAAGCAAAAGTTCTCCTCCTTAGCTTTCTTTTGGTACTGTCGGGCATCCTCGTTTTGAAAGATCTTCGCTCTTTCATCGACAATTGGGATGACATCTGCGATAACCTGGGATGCCTCTTTGAGATCGTTCAGCAGCTAGATATGACCATCAACAGCATATTTCGTTGGAGGCGTTCTACTTTGATGATCTAAGTATCTTACATACTTCAAGTGATTATGGAATATTAGACCATATTTAGTAAACGATTATTTGAGATTTTTCTCATTGGATTTTTTAAAAATTTTGAAATTTTGAAAGTTTTTAGAAAGTATACAAACAAGAATATATTAAAGGACATTAAGGAGAAATTGAAAAAATGTCGCACCCAGCGAGACTCGAGCTGAAGGTTGCGAGTTTGAGTCTCGCTGGGTTTTAATAACTATAGGTATTAAAACTTTTGAATTTTTTAAAAATTTATTATCTGCTATTTTAGTTTTAACAAAAATTTTGGTAAAACTAATTAAAAAAAATATTTCTTTTTCAAAAATTTTATATAAATAAATTTTGTGCAAATAATCTACACCTTAAATAGACGTGGGACGCCCAATATATATTCGGACATTATTAATTTATTTCAATGTCCTACTTACTGAACTAGTGATGTGTAAATGTGCAAATTTCAACATATCTCTTCTATTTACTTTCCACAATTTGTTTTCTTATCTAACATTAAAGCCTTTTAAACAAATATTCTTCAATTCCTACGTACATATAGATCAGATAAGCTTTTACATACATTTGCTAGATATTGACCAACCATCGTTTCATTATTAAAACGTATACCTTCACTTTTGTCTTTCGATCCCTATTGGTATCTTTTGGACGTTGGCGTATGGTTTCTTCAGGTGTATTTTTCAGAATGTCCGACCATTCTTTGAGAACTAATCGAGGTCTTTCAGTTCGTGAGCGTGTTATTTTACGAGCGATCTTTATCGTCGGCAATATCATCGTCTGATTGAACAGAATTACGCTATATATTCAATTATAAAAGAGAAATAGCTTAAGAACAAGTGTTTATTGCAGTGACAGAACAATATAAATATTTATAGAATTTGATAGGTTAATTTAAAGGCAGATTGAATTAAAATTAATAATTAATCATCAATATAACAAGTCATCAACACCTACAATTATTTTTGAACCCATATATGTTAATAAATTTAGAGTTATAAAAGCTTCAATTTTAGTAGATTTATATCTACTATTCAGCTGGTTCGCAAGTCACGACTTCGGGAAAATTTCACTACAGTTTTTCGTTTTGGGCCCCCCTGACCTCAAAAACACCTTCCGCTCAAAAGTTTATATATATATATATATATAAACAAAGTGCCAAGAAAATGCGTATTAATATAAACAAAAGAGGAAAATTATTGGGCATGTACGCAAAAAGGATCAATAAGGCCACGAATAGGAATGGTAACCGCACTGATGACGGCTAATGAGCCAGAAACATGCATGTCTGCGGTTACCATTCCTATTCGTGGCCTTATTGATCCTTTTTGCGTACATGCCCAATAATTTTCCTCTTTTGTTTATATATGTATATATATATATATATATATATATATATATATATATATATATATATATATATATATATATATGTATGTATAGTTCCGATATAACGAAATCTGTGGACACGATAGCGGTCGCATTTCTTAACGGATCGAAATGAAGTTTGGTACAAAAATCAATCGTCCAAAAATCTTGGTCGAGTTCGTTAATGGGCCAAATCGGTAAGGCCGTTTGGGCGTGACATTAAATCAAAATGGAAAAAAATTCGTAACTTTTTTACTTCACCCTGTACAAAAAAATGTTAGGGGAGTTTTTTGTTTGTCTTAAAGAGACCTACAACTTTTATCCAAAACATTTTTTTCTAAAACGTATACTTTTAATATATTCAATTAATATAAATTTACTGATGCGCCTGGCTTACCAAGGGCCATTTTTTTGAATAATTTTGTTTTTTCAAAAACATGATTTAAATTTTTTTATTTTTTTTTTATATTTTTATATCGAATCTTTTTTTGTAGATATGCTTCGGTAACTTGGCGAGATAAGCGCTTTTTTTTCATAAATTTGATGTGTTTGAGAACATTTTTCTTACATTTAGCATAAATCAGATTTTTGTTGATATTTTAATATTATATTTTAATTTTTTCAAACATACAATTTTAATTCTTTCAAAAATTGTTAAAAAAAATGGCCATTTTTTTCTTTGTCAATATATTCCAGATACCTACGTAATCTGGATTTGTGCCTCGTTAGAATTCCTAACCCTAAGCACATAATGTGCGACCTAGATATGAGTTTTAATCAGTCCATACAAGGGCAAAACCAGACTGTAGACACGGTGTTTCGCTCTACTAGAGCTCATCAGTACAGTACAGGTTTGTCTCTTCAGTCAATAATGAAGAGACATCCCCGGTATAGACTGGCTAATATTTGTAATTAAAGTTTGCGAAAGTTAAACACAATCATAAGTAGCGCAATCTTTACTCCAAAAATGACACTCTTGTGGTCGCTTTGCATCTTATATATAAAACCTTAGGCAAGGTAAATAAATAAACAAATGGAACGTTTTTTGACACTCTCATATATAATATGATGAAAAAAAAATATACAAACGTATCTCGCGCCATGCTGTCAATATATTCCAGTTTTACAGATTGCCTTTGTTTGGACTTATTAATACTTACCTATATATGTCGCAGCATTCTGTGCTTGGAGTTAGGAATTCTAACCAGGCACAAATCCATATTCTGTATCTGAAATATATTGACAGGATGGCGCGAGATACGTTTGTATTATTTTAATTTAATTATTTAACTATATTTTGAAAAATTTCCTTAATGTTAATGTTCCTCACAGGTATATATGTATGTATGTACGTATGTATGTAGTGTATATATAAGCATAATTAGGGGTGACAGATAACACCTGCGACTTGTAAGATCTATTGTGTCCCACTTGTCTTATAGCAGCTTTTCTAGTCCTATCTTTCTTAGAAAATTTAGGATATCGATGGTCTTCAAGTTAGGTAGATCTTGCTCTTCTATTTCGTATGACACTAGGTATCTAATATTAGAATTATGTAATGCAATGCATTCTGTGAGTATGTATATTGAGGTTTGGTGTTCCTCCTCACAGAATCTGCACTTTGCTTCATTTACCAATTCTAATTTCTTCATGTTTCCTCTTAATCGGGAGGGCCCGGTTAATCTTTCCCATATAATACGAGGTTGTTTTTACTTAGGACAGCTGAAAGATCTCTTCACGTTATCATTTCTCAGGAGTGTCTTCGGTTGTCTTAGTTTCTCTAGAACGTTCCAGTACTTAGATTTCTCTTTATTCACTTCTTTCCATAGTTTTTCGAAGACTGTACTACTGCTGATTCCACAAGATGGTTCTAGTCCTAAATATGGGGTTTCAGCTTCTTTTTTTAGCCAGCTTTTATGTTTCTATATCCATAAGACGGCAACAGTGTTATTTTATCCTAGTTCATGTAGTTTGACAAGGCATTCCCAAACCATATTTAATTTGATTGTGTGTGAGTTCAGAGCGTTCTAGGCTGCTTGACTATCTGATATGATTATAATCTTTTGTCTACGACAGTTTCTTTTGATATTAAATTCTACACATCTTTTAATAGCACGGATTTCCGCTTAGAAAATGTTTGGGCATGTACCCAGGCTTTCTGAGTATTTAGCTCTAGATCCAAAAAACGATATTTTCAACTACTTTGGACGATTTTTAAGTTAGGTTTCTTTATCCTGGAAAACAATACTAAAGTGGTCTTGGTGGGGTTAATATTAAATTCCACCGAATCACACCATTGCTTGGCTTTCTTTAATCCTCTCTGTACTATTTCGCAGAGCAAGTTTTCATACTTCCTCTTGCGAGGATAACCACGTCATCAGAATGCCCTTGGCAAGGTATACCTAGTTCGGTCAATTGCTAGAGTAAGCTGTCCAAATTAAGACTTTACATTAGTGGGGATGTAACTCCCCCCTGCGGGCACCCATTGGTCGTATTGATGGAGACAGTGTCTGGGACCATCTCTATCTTCATTTCTGCGATTCTTGTAGAGAGCAATTGCGACAACCAGAATGACCTCTTCTATCTACTCTCTATCAGTAAATGCTCTTTTGACAGGTTCATGTGGAGTATTGTCAAAGGCCCCTTCAATGTCTAGAAAGGCACATACCACGTTTGTTTTTGGTTTAAAGCGTCTTGGTTTTTATTACTCTATTGTATCAAGGTGGTCTCCGTGGATTTGCTCGCTTGTTACGCATCTTGAAGAGGGTGTTCCAGGACTTCTGTACTAATATAAATGTCTACAGCTTTTTCCATCATCTTAAGAACAAGGCTCATTGGTTTAAGGGAATTGGGGAGTGTGGTGTTTCCTTGCCTTTGGAATGAAGGTGATTCTGGATCTCCTCCATACTTCTGGTATATATCCCAGTTCCAGGTAAAAACTACTCCGACTGATTCGATTCAAGTGAGGAATAATTGTATCCTGTTCTTGTTTGATAGATAATTAATTCCAGCAAATTGCGTCGTTTAACTTGTTAGTCCTCTGAAAACGACAGCTTTATTAAAATGCTTCGAGTATTGTCTCGTTTAATTCTGTTCAGGTTTCTGCCCAGGCTAGTGATTTAATTTTTCTAGTTTTCCTGGAATTTCTCCTGAGTATGGGCTCAGGAGGATTACACTTTAATCTGAACATGATTAGTCTGTGATCCCATTTTTTAAAATATTTTAAGTTTTATCAATTTTATAATCTTTTTTAAAAATTGAAATTTTTTAACACTTCTATTCCCTAAATTATTGTTCAAATTCTGTACATTTTTAATATACCTATAGTTTCCCTACACCACTGTCATAAATTACACCAGGTAAATATAATCAATTTAAGTTATTTTCCTATACATGGATTATGTGTAATAATTTTTCTCATTGTATATTAATATCAATATTTATTATGATAAATAGCCAGAAGTCATTGGAGTACTATTATGCTAATACAGATTATTTCTGCAATTTAAAAATGAGACCATTTTGATGTTGTCAAGGTTTCTGCAAACAGACTGTGACGAATAAATAAATAAGAAAAAATATTATAGGCATCGTAGCGCGAAAAAGTATATTTTTCTTATTTAAATAGGAACAGACAGTAAAATTATAAAAAATAATATTTCGCAAAACATTAAACAGTGTAAAGTTTTTAATATCTTTAAAGTTGAACTGATTACCTAAAAAATATTTTCCCTTCTGTAAATGGGAGGTCTCTTTGTGGATTATTTCAACAAATTTCATTAAAAACAAAATTAGTGCAGTTAAATCAACGGATTTACTGAGTGCAATTGTATTACACCCAAAATATATAGTCCGGACGGCATAGATTACATATTTTTAGCACGTCAAGTCTTTTTTATACAACACTTTTTGCTGTTTCTGTTTTTGTACTCTTGCAATCATATATAGGTGACGGAAAATTGCTTTTCGTGAATTGTCATACTTAGATAGCAAAATATTCCAAGCTTTATTGTAGTTTTCGCCCGTTCTTTCTACTGACTCTATGGCTTTTTTTTTCTTCTAAAAATTGCACTTTATCTACTGGTTCTAGATTCTCATTTTCATGTATTCTAGACACAAAGACAATTTTCAATGTTGCCACTAAAAATAGGCAGACCTAGCTTAGGTAATTTGATTGTGAGTAAAACCTTGCATTGACTGTTAAACGGAACAGAACAAATTTTGCAGCAACCTTTAAGTTGATAGCTTTATCGTTAACAGCAATTAATTCATTAAAATCCGCTATGATTCAATGGTATTGCTCTTCAATTACGTCTAATTCTTTAGTGTTTTCGACTTATTTGATTCTTCTTTGGTTAGATCTTGTACCTCATAATGTATTTTCAAAAACTTCCTATTAAAGTGCTTCTCTAAGTCTGCTAACGAATCAGTTATACTTTCAAGAAACTGGCGTTGTTTGGTGGGACGTTCTTTTAATCCATCTCGTTTACGTCTGAGCGATTTTAATTGATCTTTAGTTGGCATTATTCAAAAGACTAAGATAAAGAACGTAATTGGCAATTACTTAAAAGGACTGATTGGTATTCCATAATTCTTCGGATCTTGATATGCGTAACGTTCCAGGTGTCCTGGGTATTCCTGGTTTGCTTGTTGTTGAACAGTTAAACTTAACTTCCTCTCTTTAACTTCTATTTTTTCAACAGGTATCCGGCCCGAAGGCCAAATGTTCGGCACGTAAAGTCTTACCGTTAAGAATGCTTAGATGGTTGTATTAAAATTTAAAATAGAGACTTTTCTCTCTGGTATTCGGTTTTAGACTGCCTGTTTTTCTCTCTGCCAAAACCCACCGAAGACATATTCTCCTCTCCTGTTTAGGAAAGGGTACGGTACCACCAAATACAGATGAACTTACTTAAAAGGTAATTAGAACCCAACAGATTAAATTAATTATACAAATTCTAAATAATCTGGAAACTAATTATTTTCTTTCCAAAGATATTTGAAATGGCAATAATTTTTACGAATATTTTAAAAGAACGTCATTATTAAACGAACCTAGAGAAATTCCTTTTTAATTTCCTTACAAATGATGGAAGCAACCACCTATTGCTTTAAAAACGGCCCACTAGACAATCGCCAGATACTGCCGACCAATCAAGTTTATAGATGAATTAGAACAAGTGTTCCAATGTTAATCTAACAGTGGTACCTGATGTATAAATTAATAATGAGTTTTTCTGGGATTTTGTTAAAATGGCGTTCTTGAGGCCTTTCGAACATCATATGATTCAGGTTCGTGGCAGTGAAATTTTATATAATATCACTGACTAAGATGAATAAAGGAACTGGGTCTGGGAAGAGTCAACCAAACACTGGAGTAACACTGTAGGGCTGAGGCACTCGAAGCTGATGCTCAAAGGCTACTCCAAAAAACTGACGTCTGACATACTGAATCTTGCTCACTGGGCATGGACCATTCAGACTACACCTTCGGAGGATGGGGATTCTGACACAGGAATCCACCTCATGCCGACTGTGCGCCATGGACGATGAGACGGCAACTCACATTCTATTTGAGTGTGAGGCCTTGGACTATAAACGGTTCCTCATCTTCGGTGACACGAATCCTGAATCCTATCACCACCTTGAGGAGCTAGTCACAGGACTCAAGTCTCTTATAAAGGGAACTGCTCTGTGGCAACAGTAACTCAAGGAATTTCGGACACCTGGATTCCAGCCTACCTGAAGATCAGCGTGAAGTTAATTTTCAGCTGAACAAACTAGAGTCCTGCACGCATCGGGTGCATGTAAGGACTCTTAGTGCCGAACCTGGTCACAATATTCCCATAGGAAGCAGTGCTCAAACATGGGGCTCCACAGGAGAGACCATGCCAGGTTATTTAGTTTAGATTAGATTAGAAGATGAGTAAAAAAATCATTAAAAAAATAAAAACATAAATTAAAAGAATAATAGGGAACGCTAATGGATATTTCTTCTTTGAAGTAGTATAGTGCCGAATACCGCCACTTTAATTGGAAAAACAACCAATACCGTTTTTTTGAACTTTTGTCTGAGAATTTTGCAAAGTAGGTAATCATTAACTTCAAGTAAATCAGATATCTATTTCGAGTTTATCTTTTATGGTAGATATCTATTTCTCAACAGTTTTCTCTGTGACTAGTTAAGCGCCAAGAAGAATAGCTAGGTTGTATCAAGGTGAACATATTTTACGGCCAAACCTTGTTTGCAACAAAAAAACAAAATACCATACCATATAACCTTCTATTTCTAAATAAAATACAAATTAGATTATTCATGATTATATACTTCTATAAGTAACTGATATTTTTCGCTTGAAAAACCAAACAATGAATCATATCACAATATCAATGTCATCTGCATTTTTTCGTAAATATTTAACAATTATGATTTTGTTTATAGTTAATTATTGATGAACTGCTTTGTTGCGGTTAAATTGCAACGGAAAGTTTTACACATATTAAAAATTTGCATGCATGTTAAATATTTTTAAAGCGAAAATATAGTTTTTAATGTTATTATATTTCCTCTATAGTAAAATGCTGAAGCGAGTCTCACGAAAATGGTTAAGGGCCAGGATTAAATTAGAAAAAACTGTATTATTATTGCAAAATTATTGTTTACATGCTGCAGGTGAATAGACTGCATACTAAAAAGTCGTGTGACACACTTAACATTGCTAGGAGACACATTGTCAGCACGGGTAACCAGAGGATGCTCTCAGGGGGATTTTTATTAGCTCTTCTGTGAATTCCGGTATAAGATAAACTAATAATGAGACTTAACAGTGAAAGACATCATTTGGTTGGTTATGTGGACGATATGGTTATCCTAGCTCACGTCAAATTTAATTCTACAACAAGCGATAGAAGGCAACAAGCACTGAATGTAGTCACGGAATAAGTCTTGACTACAGCGCTTAACATAAGCCCTTTAAAATCTAAGTGTACGGCCACAATTAAGCGCCGATCATCGCTTCGACACTAGCATCGCACCATAGCTCCGCTCACCAAAAACAATAAACACATAATATTAAATCTATGTGGTTACGTCGGAGCACCGACCATCGCTCCGCACATAGGTTGGGGCTAAGGTCTGATAATTGGTGCCAGGGTAAAAACTGATCTTTTCTTAAATCATTATATAGATGATGTAATTCTCTATACAACATACGTTTTTAGTTTAAGGGATGCACTTTTGTCTTTTGAGATCCTTTATATAGCACTTGAATTCAAAATAATATCTTCCTCGCCCGAAGAAGAGGATATCGAAAAATCCATGTTTATTGAGGATCGTTCATGCTTTAACTGGCGCAAAAGTGCGATGCTCCAAGCCTCGATGTGACCACGGGTGCGCCTGAATCAGAGCGAGGATCAGAGCAAAGGTCTAGGGTATTATGCTATGGTCTAGGGTCGATGTTCCTCGTTGTGTCCATACCCTAAGTAACATTTAGCAACACAAAAAACTCTAAACTGATATTGGGTGATATTGGGTTCAAAACTTATATCCTCAATACACCTGTGTATAACTAAGAAGCCGATAACAACTTTAATGGTGGCCAAACGTACTTAGCATGAAACTTAAAACCAAACATGTTATAATAGAAGTATAATATGGTGATTAATCCAACAGTCACATATGCTTCTTTGGTACGATGGTCAACAATCCAACAAAAAACTGCCATTATGAAGCTAGGCATGGTTCAAAGACTAAATTGTCTTGTCATAACTGAAGCTCTGAATGGAACTCCAACAGCAGCGAAGTCCTCTTTGATTTTCTTTCTATTAACATACTTAATATTGAAGCGAAGGAAAAGATTGGACTTCTACAGGCTGTAAGAAAACCTGACAATAAAATAAAGCAGGAAATTGAAGAAGAGATCTGTGGGGTGAAAATTCTTTAGTTACGTTATACAGCCTATATATGTATATATGCCTACTAATACGGATTTTCCTCGTGGGTAACTTTCCGGAATCGCCTTTAAGGAAATCGGTTGCTAGTGTTAGTTTTTGGATAGAAAGTTTTTTGTTAAAATTTCTTGAATTAGACTGTTATTAATTAATTTTAAAAATTTAATTTTTCTGTAATATAATTTGATAAGCGTTGCTTAAAATTTAGTATTTTTTTATTCAAATCGGTTAACAAATAAATTTATGTCAGTCACGTCATATATACCAAGTAAAATAGTGCTAAAATTTATATGATCACTTACACTAAATAGGGTTCAGCTTAGACTGGAAGCGCGTCAGTTGAACGTAAAGCGACCGCGTACGGAGTGCGGGAGGAGCTCCGATAATTCGATGATTATTTTTCTTTAAATCTGACATACCTACTTTTGCCGTTTCGAACATTATTTAAATATCTTAATTTGACATATGACGTTTCTAATGTCAGTTTTAATACATTTTTGCCGTGTTACCGTATAGCATTAAAAATGAAAGTTTTGTACGACATCATAGTAATCGATATTTAATCTAGTTGTTTAGATTTTTTTGTTTCAATATTCTTATAAATATTATTTGGTGTTATAAAGCGTTTCTTGTTGTAAATAACAATGGGCGCCAATGGTTTCTACCCCAGAAAACTGTTAAATTAATAATTGCTTTATCGTCACGCAATGGCCATAGATTAGGCGAAGCCACCATACTTGTTTAGGAATTAGTTTCTAATCTCCACCCACTACAAAGCGAAACAACATTAGTTGGTAGAAAGCAGGTAGAATATGGCCCCCTCTATAACTGCCTAAATTTATTGTACGAATCAGAGACCCAATCCTAAGCTGGAATTTTTAACAGGCAAACCGTCATCATGAATAAATTAAAAATTCCAACTTATTGTTTGTTTCCTGCATTGTATTTAACGTGACCGACATGACTAATTTTAAAATGTTTTCGATTTCTATGGAATCCAATTAAATAAAATTATTAGTTACTTGTTCTTCTTTGTTAATAACAATGTTACGCTATTATTTAATGGTTACTTTAACGATCAGAACCAGATATTGTTTTTATGTTCTTATATATCAAAAATAAATCTTCAGCAACTGGTGTTAATTTGCTGCTATACAAAATTATACGAACTGGAAATAAACTATAAACCTTGAAGATCAAAATCAAAACAATTCAAAGTATACACTTTTTTATTGAGACTATAGGCACTGTTTAAGATTGAATATAAAGAAAATTTCGATTGTCCCTGTTTCAAAGCATCACTCTACGAGACTTTTTGAGAATTAATATTTAGTCAACACGAAGATAGGAAGAAAACGTGTTTTTATTAAAAAACCCTTTCAAATATCGAGAAATGGTAATTTCTGATAGAATAGGTATACTTTTATCATCTAGAGCCTGTATGGTATGTAGTATTTCTACAAGGTCTATTTAGTATTTTCCTATTAAGGTTAGTAAAGAATTGTAAATCGTTTGAAATATGGTGAACGCTATTGTCTTTTTAAGACAACTCTTAGGATACCTCTCTTTCTCTCTCTCTCTTTCTAAACCTTATCCCAAGCCTTGTTGGGGTTGGCACTAGACTTTCGTATCATTCGATTTCACCTGTCTCTATTTAATGCATTCTTTCTCCTCTTTAAAATCCTTATTTATTTTATCCATTTAACCTTAATTTCGGTCTTCCTCTCTTCCTCTTACCATGCACCAATCTTATTTTCATCAAATTTTTTACGCACATAATTTTCATCCCTCCTCTCTACATGATCAAATCATCTTAACCTTTTCTACTGGATTTTCTTGCTCAGCTGTAACTACCACTTTCATTATAAGTACTTTTTTATTTTTTACTCTAACTCTCCTCGTTAATCCACGCATTCAACGCAATATCTTCATATTCACTTTGTCTCTTGCTTTTGCTCGTTATATATTGACCAGGTTTCTGAGTTATACATCAACGCTAGTCTTACAACTCTCTTGTACATGCTACCTTTCATTTTCTCACTCACATTTCTGTAACTCAAAAATCCACTTCTTCTCCAGTTTATGCATACACACTTAATTTTTTAACCCTCCATTATTTTCTAGCATAGATCCTAAATATTTGAAGTTATGGACAGATCGCAACAGTTGTTTCTGCAGATTGATTTTAAGACCATCAGTGTAATCTAATGTCATATACTCAGTCTTCGTCCTTGACAGATGGCAGCAGTTAGTTCTGTAGATTGATTTTAATACTTTAATACCATTAGTCTCATCTGTTGTCATATACTCAGTTTTCGTTCTACTTACTCTAAACCGTGGATATCATGCTGCATTTCATTACGTTTCTCCATTATTGTTCTCATGCCAAAAATAGCCTTAGTCGTTTTTATTTCAGACAAAAATCCAAATTGCTCTTTACTTATCTATACTCTTCTCTTATATTAGTCTCTTCTCAAGTATATCATATTAGTTTAATGCCTCTATGGTTACCCGATTTTGCACAACCCCCTTTCCTCTCAAGATACTATTATAAAATTAAAAGAAATGAGAAATAAAATGCAGAGGAATTTCTGATCTTGCTCAAAAGTGGTGTGTTTGAAAATAACTCTCAGGAAACTTTTTTAAAATTGACAATTAGGAACAATTTTTAAACTTTCATAGCTTCAATTGGAGAATTGGCTAATATAGATAAATTTATGAACTAGATTTCCGGTGGTTAAGTTTTAAAGGACTTGGTAAAGACGAAGCTAATGAGGTAATTCTTGTCAATGTTTTAAATTTTTTAAAAAGCTTTTTTTTTTGGATAAATATTTAAACGTTTTTTTGGTTGGAATTATTAATACTGAATTAAAATCGTCCCGTTTTTAAACAACTTTTACAGATAACCATTATGGATATGGACTAAAGAATTGATAGATGCTAGAGTCTTGAGAAATTTCTTATCTTTTTTAAAGGTGGGTTGATAACAAAAAGACTATTTAAAAACTGAAAGTTCCTTAACATAACAATGAGCAATGTATCGATATTTCCAGTGTTCCAAAACAACTCCCACAGCTCCTATTGAAGAGTTAGCGAATAGGAGAATATAATCGAATTTTTGAATTTGTTTGTGGTGGTTCAATTTCAAAACAACTATCCACGAGGTTGAGTCTGGTTAACACGAAACCTTCTATTTTTTTAAATAATGCTACATTGTAGGTACCTATATCTAAACATTTTGTGATTGAAAACATAAAAACTGCATTAAAATCAAATGAATGTTGATCCTTATTCTCTATACGTATAACAAAAAACAATTCAAAATTTAACCTAAAGTCAACCTTGATTTAAAATTTAAAAGTAAATTCACATAATATTTATTCATGACCACTTAAATTTAGCTTGTTGAATTTGTGATTTTTGCATCCTGTCTACATACCTACTTACTATTTTAACGAATAGATTTTTGTCTGTCGAATAAAAGGTGACCTTTACCTAATTCCATCGAGTATTACCTACTGTTTAAATTGATATGGTAATTTTATGTATAATTTTGAATTTGTAATGGAAAATTATAGTATCTAATAATGAATTATTAAATCAGCATATGTTTTGATTTTTAAACATTTTGTTTTTATATAAAATATATTGAAGGTTTTACACATTTTTTAATTAGATAGTGTATCTAATTTTTTCAATAGTTACCAATTTATTCAACAAATTATTATTATTTTGCATATATTTAGATATCAGGTAAGAATAGCGGGCTGAGCCGGATTGCGGCGATAGTTCATCACTCGTAGCTCCCAGGAAACGAGTAGGAATGAAACGACTGCTGCTGTAGCCATCAGGTAGACGTATTAAGAGCAATTAGCAAGGTATGAGTAAGGGTAGTTTCATTAAATAATTATTAAGTTTGTGGCATGGTTTTCTGCTCTATTCAAAACTTTTTCTGTTACTTAGATGTAATGGTCACGCAGCGTGTTTCGAAGATTTATTTATCTTAGTTTAAATTTTTCGTATATTATTGTATTCATATCATAAAAGTTTATTCCTTAAGTTACTAGAAATTAATAAATATTTTTCATGCTCAATACATTTATCTGTTTTTTATGTTGTAAAAGCTTTGGCGGTAAAGAGATGTATAGACATGGGATTTACAACTTGAACCTTTCTTATTCTTCGTCAAGAGTTATTATTTTGTTTGAAAGACACATCTGTAGCAATATAGTTAATTACCTTAGAAATTTTATAAAATTTAACTATTTACTTTTTACCCGCCCATTTTTCAATGAACAATCTCTATTGGTAAATTTCTGTAATATTTTGTCCACTACCCCAATATTCCCACTTAACTATTTCTCCTAATTAAATTATTAATATAGACATTAACGTTCTTTTATTAAATTTTGCTAGTACCGATTGATACCCCTATTAGAGTGTAGGCAAAATCAGTTGGATATTAGCAATAAAAAACAAAAAACACAGCGCATATAACCTTTACTAAAGCGTTTATAAAATTTCTCAGAAGAAATCCATGATTTGCATTTTGGGAAATTTTGCCAAACAGGTATTTTAAGGATTATAAACCGTCATTACGACAAGGTGTCATTACCCTAATCTTTATTGGCCTCCCTGTCGCCCGCCGCAGTCTGGTCATGGGGTATTGATGCCAAAAATCTGAACAGCCGCAATACGGTTGTTTGACGTTAGCATTTGATACCAATCGCCGCAATCCGGACACACCGGGAATAGCTAGACTACTATGAATATCTACCTACTCTCTAATAGACAAGATAATAAAGATTGATTAAAATTAGAATAATTTCGAAAAACTGCGGGTTACAAATTTTTTGATTTCCTACAAACCAAAGCAATGTATCATCCCAACAATTATACATATTTAATTTTATTGATTTCATTAAATTTTTTTTTAAATTTTTTTTATTTTTAGGTCTGAGGAGATGTTAATTTTAAATGTGTCGTTGCAGCATCTCCTGCCAGCTGTCCCTTCATCTCCTTGGAGTCTTTTTGTGAGGCGCTTTACTACTGGTTTTCCTAGTACCTAGTACTATTTATGCTAATCTGTTTTTCTCTATTTTTCAAAGGAGATACGGTGCAAATACATGTATCTGGTATAATTTTAGAGAATACGCATTACAAGCCATCTCAACGGCCTATAAATAACTACTAGTATACCTATTATAGTTTATCTAAGCACAATTTACCAACATAAACACGCCTCTTAATCCTATAAAAAAAAAACGGCCTTCAAATCAAGGTTGTCAGATATATTTCCTAAAATTTATATAGGTATAATCCGTTCACTTTTTATTCCTATCTTAGTAGACTATGCATTTGATTTCTTGGGTTGGCACTTCAGTTTGTTTGGTTGGTACCTAAACTGAAAACGCCCTCTCCTACTGTCGAAATATTGATAGCACATATTATCAAAGGCTAAAATTTTTAAGGATAGAAATATTCAATAAACAATGCCAAAAAAATCACCATAGAAATACACAACATCATTAAATATTATGGTATGTTTAAGAAACAATTCAACAGCTGCGAAAGTGCTTATTTAAATCAATTGGCTCAGATCTTTACCACCGTAAGTACCACCATTTCTATTTTTTTAAATCAATCCTAGTTCGTGACAAACATTAACAGCTAACATAAAGTTATATATTTTGCATTAGATTAATTGAGAAAGGTTTTTGTAATTGTAGGCCTGCATGACCTTGTAACATTAGGAAACGAACCATATATGCCGTTTCGCTATATTATTGAGGCGTCTGTCTTGGTCCACCCTGTATAAGACAAGTCATATTACAAATCTATCTTCTATATAAATATATAAAAATGAATGTTTGTCTGTATGTCTGTATGTACTGAATGAACTGAAAAACTACTGGACCGATTATTATGAAAGTTGGTATGTATATGTATTTTTCCACGGAGAAGGTTTGTATGATATGCTCATTGATGCCACTCGCCACCAGGTGGCGCTGCAGAGTAGCAACTTCTGTCCCGTTCAACCGATTGTCATGAAACTTGGTATGTATATGTATTCTTCCACGGAGAAGGTTTGTATGATATGCTCATTGATGCCACTCGCCACCAGGTGGCGCTGCAGAGTAGCAACTTCTGCCCCGTTCAACCGATTGTCATGAAAATCGGTATGATGATGTATTTTTAATGGGTTAGATAAATATGATATTCGTATTAATTGTAGTTACCACCACATGGCGCTTCCATGTATCAAATCCAATAGTGATTAATAGATATCTATACAAATTCGTATAAATTAAAGTTCGAAAAATATATTTTTGGTGCGATAAGTAAAACAAAACAAAACTTTCCTTCTCTATCTCTTCTCCTCTTTTTTTTTTTTTCTTAAATTTATTTTAGTTATTGGCGTGGCAACGCGCGCCGGTTACAGCTAGTTATCTATATTTATAATAGGTTATTAGTTATCTTATGTTTTCCTAGTTTTTTTGACAGTAAAATTTTTTTTCGTAGAAAATAAACATTTTATTTCAGTAGTTTTAAATTTCAAATAATCATCTTCTTTTTACCTAAGTTTTTTTTTTTTTGTATACATATAAACGATTTTAAACAAACAATTATAAATATATTAAAACGTAGATAAATATTATATAAAATATTAGAAATAAAAGAGGAATTAGCGGTAAAAATAGTTGACCATGGAGTTACTATTTCCTTTAACTTACTAATTAACTAATGCTATAAAAATAATGACACCGTCATTTCGATTTCACAACATTTGTGTAAAATTTTTATAATATATCTGTGTACACTTACAGGAGTGTCCTAGAAATTGCAAAATTGAGGTTTATAGTCCAACCCAAACTAATTTGTGATTTTTATGAAAAAAAACTAGATATACATTCGAACTTTGGTATATTTAAGCAATATTTTTATACAGGATGATTCATAGTTAAATATTTTTTTAAGCTATTTTACCATATTGAACGAAATAAATTGGTTTTATACTTCTGTAGTTTGGCATTACATCTGCAATTTTATCGTGAAGAAATTCATGAATTTATTTAAGGTTACTATTCCATAAACAATTTTGTGTTTTCATCAAACTTTACATTCAACTTTGGAAAATATAAATTTGCATTAAATATTATTCTAAACTTAGGGTTGCCAATCTTATAAAGGACAATAACGAAGAGATAGATTATTTTGAATTTTTGTTTCACATTTTATCTTTTTATCTTTCGATAAGTCAGGGGCTCGATTCTCGACTTTATGTGAAAATTGTTCAATGTGAAATATTTTCACTAGTTCTTTTTACATGCTTTTGTTAAACGCTATTCTTGGTTATATGTGAAAATATTTTCACATGGGAATAGTCTCGATACGTAAGTCGAATATTAAATAGATATTAGCCAATCACATTTCATAGTTTGAAAATTATAATCTCAATTATAATGTTGGCATTCCTGACAACTGACAATAACAATAACAGACTGTAAATGAAAACATAACCCTATAAAAGATATTGTTTCGTAGAATTATTTATCTTAGTTTAAATTTTATTTTTTAAGATTTTGTTGCTATTATTCTCCACACGTATTTTTTGTATATTATTGTTATGGAGGGTAGAGGTAAGGAGAACTGTCTCCGTGTATTGAATGTGTCCGTCAAAATGTGGTAAATAAGGGTGGCGCTACGATCGTAGTAGGGTAAATTTAAAAAAAAGCGCCATAATTTCTTAGAGTAGGACAGATAAATAAACAAGGAAAGACACATTTCCGCTTTATTATGACACCATTTTTAAAATAATCATAAGATACATAAGATAATCATAAAGTATAAAACGAATTTAAAATACACTAAACTGAATTCGCTGACCACGTTTTTTTATAGCACTTATATAATTTGTGACTTATATTACGAAATCATACGACATTTCAATCAATTTGTCAAAAACTGCTACATTCATTCTGTACCCTACATCTACTTTAGCGCCATTGTAGTGGCAAGTTTGAGAAGTGTTATGTACCTCTAAAAAGTGGACACATTTTTAATCATTTCCCATTTAAGATCGTTCTCCTTACCTCTACCCTCCATCATTATTGTATTTAATTGTTGTTGATTGGCTAACAGGAAGATATTTATTTAAGCCAACGTCAGTCTGATAACTTCCTGTTGCGAAAAATTTTAATGAAGTTAAAAGCTTAAAATATATTACAAATAAATATTTTAAATAGATATAGGTACCTACTCATTGATATAATATATTTTTTAACTTCTTACTTTCATTTCATTTGCAAAGGTATTGCCGATAACCGTGTTGGTGCTGGTAAAATAACCTCTAGTTCATTCAGTAACTGTAAAGCTACTTCTTTTGAAAGCCTAAATAATTTTATAAATTGGGCCTCACTTAAACGTTCAAATGAATCGTTCTTGTTCCACTTGGTCCAAAAATCTCGAGGTGGATTATTTTCTAACAATTCCACCTCTTCTAAAAGTTCTAAATAAAAAAGTAAAGCACCTTCTTCCATAATCAAGAAAACAATATTACAACAATATGTAAAATACACATAGAACTATTAAAATGTGTGGTTAGGTTAAAACCAAGTAAATACAATACTGCGCATACTCCTTTCTAATAATTCCACTGGAGATTAGATTCTCACATGACCATAACCATGTGGAAATCTTCGTACACTTTTTGTGTGAAAATATTCATGTGAGATTGTCGAGAATACCAAAAACAAAAACACATGTGAAATTTTATTTCTCCCATGTGAAATAATGTCGAGAATCGAGCCCCAGGTATGTGAGACTTATTCAAAAACAAGTTAAAATGGTGTCGTGGGACACCAGGTAGGAACTAAGTTCCTTCGGCTAATGTAGAGTCAACACATAACACTACTCGCTTCTCGCTTGTGTATACGACTGTAGCGCCTGCGCACGTCTTATTTAACGGTCAATATATCAAAATCAGTGAAATCTTGGCGTTAAGAAAGAAGCTTCTTTAAAATTCAAGGTGAGCTTTAAAGGAAAATGTATACATTTATTTTTTCTCACCTTTCCTAACTACTTTTAATTATGAAGATTTTAAAAAATTATATCTCATATTACTTTAACAAAAAAAGGTAAATGTTAAGAGATATACACAAAAAAAAAATTGCATCGTCCGGTAATCGAACCCGGCTTATTTAACGGTTTTATTTCACGGACTTCGTTACGGTTTTTTACTATTACATTTTTTTCAGTTGGGTCACGCAGCAAAATCCCTATCTCCTCCAAGTACGAGTGTTTGTATGTTCTCGATTTTTTTTTGTTTCTGTATTTATTCGAAGTTTCATGGTGTCAGTTTTTCATTACATAGGTTTTTTGTAACAGTATGCACGTGCATCGTAATAATTTACCCTCATCATTTCCCTAACTAGTCAAAAGAAGTACCTATAACTTAAAAAACAGTTGTTATACATTACTGCAAGAGTTTCACACTGTCGAATGTCGAAAAAACCCATTCCAGATTCGTTACTTTAAGTGTATGCTACTGCCCACGTACTCTGTCGAAGTCTTTAAATCCTATTCCTCAAGGGAACCCAATCTACTCGTCTCAAAATGTTGAATGCAAAACTTTTTTTCAATTGTACAATGGCCAATAATTTTTAAGCATAAATAAAATGAATTTTTTTGCTCTTCTGGAAAGTAACCATTTTCACATTTATCAGTTTGACATTGAGGCGACATTATATACCGAGAAGAAATAGATTTTAAACCATCAAATTTTGTCTTAAAATATTTATGCTAGCAAACACAAAATGACATCATCCATATTCAAATGGTACTTTGTCGAATAAATATATAAAATACTAGCTGACCCAGCGAATTTTATAACTATATACTGATGCCCATAAATCAATGATTTCCTTTTCCCGTTTTTCGTTTTTTTTTGTTTTGTTGATTTTATCATATTTTCTTTTTTGTTTTTGCTATTTTTCCTTCTATTGTGTTATTTTTCCAGTTTTGCATTTTCACATTTTTTCGATTGCTTTTCATTTTTCTGTAGTGTCTCGTTTGTTACCAAATTTTTTACCCATTTGTAACAATTTTTCAATTCTTCTTGTTTTTTTTTTCGATTATTCCCTTTTACCGATTTTACACATTTTTGGTTTTTTCCTATATTTTGAGTTTTTTGTTTTTTTTTCATTCGCTATTTTTCTCCTACATTCCAGACGAAGACAAATTCAGATAAGATTTTTAACTCTATTATTTTTCAATCTCCCGGGTGTTTTCGGAACCAATTTTTTTTTCTAATTTGTTATTCTTTTTTATCGCGTCTTATTCTTAGTTTTTGATCGCAATTTTTACCTTTTTTCACAATTTGAGCGATTTTTCGATCACACTTTGTTTCTTTGATTTGGTTTCATATTATTTCTTAACTTTTTTTGCTTACACCTTTTTTTAATTTTTTTAATTTTTGTTTTTTTTTACTTTTAATTATGTTATATTTCAGGTTAGTACTTTGTTTGTAAACACTTATTATTTACTGTAACCATTTTTTCATATTTTATCGAAATACAACGGCATCTCTGCGCCACCTAAAAATCAAATGACGTAGGTAATAGATTTATATCGATAAATTAACTTACATTGCAATCAATCTATTAGGAATTCTTAGAACTAAATAATAAATAAATTTAGTATTTTTCGTTAATTATTATTTATGTTTCTTACCGTTTAAACCTTTCCTGAACATCCACAAATAATCCAAAACCACATTTAGCCAAATCGGTCAAGCAGTTCTCGAGTTTTAGCGAGACTAACAAACAGCAATTCATTTTTATTTATATAGATTCTCATAAAAAGTCGTTATCACTTTTAAGTATTCTCCAATAAACTTTAACTACACCTGTATAAAAAGAATTTATTTCTTTAATTGAGATATCGTTTAAGTAAGCAATTGGATGCAGAAAATATTAAAAACCAAAAAGAATTAACAAAAAAGCAAACGTTTCTCATGGCTTATTTTATTCGTAACGATCATCATTTGATGATTCACGGTACATTTATTGTTAATAGACTTATGAAAATCTAATTTTGTTATAATATTTTTCTTAAGAATTACTGAGAAGCAATAAAATTAGATTGTCAGGGATCATCTAAGCATTTGTAGATACCTGATGAACTTTTATATTTGTATTCATTAATCAGTTGAATTAATTCGTGCAAAAAAATGCAGTTTATGTTCCTAAGTCTATACTTAAGAACATTAACCGTTTCTAACCGGTTCTACAGTTCCCAAACTCTTAAAGATGGGTCCAACGGTAAATATCTCTATCGCTCTAAAACTCATGATTCCTGTTCATTGACGATGTTAAAAGAACGGTTTAAGTGAAATAGTTTAAAAATATAATGGTAATGGTAATGATATAATATAAGCATCGATTAGGAGTCTCTTCACAAAATATTTTTTTTTTTTATAATTGGCCGAAAATATGGTTACTTTTGTATATTATTCAAATAATCTACTATCTGTTTTAAATCAGCTATCACTTCTAATAGCTTCATAACATTAACCTCCTTTACTTACTTATCATTTTCAACCAAAAATATAATAGTAGGTTTACATGCTTGGCAAGTCTCAGCATGCATCAACAAACACAAGCGTCTAAAAGGAGTTTGGCTTGGCTTGCATGAGCTGGAAAGTGCAGGCGAGTGTCGGTTTTGGAACGCAGATCAAAGCAAAGCTTGTGGTAAGAGTTTGCGAAGTATTTACACGTTGGCGCATGTTTATGTCAAGCCAAATTCAAGAACTGAAACAATTTTAACGTCTTCGTTTGCAATTTATGCCTTTCCGTAACACAATATCGCAGTCACAAGCGTTTAAATGGCATTTAAGCGTTTGTGAAGGCTTGGAGCTTATGGATGCTTGTAGGTGGAGACCTTCCAAGCGTGTAAACCTACCATAATAGATAAGCCCTCTGTTTAAAACAGTGACACCAAAACGTTACTGTGACGTCACGGGTGGAAACTCTTATCTTTAGCCAGCTTCAAACAGTCGTTTAAGAATTGAAATTAAAATCATCTGCTTTTATTTTTTATTAATTTTGGAACTGTAGGATTTATTTATTTCTATTTCTTGATCTTGGTATTCTCTAGTTAGTAGATTGTACAGATCTAATGGATGGGTACCATGTGTTTGTGGAAGCACTTTGAAGTGTCCAAAAACTGACTATTTCTTCCGATACAGTGCCTGGCAATGATAAAATGTTGGTAATTGTTTCATAATCTATTTAACTGTCGCATAATCTCCATTAAACAGTCCCTTCGTTTGCAGATCTCCCTTAATCGGTGCATGGCCCGTAAGGAGTACTATAATCACTCGTAGCTGATTCCTGCTGGTTTTGTGTAGTGTTTCGGTTCTTCTGTCACACATTTTGTTGCGTTCTTGAAGGTTTAATATTTATTTACATAGTTACATGATATTCAAAAGCATATCTGATTGTGCTTGTAAAAATCAGGGTTATAAAAATGCCAATTAGAAAGTTAATAAGTACTATTAAGAAACGTTTTAATTTCAATTTAAAGTTATACATGTTTCACTAGGAAAGAGTGTGGCTATCCACTGATGATATACACTACAGCTAACTTTGGTGGTATCAAAACTTATTGTTTGAAAGTGTCTATATAGCAAATTTAGTATATTAATAATCGATGATTGTTATCTATATATATAAAAAAGGATGTGTTTTTATGTACGAAATCGATGAACTCAAAAACTACTGGACCGATTATTATAAAAATTGGTATATATATGTATTTTTCCACGGAGAAGGTTTATATGATATGCTCATTGATGCCACTCGCCACCAGGTGGCGCTGCAAAGTAGCAACTTCTGCCCCGTTCAACCGATTGTCATGAAAATTGGTATGTATATGTATTTTTTCACGGAGAAAAAACGAACATGCTATGCTCATTGATGCCACGCACCACCAGGTGGCGCTGCAAAGTAGCAACTTCTGCCCCGTTTAACCGATGGTCATGAAAATTGGTAGGTATATGTATTTTTTTACGGACAAAACAAATATGCTATGCACATTGATGTAACTCGCCACCAGGTGGCGCTGCAGAGTGACAACTTCTGCCCCGTTCAACCGATTGTCATGAAAATTGGTATCCATATGTATTTTTCCACGGAGAAGGTTTGTATGATATGAATATGATATTCGTATTAATGGAAGTTACCACCAGGTGGCGCTTCCATTAAACGAGCAACCACTACTTATTTGATTAGATACTTTATATCACGCCACCGTAAGGTGGCGCAGTTAATATCACAATATTTAAACGAGAAATTCTTACTAAATTAAGTATTGTTATGTATCTAATATATTTTATCGATAAACTACAAAATATAACGAAAAAAAAAAATAGTATAAACCTGATAACTAACGAGAAAATATGATGAAAACGATAAAATCAAAATAAATTGAAAAAACGAAAAATGGAAGAATGACATAAATAATTTGCGGTACGAAGTCCGCCGGGTCAGCTAGTAAACATATAAAACAAAAACGTCTAATTCAAACATAAAAGAGTCCAGACCTATTAGATATCATTGTCATTAATGAACAACTAACCAATAAGAAAGAGGATCATAACGCAGTTACTTGTTTAATATACGAATTTACAACGTAAATCGCGTTTACGATTGAAAAAAATTATTAAACTTCATTACTTTAAATTTTTGTCTGCGATCATTTTATGCTACCTCTACGCTCTCGGCGAGTCTTTGCGAGACCAAGCAAAAGCCAGAGTGTGGTATGTGCATTCCCCTCGTCTCGGTATGTTTCCACAGCGAGGCGAGGGAAACACGTACACACTCTCGTTTTTATCACATGCCGTCATATTTGATGTCGTTTTATCACTATGCGACTTTTGCAAGTATAAGTACTGTGTTCATAGTTGTTTTGTTTACTTAGAAGTGGATATTTAAAAAAAATGGCAGGATTGACTAACTACTTTACACTACCTACAGTTCTACTTGGTACCTCTTGAATTTGTACTGAAATGCCAAAAGTGTCTCGACGAGAATGTGGAAGTATCATAATTTATTCTTCTCCTCGTTGATGATCGTAAATTGTCTTAACTTATTTTTGAAACCATTTAATTTTAATAATACCCTAATGGATCGTTCTTCTGATATTTTTTTGAAAAGCTTTACTCTTTTAGATTTTGTTTGTATGGTGATTCTCCCTGTAAGTATCGAAACCAGTTTGATAATGTGCAAGTAGATGTCCTTTGTATCAAATGCATTTGAAATTTTAATTCAGGTGACTAAATCGAATGTAATAAACAAGTCCTTGCATTATTTTCGAATTCAGAATCTAATTTTAACTGTATTTAAGTAGCGAACTACTACAGTAAGCAGCTGCCTGCAGCGTTTCAATTTTTTATGCCGTTCGATCTGTAACGTAAACGATTATGGTTATACTTCCGTGATAATCAACTATCAACCGATTCTTTTGTTGCTTACTAAATATATGAAAATAAACGTTTCTGTGATCTTGAAACAAGAAACATAAAAAGTTTTACCTTGAAATTTACAATCACAATAATTAATCTAAGGTATCTAAAAGTTTTACCCACGAATGGTAATAATTATTCCGTTAAATTTATGTATTTTTTCTTTCAGCTTTTTATGCAATAATTTATTTTATAATTTACATTTGCTAATCGAGTACATTTTTATAGAGAATTGCGTAATAAACTAGTTACCGCAGGTGCAGCCGAAGTATGGCCTAATGGAGGGAGCTACCTATTTTGCATTTTACTAAACCTACCTTGGATTAAAAGTCGGAAAACAGATATAATTAGTGGAAGTCAGTTAGAAATATTTTAAAATTCTTTCTTTTGTTAACTAACCATATTAACATCCGATTGTATCAACATTAAAAGTAATTGCAATCATAATTGTTATGGGGTACTTCTTTTTATCTTTTTCTAGATCAAAGATCGAAAAATATATGTTTTATTTTAACTTGGACTTCTTTGTCTTCACAGCTCTTAGGTATATCACATCGAGGACTGTTTTGTGTCAGGTTTTATCAAATAGTTTATCTACTATTAACAAATACCTAAGTTTATTTATTCCATTGTAATTCGAAATTACTAAAGTTTTGTATACCTAGGTTATTTTATAATTCACTCAAAAACTATTTGATTATTGTGTTCTAAAAACATAGGTAGTCCAGAAAATAAAGCACTAAAATATACCTTACCGTCGATTTTTGGAGCGTGAGATTAAATATTTTTGTATTCGATTCGCCAGAGCCCCAGGAAACTTTGTGATCATATGTGATCACAGTATTAAAATAATATGTAAGCACTATGAGCCTAGTAGGTCCATGGCTTCGAGTACTATTCTTTCCCACCCCCTTTTGTCAGTAGCTTCTCTTTCCCAGTTCGTTACGTTAAGTCATCTCATATCTTCTTTAACTTCGTTGTTCCATCCTGACCTGGGTCTTCCCCTTCGCCTTTTTGCTGCCAATGCACTAGATCGTACCATTCTGGGAATTCTATATGGAACCATTCTCTGCACATGGCCCAACCATCTTCTTTTTTGATAGAGCTGAGTTATCTTGTTATTTGTTCTTCTCATCTATTGTTCATTTAAGTTTTGCCACCAAAAATTTTGCATAGTATTCTCCGCTCCCAAACTAGTAACAACTTTTGTTTTTTTGTTGTGACCAATGTTTCAGAAGCATACGTCACTATCCGCCTTGTTAGTTTTGCTCTACGAGAACTTTTTTAGGTTGCTGGGTACAAATATGAGATCGACAGTGATCTCCGGAGTACTTGGTGACCAGGAAACTTACTTTTCACCTCGTCCTCTTTCTCTCCCTCTCTCTTTCTTTTTCTCTCTCTCTCTCTCTTTCTTTCTCTTTGTCAATTGGTAAGGGGTTTATCTGGAAACCGCAAAATGACTCACATTAAGCATTTGGGCTAAGCTGATCAATGCCACTAATCTCGCAATTTGAAATTCATTGAGGTACACACTACATATCCTTCTTCTACCCAATACATTAACATCCATTCTTTAAATTTTAAACTTTAGTAGGTACCTATCACGAATTAAAGTAAAGTAAAACTAAATAATAAATTTATCATATCAATGATTTTTGTTTTTATGTAGCTAGAAGTAAAAAAAGTAAACAACAACCGAAAGGATTATAGTATACCTACCTAATGGTAGGTTTACATGCTTGTCAAGTCTCGGCAAGTTTCCACAAACACAAAAGTGTAAAGGGGATGTTTGACTTGACTTGCGTGAGATGGAAAGAGATTTTTGCCAATCCAGGCTAGTGTTGGTTTTCGATCACAGATCAAAGTAAGCTTGCGTAACACACTAGCGCACTCATAAGCGTGTAATTCGCATATAAGGGTTTGTGAAGCTTGTGGATACTTGCGGAGTCTTACCAAGCGTATAGATAGACGTACCATAAAGATTCTACTGTGAAATATTTCTTGCGATAATAACATTATTATTTAAAATAGTGGCTTCTTATTCATTTTGAGTAGTTTATAAATAAAAAGCATCTGCGTTTCTATTCTAACACTGTTTAAAGTACGGGTAAGTAGTTTATATTATAAAATTTAACTAAAATTTTATTTAGGTATATATCTTACTAAAATTAGAATAAATTCTCATTCAAATTGCAAATAGGTAGTTGCATCTTAGATAAATTGCCTTAATTTTACTTGACATTAGCCGTATTGATAACCTTCTATCTTTAACTTAATTTATGTTAATATGTCACTACATTGAAAGTTCAGCACACAAAACAAACTGCATTAATATTCTCGGTGAATTTCCACAATATGGACAATATTTGGCTCCAATTGAACTAAGATAAATATTTGTTTCATCTGAAAATTTCAAAATATTCGTCATATTTTTTTAAACTTTCATATTAACTCAATAAAATGAGAGATAGCCTTGTAGTTATCAGTCGAACTCGTAGTCATGCAATTCTTTCTGAATTTATTCAGACGTATTGCTCTAGGTCAGTGACCCCTCCAGCAGTTGGCCAAATCAATATAAGATCCAAACTCGTTGAAAGTGCGTCCAAAACTTTATAGGGGAAGTACAGGGTGTCACAAAAGTAATAATAACAAATATTCATGACTTACATACCTACACCAGTCAAAACTAGTTTATATTTCTACTCAGATAATGTATTCATAATTATCGAGTGGTGTGTGTCAAATAAAAATTAAAAATTAACATTTTTATAAATTTCTTTGGTGCATACTTTAAATTTGTAAAAGTTATTAACATTCAAAATCTAGATTTAATAGCTAAGATTAAAATAGTGAGTAATTTGCCATTGGAGCCGTCTTCAGATACCTCGTTGCTTCCATTTTTTTTAAGAGATAAAGATTTTATTTTTTTGCTTTTTTAGTGCATTTTTCTTTTTTTTTTTTTGAAGGACGTTACTTTTTTTTATTTTTTAAAAGGTTTTTATTTTATCCCTTTTAGTTGCTACTTGGCTTTGTCAGATGTGGGAGCAAATTCATGATGTACTATCTTCAAACCCTTCCAAATACCGTGCTAGAGGTTGTAGGTTCAATTCTCAATAATCTCGACCGGAGTAAACCTAGAGACTCCTAAAGAGACCAGGCACGTACGGTAAAGAAAAACGTGGACTTAATTGTCTGAAATCACCAACCCATAGTAAGCGAGCGTGGTGATTAAATACTCATTCCTTCTCCTGATGAGCCCATACAGTGGGTCTGTTTTTATGTTATACACCATTATTAACATATTAACTCCAGAGTTTATTCTGTTTTTGAGGTGTTCCCTGGAATATCTTCCACATTGATGACCAGACCTTAACCAAATTTCTATGGAACCACACGGACACTCTACCATTTGAATGCAAAAAGAATTTTTAAATCGGATTATCAATACTGGAGGTATGCCATGCCGTAACAAAAAAATACGGTCGAATTGAGAACCTCCTCCTTTTTTAAAGTCGGTTAAAAAAGGGGAAAATATACAAAAACGTACGTTGGTTACCTAAAGTTTGTAAAAACTTTTTCTTTTTTATACAAATCATACATTTTTTTTAACAAGACAAACAAATAAATGTAGAACATTTACAGCAAAGATAAGTTGGTTTTGTTTTATTTTTCTATAGCGTTTTATTTTTCTATACAATATTTTCATTTGTCTCTTGGAAGCATATCATTTTTTGGATCTATGGCTTCAGGTACTTATTTTGACATCTGCAATAGAAGAAATTCAACTCCGTATCTAGCGTGAAAGTTTTGAGTTGTATAGTCTACTTTTAAGATTATTTTGATTGATGTAACAACCTAAACCTTTTAAAAAGTTAAGCCTAGATATATTATTGCAGTTTTTATGACTTTGATGGAGTATGTATGTATTAAGACTATGTGGGTGATGAGCCTGTGCCTTTCTCGGTCTTTGGGTCATCGGTATATAAGATTGCCTCTCCTTAAATTGGAGGGCCATTGTTTCATGAATGTCGTTCAACTAATTCCACTCCAAAGTTTCTCGCAAAGTCATATCTGGGGACTATTCTTCATAAGGTTTAAATTTTCTAATTTGTACGTGTTTAACTCTGTATATTGTTATTTATTTTGTTTACCTGCTTTTCTCTTTCTTAGCCTTAAGACTGTATTTTGGAATTCTTGTACTTTGAGACACCTGAGATACTAACAATTGCTATTTTTACTTTATCATTTCTTATTTACAAAGTATTGTTGTTTAATTATTTTTTATCTGCCTTTAAATATTTCCTGATATAGCTTATAATTTGTGCCAACTGCTGATCTTAAATCATATAATATCTATAATTTCATCAGTTTATATGCCTACTCTTATTTCATTATCTTAGGTTTCTGACATGTTTGAACTAAATTCCTTGTTCTTCTTTCCTATAACTTTCTAGAATCATTTTGGTAGATTAAGGTTTTTTAATGTTGTCGTCTTTGGTTCACCTTCTCTCTAACTCGTTGTGAGCCTTGAAAGGATCAACAATTATTATTCCTAATTCCTAATTCTCGGTTTTATATATGATGCCACGAGTAATTAAACAATATGACCTAATTTTGCTGTTTCGCCCTCTACTGCAAGGTTAGGTTATATCCACATTATTTAACTATAGTTTATTAAAATATTATTAACGATAAACCTTACTTGTTTAAATATGTATAAAAAATCTCGGAACTTAGATAATTACCTTAACTTTTAAATTAACAATAGAATTATAATAAGCTATTATGGAAAACCTTGCTTAATAATTTCATATTTGTGAAAAATAAACCAATTCAAAGTTTACGTGAGAAAATAAAACAATTATATTAATAAGAACAATACAATTTGAAGTGAAACATTTAGGATCAACAGTTATCTAGTAAAAACTGTTTTTTGTGTATTGAAGTTTATTAATTTAGTCGTTATTAAAAGCAATTAAACCAAAGAACTAGATCTCTCACGAATTCTAGCACAAATGAAATACATATTTATCATTTTGTTTCTTTTTGATTCTTCTCGAATATTAGATTCATAAATAAAGTCTTAATAGTTTTCTTTTATATTAAAGTTACAACAAAGTACTTAATTTACTGCCTAGAAAAAAATTATCCACGTTGATATACCATCAATAATTTTATAATAGGTATTAAGGTTCGTGATTTAAGGTAAAGGAAATCAAAATAGACGACAAATCAAGTTTGGTGAAAATACAATAAGGCCGGTATACACGAGGCGGTGTATCGCAGCGGTACATCAATGAATCGAAAAGGTTTACTGCAAGAGTAAACATACCCCCAGCGGTCTGTCGCAGTGGTGGTCAGATGAGTTGAGCGGTTTTCACAGGAGTTGACGATACGATCGTAGTTTTTGGTTTAGTTTTAACCCTGAAAATGTAAAAAAAAGTAATTGTCAAAAAAATGGTTACTTAAAAGTAAAAGGTACAGACACGTTAACTTATTACATGAGTTGAGAGAAAAAACAGCAGACTATTGTAACTATTTGGTTTTGTTTCCTTACCGATATTTAAAAAATCAATTAAAAAAATTATCCAATGATTTAATTGCGGCTGATTTTATAACACGTTGCGGTTTATTTACCCCCTGCGGTTGAAAATATAACTTCTCAATTCTTTGCAGGGGTTTTATACCGATAGCACACACGCCGCCATCAACCCCGCGATGCTGCTTGGGGCGCAAACCGCTGCGATACACCGCTACGTATATGTCCAGCCTAAGGGATTTCCAAGTTATAATAAACGCAGAAAAAAAATATGCAGGATAAATAAAAAACGGGTTCGACAAGGATATGCGCTGTCTACGGTACTCTTTATTAACTCACCAGACAGGATTGAAGCTAAAAGTAAACTAAGAGGACTAAAACTAAACGACACAAAGACAAAATACATCTAAATCTAAAACTGGATATTTGAAGAAGGGCGAGCAACTGCTCTGCCGACACTAAGGCCACATATGGCCCATTCTGCATTCTTCCGTTTGTAGGGATATTTACACCTCAAGATTTAAAATGTTGATGAAACTCCCGAAAGTGATCTCCCTGACATCGGCTGGTGTATGCCAGTACTTGCCCAATAAGGATCTTCTGATTTGAGAAAAAGCAGAGCAGTCATACATTATATGCTCTACTGTTTTCTCTTTTTGCTCGCAACCTCTGCATAGGGACGAATCAGCTAATTTCATTCTAAAAAGAACAGAGCTAGAGGCAGACCAAAAATATGATGGAAGAACCAAGTAGAAGAATACCTTGGAAAGATGTAAATGAAAAAATATTGTTAAGAAAATACAAATATGTAGAAGAGAGTGAAAACACAAATCACACCAGTAATCAGTTATAAAAGCAAGAATGGAATGGGCTGATCTACCACATAAAAAGGAGTTTAAAGTGAATAAAAACTTCAAAAAAAAATGCACTGAAAAGCATAATATAAAATCTTTATTTCTTAAAAAAATTCTAAGCAACTAGGCATCTGATTTCGATTTCCTTGAAGTCGGTTCTTCTTTTTCTTCTTTTTTTTGGTGGCGCTTCAGTTTTCTTAAAAAAGTTTTTATTTTATCCCTTTTAGTTGCTACTTGGCCTTGTCAGATGTGGGAGCAAATTCATGATGTCTTCAAAACCTTCTGAATACCGCGCAAGAGGTTCTGGATTAAATCCCCAACAATCCCGACATATACTAATGTGTCTTTTTTGAAATTCTCTTGGAGACACCACGCACGTACGGTGTGGGAAAACATCGTGATGAAACGTGGACTTAATTGTATAAAACACCAATCCTCAGTGAGCATGCGTGGTGATTAAATGCTCATTCCTTCTCCTTGTGAGAAGAGGTCTTTGCCTAATATTGTGGGACAGAAACAGGCTGATTGATTATGTTTTTATGTTATACACCATTATTAACATATTAACTTAAATGCAGAGCTTACTCTGTCGATTTTTCAGTTGCTTCCTGAAATATCTTCCATATTGATGACCAGACGTTAACCAAATTTCTGTGGGACCACACGGACACTCTACTCTGTTAAGTTTGTTGTGAAATACATAAAAAAAATAGTCGAATTGAGAACCTCCTCCTTTTTTGAAGTCCGTTAAAAACAGCTACAGCTTTTTCAAGAAAGTCAAGCTTTTTTGATGATGATGATGATTTAAGAAACTGGAATCGGATTTTTTTAGCCAAGGCAGTCAAGAAATTCCTTGACTGCTCTCTCATTTGTTAAAACAATTCTGTTCCAATTTCTATTACTGTAACTCTGTCTCCCATGATTTCTTTCGTTTACTTCCTCTTCTTTTTCTTCGACTTTGGACTGTATTTTAGAATTCTTGTACTTTCAGACTATTTTATCTAGCTTTTGCAAGGAAACTAAGTTGGCAGTTTTACATCAGCACTACTTGCATGAAGTGTTGTTTCTATAATTACAGGATCTTTGCTAACCTTTGTGATTGGCTTTTTTATAGCAATATTTTTGGGTTTTTGTTTTCCGTTGGGAATAAACTGATCTACTACATAAAAAATACTTTTAAGTTAAAAACAGCTACAGCTTCCTCGAGAAAGAAAAGCTTTTATGATGATGATGATTTAAGAAACTGGAGTCGGATTTTTTAGCCAAGACAGTAAAGAAATTCCTTGACTCTAAGTACTCTAACTTTATTTTAAAATAGAGAGTACACAATAAATTTGCATCGAAATACTTAAAATTTAAGTGAAAAAAATAATAATTTAGAAGTGCTGTATATATTTTAGATAACTGTTATAAAATTCTTCTGATCGAAAGCAGAATATTTGTTTTGTCTGGAGATAAAAAAACTGCATTGCGAAAACCAAATAAAAAAACATGCATTTTTATTTGTGACACACTTTTTAACAAAACAAATTTAAGATTAGCAATACAAATAAAAAACATGCATTAAAGTACCGATTTCAACATCTTTATAAATATATTCATTGAAAAGTTAACGACCTTAGAACCTCTTTTTTTTTAAGTAATTATTGGTCATATCTCGTATAATTCTGATAAAGTTCATTACAGAAAAAACCATTATTAATAATAAATCGTTTTATTTGTTGTAAATACTCAATAGGAATCATTTCATTTTTTATCAGAGTACTTATATTATATTTTCGTGCAATAGAAGTCTAATTTCTATTGCTACCAACAATTTTACACTGGTTTTATTAGTTTTAAAAATTATCAAGAAAATTAATTTTGTGAACAACACAAAACTGGGTAGTAAATCTGAACAGGACAAAGACATTGTGGCTAAACCAAAATGCCATAAAATGGTATACAGATGGCTTCAAGAACAATTAAGGAACAGGAGCAGAAAGCCTGGGTGCATACTCAAGCATTTTTCAAGACAAAAAAATGTAATCATGTAAGATAGTCAAGCAGCAATCCAAGCTCTGAACTCACAAACAATCAGTTTAAAGATGGTTTGGGAATGTCTAGGCAAACTAAATGAACTACGACAAAATACCACTGTTCCAGGACAAAAAGGGCTGAAACTCCAAAAAGAATCATCTTGTGGAATCAGCACTAGCACAGTCTTAGAAAAACTAAGGACAGAAGTGGATAGAGAAAAACCAAGTACTCAAAACGACCCAGAAGCAGTGCCGGATTTAAGAATTTGCCGCTTTACGCACACTGAAATTGCCGCCTTGAAACGAAAAGACTAAAATTAAAACTAAAATTGTTTTCGCCGTGAGTTTTTGGATGCAAAGTCATTAATTATAGGTTCAAAGTCAATATTTATGGTAAGGTCACTTTCTATCGCTAGAACTGCTAGTGAAGTTAACCTGTCTTCTCCCATAGTAGACCGTAAATATGATTTTTTCTTCAAGCGTATAATAATAACTATATTACTTTTTGCAACACAGACCGTAGAAATATCCCATTATTTTACTAGTACAAAAATGAATTTTCATTATTGTACTAATAAAATAATGGGGCGTTGTAATCAAGTAGGTAGGAACTGTCATTTTTAAACTTATTTAATTTGACGTTTGTCTGTTTTGAAAATTTTGTGAAAAATGTCTCAAGAATTGCAATGTACGCCTCCGGAATTAGTTGAAATAGCTAATTCCAGTATTGAAACTCTAATTCCAACGAAGTCGCGTAAACTGTATGATTTTGCATACGAAAAATTTCTAAAATGGTGCAATGAATATAATGTACAGCAATACACGGAAAACGTTATGCTTGCATACTTCACGAATTTGTCCAGAAAGTTTAAAAGTTCTACTCTATGGGCACAGTATTCAATGATTAAAAGTCAATTAAACATTAAACATAATGTTAAAATAGAAAAATATAGCAAATTAATTGCATTTATAAAGCGCCAAGGGGAAAATTATACACCGAAAAAATCAAAAGTATTAACACAAGATCAATTTGATAAATTTCTCAAGGATGCACCAAATAATGTTTATTTAGCAACAAAGGTAGGTACTTTCTTATTTCTTTTTAATCATTATTACGTTTATTAAACCGTTGACAGTGATATCTACTAGCAGATCAATATTTAACTTGACAGCAAATATTACCTCATTTCCTACTTATAACATTTAATGACGGTAGCTCAGTGGCAGAGCTTTTGTCTTCGGTCGCAAAGGTCAGCGGTTCTAATCCCGGTGCTACCAGCTTTTTTTTTTATTTATTTCAACGTTTGTTTTAGGTTATATTAATATTTGGAGTCACAGGAGCCCTTAGATGCGATGAACTTGTTAATTTAAAGTCTAGCGAAATCCAAGATTTGGGAAATTTAATTTTGGTTAAAATCATAAACACAAAAAACAAAAAACAACGGTCGTTTACTATAATTGGCGATTTTTATTTGAATTTGGTAAGACAGTATACGGCTCTTCGTCCGGATGATATTGGCCTGCAGCGATTTTTTATTAAATACCAGAATGGTAAATGTCACCGTGTGGTAATGGGTATCCACAAAATATCAAACGTACCAAAAGACGTTGCTACGTTTTTGAAATTAACAAATCCTCATGAATATACAGGACATTGCCTTCGGAGGACTTCCGCAACTATTTTAGTTGACAACGGAGGTGATATTACCGCTTTAAAGCGGCATGGTGGATGGAAATCCACCAGTGTTGCTGAAGGGTACTTAGAGGATTCCATTTCCAGTAAAACACAAACTGCACAAAAAATACTTAATTGGCAAGAACAACCAAGTAATAGTTCTGGAATCGCTGACATAATAATCGACAATCAACTTACTAATATGATGTATACCAATGACAAAATTGTAAATGTCGAAGCTGAAAGCGGTGGCAGTGGCTTAAATTTAAACAACTGCAGTATACAAAACTGCACATTTAATATTACTGTTAATAAATAGGTAACACTTTATGTAATTTTTCGTTTGTATTAATTAAATAGTTGAGATATAAACAAAGCCTTCTATATTTTTTATAAAATGCATATTATTATTACGCTTGAAGAAAAAATAGTATATGTTACTCGGAGCAGAAGGCCCATTATATGTTTCGCCCAGTTTGCACAGCCTCGGCTAGCGCCTCGGCAGTGCAAGAATCTGGGCTCAACAATAATGTTGGCCTTCTACTCCTAGTAACATAATATACTATTTTACATTTTAGCGCTGAAAATGAACGTTCAGCCGAACAAACAATAACTGCCATAGAAACAAATATACGAAGTGCGATGTCGACGTTAGGAAAGACAATTTGTAAATTTTTTCTTCGCATTAATGATAATAAGTCTATCACCGAATACTTTTCACCTAAAGCACTTCCTTTCAATAGCTCAGCAAAATGTAAGCATTCTGTTGTGAAAGTTATTTCCAAATCATTTGAATAATATTTTTGTAAACAATTCGCCTTTTGAATCAACGTTTCTTGTGAGCCATTTCCCATTGAAAAGAATATACTAAATTTACTGAAAATATCTTCATATGCAGCGCTTCTATTTTTCAGTTCTATAATTATTCTATCAAGTATGGCATAAAACACTTCTACCTTCAATTTTTCTCTGTGAGTTAACACTATTTCATTTTCTCTTGACTCTCCTTGCAAAAGTTTACGCTTGCGAGAGCGTTCATATTCACAAGATTCTTCGGCATATTCTTTAGATTTATTTACGTACATATTAAACATATCTTCATTCCTTAGAGAATGTACAAAATCTATCAGAGATGAGTATAAAAGTGTCACGTCACCTGTATCGATGGTGATGCTTTGTAGTTTCAAATTAGTTTTATAGAATCGCTCCAATACCTATCGCCTCCCAAAATAAGCACATAAAAACCATATCAAAACGATTCACTTTTTGTTTAATTCCAGCTGCCTCTGCTCGAACAATTGGTTTTTCGCACAAATCTTCTGATATTGCATCTAAAGCAACCAAGTACTCGTTCCAGCTAACACACAAACTCATTAAAGCATCGTGTCTTGAGGACCATCTTGTTGTATTTACATGTTTTGGTACTCTGGCTTTGGCATTTGCTTTTAATTTTGACAACAAAATTTACCAGCGACTAGTAGATGCTGAGAAAAAAGTATACAAATGTTGTAATATTTCAAAAAAGGACGTAGCCGTTTTAACACTCTCCGCAACACACACACCAACCAAATTTAAGGAATGAGCAGCACAAGGTACATAAAGGGCCAGCGGATTATGCTTCATTATCCTAGCCTGCAAGCCAGTTCATACTTTGTTGAAGATAATTTGCCGCCCTGTTTATGGTTTTAGTTTATTGATGTTTCAATTGGAACATGCCCCTAATATTTTCTTGTTTATTGCTATGCCGCCCTGTAATTTAAATAAACTGATGTCTCTTGTCTCTGATTTTGCGTATTTTGCGTATAGGGAAATCCGACGCTGCCCAGAAGGACTAAGACAACCGAAGATGCTTCTGGAAAACTATAACCAGAAAAGATCTAACAGAAGAGTACCTAGTCTAAAACTTAGTAAAACCAACTTTCGTATTATAACAGGAATATTAACCAGGCAGTCAATTAAGAGGACACATGAAGAAACTATATAGGATTCGTAGATGAAGCAAAGTGCAGATTCTGTGAGGAAGAGGAACAAAAACCTCAATACACATACTCTCAGAATGCATTGCATTACGTAATTCCAGGGTCAGATACCTATAGTCATACGAAATAAAAGAAAAAGATCTTCCTAACTTGAAGCCTAACGATATCCTAATGTTTCTAAGCAAGATAGAAGAGCTGCTATAAGCGTGAGGAAACATTAGAATTATAGCAAGAAAAGGAGGACACAACAGATTTTGTAGATCGCATTACCCCTAATTTCGCTCATACATATATCATATATGTGCTTCCGTTGCTATTTTTATAGTCATTTACTTTCTTTTGGTTTCTGCTGGAAGCTTTGGCATAAGTGCTTTCCATAAATAAACTTGCAAAAATAAAAAATAAATATACAATCACAATAAAATGAAAAAAACGGTTCAAAGTTTAAAGGTCAAGGTAGCAAACAATAAGCCGAACTTACAACCACACTTGCTTACAACGTAGGTATATGGTGAAGTCATGGTACATTCGGCCATTACGAACCATTTCGTCTCACGTGACAAGGAAAAATAATTTTAATTATTATGGAATTTTTCAATAAATTATAGTACTTATACGCTTAAATTCATAATATTTATGTATACTATTATCAATCATTTTATAACTGTTTTATTGAGGTACCATAATGCCCTTATACGGAATATTATATGAAACTGCATTATGAGACTTCAAATTTTCGACAACTGTGTATAGGCAGGTACTTACATGGCATATTAATACTTAATTAAATGACCTTTTTCAAGCCTAATTTTAAATTAATGTAATTATTTTCTTAAAAACATAAATTATTTATTAGTAGTGAAAATGAACATAAAAACAATTAGAAAGCACAAATTAATTAAAATATTTAAATAAAAACAAATTTATTAAGAAAATCTTGTCACTTGTTGATTAAAAATCTATAAAATTACCATAAAGTATAAAAAGCTTATCGTTGTAGCTCTAAGCACAAAATAAAATCTGTATAAAAAATAATTTTTTTAAAACCGGCCAGAAATTAATACTTTCCGGTTTATTTTTAGGTAAGAAAATCTTATTTTGTCGGACAAGGCCAGAAAATAAAAATGAGCCCGGTAAAAGCTTTTACCGGACTCATTTTTATTTACTTTCCGGCCTATCTTTAATGAAAAAACAATAGCCTAAGATAGCGGTCAATTGGTTTGTATGGTAACCGAGTTTTGTATATATTTAAAACTATAAAATAACTTGACATATTTTGACGTTTAGTTAAAAACGTGAAATTTATTACAAAATGGATATTTAAAATGATGCATTTAATTGTGAATTAATGAAAGATGAAATTATACCAGATGAAATTGTTAAGGCGACAACCCAAGCAAGGTTTGTTAAAAAAAATGTTAAAATTAGTTAATAAAGAGTTCTTGTTATAAAACTGTAAACTGAATAATATGAAGTTTATGGTACAACAATGCCCGTTTTAAAAAAAATATTGTACGTAATACGTCCCAAAAGTGTTTTTACTGGACTCGCAGGCTTGCAGGTCTCGCCCTGCAATTTGCCCACTCGTATAGTAAAAGACCACTTTTGGGACTTGTTACGTAAACTACTATTGTCTGTCTAGAAAGTATCCGGAATTTATCATTTTTTATAATTTTAATATATTTCTGTTTTGAAACAATCTAAGGCCAAAGTAATCAAGTATAGTCAAAATTACATGACAACATTAATTGTCAAATATTGGTAATTATCAACAGGTTTACAATTTATAAAAACAGGTAGAATATTTGTATAGAAAAGGTTTTCGAAATGTAATTGACTGAAGTGCTGTATATGAGACAATAAAGAGGATAAAAAATGGCGTAGATATGAGCGATAGACCAGTTCCAGGAAGACCGCGTAAGGTTGAAGGAAACAATTTAAACGCTTTATTGGCCTTAGGACAACTCAATTCTCGTCTACGGGTTCACAAATTGGCTAACAGATTTAGAAATCAACGAAAAGTGAAAGTATGTCACTAAAAAGACAAGGCTTCATATTAAGAAAATCAAAAAAATCACTATACTGACACCTCTACAAAAGGAACAAAGGATTTTGCCAACGTTTTCAAAAAGATAATTGTAATAATGTTTTTATATGGGATAAAAGTTGTTTCCAACTTGATGTAAATCACTTAAAAATGCTATCAAAATAATCTTCCAAATTTCCAAATTCCCCACTAAAATAATGGTGGTAAACCTCTCTGTATAGTTAATGGAACTGTTAATAGTGAAAAGTATTGTGACATTCTAAATGATTTTCTTCTTACAAGGGTCCATGCTTTATATCCAGTGGGGTAACGGTTTCAGCAGGATAATGCAATATGCCATTGGTATGTGTCACCGGTCATGGTGCGCTGACTGGTGGTCACATTATAAACTAGCGCTAGGGTGACAGCTGGTAGTTAGCCATACATAAAAATAAGGCAAATTTGTATGCTGTTAAATTTTGTTTATTTATATTTTGTCTATTAATAATAAAAAAAGTGCACATCAGTGAAAATTAACATTTAACTATGGCCTCAGATTTATTAAATAATTGTGGAGCTAGATTTTCTCCAAAAAAAAAAAAACAAAAGTAGAAAATACTGTTGTGTTTAAGGATGTTCAAGTAATGCAGCCCAAAATTCAGACGTTCGTTTTCATCATTTTCCAAAACCTAATCGGTTTTTTGTTAAAAGAAAAACAATGAAAGAGGTAAACTATATTCAGTGTCATTAAAATTTACACTTACCGAGTACAATATAATAACACCGCTGTGATGTGTTTACATCTTTCACCAAGTCCAGCTGTACAGCTACACTTTGATGAAACAATTTGACCATTTTTTTGTATAACTGTTTTTATTTCATGGGGTTTATCACGAAAAGCTGATGATTGTATACAATACGACAAAATATCGTATTGATCATTGTTTTGATTTTCCAACCCATTATACATTAAATGTCCTGCATTAATTATTTTCTCTCCTTCTACAAAATTTCGAGACTTAGGAGTAGCCTCAATAAAGTCAAGAACTTGATTTAATGATAAAAACATTTCAATTGTAAATAAAAACTACATAACTTTAGGTAATTAAATCACATCTATCATCCTAGCAGTAGTAATATTTTTAACCACCAGAGCGCGTAGCGCCAAGTGACACTTACCAATACTTTGGCTTATACCTACTAAAGCTTAGATGCAAGAACATCAAAAGGGAACAATTCCATGGCCAGCAGCTTTACCACATCTTAGTTCCATTGAAAACATATGGGGACTAATAAAGATTGAAGTTGAACGTGTTGCTCCACAAAATAAAGATGAATTGATTTAGTCCGTTTTACAGTCCTGGCCTGGCCTATAGTCACCGAAAATTATGGCGCTGACCGGCTGACCTACTTTCGGGTGTACCTCACCGTTTAGTGTTTGGATTAAATGAAGGTTTTATAAGTAAATAAGATGAATTATTTGTTTTAATTATCCAGTTCAAGTATTAAATATATAAATCAAAGAAGGGAAGTAGTTGGGTAGCAGCAATAAAACGACTGAGTGGACTCTTTTAAATAATCCTAGCTTTCGACCCTTTCTGGGGTCATCTTCAGGGATCTAGATGGAAAGGTTTATTTTTATTTATACTATAGTTACAGTGTCATATAACTTACACTTAGTTAAGGATGAGTCGTTGGATGTCGAAGATGTTTAAGGTTTACAAAACTTTTAAATAAATAGTTTCAGTTATAAACAGATTTTAACAGTATAAAAATTTTGCCCATTCTTTCTTATTTCTTGCTTTCTTCTGTGCTTCGTTCCAGGTTACGCCTCTATCTCTTAAACATGCTGCCACTAACGTCGTTTCAAGTTTTTCTAGGTCTACCTCTCGATCTTGCTTGCCATATGCTTTTTGTTTGTCTTCCGTCCTTCATTCGAACAACATGTTCAAACCAGTTTAGCTGTTGTCTTTCAATGCGTTTTAAAATCGGTTCCACTTTTAATTCTTCTCTTGTTAAATCATTTCTAATTTTGTCTCTTCTTGTACATGCTTTTACTGCTCTCAAATATCTCATTTCCAGTGCTTAAATCTTGCTCTTCGCTAAGTAACCAGCTTTCACTACCAAAGGTTAAAGTTGGTTTTGAAGACCGTGTTGTATATGGTTATTTTGGTTTTTCTTGAGATCTTTTTGTTTCTTATAAATGTGATGTTTATTGCATAGTTTAATCTGGTCGTGTTTTGAAGTCTATCATTTATTTCTGCCGTATTAAATAATATTAAAGTATTAAAAATATACACTAATAAATAATTAAGTACAAGTGAGCTTTGTTTTTTCGGATACTTTCTAGACGGACTATATAATTCGAACTTAAATTTATATCTAAATATAATTCCTCTGTTATATCATGCTTATTTTGTGTTTTATGTTGTACAAAATAGTTATTAAAACCATATATAAACATAAAAGATGTTGATCCCGACAATTATAATCAACATTCCTTTGTGCAATTGTGATATAAGTATTTAAATTACCTCTTATCACATTATTTTGAGATGGAAATGGTTCCAAGTTCGTTATCGTACTTTTAAGGACTGCATGTTTGTATAGCAATGTCGTTGAACTAGAATTTCGTCACTTTTCCTGCAGTTTGTTTACGATTATATGAAATGCTTTAAGATATTAATAACTGCAATGTGTTTTTTGCTGATATAATTTCGATAAGGTTGTTGTTTGATTTTTTATTGTTTCTCCTTCCAATTTTTTTGTGGTTCATATTGAATTTTATCGAAAATCTTTTACTTAAAGATAAACGCTTGAAAAAAAAACAAATTGTTCTACTATGAATTTCTGATTTAATGTAATAACAGTAATTCGTTTAAATTGGTCCAAATCTTCAACAAACTCAAATCTAATTTTATACAGCTTTCTATACAGAAGACAAGATATTTTTAGAATTTTTTATCTGTTTTCGGTTGGTAGTTAAAGATTGTAACTTTGCAATATTATAAACCGAAATTGGAGAAAAACATCGTTTTTTTAAAGTTATACTTCTATTCGGACACTCTGTGGAATGAATTAGTGTGTAGCTAAATGGGAAAAATCATTACATATGTAATGGTGTGAGTAAGAGAGAGACAGAATCACATATAAGGTATATTGTTCGGTAAAAACAAAGATGAAATATTTACTACATGTTATTAGTCATCACTATAAGTCCTTTGAATACCGTTTAAACATTCATTGCATTGAAAAGAGATAGATATACAACAAACATTCTGAGCTATTGTTATTGTATTACATTGACGTATCGCATTATGTTTGACATATTATTTTATAATTCTGTCCAGTAAGTATACATATTAAGTTTAGTATTTTGTATTAATAATAATATTCAGTAATGAGTATTGTATTCTAGTCTAAAATCTGTAATAGCCCACGATAAGCAAATCGGGTTTTGTAAACACTTTTTGAAGTTATACTTCTTATCATGGACTTGATTTGTGTGGGGTTAAATGGGAAAAATCATTACATATGTAATGGTGTGAGTAAGAGAGAGACAGAAACACATATAAGGTATCAGTACATTGAAAAGAGATAGATATAAAAAAACAGTCTGAGCTAATGTTTTGGAATATCATACTAACGTATTACATTGTGTTTGACAGATTATTTTATAATTCTGTCACGTAAGTAAACATATAAAGTTTAGTATTTTATATTAATAATATTAATAATAATATTCAGTAATGAGTATTGTATTGTAGTCCATACTACCGTCACATGGTTGCATTATATTTTGCACAATGGGGTTTTGTAAACACTTTTTTTGTACATTGATCGTTTTACTGTTTAGTTTTCGTGTTTGAAGTAAGGACACACATCAACTGGTCTTATTTTTCTAAGTATTTATTTAATTGAATACAGTTAATTTAAAAAAAAATTCTACTTGCCTGTGTTTGTAGTTATTAAGTTTTATTAGTTAACAGTGCATAGAAGTATAACTTCTGCCGGCAGTCCCACTGACTGCCACACCCTTTTTTTTTAAATTTGTCTATCTAGATAATTTATCTTTATCGAGATTTGGTTCATATATTATACTGTCCCGTGTAATTTTGTGTAAAATACCAACATTTACTATGATGACCCAAAATACATCTTTACTACCTTTTTCTTCGTTAGGACCACGATTGTGACTACAATTTTTTCTCCTTTTTCTCGGTCCAAGCAATCATCTCAAATCAGCAAATCAAGCTTCGTTTCCTAAACTAGGGCTTGCTAGTGGCAATCGGATGTGTAATTTTTTGTTTTTATTTAATCTGTAAATTACGATGAATACACAATCAATACATCATAAAGTGAGAATTAGAGTGTTAATAATGAGTAATACTTACATAGTAGGTATACAGATTGTTGTATTTATATAGCTAAAATGCAAATATCATCTTTTAAAACAGTCAAATGCCAGCTGTCAAAAATGTCAGTTGTAAAAAATGTATAATGCCAGCTATCAAAAATGTTAAATGTCAGCTATCAAAAACGTCAAATGTCAGATACCAAAAATGTCAAATGTCAAATGACAGCTGCCAATATTGGTCTTTGACAAACCCTACAAAATATTAACAGCTAATACCCCAACGTAGTTATCGCTCTGAGCGCCTATACGGATGGATCAAAAACGCAGCAAGGTGTGGGATGTAGAATATACTCTAGACTCCTGATCCTTAAACTGAAATGGGCTATAGATGGCTTGTCAAATGCAGTTCAGTCAGGACTTACAGCTATAGCTGCAAAAGAATTAATCAATAGGAACATCACAGACACGAATGTAAATATTTACACGACCTGCGGACAAGCACTACTGACCTTGAATAGACCACGTATTACTTCAAGTTTAGTACTAAAATGTCACCACTGAGGCCAGTCAGAATCACGTGGTCATTCTAAGCTGAATCAAAGGACATCGAAACCCGGATTACGGACAATTGAACAATGAGGGCTGTACGCTACAAATATGCTAGCCCTTACCCATCTACCACGCTAACAATGTCCGCTGTCGTGGGTCTAATTAAACTGCACTCTCACCAAAACTTTATACAGTTATACAGTGCTAGGATGACACAATGAACTGTACAATGGCCAGTAAGTTATTACCTCATCCTGGAGAGAAAAATTTAAGGCATAGACAAAATCTGCAAACAGCTGTGGGAATCTTAACAGGTCAATTGCGACATCTCTTTAGGATGAAATTAGCAGAATCGCCCCTATGCAGAGGTTGCGAACAAGAAGAGAAACAGTATGACTCCTCTGCTTTTTTTGAAATCAGAAGATCCGTGTTGGGCGAGTACTGGCTTACACCAGCCAATGTCAGGGAAATCCCTTATCATCGACTTTAAATCTTTAGGCCTATGGTGTGGATTTTCCTATAGACGAGAGGATGGATAATGGGCCATATGTTGTCTCAGTGCCGGCAAAGTACTTGCTAGTCACTCTCCAATTTTCCAGATCCAGTTCCAGAAAGCTGCCAAGAATTTTAATTGTCAAAAATGTCAACTATCAGCTGTCAAAAAATGTTAAATGACAGCTGTCAAAAAATGTTAAATGTCATCTGTCAAAAAATCGAACGTCGATTCTTGATTGAAAAATTATAATAGATAGATACTTAATAGGAAACTAAACGTGACACCAACTGGTTATAGGTTTGTGTTAGTTTTTTTTTTCGTTCAGAGTATTTCGGTTTTTTAAGGTCTATAATAATATTAAAAAATTGCTGAAATTGATAATTTTTAAAAAATGTTAAAAATCGTGAAAAGATGTTGAAAATGGTAAAAAATTGTTATTTGAAAGAATTGTTAAAAATGATGAAAAAATGTGGAAAATCCTACGGGAATGTTAAAAACGTTTTAAAATGTTGAAAATTATGAGAAATTTTAAATAAAGTTGAAAAGTTGGTAAATGTCAAATGTCATGCAGATATCTTGAAAAACATAAAAAATTGTAGAAAATTGAAAGAAATTCTTAACAATCTTGAAAAATTGATAAAATTGGTTTAAAATGTTAAAAGTCTTAAAAAACGAAAAGTTTTAGAAAATTGTAAGAAATTCTTAACAATTCTAAAAGGTTAAGAAAAATGTTTAAAAAACAATCAAAAAAAGTTGAAAATAAGGAAAAATTGTTGACAATTGAAAAAAAATTGTGTAAAAACAAGTTAAACCGTGAAATATTATTAAATATCCTGAAAAATTTTAAAAATTAATGAAAATCTCAAGAAAAAAATAAGTAAAGTAAAAAGCGAATATCAAAAAAATGAATAAAAATAAAAAAAATTAAAAAACAGAAAAAGATGAAAATTTAAAAAAATTGGACCAAAATACTAAAAAAAAAATAAAAAAAATCTAGAAAAATATGTAGAATAAATAAAAATTGAAAAAACGGTAAAAAAAACAAAAATACAATTACACAAAAATTGTGAATATATAAGGAATTTAAAAAATCGAAAAAAAAAATCGAAAAGCGACAAAAGCATAAAAATTACAAATTACAACCAAAAAAGGAAAAACCTGTAAATGAACAAAAAATATGATAAAATTTATAAAAACAGTAATAAAATCATGGAAATCAATCAAAAACACTAAAAAATCGTAATAATTGGAAAAAACGGGAAATGGAAAAAAAGCATTAATTGTCGTTATGTGATAATTCGCCGGGTCAGCTAGTATAAAAATAATTACAATAGATACACATTTAATCACTTATGTCATTTATAAAGGTGAGAGACTACCTATACAGTTTCTTATCTGTGACCCAAAAATTGCAATCAAAAATAAATCTGACAAAAAGTAGTTAAAACTTTAACAAAGTTCTCTTTTGTCCAGATATTACTACTTAGTTTTTAGAAACATTCTATTTAAAATAGGTCGATTTTTAGTAAAACAAAAGCTTTGTCACGTAAAACGATAAGTTTATGAAAAACCGTTATCCGCAAAAACATTTTTTGTACATCTTTAAACTTTGGTTTTATGAAAATCTGTTGAGATAGAGCCAAAATATATAACTTTTCCTGTTTCGAAGTGTAAAACAGGAGAGTAATAATTAATTGTTTCACAACTCTGGCAATAAATCAACAAAGAACCTCTGCATCATAAACTCCCATTATTTTTGTTATTAAACAATTCTCTTCGAGTAATTCCTTGTCAAGCTATGTTTTTCGATCATATTTTTATTTCAGTGAATTATTTTAGGAAAATATGTTTTCAAAAATTATTTTTGAATTATTTTTATCACATGTTTCTATACTTATGATTGTCTGTGTTTTTTCTTTAAGAAAAGTTTGACCCATTTCAATCTGGAAACAAAATGATTTAGAAATAACTTGCACAATGTTCTTTTGTCTTCAGATAAAGTTGTCAACTGGAATTCCAATAACCAAAACATGGAAATAATAGTTGGTATAACTACCCTGAAAATGATAGAGTGCCTTATAGCCGGCTATAGGAATATTAAAAATTGTGATAACCTAACAAAGATTTTTAAATTCAATTTAATTAAACTAATAAGACTGTAACTAAATTGTATTTTTTTGTTAAGTACGCCAATGCAAACATAAAATTGTCAAAATAAAACCATACACCTCGTATTTGGCAGGCAGACGGGCCTGAGTTCTGAGTTCATGAAATCCCGTCTGGCCATGACAATATCATGGCCAACTGGCAGACGAAAATATATTCGACCAGTTGAAAAGTGAAGACGTTCACATGTTGCTTTTATTTTAAAACCACTTTTGCTTTCGATCGTATAAGGCCGCTCAAAAAAATATAAAAAACAAAAAGGACCGACCAATCATTCGGATAAAATCATGCACTGGCTGATTGGTTTGCTTTGTTTTCTTTGATATGATATGGGATTTATTCAGTTTTTATCATTCTTTTTGAAGCTTTATTTTTAATTAATTTGAGATATACGGTCGGTTATTTGTTTTAGAAGCAGTGGATCATCTTTCGATAAGAAAATTTTATAAATAGGATAAAAAAGTCGCGTTGAATTCGGGAAATTCTAATGAAAGCGAAGCTTAAGTTTTTATTTATGCTCTATTCTCTAAAAGACACTATAGGTTTGTGATTATTAAAATATGATACAAACTTCAATTTCATATAGGTACTTCAGTCTGCTCGGTATGCTATAAGTGCGAGAGATGAGATAGGTACATACGTACCTACGTACGCGGACAATTCTAATGCACCCTTAATTAAAATCTGCAAGGCTTACACAAAATCTGCAAATTCTAGTTAATTTTTTTTTTCAGTTGATAATGTTTGTTTTTCTTAGTAACATTTGTCAATTATATTTCACTTTTATTAACTGATAATGGTTTTTTTCTTAATGACAATTGACATTTGGTCCCATCTGACAGTGCTGCGATATACTATGTCCCCATTTATCACCTATCAAAGAATTAGGTTAACATCTTATATCGTCTGCCACTGCTGTCATCTGTAACATATATTCGACCTATAGTCGATTATAGTGCTGTTCCATTTATTACCCTAAACCTCCAACAGATAAACCGCGCGCCTGGCCGCAACTGAGCGCAAAATACTACGCAAATGCCAATACCTCCCCCCTTGGTACCCCTCACATCTCACTTACACTCACCACAATAGCAAGGATACTACACCCTTACCTTTTCGGTTACAGGAACTCCAACGGAGGTATGCCACTAGGACCCTGCAGGGCCCCAACACCCGGGCCCAGGATACTCTTCGGACCCCTTGGAACAGGGGCCACAGAGCCATCCAGAGGAAACTTCCACTTCCTCAGCTGAGGCTACTCCAAGCAGCAGGACAGCAACTTCCAGAGGAGCTCCAGGACCACTTAGAAGAGGCCCCACTAGCTATACGCTAATTTTAACAATATATAACACATAATAAATAAAATACAATCTAGGAACTATTGTACAGAAAGTAGGCCGAGGTTTTCTGTGGTTTCCCTCGACCCAAGTTCGACCTGTCTCAGTCTGGAAACAGACTGTTTGAGGAAGAACTTGCTAAATGGTCTTTCTTAAACAGGATAAAGTTGCCACGGACAACTCCTATAGTAAAAGCAGGAAACATTATAATGTAGCACTACCCTGAAAAGGACACTAAGTCCTATAGCAGGGTATAGGGAAAAATTTCAATACTTTATCTAATCTTAAGAAAATATGTAAACATAACAAATAAACATTTTTAAATTTGAATTTGAATTTTGCTGTCATCTGTCATTGTTATTTTGTTACATATTTCAGCTGATAATGTTTGTTTTTCTTAATAACATTTGTCAATAGTTTTTTTAATGACGTTTGACATTTGGTACCATCTGACAGTTCTGTTAGAGTTTAACGTTCGTTTATTATATTGTCTTCACTGCGATCATGTCTCATTGTTATTTTGTTAGATAATTCCATATTTCTACTGCATTATTATAAACTTCCACAAAAAACTGCGAATAATAAGGTACTTACGCCTAATAAGGCCCTGTTCTTAAGATGGCCCACTTTCAACATTTTGTACGTTTAAAAGTTCAAATGAATTTAAATTTTGCGCCTATATTCGGTTAGTGCCATAGACAAAATTGCAACTTCATAAATAAAGAAGACAGTCGTCATTTTTGCAGTGGTTGCCAGTTTTTTAATGTCGTTGCAAAGGGCTGACGATTTATAACTTTCTAATTTAAACCTTTTTAGTATTTTCTTAAAAAAACAAGAAGTTTTCGTGTTTTTTTTTAATACAGCGTTACTTGGGTTTATGAGCACTTGACTCAACGTAAGAGTTGTTTATATTATTTGTTAATTTTCATTTATAAAAAGTAGTTCTTGTGGCGGGGTAAAGTACCCTATAAAGGCCCATCACATCCTATGAATGCTCGGGCCAGTCGAAGATATGAGACAATTCAGATGTTTTTTGAAAAAAATATTTGGTCTTTAAAAAAACATGTTTTTTCCAAAAGTGATTATTAGAATAACGCCACAACATTGTTATTTGTTGAGTCTATTTGGAGGTTTTTGTTTAGTAGGTAAATTAAATTTTGTTAAGTCTAAGATGGCCCACCGTCCAATTTGTGACCAAAAAAAACTTGTGTATCAGACTGATTACCTAAGAATATCATATAATATTAGGTCCAGTTTTACATAAATACTTATTTTTTGTTTTGATAGGGTTTATTGATTACATAATTAATATCGGGCTATGATAAGTGCCTATGTTCCTAAAAAAGCCCACTTTAGAGGTTTTAAAAAACAATTATTATCTTAACGAATTGTTTCCAAACATGTTGATTTGTATGTTTACTCTATTCACAAATAAATTACCTATGTTGTGATAAAGGCAGTTTTCACAAATTTATATTTCTTTTCCAGCTATTAAAATTTACCAAAAAGTGGGCCTTACAGGGCGCATGTACCTTATTTCACTTTTTTTAGCTGAGAATGATTTTTTCTTAATGACATGACATTTGACATTTTTGTCCCATCTGACAGTGCTCCGATATACTATGTCCCCATTTGTCACCTATCAAAGAATTACGTTAGTATCTTATATCGTCTGTCATTGTTATTTTGGCACATATTTCCATTTTTTACCTGACATCTTCTGTTACTGGTGTAACGATTGTATCGTTATTTTTCGAACAATCCTTCCGGACTATAAATATTTTTAAATTATCTATTGTTTCCGCGTTGATACGAGTGGGGACTGCTAGTTGGAAGGAGAGAAATGTTTCGTAGTGAGTTTTTTGATTTTATTTCGTCCATTTTTATCGTTGAATTTTAAGTAATTCAGAGTTTCCGACTATATTTGCCCTTCTGTTTCTGGATTATTGCCAACTAGAAGAAGGGCCCTATTAAGAACTACAAATTGCTATATAAAAACTACACGTTTCGACATCTTCCGGTGAGGCCGACGCCATTTTGCTGTACTTTTCCACTTCGTTAGAAGATTTCGACAAGAGGTTCCTACTGGGATATTCCATTCCGTTGCAGTTCCGATCCCTCGTTGTTAGAAAAGCCGAAAAGAAATCTCTACAGGGGAATTCCATTTCCGTTGCTGTTCCGAGTCCACTGCGTAGAAGCGTGGAAAATTCAGTCAAGAAGTCCGTCGAAAGGAACCCATCCTTCTTACAGCACGCTCTTCAGGATCAAACTCCGTCAAAAGCCGCAGATCCAAACCAAGTTAAGAGATTTAATTAATTTCATTACATTGCTAACCAATTTTAAAGTAATAAACCATTTTAAACTGATCTATAGAATTTTATTTGTGTGTCTTTACTTGGCGCCCTTTAAAACTTGTTTGGGGGGGAATTAAGCAAAAACACAGAAGGAATGCCACGACCCTCAGGAGCTAGCCTAGGGTACTTTTATAGTTACACTGTAAACTTAGACACAATCTGCCATTTTCACTTCACTCGTTTTTGCTGACATTTTTCTGATGACATTTGACATTTGTTACCATCTCTTAGTGTTGCGAGATGCTATGTCCTCTTTTGTCACCTGCTAAAGAGTTTTACTTTAGCATCTTAAATTTTTTATCTTGTGTGCTGTCTTCTCTAATTGTTATTTTGTCACTTATCCCTTATTTTAACTGACATCTTTCATTGCTTTAATTCTACACTCAATTTTATTCATTTTTAGTTGTTTTTTATTTCAATGATGTTTAACATTTGGTGTTCCCATTTGTCACCTGCCAAAGATTTTTACTTTAGTATTCTGTATCGAATATCATCGATGTCATTTTTCATTGTTATTCTGTCAATTTTTTTATCTTTACATTGACATCTTTCATTGTTTTTAACTTGCACACAATCATTGCTGTAAAAGAATTAGTTGGAGAAGCTAAGGGATTAAAATAAATTCTTATCACAAAATAAAGTTTTGGATAAAATGTTTTATCATTTTTTTGTAGCTTTATTTTTAATTAATATGGGATATGCAGTTTCGATCTTATTCTAATAATAGTTATTTATGATATGAGTGTTAAAAGTGAGGTTTTATTTTGTGAGTGAAAACGTTTGTGAAATGAGCGGAGCGAATTGAACAATTTCACGAACAAAATAAAATCACTTTTAACACAAATACCATACAATGTTTTTTGTACAACTTCCCTATTTTGATAATGAAACGAGCGAATTTGCAATGACAATAAACCAAACCGTGTTAAAAGTAAACTAAACCGTGTTAAAAGTAAACTTGTTTACATGGCAACGTGTTAAAAGTATTTTTAACACGCTGCTATGTAAACAATCGTTTTTAACATTGTTTGCTATCATTAAAAGTGTCACTTTTAATGACAGTTGTACAAAAAAATATTTATTCATGCTCTATTATCATTATTATCATATTCTATAAAAGGCACTATAGCTTTATGATTACTAACTTGATACCAACGTCAATTTTATATACTTTAGTCTGCTGGGTATGATATATGAGGGGATAGGTAACAATGTGATCTCCCGTACGTACGAACGCACGCGGACACTTTTTCTCGATTCACTGCCCTTGCCAAGTCGCTTCTCTGGACCACGTAAAAAGCTGGACTTAAAAAAATAAACGATTCTTAAAACTTTGAGATTCGAATAATATTTCCTTAATAATAAAAATGTTCATTACAGTTAGTAATTCATTAATTAATAATATAAATAAGGGTCGGTAAAACTTATACGGTTTTCCAACATATTGTCATCCCAATATTTTCATTTACTCAAAGAGCTACGTAAAATATTGTATAAAGAAAACTGTTGGCAGGTGAAGCGTAATCGGGTTGGATCTAATAAGCTTTAGGCGCTTTCCGCAGAACAACAACAAAACAGAACAAAAAAAGATTGAAAAATACAACGAATGCGTTTGTCATTAACGAAATCGACACTAAACCCTTCCCAGTTGTCCTTTCGGTCGCCGGTTGCTTCAATTTCAACTTCGTGGAGTTGCTTGTTGTTGGCATCGTTGCACTTATTGATTTTTTACTGGTTATTTTAGGAGTTTTCCCGGCTTAAAACTAAAATACCCTCACTCCTTCCGATCCAACGCTAAAGTCGATACCTGAGCTGCACCTTTTTTATTATTGACACATTTTAACTACGTTTACAGTGGCGCAGTTTTTATATAGTTTGTAATTATTTTCATCCATTGATAGAAGAATTTAATCAACTAACGAAAAAATCATGAGATCTTGTAGTTAGGTACCCAAAACCGGTTAAGATAATTCAATTTTAATATCATTTACGTTTGAATGATCTTATGGTCCTTTTGTCATCTTTATTTTATCTGTGATATTTTTTTGTTTCCTTTTTATATCTTTACAACAATCTGACCTTAATATCGTGTTATAATATGTTGTTGTTGGATATTGCAATTTTAGATTCTAAAGATAACCCTGAACAAACCGTCAGAATATCTACTTTTTTATTTACAAGTAAAATATATTTTTTTGAATATGTAGAGTAAAGAAAGTCCTTAAACAGTAAAAAAATACATAAAAATTGATGCCACAGTAAACATTTGTTAATGTCTGTATCCATGGGCGTAGGACGGTGGTTTGTCAAAATATTTCATTATTTTTCAAATTTCGTTGATCTTTAATCAAATGGATGCTACAAGGGTTCTCTGCTTTTGGAAATAGCCGCTTAAAAGGCGCCATCAATAAAACCTTCAGACACAAATCCAACCGGAATATAGAGGCATCTTTGAGCATTCCAGAAAACTCGATCCAAAAAATCCTACATGAAGAAGTGGGTGTTACGAAGTTGGTTTCCCGTTGGATCCCTTATTTACTTACAGAAGAGCAAAAAGCCGTTTGCGTCAACTCGGCTCAACAAAGAAAGCTTGAAAAACGTTTATAGCATTGTTAGTGGAGTTCAATCTTAAATTTACTTCTACGCAACGGAAAATAAACGTCAATCCGTGGTGTGGGTGTTTCACGATCAAGAAAAAACCAACAAAATTGATCCGTTATTGAATTATCTCAAAGAAAAGGGTCGTGTCAAAATCAACATAATGCAAGTGCTCACACTACCCAAAAGACAATCGAGTTTTTGGAGCTTCAAAACATCGAATTGCTAGACCATCCATCGGGTAGTCTAGAACCAAGTCCCAACGTCTTCTTCACGTTCCCAAGATTAAGAATTCAATGGTTGGGCAGCGTTTCCAATCGCCAGAGAAAGCCATCGATTATGCAGCTGTCAAATGAAGAGTAGAAATAGCTGTTTTACCAGTTTTCAATATTTTTAGGCTTCTTTCAATTTTTATTCAGTACTTTTTTTTAATCATTTTTTAAAAAACGCCGACCCCAACTAAGCTTGGTCACCATTTTCCATTTTTTTTATTAGTTTATTAATGTCATTTTTAAAGGTTTTGGTCAGTTTTCTCAATTTTTGTCAAATTAAAAACAAAATATAGGGGAAAGTGGCGTAAAATCGGGACGCTAAGGAAAATACTATTGGTACTATTTTCTTGAAGTTCTAATTTATATGGTGTTGAAGTAATCACAGCACTTTTACCTCGACTTTATGGTATGTATGTATGTATGTATGGTGTTAGGGGTGACAGATACACCTGCGACCTTTAAGATCTATTGTGTCCCCCTTTTCTTGCTATATGTTTCTGATGATTCCTCAGACTTATAGCAGCTCTTCTAGTCCTATCTTCCTTAGAAAGTTTAGGATATCATTGGATTTTAAATTAGGTAGTTTTTCCCTTTCTATTTCGTATGACCCTAGGTGACTTTATGGTAAGATCTCGGTCAATTTTAAATAGGACCAGCTGCCAAGTACCAAGCTTTCGAATGCAAAAAGAATTATCAAAATAGGTTCACCTAGAACGTTATAAGGTAACACATAAAAAAATACAGACGAATTGAGAACCTCCTCTTATTCGGAAGTCGGTTGAAAATAACATTTAAATAACTAATATTATCTGCTAGTTGTACAAAACCGGGAACCACCCGGTATTACCACTTATGGTTTTACTCCAAGCACACAATAAGAAACAAAGTAATTAAATACTCTAAAATAAGCCGCAATATTGAACCAATGTCCTTTTAATCTCTAATACATACTTAATCTTTGCAATAAATACAAAATTGACTTACCTTCACAATTGGAATTATAATTATGCCTCTGAAATTCGTTGAATATTACATCAATCCTCCGTAAAAACTTTTTCCTGTAATATTTTCTAAGATCACACACTCTCGTGACCAAAGGGGGAGGGGAAATTGGAATCGCATATATACATAGAAAGCATTAATGCTTTATCCTGATTTTGGCTAATCACGTTATCCTTTGGATCCAAGTAGCTCTCAAATTCCTTCCAGCGTATTAAAGTATTAACTCCTATACCCTTGTATATTGATAGAATCAATAACCTGATGTGGTCAATGAAAGTAAAAATTGTTTGTTTACCAAATGTTGTTGTGTATTTTTAATATTCATTTTACTTTGAGATTTCGTTTTGTGTGTTTTGTCAATTTGATCTCGTTTGGTTACGTCTAGTGAGTATTAATGTTGATGGACGAAACATTTTATAGTTGCTCAAAACATATTTACAAGATTTTACGATTCATGGGCTGTCAAATCTTCTAATGTTTATTCTAAGGCTTTTAGGCTTTTACAATAAGAATGTAATAAATTTAATTTTGGGGAGGGATTAGGGATTAACTTAGGTAGGCGGGAAGTAACTCAAATGATTTTTTGACGACAGGAAAAAATTTGAATACACTGCTGGTTTTACTCTAAAATCCGAATTTGGACTAATCTCTCATATATTTAATGCTCGTTCTAATTTAAATTAAATGTTTTTAACCACGTTTATTTCTTACTTCTTTTTGATTGTTAGATTTTTATTTCTTACTTACTATTTTTTACTTATAATACTTAAAAAAACTTTTTTTGCTACGCTCATGATACTAAATTCGTTCTGCATTTTAAAATAAGTGAAATAAGTAACTTTTCACATTCGAAAATGTGTATTTCATCCTCTAACGTAGCAACATTTAATTAACATAGAGGCATGTTATTGACAAAGACATCACAGCAGAGGAAAATGTAAATAAATGCACTAAAAATTGAATACTTACTTCCCGTTAAATATTTTTCATGCAGTTGATCTACAAGTTAAAAACAAGAAATCAATATCGTTTCTATTAATAATTAATAGACAGATATTTTCAGTCTAAAACTAAAATCGTATAATAGTAGTCGAGCAGGCTGGACACTACAAAAAGTCTCAAATTATAAGATCAATAAACCTAACATTAAATTTTAAATTGATCTTTATACTATTATTATATTTGATTTATTACTAATTATTTTATTTATTTTTTATATAGGTTATGCATGTCTAATAGTTGGTAATTTGTATAAAAAACATTTCCATTATTAATATTTGTTAAAAATGTATATGTATCTATGCAAGTTAAATAACAAATGTGTATTATATTTTAATTAACATACCAGACACGTCAACATTCAAATCTAATTTATAAAAGAAATCTTGATACCCGCTACTTATTAGATGTTACGGGTACAAAGAAGTTTTGAGGGGGGTTACAAGTGCCTTACAATTTTTTTAGACCTAGCTAAAGCTTTTGACACTGTGTCACACAGGAAACTTCTTGATAAACTTGATGCACGTGGGATTCGAGGTAATGCACTCGCACTGTTGAGATCCTATTTGTCAAATAGAATTCAGAGAGTAAGGCTTGGAGATCTTATATATCAATGGCATTTTTTCTCTTAGATTGAGTGGTGGGCTGATAAGTTATGCTGATGATACAGCTTTGGTTATAACTGGAAAAACCTGGGAAGATGTTTATTCTGCTGCAGGTCCGTACTTTTCGGTCATCATGTCTTGGCTTGAATATAATGCGCTTTCCTTAAATCTTACAAAGACAAAATATATCCCTTTCTCAATGAATGTTTATGGATTGCCAATCTTTGATGATATTGTTATTCACAAAGAATCTTGCCTTAGGAATAATACCTGTGTATGTCCGAAAATAGTTCAGGCTAATAAGATAAAATACCTACTTGGGTATAATAATTGACTCGAGTCTTAAATGGAATCAACATTGTTTGTTACTGTCATCCCGGATAAGAAAATTAACGTCTAAATTTTATTTGCTGCGAAGTATTTTTGATGAACTTACTTTAAATTTAGTTTACTGCGCTTTGGTAAAATCTGTTATTAATTATGGAATTTTATTCTGGGGTGGGACGTATAATTCGAACAAATACCAGCTTACTATAAGCCACAAGTGTCTTGTTAAGGTGATGCATAATCTGCCATACAGGTATCCCAGCGATAAACATTTTACTAAAACTAAATTACTTAATATGGAACAACTCTTTATTCTATCTTCTTTGATGTGGGTTCATCTGAATAGGAGCAACCTTGATGTCGTTGAGCATTCATATGGGACTAGACAAAGGGCTAATATGCACTTGGTTATGCCTGCTTACAGAACCAAACTCTCCATGGGGACTTACAGATACCTTGGGCCTAAGTGGTATAACCTCCTACCGATTTCAATCAGGGAAATTAAAAATAAAAAACGGTTTGCTGTGGAAACTAAAAAATATATAAGTGAGAAACCAAATTCTTTCACTAATATATTACTGCCGTGAGTGTGGAACTGAATGTCATTTAATAATTTGCTAATTTATAACAATAATACCAGTAGGTACTGTTTTGCTTTATTTTGTTTTGATATTTTTACCTTTTAATATAATTTATTATATTTTCTTTTGATTACTTTTTGATTAATATTGTAGTATACTTTACTATATACAATTCTGGTACATAGGCAGGCATGCACAAGTCTTTCGACTTCTTTGCCTCTTTAATAGTTACATTTTCTGGAGGAGGGCGCTTTTTGTAGTGTACTTCTACGTAGCATAATATGTGATCTATTTGCGGCAATAATATGTAATTTTTGTTGTTTTACGTTAGATGTACATATACTAAATCTATTAAATATTTGTAAAATTTTGTACACTTTTATGCAGAATGAACTTTACTTTACTTTACATATTTTATTAACTTCTCGTATTAAAAATTAAAGATTTTTAAAAAATCGGACAGTTATTGGTTTCACCCCGATTTTCGAAAATCGAGTTTTTACCAGATGGGAAGTCAAACTAACTATTTCCGCGATGATGTCAGTATTTCTGTCTGTATGTATGTACCTATATGTGTGTGTGTGCGAGTGTGCGTGTGTGCGCGCAAAAAAATTGTGTTTATTAAACTTTCATTACAAAAACTCTAAAAACTTCGGAAAATCGCATTTTATAGCTCAAGAAGATTGAAATAGCATAAAAAATACCTTTTTGACTTCGAGAAGCTAAAAAAAGCAAAAACAATACAGCTTTAAGCTCGAAGAGGTCATAAATATCACATGCAAACGCTTGGTGAAATAGCGGAAAGTTGCAACTATGGCCTGCAGGATTAATCACTTTTCGAATTTTTAATGTTGCTAATACTATTTAATTCGCAACAATATACATACGTCACTAATGTCAGAACTGTTATCTTTTTAAAATATATGAGTGAAAATCTAGTAGGAACATTTTACTTTTGAATATTAAATTGTTATTGGTTAATCTTGGAGACTAAGATTTACGATTGGTTGAAAAAGAAGTAGTGATATGAATAATTGGAGCTCTCTTGGAGGAGAAAGATGGTACTAAATTGCGTTCTGCTCCATATTTTGCCCTATGTAGAAAAAAATACCAGGTCTACCTACATACCTGCTTAGTATTTAAAAATTAACTGATGTTACCTAGTTTATTTACAGATACAACGACTAATCCGTTTGCAGGAGTGTAATGTTGGTGGGTTTGGGTGACAGGTTTAAGGACGCTGTTATTTAACTTGGTGTCCTTTTCAGGGATGGATGGTGGAGTTTAAGATAGAGTTTATTTACAAAAAAAATTAACATCAAAATATTTCATGGCGTTTGTGAAAGGTTTTTATTTACATAATCATCTAAAATTTAACCATTATTTACAAATTATAAAAATCTACAAAAATAATTACGAAGGTTGCGTCAATTCGAGATGAACGCGATGCTGTCGGCGAACGGTGAAAGGTCGTGAATCTTGGGGGTGGTGTTCAATCGGGTCCACGTCTTTGTCGAGTTCACTCGCTGTTGCTGGTATGAGTTCAAGTGCATAGCTTTGGCGATGGTCCTGGTTGATGATGTCAAAGTTCACCTAGGAAGTCTGGTGTTAATGTAAGAGACCCTATACTCTTAGCAGATTTACTGGGTGTCTATAGAAGTGATGTCACGTGTCCCTTCTTAAGAATTGGCTGAAAATCCGTAGACGGATTGCTCAATATCTTCCGAGGATAAGAGGACTGCTAGTGTCAACGGCGGTAAACAGATGAGTGAGGAATTTTATGCTTGGTGTGGTAACCACGGTTACTTGACCGCGGTCGATCAAGGCGTGTAAGCGATGCCCTTAATTTAAACAGTATGTTGATTTGAAACCATGTTGCCTCACTAGTAATCATAATTTAAAATTTTATAGAAAAAAAGTATGGAAAAAGAAAAAACAAAAAACTATTGAACTCTTTTCATGTATATTTCTAATTACTAACCAATTTGTGTCATTTACAAAAAATGTTTAATATGAACTCACACTACACAAAGTAGGATTAATGTCGAATCTATCTGAAATTAAAAGCTGTAACTGGTAAACGTGCATAAATGTAGGTATTCAAAACACATGACTCACAATGTACATGTAGTCACAACAAAACGTGTTATGTAAAATTGGTAAATGTTTAAAAAAGTTAAACATTAATATATAGGTACCCATATTTTACTGAAATTCTGCTGGTAAATACATATTTCCGAAGTTTTCACTTCTATTGGCGCGTCTACCACAGTAGGTATATTTTATATAGGGGAAAAAGGAATGAGCCAGATATTTTTTAAACATTCCCAGGTACCTAATACTGATTTTTATGTGATTATACTGAATATATATATATATATATATATATATATATATATATATATATATATATATATATATATATATATATATATATATATATATTTTATAACTTTTTACGCACAATTATGCAAAAATTATATATGTTTTATATTATACGATAATAAATACGAATTTAATATCATATAATATATCTACTATAGGTATAGCAAAGAGTTACAGAGTAAAGCCATAAAAAGTGTATACCTACGCATTTTTTAACTTTTATTTATAGGTAAACAAATGCATTTTTACAAAAGATTTATAGTTTTTTAATTAAAGTTATCTTTGAACATTCAGAATTTAGCCGATACTTGGTGTAGATCCATAATATATAATATGAATGAAAATGAAAATTTCACTAATTTCGCAGAGCTTTTTCTTCTTTCTGAAGAAGGCTGATTTTAGATGAGTGCTGGTTGTATTCGTTGAAGCGGTTCAGAATAAAAGTAAGCAGTGATGGTTTGACCCCTTTCCAAAAACTTATAATGAAACATTCCAGACTTGTCTACCAAATACAAAACAAAACCTTGTTTGGGTGCAAGCAAGCCTTGGGTGTGTGTGTTACCGATTCAGTAGGCGACAACATGATACGAACTGTTAGAAATTAAACACAAGATCTATTTTCCTTCGCAGGTTAATAACCGATTACGAAATGGTTCATTATCGTTGCGTGATATGTTTGATGAACAAATATGGTGGGACTACCTAATTTGTTATCATTTTTCCATTCATGTGGGACCCATGCGCTTAACTACCATGTTTTTCCTAGCTGATGAAGATGCAAATGAATAGTTTCAGGACTGACCCTAAAGTTCTTGGCACGTTGTTTTGGAATTTGTGCCCACAACCTGTCGAACCTCCTCGTTATTCACGATTTTTGGTCTCCCTGAGCGAGGTTTATCGGTCAAACTGAGATCTCCCAAAGAAATTTTTTTAAACGACTTCTGTGCTGTTCGATCACAAAAGGACATCATCTCCGAATATGGTACATAATTTTCGTGCTACCGCTGCATCTTTTAAGTTTGTAGTACCTATTATAATATATATTTTTGACCAATTGTTTTCTTGATACTAGATTTATAAATCGACAAATAATACAAAAACAACACAAAATTTATATTTCTAATTAAATAATACAGTTTACTTTCAAGAGGATCTGATTGTTGCTACTAAATATGAAATTGTTAATGCTTGACTTAGGTATTTATTACCTCTAACTAGGGATGAAATATCTTCTGAAGCAAATCAATATATATGTAGTAGGTATTCTTTTCCTTTTTACAACCAGTTAGCCAATTCATAAACCAAAATTATGACTATTTTACATTGCTCCCAACTGGATTTTTGGATCATTTTTTTTTATTTATGTCTGAAAGAAGTAGACGAAACGGTGATCGTCTAAAATTAACTTCAATTTAAATTCCCAATTCCATCAAGTTCACGACTTATTGATCATATGTAAAAAGGGGTTATATACATTCAGAAAATGTAACAGACATAAAACATAAAACTGTGGGTAAAGAAACTGATTGTAAAGTATTAGTTTGATTAATTAATTAATTATATGAAAGTGATCTGAGAACACATTTGGAAAATTATACCTAGTCCAAAGTAAACTGTGCTTTTCAAACCAGGAATTCTACTTCCATAAGGTACCTAAACTTGTAATTAATTTTTAGGGTTCCGTAGCCAAACGAAACCTATATAAATTTGTTATGTCTGTCCGTCCGTATGTCACAGCCAATTTTTCTAAAACTTTAAGAACTATACTCTTACAACTTGGTAAGCAGATGTATTCTGTGAACCACCTTAAGATTTTACACAAAAATAGAAAACGAAAATAAACTTTAGGGGTTCTCCATATTAAAACTGTTTTTCATCAACCCCATACGTATTAGTTATCTATGGATAGGTCTTCAAAAATTATATTTAGAGTTCTAATCTTATTTTTTCTAAACTGAATAGATGCGCGAGATACTTGCAAAGTGGCAGGTAAAATCTGTGTCCTCCCTCTGTTACTTCTGTAATAAGAGAATTATAAAAATAAAAAAAATATGATGTATATTACCATGTAAACTTCCACCGAAAATTGGTTTGATCAAGATCTAGTAAGTAGTTTTTTTCAAAGTTACAACGAGCTACAAGCACTTTTATATTGTTACTTGCTGCTATATGGAACCCTTCATGCTCATGGGCGAGTTCGACTCGCATTTGGCCGCTTTTATTTTGTTCCTGGAAACAACCAGTTAAATAGTGATTAAAATATGTCAACAAAAGCCTGTCTGTTACTGCAAAAAGTCAAATTGGCCATCAACTTCATGAAAAATGAAGCATTTTATTTGGATAATTCAATAATGTTTTGTTAAAAATAAAAAATGATATCAAAGTACAGAGATTTAAATGTGAGTATATAGAGATAGAAATACCTATAAAGTAACGGTAACCAAATTAATGTTCACTGTAAAGAGGGTTTAAAACTAGATATACCTAATAACTATAAAACAAACACTGGTAAAGTACCTACGTTTCAAGATATTTCGTCTTGACTTCTGTTTCCAATATGATTTAACAATAATCTATACTTATAATAAATCTGTAAAGAGGTCAATTCTGTACATTAAATTTATTTCCAAAATAAGTATCAGGGGGTGATTCGGGATTGATACTGATGCCAAAAATGCAATTAGTAAAATTTTTGTCTATCTGTCTGTCTGTATAACCGTTATAGAAACAAAAACTACAATTATTTTTCATACTCCATAAGTTCTTGTATTTTCTAAACCCATTAATGCAAAATCTACCTACGTCCTAATCCTAAGTGCCTAGGTACTTGGAAAAAAATAAGGGCTCCTTACTAAGAGTTTATTATTTTGTTATTGTTAAATCATATTGAAACTGGAGGCCAGACGAAATATATTGAAACGTTTTTTAGTTAACACTATAATTTTTTAAGAGACAATTTTATAATTTAACTTAACCAGAAAAACCTATAATGAGCATGCGAAGTAAAAATGTATTCTTTCTATAAACAGATATGCAACAGACAGAATATCTGCTATAACTTCTTGTGTTAAATCTGACAACATTGCTAATGTTGGTTGGCTCCATTGAATTGGGCGAGGCCAGCCAAATATAAGTTTAAATACATGACCTTGAACTTGAATTAACCAACTAACTTAACACTAAGAATGGATATCTATAGGCTGAGCAAGCGCACCAATAAGAACAAAATGCTTAAATATATTTAAGCATTAGGTACCTGGAAACAAGTCATGGCAACCAACTTTTTTAAAATTCTAATGGCGACATAACAAATTTAAATTTCACATTTCAAATGATACGTTAATTAGAACCGGTTTTTTAATTAATAGTTTTAAATCATGTTGACTTAAATTAAAAACTAGTAGGTAGGTAAGTAACAATAATAATAAGGAAACACGTGATTCTACTGCGTACTTACTACAATTTTTATACTTACACTTAAACAAAAATAGAAACTATTTAAAAAGAATTCCTTATATTTATATAATTTAATTGTTTATTATTTAGCAGCAAGTAAGAAAAGCTCAAAATAGAAGAAATTTATTATCTACAACTGTGCTTAGTAAAAAAATAACGAAGTTTACTGGAATCAAAGTACCTAGTGCTTAACTTAAATTTAAGTAACTTCACCATTATCTCGATCTTTTGTACCAACAACTCGTAAAAAACAGGAGTAAATATCAGGTAACCAAGTTTCTGTATATTGTTTATCGATATTTTCAGTTAAAAATGCAAAAAACACCACACAAACAAGCCGGTTTCTGTCGATATTTCACATTTTTAGTCAATACTAGCGGACCCGGCGATCTTCGCATCGCCTAACACTAATGTTTTTCCAATTTTTTTTTTATTTTTACGATTAATTTTTTGTATTTTTTATCATATTTTCTCGTTAGTTACCAGTTTTTACTATTATTTATAGTACTTTGTAATTTCTTGGTTAGGTATATTATATATTAACTGCGCAACCTAACGGTGGCGTCATAGTTCTTAGGTAAGTAAGTTTTGCTCTTTTAAATATATGAGATATCAACTGCGCCACCTTACGGTGGCGTCATAGTACTTAGTTATGTAAGAATTACAACTGCGCCACCTTAGGGTAGCGTCATAATGATTAATTTCGTAATAAACGCGTCCGATCGCTGCAAAATTTAAAGTGCTATAGGGAAAATCGCGGCCTCCGATGCGCTATTTATAATATTTATAGGCACGCTTCCGCTGCCCCGGCCGGCCAGTACCACCGCAAGCGCTTCGTCCCGCAATTTTAAATCTGTAATATCTTCGAAAATATTCATTTAAATCTTATGCTGTACAGGACCATATAGATCTATGTTAAATTAACAATGTATTTAAGCTATTTAGTTGGATAAGGATTAATGTTGTATTGGTTAAAATCGCATCGAAAATTAGCCAATATTTGTCGTAAAAAGTAAATGACAAAAAACTGTTTTTGTGGGATATCCATAAGAGATAGACATATACCATCCCGGAGTTTTTTGTAGACCTTTTCCATGTGTACAAATAATTAGTAGGTACCTTATTTTGATAAATCTCGTAGGGTTCAGCCTGCGTTTGCAATGTAAGCGGAAAAAAATTGATAATTAACGACATCACATTAGAAACCTCAAAAATAACAGTATTTCTCCACCATCTAATGGATGTTATTATACACATCAACCTTCCTCTTGAATCACTCTATCTATTAAAAAAACCGCATCAAAATCCGTTACGTAGTTTTAAAGATTTAAGCCTACAAAGGGACATAGGGACAGAGAAAGCGACTTTGTTTTAAACTATGTGGTGATTTTTAGGGTTTAACAATCATTTTGCACTGTTTTACACTTTTTTTACACTTTTTACGCGTTTTTTCATCGATTTTAAGCCAAATTCGATAAGATTTTGTGTTTACTAAACGTAAATGTCAACTTCTGTTAACTGACTGGTTTTAGATGGCGTTTTACTTGTTAGCCGAATTGACAGATAATCGATTTTTTTAATATAATTCGTAAAATTAACGACATCACATTAGAACCCTCAAAAATAACAGTATTTCTCCACTATCCAATGGATGTTATTATACATATAAACCTTTCTCTTGAATCACTCTATCTATTAAAAGAAACCGCATCAAAATCCGTTTCGTAGTTTTAAAGTTTTAATCATACAAAGGGAAATAGGGACAGAAAAAGCGACTTTGTTTTATACTATGTATTGATATTGATATTGATATGGCATTTTTAGTCGATATATCGCATTTTTACTCACTTTCTGCACGTGTGAATTGTTTCACGTAGGTACCTACTTAATTACTATAAACTACTTTGTCAAAATTATCAGGTAATTAACATATACAAAATAAGAATTTTAAAGTGTACCTAAGTTTTATATTAACACCACATCAAAATTAAAATTAAGTATTAACTAGGTAGGTATGGATAGAATTGTTATTGAATGAGATAGTTAAGTAGTTATAGGTATATCTTTATCAAAAATATGCTGACCCACATAAATTATTAAAAAATGAAATAAACTTAATAGGTAGCTATATTATAGTCAGTTATTATAGGTAATAAAAAGAGATAGATATTTAACTCTACATTAATTTTATAAAAACACCTCTCGAGTTAGAATAAATTGTTTGTAACAATGACTAATCAATTTTTTTATATAATATTATTATATCGTTTGTTGTTTGTAACCTTTAAAATGTTAATTAAAATTATTTATATAAAAAATTGATTTAATGAAGATTTAGTTGTATAAATTTAATCAAATTGTTTATAAAAGTATTAATATTTATCGTACTCAAGAATTTAATCATTTGGATATTAATTATAAAAAAACTATATAAAATCAAATCAAGGGTAAAGAAGCTGCAATGGTTAGATAGTTACTCGGAGTTATACCGGTACTGCTCCGAGTTACACAACGTATAAATCTAATTTGAGACACATATGTCAATTCAGTGACATAAAGAACATGAGTGTAATCATCAGCCTTGTTGAATCCACTGTCAGTAATTGTCAAGTTGTCAAGATCTTCTTATTTTTGTCATAAAGTAAATTGTAGTAAGACATAAATTAACATAAATAAAAATGGAAAAAGTCTTGTTTGGGGTGCAAGGAATGTTCCAGAAATGCAAGATATATCAGCTGTAATGTCTTTGCATGCTTGGTAGACTACAAAAAGGCATTTGGCAGAGTAAGACATGAGATAATAATCAATAGTAGGAACTTGAAAGAACAGGTATTAATAGAACCAGACAGCAGTCCTCAGAATAGAGACGATCCAGATCAGGTTAAAATACTACCTGGAGTGACACAAGGGTGCATTATTTCACCGTTTATTTTCAATCTGTCTTCGGAAGAGACTTTAAGATAGACTCTTAAAGACATTAATGAAAACAGTTTAAGAACAGGGTTATAAACACAATAACCTGCAGTATACAGACGATACGATAATGTTTTCCAACACCGTAGAAGGCGTGCAAAACTGGATAAACAAAATTACTGAAACAAGTAAACATCTGGATTGGTCACTAACACCAACAAAGCCTAGCTAATGATAATCAGTATAAGGAAAATATCACAAGGCCAAATTTGTATGTGAACCAAATCAGAATTAAATGTGTCTTACAATACAACTATACTTAGGAACTATAATTAATGAGAATAATAAGTCGTGGGATATCACTCAAGAGATTCATCACTCTAAAAATCATAGTAAGACTGCTGAAATGCTATGTGTTTTCTGTACATCTGTTTGGTGTAGAAACATGGACTCTAAAAGTTTCGACCAATGTAGTGTGATTCTTTTGTGAGGAGCAGTTGTCAAGCAAAAATAGCCGGTTTCACATCTCCCAATACCAGATACAGCGTCCTTGCAAGGCCTTTACGTCGTCATAGGACTTGAAATACGGTTTACTCTCCTCATCATCTTTCTTCATCTGCTAAGTTGAGCTGACTCATGTGTTTTCTGAGCCGACAAATATTTTCACATCGTTTCGCCTTTGTTATATAGCAGATCTACAGTAAATTTCGCCCACTGTACTTTTATGAAGACTTTGGCTTGTCGCTTGCTCGGTGATTTTTGTCACCACTCCTGGGCCTTCCCTAGCCTCCATTTTTCATTGGCTGCCCTTTTGAAAGTGTCAGCAATCCCGCCAAATGGTTCCGGACTATTCATTGGGATATTGACTCCCGCACGGGCCAATTCATCAACCTTCTCATTGCCCCGAAACTCTGAGTATCCTGGTATCCATGCCAGTGTCAGAGAATTCCGACATTTTGCAACATTTGTTCATTAATAACTCGCTTTATTAAGTAAGACACTACTTATTACAGTTTTCTGTAATAATACTTTAACGGTTTTACCCGTTAGACCCTGACTTACGATCTCCGTCGCATAGTGTTGTATGGCCATTACTTCAGCCTGAAACACTGAAGCACATAGACATAGTTGGACTTTTATCCTGTGTCTTTTACTATATATACCCGACCCTGTGCCTTTCTTAGTCTTTGAGCCATCGGTATACCATGGTCCCTTTCCAGTAATTTTTCTCGCAAAGTTATACCTGGGGACTATCCTGTCCTGAGACATACTCATTATTTGATCCGCCTTAAGCCTATAATCCTATAATGGAAGCCTGGCTTTGTAGCCGTCTGTGAGCAGTTGCCATATCCTCGCCCTGTATGTAGATATGCAATGGTGGTAAGTTGAGCAGAACCTGTAGTGCGTCCGTTGGGGCCTAGCAGATTCAACCGAAGAATAAAAACTCAAAAATAAAAACGTTATTTGGTATTTTCACGCTTGTGTATATAAAACAATGTTTAAAAGGCGACAAGTAGTATCATGCGAATACTGTGTTCGTTTGACAAAGGATAACTCAGATCATTTTGAGTGCCCTGATATATGTTAAACAAAGAAATATGTTGTAATTTTAAAGAGTGGGCATAACAAATGCAAATATAATTACTTTTGACCTTCATTGCCAAATATTACAAGCCCATTGTGAATATTTATGAGTGTAAAATATTAGTCATTATTATCCTACCAGGGGTAGGCCTACTGACAAGGTTTATTAAAATTTACAATTTTCTGTTTGTTTACAGCAAAAGATTCTATTTAAGTAATATAAATATTTCCCGAAAAATCGTTTAAGTTTAAAGCATGCTTGTTTGCCGTTTAATTTGTAAACTTTTAGTTACCAATAGGTAACTCCAAACCAAAAGCATTGACTTTTCGAAAAAACTCTAAAGAACATTTTTGTCTTAAAATTTACTAATCTAGCGATTACCATGTTTTTTTTATGATAAATATTTTCCACTCCCGAGCACATATTGGCATAGGGTAGATTTTGATTTTTGAGCTATTTTCTAACAACTGTCAAAATTTTAAACAAATCCATGCATATAAAAAGAATTGCTCACAGAAAACCGTCATATCTGGACTAATAGCTGCTTTATTTAAAATATAGTTTTATTAAGGGGTAGATAAAAAGCGAGAAACCATCCAGAGAAATAGCACATATTGGCATAGGGTATATTTTGATTTTTGAGCTATTTTTTAACTACTGTCAAAATTTTAAACAAATCTATGCATATAAAAAGAATTGCTTGCAGAAAACAGTCATATCTGGACTAATAGCAACTTTAGTTAAAATAGAGTTTCATTAAGGGGTAGATGAAAAGCGAGAAACCATCCATTGTCGATTGTCGGTCACAAAATCCTTAATCGTTGGCAGCACAAGGCACAAGCACAGACATAGGAAACAAGGAACATGTGGCCGCTGCTGCTCGGACGGCCGGTGTATAATATCCGAATACACAGAAGAGTGTCAAGGTCGAACTGAAAATGCATCAAGACTGCAATTGCACCAATGCAACAGTACGTTGTGCCGGCATAAGGAACGCTACGACCGAAAATTATTACCGCGAACACGACGACGGACCAGGTTGCGATTTTTTTTTGTTTGTGAGTGAGTCGTTATATTGTGGATCGACTTTCGATTTCATTGTGTTACTTATACAGGATATTTTCGGCGATTGAGGTAGGTCAAGGTTTATATTTACCCTTTATCTTTTCTTTGGTTCTTTGTTTCGTCAAGGATGAAGGCATTTTTGTGGTGTCAGACATAAAAAATATTTAACATATACCGACAAAGAAAATAGTTTGTAAAGAGTTACAAATGTTTTAGTTAGGAATAACAGAGACAAATTAAAAATAATATTTTGATTTTTTTCATTTTAAACGGCAGATTAAATTTCTGCTGAATTTATTTCTTTATTTCTTCTAGGAAATTATACCCGTTTATATGTAGTAAGAATATACACAAGAAAATATACGAAAAGTAGATAAATTAAACTAAAATAAATAAATTAAAATATTTTTTAACACAATAAAAAATTTTATACTTTGATTTTAAAACTGTATTTTTTTTTTAATTTGTGATTGGTTATAAACCAATTTACTTTTAAATTTACTTTAAAATTAATATAAACCTTAATTACTAAAAAAAAAACGGCCAAGTGCGAGTCGGACTCGCCCATGAAGGATTCCGTAGCATTAAGTAACAATATAAAAGTTCTTGTAGTTCGTTGTAACTTTGATCGATGTTTACAAAAAAACTACTTACTAGATCTCAGTCAAACCAATTTGCGACTATTCTGTTCGAGTAAAAATGGTGTTGTATTATAATCTTCTTTCGGTTTCAAATATGTACATTAAAGGTATTTAGAGCGTAAAATCTATGTTTCACATTTTAGTTAATAATAATATCTATACACAACTTAAATCATATTTAATTTAATAACAATTCAGTATAAATTTCGAAATCTATGTATATGCTAAACACACTTGAAACATGCATTGTCATCCAGTTCTTAGCTATCCTGAAAACGGGCGTATGTCAACTGGGCCACTCTTACCTGAAAATTATCAATTTTGCATGTTTGGGGATTATCTAACCCTCATTACCTTGTTCAACTGGGCCACGGTACCGGTACCTGTAAATAATCCCTTTCTACCTGCAATATTTTAATAAGTAGTTAATAAGAAAAATGTTTACAAGTAAATAAATAAATCAATCAAAGGATTCTTGAACTGTAATGACGAATTTGTTTTGAAAGTCTGATAATCTTTGTTAACACCACTGTAAACAAAGGTTATAAAGGGCTGCAAGATTGTGCGAACGTCATTTACCTATTGATAATTGGTTGGTGAAACAGTGAAACTATGGAAGTGAAAACTATGTTTAGTCAGAGGGGTGCAGAACTTTTACTTGTCAACGGGTATAAATTTTCGAAAGTACATATTAGTGGAGAAGGAAAAGTTCGGTGGAGATGCAGTAACCGAAAATGCCCGGCGAAAATTTACACGGACCGAGAAAATAAAGTTATCAACGATAGCAATAATGTTACGATTCATAATCATGAAAAAAGTGCAAATTTAAATAGGGAAGCTGTAAGTAATGAAGTGAAAAGAAAAGCAACTGAAGATCTATATGCCAAACCTTCTAAGCTAATTCATTTACAGTTGAGATCGGGTAAGTGTTTTATTTTTTTTTATAAGTTCAATAATATATCTTTTGCTTACTAGTAGGTAGCACAAAGCATTGACAATATTCTTTATGTTTTGTAGACGAATTTAGAAACAGTCAATTGACTACGAATGATCTAAATTGCATTAGAAGGAATATGTATATATCTAGAAGAAGCCGTGTACCACCTCTGCCCACATGTAGAAAAGACATACTAAAAATTTTAAAAGAGTATAATGTTCAAACAAATAAAAATGAAGATTTTTTATACTTCATCGATGAAGAAAACGAAATTGTAATTCTTACATGCAGTACGAATTTAACTTTTTTGTGTACAGTGGAAACTATTTACGCTAATGGTACTTTTCAGTACTGTGCAAAATATTTTCTCCAACTTTTTACCATCCACGGATTTAAAAATGGCCATTGGTTTTTTGTCTCTTACCAGATAAAAAAACGGATACATACATCAATACTGAAACACTTATGGGGGCTTTTTACACAATTTATTTACAAAATTGTTAAGATACACTGAACTCTGCTGGATAACGTCTAACTACTTGACAATACAATGAACTCTTCTGAACACTTGACTCGAACTGACGTTAACTGTCCGTGCATCCCCTTATATACAACATTATTTAATCTAGTTAGTGTGTTTAGAAGTTTCTAGAATTTTCTAGAAACATTATTTAAAATGGTCAGTTGATTTTTTACAAACTTCTAAAAATGAACTGTCAACAACAATCTTTCAAATTAAGGTCCCTTCCTTTACGGTTATCCCGTTACACTGCCCCCTCCTTAGATTCATTCCTCCTGGAATGTTATTTCCTACATCGGAATCCCGCACACTCACTGAGCCAGCCAAACCATCTTCTTGGAGTTGCTGCGCATCTCCACTGTGGTTTCCCTGGTAAGGCGCCAAACGATCATGATGGACCACGACGGGTTTCCCTCTGGGAATTTTCACGATTCGATAAATGACATCGTTAATCTTCTTCTTGATGGTGTAAGGACCTTCCCAGTTCTTTTGTAATTTGGGACAAATACCTCGACGCCGTCGGGGTTGTAGAGCCAGACTAAATCTCCAACTTGGTAACTCTTTTCCATTGTCCGTGTGTCATAGTACCTCTTCATCCGATCACTAGATAATTGTAGTTTTCCACGGACCAGGTTGTGTATATTTTCCATTCGATTCTGAAGGTCGGTGACATATTGTTCACGTGCCATTTCTTCACCAGGTTTACAACCAAACACCAAGTCACATGGTAGCCTCATTTCTCTACCGAACAGGACCTTCGCAGGCGTTTGGCCAGTTGATTCGTTGATGGCCGATCGAATTGCCATTAGAAATAGTGGAATATGTCGATCCCAATCCCTCTGACAATCTGACACCACTTTTGACAGATAGTTGGTTATAGTCCGGTTCATTCGTTCCACCATTCCATCAGACTGAGGATGCATCGCTGTGGTTCTCGTTTTGCGGATGCCTAATCTTTGGCAAACTTCTTGAAACAGCTTGCTCTCAAAATTTCTCCCTTGGTCTGAGTGTAACTCTAGTGGTACCCCAAATCGGCTTACGAATTCTTCAACCAATATATCTGCTAAAGTGGTGGCTTCCTGATTGGGAACTGCATAGGCTTCAACCCATTTAGTGAAGTAGTCCATTACAACAAAGATGTATTTGTTTCCTTCATCGGTCTGTGGAAGTGGCCCCAATACATCTACCGCGATTCTTTCAAAAGGACTTCCAACCAGGTATTGCTGCATTTCCGCCTTCGGTTTTCGGTGCGGACCGTTACTGGCAGCACAGGTAGTGCATTTACGACACCAATCTTTAACATCATTAGTGCAATTTACCCAGTAAAATCTATCTCGGATCTTTTGCAGCGTTTTCGTGATACCCAGATGTCCTCCAGAACTATCATTATGCATCTGTTTTAAAATTTCTGGTACAGCATTTCTTGGGACCACTATTTGTTTCCTTGTTTCTGTGCCCTCGGAATTTTCTACAAGTCTTTTAACGAGCCCTCCGTCCAAAATTAAAGAGTTCCATTGGGACCAGTATGCTTTTAAAGCAGGAGAGGATGAGGATATCTCTCTCCACAACGGACGACGGTCCATTCTCTTCCACTCCCTAATCTTTCTCAGAACGGAATCGTTTTCTTGTTGCTCCTCCAGCATAGAGCTCTCGTCTTCTGGCACAACCTTAACTAAGGCAAGTTTTTCCTCGTTCTGCTCCATACGGGTACAATGGGGGCAAGTATTTCTTATGTGGCCTAGTTCTCCGCAATTCCAGCACCTCACTGGGCGCCTTCCTTTTGAAGAAAACTTCTTTAACCTCTCCATTACCGCTTCGACGTTGCTGACGGCATAAACGGCATGGTCAACGTTACCAGTGTCTTCCATCAGTCGAGCAGCTCCATGTGAGGCCTCCGTCGCCGCATCGAACTCCAGGGCAATGGTCAAGGCGTTTACAAGAGATCTCTGTCTCGCCAACCGTACAGTCCGTTGCAACTCGGCGTCTCGAAGACCATCGGTAAAGGTTTGGATCGCCAGGCACTCCAGAAAATCTTCTGCTGCATTTGGATACGCAAACCGTACCATTCTTTCCACTTCTGCCTTGAACTCCTGGATAGTTTCTCCATTTTTCTGCTTCCGACTTTTCAACTGCACTCGGTATACTGGTTGTAGATGACTTTGACCATAACGCATCTCTAGACGATTCACCAATAGCTTAAAATTGTCAACCTCATCCGGTGTAAATACATGCAGGACGTCTAAAGCCTCGCCTCGCAGAGCCATGGTTAGGAACAATGCCTTCTCCTGGGGTGACCATCCATTCGCTCTGGCCACTGCGTCAAATTGTTTTACGTAATTTGACCAGGAAGCCTTCCCGTCGAAGGTCGGGGGTTTTATCGTCATTCGTACCTGGGCCGCCTCTTCGTTTCCTCGTCGTTCGATGTCTACGTGGCCGGTTTCCCTCCTTTCTGCATTTCCGTCGCCGTGGTGGATGATTTGGTTTCGGCGACAAGCTTCCAGTTCTTGTTGAAGCTTTCTTATTTCGGACTGCATTTGCTGGTTGATCTGGTTTTGCTCGTCTTGCATGTTGGTCACTTGCTGATTCATGTTGTCCACTTGCTGATTCAAGTTGGCCACTTGCTGGTTTTGCTCTTCTCGCAAGTCGGCGACTTGCTGATTTTGCTCGTCCCGAAGATGTGATATTTGCTGTGAGAACGAACTGGATAACTCATCTGATAGGGTAGACATCCGTTGTGATAGCTCCTCTTGTTGGCTCTTCATCTGACTGGATAGCACCTCTTGTTGGTTTGTCATTCGTTGCGACAGCTGGGACATATCTTCGCGCTGGCTGCTTATCTGACTGGACAACTGGCAAAGTTGTTGAGATTGTTCTTCTTGTTGGCTCGTCATTCGTCCTGATAGCTCCTCTTTCAGCTGGGACATATCTTCGCGCTGGCTCTTCATCTGACTGGATAGCTCCTCATGTTGGCTCGTCATTCGTCCTGATAGCTCCTCTTTCAGCTGGGACATATCTTCGCGCTGGCTGCTTATCTGACTGGACAACTGGGACAGTTGTTGAGCTTGTTCTTCTTGCAGCCGGGAAAGTTGTTGAGTTTGTTCTTCTTGTAGCCGGGAAATTGCTTTTTGAACTGGGTCTTCAAACTCAACAGCGTCAGGGTCCAAATTATTATTTACGTAGTATTCACGGAGCCTTCTCAACAATACGGATTTGCTCCCAGTAGTTTCCAATTCTAATTCCTCGAGCTCTCTTCTGAGCTCAGCCACCAATAAATCAGTTATCTTTTTTCCAGGCATTCTTGTATCTTCACCCCACACCTGACACCAATTTGAAACACTTATGGGGGCTTTTTACACAATTTATTTACAAAATTGTTAAGATACACTGAACTCTGCTGGATAACGTCTAACTACTTGACAATACAATGAACTCTTCTGAACACTTGACTCGAACTGACGTTAACTGTCCGTGCATCCCCTTATATACAACATTATTTAATCTAGTTAGTGTGTTTAGAAGTTTCTAGAATTTTCTAGAAACATTATTTAAAATGGTCAGTTGATTTTTTACAAACTTCTAAAAATGAACTGTCAACTGTCAACAACAATCTTTCAAATTAAGGTCCCTTCCTTTACGGTTATCCCGTTACAATACTTTTCGAATAATACAAGAAATATTTTAGGTTTAACCACATACACAAAAGTGATGGCTTTTAAAAATTTACCAATAATGTAAAATAAATTGTTATTATTAATGTATTTGAATATTATTTAATCATACCCCATACCCCGGTGTACCTACCTAATAATCCTAATCCTCAACCATTACCCCGGTGGCTCAGTTGACCAGGGAGATTAAAGACCCCCTAAAGCGCGTGGCCCAGCTGACATCCTCCGCTGAAAACTACAGAGCTCTAGGTAGTCGGGAAATAGGTTTAAATTCGATTACAAATTTCCACGGAATGATAAATAGAATGACAAAGAGACAAAGAACACGGCAAAAATATAAAAACTTTCTAAAATATAACATTATATCATTTTTAGAAAGTTTTTATATTTTCGCCGTGTTCTTTGTCTCTGTTTCATTCCGTGGAATTTTGTAATCGAATTTAAACCTATTTCCCGACTACCTAGAGCTCTGAAATTTTCAGGATAGCTAAGAACTGGATGACAATGCATGTTTCAAGTGTGTTTAGGCATATACATATATTTCAAAATTTATACTGAATTGTTATTAAATTAAATATGTATACATATTATCATTTTAAAAGACTTCATATAAGCTTGCGGTGGCCTATTTGGATAAGCTGTTGATTGTGACAGTTCTGTTGGATTATCGTAATAGGATCGATCTCGCGAGAGAGAATTTTTTTTTTGTTCTTACATGTGAAAACAGTAATTATTATTTTAACTGGTAATAAAATAAACTGTTTTAGAAAGTTTTTAGATACAACTACCCTTGATTTTGTTAACAAGGAAACAATCTTCTCTATGATCAATCACGGCGTTGTATGACTTAATATTTTTGCAATATCAGAGATGCTGTGCATTGTTGAGATGACACTTAAAATATGACCTATAAATCAGTAAAAAACTTTCTATTATAAAAAGTTCTTTTTATAAATTGTGCTTATTTGTAAAGTATATAGACAATAAATATAATTGAATTGTAATCTCTTGGTGTGTTAGTTTTAGAAAAAAAAAATTGTTCATACTGAATATTATAATTTATATAAGCATCTAATTTCTGTTAACTTACTGTAGCTACTTGTTAATAAACATATTTTGAATTTGAATTTATTTTGCGATGATACGTACGTCAAATAAGTTTTACTTCAATCGCGCGTAAAGGTTACAAGCGCACTCTTTTTTTTTAGTTCTATAAATCTCTAATTCCAGAAGTTACTAGTGGGGGACACAAATGTTACCAATTTGGAAATATGTATCTATCGTTCAAATGTGTCAGTTAAAAAAAATGATATAAGAAACCTAAATATCATTTTTGAAGACCTATCCAAAGATCCTCCACACGTATGGGTTTGATAAAAAAAAAATTGAGTATCAGTTTTAAGTATAGGGAACCCCCAAATTTTTGTGTGTAAAATCTTAAGGCGGATCAAGTTTTAACAGTTTAGTTGTTAAAGTTTCAGAAAAAAGTAGCTGTGACATGCAGACTGACAGACAGACAGACAGATATGATGAATCTATAAGGGTTCCTTTTTTGCCATTTTGGTACGGAACCCTAAAAATCATAAATAAAGTAATGTAGTTCTGTCTTATAACCTTATACTGTCACAATTCCACAATCTAGACATTCTCTTTAATATATTTAACTCATTACGCAAAGATTTTAGGTTTGTATTTCTTTGCCATTTTCACATTTGCATGTTTTACCGTTTTTTTTTAAATAATTTTGTTGTAATTTAGCCATTTTTTTTGTAATTACCAAATAAACAGTATTTGTATGTCACAGGTGCGAAAAGTATATAGCTTCGAGCTACTAAAATTGATTTCTCGTTTTCAATTTTATTTGTTAATTCATTTACGGTATAATCATAAAAAAAGTAATATTTTTGTAGGTTAATTTTTAAACTCATAAAGTAATTTTGCAGTTTAGCGGCCCAAGCTTGACGAAGCAAATTTTAAGCCAATTTCATTATGCTGTTGTGAGTTCTTTTTGGTATTCAGGTGTACCCGATTTTATTTGTTAGCAATAATACAAAAAAAATTCACCTACTAACAAAAAAAATAATAAAAGCTGTCTAATTTACTAAAACTACGCCTCCGTTAGGTGGCACAGATGTTATATAAGATATTTTCTCAATAAATTACAAAATTTAACAAAAAAAAAATAGTAAAAACCTAAAAACTAACTATGACAAAAAAAAACATTGAAAACAATAAGAAACGAAAAATGATCTAAGCTTTCCAGTGCTGCGATCAATCCTTTACTACCAGATGTCCTTGTTCGCATAAACTTCTCTTCCTCTTCCTCGGACCTATCTATATTGGTTCTGTTCCTTTAATCTCTTTTATACTTCTTCAATCCTTTCTTCTGTTCTTGTTCTTATAATCTTCCTTTCAACACCCTTGCTATTTAGTTTTTTTTCTTTGAATACTTTACTTTAGTTTTCTATTTATTAAGAAATCGAAATACCTACGACAGCATCTAGCGGATTTTTTGCAAACTAAATAGTTTAAATATTTTCTTCGAGTAATTAGCTTACACCAGTTACACCGACAACTATTTTCTATTGGACCAAATGGTAAATTATTAGTATATTCGAGAATGTTTTTGTCTCGAATCCATTTGAAGACACACATTAAAGTTAGGAAAATCAATTCAGCTGTTTAGGAGTTTTTTTAAAGGCCTTGAAGATTATATTACATTACATTGTATTACTTATTTTAGTAACAATTTGTTTTTATTAAAGTATTTTTATACCTTTTTAACCACTTCTTCCATTCACTTCTGTCCAATGCTTTTTCTTTCCAGTTCTTTTAATGTTAGTTCTTTTCAAGTATTCGGCGTATACGTTGTCTTTCCATCTCTTTTTTAGTCTACCTTTCCTTCTCTTTTGTATTGGTTTTCGTAAGAGGGTCATTTCTGGCATTCTTTCTTTTTCCATTTTTTCGATGTGTCCTAAATATCGTATTCTCTGAGATTTAATTATTATGTTATTTTTGGATCTAATTATCTAATTCTTTGTTATTTCTTCTTCTCCAATAATAATCTATTTTCACACCTACATAAATTTGACCTTTGTATTTTTTTCTCCCATCTGTCTAAAAGGTTAAATTCTGATTTGTTAAACACCCATGTTTTTACCTTTCTTGACACGTATTTGTATGTTATTAGTTTTCGTAATCCTACATACTTTTTGTTTACTTGTGCTATTCTTGCCTTTATCTCCTGCTCCTCGTATCCTTTTCCTCTATTTGAACACCCAAGTAAGTAACTTCTTTAACTCTTTTGAACATGTATGTCTATTTGTAATTTGTTGTCTTCTTTTTTATTTTACCCATTACCACACATTTTGGCTTCTCTTCATTTATTGCAAGTCTAACTTTTCTTGCCTCTTTTATTATTCTTTATCAACCCTTTTAGTTCTTTTTTACTTGTAGTTAACAGTGTTAGGTCGTATGCGAATGCTATACATTGGTGACCATTTCTTAATATTGTCTCCTGCCTTTTTATCCTGCTGACAGTTTAATTAATAACTCAACTATTATACTTCACATTCTATACATCACTAGTTTTGTTATGCTTTAACCTTTAACCAATTGAACTCAAGAGAAACAAACATTTTCTAATGTAAAAAATCTTCAGGCTGATGATTTTGTGCAAGTTTAATTTCTTCAAAATTTTATTAAAGCGACGATCAAGTTAAGCACAGAATAATTTTATTATTAAGCTGTTGTTTTATTATTTGTTTCTCAGGATATATTCTTCCTTTATTGTAAGTGTGACTTGTCCTTATCTATTAATTCATACGTCGATCTTATGCTTCCTGAGGTGAATATAAATTTATATATTTGTATTATTAATAGAAAGGTACATAAATAAACAGAATGAGCTGTCTGTGTTTGATTTAGTCACAAATAATAAGTATTTGCTGAAATGACTGGATTTTATTCCAATGTACATAGCAACTTAAAACTCTCGGATATCATTTTGGTATCCGTGAATGTTTTTTGGTGCCAGTTTATTAGTTTATATTCAATCATTTGATGTGTTGTTTTTATTAGTGCTTAATTTTCTTTTGACAGGTATGGTAAAGTAGGTATTTACAGGATAACTAAAAAAATAAAAAATAATATCAACAAAGAATAAGAGTTGATAAATATTTTAAAATAGTCTAATGAATGAATATAAGAGATTCGAATAAATAGAGGCGTTCAAAATTGGCTATTGATCCAAAAAGAATTTGTTGAAAAGGTGATATATTTATAATAAAATGTAAAAAGAAGAAAAGTTGTAACTATCTATCGGATCGTTTTATTTAAAGGGCGTTATTCCCTTAGCTAGATCACTAGGTCATGGGTTATTTTTAGGAGTTTTACCAGTCCCTCCCAAACATAATTAAGGGCGCCAAAGTACAAATTAAACAAATTATACTCAAACACCCGTTTTACATAATTCATTTTAAAATTAAAATTACAATAAACAATTAACTTAATAAAAAATATTTAAAATTAAATATTAAATTTGACTAATTCAAGAATTAATTATTCTTTTATATTAGAAAATCCTGGAAACTCTAGATTTGACTCTGACGTAACGGTGTCGATTCTACTGAGATGATTTTTCTTCTATTTTCCAATAGTCCAGACAAAATTTGGTATCAATCATCCTTCTCTATTATTTTACAAAATGGATTTAATCCAATATCAACCTCTTCAAACAAATTTGGATGAATCCTTTTACTACAATAAAAGAAACCAAATTGCTAACTAGTTCTGTCCAGAGAATTACTAATCGCCACTATAGGAAGAGTCTAAATTATACTGTAACACCGCTCACGCTACAAGTTTGAACTTCAGCTGTTAAACTGAGTACTTAGTTCTAACCGATATAGGCACGGAAACAGTATTCTGATGAATTCTTTAAATAAAACGATACGATAGATCTTTACAAGGTGTAAGGTCATTTGAGTTATTTCATTTTGACCTAAAGATAACTTTTTGTGTGGATCTTTATGTTGTTCTTTTTTCCTTATCTAGAGAATAACCGTGAAAGAAAAGCATTAAAAATTTTTTTGGTTTCTGTTTTTTTTATGAGTCGTTTTGGGGAAGTTAACTTAGACTACTCCTTTTTTTTATTAACTGTGTGTTACTTTTATCTTATTTTTCAATACAGGAATAACAAAAGATACAGTTTGAAGTGACATGACATGTAAATTTGGACAGAAAGTACCAAAATATTGTACTGATGTACCGGGAAGGTTCAAATACGTCACTTAATACTTCTTTATTGTGTAAGTGAAGGAACTACGACAGTTTAAGATCAAATCCCATCTATTTTCATAAGGAGGTTCATTATGAACTTTTAAGTGACGCCACAACTCCTATTTCCCGTTCCTTTGACCTGGAGCCAAGGTGTTGGAATGCTGTAAAAATGGTGTAAGATGCTGCACAAAGATCAGTACGGTGCCAAAACGGCATTAGAGTTATTTGAGGCATTTAGGTAACCTAAATGCCTCAAATAATTTTACATATGACCCATTTTTGAAAAGAGGATGACCTTGTAAAGACTACGGGATGTGCCAAACGGGTATTAGCGTTAAATCTCTTGAGCCAGTGGACCAATTTCTTAAGTAACATACCATTAAAAAAAATATAATGTAATTATTCCTTCTTTGAATTGGTAAGTCCGAGAAGGGCCAAAACGGATTAGCTGATTTGTTGAGCTGTTTCATTAATAAAATGTTTGTTTTTATTAAACATAATCAACTAAAATTAAATAAAATAATTATTGACAAAATATAAATTTATAAAATAATTACGAAGGTTGGGTCAATTCGCAATGGAAGCGATGCAGTCTGCGAACGGTAAAACGTCGTGGATCTTCGGAGTGTGGAACAGTCGGGTCCACGTAGAGTTCGCTGGCTGTTACTGGTATGAGCTTCCAAAGCATAGCTCTGGTAATGTCAGAAGTTTTCGTAGGAGGTCTGATGTTGATGTAATAGACAGGTTGCAGGTTGCAGGTTTTCTTAGTGTCATTGGTGTCAGGGGTCTCAGAGGAGGAGACCTTTTAAAGAATTGGCTGAGGATTGTGCTCTTTGACGAAGATCCACTTGGGGCTTAAGTCCAATCGGATCTACGTCTTTGTAAAGTTTACTGGCTGTTAGTGGTAAGAAATTTCACAGCGTAGCTCTCGTGATGGTCAGGATTAATGATGTCAAAACTCTTCTTAGGAGGTCTGGTGATAATGTAACAGACACTATACACTAAGCAGGCTTTCTGGGTGTCACAGGTCTCGGTAAAGAAGTCCATCCAAAGAATTTACTGAGAATTGAGCACTGTGATGTTCATGTCATGGGAGCTTGTGATTCAAGTTTGTATTGTAATATCCTGGAGGTAAGAGTGCCGTAGACGAATGGTTCAATATCATCCGAGGATAAGAAAACTACTAGTTTCAACTGCCGTAGGCAGATCTGTAGGAAGGTTTATACCTGGTGTATGTTAAGAATTGCTACTTGATCTCGTATGGTACGCGGGCGATCAAGGCGCTTAAGCAACGTTCTCTCCTGCCATAATTGAAACTTTGTTAGCGATGCACTTTTGTTTGTTGATTTGAAACCCCGTTGCCAAGAGGGCATCAGCTTTATGGCTGTAAAAGTGTGTCCCAAATTCAACGAAGTTGTTTCATTTGTTTAAGATATATACGCTAACTCCCTTTTGGCACTGCTCGTAGTTATTACCATTTTACTAGAAGGATTCCATTTTCAATGATTTGTCATACACTAAAATTAGTTAGAAGATATGATGGTGGATAATATTACATTTTTTTTGACCTTGTCTCCAGATCAAGGGAAAGAGGCAAACAGGAGTTGTGATATAAAATCACTAGACATGTACCCAAATTCACAATATAAACCTCTATAAGAAAATACATATGGTTCTGATTTCGAACTGTCATATCTACTTTCCCCGGAATTTTCAGTTACGTCCTTGAAAGAAAAATAAAAATTGTAACTTATTTTTGTCAGTTTTATACTGTTAGAAACAACTGCCGAACAGGATTTCAAAGTGATATTTATCCATATTTTATTTAATAATAATAATAATAATAATATAGCTTTATTTCGTAAAAGGTAAATTTACAATAGAAATTACAAAGCATTTAAGAAAGAAATGGTAAGAACTTTTGATAAACATTTGAATTTATATAAAACATCCTAAGTGTTTTGGCAATCTGTTCAATATGCCAATCCCATTTCATATGAGAGTCAATGGTAACTCCTAGATATTTGATGTTACTAGCTAAATTAATTTTGGTTGCGATACCATTATTGTTAATTTTAAGGGTGTTATAATCTGGCAAATGGTTACCATAGCTCGCAAAGGGAACAAAAAATGTTTTTTCAATATTTATTGATAACAGGTTGTGATTAAACCAATTAAAGATGTTTATTAGATCTTGCTCAACCATATTTTTAAGGGTTAGCCAAGAATCAGCAGAGTAAAGGATAGCGGTGTCATCAGCGAAACTGTAAATTTTACCAATACATTTTTGGGAAAGTAAGCCGTTAATATAAAGTGAAAACAATTTTGGTCCAAGGACGGTTCCTTGCGGTACTCCATATTGTAGGGTCCGTTCAAAGCTAACGGATTCCTCAATTTTTACAGACTGTCTACGATCAGTTAAATAACTTTTAAAGAGATCAAGTGGACTTCTCCTTATCCCTGCTCCTTCCAAGGTCTCAAACAGCTGTGCATGATCCACAGTGTCAAAGGCCTTAGCAAGATCCAGAAAGACACATATTGTCGGTTTTCTCGAATCAATTCGATTATATAATGCTCCCGTTAATTTAGCTACTGCATCGTTAGTTGATAATCAAATCAAATAGTTTTTTTCACAGTAATTATTTAATCTATTTTCCAATACCTTTTCGAATATTTTAGTAATATTACTAATGAGAGAGATTGGCCTGTAGTTACTAACATTCTTTTTGTCACCTTTTTTAAATATGGGCACAACTATCGCTTTTTTAAAAGACGGAGGGCAAATAGATGTTTTAAATACAGTATTAATTAAATGTGTAAATAATGGAGCTAACTCATTAGAAACTGCTTTGATTGTTTCCGATCTAATTTCGTCATCTCCTGGAGCCTTTCCCGTCTTAAGGTTTTTAATTATTAGAAGGATTTCTTCTTCTTCAGTGGGAAACAAGTAAAACGATTTCTGATTTGGGATGACCTTTGGCTTGGGAGTTGTGGGTTTTTTGATTTTTTTGGCATAGGTTCCTCCAGCGAAGTAATCGTTAAAACAGTTAGCTATCTCTAATGGCTCGATTATATAGATTCTCCATCTTTATTTTTTATTTCTTTAATCGTTTGGTCTTTGCGTGTTCCACTTATTTCATTAACAACCTTCCATAAATTTTTTGCATTGCTTCTATTTTTATTAATTTCTTCTTGGTAAAATTTTGATTTAGCTTTATTTATTAGCCGATTTAGTACATTTCTGTATTTTTTATACTCATCTTGTTTGGCGGTATTTTCTGGATCGAGTTTATGTTTAATTTTAGTTGAATTAATAATACTTACAGTAATCCAGTCTTTTCGTGGGTGTATTGATTTCTTAATCTTTACTTTCGTGGTATTTTTCTTAAGCAACATACTTAATTTATTTTTAAGAAAGTCCGATAAGAAGACTACATCTGAAGATGCATAAAACATGTCCCAATTGAAACTAGTTATATCTTTTCTCAAGTTATTGTAATTTAACACTATCTTCAAATTTTCATTTTTGCATATGGAATTTCCATGCTTGATAGCTTTATACAAAAATTATGAAAGCTTAAACAAACAAATTACCATTTCATTATACATCTCAAATTACAATTTTATTTATATTTAACTCAACCTGAAAAACTCGTTTATTCAATAATCTATCTAAACTAAATATTCAAGTGACTTAATCTTCCTCAGAGGTGCATTATAGCAAAAATTCCTCGACTGAATTATTGTATGTATCTACATGCATATATTATTTACATATTCAAAAGCAATCATGTTAATTCATACTTTAGACATTTAGAATTTCGTTATTTCCAACTTTTTAGTACACATTATATTTATGTGTTTATCTAAGAGGTTTATTTGCTTTTTTTTAAACGTAGTACAAATGTTTTTCTATAAAACATTCATATTTGTATACGTAATTATGCTTTGCTTTTAAGTGCTTCTATCTATATTGTAGTGTATATAACTGGAAGCTATACGTATATTTTAATTACTAAAATAATAATTTTGTTTAAATTTTAATAATTACATTGAGGTATGGGCATCTACATTCGATTTTAATGTAAGCAAAGAGAAATATGCTGTGCGATATACAATTTATTTACATTGACAGCGCTAGTGAATGAATTGTTTGGAAAAAGCCGTTAGTTTGTTTCCCCAAAAATTTAAGTGCGAAACCTAACATAAAAATACCGAATAACAAAAATACCAAAATCTAAATCTGACGAAAAGTGTTTATCAAGAGATAAAACTACCGAACTTCAAGGCGTCTCATTTCCTAGTGGGATGTTTTCCGCTCTTCTACATATCAGATTCGTTTAACTCAGTGATTTTCTTCAACTCTCTTCTATTTGTGCATATTTCCGTTCAGTTTCTTATATTAATGAATTTTATATCTCTATCGATATGGTCCTTCCATCTTTCTTTGGTATTCCTCTTTGTCTGGTTTCCATCTAGGGACTTTTTTGTTCACAAGGTCATTTTTGAAGTTATACTTCTATTCGTGCACTCGGCGGAAAAGATTACATATATAATGGTGTGAGTAAGAGACAGACAGAAACACATATAAGGTATAGTGGTCGGTAAAAACAAAGATGAAATATTTACCACATGTTTAGTCATAACTATATATAAGTCCTCTGAATACCGTTTAAACATTCAGTACATTGAAAAGAGATAGATATACAAAAAACAGTCTGAGCTAATGTTTTGACGTATCACATTGTGTTTGACAGATTAATTTATAATTCTGTCACGTAAGTATACTTACATTATGAAGTTTAGTATTTTATATTAATAATATTAATAATTATATTCAGTAATGAGTATTTAATTGTAGTCCATATTAGTACCGTCACATGGTTGCATTATATCCTGCACTATGCTTTTGAGGTTGTTGGCTACATAAACAGAGTTTTTAAAAATAGTCGAAAAGTGGATTCCGAACAGACAATAGATAGAAAAATTACAACTCGGTAAGTATTCCAAATGGGTTCAATTTATGTACTCGGGGTTTTTGGGGTCGCTGAATACGAATATGATAATAGCGATGGTGTCCGAAACACCTGGTGCTTAAGATGGACCTCGTCCGTCTCCAGGAATTTTATGCAAATTCGATACAAAATGAATGTACACTCGGTACTAGGAGGTTTTTGAGGTCGCTGAACACGAATATCATATAATGATTTTGCTAAATCATTCGCATACAAATTTATGAATTCAGGCGCGTGCATAGAAGTATAACTTCTGCCGGCAGTCCCACTGACTGCCACGCCCGTTTTTTTTTCCTTTTTTTATGTGTCCTTTCCACCTCAATCTTTGTGCTTTAATAAATCGACAAAATCTTCTCCTATGATTGTATCTCAAATTTCATAATTCACTTTACTTCTCATTACTCCGTTTTCCATTTTATTGGGCCTTCTTCTTTACTTCTGAGGCATATTGTCTCAGTTGCGTGTGTAGTTACAGGTCTGATTGCCAGTTTGTATACTGACAACTTTGTATCTCTATAGATAAGTTCTTGTCCTTCATTAGATTATAGTACCTCCAACATGTTCTATTGCCGGCTAGTATTTGTTTTGTTATTTTGTAACTTTCCTCATTTTTTCCAGTCACTATTGCTTCCAAGTACCTATTTAAATTGTTGAACCTTTTCAAAAGTGTAATTGCCTATTTTGCTTCCTCTTATTGGTTATTATCTTTTCTAGTGCATATTAGGTATTGTGTTTTCCCTTGTTTAATTTCTAACCCTCTATGCCTTGCTTCCTTTGCTTGTGCTGTTAAAGCTTTTTCCATTCTTCCATTGTCTCTCTTTGGATAAGTACCTACTATGTCGTCTGCATATGCTAATAGTTGTGTCGAAGCGTAGGCTAAGCTTTCTTTGATCCCGCAGACCTTTACCTACTGCTCCCTCTACCACTATGTTGAAGATGGTTGTTGACAATGCATCTCCTTACCTTACCCCTATTTCTAATGCGATTGTGTTTGTAGTGTCTGCTTTTTTTATTATTGCTCGGAATCTGGCTATAGTCATTTTTGTTGGTCTGTTCAGCTTTGCTTTCCATTTCTTTTAAACAATATATTACTTTGTATGGAGTCGAACGCCTGTCTGAAGTCTATGAAGAGAGTGTGTAGTTTTATGTTATGTTCATGACATTTCTTGAAATTTTGCGTACTATATGTATGTGTATAGTCCAAGATCCCGGGGCCCCCAGACCTTCCTTATTTTCTAACTCTCAAAATTATGAGAAATGTGTGGGGTAATATATGCTTAAGCACCTATGCATACCCGCTAACTTGATTAGCCGGCCCTTTTACAGGTAACAGGTAAGAAAGGGACATAAAAATAAAGCTTAATTTCCTTACATTCTAACAGCTGGTTTTTGGATATGTTTTACAAAATATTGTACGAAATCATAATCCAATATTGCCAGACACCTCTTGTGGGCGGTAACTCCCGCCAGACGCTTTAAATTTGCATAAAAAATTTCTTTCTTATTTTCTAACTTCCAATTTTTATATATGATATTCATGGGAGTATTTTAATACCTTTTGTATGCAGCCAGACCAACCCCATGGGCCAATCACCCCCCCAGACGCATTAAAGTTATCCTGTAAGTGTAAGCGCGACAGCATTATCTATGCGCTAGAGTGCGAGTGAGATGTACACTGTAGATTGCTCTCAAACTCATGGACTATTTTGTTTATACGCATGCGCGTAGCATCTGCTTTCGCGTTCGTGATCGCGCATGCATTATATTGTTATATTAAATTTTTTTATGAAAATATTATATATTTATATTACAACTCATCAAAACCAAAATCGAAAAAATAACATAAAACTTCAATATAACAATATAATGACTGCGCGATCACAAACGCGAAAGCAGATGCTACGCGCATGCGTACAAACAAAATAGTCCATGAGTTTGAGAGTGAGAAAGCAATCTACAGAGTACATCTCAGTCGCACTCAATGCTGTCGCGCTTACACTTACAGGATAAGTTTAATGCGTCTGGGGGGTGATTGGCCCATGGGGTTGGTCTGGCTGCATACAAAAGGTATTAAAATACTCCCATGAATATCATATATAAAAATTGGAAATTAGAAAATAAGAACGAAATTTTTTATGCAAATTTAAAGCGTCTGGCGGGAGTTACCGCCCACAAGAGGTGTCTGGCAATATTGGATTATGATTTCGTACAATATTTTGTAAAACATATCCAAAAACCAGCTGTTAGAATTTAAGGAAAGTAAGCCATATTTTTATGTACCTTTCTTACTTGTTACCTGTATATAAAAGGGCCGGGTATGCATAGGTGCTTAAGCATACATTACCCCACACATTTCTCATAATTTTAAGAGTTAGAAAATAAGGAAGGTCTGGGGGCCCCGGGATCTCAGTCTAGTATCGCATCTGTCGTTAGGCAGTTACACATTCATGAAAGACATGCCAACTAAGATTGGAAAAAATATAAGTAAAATTTGCGTCTCTGTATGTGACTTAATTGCACTAAATTTGAGTTTTATTTTAATTGCGCCAAATACGTTTATATTAAATTTCTTTAAAATCACCCCATTGGAATCACACAAATGCTTTGAGAAAAAGATGAGTACCGTTGCTTTTTTAGTATTTTTATTTTTTACAATTTTTGGGTAAAACTGGCTTTGAAATTCATTTTTCAGACACAATACGTATACTAAAAATGAGTTTTTAGTTTATATGTATAATGGTTAATTTTATTCCAATTTGCACCGAAATTGCTTGATCTTAATTAACTTGTTTTGTTAACTTAACTCAAAATGGCATAGGATAATACGTATCACAAATACCCACTTCTAATAATCAATCAATGTTCATGTAATAATTTTTTATGTTTAATGCATGATCGTATTAGCAGTACTTATATATTTAATCAAAGGAGCCTTTCTCTTTTTATGCAATTATTATTAATATTGAAGATCAGCCAAATAGGTGTAAGTGAGTAAATTTACGTTAGGCCAAATCAACTTTCTTTAGTTTTGTACTAATGGCCATGTAAAAATTGCAATTCTAGTAAATATGCTAATCAGTTCTCTAAGTACCGAAGAACGGTACAACGTTTTGATTTACTCTCTAAGTGACGACATACTTAAAAGTAAAATTTTCAACATCAAAGACCGACAAGCGAAAGCATGTAGATAGGTACTTAAATTCAGGAATTTTCTGTCAATTGTAAAAGAACGTACCTACATTAAAAAATTATAATATAAGAGGCGGTTGTATTTTTTTTTGAAATTTAGAAATCATACAAACAAGAAAATTACATTTAGGAGAAATCAAAAAAATCACATCCACAGGACTCGAACCTGCATTCTTTACCTATAGCTATTATTATAGGTGTCCCCTAGATTATTTGGATGTGTTTATATAAAAAAAAAACTGAAGAGTGAATTTTAACCCCTAACTTTAACGTCCACTCTTCTCATTTAATAGCTCCAATTTAATAGCAGTGATCATTAAACGATTCATAAAATGAAGACCAGTTCTTAGTTCCTTATTGCCCTTATTTTTAGAACATAATCAATAGTCTATAACCAAATAAAAATATAAGAAAGATCAGAAAAAATGCCTTAGAGTTAAATGTTGTAATTGCCGATTTGACAAATTATCTCTCTCTCTCTCTCTCTCTCTCTCTCTCTCATTTATACATACATGTGCTTAAGTGGAAATTCAGTGTCATATTTGACACGAGTTGAATTAAGTCGACCAAAAAAGCAGACTAACTACTTACACAAAATTTAGAGGCGTTAATAATAATAATAATAAATTCTTTATTTCATTCGACTCATAGAGTATAGAAATACGTCAAAATACAATAACTAAGAAGAAATATACATATAAACATACACAGTTAAAAAGATGCCTGCAGGTACTCATCTAACGAGTAAAAAGTTCTTTCCAAAAGTAAATTCCTAACAGACTTCTTAAAGACATACATATTAGCTTCCTTGACATGACTTGGTAACTTGCTAAACAAACGAACGCATGTGGCAAACGGACCCCTCCTTACCACTGACCAACTGGAGTCACCAAGTCATATCCATGTCGCAAACTGTACCCACTTGACAAAGAAATATCATTCCTACATACAAATCTGTTCTTGTGGGACTTTACGTAAACAACACAATTTAAAATGTACAACGAAATCACGCTTAAAATATTTAATTCTCGAAAAATTGGCCTAAAGGAATCCAAGCGCCTTCTAAACGTCATAGTCCAAATAATCTTTTTCTGGAGGATAAGCACCTCTTCTATTCGTGAGCAATACTGCAAAATTGACTGTACATGAGCAAGTACAATTTTAGAATATCCAGAGAGACAAAATTCCTAAGTTGCCATAGGACATAACAATGCACAGACAATTTTGCTACTATGTAATCAACTTGACAGCTCCAAGACAAATTAGAGTCCAAGTAAACACCTAATAATTTAGTAGAGTGACTAACCACAACTGATCTATTGTCCAGCTTCACTAATGGACTCACCTGCATTGCAGAAGGTGCGAAAGTTACCACATTGGTCTTCGATCCATTTAAGATCAATGCATTATTTACACAGTAGTCAGCCATGGTTTTTATAGCACAGTTTGCTTTATCTACTAAACAATAAAAATTATCAGAACCCACTGCAACGGAGGTATCGTCAGCGAATTGAGTTACATAACAGGCTAATGAAACTGATACTGCAAGTGGCACTGATTTATCATGCAATGATGTTGGACTGGGACAATAGTTCTTATCAACGTTATTTTCTCTGTATCCTTTCTGTCTTGGAACTGGCATAGGAGAGGGCGTAGGTTGTGCTAATGCATTTTGGGCAACACTTTGTAAGTTACAATTTATCGGACGATTTAAATCATTAACAAAAGTCAAAAATAACAGAGGGCCAATGATAACTCCCTGCGGGACTCCTGACAAGACGCTTCCTTCCGAGGACAATACTGTTTTCTTATTCATATTGACCCTAATTATTTGAAACCTATTCGACAAAAAGGTTTTAACGCAGTGCCTCTTACACCACTATAGTAAAGTTTCTCCAGTAGTATTGGACGATTCACAGTTTCGAAAGCCCGAGCTAAGTCAAAAAACAAAAATACAATTTTATTACCTTTATCAAAATTCGATAGAATATGATTACATAATCCTAACAGTGCATCTTGCACGCTCATACCTTCACGAAACCCGAATTAAGATCCCTAATATTATGCTTGTTAATAAATGAAAGAAGGCGTGTTTGAAATGCCTTTTCATAAATTTTTGAAAACACAGCTAACAGTGATATGCCTCGGTAGTTTTCAAATTTCTTACCTTTTTTATGCAAAGGCACAACTAAAGCAGTATTTAGAACTTGAGGAAAAATCCCTTCCTGGAATGAAAGGTTTACTAGCAATGCTAATTGTTTACTTACGTTGTCAGCTACATGTGCTAATAGAGAATATGGGATATCGTCCAACCCAGCTGAGGATTTATTTGAAATATTTTTAATACTTAATACTTTTTATCTCTTCATCACTAACAGGATATAGAAAGACAGAATGTACAGATGAGGTAAGGTTTTTAGGAGTATAGTCTGGTGAAGTCTGACTTATTCGATTTTTTACTGAGTTCCAGAAATGTTGACTGAAATATTCTGCTATGTTGTTAGGATCATCTACAGGTTGTCCTAAATTATTTTCAAATTTATTTAGGTATTTAGGTGTATTTAAAATTTTATAGATCCAAAATTTCTCTAATAAAATCTCCCTCATATATTAAGTCAGAAGTCAACCAGCTCTAATTTTTAGTGTGTTTAGAACATCGTCTAATTCTCCTCATTTGTAAAGGGAATGCCTTATCGAATAACTCTACAAATTTTTCATAAAATATGCCAAACTTGTTATCAAATGAGATACGATGGTTAAGGGAATAGGTAAAGATAAAGGTATAGGTATAGGTAAAGTTTGCTGGTTCGAATCCTACCTGATGTGACATTTTTCTTATTCTCCTTTATGTCGTTTTCTTGCTTGTACCTATAATTTATAAATTTCAGAAATACTATGAAGGATTTCACAAAATAATTACGTTTCTAAAACCTTTATTTTAGTGTTAGCTTGAAAAATTTGCAAATACATTCAAAGTGGTTAATTAAAATATTTCTTATGAAATTATTTCATATCTGTAGATTCAATTTACGATTGCAAAAGCGTTCTTCCACTCAAATTAAAGTTATGTAAACTAGTTAAAACGAATTAAGGACCACTTGCAAAAATGTATATATTTTTATTACTTTTTAAAATCCCTAGGTGGTATTTTATAGGTATGTACCTACAATACAATGTGCAAATAAGTTGAACACAAAAAAATCTTTTTTCGTGAATTTTATCAAGTCAATTTCCTTTATTTGATAAAAATGTTTTTTTCAAGAAGTTCCCACATTATTAATTTGGCATTCGTAGAGGGTAACATAAATTTGTTGTAATTTTATACAGAAATAGTCGATAAGTTGGGACGACCTATTCGCCAAAAAAAGCATTTTACTCAAATGGAACTAACAACAGCGGTTACGTTACGACGTGAAGTAGGTTTTTCCATAAAAAATGTTGCCTGCAGGCTTTGGACTAGTCACTCTGTGATTTCAAGATTAATAAACAGATACAGAAACTCGGTATTGTAACAAGGAGATCTTAACCTCCGCGAGAAACAACAGTCCTCGAAGACCGGTATTTAGGGAGATTTGCTACACAAAATACGTCAAGGATAGGAAGGGATATCGTAAACTTACATTTTGTCGCAACGGGAGACGAATTTCTACCCAAACTGTAAGAAATAGACTTTATACAACTTATATGCGATCCAGAGTTAGAGCTGTGCTGCCACAGTTAACCCAGGAGCCCCCTAGAGCTCAACTCAATTTAGCCCGCAATCATTTGAATTGAAATATGGATCAGTGGAGTCATGCTCTTTTCACAAATAAATCTAGATTTAGATCAAGCCATGTTGACGCACGTGTGCAAGTTTGGAGAATGGTATTTGGAACAAAATGTAAGAGTTCAACTTGGAGGTGTCTCTGTTATGGTCTGATGCGGCATTTTTTAAAAGGGCTGTACCCTTCTATATGTGTTTGATGATGGCAATGTAAACACTCAGATTTATTTAGATGACATTGGTTAACCCTATATATTGCCATTTGCCAAAAAGGAAGAGGCAACGTAAGACCTCACACTGCCAGGATAGTAACGCATTTCCTTGAAGACCATAATATTGAGGTTTTGGATTGGCCAGCTAACTCTCCCGATCTTAACCCTATTGAACATCTTTGGGATGCTCTTCAAAGAAAAATAAGGTAACGTGTCTCTCCTCATAATTTGAATCAACTTGTAGACATGCTTGATATTCGTAAAGAGACAGTTAGCAATTTAATTGTATCTATGCCAAGACGAGGTGTAGAGATTCTAAGAGCTCGAGGAGGCTATACTCACTATTGAATATTTTCTGATGAAGAATTTTTTTTTTTTGTAAAATATAGAAATTCACTTTTTTATAATAATTAGATTGTTTTTTTTCTGGTTACTTGTTTTAAAAGTAAGAGTTTATACTTAGTTTTAAACTGTATTAGTTTCGCAAATAAACTGTATTTTTCAAAAATTAAAAAATTGTTTTAAATAAAAAAGTTACAGCTAATTGAAAAAGTGGTCTTTAATACCTTTTGACTAGTTTATATAATTTTATCATGCTATCGGAAACAGTTTGTTTATTAATTATTCTATTTCCTGTTTGCTTTAAAAATCTTCAGTTATAGAAGTTGACGGGTAATATGTAATGTGAACTTGTATAATAAATCTATACAAAACGAACAATTGCTATATTAAAATGAATAAACTTCCATATATAGTTGTCGCTTCACACAACGCAAAAGAATTCTATTTCTAATCAAGATTACTTTATTCTTAATGCATAAAACAAAGTTCATAGGAATAATTCGAATTTTTCAATTATAAGATTCATTTCGCAGATCTGCACGCAAGCTTTTCAGTTAGTTTTATGTTGGTACATCCGTGATAGTTATAAACCCAATTAAAGCTCAATTCAAGCTAATATCGGAAAAGATGTTGATGGAAAAATGAGCTAGGTGTGAGAACGCCAATTAATTCAAAGTTAATTTTATAACGCGTTATTTGTATTGAAGCAGCAAATACTGAAACACAAGCGTAGAAAGAGGAATTTAATAAATTAAATAGACAAAATTATAAAAGTAAATCTTTACAAGAACATTTCTATATATGCTTATAAAATAATATGTCCTGACTAACTGATTCATCATCGCCGAGCGCAAAGTATCAAAGCTACAAAAATGTAATTCGGCAGTAGGTATATTCATTTTGTTATGTAGGCATCCACTAAAAGAGGATTTAAAAAAATATCACCCCAAAGGGATCAAAATAGGGGATGACATTATATATCAAAGTCCGTCATTTTAAAAGTTACATAAACAATTTTTTTATTCGACTAGTGACGTAAAACAAAGTTTGTATTGGACTTATTTTTGGTGTAAAAAATCCAGAAACGCTTGAATACTTATATTACGTATCTACTTATTTTAAGTAAGCAGCCCAAAAGTTTAAGCGTTTTTAAATATTCTACCCCAAAGGAGTGAAATAGGGGTTGACATTTCGGATATAGGTTATTTTCAAAATCAGTCATATTTGAAGCTAGAAGCATGCAACTTTGTCTTTAAACTTTTGATTACAAATAAATGAATACGTGTATCAGCATTTATGGAATTTCTAGTCCTAAGGAGGTAAAATAAGGGTTGAAAATTCGTAAAAAAACATATTAATAAGCAGTTGATAAATAAATAAATACGTTAGAACACGAATAAATTATTTTCACACGTATGATAAACTAGCTGGTGCCCGCAGCTATGCTCGCTTCGAATTTGATTATATACAAACACAAAAAATATACATACGTATTTACAGATTAATTAAAAATATTACGTTAATATAATATCTTTTTGTATGCCACTTTCGTGCATGAGAACCACCAGACTGCTCGTGGAGCTCACTCTCAAACAGGCTACATAGAACTTGCCATATGAAAAATAGTCTTGTCTTAGGTCTACTCCAGCCATTTTAAGGGTTTTACCTTGTGCTTCATTAATTGTCATGCCGAAGCAAACTTTAAACGAGAACTGTATTCTCTTCAACTCAAAGGCGAAGCAATGCAGTACAAATCGTTTGATACAGTACTAAAAGTTGATGATGCTGTCGAATTTTTAAACACCCTTAACCCTGTTGGCCTTATACCTCATATACTCACACTTAAGATTGGGTTTCCGATAATGTTACTCAAGAATTTAAGACCTCCAAAATTATGCAACGGCATTAGACTAATAGTAAAGGCATTCCCTAATGTTATAGAGGCTACAGTTATCACTGGCTGTGCTAAAGAATTTCACGAATACCTTTGATTCCATCAGAATACCCCTTTGAGTTCGAGAGAAAACAGTTCCCGCTTAAAGTTTGCTTTATATACCATAACAGTTAATAAAGCACAAGGTCAAACCCTTCAAATGGCCAAAGTAGACAAAAGGGACATGGCCAATTCTATGTAGCATGTTCGAGAGTGAGCTCCGCGAATAATCTAATGGTTCTCGCGCCCGAAAATCGAACCACAAATGTGGAATGCAAAGAGGTTTTAAATTAATCTGTAAATATCTGTAGGTATATTGTTGTATTTGTATTTGTATATAATCAACTTCCACGCTAAAAAAGCAGCGGGAACCAGCTAGTCTTCTATACATATATTAAAACTGCAACTGATTGCTGTCTGTTTATGGCATACACTTAAGGGAGCCTCCGTACACGCAAGAGAACCCAAAATAATATGTTTTTTCATTTTGTATGTTTGTACCTATATATGTCTTGATGTGTGTTTGTTTGTGGACGAAGTTTCCACGAATATATTATGATGGACTGCACTTAACATTTCGTGTTGAGACACAACAGTAAGCAAGTGCCCGCTCGCAGTTTCTACGGCCTTGCATAGGCCGCTTTTATGTAAAATTCTAAAATAAAGTAGCTGAAATACTCCTTATTACATCAACTATGTGCCAGTGAAAGTCCAGTCAAAATCGGTACAGACGTTCCAGAGATTAGACGGAACAAACAGACAGAGAGACAGACAGAATGTAAAAATGTTATTTTGGTGTATTTACGTTGTATACGTATAATATATGCATTTAGTAAAGAGCGGTTATTTTAATATTAGGAGCAGACTCTAATTTTATTTATTTGTGGAAAAAATCTGACTAACAGTAAATACAAGCAGTAGAAAGTTTGTTTGAACAGTTGGGCAATTAATGGTTTCTTTCTCAATAATAATTATAATAAAAATACAATAAATACCTATTTAAGCTTAATGTGTGTCATTTAACTATGTATTGTTACAGAGATAAGGTTATAACACTTTTTTTGTTACAAAATTATTTTGTTTATAAAAAATATGAATCTTATAGAAAAAGTAAAAAAACAATAATATATCTGTCAAATTTTGGTTAAAATACTGTTAAAAACGATTTTAATGCCATTTACCATGAATTCAGGGCTTAACATGAGTCCTCTAAATTCTGAGGTTGTAATATTTACTAGAAGAAGGAACTTAAAAGGCGCAGGTCCTCTGAGCCTTAATAACAGTGGGAGAGCTTAAGTACCTAATGGTGGCCAAACGCACTTATAGTAAAGCTGGATCTATAACGATTTAAACAAACAGTAACATATGCGACTTTAATATGGTGGCGAAAGATACAACAAAGAAATTTCGTTATCCAGCTAAATAAGGTTCAAAGATTTGCTTGCTTTGGCATAAACAGAGCTTTGAGTAAACAGCAGCAAAGGAAGTCCTGTTAATTACATAATCTTAAAGCGAGAGGCAAGGTTGGGCTTCTTTAGGCAGCAAGAAAAATAAACATCATCTTTGTGAGATCAGCATACAAAAATAGAAAGCAGAAAAGACATCTAAGAGATAAGACCACATGATTCTCAAACGACTGTCTAAGCAGAAGGTTTCTAATTTAAAAAAAATCGATAAGAGGGTGATTCTCTAGGCTATCCTTCAAGCTCATTTTAGAAACCAAAAATATACTTTTTCTGTTGCTTTAAGCTCCTCAAGATCAAAAAGTATTTTTTGTGCTATTTCAATCTTCTTGAAAAAAAGGTTTTTATATAAGTAGCTATAACTTGGTAACCCGTTGAACGATTTTGATATTCAAGTCGGCAATCGACACAATTTTTTGAGTGCTAAAAAGTTATCCTTTGATTAGTAAAAAAGTTTTAAAGTTTGTGAAAAAACATTTTTTCCAAATTTTCTGACAACGATATCTCACGAACAAATCAACCAAAACGACTTTTGAAGTAATTTTCTAAAGTTAAGAGCTGATTAGGTTATGGATTTGATCGTTAAAATCATCAAAAAACACCTCTTTTGAATTTTTTTCTCGAAATCTACTTCATCAAATGACTTCAAATTCTAAAATGAGTGGAACTTCTTCAAACGCCACAAGTCTAGTTTCGATCGGTCACACACTATGGACATCATTCCAGGAATAGTAACGATGGCTTCCTAGGACCTCAAAACGTGGAGATCTGGAGAAAACTCCATTTTAGAAAATCGAGATGAAACCAATAACTTCCCGATTTTTTAAAATTTTTACATTTTTAACGCAGGAAGTTAAAAAATACTGGACCAAACTTTTACAGTAATATAGAAAATTACAAAATGATATTACAATTTTTTATTAGGTAGATATTGACCTCATTTTAATACAGATGATCTGTTAAAGTAATAATAAATTCGAAAAAAAAATTCTGACCAAACCCTATATCAATTTCTCTGATAAAGCTCTCGGTTGAACAACCCTTTCTATCATGGGTTTGTTTCCATACGAAATTAAAACGCCAGTTCTTCTCATGTCTGCCAACATAATAAAGAACTGGGGTGGATACAGCCAAATATTTACACTGTCTGGCTTAAATATTGTTTTTAAGGTATGCTTTCAATTTAGAAATTGATATCGATTTCAGTGCCTTGGGCTTGGTTTTTGGCATATGTAAACATACGTTGACGGCTTCGAGTTATTATTTCTTATTCTTAATTTTCTGTGTACCTACAGTTACGAAAATATTTGTTGACAATAATAGCACCATTAACCTTAATATATTAAAGGAAAGTAATTAAAACGCACTTTTAAATATAATTTTATATAAACCGAGTAGAAGGTATTAAATTATTTTTTGTCTAATTGCACATTTGTGATTGGAGCCATTAAATTAATACCCTAAATCAAAGAGAAATTACGCATTAGAGCATAAATTTTGTATCTATTTAATGGTATTGGGCAAATAACAGTGATCAGTCAAATAAATAATGTAAAAATTAGATATCGCCGAACGTCTCCCACCAAATTGAATAAAAATGAAGTAATCGCGGTCATAGAAAATTGGTAACCTTGAATTTAATTGCAAAATTGCATCAAGATTCATGTTCTAGTGATTCACTCAGATTGTTTGGCATTTGAAAATTGTATGGTTTCTAATTTTTCTTACATATCGCAGTTTGTTGAGTCAAGGCTGTCAGTGTACAATTCCTTTTACGGAATTATTTATTTGAAACTGACCGTTTTCCTTATTTATTTCTTTTCATTAAACCGTTATAATGCGTTTCTAAATTGTGAATTTAAACATTTATTCTTAGGACTGGTTTTTTTCAAGGAGAAAGCTGCTCGTAAAAATTGTTATAAAAAAATTAAATAGGTACTATATTATTCACATTTTCAATTTCATAAATGTAATTAATAACATTATTTCAAGGTATTTTTTAAACTATTTTTAAACTATTTTTAAGTGAAAAAGAAAAGAACTAATTAAAATAAAAACTTTAAAAAAAATTAAACCGACAAAAAAAAATGCACTAAAAAGCCAGAAATAAAATCTTTCTCAATATCAAATACATGGACCAATACGTCGACGACTTAAATTTTTTTTTGACATCCATCCAAAATATGCAAGAGACACAGGTTCCGAAACAGAATTTACGTGATTTTCAGCTTTCCAATCCTTGAATTTTGCCTATATACTCCGGTCAAAATAGACATTGAAGGTTACATTAATTCGCACCTTGCTAAAAATTGGCGTGAATGTTGGGAACCCTATTATACATAATGTGTCAATTATCCACATCAATGTGAAGTGTGGAAAAAAATTTATTCAAGGTCAAATGTTGCAAAAATCGGTCACTTTTTTCCTAAGAATCACCATTTCGGAGATAGAGTGAAGCAAAATGTTGAAAAAGTTGTATTCTTCATGATATGCACACGTTTCCGCGCCACCCGTAAGGTAGTGTACATGGCGCGTTTTTTTTACGTCGTTTCCCCGGTAGGCATATTCCACGATCTATTGTGCTTCTGTTGAGTTAAAAAGCTATTGTATCAAACTGAAAATGGTACTATTGTAAATAACAAGAGCGGTGTAAGTAATGCGTAGATTAAGAAAATTATTCGTCTGATCGATACTCTTCTAATGGAACATAATCCATACTGTCTTGCTCTTCTTCTTCTTCTTCTTCCTGCTGGGTACAAATAAATTGTTCAAAGAGCAATGCATCAGATGTCTCCTCGCCTATATCGTAAGAATTCTCTTCTACTGGCGATTCAACATTGGAGCACGATTGGCCTCGACAACTGATACATGCTAATGAACAAAACAAACCAACTTTTTTACAGCCGCATTTAGCATTACACCCCGTTTTGCAATTGCAAAAAATTGAATTGAGGAGTTTTTCCGGTGCAGGAGGGAGTAAAGTCTGAACTGGTTCCAATATATTGTCAATTAACTTCCAACCCCAGTCTTCTGGGTTTAGTTTATTACCAAGCCATACTTGAACTTGATAATATACCCGAAATAGATGTTGATGAGCAGAAGCAGAGGTTGGAGGAAGACAAGCTAATTGTACTTGTTTCTTTTTATACGTAGTTTTTGCAAAAGATAAGTATCGAAATTTATCTAAGCACGTAATTTTTTTTGGAGCTCCGTAAATTGAAAGAAGAAAGCGAATTCCGCTGGTGATTACAGCTTGAGGAGTAGAGGTACTTTCTTTGAAAACGTCAGCACAATCAACTAAATCTTGTCTCTCAAACAATTTCAAAACTGATCTTTTACCTCTCCTGAAAAATTCTGATGTCGTGTCGCAACCAGTTACCTACTGCATGTAGAAATAAGATATGATTTTGACATTTTGAAAAAGCAGATAAACTCTTGGATGAATATATTTTTGATTGTTGTTGAGCCTTCCCAGGTTTTAAAAAATAAATAATTTTTTCAGTTGACGTTCGAGCAGTAGGTAATACGAACAAATCAACATCTTCACCAACAAGAATAGTTGGATTTGTCGAGTTAAATTGTTCTATTGCTGTTTCAACTATCAGGACATCAGCATCATTATCAGCTTGCTTTACAGAGATATTTTCAGCCGTAAATTTTTCTATCAACATTGAAATGAACCGAGACTTGTTGTGTGTATTTGCGAGAAATTTCTGTTGGCTTGTGGTAACTGTCATAAATTCATCAAAAATGACGTCCGAAGATGAAGATGTAGCTCGACGACGTTGTTCTGCAGCTTTAATATTTTTTGTACCTACAATCAGCATAGCCACTGGTTTTTTTTTTCGAGTTTATATTTTTACAACTATATAATATACGCTACGAAAATTAATATTTCTACTTATATTTATCGTTCTGTAACGTATATTACGGGTAATTGACATGCATATTATAAAGAATACAACTTTTTCAACATTTTTCATCGATATATCTCCGAAATGGTGATTCTTAGGAAAAAAAAGTGTAAGAACAATTTTTATAGATAATTGCATGATGAATAATTTTTGTCTCACCTATTTTTACTATAAAACTTACCGTTTAGCTGCAAAACTCAAAAAAAAAAAACGATTTTTGCAACATTTGACCTTGAATAAATTTTTTTCCACACTTCGCATTATGTGGATAATTGATAAATTGTGTATAATAGGGTTTCCAACATTCAAGCCAATTTTTAGCAAGGTGCGAATTAATGTAACCTTACCCCTATTTTTGATGCTAAGTTGAACGGACTAATATATTAATATCTCGTTTAAGATTTCACTGGTAATAAATCTAAAGATCTTTCTTCAGCTTGATTTAGCATTTCTGGTGGTGTATTTGAATAATCTAAATCACTGTCTGATTCAGAAATCATGATAACTTAAACAACTAACAACGTCAAACTAATGAAACCGGGCAACCAGATATAATTTTTTTTTAAATATAACTTTCAGCAGTAGTGATGAAAGTTAACGTTATGAGAATTTCTCTCACATTTAACGGAAATCACGTTTTCACGTTTGTAGAAAAAAAACATTTTAAAACCGTAAAAAACCTTCTCAATGATTTTTAAAAATAAAAAAAATGTTGGTATTATTATTATTATAATTATTATTAAAATTTTAATTTAGTACGTGTATAATATTACAATTATAAATTACCCTGCTATTGGTAAGCTTTACGCCTGGCTGAATTTTTGCTTGCATATAAATTTCTAATTTTGTCTTAAATGGAAAAGAGGAATCAGAATACCAACCAACGCATAATATTCAAAAAAACTTGTTTGTACCTATAATTTATCTTTATTAACATTTTGAAAACAAAGGTTTAATCCGAGGTTTAACTGCAATAAAAAAATTAATGCGTCATGAATAATAACGAATACAAAGCGGTTTATTAAAATTAAGAATTTGCCTTTCCTAGATCAGCTTAAGGTTAATCAATTACAGCAAAGTTACAAGAAGCAAAAAACTTATTTATTCAATAATAAATATTTATTCGAGTAAGCAATTAAAAATGCAGTTATTTTTTAAAAATAAAGCTGGCTTACATTTGCGTGGGTGTGAACTTTGACAGCCAATTACAACTGAAGACATATCTGATTACGCAACCTTGAATGGTTTGGATAAACATGTACTTATTTCAAAAAAAAACGGTATCTGTACGTTTAATATAATGGGAAATAGGATTTTTAATGTTAAAACTCGAAATTTCGCTAGAACTTGTTTTTTGGGTTAATTTCACCATTGTTTTGTGATATAATACTATCTTAGTCCTTAAATAGATAGCCCAAAGTGTTCAACTTTACGCTGGTTACTAAATTATCGAACCGTCAAAGTTTCTACGATCTTTAGACTGCTTGTGTGTCTTCCATCCGCTCTAAATACCTCAACCATTGTAGTCTTTTTGTCTTAACTGCCTCACTAATTTTGGGTTTATCAAAAATCTTATAAAGTTCCGGATTTGTGCGTCTTTTCCACCCTTCATCTGACTTTTGGCCCCCGTATATTTTTTTAGCAATTTTCTCTCCCATATTTCTATTTTATTTTGCTTTTTTTTTGTCATCGTCCATGCCTCGCTTCCCTATAATAATATCTGTCTTAAAATTGTTTTATAAATTCTCGCTTCTGATGTTCGTGATAAGTTTTTATTTATTAAAACCTGCATATCTATTTCCTTTCACCAATTTTAGATCGATTTCCACTTGCTCCTCACATTTGTTATTTATAAGAACACCAAGATACATAAAAGATTCTGTTTTTTTGTAAATGTTCTCTTTCCAAATAATATCTGAGCTTCAAGGTCTTCTTTTTATGCGTGTTTTTTTTGCAATTGCATGTATTGGCTCTTGGTTTCATTTATCTTCAAACCAAGTCTTTGGGCCGCTTCTATTAGCTGTTCTATGATTCTCAATAACTCCGCTTTACTTCTTGCAAGTAGTACCACGTACCACATCGTCCGAGAAGTTTAAGCACAGATGACTTTTATACAGTAGTGTTCCGGTTCTATTAATTCTACCACTTCTGATAATATCTTCTGAAACAAGATTAAATATTTTTGTTGACAGTGGGTCTCCTTGTCATAACAGAATGTTGACAATTGTTTTAACATATATACCTGATCTATAAGAGATCTTGATTTTCTAAATCTACATTGATATTTTCCAAGTAAATTTTCTGCTTGTTTTTTTTTTAGTCTTATCTTTAATATTGTTGTTAAAACTTTAAATATTACATCTATACTCGAGCCGTTCAAAAGATGGAATTCAAGGACGCGTGATGAGTGACTGGCCGGCGTAATCGTACGATGCCACGCCTTCTAAACTGAAATAACGAAGAACAGTTTACACTGTACTCATACCAGAGATAATATAAACTGTAAGCATTGAGGGTGGTTACTTTTTTGTTGAGTGGTGTAATTTGGACTTGTGACGTTGATTGGGGAGAGTAATATTCAAAGAGTGCGTGCCGTTCACGTGATCATTTCATCTTTTAAACGGCTCGACTATAGTAACACAATGCCCCTATAGTTGTTTCAGTCTGACGGATACCCTTTCGTATGAATCGAATAAATACTGGCTTTGTTCCAAGATTCTGGCATATTTTTTTTATTCCATATCCCTTATTAATTCTATTACTTCTGTATTTAATATTGTCTGCCACGATTCCATTCTCTCCTGGACTCTTGTCGTTCTTTATTTTATAGATAATTTGTTTTATTTCTTCTTTCGTTGGTTTTTCGTCCTTTTTTTATACCATTTCTTTATGCATATTCTTTGACACTCTCATCCATTGGCTCCTCACTCTTTATCGCTTCATTTAATAGTTGATCAAAATATTGTTTCTACCTTTCTTTTTCTTCATTTTTTTATCCTACAAATTTTGCCTGTTCATCTTTTATACAAATTGTATCACTGTGAAATCCTTTTTTGAAATCTTTTATATCTATATAAAAAAACTTAATCTCCTTCTTCTTGTACTTTTTCTTCATATTTTTAATTCTTTCTTCGTGGTCTTTCCTTTCCCTATTTCTGCATAATTTTTTTGTTAGCGGCCTTTGCTCTTGATACCCCATTTTATCAATATCTTTATTTGCTTGCAAATATTTAAGTCCTTTTTTTCCATAATGGGTCGAAGGCAGGTATTATCTAAACTTCTAAACATTCTATCTAACCATATGTTATCTCCTTCTTCTTGTACTTTTTCTTCATATTTTTAATTCTTTCTTCGTGGTCTTTCCTTTCCCTATTTCTGCATAATTTTTTTGTTAGCGGCCTTTGCTCTTGATACCCCATTTTATCAATATCTCTATTTGCTTGTAAATATTTAAGTCCTTTTTTTCCATAATGGGTCGAAGGCAGGTATTATCTAAACTTCTAAACATTCTATCTAACCATATGTTATCTCCTTCTTCTTGTACTTTTTCTTCCTATTTTTAATTCTTTCTTCGTGGTCTTTCCTTTCCCTATTTCTGCATAATTTTTTTGTTAGCGGCCTTTGCTCTTGATACCCCATTTAATCAATATCTCTATTTGCTTGCAAATATTTAAGTCCTTTTTTTCCATAATGGGTCGAAGGCAGGTATCTATTATCTAAACTTCTAAACATTCTATCTAACCATATGTTAAATATACATTTAAAAAAATTAATCATCTAAAAAATATACTTTGTATACATGGAAAACTTTACTTTATTGTCGTTTATGATGAAAACTCACGTTTTTATTTGTTTGATCAATTTAATAATTAACTACTAAATAATCATATACGTATATTTATTTTCATTGTACTATGCCGAAAGTATGTCGTTCCAGCTTCAATATTACGGCAGAAAGCCTAACTTTTATGCCGCGCAGACAGCGGGCCGAAAGAAATTATTCCTGCACTGATGTCACTGTCACTGCAAATGTCAGGGCAGGCATCAATATCTTTTAACACAGAAGGCAATTTCCTTCGTACTTTCGGCATAGTACAAAGAAAAATAGTATACACTACATGGGCAGAAAATTTGAGAGCCCTGCACTGCGCTCCATGATGCCCACGGCTTCGCCTCGGGCATTATGTCGCGCAGTGCAGGAATCTCAAACTTTCTGCCCTTGTAGTGTAATATACTATTACCCACGACTCATAAGTAAATTTAAATTGCGTATTTTTTAAGCTATATCTCTGTCAGTAAGTGTCAAATTATTGAGCAGTTGTGTTATATTTTCATTTACTGCACTAGTGGAGTAAGTAAATAGAAACCTGTATTATGCACTGAATCACGCCTACAGTATAGTACATTAAATTAACTAACAATTAACATTTCTCAGACAGAACTTCTCATTGAAATCGAATATTTTTGACAACTGTGGTGCTCGTGCCTCTTTCGAGCACACAAAGTTTCTTTATTTAAAGATTTTTAGTTATATGCAATCGTTGGCGATCATTTGGTCTCTTCTTTTCTTTTTCAGTGATTTAATAATCACTGATTAAGATTCATTTTTTTCCCTATTTGTGGTGCTCGTGCCTCTTTCGAGCACACAAAGTTTCTTTATTTAAAGATTTTTAGTTATATGCAATCGTTGGCGATCATTTGGTCTCTTCTTTTCTTTTTCAGTGATTTAATAATCACTGATTAAGATTCATTTTTTTCCCTATTTGTGGTGCTCGTGCCTCTTTCGAGCACACAAAGTTTCTTTATTTAAAGATTTTTAGTTATATGCAATCGTTGGCGATCATTTGGTCTCTTCTTTTCTTTTTCAGTGATTTAATAATCACTGATTAAGATTCATTTTTTTCCCTATTTGTGGTGCTCGTGCCTCTTTCGAGCACACAAAGTTTCTTTATTTAAAGATTTTTAGTTATATGCAATCGTTGGCGATCATTTGGTCTCTTCTTTTCTTTTTCAGTGATTTAATAATCACTGATTAAGATTCATTTTCTTTTTGAAGAGCTTTATGAGATTATTCGTATGGATAGCAAAATAATCTCAACCAGTATAGAAAATATGGAAGATCACCGTTGCCAAGACAGTGGATCGTCGTTGATAAAAAAAAGGCGAAACAAATTGTTTGATTGATTATTATTTTTGATATTTCAAAAAAATCAGATGTATTTTCATTTTGCTGCAGTAATACAAGTTGTTATATTTTCATTTTTATTTTATTTTAATTTGGTGTAATGACCATTGCACTAAAACAACTTATGCCAAAATTTAGATTTTATGTTTGTTATTTTTAGTTTTATACAAAACCTTTTGGTAAGTCGTGGGTAAAGCATAGTACTTCACTCGAGGACCAAATTGCATATTTAGCTCGTTTCTTTAGTCCATTTGCTCGCAAGCTCGCTTATTGGCCAAACATACTCGCTGTAATATGCAATTTACTCCACTCGTAAAGTAATATACTATTACCCTACGGTTATGTAATAATTAATTAAAATTTTAGTATAATCAAAAATTGTATTTTCTTTTTGTGACGCTTTTATGCATTTATATAAATTAAATTAATTATTGAACAATCCACTGCCTTTGTAATCAGAGAAATATGTTTAATAAAAAAAACATTCAATGTTGTTCTTCTATCCTAAAATATATAAAAGCGCATCAGAATTTTTATTTATTTATTTATTCATTCAGATATGTTATAATTAAATTCGTTACTGGAACTGAATTTGATTTTATTTATTTTGAATTTGAAATAAACAAGGGGTATTTTTATATACAAATATACACTTTTATGTTTTTATGAAGAGAATAGTCAAAAACATATTTTGTTTTATAAAAACATGCCAAAAGCAGCGATGATTGTTTTCCAAAAATATTTAATAAATTTATTCTTTTGAAGTAAAGTCGGTTAAAATAAATATTTCAATTTGATTTTAAATAACAAAAAGGTATATTTTATATCAAAAATATGAATTACATAAATTTCAAAACGACTCATATATATTTGTATACTGTAATACAAATAAATTTGTTATTTTAATATAATTTTAACAGAAAAGAGAATAATTTAATTTAGTTACATAAATATATAGACAAAAAAAAACAAATTTAAATTTCAAGAATTTAATATTTCAAATAATTCCTAAACATTCAATACAATTTCATTTTGGTTTTACTCTCTTTTAAATTAGAAAACAAATAGTTTAATCAACAAGTATAGTTTAACTAATGTTAATGTGAAAAGATAACCACGCCTTCAAACCTCAACAAAGGAACCGACTTTCGAATTTATGTTGCCAGATGTATTTCCGAATATTCCTAAGTTTATATATTTTGAAAATTTTATTTCTACTTTACTATTCAATTGTTCGTCAATGACTCTTAGAAAGATAATAAAAAAATATTCTTACAAAATATATACTTAAATTAATTAACTAGGTTCTTCATATTTAAACAGTTTTGACTTCTAATGATAGGTATCAATTTTGTATATATTACTTATACTTAAAGATTTTTTTAAGAAAAGGCAACATTGTGTATATAGTTTGCGATTTCAAAGTCGGTGCGCACCCCTTTGATATTAATGTAAAGTAATGCCGACGGCTCTTACTAAGCGCGGCGGTACATGAAACGAAACATCAAAAAGGAAAATTGCGTGAGTTAAATACCGCGTTTGGTCTTGTTCCCCATTACAGTACACAGTAGCGTTAGTGATTTTTATTGATTTTTTATATTAGATATATTTTACGGTTGGCTTGATAGTACTTAATATAGTAAGAATTTCTCGTTTAAATATATAAGATGATAACTGCGCCACCTTACGGTGGCGTTATATTATTTGATTTGAAAAGGTTTTTTTTTAGACTTTATTTTTTTCGTATTTTTTCTGTTTTTAATTTTCTACTTTCTTTTAGTTTATCGTTTATTTATTTATGAATCCAAATTCAACACTATCTATTGGGTTTTCTCACAATTCAGTAATTGTTATGGACAATGCGTCGTATCATTACCGCATATTAAACAAAATACCTAATAATAACACAAAAAAGAATAAAAATTTAAGGTTTATGGCAATCAAAAATATCAATGTTCCTAAAAAGGTTCCAGTAAAGAAGGAATTAATAAGAATGATCAAAAGTCAGAATTTTAAAAATGAGTACGTCATTGACACCATTTGCAGCAGATATGGTCATACCCTTTTGCGTTTACCTCCATACTAGTGTATTTTTAATTCAATCGAAATGATTTGGAGTACTGTAAAGAAACGTTTACGAAAATATAATCAGTCACCAACTTTAAGCGCAGTTGATTCTTGATAATATTCAAGAGGTAATTAGTGGCATTAATAGCGATGTATGAAAGAAACAATTGCGAAGCATATGTTATAAAAATAGAAAAGGAATATCCTGTTTTACCGCCAATAGCACCATTAGTTATTCAACCTGGAAACGATTCTACTTCAGAAGACTCTGTCAATTCTTGTTATTAATTCCAACCAATTTCCTTTACAACTATCCTCATGGTCCTTGCTGGACAGAAAATCTTTTAAGATTGTCTGATAAAATGAGTATTATTTGTAGACAATTGTTATAAAAATATTATGAGTTATGTACTATTTGAATAATGAGCCAAATGTTCTTATTTTAACTAAAATTAACAAGTTTTAATTTAAAAGAATTAAATTGTTATTTGACAATTTTTCAATTGATACAAAATTTACAAATATACAAAAACCGTTTTTCTTTTGAAATTTAAAACAAAAATTAATAAAAATTTATGAACCCTTTTTATTTAATTCCACGCCAATGGTCGAAAATGTCATCAAAGGCACTTAAAAACCGCCAAAGAGCACAAATTTTCACATTTAGATTGGATAGACTATACCTTTTTAGAGAAATTCTCACAGAGGGCACCAAAAATTATGATTTTGGTGTCATGCGATTGGTATTGATCTCTAGAAACTTTTTAAAAAAGTTGAAAATGCGCTTAAAACAATTGCTGGAAACTGGAAAATTAAAAATTTTTAAATTTTTCAACGGAAATCTATTTTTTCACCTCTTCCGAACAATTCTACCAAGGGTCAAAATTTTGAGCTTTTTCCTTAAATAATTATAAAGGTTTTTATGTTAACTTTCGGTTTCAAAAATTTTGTTAATTAACAATAACTAATAACTAATGGAAAAATAGGTAAAAAAAAATTTTTCGCGCGGATTATTGTTTATCAACTTATTCCGAAGGTACGTGAATTTTTTCATTCTTTAATATTGATATTTAATATATTTAAATAATTTTTTTGTTTACCGTGATTGAAATACGCGGTGCGCGAGAACGCCAAACACCCCGTTTTAGCAATGACTTTAGGGCTCTGTTAAAATTATAAATATTGGAGATACAGTTTCGGGAGTTAGGACTTATTTTTGTGAAAATTTCTGCTGTTTTCAGATCTTTTTTTCAATTTCAAAAATATTTAATTATTTTCGAGATTTTTCAAAAAAACCGAAACACTGTTTTTTTTCACTCTTTTGTTTCTAACTTTTGCAATTGTTTTTAGCGCATTTTCAACTTTTTTAAAAAGTTTCTAGAGATCAATACCAATCGAATGACACTTAAATCATAATTTTTGGTGCCCTCGGTGCGAATTTTTCAAAAAAGGTACTTGTTGATTAGTCTAAAAGTCATTTTGCATAAAAAAGTTTATGATCCTAACATATGATAAATGAGGCACCACCTTTTTGTGAATTATTTCTCATGAAAATACAAATTTATCTTTAAATAGACAACTTAAGGAAAATAAGATCAGTTTTATCTCTCTTAACGTAGTCGTTACTGTTCTCTAATTAGAGGGTATTCTAAAAAGCTATAAAAAAATTAATCAAAGTGAGAAGATAGATAGTAAAATAAACAATTAGCCGCATACAAAACTGTTTATTTGTGTTAAAAAAACAGATGACGTTTAAAAACTGATCCAGATTAAGCTCTCTCTACACAAAGTTATTTAATTCCGATTTTTAGAAAGTTATTCCCCGTAAATCGACATATTTTTTTTTTAAATGCAAATATAAGCAACCCTAAGCCCTAAGCCATCATCGAGTTATGTAAGGTTCAGGAACTTGGTTATCCTAAGAGATTTCTATACGGGCTGCAGTTTAATCTGAGCAACATATTTGGAAACAAGAGAATATAGTAGGAAACCACATAATTCCCAAATACCTGCCTAAGAAAACATTTAAGGTAGTACATACATCAACGAGAGAAATGGCAAAATCCAAGCAAAAGCTACATCAACGTTAACGGTTACACCTGGTACACAGAGACTTCTAAAACTAAAGATGGTTTAAGAATCGGGATTTAGAGTAGTGGCAGCACTGGGAACATCCACATCTGTGTTTCAAGTAGAAGTTTATGCAATCTTGCAAGTGCGCAAGAGAAAATAATTTAGCAGCTTTGAAATCTAAGGGGATCAACATATTTATACAGAAATAGTCAGGCGGTGAATTATTTATTTAATTAATTTTATCTTTAAGTATATAAATAATTTAAGAAAAATTAAACAACTTTCAGTTTTATTCCCCTTAACGTACCTACCTAATGGTTGCTGTTCTGTAATTAGAGGGTGTCCTATAAAAGCTATAAAAAAATTAGAAAAAAATACTGCATTTAAAATAAATCTTGGTGCCCATGATATTGTTTATTTGTGTTTAAAAAAAACGGATATCGTACAGAAAAACGAACCAGATTAAGCTCACTGTGCATAAAGTTATTTAATTCCGATTTCTAGAAAGTTATTCCCTGAAAATTGACATAAATTTTTAAAATGCAAATATAAGAAATCCTAACTCATCATTAAGTTATGCAAAGTTCAGGAACTTGGTTATTTTAGCATAACTAAAGCTGTAAAAGGTACTCTAACAGCAGCACTGGAAGTCCTGTTAGACGTTCAGCCTTTTCACATTATCTTGAAAGAGGTGACTTTACCAGACTGAAAGTAAATATGAGCAACATTTTTGTTTGACCTGGACACAAGAGGATATAGCAGGAAACCACATGTTTCCAAAACACACTCCAGGTAGATATGGAAAAATGGAAAAATATGAGCACTCAACCCAAGCTTCAGCAAGGTTTAGGGTTACATCTGCTACACAGACAGTTCTAAAACTACGGAAGGTTCTGAAACCAGGTTTTATAGCAGTAACAGCACTCGCTACTTCCCTATCAGTGTTTCAAGCAGAAGTTTACGCAATTTTGCAGTGCGCGAGAAAAAATACTTACAAATCTCAGTGGATCAACATATGCACAGATAGTCAGGCGAATATTAGGATTAGCCACTGCTGAGAGCTAATTCTAGGGTACCAAAAAGTATGGTCCGTAACTGATTAAAAGCCTGAATTCGTAGACAACACAACCAACACTGGAAATATATCTCTGGCCAAGCACATGCACAGCAGAATCTGATTTAACAGATCTATGTCAAAAGATCTAAAACACTGCGCAAAATCAGTTGAGTTATTATAGAATTCCTTGCAGACCATGCACTGGTCAAAGGATACCTGCATCAACATGTTTAATAAAAACCCAAGTTTCAGTTTATCCGGCAGGCAACCTGAAACAGTAAAACATAAACATATTTCAGATAAATCTAAGGGGATCTACATATTCACAGAGAGTCAGGTGGCTTTTGGGGTTAGCCACGGTTGAGAGCCAGTTCCAGGGTACTACAAAGTATGGTCCGAAATCAAATGAAGGTCTAAATTCGTAGATAACACAACCAACACTGGGACCACGTCCCTGACCAAGCACATGCATATCAGAATCTGTATTAAATAGACTTATGAAGAGTTCAAACACTACGAAAACCAGCTGCAAGCTGCAAGTCATTGCAGACGTCCTTGCAGGCCATTTCCCCGTCAAAGGGTAGCTACATAAGCAGGTTTAATGAAAAACTAAGTTAAAAAAAATGAAATTAATTTCAGACAATTTTTTAAATGCAACTATAAGCAATCCTAAGCTCTCTATACACAATATAATTTAATTCCGTTTCTTATTAATTTGTTCATTAATAAGTTTGACAAATAAATTCAAAGATTTCGTTTTTATACTTGATTTAAAATTGACCCAATTCTTTGATTTAAACGCAAGTTGACCAATCTAACGATTTCTACAATTTTCTTTTATATTTATAGTCAATTAATTAAAAGCATAAATAAGCTTCTTTCAAGGAGAGCTATTACAAAATTAACGTTAAAAAATATAAAGCTACGAATATCACTTTTCAAGTTTTGTTTCTTTTGTCAATTTTGGCAAAATTGATTTTGTACAAGCAATAGCAGATAAACTTAAATAAATTCATGAATTTATTTCCGAATAAGTTGTAATTAATTTAATGGCTTTAAAAAAATACAGTATCTAAGTACCAAAAGAATGTTTAAAAGAACCTTTTTTAAATTGTTATAATTTTAATAAACTTCGACTACAAATACATTTTTTAGGTGTACCTACCAAATTTAAGAATTAATAATTTTATTCATCACTTTACTTTACTCTTCTACTGCACTGATATATCACCAAAGCGATATTTCTTGTTCGCATATTCACTGAATATTTGTAAGAACAATTTCAGAGAGGAATTTAATTTCAGAAGTCCTTGTCCCAATTTTCATCCGTGGCCGTCATATTGTAAGAACTGAATGTTCTAACGAACTGCTTTGTGTGTACAAGTATATACCTACGTGGATATCAAAGAGAGGATTTATACAGAAAAAATCAAACAAACGGAGCTTATCAGCTTAAGTTGTTACGAAACTGGTATGTGGTTTATTTACATCGGTTAATTCAATCAACATTCAGCAAGTATTCAAAAATTACAACAATCGAGAATGGTGAGGGGAAAATAAACTTAACTATAAAATAATAGAGACGTTGTTTAAAATTTGGTCAACCGCTACAGCTCTAAATACTTGTTATAATTACACAGAACTTTGCTAGTTTTCTCGGTGTTGGTCATATCGGTTTTTATGCTGATTCTTAAGATTGTAAGTTGGTTCCATTGGCCTAGTTGACTTTATAACAATGCAACCTAAAAGATCTTTTGTGTATATTCTGCATCTTATCACAAGTCCATAAGGTCTAGACCTTTTAGAAAGTCTATAATCCGCTTAATAGTTACGTTTATAAAATGATCAGGCTCCAAGAAGACCTGTCCCAGATATTTCTGCAGTTACAAATAATATGTTTAGCCGTTTTATCTGCATGTTCCACTGTCCACTTTGTCCATTTTACATAGATGGTACCTCGGTGAACAGTGTCCTGTGAGAATTCAGCGATTCAGGTTTCTAAAACTCCAAGAGTAGGTAATTTAGAGTAGCGGAGTGTTTTTGGCCCGAAGTGTTTTTTCAAAAGACTGCACTGATTTCATTTTTCCAATTATTAACTTTATCCATAATGTGGCTTTTTGATGTGTCACAGGATGTGTCAGGTTCGATAAAAGAAGTAATAGATTCTTCTTTTGTGAGACTATCAAAAATCCCTTTAGGCCCTAAAACCCACAGCAAAGGTTGTTTGTTGTATTTAGCCAGTTGCTTAAGAGACTGCAGTTCCAGACTGTTTTGGACCCGAACGTGGTAGATTGTAGAGCCTTTAAAGCAGCTTGGCTATCGAAGGCAATAAATATTCTGGCTGAATTGAGACGTTTTTATATGCACTCTTAAGCACAGAAGGCCATTGCTGAAAGCTCTGCTTGAAATATTGTAGGAGTGTTTTTAGGGCTATTGAGAGCCTAATGTTAAGACCTAAGACCCTTATAACTTGTTTTAGACCTTGTTTTAGACCAATCAGCTATTTCGTTTTGTGTTAACTAAGGTACACTCATTAATACCAGCTAAGATTTTTGGAGTTCGAAATATAATTTAAAAAAAATAATCTCTTTGAGTTGCTTTATCTTTTAAGATATCCTGTAAGATCGCCGGGATTTAAAGAATTATTCCTTGTTCACCTCTAAACATTTACCAGAGCAATCTTTTTATCATGTGAATACAAGAGAAAAGCGAAACTTAGGAATTGCTATCGATACCTCATGATATCAATTTTGACCTTTTGGAAAGAGAATTATTAACTAAAAATATTTAAGTGACCTTCAATCCCAGAAAAATCTCTTTAAAACACTGACTTCCTTGGTTACTTTTATTTCTATAGGGATATTCCTACCACATGAACTTTTGTACTACACACTATATTGATATGATTTACTTTTTTGTACTATTGGATCATATGATATTCACAAATAACTTTGATTTGCAAGATAATGTTCTTAATTGACTTTACTTCAAAATTTCTACGGAGGATCTGGATCTGGATCTGGAAATTTGGGGAGGGGCGAGCTAGTGCTTGGCCAGCACTGAGGCCACATATAACCCATTGTGCATCCTCCCGTATGTAGGGATCTCCTTACCTCAGGCTGTCACCAGGCCTAGTGATTTAAAATAGGTGATGAGGCTCCCGAGGGGGATCTCCCTGACATCGGCTGGTGTAAGCCAATACTCGCCCAACACGGATCTTCTGATTTCAGAAAAAGCAGAGCAGTCATACATAATGTGTTCTACTGTTTCCTCTTCTTGTTCGCAGCCTCTGCATAGCGGCGATTCTGTTAATTTCATCCTAAAGAGATGTTGTCGCAATTGGCAGTGACCTGTCAAGATTCTACGGAGGAATATATCTTACAGAGAATTTCATACCATACTCATTGTTAATTTTAGTTTGAAGATGACTTTCTTAATAAACCTTTTGGTAAAATCAATTCACAGAATAAGATTCTGCAGAGTATTCCTTCCAAAGTGTCTACATCAGATTTATTGTAACTATTATTAGCAGGATGGTGATCTTCAGAGGCTGTTCCTTGGTTACTGTTATTAGCAGAACTATATTCGTTAGAGGCTCAAACATATCACATAAATTTCTTTGATCACTATCTTCTTCCAAAGCAAGCATAATTTATAAAATCTGTAAAATATTAATAAAATACTGCCTTATGTATGCTCCAATGGGATTTTACTGTAAACGTTCATGTTTCCACTAACTTTACGTACACCCAATATTTATCTACTTATTACGATATTTATAAGATAGTTAGAATCCTTTAAGAAATTATAGTTATCCAAAATAAAAACTAAGACATAAAACTAAAGTTCTGTATTTACTTTATTCCATAAATCATAAATTATTTAATGCAAATGATTTGAAACTCCCACAAAGAGAAAGTAGGTAAATCGAACTGACATGCACCAATAAAATATAAGCCTTATGTGTTTTAACCACAATTTTCATAGGGTTTCGTTTGTATATTAAAGAGCCCAAACTCGGATTTAACTGAAAGTATGTATTTGGTTGTTTCGGTGCCATATTACATAACAATATTTTCCTTACAATTGTAACTGCTATGGATTCTTTTATTTTGAGTGCTGTTTAAATATTATTCAGGTTGAATATTTTAAAGATAATAAATTATTTTATTTAGAAAATTATTACGTATTGATAATTATAAATAAAATTCAAAATATGCTTAATTATTTTCGTATATCTACCAAATTGAACAAACCGGAGATATTTTTTTAACCAATGAATTTAGAGTTAAGAAAAGCTTCCTACATTATGAAGTCACTTTTTGGTAGTAACTGATATTGAGAAACGTGTATGTTTGGCAAATTTGAAAAAAAAATGATCAATTCAACGATCTAACCACCCAATAGACAACACAATGGAAGCGCATAAAACTTCCTCATTAACTTTAGATATGAGACATGATTACAAGTTACTCTTAATATTCCACTAAAACTTGTCTGAACTTTAATATTCCGTATACTTTATTGAAATTTTAATTTAATTTAAAACCTGCTAATTGGATTGTCAACTTTTAAACATCCAGAATAAATTTATCGGAAATATGTTGATTGGAAAACTGTATATGTAGGGTTGGAGTAGGCAGGCGGTTTGAAATATCGGAGGAAAATTTTTCGTCGCATAACGCAAATATGAAAATTCGGCAACACTGTCCTGAAACTTCGTCCTTACTCTTTCAGAATAATTTTCGCATGTAAAAATGCAGCCGCTAGGAAGTGCACAGTTAGGATGCATTTAGCGAGCCGTGGGTCGAGAGAAGGGTGAGCGGAAGAGTGAGGGGTATGCGGAAAGGGATCAAAAAATGCGATCAATAGTGGCTCTCTGCTTCTTAAACTCTCCACAATTGCACTGGAAGCGCTGTCAAAACTGCCCTCATAAGGTGTCTACATTTCGTGAGAGCTCACGATATTTTTTTAGGTACCGCGCTCTAACGCTTCCATTTCCTGCGAAATTAACCACGGAAAATTGGATTGCCAACTAAATGAAACTTCGCTTACAACTTGAAATATTTTAATTGTAGGACAAGGTTTTATGAACAACTTTATTGTTTTAGAAATAGCAGTTAACTAAACAAAAGGTTTTTTCTAAATTCTTAATATATATTTTAAAATATAATAAAACATAAAGGATTATAATTATCCTCACACTCGTTTTATATTAGATATTTTTAGAAAGTATTTATTGTATTCTCACACCTGTTGAATTGTACCTAAAATAAGGACTTAATATTTTTTATACAAAACTAAATCTTAAAATACTTTTTATTAGTTTACATGTGTCTTGCACCATGTGCCCGAACCATCGTAGCTGATTATTTTCTACCGTTTGTAGAACTGGTGTAGCTCCCAGGTTGTGTCTTATTATTTCATTTCTTATTTTATCCCTACGTGTTATGCTTCTATTTGTCTATGGACCTTCATTTCAAATGCTTGGATTCTGGATTTTAATCTCTCGGTTTAGATCCATAACTTATTTCCCTAGGTCAATATAGGCACAATGACTGAGTTGAACACCCGCACTTTCGTCTCCTTCGCTATTTCTCTTTTTCCAAAAAAATAGACATTGCTAGCGCTGCTATTTTTAAGTTAATCTCTCATTCCATTTGACCCAGCTGATTAATTGTTGCTTCTAGATATTTAAAGCTTTCTATTTATTGATCGGCTCATTTTCTATGGTTATTCTCATAGGTTTGTACTCCTTGGCCGATAAAAGTGCCTCCGTTTTTGCTGTGTTGATTGTGAGACCGTATTCATCGAGCACAGACTTCCATTTATTTAAAATGCGTTGGTACTGGACTTAAGTCTCAGCAAAAAGCACAAGTTCATCAGCGTACATCATCTTCCTGTTCTCTACTGTTTGCTCTTATTCCCACTCTGGCTCCATGAATGCTTCCTCCAACTTTTCTTGACAATTCGTTCATTAATATTATAAATAGTAGTGGACTCCTGATGCTTCCTTGTCTTACTCCCTTCCTCGTTTGAAATTTCTTGCAGTTATTTGTTCTTACACAGTTTCTACAATGCCTATGTATCGATTTTACTGCTTCTATCAGTTCCTGGGACACTCCTCTCCCTTCTAGTTCTGCCAAATTTTTTCTCTAAGTGCTCTATCGAAAGCCTTTTGTAGGTCTTTTTCTTGTGTTCTATCGACTTAGATATAAGCTGTGATCTTAATTACTACTGGCAAGAAACCATAGAACCTATCCTAGACCGAGAAACTGTAAATCTTCTAACAACAAACCATAGATCTGTCGAGGCAATGTTTAGAATCCAAGATACTTTGAATTTTACAAAAAATTATCGGAAAAATACATAATAGGTACATGCTACCTGAAATAGGAAGTCCGAGAGATACAAATCCAAGATATTTTTAAGCATGCGAAAACGTATCAAACAACCAAGCATCTTTATGGGCATCGATATACTGTGAAGAACATGAGAAACATTTGAGAAATTGTGAAGCGCTTGAGAACTGGTTCAATGGTTCAAAAAGCTAAAATATCTCAGATACCCTAAACCTGAAATACCGACGAGCATACTCAAGAAACCATTGGAAACTTGGCTAATTATGCAACTTATACTATCGAACATCCAAGAAATTGTATGTCTATTAACAAACTGTCGAATGTTTATCGAGCATCCATATATAAGTACCATATACCATTTAAAAAGTCAAAAATACTATTCTATAAACTATTGTTCTCTGCATGATTAAAGTATTTAAAAATCTTTTAAGCTTTAGAGAAACTGTGATGAATCAGAAAAATCATGAGGAACAATCGAGTAGTAGAGAATTTGTGGACCATTTAAAATATAAAAATTTATTCGAAATTTAAAACGATGTAAGACCATTTCAAAACAATCCCTCGTCTCAGAATACTCTCTAGGAATATAAGTCGGCTGGTGAGTGAAAGGAGAAATATAATGGTCTACCTATCTTACTTACCAAAAATCGTACGCGTTTGTCCGACAAAGATACTCAAAAAGTCGGAATAATATTTGACGTTTCATCGTATTAAACAGACTGGCCAATACCTTGTTAATCTATTAATATGTCTGTGCTTTACAACTCGGCCAAACCAAATTAAACCGTGAGATGTGCAATGGCTTATTGGAGGATGGTTAAACTGAGGAGTAATTGCCTACTACTCGTTTTATTGTACTATGTGGTCGAATCTTATAAAATATTTAGATTTTACGTACTACTCCTCAAGTTGTGAATCCAAAAGGAAGAGGACGACACCAGTAGCCCAAGGGTTCGTCCTTTCTGCGGAAAGAGCTGCTAGGGGAGATAACAGAGTTCTTACAATGAGAACAGAAAACAAATGAGTCAGCTGAACTTAGCAGATGAAGATATTTATCGATACTGCCAAGAGGAAGAGGAAACCGCATTTCATGTCCTATGCCAATGTGAAGGTCGGTATTTTTCTTAAAGTGAGTATTTACTTCTCAATTACTTGATTATTTATTTTTATATAATTGACCGAATTGATCAAAAGCCACTTTAGAAGTTACTTATTTTGGTTTTCACGTACAATATATCACTGAAATGACAGTGAAATAATTCATTTTTCTACAAGCATGCGTAAAACTACACTTTCCCGCACGCATTTTAATTCAGAAAATATCTCTTTCCCGCACGGAGTGCGGGAAATACTTTTTCCCGCACGGCGTGCGGGAAAGAATTTTTCCCGCACGCATTTTTTTTTTTTTTATTAATTAAAGATGTTTTCCTATAACCTTTTTGACAAATTATTGTATTATTACCTTTATCTTGTTGGACTACATACAAATAGTAAAAAAAATTAAGATTATTTTACATGAAAATAGGGATTTTTAAAATGTTTGTTTTTAAAAAAATCATAATTTATTAAATCACCCCTGTAAACCTTACTCAAAACAACAACAAACTCACCTGTTTAAGTAGGGTTGCTATAGCTACAGTCGTGTATTTATTGACACTATGAAAGATTTAATTGTCACAATCGCATCTTTTCAAATATGTAAATAATTTTCGAGGTGATTTTGCTTGTAGAAAAAATATTGATCCTAACTCTTGCGGAAATTAACTTTCCCGCACTTAACTGCTTGCCCGAACTCCGCTTCGCGTCGTTCGGGCATCGGCAGTTCGCGTGCGGGAAAGTATAACTTTCCGCACTTGTTAGGATAATAACTATTTCTGTCTCTTGTTCGGTAAATTTCAATGCCGAATATACAATTTTACCAGCTTGTGAACCTAGTTTTGTTTTAATTTTTAAATCCATTAATGATATCTATATATATAAAACTCAACGGTGACTGACTGACTGATTGACTGACTGACATAGTGATCTATCAACGCAGAGCCCAAACCGCTGGACGAATGGGGCTGAAATTTGGCGTGCAGGTAGATATTATGACGTAGGCATCCGCTAAGAAAGGATTTTGATTAATTCCACCCCCAAGGGGATAAAATAGGGGATGAAAGTTTGTATGATCTATCAACGCACAGCTCAAACCGCTAAACGGATTGGGCTGAAATTTAGCACGCAGGTGGATGTTATGAGGTAGGCATCCGCTAAGAAAGGATTTTGATTAATTCCACCCCCAAAGGGATAAAATAGGGGATGAAAGTTTGTATGAAACTTTGTCAATTTTAAACCGATCAGGTTGAGATTTTGCATGCATATAGCTACTATGACGTAGGCATCCCCTAAGAAAGGGTTTTAATAAATTCCACCCCTAAGGGAATAAAATAAGCGATGAAAGTTTGTATAAAAGTTTCTCAATTTCAAACCGATCGGTCTAAGATTTTGCATGCATGTAGCTACTATGACGTAGACTTCCCTTAAGATAGGATTTTGATAAATTCCCCCCTAAGGGGATGAAATAGGGAATTAAATTTTGTCTGAAATTTTTTTAATTTCAAACCGATCGGGCTGAGATTTTGCATGCATATAGCTACTATGACGTAGATATCTCCTAAGAAAGGATTTTGATAAATTCCACCCCTAAGGGGATGAAATAGGGAATGAAAGTTTGTATGAAACTTTGTCAATTTTAAACCGATCGGGCTGAGATTTTGCATGCATATAGCTACTATGACGTAGGCATTCCTTAGAAGGGATTTTGATAAATTCCATACCTAAGGGGATCCAATACGCGATGAAAGTTTGTATGAAAGTTTGTTTTTAAACCGATCGGGCTGAGATTATGCATGCATATAGCTACTATGGCGTAGGCATCCCCGAATAAAGGATTTTAATTAATTCCACCCCTAAGGCGATAAAATAGGGGATGAAAGTTTGTATGAAACTTTGTCAATTTCAAACCGATCGGGCTGAGATTTTTTGTGCATATAGCTACTATGACGTAGGCATCGCTCAAGAAAGGATTTTAATAAATTCCACCCCTAAGGGATAAAATAGGGGCTGAAAGTTTGTATGAAACTTTGTGAATTTCAAACCGATCGGGCTGAGATTCTGATTGCATATGGCATGCAAGTTTTTATAGTTTTAAAATAATAATAGTCTAAAACCACTCGCGTCTTAATGTGCGGGGTGTGTGGAGCGGTAAGGCGGTAGCACGCTGCTGGCCGACATGACACTGTCGATAGACGCGTAGAGTCTTGAAAATTTGAGAATATGTTTTTTTCTATTACGTAGTGGTGTACTAAGAAATGACTTTTTTAAATTTAACTCCTAAGGATTTAAAATGGGGGTTGAAAATTTGTATGAAATTCGGTGGCAAAAAACTAAAGTTCACGCGGATAAAGTCGCGGGCGGCCGCTAGTATAAAATAAAAATAAAATAACCGCTGTGATTGGCAACACTATATTATCTTACTGCAATACAGACATAAAGTAATACTTCGTCAAACTTTTGGAAAATAAGTTCCATTAAAATTTTGAGTTTATGCTAGTGGCATCTTCAAGTCATGGTCCAATTTAGTTTGGCCAAGTTTAAGTAGTATATATACAAAACTTTGATTTTGGATGATTTGGATTTGTGGAGGATATCAATCTAATCAAATTAAAGTTACTTTATTTAATTTTAAGATTTTAACACAAATTGTTTGGATCGGATATTGAACTATGTATATGATCAGTTATAAAAATTAATATCTTTCTTAAATAAACTGCATATTGAGAGTTACCTTTATAAAATGAAAAGCCTGCTGGATAAAGTCTCTGCATATTTTCACCCCAATCCTAGAACCGGAAAAAACATGACATACATACGCAAAATGAGACGGTGCATGTATTTTCGAGCAAAATGTAGTAATTACATATTCACGTAGTGCGTTTGCGGACTTATTGTGTTCATATGGATGAGGGTTTCTTTTGAATCGACATGCATTTTTAGAGTTCGTTTGGTGGCCTCTTTTATAAAAGCCATGTTACGCATTTTTTAATCCTCAAAGCTTTCAAATTAATTTTTTGTTAAATAATTCCTTGTTAGAAATACGACAACTACAGAGCAGATTTTATATGCCTAGTATGTTCATATTCATTAAAAGAGTTTTAAATGGCAGTTAAAATCATATACTTTATAATTAACCTATTTATATTTTTATCATATTCAATTAGCTTGTATGAGTGTCTATGTAATTTTTGTGTATGTTATCAACATTGCTTTCATCACATGCTCTTTATATGCTTTTAATAGTAAAAAATGGCCCTTGGTAAGCCAGGCGCATCAGTAGATTTATATTAATTAAATATATTAAAAGTATACGTTTTAGAAAAAAATGTTTTAGATAAAAGTTGTAGGTCTCTTTAAGACAAACAAAAAAGTCCCCTAACATTTTTTTGTACAGGGTGAAGTAAAAAAGTTACGAATTTTTTTCCATTTTGATTTGATGTCACGCCCAAACGGCCTTACCGATTTGGCCCATTAACGAACTTGACCGAGATTTTGGGACGATTGATTTTTGTACCAAATTTCATTTCGATCCGTTAAGAAATGCGACCGCTATCGTGTCCACAGATTTCGTTATATCGGAACTATACATACATACATACATATATATATACATATATATATATATATATATATATATATATATATATATATATATATATATATATATATAAACTTTTGAACGGAAGGTGTTTTTGAGGTCAGGGGGGCCCAAAACGAAAAACTGTAGTGAAATTTTCCCGAAGTCGTGACCTGCGAACCAGCTGAATAGTAGATATAAATCTACTAAAAGTATAAATAAGTATTGGGATTATAAACTAGATGCTTGATCGTTGTTAAGTAGATATAAAAATGTTAATGGTCCAAAATCTTCATTTCATCTAAATTGATAAAGAATAAATATGTTGTATTTTCTCAGTCGTCGTTGGTAAAAAACACATAATTTATTATCCCGACGTAATTTCTCAATATCAAAGATAAACATAAAAAAAATAAGAAAAAAATTTTAACTATGGATGGTAATGGTAGCGAAATATACAATATAGATCAAATTGATAAAATTAAGGTAGTGCGATTTAAACTGCCGTTCTTCTGTAGCGAAAAACCTAAAATTTGTTTTTCTCAAGTTGAAGCGTAATTTAAAATAAAACAAATCAGAAGAGAGAATAATAAGTTAATTTAGTTAATTTAGTAGCTACCTTGAAACCGAGGGTTTTGGAAAGCATTTGGAATATAACCAATGATGATCTCCAAAACAAATATACAGCTGCAAAAACAAGATTGTTAAAAATATTTAAGGAAAGCGACGATAGACATTTAAAGAAACTACTAACTAACTTAGAATTAGAAGAGATGAAACGAAGACAGTTGTTCAGAAGTGGTACAGAAGAATGAAATCCTCATTGAATAACTATCAGAAAAAGAACTTAAGATGTTATCGATGGATAAACTTTCAGATTCCATAAAAAACATTTTGGTAACAGTAAGACATAAAGACATCCAAAAATTAGCTAAGATGGAAAATAAAATACTTAATATCAATCCTAACGCAATCCTCTGTAACGTGAAAGAAGGAAAAAACAAAAATCAAAGGACGAAGATCGCACCCAATGAAACGATTAATGCAATGGCGATACAAATAGCTTCGTTAGAAAAACAAATAATGGAACTATAAGTAACACACAGATCACGAAGTCCAGACAAGAGAGAAAACAAAAGCCGCAGCAGAAAAAATTCTCGTGTGATTTTAATCCCACAGGTCAATACTGTTTATCACCATTTTAGATTCAAATGCCACTGTTATCCTGATAATTCAATTAATAAACATTCTGAAAACATGAAACAGCAGACAAATTAGCAGTCGCAGAGTTAAACCGAATGCTCATTCTAGGTCAGTCTTTTATGATTTTGGCTATTCGCATCGTTAGGGACAGGTTGTCCAAGATTTTTTTATATCAATCAATTTTATTATCTTGGTGATTTTAACATAGATGAAAACCAGATTCTGTACTGGAAAAAAATGTAATTATTAGATTGTTTAAAAGAAATACCAAAGTAAGTAGTTGTTTTAAAAATGCCTGCTTTTTGTAATCGACTTATTAATGGTAGTGCTACCTCAGGTAAAACTATGGGTGGTTGAAGACAGGTAGACAGATTTGAAATTGCGTTACTTTGGTTTTAAACACCTGGAATCTGCTGTTTTTGAGTAGGTGGGTTTAAAATTGCCTGTCCTTGGTTTTATACTTCCTGATTTAGCTACCCTCAGAAGAAGTAGGTTTATCATTGACTATCCTTGGTATAAGACCCCTTAAGCCGCGTTGCCATTATCCCAGTTAGCTAGCAGCAATCAACTGGAGCCAGTGAACTGGAAGGACACAAGTATAATGTAAACATTATGACTGGCGCTAGTGTTGTGCTTATTTTACTAGCACCAGTAAGACGTTGTAGTTTTATATACAAGTAGAGTTACACAAAATGATAGAAAATACTATCTGTAAATTTGTAAGATTATATAAAGAATGTGAAGTTTTGTGCAGTATTAGAGGTTTAAATAGTAATAATCGAAATAAGCGAAATAGTGCATTGGAATACATACAACGTGAAATGAATATGAAGAATTTAACAATGAATATTTTTAAAACAAATTAAATCTATTAGGGACACATATACTTAAAAAAAAAATTTAAATACAAAAAATCAGGTAGGTACTTCACCAGATGAGCTGTATAAGACACGGGTTATTGGGTTTGAGGAAACAGCAACGTTTTTTGGCTGACTATAATTAAACACTCGTTGACTTTGAGACGTACTGTGACTTGAATAAGGTGTCATTAAATATACTTTTAGAGGAAAGGCATCTTCTCCAACAATAACACCCCACTTTGGAATGAATGATGATGTTATACACCATGGCTACCTTCTGATTCACACAAAAAACTGTAAGCATTCACGCTTCCATTTGTTCTCATATATTCCTAATTGCCATCAACCATAGCAAATAATAGGGCACTGAAATATCCTTGTTATTGTAGTATTTACTTCCACTCTTGATGGCACAGTTAATAAGAATATGTTTCCCATCCATAGCTCCACAACGTCCTGGAAAATTTTACCTAGACTTAAAGACCTTAGTGATTGTTTTCCATGCCTCTTCAGATTTCGAAATTTGTATAAAATTATTTTGTACCTATATGGCTTCCAAAACAGGTACTAGGAATTTAGTAACTGTATTCTTTGGTACCCTTTACATATGCTAAAAGTACTGTAGGAATCTCCAGTAGCCAAATAAGGTGACGTTTGTCTAAAAGAAGTATCTTCTAATAATTGGAGTTAAAAGTACCTAACAGTTCCGGCTTAACCGTAAATGATTTACGTAAGTCTGTGGGTCTTTCAGTTTTTTAATCCATTCTCTCACCCAACATCTTCTTTTACGGCGTTTTGTTTTAACAGCAACTTGAATCTCGTATTGTAACATTGCAGCTATTACTTGAATTCCTTCAACAAGTTCATAACTCACCTTTATTTTGTACAGATTAACAAGAGCTAGTAAGTTAGCGCCAGTTGATTGGTGGTCTAACTGGCATAATGTCAACGCGGCTTTAAGCTTTGAAGCTTTAAAGGTAAGTGAGTTTAAAACTGCTAGTCCTGTGTTAAAGATTACTTGAACTTACTGCCTTTAGTATACATTTTTTTTAAGATCACCTGTAGATACATTTTATACGAATGATAGACAATTTTAAATGTCAAGTTTAAGTAGATTGAAATATATAGATAAAGTTTTGTATTTTTTTAATAAAACCTGAAGTTTAAATCATTTTTAAGTAATGTAGGGCTATAATTTATGTTCAAAGCTAATTTATGACCCATGTAAACAGGGAACAATAGAATTTAAAATTTCTGAAATAGTCAACTACAAAAAGGAATGAGTGAGTATTCTGTAATTTGGTGATATACAATTCCTTTTAAGTGTAGGTATAGAATGACATATGCACTAAAAATAAAATATTATACCTAAACAAAATTGTTTTTGTTTTTTTGCGTATAAATTTATGCAACTACGTGTCTAATTTGAGTTTAATCAGTGACATGAACATGACTATTTTAAATGGAAGCTATTTAAATATTCAAATATATAATTAGTTAAGTTTTCTTATAAAAAATAATTAGAATCATTTAAAGACATCTGTTATATGCATGTTAGGTAACAGAAAAGGTTGAAAAGTAGTTTTTGAAAGCAAAACAAAAACTGTTAAAATTCCAAATTTTCCAACTGGTTAATAAATCAAAATAAATGATTAATATTAATATTTAAGCAGATATTTGTAACCATTTTGTAAAAATGTCACAGCCACTTTTTTCGGAAACTTTAAGAACAATACTGTTGAAACTTGGCAAGTAGATGTATTCTGTGAACCGCCTTAAGATTTTACACAAAAATAGAAAAAATAAATAAATTTTGGGGGTACCCCATACTAAATAATGATACTCAAAATTTATCAAACCAATACGTGTGGGATATTTATTGATAAGTCTTCATAAATGATATTTAGGTCCCTTTGTAAAATGATTTTTTTCTAAACTGAATAGTTTGCGCGAGAGATACTTCCAAAGTGGTAAAATGTGTGTTCCCCCGTGTAACTTCTGGAATAAGAGAATTATAAAACTAAAGAAAATATATGCTGTACATTACCATGTAAACTTCCAACGAAAATTTGTTTGACCGAGATCTAGTAAGTAGTTTTTTTGTAAACATCGATCAAAGTTACAACGAACTATAAGAACTTTTACATTGTTAGTTGCTGCTACGGAACCGTTCGAGGGCGAGTCCGACTCGCAGTTGGTTGCTTTGTTTTATTAATAAACCTAAATGTACCTATGTTCCATATGTACCTAGATAAAAATAAATTTATATCAGGTTTCTAAAAAGTTAAACAGATTTGTCAACTTTGCTATTAGTTTTTTATAAAGCAATGTTTTCAATATCAAAAGCGAGATATTTTTTGCATAACCAGTGTCCACTCTAATTCCACAAGTGCCGCTTTAAAATATTTAATTAAAACCGTACTCACAATTTTTTTCTATTTTAGATTTATCTGATCGTTTTATATTAAAAATAAATTTACCAGATTATTTCCTTTGATTCAAATTAACCAATAGAATGTCATAGTTTAAAGCTCTCGGGCTTTAATCAGATTATTAATGTCTCAACAAGTTGATACTAAAATATTTTTGAAATCTAGATACCACAAAAATAGCCGACTATAATCAAGGTCTTGTTATATTACCCTTGACTATTGTTACCGTGCCTATATCGGCGAGAATTACTTATTTTAATAGTTTTAGTTAAAAAATGTACCGTGAGCGGTGTTACAAAAAAATTATCGACTCTTTCTCGTTGTGATTAGTAATTTTTGACCCATTACGATTTGGTACTTCAAACAATTTGGCTATTTTGTGTTAAATCTGTTCGAAATAAAACTAAGTCGATTTTAATATTGTTTTTTACGATTATTTTATTTATTGTAAGTGTCTAAAAGGGTGATATTTTATTGACAGTAACCAACATCAATAATTTTAATTTAATTTATCCAAACAGTTATTTTTATTATTATCAAAGTCAGGGCCGGTTTTCACATGTGCTTTAAGGATTAATCTACTCCTAATAAAATGTAAAAATTTAATCAAATTTAATTCTTTTTGGTTGTAAATTCGTTAAGGGATTGATTTTTGATCATTCGTTTCTATAAAGGGTTTATCCAATTTTATTTGAATTACTAAACTATTTATAGATTGGATAAGTTCCAGCCATTTTGTGGAGAAAAAATATACAAATTTGAATCTCGAATTTAGTTCTGACTTTTGGAAATTAGAAGAAAAATCATCCCTAAGCAATAGATACCAATACATATGAGTCAATTCATGGGTTTCCGAAGACTTCCATTAATGAGTTAAGAGATTAATTAATTCTTTTATTACCATAATTTATATTATTTTATATAATATTCAGTTTTTAATATGTTTATTTATTTAATTAATTATTTTTTTGAAATTATTGAATTTGTAATAAATCATTTAAAACGGTTGTTCGAGAATAATTTATGGAGTTTGTACATTAGCACTCTTACTTGTGTGTTTGGGGGAGACTGGCAATATTCTTTAAAGATAAGCCACGACTTACTCAGCTAGCTAAGGAAATAATGCCCTTTAGGTCGTTTAAACTTTATAAGTTCAGGTATACTAAAACTCATTAATATTAAAAAAACAGTAATATAGGAATTATAACTATTAATAAAATACCTACAAGAAAATAAGATAAAATCGAAGAAATAGAAAAATAAAAATGGCAAAGTATCATAAAATTAAGAAAATTTAAGCGTATGGCAAAATAAAAAAAATCGAAAAAAATTAAAAATACAGACAAAAATTGAACGAATTTCAAAAAAATTGTAAATTGAGAAAAAAAAACGAAAAATATAAATAATCGAAAAAAGCGCAAAAATGGGAATAATTAAGAAAAAACATGGATAAACATAAATAATTAAAACACAGGAAAACATAAAATTAACAGAAAAACGGATTAAAATAAACAGAAACTAAAAAGAAACAAAAATGGAATAAACCACTAAATTAATCATAAAAATACTAGTGTGGCTGTCAGTGGGACTGCCGGCAGAAGTTATACTTCTATGCGCATGGATTCATAAATTTGTATGCGAATGATTTAGCAAAATCATTATATGATATTCGTAGTAAGCAACCCCAAAAACCTCCTAGTACCGTGTGCACACTCTTTTTTATTAAAATTGTATAAAATTCCTGCAGACGAGGTCCGTCTTAAGCACCAGGTGTTTCGAAGACCATCGCCATTATTATAATCGTACTTAGCGACTCAAAAAACCGCCGAGTACAAAGTGTGCACTGATTTCGTACAGAATTTACATGAAACCCCAGGAGAAAAAGTAAACACCCTAGGCACCAAGTGCCGCGGAGACTTTCGGCATCATGATATTCGTGTTCAGCGACTCCGAAAATCCCGAGTTTATAAATTGAACCCATTTTTAGCAATACTTACCGAGTAGTAAGTTTTCTCTCTATTGTCTGTTCGGAATATACTTTTTGAATGCAGAAATGCAATTTCCTATTTTTACATTGTAAAAAATAGCTACAAATTTCCTGATACTTTAACAAATCCAGTTCAAAAAAAGCATTCCGATCCATCTTACGTTACAAAATTCGGAGGTTTTAGTGCTTTATTTCCTCGACTATTCGTAAAAACTCTGTTTATGTAGCCAACAAGCTTAAAAGCATAGAGCAGAATATACTACAACCATGTGACGGTATTTTAGACTACAATACAATACTCATTACTGAATATTATCTATACTTATAATAAATCTGTAGAGAGGTCAATTCTGTACATGAAATATATTGCCAAAATAACTATCAGGGGGTGATTAGGGATCGATACTGATGCCAAAAATGAAATCAGTAAAATTTTTGTCTGTCTGTCTGTCTGTCTGTATAACCGTTATAGAAACAAAAACTACTCGACGGATTTTAACGAAACTTGGTACAATTATTTTTTATACTCCTGAGCTGGTTATAGGATACTTTACATCACGCTACAATCAATAGGAGCAGAGCAGTGAAAGGAAATGTTGGGAAAACCACTTTTACGGTGTGGGGGAGAAATTTTTATACAACAATCTATAGGTACGTCACGCGAACGACGTCGCGGGTACATCGATATAGAACTCAAAAATGTGGTTAGATTTTTTGTTGTAGGTACGTCTGTCTGTCTATCTTTATGTTTGTGCGCGCATCACATGAAAAGTACTGATCCGATTTGAATGCGGTTTTCACATATGTATTTGTCTTCTTTCAACATAACATCTGGTGTATAAAAAATTCTCCTCCCACCCCTTTAACGGGGTGAGTGAAGAAATTTTTAAACAACAATCAACACACCACGCGAACAACGTCGCAGGTAGTTATTAATATAAAATGCTAAACTTTATATGTATACTTACGTGACAGAATTATAAAATAATCTGACAAATAATCATGATGTCCGTCACTATGATATTCATACATTAGTTCAGACTGTTTTTTGTATATCTATCCCTTTTCAATGTACTGAATGTTGAAACGGTATTCAAAGGACTTATAGCTATGACTAATAACATGTGGTAAATATTTCATCTTTGTTTTTACCGACCAATATACCTTATAAGTGTTTCTGTCTCTCTCTTACTCACACCATTACATATGTAATGATTTTTCACCGACTCCACGAATAGAAGTATAACTTCAAAAATGGGTAAACAACTCAAAACAAACCAGAAAATAAGAGAATATAAAATAAATTAAACTTAAAGAGAAAAAAACAAAAAATCGAGCAATAATCACTTTTTCTAAAAGAAGAGAAAATAAAAATCTAAAAAAATTGATTATTATGCAGTACAGCCGATTTTACTACATAAAGCTACTTATATAAATTTTTTGACGAGTGCAATTCAGTTAAGACTTTTATTTTAAACTGTCACTTCCTTCTAAATAAAAATAATTTTTAAATAAAGTTATCGACATTCAACGATAACATTAGATTATTAGGTCCATTCGCTTTTATTTTCATTTCTTTTATATCCGTAGTAAACAACTTATTCGATTATATTCGAATGATTGATTTACAATGAATAGTGTGAATACTCAGTGCACTTGCAACAAGTTTTCTTATGTAGGTACTTCAAACGTTTTTGTTTATTAAAATAAAAATCTCTTACCTATATAAACACATAAAATTTATAAAACAACAAAGGTGACTTTGAGTCACTAAGAAAAAAATATAAATAGTATTTCTGGGGCATATAAATGGACATGTAAATACACATTAACATTCAAATAGACTCTTTATATTTAATAGTTGTTAAGTATCTGATGCAAATACTGTCGAAGAGATTGCCGACATCGACCTTAAACTATAAATTTAAACCCAGTTAATAACTAGTTTTATAGCTTTGAATTTACTTAGTAGCACAGTTACAAAACGTTTAATACAAAATTGGTAGGTATACAGATATTAATAGACTATCTTCTAGAGGTTATGAAAAAGAAATTTGTTTAATGTTAGATGCACACAACAAAATAAATTTTTAAATTAATAAATAACAAAGGGTTGCAAAAAATTCATTTCTGAAGGTATTTTGTAGGATCCGAATCCGGGCTTATACTCTAGTCAAAATCTTCAAAAACGTGAAAAATTAAAATAAAGGTCCTAAAAATATGAGCGATAGCTCATTGGATTCGGAATCACCTGTAGAAAAATGTTTTTGAAGGAAAAATGTGCAGGCAAAAAATTGCAATTGTTATTAACAAAATAAGATGAAAAAAACAGATGTTTATGTTTTTGTTAATAACTCGAAAAATAATTATATTTAAGCAATTTTGAAAAAAGCTCGTTAAAGAGGAGGAAATTTCCGAAAAAAAAGTCCGTCCTCCCGGAACTCTATCTCCATTATTTATCATTTAAATTTGACGTTGAAAATGGGCCTTTGAGCGGCTTTTACGGCATACGCGCGCTACCGCTAAACGGTGTTTATCAGATAAAATGTTTTTTTTATGACATAAAATGTTATTTTAAAAATTTGAAAAAATTCCAGTATTTTCCTAACACTTGAAAGAATCTAAATCAGTTGGAAAAAACATTTTATCACTGTTTTTCAAAAAGTTATTCAATTGTTAACTAACAAATTTTTTCCTAATATCTGTTGACATAAACAATGGGATAAAAGGTATAAATAATTGGCCTAAAAATTTGTAACTTTGTGGAGCCTTTTCATATGTATACTGGACCGATCAAAACGAGACATTGCGTTTGAAACAGTTTTACTTAACTAAGATCACCTGAGCATTTGAAATCATTTTTTTACATAGATTCCAAAAAATTTTAAAAAATCTAAAGAAATTTTTTTAAGAATAACTTTTTGGAGATTGTACCGATCAATTCCATAACCTAACCATCTCTCAACTCCAAAAAGTGACGTCTGACGTCTGACGGTGACGTCGAATGCTGTTTTGGAAATCAAAATCTGTTGTTTCGTTCCTTAGATATCGTTTTCGAAAAATTAGGAAAATTCAAAAACGATATTTTTTGAGAATAGCTTTTTAGCGGTTATACCGATAAATTCCATAACCTAATCAGCTCCTGAGTTTGTCAGATATCGTTGTCGAAAAATTTTCAAAAACTTTCTTCCACAATAACTTTGAGATATTTTGACTAATCAATTTTGCACTAAGGATAACATTTTTAGCACTCAAAAAACTGTGTTGATTGCTGCGTCGAACATAAAAAGGCTCAACCGGTTAATAAGATATAGCTTTGTAAAAAATTTCTTTTTTTAACTCAAGAAGATTAAAACAGCACAAAAAAATACCTTTTTAAGCTGAGAAAAAACATTTTTGGTTTCTGAAATTAGTGGATTGGAAGTTGGAAGGATGGCCTACGGCTATCTCTTTGAGAAATTTTTATTTATTTTTCACTGAAAAAACAGACTTAAGTCGGAAATCTCAGTATAGTTATAAGGCTACTTGCAGGTTGCCCAAGATATTTTTTTAATCCATTTCATTAGCTTTATCATTAGTAATGGTCATTTTAAGATAAAATGATAACTGTATGATGTACAGAAGAAATTTCAATTTTTAGATAGTAATAAAATCTATTCAGTTAAAAAGAAAATGCAAAGCAGTTGTTTTAAAAATGCCTGCTTTTGTATTCGACCCATTGATTGTAGTGCTACCCTAGGTAAAACTGTCGGTGGTTGAAGATTTTAATATGGCTGCATTCAGGTAGGAGGTAGGTGGGTTTAAAATTGCCTGCCCTTGGTTTTATAGTTACGGATTTTGCTACCCTCAAAAGAAGTAGGTTTAAAATTGGTGGTTCTCGAAGATTTACCAATGACTATCCTTGGTATAAGTCCCTTTCATCTTGAAGCCTTAAACGTAAATTAGTTTAAAACTTATAGTTCTCTGTTGAAGATTACTTCATCTTACATATTTGTAAAAACGTATAAAGGAAGGTTAGCAATTTAATTCTTCTTACAAATTTAGAGTAACTTGGTAGGTATATCTGGAAAAATCTCGGCTGCCGTAACAATATTGTAGATAAGTAAACTCTATAAAAGCCTTAAGTCTTATTTCAATGCTTGAAAGTAAATAATAAAAATATCTTGACAGAAGAGGGTTAGTTTATTATCGCAAATATCACAAATTATTTTAAAATTGCCATAACTCTTGAAAGTAATAATATACAGCATGGTTCGAGTACCCATTTTGATAACTTTTTATAACTCCACAACAAAACCTTTTAGATTGGTGTATTTTAAAAATTAGAAATGTCGCACTTTTGTTTTTAAATTAATTTTTGATAATATATCCTCATTATCCTGCTCTAAGACACAATATTTAGAACCTATAGGGTCTTCAACGTAAATCTTCTTTAAGATGACATAATTGGTAAAAAAGGGTTCTCTAATCTAAATTGCTGAAAAAATCGGTGTTAATTGGTAGACTCGAATTGCGAACAAAAAGATTTGGGTTTTTTGATACCCTGTTAGTAATTCTAATAAATTGATTACTTTTTTTCTGTAGTAAACTTAATTAATTTTTTCTTTAAAGAAGGAAGCAGAGTAAGAGAAGTTCAAAATAAATAAAATTTCATATTATACCAATATTACTACATGAAGAACAACCTAAAAAATATTTTGTAGGTACCTAGATATATTAATCTCCATAATATTAATTTCGTTTTGTGATGCTTTGTGTTATTATCTAATCCAAATCGTAGGTATAATTAAAAATTTTATTCCACCATTTAAACAGAGATTAAAACTTACCCTTATAAAAATTCTTACCGGTTACAAATTTATCCGCAGTTCGAGAGTGCCCATCCTTGCTATGCAATCTCTTAAATTGCATACAAGAGGGAACTCAGTCGGAACTAAAATTAATGTTTATATTAAAGGACATTATCCCCTCTCTACAGTAACCATAATAAAAATTTTAATTAGAAGATTTTGACTATTAAACGTTGTACAAATTAGTATTTATGGTCATGTTCTGTTTAGCTCTAATTAAACGAAATCAGTGTATCGTTTTTGGTAAGCCAGGAAGAGTCACCGCCCGTCGCCCTGTTTTTCGGACAAGATAGATACCTACACATTTATGATTCGTTTTATTCTAAATTTAGTAAAATATTGTAAACAAAATTTAATACATATGCAAAAAGATTCAGCAATTCTTACTGGAGTAGGTACTATTTAGTTATTCTAGAATCTAGATAATCCATCACGTAAAAAGTTAGCTTTACATTTTTTAAAACCTTTAAACAGTTTTCAAATTCATTCTCAATTGATCTGTAGTAAATTTAGTTTTATAGAACCATCCAAGCAACTTTTTAATTGGAGGCTACGAATTAGGTAATTTTTTATAGATTTTATCATTATTGTGACAACACTCTAGAAAGTTAAAAGCCATTAGGAAAATAGACTAATATTTTCAGTAAATAAAATACTTCAATTTTCTATAATTACAACACATTACTTTTATTAAAAAATTATAAATAATAGTATATTACGTAACAAGAGTGGTAAGTAGGACATTACGTACGAGTGGAAAAGTTACGCACGAAGCCGCGTAGCGGCGAGTGCGCAATTACACAAGTACGTAAAACCAATACCTCTTACCACTCGAGTTACGTACTATGCTTTATCTACGACTCAATATTTTAATTTTAATCCAAATATTTGACATCTCTAAATAAATATATGACGTACCTACGTACTATACTGATATCTACTCCTTTGACAGTAAATGTCATTTATACTCATTGTCACCATGCAGGGTAAGTAAGCTATAACGCACAGTTGTGCGTAATGAAACGTCATTCCATTCGGTATATTACCGAAAAGTCCAGGAGCCGACATAAACAGTAGGTATCCTGGACTCCAGGTAATCCGGATATTACTTTTAATGTCAATTCGCGACTCCAAAATTCTCTGAACAACAAAATTGAACTGATTTCCACCAATAAATAACAAGTTATTTTTAAAATGCGTTTTAAAATGCATTTTTTTATGCACAAATGCAGTTTTCAAATATTAAGTAGGTACATGATCGCATAGGGAATGGGTGACCAACCGGTCAATCGCGATCTTTTCTCAATAACGTATCGTTGCGTATTTATCCTCTCTTCTATATACAGAGTAGGGTATGGCTCTCAATTTCCACTTAACATCGAAATAAGAAAAAGTAAATGCAAACATTGAAATTGCAATTAAAAATCTATGAAAATGTTTTTTCTGAGCCTATTGTGCAAAATAAACCTACAACTAAGGCTTTTTTTCAAGTAAGCTACAAAACTACTCAAGTTGCTTTTTCGCTATAACTTGCGAGTAATAGATATCACTGATAATGATATTCTCTGATGATTTCTTGAAGAAAGAGAAACTGCTTTAGAGGAAAACTTGTGGCTAGGTATATTCACAGAATTCAAAGCATGTATTAACCAGATTAAGCTACTCGTATCTATGACAACTAATGGGGCTCTTGCAATGACAGGTATTTATAATGGTTTTTTCGCTCTTTGTCACAATGACGAAGATTTTTCAGGCCTCATTAGCTACCACTGCATAATTCATCAACAAGTAGGTACTGGTTAGTCAAAAACTAGACACAAAATATGTGATGAATATTTCTTTTAAGATTGTAAATTTTATAAAAGAAAAATATTTTCACAGACGGCTCTTAAAATAGCAATTAGATAAGAAGGAACCATATTTGGCACTACACAGTACTAACTGACGTAAGATGGCTGAGTCAAAGAAAGAATTCCAAAGATTTCGAGATTTTTTTGAACAAAACAATAAAATACTACAAAATTGTGTAGGTACTAACTATGCCGTTTTATTTAAGACTAGTTGTACTCGCAACGTCGTTCGCGTGGCGTGTGATTGTTGTATAAAAATTTCTTACCCCACCCCATTTAAGGAATGGGAGAGAAATTTTTATACACCAGATGTTAAGTTGAAAGAAGACAAATACATCTGTGAAAACCGCATTCGAATCGGATCAGTAGTTTTCACGTAATGCGCGCACAAACATACAGACAGACAGACAGACAAAAAAATCTAACCACATTTTTGGGTTCCATTTCGATGTACCCGCGACGTCGTTCGCGTGGCGTGTTGATTTTTGTATAAAAATTTCTTTCCTCACCCAGTTAAAGGGGTGGGGGGAGAAAGTTTTATACACCAGATGTTAAGTTGAAAGAAGACAAATACGTCTTTGAAAACCGCATTAGAATAGGATCAGTAGTTTTCATGTGATGCGCGCACAAACATATACCTACATTTCTACAGTTTTATTATATGTATAGATAGATAGATGTATAGATAGATTTTAAGCAGTATGTAATTGGTAGATCGCATTGGGTTAATTGAAAAGTCGATTTTGGGTCTAAACAAGTTGGCCACCTCTGGCATAAGGTCATAAAGTTTCCTGATGTTCTCACGAATCGAATACAAAAAGAATCATTAAAATATGTCTCGTCATTTAAATTTAGGTGGTAAGGCTTTATTGCCTTAACTACTGCCTAACGCATAATTGTATTCAAACCATTTTTAAAGTTAGAAGAAATATTTTTTGTATTTCAGCGTTACGTATATTTTCGGTAAATTTGTTTACCCTATCGAATCCATCAATGTAGATTTTGTAGATGATTAAGTAATTTTCAAATATATTTTAATTAGTTTTTGTTAAATTTAGTTATTCCAAAACCATTCCACTTTTCAGTTGGGCGCTTTGCGTTCTGTAAATTTTCCTTGAATTTGGTTATTGTTAAACCATCCCAGCGAGTCGACCATGTGAAAAGCATTTTCGAAGACAGACTAAGGTATATACAGCCGACAAACGCAAGAACGAGACGATAGATAATAGGGATGCACGACGGCGATCTAGCAAGCGTGGGGAAGGGAAAATGCAAGTGCATGCAAGTGCCGAGTGGCGTCGCACTTGTTGCACCTCACAATATGACGTTACTACAGTAGTGATGCCGACCACCATTCATACAACACGATTTCGTACACATTAGCAAAATTTTTAAATAATCGTAACGCGCCAACGTACAAACATGTAATTTTAAAATATTATTCGAAGTAAGCCGGTTTTTAATGTCTGTCACATTACGATTTCGTAACAGTTTTAAATTTAATTAAAGTTTTATTTAATTTTTCTTTTCAGATTTACAAGAAATCATGGCGAAAAAACCACCGTCTTATTTACTACATAGTTGAAGAAAAACCCTAGTGACTTTAAAAAAAATTCAGTTCCTCGTGCGTTTTAGTTTTAAACTTTTAAATAAACTGTGTTTGTGCGACGAAACCGAAAACAAACAGAAGTGACTTGGATTTTTCGTATTATTTTATTTTTTTTGTGCGGGCACATAAAAAAATATATAAAATTTTGGTGTAATGAATTATTTGAAGCGATGGGAAATATTAACCTCATTGAAATCAGTGTGACAAACTTGCCGCCCAAAAAAAATGGCGGAGTGTTCGTTTTCAAGATGCATTCAACAAAGAAGGAATATTAGAAGAGAACTACAAAGATGGACAAAAAACATGGTTCATATTGTCGGTGAGTAGATGAGTTTTTTATCTGAATTCGAGTCGGCCGATCAATATTGGGGCGCATCAGCTCGCGAAAACACGAGAGGATAGCAGTGTGTGTACGATTCTAACCTGTTGACTCTCTAATGTGTACTAAATAGAATAGAATTTCCCCTAGACACTTCAACAATTGTTATAAACAGAAATAGGCTGACGCGGTCCGGAGGAGAAAATGAAATTTTCCGGTCGCCTTGTCTACTTGGATGCATTTAATGATTTTTAAGATGCACTTTTTTGTATGCGTCGTGGTCGCATTTTTCTGTAACGGCGCCGAATTATTAGTTTTCTTTTATTTTTTCTCGAAAATTCGCCATTTCCTTCATTAAAACGATCGTACTTGGAGCGAGTATTGATCGTGTGCCGAATAATTTTTATCTAATCTTTACATTATAGGATTTCTTTTTATTTTCTTTAGAGTAGGTATATAATCTTAATATGTTTTAAGATAATAATTAGTAAAAAATTAAGATAGTATGTGTCTTTATACTATATTAATATTATTAAATTTTCTAAAAATCAGAATTTTTTTTTAAGGAACAGAGTAGGTACTTAGAAATATGAATATATTAATTACGACTATACACAGTGAGTATCAATATAAAAACTCACTTTGGAAAGTTATTGTATTCGTTGTTATAAAATATCCTTTAATTTTAAATAGGACTCGTTTTGTTAATTTTCTTGAAAAATATCACTTTTTTTCCTAAAAATTCTACAAAAATGTGTTAACAACTTTTTACATTTCCTAATACACATCAAAATATTAAAAATTCTTATAAAGCTTTTTTTATTACAATTTATATAGCAGTGGTTTAAGTGTGTTTAACATGAATACTTTTTTTAAATACCCAATGATAGTCGACTGAAACCTGTTAAACTCATAATACAAAATAGGTGTAGGTACCTACATTTAAGTAACTTACTTTAAAAAATTTTGTTGATTTGTAAAGTTTGTGATTCTATTAAAGTTTTTGTACTTTTCTTAGTTTTTTATATCTATAACTAGACAAAATACAACCATGGTTTAGAAAGCCCTTTGCTTCGCTCACTTGGTCATCTCTTACCTTCGGGCTACTAATATTTATTTTCCGTTTTTCTGATAAGGTAACTTATCTTAAAAAAATTTGTTGGTTTGTACAGTTTGTGATTCTATTAAAGTTTTTGTACTTTTCTTAGTTTTTTATATCTATAACTAAACAAAAAACAACCATGGTTTAGAAGCCCTTTGCTTCGCTTAATTGGTCATCTCTTACTTTCGGGCTACTAATATTTATTTTCTGTTTTTCTGATAAAGTAACTTATCTCAAAAAATTTTGTTGGTTCATAAAGTGTGTGATTCTATTAAAGTTTTTGTACTTTTCTTAGTTTTTTATATCTGTAACTAGACAAAAAACAACCATGGTTTATAAAGCCCTTTGCTTCGCTCACTTGGTCATCCCTTACCTTCGGGATACTAATTTTTATTTTCTGTTTTTCTAATAAAGTAACTTATCCCAAAAAATTTTGTTGGTTTGTACAGTTTGTGATTCTATTAAAGTTTTTGTACATTTTTTAGTATTTTATATCTATAACTAGACAAAAAATAACCATGGTTTAGAAGCCCTTTGCTTCGCTCAGTTGCTTATCTCTTATCTTCGGGCTACTAATTTTTATTTCCTGTTTTTCTGATAAAGTAACTTATCTCAAAAAAATTTGTTGGTTTGTACAGTTTGTGATTCTATCAAAGTTTTTGTACTTTTCTTAGTTTTTTATATCTATAACTATAGACAAAAACATCCATAGTTTAGATGCCCTTTAATTGCTTTCCTCACTTGGTCATCTCTTACCTTCGGGCTACTAATATTTATTTTCTTTTTTTTCTGATAAAGCAACTTATCTCAAAAAAATTTGTTGGTTTGTGATTCTATTAAAGTTTTTGTATATCTATAAGTAGACAAAAAACAACCATGGTTTAGAAAGTCCTTTGCTTCGCTCACTTGGTCATCTCTTATCTTCGGGCTACTAATTTTTATTTCCTGTTTTTCTGATAAATTAACTTACCTCAAAAAATGTTGTTGGTTTGTAGCGTTTGTGATTCTATTAAAGTTTTTGTAGTTTGCTTAGTTTTTTATATCTATAACTAGACAAAAAACATCCATGGTTTAGAAGCCCTTTGCATCACTCACTTGCTCATGTCTTACCTTCGGGCTACTAATATTTATTTTCTGTTTTTCTGATAAAGTAAATTTTAAAGGTTTGTAAAGTTTGTGATTCTATTAAAGTTTTTGTACTTTTCTTAGTTATCTATATATCTATAACTAGACAAAAAACAACCATGGTTTAGAAGCCTTTTGCTTCGTTCACTTGCTCATCTCTTACCTTCGAGCTATTAATATTTATTTTCTGGTGGTCTGATAAAGTAACTAATCTCAAAGAAATTTATTGGTTTGTAAAGTTTGTGATTCTATTAAAGTTTTTGTACTTTTCTTAGTTTTTATATCTACAACTAGACAAAACACAACCATGATTTAGAAGCCCTTTGCCTTGCTCACTTGTTCATCTCTTACCTTCGGACTACTAATATTTATTTTCTGTTTTTCTGATAAAGTATGTGCAGTTACCTTTTTTCTTACTGCTTTATGTACCTACTCTATATTTGACAAATTGTATAGATAACACGCTGTAAAGTACCTAAAGTCAAGTTTAACTTTTTTGTCTAATCTTAATAATGTTTACTATAAATATGATAGCAAGTAATATTTTTCTGCTCTAGTATGGCTATACTTGTATTACATTTTAATACCTTTTGTTGTTTTCACAATCGACACACTTTTGTCATTGATATTTATAGAATAAAATCGTTTTGTTGTATTTTATTCAGATCTTTTTGTTGAATGCTATACGAAAAACAGATGTTGTCATACATACAGAAAAATGCTTTCCCTTATTGTAATTTTGCTTATTTGGATAGCTAATAACATCGTGCTGTTAGAACTCATTTTATGCCCTTGTGACACATTGTACTGTATTATTTTTAAACTAACCTTATTCTCTATTAAATATTTCATTTTTAGATCACTATCAGAAACAAAACGGAACTACTATAGAATTGACCCTTAAATAGTACCACTGTCCTCGAGAATCCCAAAACATTAGAAGATTAATATTCTTATTTTATAAGCTGTATAGTACTAATAGAAACAATGAAATAGGTTGTTTGAGTTAGACATCCCACTGGCACTAAAAGAATATGCAATATGAACATTAAAGAACCCAAATTTTTTTATCCTTACTTTAACCAAGTAATAAATGCGTCATTTTTTAATAAAACTTTTCACAAAACACATTATAGCGATCATTAAGAGAGATTTTATAGCCACATTCATGAATTTATTAATTCATAAAAATGTGTATTGTAATACCTACCTACTAAGTTTAAACAGAATGTTTATATTTAATCCAATTACAATTTCACCTTTTAAGAGGAATGACTGATTTATTACTTTAATATTAAATTCCTGGGGCTACGTACCACTAACGTCAATATATGTATAAGGAAAGAGTCTTTCAATATAATTAAGTAGTATTTAGTTGTAAATTCTGGATGTTAAAGAGATTTAAAGATGAAACTTTTATCAAAAATTGAACCGCCTTAAAAAAAAATATAGTAAAAAGCAAAAAATAATTTTTTTATTTCTTAAGAAAAATGGAAGCAACTAGGCATCTGATTTCGATTTCCTTGTCGGCTTCAATGGTTTATATCTTTGTAAAAGATTTGAGTTACTAACATTCGAAATCTAGATTTAATAGCTGAGATTTAAATAGAGGGTAATTTGCCATTGGAGCCGACTTCAAGGAAATCGAAATCAGATCCTTTCAACGTTTTTAAGGTATAAATATTTTATTTTCTGCTTTTTAGTGCATTTTTTTAAAGGTGGTTCAATTTTTTTTTAAATGTTTTTATTTTATCCTTTTTAGTTTTTTTTTATCCGTCCGGATACCGTGCAAGAGGTTGTGGATTTAATCCTCAACAGTCCTGACATGTACCAATGTGAATTTTCGGAAACATAAGTAAATTCTCTAACACCTAGAGATACCACGCACGTACGCTGAAGGAAAGCATCGTGATGAAACGAGGACTTAATTTTCTGAAATCACCAACCCACAGTGAGCAAGCTTGGTGATTAAATGCTCATTCCTTCTCCTCGTTAGAAGAGGCCTTTGCCCATAGAGTGGGAGAGATGTTATACACCATTATTAACATATTAACTTAACTGCAGAGGTTATTCCTTTGAGGTGTTCCCGGGACTATCTTCCACATTGATCATCAGACCTTAATTTCTATGGTACCACAAATACAAAAAGAATTTCTCAAATCGTAGGTACGATAAATACCGGAGACATACCGTAACATAACATACAGCTTGGAATAAAGAATTTATAAGAGTACGCTTGTTCTTTAATTTTGCTGCAAGCCCAATAATTTAAATTACCTACTTTATTTAATTAGTCAGCAAAGAATTCTCTTTCATATATATACATCCCACCAAAAACATTTTCATGTAAAATGTTGCCAAGACGAGCCCATATGACTCGCACTGTCAAAAAGTTATCAGATCTCATGTAGAGCCAAGCTTCTAACACTACACGCCCTAACTCTACAAGGCCTAACTTCATAAACTCTACACCTTAGTCAAAATATGTGGCTTGGCCATTTCGCTACATTCACATCGGCGTAAGGTGAAAAATCAATTCACTGTTCATTACTTTTGTGTTATACAATAGTTCTTGGTCGAATTGAGAACCTCCTCCTCTTTTGAGGTCGTTAAAAAAATAGCAAATATGATCGATACGTACAAAGAATCCACAATGGCCAAAAGTATATGAAACCGAAATGCTTGTATCCCATTTTTTAATTGACTCTTCTAGAAGTAAGTCTTGCTTGATAAAATCAGAATTTACATTATTGTGGTAAAAGTACTGATTTAAATTTAAAAGGAAATTTGAAATATCGGCACACATCTGAAAAGTATCTTCATGGTTTTTAGGACCTGTCGCTGTATATAATATAAATATATCCAACACCGAAGAGGCCTTTTGAGTAAAGTAATGTTGTTTTATATATAATGCAAAAGTTGATTACCCTAAAACTCCAGGAGGTCTGAATATGTTTGAAATTTGTTTTTTTTTTTGTTAGATTGGTGTACTTTAAGGTCATTATTCTATCAACTACTGAATATGCCTGGCAACTATCTAGTTATTAGTTTAATGAAAAAAAGAAGACTTATTTAAGATTATTCTTTAAAATTCAGAGGTTGATCTATAATTACTTTTATGGTTGAAACAAAATTCTATTAACAAAGACCTGCAAAATATTTAAATATTTAGACGTTAAATAAACCGTAATCACATTTTTAGTTTTATTTATCCCCTTAAACTGCCAAATGTATAAATAGTGTATCTTAACACAGTTTAATCACACTATTCTACTTTACTAATAGTAAAAGAAATACGTGAAAGTTGTTAATCAATAAATGATCAACTTCAATTTAATTTCTAATATTGTATTTTTATAGATAAATAGATACATATTAAACAAACTGGTGGCCATGTAATCTATTATAAGTGGGGTAGATTGGCTCAGGTGACCTTACTTCACAACGGCCTAAAAGATCTTTTGTGAATACCTTAAATATAATTGTGATTCCGTAAGATCTGGGCTTTTAAGAAAGGCTCTAAAAAGACCTGTCCCAGATATTTATATCGTTGGCGAACGATTACTTTTTAGGTACAGATAATATGTTCAGTTCAGCCGTTTCATCTGCATACTTATAAAATCTGTATGTTCCACTGTCCCCTTTACCCATTTTATAAAAATGGTATATTAGTGGATTGTGTCTTACTCGGTCTTACTCTGAGTTCAGGTTTCTGAAGTTCTAAGATTAGTTTAGAGTAGTACAGTGAAGGACGTATTCATCATTCTTGATGTTGTCAATTGCCTGAAATGTTTTTCCAGGGGGTTACACTGAGGTCCTTTTCCCAATTTCGAACCTCATGTCATGCGGCATTTTGAGATGCCATAGAAAGGTTCAGGTCCAATAAAAGGACTAGTTCCTTCTTTTGGTACTATCAAGAATCTCATTTCCGACAATCTGTTAATGCCCTGGTACTCACAGCAAATTTACTTTGAGCTCAAATGGGTTGGAAGGTAGATCCTACAAAGCAGCTTGGCTATCGGCTGAATTGAGGCTTTTTTGGGTTCGGTAGCCAACTGCCAAAAAACGGAACCTTTATAAATAGATTCGTCATGTCTGTCCGTCCTTATGTCACTGTGTGAACCGCTTTAAGGATTTTACACAAAAATAAATAAATTTTGGGGTTCCCCATACTTAAAACTGATTCTCAATGTTTTTATTTACCAAACCTATACGTGTTGGGTATCTACAAGAACTTTTATATTGTTACTTGGTGCCACAGAACCCTTCATGGGCGAGTCCGACTCGCACTTGGTCGGTTTTTAGTAGAATCTATTTTTACCCAAAATTTATTCGAATGTGTTAAAAGATCCAAAATATTTATCGTTTAAATTAGTTAACAACAAATTTTTAACTTATTCGTTTCTTGTTATACAAAAATGTTCTATTCCATTTACCTACATCACGAATTGAAATTTTTTTAAAATATCTACAATTTTTAAAACCTTAACGATTTCTATTAAATATTGGATAATTATATATGTTCAAACCTAATATGATGATCATTTACCGTAAAATGAAAATTTCTTCACTATTTTAGCCAATTACACTAAATGTTATTTGGTGTAGATATATAAACAGTTATCTGTGTTCATAAGCTGACACCTTAAACACAGGTTGCAAGCTTTTTCATCTAACGGAAGTAGTCTGCTATGTTAAGTTGTTTTGCTGGTTTTATCATTCAATGCCTGAAAAAACTGTTACAAATATCCGTTTGGCAGTGATGTGTTTACTAGTCTGTCGTGTCTGAAATACGGGTATAAATGTGTTTTTTTTTTAATTTTATTTCGCAATAAAACTAACCGTATATGCAAAAATTATTATCAGTATCAGTTTTTTTCTTTCTATAACTGGAAAGTTATACCTATCATCTATCATATTATTATATGTTTTATTTCACCTGTTGCGTATACAGAAGCATAAAAACGGAAGCTATTAACAAAAGTAATAATTATTAATTATATACGTGTAAAACTTTTTTAAGTAACACAAACTAAAAGTTTTAATACATACCTATATATTTATATAATTTGGTGGAAATGTAAAATGGGGATATATTTTAATTACATTAACATCGATTTTAGTTCACATTCTCTATCTGTTTTAATAAATTTTAACAAACAACAGAGATTTTTGGCATTATTATGTAAATGGTTTTTAAAATATAAATCAGTGATAAAACAAGTACTTTATTTTATCTTTTTAGGAAAATTTATTCCTGTTAGCATTGAATGGTGGGATTTTTTTCCCGTTTTAATAAGATCTAATTTTCCTTGTTAAAATCTTTATTGTGAATTAAGCTAAGAAAGTCAATAGAATTTACACCACAAGATAAGTACTTCAAGCACACTTTGAGATTGACAGTTGACGTTTACAGGTTTAGCAGAGAGCTGTCAATTACTTTTCGCAAGTATCTTTCATCACCAGTCAAATAATTGACCTGACACATGCCACAAGTCGGAATTTTCTGACACTAGTATGGATACCAGGACAATCAGGTTTTCTGGGCAATGAGAAGGCTGGTGAATTAGCCCGAGCTGGAGCTAATATCCCAATGATTGGCCAGGAACCATTCGGTGGAGTTGCTGACACCTTTAGAAATGTAGTCATTGAGAAATGGAGGCCAGAGAGGATCCAGGAGTGGTGGCAAAATTCAACGGGCAAGCTACAAGACAAAGTCTTTATAAAAGGACATTTGGCGAAATTTACTGCAGAACTGCTATCACAAAGGCGAATCGATGTCAGAATTAGAATTTACACCACAAGATAAGTACCTCAAACACACTTTGAGATTGACAGTTGAAGTTGACAGGTCAATCATTTTTCGCAAGGTGTCAATCATCTGTCATCACCAGTCAAATAGTTGTCAACTAACTACCTACAAATTAAAACCGTAGTCATATTCGGACAGCCAACCAGCTCTAAAAGTGATAGTCTTGGCACAACTAAGCTCACAGCTGGTGTGGTACTGCGTTAAGGCCCTGATACATGCCGCAGGTCGGAATTCTTTGACAGCGGCATGGTTACCAGGACACTCAGGGTTTTGGGGCAATGAAAAAACTGATGAATTGGGAGCTAATATCTCAATGATTGGCCCGGAACCATTCGGCGGAGTTACTGTCACCTTCTGAAAGGCAACCATTGAGAAATGGAGGCTAGAGATGCCCCAGAAGTGGTGGGAAAAATCATCGGGCAAGCGACAAACCAAAGTCTTCATAAAAGGGCACTTGACGAAATTTACTGCAGAGCTGCTATCGCAAAAGCCAAACAATGTTGGAATTATTTTTAGTCACTTGGCAGGATATTGTCGGCTTAGAAAACACATGAGTCAGCTAAACTTAGACATCTGTCGATACTGCCAAAAGGAGGAGGAAACGGCATTTCATGTCCTCTGCCAATGTGAAGACCTTGCAAAGGGATGAGAAACTGGTTGCTCCAAGTTATGTGGAGAGGCCATTGTCAAGGCTATTAAGTATCATTAAGTGGGCAGAGCTGGACAAGGTGCTCTAATCCTATTCTAGAGATGATGGTTGTTCACAATAGATCAGTAAAGGTTGCAGCTCGGGTTGCAGTGATACAGGTTAACAGCCAACCCAATGAATATCTATCTACCTTTTTATCTAAAAATTAGCGATTTTACACAATTTCTCGTCTTTAGAGGTATTAGTTTTTTTATCATTGTGAACAATGAGATGTAAGTAGGTATGTAAAAATGACACTCCAAGAGACTTGTCACGTTGACTTTGGTGGGTGACAGGTAGTTGTCAAATAATCTACCAATTAATTATTTTACAACAATCAGTGATAAAAATGCACTTATTTGTCTTAACATGTCTATTACGAAATCTTCACTGTAATATTTATTAATTATAGATAAAGATATCTTTTTTAACTGTGAGTTTATAAATAATTTCCTCATTTTCACACTGAAATATATGTACATACTTTGTACTGAAACATATGGCATTTTTACTCGTCGACAACTGAAAACCACTATTCACGTAGCTGTCTTAAGCAGCAGCATAAACTGTCAATGTTAAACGTGTAGGTACATTAATGTATAAAGTCTAACGTATAAAATATGTCCTTACCGTTTTTTTCCATATTTTTTCAATTCATATGTATGTATTCTCATACCTGCGATTTATTATCTCAGTTGTCCGTTTCCACAAATCGCTTAAATATCAAGTCATCAAAAATGAATCTAAATGATTTAATCAATACATGTAATAAAACTGTAGCGGAGTCATGTCTGTTTGTCCCCTTATCCGCGATAGACTCTAAAAGTAATCAACGGATTTTATTACAGTTTTCAAGAACAGCCACAGGATTCTGTTAAATATTACAATAAAATGATGGTTTATTTACAAAGCTGTTTTTAACAGTACAATATTATTCCTTATTCAATTAAATACGTTGAGCATTTAATGTAGATTAAACTTACCTTTTACACTCCTTCTTAGGGTGCTATCTCCTATCTACTGAATGTTAACGATTACACCGGCAAACCCTTCTCTGTCTTCTGCCTTTCTTATTATTTCTACGAAAGACAATCCCGTTCAGTATCTAATGTTTCTCAGCCATTAGAGCTTCTTTCTTCCTAGGCCTCTTTTCCTTTGTATTTTACCTTTTATAATTAGCTGTGGGATGTAATATTTTGGATTACGCAGCAAGTGACCCAGATAGGCTGTCTTCTTTCTCTTAATTGTTTGATGCAGTTCTCTCTCTCTCTCTCTGTTTATTTTGTTTAAAACTTCCTCGTTCCGAATTTTTGTAATACGCCGATATAACCACATCTCGAAGGCTTCTAATTTGTTCATACTCGATGTTTTTAAAGTCCAAATTTCAACCCCGTAGAGTAACACTGACCATATAAAGCATTTAGTTAATCTTAATCAAATATTAATATCGAGATGTGGGTCACAGAGCAGTCCTCGAAGTCTCACAAAGCTAGGTAATTTCCTTTTACACTACTCCAGGAAAATAAATATCTTATGAGTTGTCGCAAAATAAAAATTTCTGAGACATTTAAAATATAGATGAAGCAAAGCGAAAATGTCAGTTATCGGCTTGAATTCTTAATAGATGGCGGTGTAAGTTAATCACTTGACATCTAGATAGCGGACACAACCAGGAAAGGGCGTTTGATTCAGTTATAAGAAGATTAGTCTTCGTCTAGAAATAGCGTAATAAATAATAAGTATTAAAAAATAATAAAACAATTTTCAATAAAAATTAAGAAAATTAGAAAATATTAAGAAAAAATGGAGGATTATAAAAATTGAAAAAATGATAAAAATAGTAAAAATAGAAACTGTTTAAAAAAGAGTAGTTGAATAAAAAAAACGAAGGAAGCATAAAAACAAAAAAAAAGAAGGAAAACTACCTACTGGAAGATCCAGAAAAAGATGAAAAAATAGCAAAAATTGGAAAAAATGAAAGAATTGGAAAAAACAAAAAATTTTAAAAAATCCAAAAACAAAAAATACGATATCAAAGCAACAGGAAAAACTAGAACATTGTAAAAGATAGAAATAACAAGAAAAATATAAATATAAAAGAGAAATGTAGATAATCCAAAAAAGGAATCGAAAAAATTGTTAAAAATAAGTACAAACAAAAATAAAAAATAATTAAAAACCTGGAAAAATAGGGGAAAAACAATAAAATAATACAAAAATTGGAAAATGTAGAAAATAAAAAAAACAACTAAAAACTGATTAAATTGCAACGAAAACAAAAAAGATTAAAAACCTGGAAAAAACAAGAAGATATTAAAAATTCTACTAAGCTAGATAAAAAACAAAAAAAAAAATTACAAAAAATCGTAAAAATTGAAAAAGCGGAAAATGAAAAGAACAAATTGCTGATTCCTAGGCGGTAGGTGGGCAGTTTGCTGGGTCAACTAAAGTCTATTTGTTTGCAGTTGGCAGCATAGTGAATTCATCATAAATGCGAATCCTTCAAAGCCCAAGCAAGGGTGGTTCATGAAAAATAACAAAAGGTAGTATACATTTCTATTGGAACATAGTCATAGTTGTTGTTTTTCAAAGAGTCCACCCTGTAATTAGGGATTTAATGACTTTTCTTAGCTGCCAACTCCAAACAAATGGACTTTAGTTTGTATTAAAATCCGTTATCAGGTCTACTTACATTAATTAATACTAGATAAAGCGAATTTGTTTACCTGTGAATTTAAATCTTTTATTTATAATATAAACTAAATACATAGAACTAGAATAGTAGAACCTGTCACAAGTAAAACAATCACATAAAAAAATATTTGGTAACATTACTTCGTGGTCGTAGGAAAAATAGTGTACATTACTTGTGTGCAAAGTGACTTTTCACACTTGTGTGAAAGTGTCACTTTCCGCACTCGTTATGTAATATACTATTTTTACATTCAGAAATAAGTAGGTACGTCCAATACAGTATGGTATACTTTTATAATGCATGAACAGCTGACAATTGGGATTCAGAAGCTGTCAACCATTTATCTTCCCTCACACTTGTCAATGTCAATCTTTACATAAATGTCTAAAGTGTAGGTAACCTTAAAATATGTTATTACAAATTATTTTGAATTTTTTTTAATTCTTATTTATGGTATTCTAATACGTTTCATTATCTTGGTTGTACGTTTCTCTGTATTTGTGTCACATATCGATTAAATCTTGAGTTGTTAGCTCATCTTGTTTTTCGTGTTTCAACCGGTGAATACATTCAAAATTAATAAAATTAGAAATCTGTTCTGTTAATGGCAAATTCGAAAAAAAGCTAGAGAAAATAATGATAAATTTGGGGTCAGGTTCTGAATTAAACATCAAATTAAGGACATGAGGTCATGATAGAGAAAAATTACAAACGCACTTTAATTCATAATAACCAACGAAATCTCTAACTCTCTTATCCCAATTTTCATATTTTTATGTAGAATTATTTAGGTCAAACGTATAAAGTGATTAGGACATAAATAAATAGATAAAATAAATTTTTAACCAATAACCTATTATATTGATATCAAAAGTAGAATGAAATTATTAGTATCGTTCTGTTATTATGGGTATTGCCAAATATTTAAACGATAACCATAATTTTTCGTGAAAATGTTATCACTTAAAAATTTTACTAATTTCTAACGTCATATCCTTAATACTTCTATTTATACAATTATACTATAGTCCAGGAGATGACGGTAAAAATAATAGAAAACCTTGCAATTTTTTTATATCCATCGATTTGAATGAAAATTTGTAGGTAAACTCATCTTTAAAAAAGTTTCTATCGTTTTCCGGTTATTCAACGTCATATATTTGGACTTTTGTATTCGATGAAAAAACGTCTACTTTCGAACAGTCATAACTTTGTTAATATTAAGTTTGCGATAATAATAAAAAAAGAATCTTTCTTTTATAAGCTTCATTTTATATTATAACTGTTTTCCCGAAAAAAGGAAAATTTGAAAACATGCTTGTTTGCTGTTTAATTTGTGAACTTTCAGTTAACAATAACTCCAACAGGATTGACTTTCGAGAAAACTCTAAACAAAATTTTTGTCTTAAAATTCACTACTCTAGCGATTCCCATGTTTTTTTTTGACAAATATTTTCCACCCCCGAGAGGAATAGCACATATTGACATAGATTTGGATTTTTGAGCCATTTTCTACCTGCTGTCAAAATTTCAAACAAATTCATTCATGTAAATTGTAAAAATAATTGCTAGAAGAAAACCGTCATATCCTGGACTAATAATAAAAGTCATTTGAAAGAATACACATATATTGCTACAGTAAAAAATTGAATTTGTATATAAAAACCTCCAACGATATTTGGCACATGTTTCATTCCTAATATAATTTCTTTTAATAAAATGATAATAAAAGGCTTTGTACCACCTTAAATGCGGTTAAAAGTATCAATTTTCGGTTATAATATCGAGTAATGACACCATATGGTAAAACCACACTTTAAAAATAACAGAATTTTAATATAGATTTAGAGTTGAATTTTTACAGTCAATATTATTACTGATAAAATATATTACAATTACATTTTATTTAAAACTTAAATTTATTGAAATCACATGTGTTTCTAAGTTTATATAGGTACTAGCGGCCGCCCGCGACTTCATCCGCGTGGACTTTAGTTTTTTGCCACCGAGTTTCATACAAATTTGCAACCCCTATTTTAAATCCTTAGGGATGGAATTTAAAAAAGTAATTTCTTAGTACACCACTACGTAATAAAACAAATTTATTCTCGAATTTTCAAGACTATACGCGTCTATCGACAGTGTCATGTCGGCCAGCAGCAGCGTGCTACCGTCTCACCGCTCCACACACCCCGCTCAGTAAAACGCGAGTGGTATTAGACTATTATTATTTTAAAACTTTAAAAACTTGCATGCTATATGCATGCAAAATCTTAGCCCGATCGGTTTGAAATTGACAAAGTTTCATACAAACTTTCATCCCTATTTTATCCCTTAGGGGTGGAGTTTATCAAAATCCTTTCTTAGGGGATGCCTATGTCATAGTAGCTATATGCATGCAAAATCTCAGCCCGATCGGTTTAAAACTGACACAGTTTCATACCAACTTTCATCCCCTTGTGGGCGGAATATATCAAAATCCTTTCTTAAGGGATGCCTACGTCATAGTAGCTACATTCATGCAAAATCTCAGCGCGATCGGTTAAAAATTGACAAAGTTTCATAAAAACTTTCATTCCCTTGTTTATCCCCTTAGGGGTAGAAATTATCAAAATTCTTTCTTAAGGGATGCCTACGTCATAGTTGCTATATGCATGCAAAATCTCAGCCTGATCGGTTTAAAATTGACAAAGTTTCATACAAACTTTCATCCCCTATTTTATCCCCTTAGGGGTGGAATTTATCAAAATCTTTTTTTAGGGGATGCCTACGTTATAGTAGCTATATGCATGCAAAATCTTAGCTCGATCGGTTTAAAATTGACAGAGTTTCATAAAAATTTTCATCCCCTATTTTATCCCCTTAGGGGTGGAATTAATCAAAATCCTTTCTTAGGGGATGCCTTCGTCATAGTAACTATATGCATGCAAAGTTTCAGCCCGAACGGTTTAAAATTGACAAAGTTTTATACAAACTTTCATCCCCTATTTTATGTCCTTACGGCTGGAATTAATCAAAATCCTTTCTTAGCGGATGCCTACGTCATAACATCTACCTCCATGCCAAATTTCAGCCCCATCCGTCCAGCGCATGGATGTCCATGGTCCAGCGGTTTGAGCTGTGCGTTGATAGATCATACAAACTTTAATCCCCTATTTTATCCCGTTGGGGGTGGAATTAATCAAAATCCTTTCTTAGCGGATGCCTACGTTATAACATCTACCTGCATGCTAAATTTCAGCCCCATCCGTCCAGCGGTTTGGGCTCTGCGTTGATAGATCACTATATCAGTCAGTCAGTCAGTCAGTCACCTTTGAGTTTTATATATATAGATATATATATAGATTTAGTTGTTAATTTTTTTATGATTTTGAAGCAAAGCTTCCATACTCGTTTTATGTATTTTGTTTTCTTTAGGTACATTAAATACTGGAGCAAGCGTCACAAAAGTGGCAAACGCTGTATACAGGAATTTTTTACATACCAACATATAGTAACCGCTCGTACTGCAGCCTAGTTAGGCTTAATTTATTTCTTCCATTGTTTCATGTCACCCACTCCAGGATCTTGATACCCTCTACTAGTTTGTACAGGTCTAAGGGATTAGTGCTATGTGCTTGTTCAGGCACTAAAATCTCCAGTACCTTGCAATGATGCAATATGTGTTTAACTGTTTTAAGTTTCCTATCGCATAATCTGCAAATTGGGTCTCCATTGATATAGTGTCATGGTTTGCAGGTGTTCCTTGACAGGTAATGAATCTTAGCAGATTCCTGCTGTTTTTGAGCAATGTTGCAGCTCTTCTGGTACACGTCTATTCATACATATTCTGCTGTGTGCTTGGCCAGAGATGTGTTCTATTGTTGGTTGTGTTGTCCACGAATCCGGTCCTTTATTCGGCTCCAGACCATACTTTTTGGCACCCTTGGGGCTTGGCTCTGGACTGTAGAATGTTGTGTCCTATACTCTTCTCTTAAGTTTATCAACTTGTTAGTCGCCTTGTAGTCCTCAATGTGCTAGCACCCAAACTAGTTTGACACTATTCCTTTCTGCCAGGATTCTGGATTCAGTAACTCGCAATGTGGCAGTATATGTTTAACAGTTTTAGATTCCCTGCCGCATACTCTGAAAAGTGGCTCTACATTAAACAGTCGCATTGTTTGCAGGTGTACCTGCATGACATGTGCATCACCCGTAAGAAGTCCTCCAATGACTCGTTGGTGATTACCTACTGCTGGTTTTGCTCTGTGTTTTAGCTCTTCTAAAACTGGCTCTGAACTGTATAATATTGTGGCTGATATACTTTTCTCTTAAGTATATCGACTTGTTAGTTGCCTTTTATTTATCTATGTTTTATCTATGTGCTGACACCCAAACTAGTTTAACACTATTCTTTCCTGCCTTCAAATTGTTTTCTCTTGTGCATAGCAAGATTGCAAATATGTATTTCGGCTTAAAATACAGATGTATCTGTTCCCAAAGGGGACAGACATTCTTAGGTTATCATCACTACTGTAAATGCCAGCTTTTGAACCCTCTTCACTCTTAACTCTTACACCTTTCAGTGTCACGGGTATATCCCTGAAGCCTGGGTTGAGTGCTCAAATTTTGTCCTTCTTTTAAGAAATTGGGTAACGCTGTGCCTATGTACGAGTAGAGAGCTACTAGTGGTCAATTATAAATCAGAAAAAATCTTTATTAATTATTGCATAATTGTTGTTTAGAAGCTTAATTTTAAATTCATTTTTAATTGAGAAAAAAATGTTATTTCTCATTTTCCAATAAAAATAAAATAGTAGTACTAACTACTGTACTACTTTTTTTACTTATTAGTCTTTCAAAATGAAACCAATCGTTGCAGTAATAATATTTACGTTATTTGTTTATTACTTTTTTTACAACATTTACTATTTATTTGTTTACCAGATTAGTAAAATTGTGTCCAATGAAATATGAGCGCGACAGGAAGCTAAATAAAAAAAAATGAGACAGCAAATTTAGCGATACATTTTTGATTATATGACCAAATTAAAAGAAACTAGATATAAAAAACGCCATTTTGAATATCACTTTAACATTTTGTTGGTGTAGATATCTGCTTACAATACTTTTATTCATATTCAGCTAACCTATTAAATACGCCTAGTGTTCTAAAAGTTATGAATAAAATAAGTTAATATGTCGCTTTAATTTCAAGGTAAATATTTTTTAACACTTTTATGGGTTTACTAAGTTTAACTTTGAATAATAATGCCACTATAAATCATATATTTGCATTATAAGCTTGTTTAGTAAAAAAAGTATTTTGGATAAATGTATTTACTAATATTTGAACTGATAAGAGCCAACATTATATATTAAAGAAAGGTGCAAACTTACTGATAGTAGGAAGTTTGTATTTAAATGTTCGGTTGTATAATAATTGTTTTTTAATAGAAACGAAACTAAGTTTGAGATAGTCTGATTTAATTTTTTGTGGGACATTATTATTCTTTTTATTATCTTAACGTAAATCACTTTCAACTAAGCTTGTTATCTTTGCTAAAATAAAAGCTCTTATTTCTTAAATTTTAGAGTTTAAGTTTTTATTTTTGTAGTTTGTAGCAGATAAGTCATAGACATCTGTAACAAAGGCTTGCCTTTTTTGGAAAATTTTATTTTATAATTCTTTCAATTCAATTCAAATAAAAAAAAAAAAGATTTTCTATTATTGGCTTAAGAATGACGCTGGTTTGTTTGTCTATTTACGTTTGTTGAGATCCAAAGCTTCTGTAATGAATTAAAAGCGTTTTGTGTTAGGCCTATTCTCCTTTTTTTAGTGCCTCCTGTTACATTTATTAAACTACCCAGATAATAGAACTTGTCTACTTCTTCTTTTTCTCCGATTTCCAAGTACCTACACATGTTTGCTTTTGTTACTTTCGCTTGAATTTTTTTTAGCGTTTATTTTTAATTCAACTGTCTAAGCTGAATATTTCCATCTGTTTGTTTTATTCTGCATTTGGTGTCTATTTAAAGTAATTCGATTACTTATATAATATCTCATTGTATATCCTACTAATATTATATAGGCGAAAGTTTGTTTGGATGGATGTATGGATGGATGTTTGTTCCTCTTTCACGCAAAAACTACTAAACGGATTTTAATGAAACTTTACAGTAATGTAGCTTATAGATCAGAATAACATATAGGCTATAATTTATAAAGATATTGTGTGAATTGTCCAAAATATAACGATAAATGTCATTTAAGTCTGAAAAAATTCTGCAATCTGCGAGCTACTCAGGCGTGTGCTTACATAAAGACCTTGATTTTATTCGAATTACACGCAGACGACGTCGCGGGCAACAGCTAGTAAGTAATAATTAAACAAGACTAGTTTAGAAAAAAGGAGATCAAATTCATCGCAGTTATGGCATATATAATATCTACCTCTATCAGTACAGGTTATGTGAGATCACTGTTTTAGTCTCATTGGCATTGAATCCAATTCTTTTTAGACCGACTCCGTTGAATACGTCTCTAAGCAAAGCAGGCAATAATAGCCTTCTTCGACCTCTGTTTCTTAGTTTTCTAGTCGGTCCTTTATGGTAGAACTATAATGTCTCAGGCGAGATTACAGACTGGTTGCTAGTAGATGTACGAAGTTCTGATTGCTGAAACAAAACAGAATCATCAGGAGGTTTTCCTGGTTTTAGATTCATTGCAACAGCTTACGAGTCCTGGTTAGCTTCTTGGATGTGTTTGTCTTAGCAGCTACTTTTTTCCTTTGTGCTCGATAATTTCAAGCGGTGTAGTCATGTGATTTTCAATAAATGCTTCGTTTTTAGGATTGGCTGGACGTGGCTGCGAAACAGGCTGTTCAGTGTTCAGTTATTCTTTATTCTCGAGCTTAGTTAAACATACTGCGCTAAATAAAGGTGATAGCATGGAGTAAAAGGTAAGAGTGTATCTAAAACAAAAAACATCACTACCACTGTACTTCTCTGCAGCTAGTGTTAAAAAAGCGCCCAATTTAAATTTAAAATAAGTATATTTTTGTGCAGTAATATCTTGCGTTCACCTTTGGAAGTCTTAAGCCCCTCACCCAGGGCGATTTTTTGTAACGATGCAGTTGTAATTTTGTCATGCATTGAGACAGTCGCGAACTGATCGCTAGCTGTGTGCCCTCGCTCACGAGGTCGCTCCGATTCTGTCGCGATTTATTAAGGCGTGTTTACATGATGCCAGTAACTGGCGGCAGTCTCACTGGCATGCCAGCGCTGGCATGGTACTGGCATCATGTAAACACTTTCTTGTGCCAGTCCAGCGGTGTCTGCCAGCGCTGTCTCGAATAGAAAGTTGGTCTATTATTCATGCCAGTGGCCCTCGTCTGCGTCCCCTCCAACCCCGCGCCAGTGGTTGTAGACATGTGTAAACACAGCGTTCCAGTGACTGGCGTACATGTGAACGGTAAACTTTACCAAGTAGGAACTAAGGTGCCAGTGAGACTGACGGCTAGCTACTGGATACGTGTAAACGTACCAGTCCAGCGCTGTCCTAATCAAGCACTGGCATGCCAGTAAGACTGGCGCCAGTTACTGGCATCATTTAAACACGCCATTAATGGTACAAAAGTATCAATGATCGCTACAGTAGCAAGATGTACTCCCTTTAGATAACATTAGTCAAGTTGTCTTTGGTGCCGTTGTACGTTAGCAACCAAAGCGTAGGAAACGAAAGCAGCGTCAATATTGGATGAACCCATTTAATAAAGAGATATTACTTTCTAGACATCATCTAATATTACAATCGTTTCAATCGGACCCATCCCCACATTTTGATAATAACAGGTCAACAGAACCAGTAGGTATCTTAATCCATACTAAAACGAATCAACTTAATATAACGATGATTTTATGACTACATTTTGAAATTACATAATAAAGAAAATCGGTAAGAATACTTATGTTTGGTTAAGATAACCCAATAGGTCCTTCTTGTCAGTGTTATTGCTGGTTAAAAGTAATGCAATACTAATAATTATGTTGGTACTCGGGGACTTGTTGTCCACGTACTCTTCACCTACCGTGCCTAGTTTCGAGAAAATTCAACTTGTTATCCTATTCGTAAAAAGTCCAAGAACTCAGAAATGATTTTCTGGGCAGAAATAATATCGTAATTTAACCGTTGTATAATGATGAAACTAAAATAGAGGTAATAAATATTTGAATGATCGTTATTCTTGTTTTAGCAAATATAACTTTAGTATGTTAATGTTTCTAATGATAGATAGCTCTTCTTTTAGCAAATATTACTCTAGTATGTTAATGTTTCTAATGATAGATAGCTCAGAGTGAACGTCACGATTCACTGCTACTAAATGTTTCGTTAGCGAATTAAATGTGTTCTCGTTTTTATTTGTAAATAAATAAGTAGTAGCAGGTATAATATCACCTGTTGAAATAGAAAAACAGTTAAAACTGTAACTTTATAACAGAGCATCAGGATAATCGTCATTATTATCATTAAAATTTCTATTTTCTCGACACTTTGATATGTGAGTAACAGGTATTCATTTATTATTATTTTAAGATAAATATTTTAATACGTTAACAAAACCACCATAATTTATAAAGCGACTCAACATTCTAACATTCTTTTTAGAATTTGAAATTTAAATGCATATTTGATAACGGTATACCAATGTGATTATAATAATATTATGATAATTTTTCGAGCAATACAAAAGTACAGTTTCTAGTAAAATCAGATTCGAGCAATGCCTGCAGCGCGATTAGATTGGACTTCCTGCTATTTTTTATGTTACGGATCTATCTACTTCTCATTATCAAATTCAAACGAGTTATAATACGAGAGGAGAATTTTTTGCTACCTACACACGGAGGCGGATCTAAATATACCATGAATACCGTGAGACTGAAGGCCATGCCCATTTTTTCTTCTAAAGAAATACCAAATACATAATTTATTTTATATAAATTGTATTAGTTACTTGACTTAATATCATACAAGTTTTAAAAAAATGCGCAAAATTTATTTATTTTTGAGATATCTCTCATAGGATTTTTGAAATTGTTGAAATTTTTTAGAGATTATACAAAAGGGAATATATCAAATAACATTAAAGAGGAATAGGGAACAGGACAACTTTTCAAATAGTGTTTAAAAATAATCTTTATTCATATACTTATATATAGCAATAAAAAATAATATTTTAATTAAATAAATCCTCTGGAGTACTTGAAAACGTCAAAAACATAATTTATTTAAAATTGCCGCGAAAACAGCACTTCAAGTCAATTCAGATCGCGTGACGTCATATGGAGGTAAACAAACTACGAGCCATAATACAAGTGATCAGTGCTTGGATAAATTAAGTATTTTGTGTTTCTTAATCATCATGGACCGAAAAAGATATCGTTGGTGTGTTGTACCTCGATGTGGAAATACATCAGTAACTACTCCAAATAATTTTTTTATTGATGTACCTTGAAAACCAGACATACGAAAGAAATGGTTAGACCTAGCAAGACCAAAGTGCGATGGAATGTCTGTTACTTCACCAATTTACTTTTGTGAAGATCACTTTGATGTTAGTACTGTACCTAGAGTGTTATTACCTACACAGCCCATAATACAAATAATCATATTTTGTGTATGTAATGTAGGTGTTATAGGTTATGTTTTACTTATTTCTTTAATCATTTCTATGGTTAAGATAAACAAAAAGAGATTGAAATACTTACACAAATGTTTTCACATTTCTAAATTCGGAAGAACAAGTCTGAATTAGTGGCAAAGATTCTGCTGACCATGAAAATATCAACTTTTTGGAGATTTCTATTTTCGGCTTTTGTATAACCTTGTTCCATAATAAAAACTTAACAGAAGGCTTCAAGCACTTACGACAACTTTTGTTATGACTATAGTCATTCAATTCGTAAACAATTAAATATTTTAAGAAAAATGCAAATAAATCGTAGAAAAACGCGAAATAACATACAAAGCAGTGTTGTTTATACTTATGGCTACTTACATATGACGTTACGCACTGTGATTGGCGTTTGGGTGCTTACACGTCATAGATAATTTACGCAACTTTATTTATTGATTTAAAAATATAAATCATTGTTATTTCTTAAAAATCTTTATTGAGTGATATTGTTGTATAACAAACTTTATTTAAAAACACATCTTAGATTTTGTTTCGATTACTGTCCGATATCCTATTGAAAAAAATGTCGCATCCAGCAGGGCTCAAACCCACAACTTTCGTCTCTAACCTATACGTAAGCTACAAATGCTTAGAAATTATTTAGCTTTTTTGGTCGTTAAATTCAACTTAATCACGTTTTCCTTACGCACATATAGCATGACGTTAATGTCAAATCGACAATTGAAACATCAATCTCTAAGTCACTTTTTTTGTGCCCTGTCTTATATTTTTATTCGGTTAGGAGACCGGATCCATGAATTTTTACTAAACGATTATTTATTTTTGAGACATCTCTCATAGAGATGTCAAAGATAATAATAGTATACCTAATACTACTATGACGTTTTACAGAGTCTTTGAAAATCAAAGAACATATAGACCGTTTACTAAGAACCAACAACTACTTCCCTGGCTATATGCCACGACGGACATTGAATTACAGTTCAAAGTTAAACGGGGTTAGTATATCTGCAAGATAGAACTAACCATTTTAGTTTGCAATTCGAAAGGATATCACTTGTAGACCGGTTTCGACGTATTGCGTCTCATCAGTACAAGGAAGATATCCATCCAGAAGCTCTAAGAGCAACTAGATTGGAGATATGTCTGAAATCACACAAATACATTATCTTTAGTAAAGAAAATGTTAAAAGTGCGATAATAGCGACATCTCCATAACTAATTGCAAACTGAAATTCTATTTGACAAAAAACCTCTCGGCTTTGTAGGGTTAACTACTTGATTGCAGTTTCCTGCTAATCAATTGTCATTTCAGTAAAATGTTTATCAAATAGATGTCAAAGATAATAATAGTATACCTAATACTACTATGACGTTTTACAGAGTCTTTGAAAATCAAAGAACATATAGACCGTTTACTAAGAACCAACAACTACTTCCCTGGCTATATGCCACGACGGACATTGAATTACAATTGATTAGCAGGAAACTGCAATCAAGTAGTTAACCCTACAAAGCCGAGAGGTTTTTTGTCAAATAGAATTTCAGTTTGCAATTAGTTATGGAGATGTCGCTATTATCGCACTTTTAACATTTTCTTTACTAAAGATAATGTATTTGTGTGATTTCAGACATATCTTCAATCTAGTTGCTCTTAGAGCTTCTGGATGGATATCTTCCTTGTACTGATGAGACGCAATACGTCGAAACCGGTCTACAAGTGATATCCTTTCGAATTGCAAACTAAAATGGTTAGTTCTATCTTGCAGATATACTAACCCCGTTTAACTTTGAACTGTAATTCAATGTCCGTCGTGGCATATAGCCAGGGAAGTAGTTGTTGGTTCTTAGTAAACGGTCTATATGTTCTTTGATTTTCAAAGACTCTGTAAAACGTCATAGTAGTATTAGGTATACTATTATTATCTTTGACATCTATTTGATAAACGTTTTACTGAAATGACAATTGATTAGCAGGAAACTGCAATCAAGTAGTTATCTCTCATAGAATTTTTGAAATTTTTAGAAAGTATACAAACAAGAGTATATTAAATGACATTAAAGAGAAATTGAAAAAAAATCGGTTTTTTTTTATGGTCAAGCACAAGCACTGCAGGAAAATTCCTTTAAGGCGCTCTGAGAGCGGTGCGTGTGCGAAGAAAGCGATTCACGTTGTTCTTGAATCGTTGAAGGTTATATTCGGTGGGAAATACGGCCTCAGAAGGGCCGTTCCATAAAGAGGATGTCCTCCAGAAGAAAGAGTTCTTAAACAATGATGTTCGAGGAGTATTAAGATGAACCACATAGGGATGGGCGGAAGTGGTTTGTCGTGTATTTCTGCTATGAATTGCTCTAGGTGGAATCAAGCGGGCAATGTCAGTAGAACACTTGCCATGGAAATATTTGTAAAAGAGGGTCAAATCACCAACCTGTCTTCGATGTTCTAAGCTGTCGAGGTTCTTGGTTAGCTCGTGGTCACCGATCAGGCGAATGGCTCTCCTTTGGATGGAATCCAACAACCGAAGGGTATGCTTCGGTGCAGAACTCCAGACATGAGAGCAGTATTCCAGTGATGGTCGAATCTGGGCTTTGTAGAGTGTCAAAAGTTGTTGTGGTGTATACAGCTTTTTGGTACGGAAAAGTACTCCGAGTTTCTGAGAAGCTGTTCTGGCGATTGTTACCACGTGATTATGCCAAGACATATCTCCTCCCAGATTGACACCCAGTAAGTTAATAGACGAAGCCAGTGGAATTGCGTGTCCTGTCATGACTATATCTGGTTCTGCAATGTTAACCTTCTTAGAGAAAACTGCTGCCTGGGTTTTTTTAGCGTTAAATTCGACTTGATTACTGTCACCCCAAGACAAAATTTCTTCCAGGTCTTTATTGAGTCGTGATACTTCATGCTGTCTGCGAAGATGTGCGTCAGCAGCCGATGTTCGAGAATTCAAAGTAAACGATGAGATAAGTGTGCTGTCGTCAGCAAAGCTATAAATTGGATTTTCTGTCTTCGCTAGAAGGTCGTTAATGTATAGTAAGAAGAGGGTTGGGGATAATATGGACCCCTGAGGAACACCAGCATTGATGGTAAAGGTGTCCGAGGGAAACCCGTCAATCGCCACTTGCAGAGAACGGTCCTGAAGAAAGCTAGAAAGCCATGAACAGAATCGACCGGGCATACCGTAGGATCGCAGTTTACTTAGGAGCCCCTCGTGCCAGACACGATCAAATGCTTTAGAAATGTCTAGTGCAATAGCCCGGGACTCCCCATGATGTTCGACTGCGTTGCTCCAAAGATGGGTGACATATGCTAGGAGGTTTCCTGTTGATCTGGACTTACGAAAGCCGTACTGATGGTCGCTGATAATATTAAGGCCCTCTAGGTACTTTAGAAGTTGTTGGTTAATAGCTTTCTCCATCACTTTTGATATAACTGAAAGCAATGCGACAGGTCGATAGTTGTTTGGCATGGTTTTCTTGCCTTTCTTTGGTATAGGCTGAACTCTTGCCTTCTTCCAGCAAGATGGAAATATTCCTTTTTTGTAGGATAGGTTAAAAAGTCTACAAAATATTGGTTGTCTGTAAAGTCAGTTTACTGACGATAGTTGAACGTGACAACGTCATAAGAAAATACGGATGCATTGGTTGCATTTTTTAAAAGAAAATTTTAATTTTATTTGTTTGATAGATATTTTGTATGGATATATATATATATATATATATATATATATATATATATATATATATATATATATCACTGAACATATATTTAATATCGAAAGAATCATTACCTTTATCGCCGCAAATATCGTTTCTATAAACAATTGACACCACATTCACTTTTCACTGCACTTCATACTTGACGAAAACATGTAAATGTATTATTGTATAGCAGCCGTCCACGCGGACGCATCGCTCACTCAAGTAGGAGAGAGAGAGAGAGCTCTCGCTTGCACTTCAAGACTTAAATGGAACGCCCCAGAGTGAGGTAACGCCTCAGGAATCATGTTTTTTGGTGCGTGCAGCCGGCTTTTTTGGTTGTTAAATTTAACTCATATGTTCCTAAAAACGTCGATTTTTTTATTGTAAAAAATTCGTCAAAACATTCTGCTAAAAATAAAGGTATGTTTTAATAATATGAAGCTAATACAATATTTTTATGGAAAACCTAAATTGTTAAAATGTAATTTGTTTGTTACAAAATTCGTAAGTTAGAAAAATAAAAGTTATTGATTACTAGTTGCACTCGCAACGTCGTTCGCGTGGCGTGTGATTGTTGTATAAAAATTTCTTACCCCACCCCATTTAAGGAATGGGAGAGAAATTTTTATATACCAGATGTTAAGTTGAAAGGAGACAAATACATCTGTGAAAACCGCATTCGAATCGGATCAGTAGTTTTCATGTGATGCGCGCACAATCATACAGACAGACAGAAAAAATCTAACCACATTTTTAGGTTCTATTTCGATGTACCCGCGACGTCGTTCGCGTGGCGTGTTGATTTTTGTATAAAAATTTCTTTCCTCACCCCGTTAAAGGGGTGGGGGGAGAAAGTTTTATACACCAGATGTTAAGTTGAAAGAAGACAAATACGTCTTTGAAAACCGCATTCGAATAGGATCAGTAGTTTTCATGTGATGCGCGCACAAACATATACATCTCTACAGTTTTATTATATGTATAGATATAGATTACAATTGTTTCTAAAAGAATTTAAAATTACTAAAAAATGGTGAATGCTTTGGATTCTTTAGAGTTTCTTCTCTAAAATTTATTAATATCGTCTTATCATAAACATTTACAAAAATAAATTTAAACAAATCTAATTTTCCAAATTCTTAAATAATCTACCATTGATTATACCACTTTAGATTTTTAAACATTAGTTTTAAGACCCTTATCGTTAAATACTATTTTTGCAACTATTTTTTTGCCTTTTATTCACATATTACGATTTTAGTGACTATCCCTTCTAGACATTTACAGCTCTTTTAAAACTCATTTCTATCTTCCTTTGTATTAGAGCCCATGTTCAACCATTATTAATATTAAATTGCCATTATAATTAAGATTCATAGATGTTAAAAGAACTTCTTGTAACTGGAAGCTGTCTTCAAGTCAATACTTATTTTTTAACATCCTGTAGAGTAAAACTTTTTGAAGATATACTTCTTTTGATGCGTTAAGGAGAAAGTAATGACGGTAAATTTTTACATTGCGCGCGAAAATTGTCTTGAAGAACCTAGCGCTCATGTACCGTCACGAAAAATCGACAATACACAATAAAATTAGCTAGTCAGATTTTAGTTTTTTTTTGTGTTTGTGATACTGAAATTTCGAATAAGGTTTCCACTTATTTTATTATTTATATTAACATTTTAATATTTATTTAATGTTTATTGTTATTTACCTACTTTTGATGACAGTTTCGCCGCGGAATAGATAAAAAAACTGTATAAAAGACAATAAGTTAGTATAATTTGTGAATAAAATGTTGTTTTTAATAACGTACAAATATTTCTTCCAAATAAGATGTTGAGTGATATATAATAACAATTTATTAGTTTAAGGATAATTTACAGTAGTTATAAGTGATAGTTATTACATATTACTTCGAGTACCTTTATAGAATTTTTTAGTTGACATATGTCAAAGATTTTTATCCTGTTACGTCAAAGAAGTATAACTTCTTACGTGCATACATAAATACACTTATACATACACACATATCTTTTTTTTTAAACTTCATAATCATTTTAAAGCAGGGCTTCAGGGTTTTCTTTATTGAATTGTAATGTTTTTTGAGCCTCATAATCCACATTTAGTTTTCCTTTAGGTTCCCTATTCGTTCCTTTCACATCTTTACTAAATGTAGAATAAAATGTTTATGACAACAAAGAGATTTAAGGATCTACTAAAAGATAACCTCTGCTTTTTTATTATTGACTAGCTGTACCCGGCACGCGTTGCTACGCCAGCAACTAAAATAAAAGAGAAGAAGAGATAGAGAAGGAAAGAAAGTTTATAGTTTTGTTTTACTTATCGCACCAAAAATATATTTTTCGAACTTATATTTATACGAATTCGTGTAGATATCTATTAATCAGTATTGAATTTGATACATGGAAGCGCCATCTGGAGGTAACTTCCATTAATACGAATATCATATTCATCTTACCCGTTAAAAATACATCATCATACTGATTTTCCTGACAATAGGTTAAACGGGACAGAAGTTGCTAGTCTGCAGCGCCACCTGGTGGCGAGTGGCATCAATGAGCATATCATACAAACCTTCTCCGTGGAAAAATACATATACATACCTATTTTCATGACAATCGGTTGAACGGGACAGAATTTGCTACTCTGCAGCGCCACCTGGTGGCGAGTGGCATCAATGAGCATATCATACAAACCTTCTCCGTGGAAAAATACATAAACATACCAATTTTCATGACAATCGGTTGAACAGGACAGAAGTTACTAGTCTGCAGCGCCACCTGGTGGCGAGTGGCATCAGTGAGCATATCATATAAACCTTTTCCGTGGAAAAATACATATACATATCAATTTTCATGACAATCGGTTAAACGGGACAGAAGTTGCTAGTCTGCAGCGCCACCTGGTGGCGAGTGGCACCAGTGAGCATATCATAGAAACCTTTTCCGTGGAAAAATACATATACATACCAATTTTCATGACAATCGGTTGAACGGGACAGAAGTCGCTAGTCTGCAGCGCCACCTGGTGGCGAGTGGCATCAATGAGCATATCATACAAACCTTCTCCGTGGAAAAATACATAAACATACCAATTTTCATGACAATCGGTTGAACGGGACAGAAGTTGCTAGTCTGCAGCGCCTCCTGGTGGCGAGTGGCATCAATGAGCATATCATACAAACCTTCTCCGTGGAAAAATACATATACATACCAATTTTCATAATAATCGTTCCAGTAGTTTTTCTTACATAGCTATGATTTTCATAGTTTAAAATTCATATTTTGTACTTATTCAACTCCCCAGGAGCTTCTTTAACATCTTTTAAATGTCTATAATGTGGGCTTACAAGTATTTAAGTGTCTTTAATCGTCTTCTTTGTTTTTAGTTTAGATGTTTTTTAATAGTTATAAGAAAGAGGTGAATGAATTTAATTATTGCAACGTTTCTACGCACTTTTTTTAGGTTTTTCGGTGGAGCAAATCTGCTTCAAAATATCGGGTCTCGTTTTCAAGTCAAATAGTAAAAGCTGAGTTGCTTAAAAATGAGTGCGCGTCATTAGAAAGACGATGAAAATTTCGCAATTAAATACTTTTTATAAAGAAAAGAGTTCTTGTGGAATGTTAAACACAAGTTATATAGGAAAAAAATTGTTTATATGATGAGTTTGGGAAAGGTACTACAAACTATAGGCAAATCCTAAAGAGAAAAGTACCTAATAATACCTAAAGCTAGAATACGAAGGGTAACCATTAACGGGCATGTACCCCGGGCGCCAAGTTAGGGAGGGCGCAAAATTAAGGGTTGAGGTTGCTATTTTAATATTTAAAAAAGAATTTACTTAAAGAGTTTATATCGAAAGTAATTGTCAATTTGAAGTTTCAATTGCGCGATATAGTACCCGAACGACCAAGTGCTGTCTGCTCTTATAGAATTCACCACCCATGAATTTTCATCTCCAGAAACAAGAGCTGAAGCTAAATCTCTTATTAAAAACATAAAATGCTTCGATTATGTAATAATGACATGCTTCCGGTATTCAGTCCTTAAAAAAATTGATCGAGTGAATAAGTTTTTGCAGAGAGAAGACACAACAGTATAGACAATGCTACAAGAAACGTACAAGGTCTTCTAACGGCATTATCTTCAACTAGGAAGCTGACTGTTTCACAGGCAATTGATGAGACAAAATTTTTATTTTGTAACATGGGAATAACAGCAGAGTACAAGGAAACAAGAAAAAGAAAGAAAAAAAAAATGGCAGGAGAATTACATGAAGATGATCCAAATTGCACAGCAGAAGTTCTTTTCAAAAGACCACTTTTTCAAATTTGTGATAGAATTATTACTGAGTTAAGGAACAGGTATGTTGCCTTAAAAATGGTTGCCGACAAGTTCAGTTTTTTGTGTGGGGCTCAAATTAAAACACTGAACGTTATGACATTATAATTTGAACGAAAAGAAAACAAAAAGTTTTAAGTTTTATGCCTTAACTTTAGAAGATGGACTGAAAGACGCAACAGCAGCATCTATACTCAGAATATAGCATAAGAGCAAGTTGGAAGAGGGTTATCCTAGCTTTTGTGTTGTTCTAAAAATATTTGTAATGCTTCCAGTTTCTGTTGTATCTGGAGAGAGAAGTTTCAGTAAATTAAAACTTATGAACACCTGCTTAAGAAATGCTATGACACAGCAAAGATTAACAAATTTAAGCATTATAAATATTAAACATGAAAGGGCTTCTTTGCCTTCTTTTGATGAAATAATGAACACTTTTTCAGCAAAGAAAGCCCGAAAATAAGAATTATGTAATCCAGGGTCTTGTGGATTTAATCTTTGAGTTAGGGCTTTAAATTGTTCGCATTGTTTTCGATTATGTATTATTTCAACCTCGTATACGACTCGTGTAGTAATAAGCCTTCGCTGTTTCGAAAATCGGTGGTCGGGACAGTAGGCCATTGGGGGCGCCAAATGTAAAGCTTGCCCCCCCTAGAAAAATTGGTAGGTCCGGCCCTGGGAAATGCACACGTAATCTTGTATTGTATCCTCCAAACGCAACTTATTTATCAGAGCTGAACCAGCTCCGAAGTCAATTCTACCATCCATCCATTTTCTCACCCAACACTTTTTTTTTCACATTTGTTTTTTCTTTTTTGCACAATCTTGTCCGCAATTATAAAAGGTGGTGCCTGATCCGAATTCATTTAAAAAAAATTGAAAATATGTATAATATACACGCGATGAATTCATACAGTAGTCTGTGTGTTGCTGACTCTCTAGTGGACACGAAATTTTCATAGTCTTGAGACTAAAGTCACCAACGAATTTCCATCTGTAGACCTCAAGTGATCTCAAATGGACAACACCCTGAGACCAATCTAGAGATTTTATCTCAAGTGGTCAGTTATCTTTATATTGAAAAATGAATTTTTTGGACTCGTTTTTATAAGAATGCTACACAACTTTGCTCTATTATAAACAAGTTTGGATCTACTAATTGTTAAGCGTCAAAAGGCATTTAAAAACAATTTTTTGGTAGATATAGTTTCTGTACGGTTTTTGGAACGAAGTTCCCTTTCGGGCGTTACGAACAGATACGACTGACGCTAGGAGCTAGCCAAAAAAAATTCATACCAAAATTTGTCACGACACGACACGACATACGCATGTTGTCTCTCTCTCTCTCTCTCTCGTAGATAGATATACCTATGTTTATTTAAATAGGAAACCCTAATTACTAATAAAAGTACAATTAAAAAGACACTAATTTAAATAAAAAGAAAATACTGTAGAAAAAAATAAGTACCTATAACAGTATTATATTTTATTTCATCCTGTTTTTATAAATCAATAAAATCATAAACAAAAATAGTTCTTAACTTGACTAGTTAGGTACCTACGTTAAATTACCTTAACTGTCAGTTACTGTCAAATATTTTAATTTTAAAATTTTGTATTAAATTGTTAATTCCTGTTTTAAATTAAATTGAAATAAAAGTAATTCTAGGTAGATGTATATCCTCTAAACCTCTGGTATTGTATAAATGGCCACTTTTGTTAAAAGAAACGAACTGTTGAAAATAATGGATTTACTATTTTTTTTCTATTTTGCTTTGAACAGTGTAGTAGTGTCACGACTTTGTTAAGTTTATACTGGTTTTTTGTAGATAATAAATATTAAAATAATAGAAAATAAAAACAATAATGTATCCTGACAGTGTTTCTGCACAAGTTCCGTATGTAGAAACTCTCTGTTGTGTTTACAAATTACAATTCCTTCACTAATTAATCGAAAGGAACTTCGTTCCATCCGCATCCGGGTGTCCCTTGACACCTCTCACTTTTTTTTTTATATCTAATGTGAATACTTAAGAAGGAATTTCTCGTTCGATCATGTTAAAAAATTTGTAGCTTGTTTCAATTTAAATTTTTTGCTGAGTAGTATATACGTGATTTCTATTCGGATATATTTTATACTTTTCCTTGAAATGATGGCATTTATATTCTGACATTACAAACGAAAAACTTAAATTAGCAATTTTAATTTAAAAAAAGTCGTTGTTTTACATTCCCAACAAGTCTCATTACTATTAAAAGATATGTTGCAAAATTTTTGACGCAAATAAATGCGCTGTTAAAATAAAACCTAATATCGTTATTTGTTAATTGCAATTTATAGCATTTTAACAATGATAACGTAACGCTATAAATTACATAAATTCCTAAATATTTTAAACTATATCAATTTTAAGTAGGCCTAATTATGATAAATTATTCGGCGATAACGAAATTCTAATAGAAAAAAAATCGATACTAAAAATATGCTGTTGCACATCTAATTAGTTTGTTTTGTTAACCTTTGGCATTTCGGTTAAAAACAGGAAAAATCGTGAAATCGAGTAGGGGAATTTATTTGTCGTAGTTTAGATTGACCTTCATATTATTTTATAATAAACTATATAAAGCTCATTGGCGCTTCCAAAGTTTTCTACATTTACAAACTTTTTATCGCAAAATCAATTCAAACCTTGAATTGACAGTCAGTGACAATGGAGTTTATGATTACACTACAGAAAGTTATCTGTGTCATTTGACCAAAGATCTAGAAAAACAATTATTTTATCGAAAAAAAAAACACTTGATTTATAGTTATAGAGATCAAAGTCGTATTATAGATACTTGAATATATGTATATACAAACAATTTTTTAACTATTTATAGTTTTTTAAATATTTAAAAATGAAGTGACTGGTTTTTAACTGCTGAAGTTCCAAAACCAGTCTCGCACTGCCATTGTTGAAAAACATCCCTAAGCTAAGGTTCATGGTAGAGTCATGGTTCAGTAGTAGATAGATAGATATTCATTGGGTTGGCGGTTAGCCTATATCACTGCGACCTTTGCAGATCTATTGTGAACATCCATTATCTCTAGAATAGGATTAGAACACTTTGTCCAGCCCTGCCCTCTTAACGACACTTAATAGCCTTGACAGTGGCCTTTTCACATAACTTGTAGCAGCCGGTTTTTCATCTCCCAATACCAGATACTGCGTCCTTGCAAGGCCTTCACATTGGCATAGGACATGAAATGCGTTTCGACAGATATCTTCATCTGCTAAGTTCTGTGTTTTCTAAGCCGACAATGTCCTATCAAGAGACTGATAATCATTCTAATATCGTTTGGCCTTTGTGATAACAGCTCTGCAGTAAATTTTGCCGATTTTCCTTTTATGAAGACTTTGGCTTGTCGCTTGTCTGGTGATTTTTCCCACCACTCCAGGGCCTTCTCTAGCCTTCGTTTCTCAATGGCTGCCTTTCTGAAGGAGTCAGCAACTTCGCCGAATGGTTCCAGTCTAATCAGCTTCCACACGAGTCATGGATCATAATAGTTTCTATTTCCTATTTTTCTACAGACTGACAAACCCTTAATTTATGAATTTAAACAAAATCCACAGGCGCTTCCAAAATTTTCTACATTTACAAACTTTTTATCGCAAAATCAATTCAAACCTTGAACAACTATTGACAGTCAGCGACAGTGGAGTTTTGAAAAACCGAATGATTACACTACAGACAGTTATCTGTGTCATTTGACCAAAGATCTAGAAAAACAATTCATTTTATCGAAAAAAAAACACTTGATTTATAGTTATAGAGATCAAAGTCGTAATATAGATACTTGAATATATATACAAACAATTTTTTAACAATTTATAGTTTTTTAAATATTTAAAAATGAAGTGACTGGTTTTTAAGTGCTGAAGTTCCAGAAGCAATCGCGCACTGCCATTGTTGTCACGACAAATTTTAATAAGACAATATCCCGTTAATTGCAAATTAGAAAAGAATAATTAATCTCAGATTTACCCGAAACAAAATCATTGGTACTTACTATAGGCGTCGCTTCGCGCTTCCTTTTTGAAAGACATCCCTAAACTAGCCTATCTTTAAAAACGTAAATCTAAGAGTCATGGCTCAGTAGTAGATAGATAGATAGATAGATATTCTTTGGGTTTTCTGTTAGCCTATACCACTGCGATCTTTGCAGATCTATTGTGAACATCCATTATCTCTAGAATAGGATTAGAACACTTTGTCCAGCCCTGTCCTCTTAATGACACTTAATAGCCTTGACAGTGGCGGTTTCTCATCTTCCAATACCAGATATTGCGTCCTTGCAAAGCCTTTATATTGACATAGGTTTCTTCCTTTCCTTAGCAGTATCGACAGATGTCTCCATCTGCTAAGTTCAGCTGACTCATGTGTTTTCTGAGCTGACAATTTCCTGTCAAGAGACTAACAATCATTCTGACATCGTTTGGCCTTTGTGATAGTAGCTCTGCAGTTAAATTTGCCCATTGTCCTTTTTATAAAGACTTTGGCTTGTCGCTTGCCTGGTGATTTTCCCGCTACTCCTGGGCCTTCTCTAGCATCCATTTCTCAATGGCTGCCTTTCTGAAGGTGTCAGCAACTTCATCAAATGGTTCCAGGCTAATCATTTGGATATTAGCTGCCCCACTGGAATCATGGATCATTATAGTTTTTATATCCTATTTTTCTATGAACAAATCTGTTCGTCTGAAAATCTCTTAATTCATGAATTCCAAATTTAAACTCTAAAAAAGCCAAAGAAATAAAATTATTGGAACTATGCGTCGTTTTATGCCTTCCTTTTTTTGAAGAACATCCATAAGCTAGCGAATCTTTAAAAACTTATAACTATGAAGCATACTTTTATATACTATTTTTCTATAAAAACTCAGTTCGTGCTACCAATTGGTTTCTTAATTGATAAAATCAAAATTTAAACTGTACGAGAGCCTTGGATTTACCTGAAGAAAGATCATTGGAACTTTACGTCGTTGTGCGTCTGTCTTTTTTAAAAAACATCTTTGAGCAATAGCTAGGTATACCAGTTTTGCTATACTCAATAGGAAATTTAGAAGGTCTTTAGTGTAGATTTACTATATTATTACTACAAAAGATAGATCATCTCTTTCATTTTGCAATTTCATGGACGTAAAATATAAGCAATTTTTTTCTGTGTTCACGTAACCTTTAAATTACTTTTAAATTCTTTTATTTTATATTTTTTTAATGAGATATTATTATAAAAACAACGATAGGCAATCGCTAGTTAAAATTTATAGTATATAATTTATCTATTTGCATTTTTATGCACTGCCGGTTACAACACTGCTAATAATTGGTCAGTTCATTGCTAATGGAAATTTTTGTTGATGCAGGTTTCGTCTAAAAAAACCTAATTGCTGCTATTATTCAACAGAATTTGCTTTAATTCATGAATACAGTGAATTTATTACTAATTACCTTGCATTTTCTTATATAAACAATTCACTTCTAGGAATTTTTTTTGTGACACTTAATACGAAATTTTTTCATATAAACAAAAATTTTATTATGCTAACAGATTTTTAAATTGCGCACTATTTAATTTGAACATAACGTTTTGTAAATTTAAGCTAATCAGATTTCACAACGATTGACGTATGAAGGTATAAACATTACCTATGTCTTTAATTTCTTTAATTGTTATTAATTTAATATATTCGATTTCGTTTTATTACAATTAATTTGTTGATATATCTTTTTAACTAACTTTTAAACTCAATTAAAGTATTTGTTTAACCTTAAAACGTCCTAAAAGGCAATATTCCCTAAGGTAGCTCACTGGGTCGTAGGTTATTTTTAAGAGTTCTACCAGTTCCTCCCAACCATAAAATTAAGGGCGCCAAAAACAAACAAAACAAATTATACTCAAAACATGTTTTTTTTAATACAAATTTTAAAAAAACAATAGAAAACTGAATTTTAAACATGATTTGATTAGGTTATTATCGAATTAATTTTCTCTTATCTTAGTAAATCCTGAAAACTCTAGATCTGACTCTAACGTAACGGTGTCGATTCTACTGAGATGATTTTTCTTCCATTTTCCAATAGTCGAGACAAAGTTGGGATCAATAATCTTTATGGATTTCTTCACAAAATATCGGGATTTAATCCGAAGTCGATAATAATGAAATATCTTGGGTTCACCTCGTCTAACAAATTTGGATGAACCCCTAACGATAAAATGAATAATCAGAAATCGATCTCTTAACGTATTTACCATCAAGTAGAATTAGCCAAATTGGATTTTTAGAAAGGTTTTATATTTTCGCCGTGTTCTTTGTCTATTTGTCATTCCGTGGAATTTTGTAATCGAATTTAAACCTATTTTCCGACTACCTAGAGCTCTGAAATTTTCAGGATAGCTAAGAACTGGATGACAATACATGTTTCAAGTATGTTTAGGCATATACATAGATTTCGAAATTTATAATGAATTGATATTAAATATGATATAAGTTATGTACAGATATTATCACTTTGAAAGTTTTTAAATAAGTCGTTCGTAGGCTATTTGAATAAGCGTCGGATATGAGTCCAGGTGACAGTTCTGTTATGTTATTATAATGGGATCGATTACGCGAGAGTTTTTTTTCTGTTTTTTTTTTTTGTTCTACATGTGAAAACAGTAATTATTATTTTAACTGTTAATAAAGTAAACTAATTTAGAAAATTTTTAGAATTTTTTTTAGACTGTACTGTGGACTATACCGTAATCTATCTCGGTAAAGCACTATTTGCCAAGGGACAGGTTGCACTTAGTAATAATTTAAAATAATTTAATAATAGTAATATGACTTATAAATCGCCAAAAAAAAACTTTCTACTATAAAAAGTTCTTTTTTATAAATTGTGATTATTCCATTTTATTGAGAGTAAATTAAGTTTAAAAGCACGTGTAAAAACCGGCCCCGATTTTGATGGTAATCAAAAAAACTGACGTTTGGCGAAAGTGAAACTACTTGATTTAGGTTAGTATTAATAAAATATTGACTGATTCTGTCATGAGAATTACTTGTCGCCACCAGGAAGAGTCGAAATTATACTATAAAACCGCTCACGGCACAATTTTGAACTACAGCTATGAAACTAGTGAATTCGCCATATAAAACGATCCGATAGATCGATAAAAAATTGAAATCTTCAGAAAACCAAAGGTTATTTCACTAATAAGATAAGAAAGATAGTTCTATTAACCAACAGCCTCTGGAAACACTTGTTGTTGCCTAAGAGGTATAGGTAAACCGTCTGGGAATACCAAAACGTTCAGAAAGTTACTGAATACGTAAAAGAACTTTATGAAATTAGATGAAGATCTATTACAAGTAAAAAAAATCATTAAACAAAATTAAGCACATTTGATGATATAAAGTATTAGTTAAATATGTTTTTGCCCGGTTATTTCCACCGAGAGAAGTTCAAAGAACCTCTGGAAAGTACTGTAGTTCTAAAAAGTAGGTCGACACATTCAAGCTTCCGGGGATTTTAGAACAGGTTAAGAAATTGGTAAATACCTATAACAAGTCTTCAAAAAAAAAAAAAAAAAAAATAGATCAAATCCTCTGCACTTAAAAAATACAGCTTTAAAATAGAAATATTTAGTGAGCCAAAAAAAAGTGTAAGAAAGATGCTTTTTAACCATTATTTTCTTGGTAAGACATTGAAAGATTCTCTCAAAATATTCGTAGGAGCCAAAAAGTATGTAGAATTTTCGAAAAAGCATCTAGGAATCAAGAGGTTAAAAGGGTCTCTGAAAACATATGTAGAAGCTTAAGAAGAATGTAGATAGATTGAAAGGACCTCTGGGGATTTTACAATAGTTTAAGCAGTTGGTAAACACCGTAAAAATGCTGTAAAAACATTTCAACATGTCAAAAATTGGATCAGGGTCTTTTGCAGTTAGAAAACATTAATTAAAGATTGAAAACTTCAGGGATCCAACAATAAGCACAGTTGTTAAGAGAAAGTCTTAGTATAGGTAAGATGTTGTGTTTACTGGTTATTTCCAACAAGAGAAGTTGAGAGGGAGAGCCTAAGAAGTAGCTAGAGACATCCAAGAAACTTCTGCGGATTCTCCAAAAGGTAAAGAAGTTGGTGAACAACTTAAAGATGTCTATGAAAAATAAAACAAATAGATCAAAATCTATTATAGTTAAAAAGCATTGATTAAACATTGGAATCATTAGGGAACCAAATATAACCACTGTTATCTTTTTTTCACCAACTATGAAAGAGTTTCTGTAATACACTAATCTTGAAGACTATGTTGATTCTGATTACTAGATCTATTACATTACATTGGAATCTTTAGGGAACTAAGTGGAAGAGAAAAAAACACCTTTGATGAGGTTCAGCCTTGATCTTATAGTTAGGGGGGATAAAATAAACAAGGATTGTCCGAGAAAGTTAATGGAGCAGAAAATATGGTTTGTAGATTTAAGTAAAATGCAAAAGAATACAATAATAAAGTAGTAGGTTGAAGAAATAACAAGAAGACTAACTGATTAGATAATTAAAAACAAACAGAAAATAATTGTGAATTTTATTCAAAAGTTTATATTTGGTTTTTAACATAAGAAAAATTGAAGGCAATAAAAAAATCTTCTCAACCAAAAAGTTTACCATCAGAGGTGGCTTTAGAACTACTTAAACAAATATACTTATATGGCTCGATGTACGCTCTGAGCGTATATACGGATGGATCAAAAACAAAGCAAGGTGTGGGATGTGAAATTTACTCTAGATCCTTAAGCCTAAAAATAAAATGGGCTATGGATGGCTTGTCAAGTGTGGTTTATTCAGAACTCACAGGCATAATCATAGCTGCAAAAGAATTAATCAATAGGAACATCACAGGCAGGAATATAAATATATACACAGACTGCCGACAAGCACTACTGACCTTGAATAGACCACGTTTCACTTCAAGTTTAGTACTAGAATGTCACCAATCTCTAACTGAGGCCAGCCAGAATAACGTGGTCAGTCTCAGCTGGATCAAAGGACATGGGAACTCTAAAGGCAACCTCGTTGCGAACAATTTAGCAAGGAGGGCTGCGGGCTACAAATATGTTAGCCCTCGCCCATCTACCAAGCTAACATTGTCCGCAGTCGTGGACCTTATTAAACAGCACTCTCACCAAAAATTTATACAGTGCTGGGATGAAACTACGAACTGTAGACTGGCCAGAGAGTTATTACCTCATCGTGGCGAGGAAACAGCAAACAAATTTAAGGCATTGACCAGACAAAATCTCCGAACAGCTGTGGGAATCCTGACAGGTCACTGCCAATTGCGACAACATCTCTTTTGGATGAAATTAACAGAATCGCCGCTATGCAAAGGCTGCGAACAAGAAGAGGAAACAGTAGAACACATTATGTATGACTGCTCTGCTTTTTCTGAAATCTGAAGATCCGTGTTGGGCGAGTATTGTCTTACACCAGCTGATGTCAGAGAGATCCCCCTCGGGAGCCCCATCACCTATTTTAAATCAATAGGCCTGGTGACAGCCTGAGGTGAGGATATCCCTACATACGGGAGGATGCACAATGTGTCATATGTGGCCTCAGTGCTGGCTGAGCACTAGCTCGCCCCTCCCAAATTTCCAGATCCAGATGGCTCGATGTACATGAAAAATTAATCCTAATTCAGATAACTCCTTCACGGGTTTTAAAGTCATTTACGTGGAGCAAGAAAATGTAGAAACGTGATTTTCGAAAACACTGTATAATATGTATAGTTAGAGCAAAAACCCGTGAGCAACTTTAAAGTGGACCTCTGGAGGGATTTGATGTTAATCCTCTTACCGCACCTGCCTTATATACATTTTTAAATATTTTCAAAATATTTTAAAACGTTATCTTTAACTGATAAACTGACTAAAAATTATATCTTCATTTGTTGTAAAAACTATTTAAGAAAGTTATTTCTACCAACGTAATCCAAGAAATAAAGATATTAAATTAAATATTATTATTAAATAACATATGATAAGGAGATGCAAAATAAGCTATTGAAAAATTGGTTTGATATACATAATTATATCAGTTAGTTAAAAATATAATTTTTATTAGATATTGATTAAAATCGAAACCAGCATTATCAATAAAATCCTACTGGAATTACTCACAATTTAAATAAACATAATATCATCATGAAGGTACGGTCGTTAAGTCATCAAGCAACGACTGCTATTGTAAATTTAATTAGTAATAAATAAATGGTTTACTATTGAACACTTAAACAGCTGCAATTGCCGTGTTAACATAGATAGCAATAAGTTATTAGTTGGGGAAGGTTACGGACAACTATTATTATCTTTATGTAGTCGATGTGTACATATATGCAAAACTGCGATGTATTTACATTGTGAATTTCATCAAAGTTTCTTCTATAGAAATCTACTCGTTTGAAGAAATAATGTGGAGTAAACAATATAAAGATCTCGTGAGTTTGTGGGTGCTTTTAAGTATAATATTATAATGTTTATAAATAATTCTACACATAGATTTTTTTATTTCTTAATTCTTTTAATCAAAGGCTACAAGAAGGTTTACAGAAGTGTAATGTTTGTGGGTTTTGGGTGTTAGGTTTAAGGACTTTGTTATAGGACTTGGACTTGGTCATTTTCAGGGATGGATGGTGGAGTTTGGCATCGAGTGAATATCATTCGGTGCTCGTTTCCCGATTTTCCCAGTGCTGTTTCCCTGTTTCCTGGTTCCTGAAACGTGCCAAATGGTGTTGTGTGAGTAGGTGTGTAATCTTACGTTGTTGTACATTTGAGAGATTGAACAATGTGTCGTAGGCCACCCATTTGACAAGGACGAAGGGAACCAGAGCAACCATCGTCAAGGGCTCAGTTTCCTTTTTGTCTTCGTCCTGTATCTACCTATAGAAGAGGGGTGTTTTGACAAAAAGGTCGTAGAGTTCTGTATGAAAGTCCTTGTCTACGGATCGCAGAAGTCTTGAGGGAAGGAGGGATCTTGATCTTTCCATTCCAGTAGGTATATAGAGGGTCCTCTGGGCGATGATGTTGGTTTCCTATAGAGTCCAAGCGACATATTGTTGTTATAACGTCTTAAACTGAGAAGGAAGAGAAAGTATTTTTGTAGACAAGGCCGTTTGGGTAAAGGTGGTGTAGGTGTTTTGCATTGCGAATAATGGCTCTCTCTGTGGCAAGAAGCGAATGGAGGAGTTTCTGAGGAAGAGCAGAGTACCTATTGCACGACCTTATAATCGATAAAAGTTTTGTAAGTATCAAGTAGGGTTTTGGAGTGGCATCTTCCGAGTCTAAGTAATCATTTAAGATTTTATGTAGAACAAGTAAATCAATTTGACAAATTTATTATTAACGTGAAAACAAACTTATTTTTAAAAGTAGATTAAATATTCTTAATTACTATACTCTTATTAGGCTTATTCTACATTTTCTATTGATCCATGACAGCCTTTCTAGGTTTTTGGTACTCTGTACTAATTAGTAGGTACAGGTCTAGAGAATGCCTGTGGTTTAAAGAGGTTTCTTTATAGACCGTGAGCCAGCGCACAAATAATTTGGTGACATAATCATTCATGTCTATCAATTTAAGGTCTGAAAAAGGTAAGCTAGTTTATAAAAAAAATTGGATTGAATAGCTGACCCTTGTAAGAAAATTTGAAGACTTAAATTTGTTTTACATAATAAAGTTGTTTTTTAATCATCTTAAAATGTCTGACAGTTAATAGAGTTAAGGACTTGCAAAAAGAAAATCTGTTTTCATCGTTAATTTTTTGTTTGGAATTTGAAACGATGACCATTTTTGTTGTTTCGAATAGTTTGAAACCACCTGACATTTGAATGTGGTAAAGTATTTCTAATGCATGTATATTTTTGTATTAAACAACCTTTCGATTCATTGAAATCGTCTGGCATTTAAAAATCGTAAGGTACCTACTCTTATTACTATTAACTGTCAGACAATAAATTTTTTATGTAAAAGGAAAATGATTTTCCAAATGTTGAAAGACGAGTCAATGATTTAAACCTCCCTTAATTTAATCAACTAACTCACCTTTTTCAAACCTTTAAATAGCCAGACATGTATCCATGACTCCATATCCATATGCGTTACTCCCTAGTTCATGGTAGGTATATTACGGTTAAAGAATCCTGTGACTCTTCTTGTTCTTTGGAGTGCTTCAGCACTTTTAGCACACGCCTATTTAATATAAATTTTGCCATCTGCTTAATTAGGGGTATAGTTGTGTATTCTACGGATCCAGTCTGTTACCCGGCCTCGGACCGTAATTTTTAATAGTCCTGGAACTGGCCTTTAAAAATTACAATATCGTAGCTAATCCTGTCCGTGTAAGTTTATGAGCCTGTTTGTTGCCTGGTATTTCTTCCCCTAAAAAAAAACTTTAAGTTAGTCGATCTGGGATCTGTGTATTTTGACTATATGTAAATAAACACCGATTTTAAGTAGAAACAAAATTTTAACTTTGAACATTAAATTTAACGAAGTTAAAGTTTAAAGTCAGAATTTAACAAAGTTGTATTATTGAACTTTAAAATTTAAATAAATGTCTACTTTGAACACAAAATTTAAGTCAGTTCTAAGTTTAAACACTTAAAAGTCAGAATTGAGTTAAATCCTGGTTTTAAAAATTAAATTAAATACTGATGTGTTTCAATTGAGATTTTTGTCAAATTTTGTATTCAAATTTGATATAAGTTTACTGGTTTTAGTTAAATTTAACTAAAAAGCCATAACTTAGTTAAATTTATTAAATTTACCTATATAAGTCGAAATTTGGTTATATTTATCACAAAAAATGTGTTATACCTACATGAAATATTTTGTTCTTAGTCTAAGATCCCGATATAGGACGACCTTCACCGAGCTGGTTAATGAACCAAACATATTTTTTATGTAATTTAATATATCAAAAAATATATTGCATATGAGTTGCCTATCGAATTTCAGTCAAGGATATTTCTAATTAATTTTTAAAAATTTTTTGTGCGACTGAGAGGTCCCTACCTACCGTCCCATGCGATAGAAGAGGACACAACAGCGTTTGTATCCCGGCCTTTTAAAGAGAGAGAGCTCTCTGCTGTTAAAGACAAGAAGGATAGCGATAGACGCGTACATTCTGAGCATTATTTTGGAGTAGTTTCATATTAAAATAAAGGATTAGTTTTTAATTTTTTTTCAATCAATTAAATATATATGTGTATATATTTTGTTACATTAAAGTATATATAAATCTTTAGTTAATAAGAAGGTTATAGCAATACATATATAATTCTTATCTTACAAATTTTACTTCTTTTTTTTCCTATTTAAAAATATTAACTGAAATAAATTAAAGCAATTTGCTCTATGTAAAATGTATCTATAGATATATACTGTACTTGTCTATCGCTATCCTTCTTGTTTTCAAGACCAGAGAGCAGAGAGCTCTCTCTCTCTTTAAAAGGCCGGGATTCAAACGCTGTTATGTTGTGTCCTCTTCTATCGCATGGGACGGTAGGTAGGGACCTCTCAGTCGCACAAAAAATTTTTAAAAATTAATTAAAAATATCCTTGACTAAAATTTGATAGGCAACTCATATGCAATATATTTTTTGATATATTAAATTACATATATCGGGATCTTGGACTATCTATTTTTCAGTGTTTTCCCGAACATGAATTTTTAGTCTAATTGGTTGTTCAAAGCCTAACTTTAGCTAAATACTTAATTAAAGGTTATCTCTATATTTTAGTTAAAACTCAAAAGTAAACAAACAAATTATTAAATTTTTAATTACAAAAAGATATATATACATACCTATGTAGTTAACTTTATGTTTATAATTAGAATTTACCAAAACATTTTTTTTTTTGAGGAGATTCTAACCATCCTTACTGTTCCACTGTGATGTCAGAGCACTATTTCAGTGCATTACAGAACTTAACTATTTGAATTGAATTTTTGTGTTCAAACTCAAAATTTAGTTAAATTTCAACTTCCAACACATGTATTACATTTTGACTTTTAGATCTATGTATTAGATATATTAATTAAAAATAACATTCTTCATAAATTCAGAGCAATATCTTATTAATTCTTTTTTATCTACTGTTAATTTTCTATACAATAACAAAAAAGACATTATTAATATATCTGCATTAATACAAAGCATATTATTCATTACAATTTATGGTTGAAATTCACCGCTGCATCTAACATTGGCGCATGTCAACTACAATTGCTAGAAATGCATTTGGTGCACTCTATACGTAAACTTGTGCATCATTCAGGCCCCTACTTTGGTATACATTCACAAATATAGCTCACGGTTACGATCTTCAAGCATTACACCATCTGACTGGCTGTTCATTATATAGACAAGTTCGAGATGTTGAAAACTGAAAGGAAGTATACAAGGTGACACCGTTTTCAATGGGAGTCAAAAGATCTGTGTGAGAATGCAGTAGCGCCCCAATAATATTTATTTATTTTTGAAAAAGAATCAAGTTTGGGATGAATATCTTCTTTCATTAACTTGTTTATCCAATATTGATATTCGAATGCAATTTTTTTCCGTTAAAAGTACTGAGTTTAGGCTTTGAAATATTTTTATAGATTTGGATGATTTAGATTGCTTTTCAGTTTTGAATTTATACTTTTTTTTGGCGCGTTTGAGATTAATTGTTACGATGTGCGCGCACACTGTCACGAAAAACGAAACCAAAAAATTAGTTGATAAACAATTTAGTTTCTTTTATATACTTCGAACATAAATACAAGAAAAGCGCTTAGCGTAGGTATTTATGTACGCACGTACGAAGTTGTACTTCTTTATGCGTAACAATATAATATTCTTTCTTAAAACAAATTTAATAATATTTACATACCGTCAAGTAACCTCATATTATATTCTTTATTATGCACATGTATGGCCTTTTACTGTTGTTATATCTATCCCGTGGTAAAACTGTCATTTAGAGTAATTAAGTGAATTTTATTATTTTTGTTTACATATGTTAAAATAAAGTTGTTGAAAGTGTTATTCAATTTTTTCGGATATGTTCATGGTTTGGTTTTCATTCAAAATATTTTCCTCCCTAATAAAAAATTGTGTTTAATCAAATATTTTAAAAGAATTAACAGTTTTAAATAAGTGAATCAACATTTTAAAAACCAAAGAAAAAACACTTTGGGCTTAAATAAACATTGACGCAAAGAGTATGATTCAAATTTTATTTGCGAATATTATTTCGAACTTTCAGGCCACGAATATTACCGCGAACATTTCCGCCGCAAATGTAAAATTGCATATATTTTATCACTGCATAGTTAAACGTGCTTTTCGCCAAATTATCGCGAACATACACGTCGGTAGTCACGTCGGTAGTTTAGGACTTGCATAAGTTTTGTGGGTACAGATTTGGCGTGAAACGTACAGCTAACAAATATAAAACTAGCAAATGCTTATTTGCATATAATACTGCGAACATTTACGCCACGCACGCTTCATGTTTTATCAATGTATATGAAATTATCTTTACAATTTACAGCGTATACTAGTATAAATTTTGTTAAGTAGTACATATAGGTACAGCAATCAAACTATGAATGTTTAACTTGCAGAAATTTTATCAGTTAAACGTGTTTTTTAACAAATTATGGCGAACATACAGCATACAAGTCGGTACTGTAGAAGTTGTATAACTTTTTTTGGTACAAAAGTAGAAAGTGAGCCACTGTAGCACACTTTTTGACCTTTGAACCTGTGACGTCATCTGACAGCTTTAGCGTCAAAAAAATGTTATTTTATCGTTACTAAATTCATGAACGTCACAGTTCAAAATGTGAAACGCCAAAACGTCAAAATAGCGCTAAAATTTGTCGCAATAACGGTTTAAAAAATTGGTAAGAAGGAATTTTCGATTTACATGTATTTCTTATGGAAAAATGTCGTTTCAAAGTGACACATTTTAGCGCTATAACATTTTTTGACGCTAAAGCTGTCAGATGACGTTACAGGTTCAAAGGTCAAAAAGTGTGCTATACAGTGGCTCCCTTTCTACTTACAGATTTGGCCTAAAACTTACTGCGAACGAATATAAAACTAGCAAATGATTATTTGCAAATATTACTGCGAACATGTACTCCGCGCACTTATGAAACGACGCTGAAAATGAAAGTGAAGGAAGATCTTCTAAAGTTGAAGATTGAAGACTCATTGGAATATTGGACTAGCGCGCATTTTTGGAAGTAAGTCGTCGAAGTCTTGTGTTCAGGTTCTGAAAGAAAAACTATCAGAATTTAACTAGACGAGATCCCGAATATTTCGGGATCCCGCGGGATTGACATTTCTAATCTCGAGGGATCTCGAATTTACGATCTCGAGTCGGGATTGCATTCTCCAGTTAGAACATGTAAATCAGAAGCAGGAACAAATTCAAAATTTTATATATATCAAAATGTTAAGAGTATTAAATACCACCTCAAAGTATCACGAGGTTTACTTAAGAAATTTCGTTTAATTTTAGAGAGTAAACCTAATATTTTTCATTCTTGAGCGATTTTGCATGCCAAGTTAAACGTTTTGCTCCAAATACTACAACAAATATTTTACCTAATTTTCTAACTAGTAGATATAAGATATAATTTGTACAAAATAAATAAATATACACTTCTAACTAATTGTTTATATAGCGTTTTTAGTCTTTGTGTCTTATTTTAATAGTTATAATAGGTAGTAAAAAAAGGATTACCATTCTTGTCTTTGTCGATAATAGGAAAGTTTTTGTAGCATATAATTAAACCAATTAGAATTTCAAATAAAAATTCAAGTAGTTGCTTCGATTGAATAAACACAAGGTTTCGAATGAGATTTTAGCTATAGAGATAATTACAACTGCACATTCAAGGTCATTTAGTTTCCAACCGACATGACGATTTTGCAGATAGAATACTTTTTTATATCTAATATAAAAACATTTTTGTACGTTCACTTTATTGGAAATAAGTGTCCATAAAATACATAGGTAGATAAAATACAGTAAACAAATCTGTATATCTTATACCTATGTTGGCTATTTTTAATACAAAATAGTTAGGTACGTTAGATTAAAAGTTTTAAAGTTTTTGATTTGTAAAATATATATTCTTTATATTTTTTGTTTGTAATAATTTATTTATAAAAAAAATATGTATTATTCGTTCCAAGTTCGTGCGGAGTTACTAATCTTAACAGCTTTGTAAGCCGACACTTTAAAGCTCAGGGCCGTAGTAGGATCTATAACAGCAGGTATTTTACTGAAACGCGAAATGAAAACAAATATGTTTTTTACTTCGTAAACCTAATAAAATATTCCAGATAATAAATTTGTCTGCCGTATTCTGTATACATTGGGATGGTTTGAAAATTTTCAATTCTTTATACAACCAGTCTCTTGTTTTCCATGATAGACTTACCTACGTTTATCGAAAGTCTTAGATTTAAAAACGTTTTTCTTCAAAACTCGCCACAAAGTTGTTCTCGCACAATCTATCACTTCTTTTCTTTTCAATTCGATTTGAATGCTACTTAAAGTAAGATAATTTGTTTCAGCCGATATATTATACATAAATAATATCTCGTATCTGTCCTTAATAATGCATTTGTATAACCTTTGAAGATTCACAGTCAACATACGCGTTTTTTCCGGTTCATTTTTAGACCCTTTTTTATTTTCGTCGTGTTCTTTCTCTCTTTGACTTTCCCTTTTTCATTCCGGTTGGAATTTTGTAATCGAATTTAAACCTATTTAATATAGGAAGAAATAGTTCAGACAAAAACTCAAGAGTTGGCGGTAGTTTCCAAACCTAAAAAAAATTGTAACGGCCTGTTGTAATTTAAAATAGTCCCAAACTATTTCTTTACAACCTCAGTACAAAAAATAAAAAAATTGTTAAAAAGTGTTTTAAAGTGTTTGGTGGTTCAATAAAGACTGTTAATTAGCAGAATAAAGTGAGTGACGCTAAAATAAAAGAAAATAAGTGATATATGATTGTGCATTAAAATTTTTGTGAACAAAAAATATTGTGAGAAGTGGTAGCAAATTTTTGTCTTGGTGCTGGAATTATAGCAATTCTTATGAATGAGTAAGTATTCTAATCTCAAATACGCCATTCTGTGAATTTTAGCCATATACCTATAGCCTACAACATCGAGAATAAAATCAAATCATGCTCTTGCAATCAAGTCAAGAGAGTGTATAAAAAAACTAAAAAATTGATACAAAATTGTTTCTCGAAAAGACGCTAGTTACTAAACCACAAAAAAATTTGTAACGGCCTGCTGTGATTTAAAATAGTAAAATGGATCATAAAAACACTTTTTAGGTAATATAAAAAACTCTTTTATAAATTGTGATTATTTATTAATTTATATACGGTGGTTCGCGACACTTTTGTAAGGGTTACAGTCTATGCTATACATTTTCCATCATACACATTTAATAGTAGGTATTATACGTTACAAGATCGGTAGGTGACTTATTACAGTACGAGTTAGTTTACGGACGAGGCGACGTAGGAGCCGAGTCTGGAAATGAAAACGAGTACTGTAATAACACCTAACGACCATGTATCGTATTATATTTTATTTCATTCTGTTTTTATAAATTAATAAATTTATAAAAATTTTAAAAATAGTTCGTAACTTGACTAGTTACGTTAAATTACCTGAACTGTTAGTTAGTGTCAAATATTTCAAAAATTTTGTATTAATTGTTAATTCGTGTTTCAAATTAAAATAAAATAAAAAGTAAGTAATTAATTATTTTATTTTATAGTCATTATAGTGTTTTTAAATGTCAAAAATTAAAAGTAGGTAATTGTCTTCCATTAAGCAATCAGAGCAGAGTTGCTAGGCAACACATTACAGTACATAATACCGTAATGTTTTACTTACCGGCGCCGAATTTATAATAGGGAAGTTTATTTACTGGACAGAATGAAATAAAATTATTTACTGAGCAACTTCACTATAAAAACCGATAACTTTTCTTTACCTCTTTCTCCACTGTCATCGACGTCCACTATTAGATCATTATCACTTGTATCTAAAAAATTATTGTCCTGATTTTTAGTTTCTGGTGTACCTCAGCCATGGCTGCTATATAATAAATAATATAAAATAACAGTAATTATAAAACAAAAAACACAATACTAATAAATAACAACAACATATAAAAAAGAATATATATCAACAATAAATAACGGAAATTTTTCCAAAGCTCATCTGGTCGACGACTATACTTTGTGAATACTAGGATTTGTGCACCCAAACCGGTACAGATCAAAACCAGGGAATATAATACACAGAAAGCGGGAATCAGGCGTCGTTAAACCCTCATTAAGATAAAAATGGCCAGACTGCATGAGTTTGGAACGAACAATACATTCACAATTTATATTAGGTATTCTAATTTTTCTTGAAACAAAGTTAATGTAATTACTCGTTTTCACCAGAGTCAAATGCTGGAGCGACCGACACGAAAAAAGTTAACGCTGTATCTATTGTGTATTGTGTTCTTAGAGCGTCACGAAATGCTTCTATATTCTTGTATTTTTACGGGCCGGAGTTAAAACAGAAAACTCTTCATTATTATTTATTGAAAAATTATTATAAGCTTATAAAAACAATGATTTAAATAGCTTTTTTATTGGAAAAATTTACAATTTTTCCAGTGGGATTTAGTGGGACAATTATTTAGTCACGGAAAATTTAAAGAGCTACCTAGATACGAGTGTTAGCTACCTATAGGTACGAGTGTTTCCTTGAGCGAAATCGAACATTTTAAGTTTTATTTTTGATACTCAGGCCTTATTACCCGACAAGCCTTATTACCCGCATCTACCATAATATTTTTCAATTACCCATTTTCAACGAACAATGTTATAATAGAATAATTTCCGCAAACCCAATTTGTTTTTTACATTTTTTAAAAGATCGTAAATAAAAACAAAAAAAAATGGTTTATCAACTACGCGATAAATATAAATTGATTAACCTAAAACCTAATTTGTTATTAAATGGTCAACGCGTATTCACAAGAATTTAAAAATACAGCTGACCAAATAAAAATTAGTAACCATAATATAAATAACATATTTATAAACATGATTTCTTTGCATCAAACAATTGATAAAAAATTTGTTGCCACCAAAAACTTTTTTATCATTATACGCCTTGACAAACCAATTACATAACCATATCAAGTTTCCTCCCATTAAAAGTTACATTACTAATACTTCTAAACCGGCAACATAGTAAATAAATATGTATATATTTTGAGATATGCAACAGTCCACAGTTCTTTCTATTTGTTCTAATTCAAGGCCATATAAACAGCCAGTTGAAAAGTCAAACCAATGATATTGGGCTAATGACGTTAGCATACCAATCTAGGAACCATGCCTAAATTTTAAATCGGTAGGGGACGGACTGGCAGAAGTTCAGTTACATTCTATTGGCGTGTCCGCGACACCAAAACCAGTTTGTGGCAATAGATTAATAGTAGTTCGGTTGGCCCCGAAAGCCATGCCATAATATACTAACAAAGCATTTTTCGAAACGCAATATGGGTTCCTTCCTATCATAGAAATCCGGTGACGACATCCATTTTGGATCTTTTCAAGGTTGTATCATTTCGTGAATATGGTCATCATAGGTCATCTCACCATATTTTCATGTCTAGTCATTTCGTAATTATAGCAAATTATTTAATTGGGATATTTTTAAAGTAGATAGGCGTAGAGTTTAGTTTGAAATGGGGCCATTGGTTAAAATAATAATGATTTTAGTATCTTATAATGTTTATAACCAGTAGTAAAAATATTAAAATAGAAAATAATACACATACATTTAATAAAATTAATAGAATTAATGTAGGTATAATATAAGAAAACGAAAGAATTTTTTTTTTTTTTTTTAATATGTATCTACCTATAAGTAGACTGTAAAATTGCTAATTTTATTTATTCGAGTAGTCACAAAATGGAATAAAAAGTATACTACATTAGATAAGTTAATTGGTAATATCATGTGTTGGCGAAGGATATTTTCTTTACATAATTTTTAGCTTTTAAAATAAAACTATTTTGTGTTGCGTAGGAATAATCACCTTAAAATAATAACGTAGTTGTTGGATTTATTCGTGAATAAAGAAGAAAAAACATTAAGGCGTGTTTACATGATGCCTGTGACTGGCGCCAGTCTCACTGGCATGCCAGCGCTGGCATGTTACTGGCATCATGTAAACACTTTCCTGTGCCAGTCCAGCGCTGTCTGCCAGCGCTGTCTCGAATAGAAAGTTGGCCTATTTTTCATGCCAGTGGCCCTCGTCCGCGTCCCCTTCAACCCCGCGCCAGTGGTTGTAGACACGTATAAACACAGCGTTCCAGTGAATGGCGTACCTACATGTGAAGGGTAACCTTTACCAAGTAGGAACTAGGGTGCCAGTGAGACTGTCGCTAGCTACTAGATACGTGTAAACGAACCAGTCCAGCGCTGTCCTAATCAAGCACTGGCATCAAGTAAACACGCCTTTATGATCAAAAAAATCGATTTTTGAATTGGAGTGAGTGGGCTGAGTAGAGCCAAATTGAGCACCGTAACCCAGGTAAGAAGGTGTATGGTATGAGAAGGATAGTCGTAGAAAAGGATGGCCTTAAAAATATGGCAACGTTGCGACAAGGGGGTGTACTCAGATTTTACAGATTTACACTTATTACGCGTTAAACACAAGTAAATTTACATTTTGCTATTTATATTATTTTATTTATTTATATTGATTATAGTTATAATATATGTAAGTGTATATACGTGCATATGTATATATAATATATAAAAATAATGTTACTGTAACGAAAAAAACAGTTAATAAGTAAAAAAAATGTAAATAAAACTACAATTTTTAAATTGTAAAAATTTATTTATTTATTAAAAAAAATTATATATATTCTCAAATTCACAGGAAAATTAACAAAAGATACTTTTTCCAAAAATATTTTGTCGCTTATAAATTTGTTTTTGTACAAATTAATATAAGTTTTAATCTTTTCGTCTCTCTGTCTACTAATTTTACTAAAATTTGTCGATTTAATCTTTACATATGAAAATAATTGAAAATTTAGCAACACATCAATGAAACTGTAAAGGCGGAAACATACTATCAAAACGTGACACGACGCCACGCCACCCGACGCATGTTAGTACCTCTCAATTCCATATATTTAATACAGTTAGAAGCACATAGACAACACGCTATGTGACCACACGCCGCAACATAAATATATGGACTAACATGCGTGGCGTCGTGTCACGTTTTAATAGTATGTTTCCGCCTTAAATATCGGGGTGTTGATGGTAAAAATTATATTTAATTGATGTGAAAAAATTCGCAGGCGTTGGCTGTTGTTGGGTATTCAAAGTTTGTTTCAATATTGGTGGTGCTTTATGGTTGTGATTTATTTCACTTTTGATTATCTCGAAATTATTACCTTGTGGGTTAGATATGATTTACTTATAATTGATTTTAGAAGAGCGCCAAACTTTTAACTTTTAAATTTTAACTGGCAAAACTTAAATGTTTTTTGCTCCGTTCGCTAGTAACAAATCTGTTATCATCACCCATATTAAGTTTGTTTGGAAGACAAAATGAAAATAAACTAGAAGAATAACACTATTTTTTTCAAGATTTTACGCGCACAGTCGGGCATACTGATATTTCGGAGATTTCGTGATGCAACGTTGCCAGCTGTAGTACTTTCTTCATACCCCCAACCCGAAGTCTTGTACCTGCTAAGTGGTGCTCAATTTGATTCCTCCGAGTAGGCTATGAACTTCTTCAACATCTCTGTATTGCCCAGATCTTGTCCCCAGCGTTTATTACCATTTTCCCAATTTAAAAAGGTGGTTTTAGAGAAACTATAGGTACCTACCTCAAATGACAAAGTCAAATTGAAAACAGAATTTATTTTGGAGCGGTTAATCTCATACCTGCACACTATAGTCTATAATAGGTATAGAAAATTGGTACAAACACAGTTGCTTGCATTAATTTCTACAAGTATTAACCAGAATTCAGCCTCTTGTATAGACTCTAATAAAAGTTGATACAAACATTTGCTTCTACTGTATTCTTCAAATATTAACGAGAATTTAACACTTTGTACTAACTTTAATAAAATTTTATAATTTCTTTTTCTTGTTTCTACAAAAATTAACTTAAATTACTGTCTATTTGATAAATATAGTTAAAATTTACATAATTTCGTTCTACTTATACAAAATTCTACAAATAATAACGAAAATTTGACTCCTTAAACACATACCACCCAGAATTTAGTATCTTGTGCAAACACTTATACATATATGCTAGAAATGACATTAAGTAGAAATTGAAAAAAATAGCACATCCAACAGAAGTCTATCTACAGCCGATAACTCTAATAGGCCTGCTATCCCTACACTCGGGAAGATGCGCAATGGGCCATATGTGGCCTCAGTGCTGGCAGAGCATTTGCTCGCCCCTTCCCAAATTTCCAGATCAGCCGATAGCGCCTTAAACCGTTTAGCGACGGATGATCTAACGGTTTGTTGTTTTTTTAATTAAATCTTGATTCAACTTATGTCATATAAAACACTTACTTAATTTCTTTTTAGGCACATATATGATGGTAATAATTATTTTGTCAAATCAACAATCTTGGTAACTTTTTTTAGAGTTCGCCGGTTCAAGTTATGCTGGATTTAACATTATTTTCATTTATCCTTACTGTCATTTTTTGTTTCTTAAATTTCTAAATGGTTAAAGACTCTTTGGGAACAGCAGGTCATCAATAAATGAGCTATAAATGAGACCCTTTTTCAACCCTAGATGCTAGAGGTATTTTTTGTTATTATGAGTGTTGTTCTTTTCTCAATGTAATGTAGAATATTTTGGTATTTAGTCTGTAAATTTTGCGTAAGTATTATATATGGTTGTAATCAGAAAAAAATATCTTTACGTTTCTGGTATTTATTTATTTTTATTTATAAAATATTTATCACTTTTTAAATTTAAACAATAGATTGTAAAATTATGAATGCATACAATCACATGCTGGATCGAGGGTCTAGGATCGAAAAAGTGTCTCATTTATAGACCGCCCGCTGTTCCCAGACTTCAAAGACTCTTTAAATTTCTTAATTTCAAAAATTAGACGAGATATGTCTCAATTAATCAAATTACTAAAAATCCTATGATTTATATTTAAAATAATTCAAATTTATATAAGCATGTTTATCTATGATACTCAAGTAAACTTTAATAGAATTGGATTATAGTTGTATAGTCGAATTTTGTATTTTTTACTTTTCTAACAAAACTAGATAAGATAAAATTGAGAAAACGACAAAGTTCTCTTATCACAAAAAAAACTACTTCAAATTTATCAAATTTGGTGGTTATTATAATAGATAAGAATTTTGTAAAAAAATGCATTATTTGTTTATCAGATCTTAGAATATCGACTTTCTAGGTACTTATCTACTTGTATAAAGATCATATTTGAAAAAAGTTTGTTACTTTATTCAAAATCGCAAAGTATTCATATAGATTATTTTCATTTCGTACTTTAGGAAACAAAATCTCAATTCTCATAAAAGACACAGTTAGGAAACAAACAGATAGAATAGATAGATAATGAAATGATAACTTTAAAACAAAGTAATTATAAGTTTACATATTTGGCAACCTTCGCAAGCATTCCCAAGCTTTCACAGACGCTTGCGAGTGTGCTCTATCTCGATGCCCAATTGTATATCTGTGACGTAAATTCAAGTGGAACCAATGCAAGGTTTGAATGAATGGTAGTTGCCAGGTTTAACTTAGATAAACTAACTATCTTTTTCCTATTAACGCGCAATAGAAAGAGAAAAATGGCAAGCGGCACTAACACACTTAATAATGTTGTCCAGTGTTGACAAACCAAACACTCCCTATACACGCTTGTGTTGTTGGAAGATTGCCGAGACTTGCCAAACATGTAAATATACCATAAAAACATCAAAAGATTCCCAACGAGTATCCTCTCCTAAACTCTATATACGCACGTATAGTCTCTATTCTAAAATGACTGGACTTTTCTCATCGTATTCTCTGAGCGGTGGCGAAGAAGTATATTTACACATTTAAATCTTTAAAATATTTAATCTCTTTTTTTAATATTTATAAAACAAAGTAAAAACATCAAAACATACCCAACAACACACAAACAAGAGTAAGATTTATTTATAGTTTATTAAACTTTAAACAAATATATAACTAAAGCAATTAATATTAAACGAAATTTAAAAAATTGGAAGCAAGAGAACTTCGAAAAAGACTGTCCTCTGTTGTGGCATTCGATGATTTCATACTCAGCGTCTTCTCAAAAAATTGGATACCCTCTCGTAAACTCTACGCACGTCGTCTCTATTCTAAAATGACTGGAACTTTTCCATCGCATTCTTTGAGCAGTGGTGAACAATAGTATATTGTAATACAAGTGTTACAATGACAGGTTTCGTAGGACGAGTGAAGTTTGTGAAACGAACCGCGAAGCTGTGAGTTTCGCAAAGAACGAGTACTACAAACCGTCATTGTAATTCGAGTTTTACATACTATTTTTTATAATGAACTTTTAAAAGTATAAAAAAATTAATAAAATGAGAGTTTTTCGAAATATTTATTTATGTTGGCGATCTTGACACTTTTTGACACTTGACAGTTTTAATGATTTTAAATTTAAATGTTTGTCAAATTTGAATAAAATATTCTGAATTTCGCAATATCGCTGATAATGTAGTTAATACAACATAATTCTTGATTTACTACCTGAACTCTTTCATCTTTCGTTGATAATCAGTGCAGTGCAACCAATTGTGTAAAACAAAAAGTTACCAAAAACAGTGTTACAATGAATCTATTTCGATACTGTTTTTAGTGTTGAAATAGAAACTTTGTGAACGTGAATTATAAAAATTTATTTATAGATTTAATTCCTCAAAATATTTAACATCTTTTTTTTTGTTTTACCTTTATATGAACAATTCTCCGTTTTTATCTGTCAACGCAATTTATAAATATAACTAACTTTAACTACGTTAACGCCATTCGTCAGTATAACCAATCTTATTTATCAGTGTTACCAATTTCTCAACATTATTCATCTAAATTTATACCACTATTTATTTGCCTGGTTTTCTGTTATTATAATTTTGATACATAAAATTATATCGGTAATAATAAATTGACTTTTTTTATATTGTTTACATTATTTATTCACCTAAAAGGCGATGTTAAGTATTATTAAAAAAATTACTTTTTGGTCCTCCGTCCAGAAACAATAGGTACTATTAATTACTTCAAAATCGTCCGGAAAATGGCATTTTCCGGCCTAGGCCGGCAAAGTAGCTTTTAGATTATCTAAAGAGATGGCGCTATGAGTTTAAATTTTAAGTCATCAAAAATACATAATGAATATTACAAATTTTAATTAAATTTATTTAAAAACTGCGTATAATATACTAAACTTACCTATAACTTTTTCTAAAGATAAGCAGGATTCTAATTTACATTTAATTACTCTTACAACTTGTATTTTAAAATTTGACATTTATGTCAATTTATGAACATCTTTATATAAACATGTAATCTTGTATGTCACAAAGTAAAAAGTTTTTGAACTTGTTGTGTTTGCAACATATGTTAATTAAAACACTAATAACTGCTGAAGCTAAACACGTATATTAAGTATTAAACAAGTTATTACACAATACACAACAACACAACTATAATATAAACATCCAATGTGGCGCTTATATCTGTCGGCTCTCTTCTAGTCAGTAGCCTTAGTTCAGGTAGCACAAGTAGTCAAGTCTTGAACATAACAGAACTTTTGAAAATATTAAAAATTAGTTGGACCAAAAAATAGTGTGTGTTACACGTCCGGAAAATGTTTTGCAAGTGTTCGTATTGTTTCGCCTCGGTGCTACGCACCTCGGCTACACAACTTTACTCGATCTTGCAAAATGTCATTTTCCGTCCTTGTGTCACAAATAACTATTTTTGGTCCTCCGTCCAGAAACAATACTATTAATTACTTCAAAATCGTCCGGAAAATGGCATTTTCCGGCCTAGGCCGGCAAAGTAGCTTTTAGATTATCTAAAGAGATGGCGCTATGAGTTTAAATTTTAAGTCATCAAAAATACATAATGAATAATACAAATTTTAATTAAATTTATTTAAAACAGCGTATAATATACTAAACTTACCTATAACTTTTTCTAAAGATAAGCAGGATTCTAATTTACATTTAATTTCTCTCACAACTTGTATTATAAAATTTGACATTTATGTCAATTTATGAAAATAGTTCATTGTCTCATCTTTATATAAACCTCTAATCTTGTATGTCACAAAGTAAAAAGTTTTTGAACTTGTTGTGTTTGCAACATAAGTATGTTAAATAAAACACTAATAACTGCTGAAGCTAAACACGTATATTAAGTATTAAACAAGTTATTACACAATACACAACTATAATATTAACATCCAATGTGGCGCTTATGTCTGTCGGCTGTCTTCTAGTCAGTGGTCTTAGTATAGGTAGCACAAACGGTCAACTGTTGAACATAACAGAACTTTTGAAAATATTAAAAATTAGTCGGACCAAAAAATAGTGTGTGTTACACGTCCGGAAAATATTTTGCAAGTGCTCGTATTGTTTCGCCTCGGTGCTACGCACCTCGGCTACACAACTTTACTCGCTCTTGCAAAATGTCATTTTCCGTCCTTGTGTCACAAATAACTATTTCTGAAATCGCTTGGATATGTCTAGTTTCTCGGATCAACTTCGAGCCGCAAAATACACTATTCTTGTATTTTAGTCTGTTGCTGGGCAACGAAATTTTCCGGACTGTACGGGAATATTTTTTCCGTACTGTACGGGAATGATCCATAAAACGTTTATAAGCAAATTCATATTTTGCTTTGGATTTATTTGGCAATAAATTTAAAACCACATTAGTAGCGGTTTAGTAACTCTCGAGGCGTTTTGCACCTCTGGACATCATCGTCTCTGTCCATTTTAAATATAATTTAAAATATTTTAAGCAATATGTAACAAACGGAACTTTTGTGACACTAATAAACAATGATTAACAAACAATGTCAACGAAACGGTTTCATAGAAAATAAGATGATAATCAAAAACATCTATGCATATATAAAACTTTCTTAATTTACGATTATATTTAATGCAATTTCAGAAAAAATAGTATGTGTATCTCGTAGTAAAAGCACATTCCTGGACTCCAATGTTTGTTGGCCTCGGCTAAACGCCTCGGCCAACAATTTACATTGTCGTCCGGGAATGTATCGCTTTTCCTTCTAGATACACAATATACTATTGTTTTAAATTTCTACCCATATATACCGTTATAGATCAAATTAGTTGAAATACAATTTCCATAAGAGTTAACTAACTAGATATATTTATACAATGATATTAACTAATAAATAGGGGTAAAATTGTAATGTTGTGTTTTGAAATTACACACGTTTACAATGTTAATTAGTTAAACCGTAAATATTAAATTGAAAATTAAATGCTAACATCTATGGTATTCATTGAAGTTAAAAGTATTTAATGAATGAAAATCAATGTAAAATTTTAAACGTGTTAAGATAAGATTTCGTACAAAATCGTGTCTAATAAAACCCGTATATTTCATTAATTCAAAAAAAAAAATTGTTTGCCACTGATTCAGTAATTGTATGCACCGGAAATTCTTATCATAGGAACACAAGTTCATTCGAATTTCGCTGAAATTATAAAAATTATAGTGATTAAAATTTATGTGTGTATGTTGTTTAATATGTTTTTCTTTGGTATGATTATATGTATACATGTCAATATGGTAAATCTAAAATTAAATAAATATTTATATCAATAAATTTAAAGCACTAAAGGAAATAAAAATATACTTATATGTGGGTATTATGTTATTTATTTGATACAAATTATCTGCTCCATGTAATCCCATTCGCGTACACAATAAATTAAACTTTTTTTCGTTTTTTTTTTGTTTTAATCCAATACCCATGTAAAATCATTCCAGATAATGATATTATTTTAATGTTGGAACCATTAAATCATTTAATCTATTTCTATGCATAGTGAATAAGTTTTAGAATCTGGATGACCGAGCTTTGGTTGTGAAACAATCATAAGACCTTTTGGTCAAGTTTTTGCAAGCATTTTACTTTGGCAACAAGTGTGGGACGAGAAGAAACCTGACGAAGGTTGTCTTGTAACGATTATTTATTGACTGCGCGCAGTTTGAGAAACCTGACATGTTTATGTTTGATGACGATTTTCTTGAGACGAGTCATGATTTCGTGAAGTTAGATTGTTTTTCTCAAAGATCTCTTACGAATTTTTAAGAAACGGTTGATTTAATAAGACACATAGTTTATTAATAATATTGGTAAATTAATTCCCTTCGACTAACCTCAAACGTTATCTACTGCTTTGTCAAATAAAAAAAAGAGTGTGCCTGTAACCTTTACACGCGATTGAAGCAAAACTTATTTAACGCACCTACGTATCGCAAAATAAATATTAAATTACAATTCAATTATATTTATTGTCTATATATCTACTGTACAAAAATGATATATTGTTATATTTATATTATTCATTAGAAATAGGAATTTGAAAGTTATCATTATTTTTTATATATATGAAATAATAGGTTTATGATAACTAAAATGTGAAACATAGATTTTACTCGCTTAATACCTTTAATGTATTTGAAACCGAAAGAAGATTATAATACAACACCATTTTTACTCGAACAGAATAGTATCTAATAGTTAAAGAATACATAATTAATTACAAAATTACCATAATAAAATTTATAAACGTCTAAACAAAACATAACCTCAATTCCACTAAAATGTCATTGCAAATATGTTTTGTTTGGAAAGGTTTCCTCAGAATTAATTCCGTCAGAAAAAAATCTCAGTTGCCCTCTAGTCGCGCCTAAAGAAGTTTTACTTCAAAATTATTAGTATTCGCCAATGTATGTCTGGAAGAGTAAAATTTTTTAGGTTATTGTATCAGTTTTTCATTAGCTAAAAACGCGCGTGGATAACGAAACATTGTCTAAAAATAAAATCTAGGTAGATCGATTTATCGCCCCCAAAGCCCACTGAATACTACGTTTCATCAAATAGACCCATAGAACTTAAGTTTAGATAGGTTAATTTTTTGTTATACCTACTGATTAAGTGTACAAACTTTCAGGCGAATTATTCGATATTAAAAAAAAGGAAAAGATTATAACCATTGCATAGAAAAACCATACAGGAATATATTGATATGTATTTCCTCTCCTTGTACTTCTTTCAATCAATAAAATCTTCGGGGGCGTATATTCTGCACTTACGAAAATTGATTGCTATAGTCCACTTCATCGTTTTTGGCCGATTTGATATTAGAAACCACTGAATTAAGATTAAACTGTCATCCAAGTTACCAGTGGCGGAGAGTTTTTTTTTTCAATTAGGTCGTAAGTTTCTGAAACTATCAGTGTGGTTTGACATCTACAAAAATATGACATTAATAATAATTATTAAATTCAACCCTTCAAAAACGAGCCGTACATGACGCCATGATGGTTACTAGGAATGAATTAAGTCAAGACTTCCGTATTGAATACTTTTTATCTACCGGTGAAACAAGATGCAGTTACGTAAGTGTTGTATTAAAAAACAAACGTCCTCATTTAAATTTTTAACTTGCCTGTATCTGAGAGAGATGTAACTCTAAATTTACTTCGAGTATGATTTCTGTCATCGGCCAAAATCGGTGAAATGGACTATATAACAAAATAAACAAAATTTCAATATCTCAAACAAGCAAAATTACCCAGTCTCTTATTGTACAAAATAGAATTATAACTTCCTTTCATCCTCTGCCTGGTCTTCTTTCCACACCTCTATTCATTAATTCCGTCTATACCTGCTATTTCATTCTTTCTGCTCCAATACTTGCTACCTAAAATATTTCTCTCAGCTCCTCTACCTTCGAAGGTCTCGATTCTATTTCTTTTTGCTCCTGCTTTATTTTATCTTTTTAATTCTTTTTATATTTCTTTTAATTTACTTTCAAAATAACATTTCTTTGTAATAATTCATCAATTTTATTCATCTGGCATCTCTACATTTTTTTTATAAGAATCAAATCAATAATCAATTTCTAATCAACAAAAAACAATAAAACAAAAATTTAACAAAAACCTATCCTGTAAAAAAATCAAAACTAAAACTATCAACCGATTTCCTTAAGGGCGATTCATATTCCCATAATGTAGGTATACCAGAAAAAAAATCCATATTAACATATTAAATTTCGTGACTCATAAATCTAATTTTTATTTATTTACTTGTTCATTTATTTATTTATTTATTTATTTATTTATTTATTTATTTATTTATTTATTTATTTATTTATTTATTTATTAAATAAATTTTAAATTTTTATTTATTAAATTTTTCATTTTTTTATAAGAATAACGTAAAAAATGAATTTATTCGTCATTTGTGGCACTCTCTTTTTATATTCTTAACTGATATTTCGTTTTTTTTTATCAAAATAATAATAAGTATTGTGTGAAGATACTTATATGTAACTATGCATATCTACTTTTGCACATGTGATTATGGATTTATATCTATTTATTAAGTTTAAAATGGGTTTCCTGTAAATTTAAATAAGTTCAATGTCAAGTGATATTTATCTTTCAATGTAAGTGCAATTTTGGTAAATTTAATAAAAAATGTAATCTTGGTTACTTATCTATATAGAGATAAGCGTCGCTAGGGGACTTATCCAAAATCTTTAAAAATTTTATATTTTTAACTGCCAAAAAAATAAACTTTAGCATCAGTGGACTAAGTATACTGGGGTTTCCTTGTTTGTATGTTATATTAAAAAAATACTTTGAATTAAATTTAAAATAATATGGAATTAAAAATGTGATTGTAACGAAAATAAAATTAAACTATCATATAAAAACCGATAAAATAAATTATGACAGATATTTCATAATTTCTAAAAAGTTTTTTATCTTTGCGTAATTTTTTAAAAATATTTTCCGATTTGAACCATTTTTTTTATTTTTTCTAAGTAAAACAGTAATTAATTTTTTTTACTATGACTACTGAAAGTTGTTTTTTCAACATACAAATCCCTAATAGAAAGTTGGTGGTTTCCGCTATCTGTCACTTTCCGCTCTAGAGCAGAAAATTGTTAATTTTTCGATTGTTAATTTTAATTTAAGTAAATAAATAAAAAAGGTTTCTGCCATGGTATATTAAAATAAAATTTTATTTGACTATCTGATATAAAAATACAATGATTTATAATTAGAATGTAAGTGCTAAAATATTAAACATTAAATTTGTCAATTTAAACGTAACCTTAGTTTGACTGCCACTTAAGGCCACACATATTACACATGCTATAATAAATTATTAAATATCTATTATTCCATTTTATTTCATGTGATCGTAGAGAAACTTCTTTAACCTGTCACTTGGACACATTTTGTATCAAGTCGCAAAGTAGCACTTTCTGCTCTGAATGCACAAATAACTGTTACAACAGTTATGATTAAAATATGAAAATTTCTCAAAAAATAACAGCACTTATAAAACACCTTAGGTCTCTACTTCATTTTTTAATAGTTTATATACAGGGTGTCCCAGAATTAACTACGGAAACTTCGTATACGTATTCCTTGATGACAAATAAGTAGGGTCTTTCCTATAAAAAAAATTTTTTTAGAGACTCCTGTTAGAGTTATAACCTACTTTGCAAATGTGCGCTACTTGATCGCGATACACGATACTCAATTGACATGGTCCTACTTTTTATTTTTTTACTCCAAACCGAAACGATTTCGCAAAAAACGACAAGGAACAAAAAAGTTTCTAAATAATTAAAACTTCCTAAAATAATTTTTTGTTATTGCAAATATTAATTGCTAAGAAAGTTACAAAAAAATTAAGAGGGGTTCCTTGATTTGCACCCTTAGAATGGGGTAGGGCAGGTGAAAATTAATTAAAATGATGTTCACCCAAATTTTTAATTTTTTATCTTGGACCAATCAGAAGATATTAAATTAAAACCGTATTTTACCACCCCTCTTTAAAGGGTTATAACTCTGACAGGAGTCTCAAAAAAAATTTTTTTTATAGGAAAGACCCTACTTATTTGTCATCAAGGAACACGTATACGAAGTTTCCGTAGTTAATTCTGGGACACCCTGTAGATATAGAAACGGCATTGTTCGAGTTATCAAATGAGATATAGATTCTGGAAATACCTGCTGCGGAGTTTTTCTGGACTTGTCTAGGGTGTTCGACTGCATAGACTTTGAAATTTTATTCACAAAATTAAGACACTATGGCGTAAGAGGTGTGGAGTTAGAATGGTTTAAAAGCTACATCACTAGACGTACCCATGCATTAAAAATTAAGAACTCAAAGAAAAATGTACATGTGCAGTCGGAGGCTCTGGGAGTGTCCAGAGGAGTTCCGCAGGGCACTGTACTGGGACCACTAATATTTATAATCTACATCAACGATTTTGCAAGTATTGCAAGAAATGAATATAAAATTATAAATTATGCAGATGATAGCACATTGTTTCTCTCAGGATCAAGTTTCTCTGAACTTGCCGTCTGTGGTAACTCTGCTATGTCAAAAGTTGAAGAATGGTTCTTAAATTACCGGTTAATTTTGAACCCTGAAAAAACAAAGGCCATGTTCTTTAAAACCAACAGAACTTCAGACAGTCCAGCTAACATCGTTTTAAATGGACATGAAACATCTTTTTCTAACAACATCAGTTGCTTGGGCGTTTTAATAGATGAACACTTAAATTTCTCGTTTCGTATCGAGAAACTTTGCAGAGAGCTTAGCAGGTCATGCTACGGCTTAAGAATACTTCGAAAAAATGTAAACGACAGTATTATAAAATCGTTTTATTTTTCAAATTTTTATTCTAGAGCGAGATATGGCATTATCTTGTGGGGAGGTAGTAGTCATATCAATGATGTCTTCAAAATTCAAAAGAGAGCAATCCGTATAATTAAGCGTTTAGCCCCTATCGAATCCTGCAGAGGCCATTTCAGATCAATTAATTTACTGACTATTCCAGCTCCTTATATATATGAGTGTTTAAAATTTGTTTTTACTAATAGACACTACTTTAAACATCATAATATAAGTCACAACTATGGCACAAGACATAACATGAACTATAATTTTCCCTACCATCGCTTATCCCTGACTGAAAAAGGAACCTTGTACTCGTGCATTAAACTTTACAACCATTTACCAACACAAATAAAAATAACTGAAAACTTTCAAAAAGTTAAAAAACGACTATTATCTTATTTATATAATTTGGAGCCTTACAGTGTCACTAATTTATCGATAACACATGGCATATTTGAGATATGTCTTTGTTCAAAATATAAATGTAATGAAATGTAACTTCCACACTGTTTGTATTTTTTTTTTTGACTAGCTTGTACATTTTCTTTGTGTATAATGTATTTTAGTGCAATAAATGTTTATTATTATTATTATTATTATTATTATAGATTTTATTATAAAAGTAGTAGAATGGATACAAAATTTAACATTATAATCTGTTTAAATTCCCCAAAAGTTACCACACTTTACAAAACAACTTAATTCCGATAGTCCGATAATTACTACTATAAAAACAAACTTTTTGAGAACCGTATCGTCTAAAAACGCAGCTTTTAAATTATTATTAACTACCAATATAGTTAAACTTAACTGCTACAAAATTATAATGTAATAAATTATTAGCCTTCATGTTTAAAGAGTTAAAATCGAACTACCTTTAACCGAAAGTTTCCGTATAGGTACCTACTTTAAAGTATCCACAAGAAGGTAAGTAATGAACAATGTTCCGTGACTAGTCTGTCATTTATTAACCCATTAGCTTACGTAACCTATAATTTGAAGACCTCTGAAGATCGAAGCAAGGTGCAGAATCTACCTGTAATTTTGAAGCGATAAACTACCAAGTCCAAAGTAAAAAGAGTTCAAATAAATATTTAGCACCGTTAGATATAAGTGCTAGTATTGGAGATACAGTTTCAGAAAAAATTAAATTGATGATCTTGGTATCAATAGTGCTAAGATTACGTTTTTCATGCATGATTACATAACTAACAGTAAAAAAGTTGATTTTTTTCAATGTTCTGCAAACATTTGCTATGATATGAGTTAATAAGTAATGGATTTTTTTTCACTGTAATGATTACAGATGTACTACTATCTAGGTACCTACTTACAAAGATTCACTGTATACTGTAAAATTAATAATAATTTTTATGAAAGATATTTTCTGTGATATAAATGATTTTCATGACAAGTCTATTTGTAGAAATTGAAACATTTAGTAAAAATAGTCAATTTAAAATACAAATAAATATCAAAACTCTTTAAAACAATTTTCTAATGTTTCTTAATAGACTTTTTGCTAGATAAGTGTAAGGGAAACTCACTTAATTATTAATCGTATTCTTAAAATTTTAGTTTAACAACAATTTTATAAAATTTTATAAAAGTTTATAAATTATACCAAATAAGCATATATTAAAATAAACCTCTAAAACAATCAATTCCAAAACAATTATTATATATTCAAATTAAATATTTTTGAAAAATAAATAAAAGCAACAAAAAAAGACCCAAAATAGTCCAGATGCCAATCTAAAAAAAATTAAAATTAATTATTTAAATTTGAAAGTCTTTTTAAAAATTAAATAAAAGTAACAGAAACGTGTACAATTGACCCACATCCTAAATAGTCGAGATGCCAAAGAGTTAATTATCTAAAAAATATTAAAATCGCAAATAGTTGCATTAATTATTCAAATTAAATCTGTTCGAACAATTAACCGACATCCAACATAGTCCAGACGACAAAGAGTTAATTATTAAAAAAATGATAAAATTACAAATAGTTACATTATTTATTTAAATGGTGAAGACTTTTTGAAAATTAAATAAAAGCAACAGAAACGAGTACAAAATAGTCCAGACGCCAAAGAATATATTTTCTATAAAATATTAAAATTTCAAATAGTTTTAATAATTTTTTAAATTTTAAAGTTACCTTAATTATTCAAATAAAATCTTTTTCAAAAATAAATGATAGCAACAGAAACAAATGACCCACACCCAAATTAGTCCAAACGCCAAAGAGTTAACAATAAAAAAATTATTAAAGTGGCAGATAGTTGCATTAAATAATCGAATTTTGAAAATCAATTAAAAGCAATAGGAACGAGTACAACTGACCCACACCCAAAATAGTCCATACGCCAAAGACTTAATTGTCTAAAAAATATGAAAATTACAAAAAGTTTTAATAATTATTTAAACTTTAGTATTTTTAAAAATAAATAAAAGCAATAGAAACGAGTGAAATTGACCAACACTAAAAATAATCCAGACACCAAAGATTTAGTTATCTAAAAAACATTAAAATTACATAGTCTCATTAATTATCCAAACTAAAAAAAAAATAAACAGAGACGAGTACAATTGACCCATACCCAAAATAGTCCAGACGCCAAAGAGTTAGTTATTTAAAAAATATTAAAATTACAAACAGTTTGCACACTTTCAAACAAAAAATCATATTATAAAAGATTTCCCAAACTTGTGTTTTAAGACAAATTAACTATTTAAGGTTTTACATTTACACATTTGGGGCTTTCTAAGTTTTAGTATCCAATTAAAGTTGTATATAAAGTTTTGCGTATAAAGACTTGATTTATTGCCTTATACAGAAGGTATAACTAAAATTTACTTTATGTATGAAAACTATCGCTAAAGTTGCTCATTAGTTTGGTAGTAACAATAAATTTGAGTTTATACAATAGAGTATATATATAATAATTTCTAAATAAAATCAAGAAAAAAACGTGGGTATATTGTCAACCATCTGTTCTGTATTGTAGAAATTATTATACCAAATGCAGGTAATAAATTTCTTATGTAAGTGTAGGTATAATAGAATAATTATGACAACAAATTGTAAAGGTGGTCATAACTCTATTGTACTATGGAAATGTTCAAAGCTTTTTTGCAATATAGGTATATTTTTTCTGTTTTTTTTTGCATATTATATAGAATTTATTGTTTTTTTATTCATTTACTTGTGTCTTCTAATACTTTTTTTATTTCGAATATAAATTATTAATTTGTGTTTTAACTTTAAACTTTACAAGTATTAAAAAAGTTTAAATTTTTAATCGACAATAAAATCATCTTTTTTAAAAACGTATTTATGGTTAACAACAACGATAATTGATTGCTGATGACAAAAAATAATTATGGAAATGTCTTCGGAAATGAAGTTTACATATTCTTAAAAACTGAATATTTAAAAAAATGTTAATTTTACAATAAAGCCCTAATGTCTTAAAATGTATAATTTTGCATAATACATGATTAATACTTTTTTCAGAAAATTTCATTTTTATTGGAGACAAAATTTCAAGAAAATCACAAAAATTTGGGCCAATAGATTTTCATGGTACTTTATCAAAAAAATTAATATTTTTTTTTAGATACCTTAAAAACTAATCAAAATTTAAAAAACTGCAAAACTGTAAAGAATTAAATTTTCTTAAATAACACTAGGACTATTTTTGGACTATTCTGTATTTGCTGGGTTTTGAAATAAAATAAAAAAAATATGTATTAATATCTTTATTAAATTTAAAATAAAATAATAAATAAAAGGTAAAAAGCTTAAAGATCTCCAAAAAAATAAATAAAAAATATATGAAAAACTGGGTAAGAATCTGACCAATGTCATAAAAAAAACGTGAAAAATGGAAAAATGGTAAAATATTTAAAGAAAGTCAACAAATAAAACAAAGTCAAATTAGAAAAATAGAAAATGGGTCGGTCTGACAGTCAATGAGACTGTCGGTAAAAGTTATACTTCTATGCACGCGCGTAGGTTTAGAAATTTGTATGGAATGATGTAGTATTATCATTATATGCTTGAAGCATGGACCTACCACACTTTAAATCCGAACTTCCTTGTCGATTTTATAGGTTAAAATGCAATGTACAGTTAACAAAATCCACATCATATAATAAAACTTTTCATCTTTCCAATTGTATGTTACAAAATATCGCTTATCGATCAAAATCTAAAAATATTTTTTGCGTAAATGTATATCGTGTGTACAAAATATCAACTAAAATCTGTATAAAGTATAAGGTTAATCAGTGGAGCCAACGTGTGCAGTATAAAATATTTTGATTATCGGATAGGTTGGCAACAAGGTGAGGGAGGGTGAGAAAGATCGAAAAAAGAGAGTGATATAAAAACTAACATTAAATAGCAAAACTTTAAGAAACCACGTAGATAGCATATTTGTTGACGCCATGCACCAGGAAATTATATCAAGTAATAAAAAGTAAAACTCGAAATTTCCTGAAGAAGTAACCTGATTAAAATATTAAAGGTAGTAGGAGATTGTAGCACGTATCGTGGCCCACCTGAACAGATCATTAGGGTTAGATAATCCCCAAACATTCAACTCCGATAATTTTCAGGTAAGAGTGGCCTAGTTGACATACGCACGACTTTTTAAATCGCCTATTATCATTGGTCAGCGATTTTTTAATAAATTACCGAATCTTGTAACACGATTAGATCATTTAAAAGAGCTCTGAGGAAATATTTTATTCAATGTTGTTTTTATTCTGTGGAAGAATTTTAAAATTTTTGACTTTTAATTATGTTAATTGCATTCAATCTATTAATTAATTAGGCTAGTTTTAAATTTTTGTTTGTATTCCTTGACAAGACGTATTCTATACGAACTCTGTTTGAAAAAAAAAATATTTTATTTTATTATTTGGGGCGTCCATAAATTACGTGAGATATTTAAGGGGTCGAGTCAAATCTCATCTAATCTTACGTTGGAGAGAGGGGGCAAATATCACGCAATTTTTTTCTGATTGAAACAAAAAAGAATTATACTATTTTGGTCCATTATCCAGATTGTATGTACATGCTTAAGATTAAATCTTAAACGTAATCGTAATACGATTAAGATCATTCGCTAATTCGTTTAAAAGAAAATAATTTCATTCATACTTTGACATATTGGTTCCAATAATGTCTCTTGAGACCGCGCATGATTTTCCATGGACTGAATTAGAGTTGATACCTATTCTTGTTTTAATCGCAGTAATTACGATTTATGTATTTTATTGTTTAATCTTTATTAATCTCTTAACAATATTGATTTTACTAGTCTTAACTAGTAAATAAAAGCACGAAGTAATTTTTTTCTTTTTACGATAATAACCCAACGCGTTTACATAAGAAACCCAGATTATAAAAAATCTCACGAGAGATTGGGGGATGGGGGCGGGGGTTGAATAAAATCTATCTATAATTTAAAAAAACACCTCACGTTATTTATTAAATCCACAATAAACCTAATTTAATTAAAGGAAACAAATAAATTTAAAAATATACCGATCAAGACGGATTAGAAGTAGAATACAAAAATGATGATGCACTTAAAGTGCATAACGTTGGTAGTTCCCCGCCGCTGTGCGCGAAACCGCCGAACGAAACGAAACGGAAAACGAAATCAAGCCGGCGACAAAGAAACAGTCCTCGAAACCAATCACATGGCATCGAAACTGAGAAAACGGAAGAATCCGCGTACATACATACGTGTGCCGCTCAGCTTCGATATTCAACCAAACTATTCCGCGCATATGCAGTAACTGACCTACCCAACAGTCGCTTCGGTGCACATAGTCCGTCGCGGTGTACTGTGTGCCCTTAGCGCCCTAAATCGGGGCCATAAGGGTCTTTACATGCACCGAGGATCGTTCTCGATAACTTTTTTTTTATTCGCCATATTCAATTTCTTCTTATTATAAATGTAGTGTGCCGCGTGTTATGTCTATTAGTTTTTGTGAGTTATATTTGGATATAAGTAAATTTTTCATTTGCTGCACTGACCGTCTGTAATGAAATATGCACATGAAGATTACGACATTATTGGTGGGTATATTTCATTTTTTAATTTATTATCTCTAGTACTATATAAATAATAAATAAATACTGTATACATAAATATTATTAGTAAATGTACTGATTATAAAGTCAATATAAAAAATGTACCTATTCAGTTCTGCATATTGCGCGTAAAATGTTTGTATTGTCACGATTCTAATGTTTATAACACATTTGAGTAAATAAAGCCTAATATTAAGGAAAATTTTTATCAAAATATTATAAAAATCAAGTCTAATAAAAGTAAGTGATAATAACAAAAATGATCAGTTTATTGGGGAAACCCATACTAAATATCTGAAGTAAAACAAAGTAAAAATCTATAGTACAGTAAACAGCTATAAGAAAAGTTATGTAAATACTATTTAGTTCTAGTTAATACTATTTTTCTAGAGATTTATTTAATTATAAAGTATTTAAAGTATGTGAGGACGTTGTTAAATACTTGAATAAGACATTGTTAGAATTACTTCAATAAGAAAGAAAAGTAGATCTAGAACTGAGGACATGCTGTAAAACTAAAACTGATGTGATTTCTGACCTATATTATTCGCGTATGATATGATGAATGTCAATCTGAAAATTTTGGTGTATTAACCAATGCTAATTTAATCATTCGAAAAATAAGAACGGAAGATGTGATATTTATTTCAACACAATTAGCACAACGAATCTTTTTTTGTAAATTTTCTTGAATAAATATGGATTTTTGTGGATTATCCTGGATTTAATGCTCCTAATAGCAGAAAAGTGAAAAATCTTATTAGTCCAACAGAGTTAGCACAAGAAGTCTTTTTATGGGCTCTTGACTATACATACTTTTTTTGTATCTATCTCTTGAATGTAGTAGTAAGTGCTAATTTAATGCTCTACAAAATATGAACGAAAGAAGTTGTAGTAAGTCCAAGGGATTTTTTTATAGGTATGTTTTCTTGAATATACATGGATTTTTGTGTTTTAACCAATACGAATTTAATCCTGTAAATAGGAAAGTAGAAAATCTTATCAGCTTAATAGAGTTAGCACGTAAGAAGTCTTTTTATGTTTTTTTAAATACACATAATTTTTTCTTCGATCTCTTAAATATACATATACTTCATATACATACAAGAAGTTGTAGTATATAGTCCAAGAGGGTTAGCACAACGGATATTTTTATAGGTATGTTTTCTTGAATATACATGGATTTTTGTGCTTTAACCAATACGAATTTAATCCGGTAAATAAGAAAATAAAAAATCTTATCAGTCCAACAGTGTTAGCACGTAAGAAGTCTTTTTATGGTCTTTTAAAAACACATAATTTTTGTTCCGATCTCTTAAATATACATATTTTATGTACTAACCAGTGATGATTTAGTGACCTACAAAATATGAAAAGAAGAAGTTATATTTAGTCCAACGGGGTTAGCACAAGGAATTTGTTTTTGTATCTTTTTTTATATGTTGTGGATGTTCGAGGTGTAATCCAATCGTGTTCAAGTCTTTGAATAGTTCGCTAGCTGTTACTCTTCCAGAGCATGATGGTCAAGATTGATGATGTCAGAGTCTTCATAGGAGATCTGGTGTTAATGTTTATGTGACATCAGGTACATCTGCGACCTATTAGTTCTATTGTGTCCCCCTTTTCTTGTTTTAATTCTGATATTTTCTTAGAATTATAGCAGTTCTTCTAGTCCTATCCTATATCGTTCTACTTCAAGTTAAGGAGATCTTCTTCTATTTCGTATTATCCTAGTTATCTGACCCTAGAGTTACATAAGGCAATTCATTCTGAGAGTTATGTCTATTGAGGTTTCATCCTCTTTTTCAGAAAATCTGTACTTTGCTTCATTTACTAATCCTAGTCTTCATGTGTTCTTTTAACCGGTAGTGTCCGGTTAATATTCACATTACAATACAGAGGTTGTTCTTACTAAGGTTAAGACAGCTAAAAAATCTCTTCTGGTTATCGTTTTTTAGGAGATTCTTTACTTGTCTTAGTCCTACTAGGTCGTTCCAGTAGTAGGCTTTTTCTCTATCCACTTCTTTCCTTAGTTTTTTGAAGACTGTACTCCTGCTGATTCCACAAGATGGTTCTAGTTCCAAATATGGGGTTTCAGCTCGTCTTTTGCCAGCTTATCTGCTGTTTCGTTTTCTTCTATTCGTATGTGTTCTGGAACCCATAAGAGAGTAACAGTGTACTTTTGTCCTAGATCATTTAGTTTGCTTAGTCATTCTCAGACCATCTTTATACTGATTGTGTGTGAGTTCAGTGCTTGATGGCGGCTTGACTATCTGACATGATGTCGATGTAAGTTCTTTCGATATTAAGTTCTGCTCATTCGCGGATTTGCGCTTAAAATGCTTGAGTAAGTTTTCAGGTCTTAGTATTTTGTTTTAGATCCAAAAGCCCCTGCTCCAGTTTCTCTAGGTTTTTCTTTGATCATTCCTTTTTTGACCATTCTATATATTGCTTTTTTCCTTACACTTCCTTCTTTCTTGAACGTGTAATTTAGGATTACTTCCATTGCAGCAGTGGTGCAGATGGGTCAATGTCTTGATAGAGGTAGCTGATACTACTGGTATGACCTTTCAAGACGTAGCTCGGGTGATGGTCGAGATTAATGATGTCAGAAGTTAGTTTAACAGGCTTCCTGGGTGTCCGTGAATATGGTGTTACGAGTTTCGGTGGAGGAGTTCTTTTTAACGTTCATCTCATGAGTACTTTTAATCCGAAACTGTCTTATAATACCTTGGGCGAATGAGTACCGTCGACGGATCGCTCAAGATCTCCCGAGGACAAGAAGACTACTAGATTCTACTGTCGTAGACGGATGGGTCATGCCTGGTATGTGTTAACTATGGCTACTTCATCTTGGCACGTTACGTTGTCGAGCAAAACAACCGCGCTGGCGATGACATCTTGGAGTTGATTTGAAACCGTGTTCCATATATTTTACGAAAATTTTTTTGTATATTAACAAAAATAAAAAACATATAGTGATCGTGCGTCTAAACATTTCGTTCGCCCTGGGTTCTAATGTTTAATTCTACCTACGTATATTAAATATAGCCACATGAAACTGAATGCTCATCATGTATCGTTTATGAACCTATCTGTCCATAACTCACGGTATAATAGAGGTAAATATTTTCAAGAAAACTAGCATCACCACATTAGATACATCAGTTTCACTTTCCATTCATTACTTTCCTGTTTCATAAACAAGTTTTATTGGACTTCCCCAACATTTCTATTCTGCCTGTTATTGTACTTTTGTAAAATTATTATTATCTTATATATTAAATAAGATATATCTGTCTAAATAAACATATGAAATCACGCGTGCTAAATTTATTGTTAAAAAATGTTTATTGATGATTTTTACTGCAATGCTATAATAAAGTACCTCATTAAACAAATTATATAGAATCCGATACAAAGCTATTGTTAGACCTGTTAAACAATTATTGCTTGTCTACTCACTATGCCTCGTACTAGAATAAACAAACGTTTAAATATATTACACTGCAGCAATTACGCTGTTCACAAGTAATCTATACCTACGTATTTTAAACATTACAAAAAAGTGGGTAAATAATCGCTAATTTTGTTCATTTATCGTTTATGTTTGTATATTCAATATAGCTTATTTAGTGAATTACTGAAACGTATAAAAAATGAAATGATGACATTATGGATACCACACACACGTTATAGGTACAAAAAATTAATTACAATTTTCAATTTAAATTGAATATTTAAAATTCTTTTTACCTTTTTTTATCCACCAAGGGAGCGTCAGTTATTTTCTACGTACCAACCAATTAAAAACCGTAAATCGTTTTCTATAAACAATCAAAATTGAAAGTTGAAATGTAGGACAAAAGCGCACTCTTACATTGACATATTAACTTAATGACATTCATCTAAATTTTGAGCCAAAACAGGAGTCCGAATGGTATAGAATAGACTTTTCCATAACATTTCAACTACACAATAATCAACCCAGATTACAGTTCTATTTTTTGCCACTGGTTGTGCAAGTATTTAAAATGTACCCATACTATTATTATTATGACATATACCTAAATGACGCGAATATTAAATTAAATAGATTAATTAGTTGTAATTAAAAAAATGGAAAGGTGTTGTGCTGCCCATGTTTGTTTTAGTGGCCAAAAGGTAAGTGAGAATGTGGAAAAAGTGTCTCTATCTAAAGCACCAAAAGTGAGCAACCTCAAAATAATATATTATATTAAAAATTTGTGTTATGAACAATTAGTTTTTATAATGATTTAAACGAGTACTTCTTTAAAAGTGGCGCACTCTACTGGCAAAAAAATGTGTTCCTTAAATTGAGACCATTCGGTCAACATTACGGTCGGATTTCTGGTATCCATCCATCATGAAAATGAAATGATTACAATCTGGATACCACACACGTTATAAGTACAAAAAATTAATTACAATTTGTCATTTCAATTAAATATTTTAAAAAGCTATTTTGTACCCGTTTTATCCACCAAGGGAGCGTCAGTTACTCTCTACGTACATTCTAACAAATTAAAAACCGTAAATCGTGTATTCTTTTTCCGTAACTAATCACAATTTAAAATTTCACTGTACCTACATCATTGACAAAAACGCAGTCTTACGTTGACATATTAACTTAATGACATTCTACTAACTTTTGAGCCAAAACAAGACCGGGAGTCCGAATTTCATGTACACAATAATCAACCCAGATTATAGTTCTATTTTTTGCCACTGGTTACGCAAGTATTCAAAATGTACGGATGCTATTATTATTATATGACATATATATAAATGTTAAATTTAATTAAATTAAATATATTAATTTATTTACTTAAAATTGGTTGTAATTAAAAAATGGAAAGGTGTTGTGCTGTCCATGGTTGTCTTAGTGGACAAAATGTAAATGAGGATGTGGGAAAAGTGTCTCTCTTCAAAACACCAAAAGTGAGCAATCTCAAAATAATATCTATTAAAAATTTGAAGAATTAGTTTATAATGATTTGAACGAGTACTTCTTTAGAGGTGGCGCACTCTACCGGCAAAAATCTGTTCCTTAAATTGGGACCATTCGTTCAACATTACAATAAAGCACTTGTTCAGCATCGTTTAAAATAAAATCAATAGAGATTTTAATAAAGTAATACAATGTTGGTAAATCAATGGAACGTCTAAACATTACTATTATATTCTCAAAATAAATTGCTGCTAATCTATATCTATTCTATATTTCTATTTTCTATATTTCTATATTTTCTATTTTTCTATATTCTATATTCTATATTTCTATTTTCTATATTCTATTCTATATTCTATATTCCTTTAACGGGGTGAGGAAAGAAATTTTTATACAAAAATCAACACGCCACGCGAACGACGTCGCGGGTACATTGAAATGAAACCCAAGAATGTGGTTAGATTCATTTGTCTGTCTGTCTGTTTGTGCGCGCATCACATGAAAACTACTGATCCGATTCGAATGCGGTTTTTACAGATGTATTTGTCTTCTTTCAACTTAACATCTAGTGTAAAAAAAATTCTCTCCCATTTCTTAAATGGGGTGGGGTAAGAAATTTTTATACAACAATCACACGCCACGCGAACGACGTTGCGAGTACAACTGGTAGTACCTAACTAAGGAAAATACAATTTTCAATTAAGGTCGATACTAATTCAATAATTTCTAAGGCCGTTTGGTTATCTTTTAGAACAAAACTTCTGCCTTTTTTAATTGATACTAAACCTGAACATTATTTTTTCCGGGTGCGGGTTGTCTCTTATAAGAGGATTAATATCACAGTTCTTCAAAGGCCCACTGTTAAGTCGCTCCCAGGTTCTTAAGCGGTCGTTAAATGTTGATTTTTGCACTCAAAAGATTATTGGGTTAACCACACAGGATCATTATTGGAAAAAAAAACGAAACTCATCAGTAAATAATACCTGCTGTCATTCAGCTTATAACCAGTTAAAATGCTCCTTGGCAAAATTAACCTCGCTCTCTGATGAATTCTAGTTAAAGCTGGACCTCTAACAGCTACTCTAGTTCTTAAATTCTGTTCCCTTAGTCGACTACGAATTGATTCTCCAGAAACTTGTAAGCCACTAGTATCTCGTAACTGACTTTAAAGGGTACCTACGTTACAAAACTTTGTCTTAGGGCTGAAAATCTTACAAATCTTTTATGTATTGGGGTTGTTATTCGCCTCCTTCCTGGTTTCGATCTGCAAGCATGACTTCAAGTCTCTCTGTATCTTTCTATAGTTCGTGAAATAGTAGTATGTCATACGTTAAATCCAACCTTCCTCAAACACTTCTATTAACTGGTTTTTGACAGTTTCAGTTACCTTATGATAATTTTGTTTTTTTTTTTATAGCATGCTATTACTCCAAGCCACCGTATATACACAAGAATAGTAGGTTTACATTTCGGTCGGTATCTTTGTCGCTCACCAGCAGCGTTGCCAACCTAAAATTTCTGATATCGGTAAAGTGATACAAAAAAAAGGTAGATATAAAAAATAGCGGAAAATTTACAAAAGTGTTTATTAAATAAAAAAAGTTAAGTTTAAATTAAGATATAAAAAATTTAAATAATTTTGAAAGAAAATTATAAAGCTATATTGGTAGATTACTTCCTAAATCGGTAGAGTTGGCATCGCTCCACATGCAAAAAGCGTCGCCAAACCGAAGCCAAATATAGATCAAAGAACATTAAAGGTGGAGCGCAGAGTGGTCCTACTATTCTTGTCTATACACGGTGCTCTAGTGCTTTTAATGAAAATTAAAGTCAATAAAAACATGTTATGCTATAAAATCGTGTTTCTCGTGCAGTAGCTAAGATAAAAGAGTAAATCAAAAAACAAAATGTTATAAAAGGATAAGGCTAGAGTTTGCGTTGTATTATAACTTGATACTGTAACTGCTAAATTTTATGGATAAAGCCAAGCCCGGTATAATTGATACACCCTGTATTTATAAAAAATAAATATTTTCTACACCAAAAGAGTAACTAACTTTCTAAAAGTGACAACTTCTTATTAAAAAAATCGTCCAAATCTGTTTAGTGATTTTGACAAAAACTAACTTTAAACTTTTGGTTACTTTTTGGTGGTGCTTTAATTTATTGGAATAGTGTAGTTTGTGTTCATCAAGACGTTACAGATTAGATATGTAGGTAAAAAAATTCTAATATACTCGATCTTTTCGGTAATCACCTAAACGATTGTATTTACATAAATCAAAGTTTAGAGTACCTACTTATTTTCAGTCATGCGTTGTAGAAATGGTTTTTCAACCTTTTCGGTATTCACCTAAACGATTGTATTTACATAAATCAAAGTTTAGAGTACCTACTTATTTTCAGTCATGCGTTGTAGAAATGGTTTTTCAATTGAACCTAGTTCTCTCGCCAATTTAAAAAAATCTTGACTGAACCTATTAATTTGATTAATGACTCAGCTATAGATAAATGTATAATCTGCAATGATTTATGTTGTTTACAATATCCAAACTCTACGTGAGAGATTAAAAACAATTCGGCTTAAATATGGAAGTCAGAAAAGTGTTCTTCAATCAGCATTTGTTAATAATTATCTAAGTACAATTTTCCTTATACGAATGTAATATCAATGATATTTCTTAAAAAGAAATATCCGTTAAAATATTTTTTTTTTGATGATTAATTTATTGCTATTCTAACGTTTAATAATTTCGATAGCCCGTCTTATATTTGGTGCGTACTTAGATGTTTATAAACGTAGTGACTCATTTCGATATAAGCTGATTTTACAAACATACTATATAGGTAGTATAGAAAGAATTTGTTTATGTTATATCAATGTTCAATAAACAATCAATGAAACATACTTAAAATCAATTCAGAACCAAATTTGACTTGATTTGACAACGTTGTAGTGAGTGCCAAACTTAAATGGGAGTGTTAGAAAATATGTAAGTAATAATTTATTAATTTGCATAAATATTTTTACTGTACCTTTAATTATGTGCTTATAAGTAGAGTTAGTAGTTTTTAGAGGCCAGAGTCAATGAAACAGAAAGGTTACGATTAGAGTTAAAAAAAAATGATATTCTAGTCGATAATGATAAGTAATTAAATAATAATCTATGTAGAAGTAAGAATAATTGGCACTTTAAACAATTGGCAATTTCACAATTAAAATTTTTAACAATTATAAGGTTTTCTGTAGTTTTTTTTTCATTATTTAGAGGTAAATAAATATTCTCCTCTGTTTTCAGTGTATTTTATTTTATGCATTTTCTTTCTTTTTCGTACGTTTCCACCAAAGTTTCCCAAACATTTTTTCTCGTGGACCAATTTCAAAAGTTTACTCGTTTCGATGAATCTTATGAAAAAATCAGATTAGATGTAAAAATTAAAATTTGCAACCTCATTTCAACCCTTAATTCGAAATTAAAAAAAATGTATACTTTTGTGTTCTATTTCTTAAAATGATATGATGACAGACATCATAGAATTATAATTAAACGTTAATAACACGATTTCAACATAAAACATGGTTGGCATTGCAACTCAACAAATAAAAATGTCTTCATAATTTTAATGGGAAGGATATACCTACTTGATGGATTGATATATATCAATATTTGGCTTTAATCTCCCCTCCCCTTTCTTGTCTTGGTTGATATATTTTAATAACACTAAATCTTTTTGCAACAAGGTATGACGAGCAAAATGCTATCAAAAGTTTTCTTGTCATTTCTCACAGTCTATGATATTTCTCTAGTATCTTGTAGCCAAAATTGTATGATAGCTCCTCATTGGTGCTAAACTCTTATAATACCACATTTGATTTATAATCCATGGTGGAATTTCCATAGTCAGAATATCATCATTAATAGATTATGCCTGTGACAGGTATGGAAACTGAAGGAAGACTAATATATTACTTTATGAATTTCAATTTTTCAGTAAAAGCCAAAATTACACCGTTTGTTTATATCAAATATGCAAGTTAATCCAAAAATTTTTTTGGACTCCTACTTACAACTTTTTTTAACGCTAACGTAGATCCTGTCGAGTTTCTCATGAACCCATGAAGATCCACCTGGACCACTTTGGGAATCACTGCCTTAAACTGTATACATTTAGATAGATAGATATTCATTGAGTTGGCTGTTGGTCAGTCTCACTGCGACCTTTACAAATCATCTATCATCTCTTGGATATGATTAGATTACCTTGTCTATTCTTGCCCTCTTAATGAGACTTAATAACTTTGACAGTAGCCTCTTCACGTAACTTGGAGCAGCCGGTTTCTCCTCTCCCAATACTAGATACCCCTTGCAAGGCTATCCTCTTGGCAGTATCGACAAATGTCTTCATCTGCTAAGTTTAGCTGACTCAGGTGTTTCCTGAGCCGACGGACAATCATTTTGACTTCGTTTCGTCTTTGTCTGCAGTAAATTTCGACCAGTGTCTCTTTATGCTTGTCGCTTGCCCACTACGTTTATTACGGTATAAGTTTTTTAGTATGTATACAAGATTATAGTTAATATATGACTACAAGCTAAACATGTGTATATAACCCTTTCTGTCTCTCCCTTAAATTTTCAATATTTTCCTAATGACAAAATATATTTATATTAGTTCACAAACTCCAATGGTTACGTTTACCAAGTTTCCATATCCATTGTCTCCTCCTTAAATCTTTAATATAAGCATCTGTATACCTTCTGTTAGATATATATTTAGGCAATATACTTATAAGTTGTTCTTTATTAATTAGTTTAGTTTTTCTGTTAAACTTTAGGAGGTTTGTCAATTTTTCCATATTTCTTCCATTACCTTGTTTTCAAATTTTTTTGCTCTTCATACATTTCCATCCATTGTTTCTGGTTTCATTTGGTTGTATCATGGATCTATTCGTGTCAAAAGCTCTGTTTATCTATATTGTTTTTAACATTTTAGCATCTTCCAATTATATTAAGACCTTATATATACACTACAGTGCTATATAAACTTTTGTACTACTTTTTTTTATACCAATTATAGGTATACAAGGTTATATTTAAAATTATTACATGTTGGAAATTTTTTTATCGTCGTTTCTGGCTTTCCCGTAATTTTTTATAATTTTCCGAATGGTGAATTATATGCTTTTTGGTTCATACATACTAATTAATATCCAAACACCAGTGGTGTACTCAATATTTTAAAATTTGCATGATTTTAAAAAATATACAAGGTTACGTTTAAAATGACCAAATAAAGGTGCCATATGTTAAGTCTTCCTTAAATATTACTTATTTTCTTTGCTTTTTTACATTTCTAGTTATTTTTTATATATTGGTATAATCTACTCTTGCCAAATGCTCTGCTCATCTGTACTTTTTCTCCGGTTTTTCATTTTTCAGTTTTCCATTTAAAACTGCTTTTTTTAAATCGCGCTGGATTATTTGAGTCTTGTCTGTGAAGACCTATGTGTGTATTGGCTTCCTGAACAATGAAATTACATACTTATGCTTTTTGTGTACCCAAATTATTGGTCAAATGCATCCGAATGTAACCACCTTAGATTTATTTCAGGTTTGATATTTGGTCGATTAAACTCTAAAAAATGTTTTTAAAATATCCCTTTGTATTGCTTCAACAGTATTATTTTATATTATTTCGAGAAAAATAATAAATAAAATACACTTTTTCTCCTTTTATAGTCGAAAATAAAACAAAAAAGTATTACAGTCTCAATAGTCTGATATATGTAAGGAATGTCTGGTTACTCGATGAATGCAAAACACGTAAAGAAAAGCTCTTTATTCACATGATCATAAAAGTAAATACTCAAAGCGTACAACCTTTAAATAAAACAATAATTGCTCAAGCTTCCTCTAGACTTATGAATGAATGGATGTTTCGTTTTATTGCCATTTTAGAGTTTCACCTATGCATGCAACTCTTGTACTACACCGTAATTTTAAAGGGATATAAATATCTACATAAAGTCATCGTTTTCTTTTGTTTTATGTAACCTAGATATTCCACTCTGTTGTTCCATTCAACTATGAAAGCTTATATGTGTATAATATATGTGTTTTTATTAGTGGTAAGGTGTGTAAGTGAAGTAAACACGATTTTATTGTTCTATTATTGATAAGATGTATTTAGTCATACTTTTACGAGTTTGGGTTTTTTGATTTATCTGTATTTCTTATAATTCTAAAAAGAAAAATACTTATGAGAATAGGAAAATTTTTACAAGATCCACCCTCCGTATAAAGTAAAATGTATGTGAAATTTAAACAATGGGCTCACAATAACAAAATATAAAGGCCGTCGAAAATTATTCACATACAAACAGATATGAATACCTTAGATAGCAACAAAGAGGTACTCCAACGCATGCGTAAAACATTATCAAAGAGAAAAAATGCAATATTCGTGTCATTTGTTAAAAGTCTCCTTTTCTTCTATTAATTCCTATCCGCTTCGGATATTGACAATCATTATGGCTATCTCCGTTTTGTTTACCGTTGCTGGAAACAGGCCAGTGGTTGTTATTAAAAATCGTGTATCTAAAATGATTAAGGCATAATATCAGTCTACAACCTGGTCCTCTCTTCCCCTATGACTTTCTCTTGTAGGATCAGTTGTAGGAAACCATAGCGTTCGTTGACCCAAGTACCTACTCCAATCTTCTCGCCTTTATAGTATTTATTACTTTTGGTTATGTCTGCATTTTACGAAGTACCTCCTCATTCGAAATGTTGTTCACTTATGGTATTCTTTAAATGCGCATAAAGAAGCACATATATGTCCATGCTTCCGCACCATAAAGAATGTTGGGAAAACATAGTATTAAAATAGACGTATCTTACAATGGAGGTTTATACCCTGAATAACTTCTGCATTCGTATGAAGGCGTTTCTGAGTTTATCAATCCTGCATCTGATTTCTGTGGAATGGCGATTCACATTGCTTCTGAGATTCGTGTATGATGTTATGATTTCCATCTCTTTCTGGTTTTCTTGTAGTCTTTTTGTTGATGTTACCTTTGCTGATCTCTATCAGTTGTAGGAAACCATAGCGTTCGTTAGTTCGCATAATATGACCCAAGTACTCCATTTTCGCCTTTATAGTATTTATTACTTTCTGTTTTGTCTGCATTCTACGAAGTACCTACCTCTTCAGTAGAAATGTTGTTCGCTCATAGTGTTCTTTAAATGCGCATATACAAGCACGTCTTATGTGCCTGAAGCATCTTAAAGAAAACATAGTATTGAAATAAGACGTATCTTACAATGGAGGTTTATACCCTTGAATAACTTCTGCATTCGTATGAAAGTGTTTGTGAGTTTTTTAATCCTGCATCTGATGCATGGTCCCATTCACATTGCTTCTTAGATACGTGTGTGATGTTCTGGTTTCTATCTCTTTCTGGTTTTCTTGTAGTCTTTCTGTTGACGTTACCTTTGCTGATCTCTAGGTATATATTTTTTTTGCATTAAGATCCATAACTCTGACTCACCTATGTAACCAGGTTGATTATATGTTTCTACCCTTGTAAACTCTCTGCAAATACGACGGTATCATCTGGCGTTCTTCTCCAGCAGTGCTTCAGCTAGTAGGTTTTAAACCATAATGATGACCAAATGCATCCTTGTTTTACTCCTCGTTTAAATTCCATTGATTCGGACAATTCTCTATCTACGTTTATTTCTACTACCTAATTCCAATAAGTATTGATGTATAATTAATTCGAAAGTCCAGATTTGGTACTTACTCTTAAAAAGTGAAAAATACGAACCATTTCGACTTCAGGATATAAGAGTGTAAAGCAAAAGGTAAAAGATCAGAAAAACGACAAAAAACAGAAAGGAAAACCTAATCTGCAGAAAATTTTCAGACTGCATTTTGCAAAGCTAAAATTCTATAGAGATTGTGAATTTTTGAAACTAGGTGGCACAATAAGAAGACAAATATACTAAACATAGATTTTTTTATATTAGTAGGTAACTTGTACTCTCTACCTAGTTATTATACTGAGGTCATGAATATTTTATTTGAGGTTATAATGTGATAATAAAATAAATATAGTAATAGATACACTATCAATTTTGAACAAGTTCATATTAAGATAAAAAACTAAAATGGTCGTACTTTGACATATTTTTATGCAAAATTAATATCTTGTTTACGAACGTGATTTTTTTGTTACGATAGTTTCATGAATCGGAAATATCGGAATATAAGAGGGTCTCCACCTAGTGTTGGTTTCAATAGTTTTAAAAAGTATGTTAGTAAGAGTGATATTTTGATGTTTGATTTTATTCAAATTACCAAATTCGTCCAAATTCGTAATATTTGCATTAACAAAAACAAGGCGTAAAGAGACGAAAAACTATATAAAATATTAACTAATAAGTGTCTCCACTGTTTCCAAAATTAAAGTTTGATTTAGACCAAATATGTAAAGCTCCCTCAAAATACCTTCCAGCTTGTATACCTAATGTTAGTCAAGCTTTGCAAGAATCGTACTTTAGCAGCACGTCTAGGAAGAGTGGAAATCTTTTCATGAAGGTTTTCTTGAAATAATTATTAGTTGCCTAAAGTTTGAGAAACCTGACCTGTTAGTATTTGGTGACGATTTTCTTCAAGGTATTTTTGAGACGAGTTGCTACTTCGTGAAATTTATTTGTGTTTTTTCATAGATCTTTTAGACGGATATCAATAATATTGATATAGGTTCATTTTTCTATTTTATAACAAATCCAGATAAATATAACTGTTCATATTCTACAAAATGTTTTTCAGCTTTGTTACATACATTCCTTTTATTGGAATTTTTTAACAGTAAATGATCTAGTTAAAACAGATCGGTCACTGTGTTTTTAAAGATCTTCCGGCGGAAATTTTCGTACGTCAGACCTAGAAAAAGAACTATTCGAAAAAGGAAAAATTATATTTTAATTCGCTGCACTGTTAGCGGTGCCACGGTTTGTGGTTGGCAATATTTTTTTCGGACACAATCTCAATCAGTGGTTTCCCTATCAAGGTTGAGAAAATTTTGTATTATTAGATTTTGTTTATTTATTATAGGAAAGTAAGACGAAATATAACATCAAAATAACAATTACAATTTGGTTTATATTTTTTTTTTAGTAAATAAATTAATGTGATCTATACTTGAATGATAGTAAATACATTCCAGTTTGGAAATAAGCATTTTTTTATTTATACTTAGTGGATTTCTGGGAGTGTGAGTGGTCCCTAAGGAAATCGGTTGCTAGTTTTAGATTTTGATAGCGTTGTTATTTAGTAGATTGTCATAAATTAATTAAGATAATGAGAATAAGAAAAAGGAAATGGATTGAAAAATATATGCACTGACTTAAAGTATTAAGAAATTTTGAATTTAAAAATGAAATAAACAGAAAAATAAATACTTGTAAAAAATAATTGATTTATAAAAAAAAATAATTAAAAACACAAACCAGGAGCAAATAGGACAAGAGAGGCCAGCTGAAGGAACAGAGAGAAAGTAGAACAGCAGAAAAAAGGAGCTGGCAAGTAGGGAGGTGGAAAAAATACCATCCACAGGAAAAAGGAATTTTGTAGAGGAGAGTCTTCGAATTTTCTTCAAATTTTAATATGTTTTTGTACCTTACGTTATCCTGAGTGTTACAACCCACTAGCTAGAGGCTTTAGGGTCCTAGATAGTTCCCCGTATCTAGGAGCCCAATTAGTCGATTTTAACTTACGTCATTTTTTTGTTGTTTCAAGTAGGTTTTTCAGTAAAATTTCAAATCTCTTGTAAAAAATGCTGATTTTTGGGAGCATTTTAAGTAACGTTAAAATTTTCAACAAATGGCTATTTTCAAAAATTCGTTAAAAATCTGGTTTTAGATTTCTCGACAGCATTTGAAAGATATTAAACAGACCTTCAAAATGAGTTAAAATCCGTTCGGTAGATTCGGAGATACAGCAAATTGTAATAGTCATTTTTGTAAGTATCCCGTTTTTACGCATATTCAACGTGCTGGTATTGGGTCTGGTACACTTTAGATTGTACAAAAAACTTTTTGAAAGTATTTTGTTTATAAATAATAACGTACCATTGGAGACTTTCTTGGTCCGAGCCCCTATCTACTTTATTAAACCGTAAATATTTTTTAAATGCCGAATCGAAGTCTTTTGGTTTATTACCACTAAAAAATATACATATTCCAGTGCTGCTTAAAGCATTTTGAAATTTGTACTATTTGAGAAAATATACAAAGGTCATTTTTAAAATTATACAAACAAGAAATTGACATGACTGGAACCTACAATTTTTACCTTTACGCGGTCACACTCTAACCACTTCAGCATTAAAAATTGTTCGAAGACTGATTGATGCGAAATTTTTAAAATTTTGCCCTAATGTCAATTTCCTGTTTGTATACTTTCTAAATTTAAAAATAGTTTACTAAAAATACAAGGTTATGCGTAACATTACCAAAAGTTCTTATACATTGTCTCTTCCATAATTTTTTATTTTTTTTTTAATGAGAGAATACGTTGTAATATAATAAATACTTAATACTATGGAAAATCTACTTCTGTACAAATTTTGTAACAAAATTTTATTATCTCCAATTATATACATAAGATGATATTCCACAAGTTGACAATGTGTTCTTCTCATACATCGCTTTTAATTTATGAAAAAGTATTAAAAACCATAATTATCATACTTTATAGAATTTCTTACTATTTTTAGGATTAATAAAATTTTTTACTTTTAATATGTTTAATAAATTATTAGTTTCTAATTTCACTTTTCGATATTTTTAGATAATTAAGATCCACTAAAAAGTTTCTTATTTTCTGATATTTTAGAAATGATTTTTTAAAAACTTTTTTGTTTTAACTTGTCTTGTATACAAGTAGTGGACCCGGCGAACTTCGCACCGCCTAACACTAATGTTTTTTCCATTTTTTTTTTATTTTTACGATTAATTTTTTGTATTTTTTATCATATTTTCTCGTTAGTTACCAGTTTTTATTATTATTTATAGTACTTTGTAATTTATCGGTTAGGTCTATTAAATATTAACTGCGCTACCTAACGGTGGCGTCATAGTTCTTTAAATATATGAGATATCAACTGCGCCACCTTACGGTGGCGTCATAGTACCTACTTAGTTATGTAAGAATTACAGGTGTAAATTTATAACATCTCAACTGCGCCACCTTAGGGTAGCGTCATAATGATTAATTTCGTAATAAACGCGTCCGATCGCTGCAAAATTCAAAGTACTAAAGGGAAAATCGCGGCCTCCGACGCGATATGTATAGGCACGCTGTCGCCGGCGCCGCCCCGGCTGGCCAGTACCACCGCAAGCGCTACGTCCCGCAATTTTAAATCTGTAATATCTTCGAAAATATTCATTTAAATCTTGTGCTGTAAAGGACCATATAGATCTATATTAAATCAACAATGTATTTAAGCTATTTAATTGCATAAGGATTAATGCTGTATTGATTAAAATCGCTTCGAAAATTAGCCATTATTTGTCGTAAAAAGTAAATGACAAAAAAATTTTATTGTGGGATATCCATAAGAGATAGACATATTTATACCATCGCGGAGTTTTCTGTAGACCTTTTCAATGTGTACAAATAATTAGTATATTATTTTGATAAATCTCGTAGGGTTCAGCCTGCGTTTGCAATGTAAGCGGAAAAAATTGATAATTAACGACATCACATTAGAAACCTCAAAAATAACAGTATTTCTCCACTATTTAATGGATGTTATTATACATGTAAACCTTCCTCTTGAATCACTCTATCTATTGAAAAAAACCGCATACAAAGGGACATAGGGACAGAGAAAGCGACTTTGTTTTATACTATGTAGTGATGATAAACAGCCGTTCCTTAAAAAAATATATAAGAATTCAAACATATTTCTAAAAATAAAACACTGAAAAAATCGATTTACATTTACACAACCTACATTAAAACTGAGGAAGCAAAAAAATACAATATTTTCAAGAGTGTTTATTCAGCACAAAAAAAAAATTATCGTTTTTAGTTTTTTTTTTTGTATCGACGTTTTCTTTTGCCATGTGAAGGACTCCCACTTTGGTACTTAATCAAAAAATATACACACTCCATTTTTCCTGACAACAAATATTTCTGTTTGATTTGCACGAGTGACACTAAATATCGAATTGGGGCAAATTAAACGCACGTTTCTTTCTAAGAAATTCCATTCACCAAATTGATAACATCGGAAGTAAACAAGTAGATAAAATTTCGAAGATGATGAGTATTTGATATAATTATCGATAATTATTTGACTGACCTTAAGCTCATGGGAACCAGTTAAAATATTCGAACGCAAAGTCGTCCATATAAATAATTTTGGCATTGAGAATCGGAAATGGCGTATATTTACGAAGAGACGATAAAATAGATTTGAAGAGACCAAAATGTAGGTATGTATGTATGGAAAACATTACGATTTGAGGCCGTGACCTGAAATAGTTTGGTGTTGATGTGTGTTGTGTGTGGTGAAATGAGAGTCCTTGATAAACTTGAATAGGAAACAGAGAATGGCAATGTAGCGAAATTATGTTCTAATAGACAGTCGGCAGGTATTTGTCAGGAAAATAGAGGGAATTGGATAGAGAAACTTAACCTTTTTCAGAATAGAAAGGTTAATTAGGTACACATCTGTATACGAAGAGATCAACAAAATTTTATCAAATCCTTTAAAGCAGTAAAGATCCTTTTTTAAATTTGAAAGTGTTGAAAGTAACGCAGTTGAAGAAAAAGGTCAAAAAGTAAAGTTTTAACAAAATTTATTACATGAAAAATCTATAAAACCCATAAGGTTTGTATGTATATGGTCATCTGGGCCCCGTTTAATGAATTCTTTTTCGTATGTCCAAGTTTAGATTCATTATTTGGTCCATTATAAAGTTTGAATTAATTATTCATTTATATTGGTGAGAGTATTTATTGATTGTTTAGATCTGAGTTCCTAATAGATGGCGGTGTAGGTTAATTAATCGATACAACTCTCTAAAATCGTGCGGTGCGCAGGTAATCCCATCACTCGTGCGTTGCGCAGGTAATCCCATCACTCGTGCTTTTTTTTTGCGTTCGCCTTCGGCTCACGCGACAAACGCACTCGTGATGGGATCACCTACTTTCTGCACTCGTTACGTAATGTACTATTTCATCACTCCGTGCGGGAAGCACTGCTTTCGACCATGCAGGACCGTGCGGAAAGCACTGCTTTTGACCATGCAGGACCATGCGGAAAGCAATGAATGACCGAAACAGAGTTGATAAGTGTTTTCCAATCAAAAATAAATGAGATAGAAAGTGAATTAAGAGAAATTAAGGAAAAATTTTCTAACAGTTTTGCATCTGATAACGCGGTAGTAAATGCACCACGATATACTCAATCAAACGTTTCATTACAAAATAAAGATTTTGTTAATTCTCAATTATTATCTAATATACTTAAGTTGAATAAAAAAATGTGTCTCAGGAATTAAGCAACTGTTCAAATATTACATTTAAAGTATTTAACAAATATTCATAACTATACATAATTTTGTATTAAAAAAGTGTTTTGTTTTTTAATTAAAATCTTATAATTTCTTAACTCTAAGAATTTTTGTTTTAATGGGGGGATTCGCCTCCCCAAACCTCCTTCAGCGCCTTCGCGGTGCAGGCGGATCAGACCTAATACTACTTTTATTATCTTCTTTTCTTTTATTTTAGGCAAATTCAAGAGCTTTCTTCACGGAGTGAAAAATGGAATACGCAACTCGTGCGGTGCGCAGGTAATCCCATCACTCGTGCTTTTTATCGCGTTCGCCTCGAGTATAGGATCGGAAAAGCGTCTCTTTTACAGCTCATTTATAGACCACCCGCTGGGCCAAGGTCTTTAACCGGTTATTTTTTACTTAATCTATGAATAACCTAAAAAATTAACGAATTCCGAATTATTTCGTGACACTTTTTAAAACAGTTGTTTAAATCCCTTGAGCGTGCAAGATTTTTTTCTTTCAATTTTTAACTTTTTTTGTATCCTATGACTTTGATCAGATATCTTTTAATTCTGATACACTCTATTATATTCTTCAACTAAATTTAACTAGATTACAATATATCTATAGTACAATAAAACACCTTACTATAATTTTTATCTCGTCTGTACATAATCACTGCCCATCTAATCGGTTTCCATTGTAAGCCTTCTTCCATTTTAACGACCAACACAAAAGAGAAAGAGACATATGCTTAATGCATGTTTCGTGTTAATTTTTTTGTTAGAATGTCTAGACTTCGTCCCTTTTTCGCTTTTTTTGTGTTATTGAAATATTTGCGATATATAGAAATGAATCAGTAGAAAAGCAATGTCTATAATCCTTAAGGCGAAGAAGGATCAACTTACAAGTATGAATTTGTATGTTGGGTATTATTTTTATGTTTTGAAATAAAAAATTAGTTTTCCTGATAAATATTATCGATTTTTCAAATGTGATTGGTTTATTATTTTATATAACCTTTTAAGTATTGAATATAATATTGCATTGTAAATTTTTTAAATAAATATTTGTGTGACTTAGTTCTGCTCTATAAAAAATGTTTATTCTTCCTTTGTTTGAAGATATTAGCAAATTTTTTTTCTTGATTTTGCAATTATCATGATAATTTATAATTGTTTTAAAGAACTTCTTGATTTTTATATTTTTCAAGTTTTTTCTATCAATTAAAAATAACATTACACAATAAAACGCTTTTTGCTATAAATCGTTTTTTAACATTTAGTGCGATAAGTAGCTTCAAAAATGACAATTACCTAAATAGCTATGCGTACCTATATATGCATAAATAGGGAGAAACTTGTATGTATGCGATGAATTGTAGAATGCTTGCGCGTTTTTCTCTTACAGCGACAGTGAAGCATATCCTGTTTAACATTCTTTTTTTATGTCGTCTAAAAACCATTAAACATTGGAAAACCTGTAAATACTGTTAACACTAGAAAAGAATCGTTAAAAAACGACTAAGATCATTAATTGGTAAAAATTTGTTAAAAAATCGTGAAAATTTAGTAACATTTATTATCAATTCGCTACTTCGTATTAGCAGTTAAAAAGGGTTCAAAAAGTTCATTGTCATTGTAAAACTGTTCAGATATATTCCAGCAGAGTTCTTGTGAATCTGTTACAATTTTGGTGAATAAATTGTGTTAAAGTCCCCAGAAGGGTTTCAAATTCGTGTCAGGTGTGGGGTGAAGATACAAGAATGCCTGGAAAGAAGATAAATGAATTACTGGTAACTGAGCTCAGAATAGAGCTCGAAGAATTAGAGTTGGAAACTACTGGGTGTAAATTCGTATTGTTGAGTAGGCTCTGTGATTACTACCTAAGTAATAATTTGGACCCTGACGAAGATTCGGTTCAAATAGCAATTTCTGAACAATCGCAACAACTGTACCAGTGGTCCAGTCAGATAAGGAGCCAGCGCGAAGATATGTCCCAGCTATCATAACGAATGACGGGCCAGCAAGAGGAGCAGACGCAACAATTTTCCCAGCTGTCGTAACGAATGGCGATCCAACAAGAAGAACAGATGCAACAACTTTTCCAGCTGTTGCCAGAAAAGGACTTTTACTTATTCGTTTATCTCAGTACACTGCACCCTCCTTAGATTCATTTCTCCTGGAATGTTATTCCTTAAATCGGGATTCCGCACATACCCTGAGCCAGCCAAACCATCTTCTTGGAGCTACTGCCGTATTATCAAATTTTAGTTTCGTTGTTTCAAAACTTAAGGGTTTATTTAAATTTATTGAAGATGCCTACCTGTTATGACATCCATCTATTTGATGCTTTAATTTGAGTTAAAAATGACAGTATTCTATTGTGGTAGTAGAAAAAAAATGAACAATTTACCAGTCAATATACAAGTACAGAATAATGTAAATATAAAGAAATTAAATATTCAATCAATACCATGCAAAATTACTGGTGTTAACATGAAATGTATTAAATACATATTTAATTGACATGTATTGTTTCTTTTCCTGGATCAATAGCTTCCTAGTTATGACTCATTCTTAATTGTTCTACTATTGTGAAAACTTTAAAATAATCTATTCTTCAGTCTTAACACGCATGAATATTTTACAGTGCTTTGTTTATGACATTATTCTTTGTGATATACCTAATTGGTAATTTAATTTTAGAGTTTTCTTTTAGTATAAAATCACTAAAAACAGATCATTACAAATATTTGTTTTATTTTATTTTTATACCTTTATATATAGTTGCAACATAACAGTCGCAGATCCAAATATTTGTTTCATTAAGTAAACTAATTTGAATATATAAAAAAAATCGAAAAACAACAAATATTTTTTATAATTAAATCTATATCTGATAACGGGTCACAAAATTCAATACGAATTCGTTATCTCCAGACCAATGTATCATCTTATGTAAATAAAATCTATATAGATTAAAAGGTATGTAACCTACCTCAATATTTTGTATAATCTTTCCAAAAAAATGCAATTATACAAAGATAAAGTATATTTTTTCACTCTAGTTAATATATCCATTATTTCTTTTAGATAAGTGTACTTCATAATTTATCAGTATCAATTTATTTTCGTTATTTTATTTTAGCAAGTGAAAAATGAGTGTTGTGTTATCTGATGCAGAATTCTCTGACAACGATGCATTGCCATATTGGTATGTTGAATTTCTAATAATGACCATAGTTGTTTAGATTAATGACCTTCGGATAAAAAACTGAGCGTTATTCTTTTATAAATAAACAAAACACACATAAATACATATTAATATATCGAAAACAAATTCTATAACTCATATAGGTTTTATTATTTACTAGTTGTACTCGCAACGTCGTTCGCGTGGCGTGTGATTGTTGGATAAAAATTTCTTACCCCACCCCATTTAAGGAATGGGAGAGAAATACACCATATGTTAAGTTGAAAGAAGACACATACATCTGTGAAAACCGCATTCGAATCGGATCAGTAGTTTTCATGTGATGCGCGCACAAACAGACAGACAGACAAAAAAATCTAACCACATTTTTGGGTTCTATTTCGATGTACCCGCGACGTCGTTCGCGTGGCGTGTTGATTTTTGTATAAAAATTTCTTTCCTCCCCCCGTTAAAGGGGTGGGGGGAGAAAGTTTTATACACCAGATGTTAAGTTGAAAGAAGACAAATACGCCTTTGAAAACCGCATTCGAAAAGGATCAGTAGTTTTCATGTGATGCGCGCACAAACATATACATTTCTACAGTTTTATTATATGTATAGATTATTCATATCATATGATTACTAATATTATTATTATTATTATGAAATTTTGAATACACACTTTTTCAGTCAAATGACTGGATAACATTTATCCACCCTGGATACAAGTATCAAAGGTGTTGGGCTTCAATATCATATCTGTAAAAATTGTCTTACAAGTGTTTAGAATAACCGCTTTTTGGAGTTCGATGTAGGTGTTTCTGTGAAGTCCCAGTTTTAAAAGGCTAGTTTCTAATGACTTTGGTACAAATCCTGTTGATGATAACATAACTGGGACTACTTCGACTTTACTTGCATTCCCTATTTGTCGGATATTGAAAGCCATATCTGCATATTTTACTTACTTTCTCCTGATACTTACTTATTATGTTGTTGTTATTTGGTATTGCGATGTCTACTAAAAGAACTGAGTTGACTCCTTTATCCACCAAACTATATCAGGCCTGTTATTCGTCACCTGTCTGTCGGTGATAATGGGCATGTCGTAGTAGAGTTTGAAGTTGTCATTTTCAAGTATCTTTTAAAAATTTCTTAGTTATTAGTATTGATCACTTGGTCTTGAATTGCCATCATAAACCCTTCTGTTCATAATAAAGGTTGTTTATAGCAATCAAACCTCTACCTTCTTCATTTCTTACCAGTGCCATTCGAAGCGTTGATGATTTTGGATGGTGACAGCTGTGTACCATCATCAGAGTTCGTGTGAGCCTTTGAACTTCTTCCAGCTCTGGTGTAGTTCATTTAAGAATGTCAAATGAATAGGTTAGTAGGTACAGGCATCGCATATGAATCTAATTTAACTATAGACGTTACTTCAGGCAAAGTAAGATTGAGACGCGTATAGTTTTTATCTGCTGTTACTTCAGGCAAAGTAAGATTAAGACGCGTATAGTTTTTATCTGCCTTTGCAGAGCCGTTCAAACAAACCAATGTTGAGACAAAATATAAGCTAGAGTTTATTACTTTGTTTAAAGAATTTTTAAAAGTATTTACAAAAGTAGTGTCGACCACAAAATCAGGGAGCGCGTTCCAATCTCTAAAAAATATGTTTGTAAGAAAGTGTTGTCGACACAGCTTTCTAACTATTCGTGCACTAGTTTACCTATATGGATGACCATGACTCCGCACGTCGTCACTGAGTACAAATAAACTAAGTTTAAGGGAATAATAACCATGTAGAATTTTGTATATGTCTCGATCAGATCCCCACGGAGTCTGCTTCTTGGAGGCTGCATAGGGAGCGTCCATAAATTCCGCGAGGTGTTCAGGGGGGGGAGGGGGTCAAGCTCAATCTTTCTAAGTCTCACTTGGGGAGAGGGGGGTTTTTAGCAAATCTCACGTAATTTTTTTTCAAGTAGAAAACGGTGTAAAATTACGTAAAAGTAAAATTAAATTAAGTACAAATATGCTTCTAGAATGAAAATATGGCGAAATTTCACACAATAGTGTTTGTCGTATTTGTACAAACCCCGAGAGCAGCACCACTGTGGCTACTGCCCATGGACTGGATTAGAATAAATATTATTGATGTTTATTATCAAATACTAGTCATTTCTAGTTTTTAAAATAAAAGTAATGGAATAAATTGATCTTGTATTTTTTTATAATCCAACGCGATTACAGTTAAAATACCAATTTAAAAAATCTCACGTGAGATTTGGGGTGGAGGGAGGGAGATGGGGAAAATCTTATGAAATCTCACCAGTGGGGGCGGGGGGTCGAAAAATACTGAAAAATGCTTTACGTAATTTGTGGACGCCCCCATAATCCCAAGATATTGAGACGTTCTTTATAGTGGAGATTACGAATTGCTGGAGAGCATGAATGTAAGGGTTCCAAATTAGTGCTGGAGAGTCCAATTGGGACCGATGTAGGTTGTGTAAATAGTAACTAACATTTGTGGAGACAGAGTTTTGAAAGATTGTCTAACCATGTACATTACTCGGTTAACATTGTTGACAATTGACATAATATCAGAAGCCCACTTTAGGTCAATCAAACTTACAGCCCCAAGATCTTTCTGATGGGAAGAACTGGCAATATTTACACTATTAATGTAGTAGCTCATATTATGTTATTATGTCCTAGATAAAGAATCTTACATTTTTGTACATTGCGTTTTAGAAGCCAAGTAGCGCACCATTGTTTAATTCTATTTACATCGTTAATCAGTTCTTCATTATGTAATAGTAGATTAGAAAATAATTTGGTGCCATCTGCAAATGGTGATACCGTGGACACAAACACTGACACCATATCGCTGATATATAAGTTGAAGAGCATAACAGAACCCTGCGGTACACCACTAGTTGCCAGAAATTCATACGATAATTGATCTTCAATTCAGATTTGACATACTCTCTCAGAAAAAAAGGCATGAAAGCAGGACAGCAGTGGATCTTTCCAACCAAAATGCTTCAATTTATAAAGAAGAAGTTCGTGTGGGACTTTATCGAAAGCCTTCTTAAAATCAAGATAGATTATGTCAAAAGGATTTTCCTTATCTATTTCGGATGTTCAGGTATTAGTACATTGTAGAAGACTTAAGACTGTAGACCGATCACGAAGGAAACCGTGTTGATGTGTAGGTACGAAGAATGAAGAATGCCGTGTCTAAGGAAATTTAGCTCTTTAGTAATGATTCTTTCCATGCATTTACAGGCTAATTTGTCAATAGCAGGATTTAATTTGTCGTCGTTTTTAAAAACCGGAACAATTACTGACTTTCTAGTCGATAGGTACCGAGCACTCATGAAGTAAAGGAGGTCATTATTTTTAGAAGAAAAGGGACACGGAGGGTAAACGTATTGATTTTTGAATCTAGTGAGTGTTTGATATATTTAAAAATTCCTTATTACAAGTAGTACCAGATGCAATTCTTTATCGTATAAATATCTCATATACCTACTCAATTAATTCTAACAACAACAAATAAAATATGGTAATACACACACATATTCGAGTATCCAAAAAGATGCTGTCAAAATATATCTTCCGAAAGTACACAAACACTTCCTTTCTGCTGAATAAACATACACAAACAAAATTATACGAACGTTAGAGAATTTTATAAATAAATTTTGCTTATGCCTATTTTATTTGATGAATTCAGTAAACACAAACATCGTGTAATAAAAAATTTACTAAGTTATTATATACTACAAGAAAATGCAAGAAATTGAGTATTGAGTAGTTAAAATATTAATGCTAACAACGTAGAAAAACCCAAAGTATAATAAAAAAAATTATAATTCAACAATTAATTCGTCTTTTAAAAAAGTCAGCTAAAGAAGTACAAAAAGCATGACCTACAGAAAAATCGACTCAAATTTGATTAATTTTTTATTGTATTAGTCTTTTTTTTTTATTTGAAACAAAATTTTAATTTCCTTACAACCTATGTGTCTTAAAGCTTTGTGGTGGATGCGATATTTTTTCAATTTCATTTTTTAAAAATGTCATATTATTGTTTGTGAAATTTATAAATTTCAAAATCTTTATGAGAGATATCAGTAACACTCTTCTTCTAATAAAAAAGTAACACTAACCAAATTAGTTTGAGTGCCAGAATATAGAGAAATACAAGGAAACGAGCAGGCTATTGAACTTGTATGTATGTATGTATGGTGTTAGGGGTAACAGATACACCTGCGACCTATAAGATCTATTGTGTCCCCCTTTTCTTGCTATATTTCTGATGATTCCTCAGACTTATAGCAGCTCTTCTAGTCATTGGGTTTTAAATTAGGTAGTTCTTCCCTTTCTATTTCGTATGACCCTAGGTATTTGACCCTAGAAGTACTTAATTCTGAAAGTATGTGTATTGAGGTTTCATCCTCTACCTCACAGAATCTGCAGTTTGCTTCATCTACTAATCCTAGTTTCTTCATGTGTCCTCTTAATCGACAGTGACCGGTTAGTATTCCTGTTGTGACGTCTCTTCTGGTTATAGTTTCCCAGAAGCGTCTTCGATTCTCTTAGTCTTTCTAGATCATTCCAGTACTTGGATTTTTCGCTAGACAACAAAACCGACACTGGGAACACAAATCTAAACAAGTGTGTGCCAGAAGAGCAAAACCACCAGGTATCAGCTACGAGTTATGCATTGGAGACCCAAGCTGTAGAAACCTGAAAGAGTTAAAGGGCCTTGATGAACGAATAGCACTTATTCTTTAGACGTGTACAAATTACAAGGTACCAAGATCCTGAAATGGGTGCTATGAATAAATGGAAGAAGTACAATAAGCTTAACTAGGCTGCAATACGACTATCAGATCTTAAATAAAAACTATATGTATCTGTAACGGCGCTAATAAAGTTCTTCTTCTAATAAAAAAGTGCTGCAATAAAAATGTAGTAATAAAAAAAAAGAAGCACAAGTTTATATTTTCAGAACTTTATTTGTTATATCAATCATAAAAGTTACTTAAATTTGATAATATTCCAAGTAAATCTAACGGCAACCTATCTCAATATTTTTTAAAAAAATAGGTAGGTGTTTTGACAAGATAAGCAAATTTTTTTCATATCAATTAATTAGTCTCTTAAATTTTGCGATCAGCGTACACACTCGAATTTATCGCCAATTATTATTTTTATTATCTTGTTATAGCATGTGAATAATTAATGCTGAGTTTATATCATTTGAATAAATACTTAAATAAAACACTTCATGAAATCTAACAGTTATTAATGTATTACTTAATTTTCTCGTTGAGTTTATATAGGACAATTATTGTATGTTTTACTCCCAATTATAATTTACCTTAATAAGAATGTAAAAGAGTGTAAACTTGAAACTATAAAAATACCATTGTTCACTTATAATTCAGTTAGTACCCATGTAACCGAGCTTTGTTCTTGAAACATCTAAATCATAAGACTTTTCTGCTTGTCTGTTAGTCAATTTTTACAAGCATATTTCTTTAGCAGCACGTGTGAGACGAGCGAAAACCTAATTATTTTCATGGAGGTTTTCTTGATATAAATATGGACTGAGCGAAGTTTGAGAAACCTGACCTGTTTTCGTTTAATGGTGATTTTCTCTAAGCGGTTCTTGAGACGAGTCACGGTTCCATGAAGTTTTTTGTTTAAAGATCTCTTAGACAGTTTTTAATAAGAACTTTATTTAAAAAAACAATACAATTTTTTGTGCAAGTTCTAACGTCATCTACTCAAGTAACTTTAGGTTGTCGTGTCGGTGAAGCAGTTAGTTGCTCCCAATTAAAAAAAGTATTAAACTACCTGAACTGAAAGTTCGTTAATAGGTGTCAAGAAGTCATATTTTCCAGTATATTTTAGTAGTTTTTATTTCCTAAAAACAAACATTAAACTACGATGTCTTAAAACGAAACCTAGTCAGATCGATTTATTGCTATCTAAATCCCTTGGATACCAAATATTATCATAATCGTTGAAGCCGTTTCCGAGATTCAGGTTATGTGTGAGTCGAGAGGATCGCATCAAAACTAAAATGTTTTCCTTTATTATCCTGTTATCACGTTATTACAAAATTTACTATCGAAACACTGATTACATTTTAATTAATAGCGTTCCTTTAATATTTTTTCAAAAGTACCACCGTCTAAAAAGAGTACCCGTTCTTTCTTTATTGCTGCATTTATTTGTCTTTGATATCGACTGTACTATAATAAGTAGAATTAGTGCATCTCGAGTGCTGATTTTTATTTTGTATACTTAATCTTTGAACCAGCCCCATAAACAATAGTCTAAAGTTGGAGGGCTGAAGATCGTGGAAGCCAACTAATAGGACCTCTGTGAACAATCTAACGCCCTGGTATATTTTTGTTCAAATGTTTTAACTTTGCATCTAGCCATAAGGACAAAAAATATATAGACTTAAAGTACTTTATTGTTTTCCAAAATATGTCCCACCAAGATTGATACATTTTTGCATACGTTTAAACCAATTAGTAAAACAGTTATCCCATTCTTCAGTTCAAACCTGCAAAATCGCTGTTTTAAAGGCATTGATGGCTTCTTCTGGCGACTGCAATCGTTGCTCAAGCATTGAATTCTTAATCTTGGAAGCGTGAAGAAATCGTTGGGACCATACTGTAGATGCTTTTCAAAAACTCGATTGTCTTTTTTGCGTTGTCCTGATATAGGATGATTCGATGTTGTGTCTTGCTTTGTCGGAGTTTCGAGATAACTTCTGGTAAACAAACATTTGTATACCAATCGAAAGTAACCGTTCTTCGATCTTCTTAAGCAATTATTGCCACATGAGCAGATTTTGACACAATTTTCTTTGACACACTTTGAGAAAGTAATTCTTTTGTTGGTTTCTCCCACACAGCGGATTGGCGCTTATATTTCAGTTCGTAGGAGTAACTCCAATATTCAATGCCACTAACGATAATATAAGATTCCTTTGTTGAATCATTTCAATGTTTTTCGACACCAATTGACCTGCACCGCTTTTTGCTTTTCTGTGAGCAAATGAGGGATCCACTGGAAACCGACTTCGCCACACCCAGTTTTTCATGTAGGAGAGAGGCATTTGAAATGCCTACAGATGCCCGTATCTTCTTGTAGGTCCATCCTTAATTAGCTGACGAATCGCATCAACGTTTTGCTGTAAGACTGCTGTTTTAAGTGAACTTAACCTGGATTCGTCGCTGAGACTGGAGCCACCACGTTAAAATTCGTAATACCAGCGGGAAATAGTTGACTTGTGTGGTGTTTCATTCCCAAATACAGAAACCATTTCAGAGAGACATTGCTGTTGGTATAATCCTCACCGAAAATTGTAAAAAATTATTACTCAAAGATGTTCTTGGCTAAGATCCATTTTTTGACTGACTTGCTAATTTTAAAACAAATTCCCTGTACCTACACGTATCGCAATAAAACTTTGTTAAAAATTATTAAGGTTAAATCTGTCTAAAGGTTTTATTGGTAGCGCCTTTTTAGACAAACTTCGTATAGATTTACCCATTTATCTATTTGTTTACTAATATTGTTTTTTTTTTGTTCTAGGTAAGTTCTTTAGATTCTCTTCAAAATAATTTTCACAAACAACAGAAAAATCAAAATAAAGGAATATAAAGGTTAGTGACACGAAATTATATTTCTATTTAATAATCCATTTTTTTTAATTATAAATAGATTAACAATTTTTAAAGAAATCTAATTAAATCGTTAACAAAAATTAACTTCCTTTTCTCTTTCACCCACTTGTTACTACAAGTATACCACAATTATATTTTCCTCTGCCAATTATCTTTCATTACTCTCTTGTTACCAATTGAGCATATAATCTTCAAGCAGGCATAATAAACGAATAAGATTGTGTTGAATATTATACTGATCATAAAACAGTTCTTAACTCAATATTATTTAATTAAAATTGACACTTTATTTAATATTTTATTAAGATATTACTAAATAGAAAATATTATTATTAATCCTCCGTTCGGTACTTTAAAATAGACCTTTAAAGTTTTTTTTACTTTAACTTAACTGGCTATAAACATGTCAAAGTATCTATTATATCACAAGGATGCAATAAAATATAAAACCATAAAGGTAAAGTTTAAACAATACAAATGAGAATTACAGAGAGGTATTACTATTTTACATAATTTGATCTCTATCAATAACATACAACATTGCATAGTTAATTTATTAAATAATAATAACAGATACAAAAGGTGTGTAGGAAGATTGGTTTAATTATTAGCATTTCAGAGTAATTTCATATAAAATATGTTTTCTTCTCGAACACTTTTAATTAGAGTTTGATATTTTTTTAACAACTGGCCTTTATCATTCTAAACCATAAATTTGGCCCACTCTAGAGAATTAAATTTAAATTTAAATTGCGATTGATGCTGTAACATAAACGTTTCAACCACTTCTGAGTCTACAAGAAAAACACTGCTAATCAGTACCTAAGCACACCAAATCATAAAATTTTACCATTTTAGAACATAAAACAAAATCTCGCTCAGGTGTAAAGATTAGATCTCAACCTAAAGCTAAACGATAAATTTAAGTACCTTTTCCGATTTAAATTTATAAATTAAAACACAGCTGATGTTGAATTATAAAATTAGACCAATACTTTATGCCAAATTTCCAAATTACAAATGCTAGTATACAAGATAAATTCGAATTACTTCTGAAACTAAAACAAATTTAAACCATACCTTAACCATAAAATTAGTCTAAAAGTTTAAACACAATCCCAATTTTCTTGGTTTCTGGCAATTAAGTTCCGAGAGTATTACAATAACATCTGTATTTCGCAGTTTTTTACAATGTTTCTTTTTCCCCTTCAATATACTCTCCATCCGCATCCCGAAACCTCGCCATATCTATGTATGAGCAAGTTAGGGGTAACAGACACACCTGTGACCTATAAGATCTATTGTGTCCCTCTCTTCTTGTTATATTTCTGATAAATTTCTCAGACTTATAGCAGCTCTTCTGGTCCTATCTTCTTTAGAACGTTTAGGACATTTATGGGTTTTAAGTTAGGTAGATCTTTCTTTTCTATTTCATATGACCCTAGAATTACGTACTGCAATGCATTCTGAGAGTAGGTGTGTTAAGGTTTCATCCTCTACCTCACAGAATCTGCAGTTTGCTTCATCTACCAATCCTAGTTTCCTCATGTGTCCTCTTAATCGGCAGTGCCCGGTTATTATTCCTGTTATTATACGGAGGTTCTTCTTACTAAGGTTAAGACAGTTGAGAGATCTCTTCTGGTTGTAGTTTCCCAGGAGCGTCTTCGATTGTCTTAGTCCTTATTGATCATTCTAGTACTTGGATTTTTCGCTATCCAGTTTTTTCCTTAGTTTTTCTAAGATTGTAGGTATACTACTGCTGATTCCACAGGATGGTCCTGGTCCCAGGTGTGGGGTTTCAGCTCCTTTTTTTTGTCGTGTATAGACTCATAACGTATTTTTTTGAGCAGGACTTAATGTTAGTGTTAGTGAACAGGTAGAAGTCCCTGTGTTTTAAGTCTGGCGAATTTGGCATGTGTTCGAAGACTGTGGCCTGGTTTTTGGCCAAATAGTCCTCGACAGACTCTTCGTAAAAGGTCTATATAGTATTCATTGACTGTGTAACATTGTCGCACCCATACCATTCCATTTACGTATATCAACATCGTCTTGAAATTAAACTTAGTTATCCTCGCTTACTTGACTCTCGAAGAGAGATTTTCAGTGCATTTTCAGGGTCATATTGAAAAATCGAAGTTCCCCGCAAGTTATGAATGGCCCTTGACAAGAAGTTTGAGTCCCTGTCGATGTATTCTAGGGTATTAGAACAAACGTCTTTACGATACATCTTCTATTCCGCCGTTGGAAGTCTGGGCACAAACAGAAAATTGTCAAACAATTAAAACTAAGAAAATGGTAACTAAGTGTTTGTTTAATAAAAATTGACAAAAAATTTTGAACTAGATCCTAGATATTATTGTGCTTTAATGCAGTTGTGACCCACACATATAATATGATGTAAACACAAATGCATGTTGCACTTATTTGTAACAAGAAAATCTGGTTTTACTTTTTTTTAGTTGGAGTTGCTACATCTTCTTTCTTTTAGTTTCATCTTTAATGTCCTTGGAAGATTCATTAGAGTTAATTTCAATTATGAAAAAATCCAAACTTTTGCTAAGTAAATGTCGATTCCTCATTTTTTTTCATATTTTTGAATACCTATAAAGAAAAGATCAATTTCGTGATTGACAAATTCCTCATTGTTTTATTCTTCTTCTTCGGGTTTACCTTTAAAAACAATTTTTTCACTGTCACCATCATCTAGCTCATCTGCTCGCTCACCTAGCCTTACACTGTCTTACTCATGCTCACAACCATACTTACTCAGGCTTTTGGGGTAGAGGCTCACCTTCATCTTCTTTCATTCTTACTATCAGACTAACGTTCTTATGCACACAACTCCAGTTACCTTTATTGTCAATCATACATTCCATTAACTCACGCATCGAGTTGCTTGCCCAAGCAATCTCACCCGACACTTTCCTTTCATCTGTCCATTTCTTACACTTCAATATTGTCTAAAGCCCCACAGTACGGACACACGGGTGTTGCTGCCATTCTGAATCTCTTTAGGTACGACTGGAAACAGCCGTGTCCAGTCAGTATCTGCGTTAAGGCATAGGCTTATGTCCGGAATGATTGACTTCTACCACTGAGCCACATCTTCCATCCTCTTCCACTCCGCTGCCACATCTCAATAGATATGACACTATCCTAATTCCTTACTCTTTCACCACGGCGGCGATGGTACATTCTCATTTTTTCCTCTGCAAGGATGTGTGCAAGGGGGATGAACTGTACCGTCGAATTTAGTGTCTTACTCTTTTCGCGTTTGGACCCCCAATCTTTGCATTATGCCACCGAGATCTCCGCCCCTTCTGGCTGCTTTGGTGGTACCTATCCTTCCTCAGGTACTCTACCCATCCATGATTCTCGTGCAGAGTCACCCTTTAGATACTTGACGTATCGGTTGGGCGTGATCTGCACCCCATTCACCTCGAAAAACACCCTTTCTTTCTTTTTCTTTCTTGGTCCCTTTAACACAACCGCTTCGGTTTTATGCGCCGCAAAGTCGCTCCAGAAGCTTAATACACTATCATATAAGCATAGCCAAAAGACGACTATAGAGTTTGATACTAGGCAGCTTGATTAAATATGGTTTCCATCTCAGTACTTAAAACCTAAAGTAAGACGGACAGTGGGCAACTACCGGAAGGTAAAATATATGTTTAGAACTCTTCTGGAGTTAGTTAAACTACGTCATAGTCTTAAATATATATTTGGACAAATTCTAAAATCAAATTTTTACTTATTTTCAATTTATAAATAAATAATTCTCGTTTGAGCCTATAAATTAGATCATTAAATTTCTAAATTTAAATAAATTTTTGGAACAATGTACCTAAACCCATTTCCATACTTGAAAAATTTATCCTTAAACTCCTTCCTGGGATTTTTAATCCGCTATGAAAAGTCATCAAAGATAGATTATATTTTTTATTATTTAACCATTTAAAGGTACCCAAAAGATACCAAGTAGAGGTAGGTTTGAGTTGTCTTCCAAAAACATGATTTTTAAACATATATAAAAACAGTTTAGTAGCCATAGCACGAGCAAGTTAATACGTAAAATTGGAATAAAAAAAAATAATATTTAGCACAAAATATAACTATTTAATTTAACGACCGCTACAGAAGCCTGTAGCGAGTTTACAGTGGTGCTCAGAGTTCTTTTATAAGGGACAATGGAAATGGGATTACCGCCAACCGCCACCAAAATTTTTGATATGAATGGAAAGGTAAGGCATAAAATTTGCAAATTATTCCGCTTCAAAAGTTAAAATTAAACCCAATCTAAGCTGATCATATAAATTCAGATCACTGCTAAAGCTAAAACATGAATTTTAACGGGTTCTGGGATTAACAGACAAATCTATACCATAGCTTAAACATAAACCTAAGCCCAATGCTAATTTTTTTTTATTTTAGAAACGTCAACTAGATCTGAATTTGAACCACTGCTAATATTATAAACATAGACCATACACTAAATCTTAAATTTTACATTTCTGAAGCTAAAATTCATATACTGATGTTAACTTTTAAACTGCGTCAGAGGATAGGATTTAGGTTTAGAAGACACTTTTACTTCTAATCTACTTTTCTCTAATTAACAGATAGTTGTACTTTTATTAAATTTACCTCTTAAAATGGATGTTACAAATTTGCTCCATTTATGTATAGTATAATCTACATTTTTACAGATTTTCTATTAATTTTTCTATAAAAATTTGAATTCCTATAGATATAGCATTTTTGAATGGTACGTAAAGCCGTAAATAGATAATACAATGCATCATTACATTTTTTTCCGATCATTATCCTAGAAAAAAGTAGAGAGTATGCCTATAGTGGTAAAACCAGTTTAACCAAACAGGTCTCGTAGATTAACTGTAAAATTAACTTGTTTAATATCTTTAATGTTTGATTTAAAGTTCGATTTATTTCCCAGCATTTACGGTTCACAGAAAAAAACATCTTGCATCCATCGTTTAGAAAGGAAGTTGGTTGTATTTAATATATTTAACTAACAGAATTATTATAGTCTTCGTCTTAATGTTACTATTTATAATTATAAAATATGTACATTAAACGGATTTCAAATAGGTAATAACATCTTGAATAACGTTTTTCCTGGCTTTTAATAGTACAATTGGAACCGGTATAATTGTTAACTAAAATTTTTAATCAAAATTCTTAATTGCTATTTTAAGGTTTTTAGTGTCTACAAAAATAAAATGAAAACATAGCCTAAGTTTTTAGTCAACGATTATTTCGAGATAACCACCGCCATGGGGAAACCCAAATAGTATTTCTAGACATTTCAAAGGCATTTGATCAAGTGTGGCATGCAGCTATCTTACACAAACTACCTTCATACGGACTCTCGCCAAACCTTTGCAGATGGATATCAACTGTCCCTTCAACAGGCACATCCAAGTTGCCGTAGATGGACATTCCTCCAACCTCTATGAGATCAACGCTGGAGTTCCCCAAGGCTCTAGCTCCTACTCTATTCCTTTTACACAATAATGATCTACTAGAAGATGATAGTAGCCTACACTGTAGCAAACCGCACAACCGTCCTATGTCCCTAGATGTTCCGAACAGAAGATCCACAACGGCTTCTCTTAATCAAGATTTGAGAATTGTAGACGAGTGGGGAAGAAAGAATCTTGTTAATTTGAATGCTTCCAAGACTAAGACATGTTGTCTATCCAACAAGAGGCAAACATACGCCTCATCCATCACAACGAACGATCAGTCACTAGAAGCAAGCGACTTCATTACGCTGGTTGCTGTAAAGATTTCCCAGGACTTACTCTGGAACAAACCTATAGCATCCATAGCAACTGCAGCAGGAAAGAAGTTAGGATTTCTTTTTAGATCCAGATATCAAGAAAGAACGGATCGATTCGATCGTTCCTTCATCTCCAACGTCTTTAGATTATGGAACTCCTTACTTTCCCAAGTCTTCCCCACCCGTCCTAACTTGCAGTCCTTTAAATCCCAAATATATTAAACCAGCTGACCGGAGAAGTTCGTATCGCCTATTAATATTTTTTTCAAGATTTTCCACATAACTTTTAAAGATTTTTAACATTTTTTCAAGATTCTCTATTGAAAGAAAAATTGCGACTTAATTGCCACTTGTCAAAAAATAAGACAACGGAACGTATAAAACTGTCAGTTTGTATATATCACTGTCATTTTCATCATTTCTGTGACACAACTGTCATCATTTTAGTGGTATACTTCTATTTAAACTTTTAATAAACAAAAACTGAATTTATCGCTATAAAATCATTTTAAATTCGACACATTATTTTTTTACAATGTTTAAACGAAATTGTGTATAATTCGAGCACACAGAGATCGTTTAAATTCGTATATTGTGTTTATAATCTGGAAAATTCAACTAACTAAGCGCTTATAGGTGCCAGCCGACACTATATCTCTTCAATTTACATTGTGTAATAATTAACCTCTCTAATTTCAATTGCAGTTTCATTTATTTTCATTTATGAGCTTGGTCAACCGAGTTTAAATGAATTTACTTGTCTAACGAGTTACATTACCGTCGAATATGTTGCATCAATTGTCACGTCAACTGTCAGTTGAAAATTTTAGTATTTGCTCAACTTGAAACTTGAACACGTGAGAATTAATTATTTATAACAGATAATTCATATAAAGCGACATATTTAATGACTTTAAATAATCTGGAACAGTTTGTTATTTTTTATTTTTGTGTTGATAATCCTATGTCTAATATCCCGATTTATTGACGTTATTGACGCTATTAATTAGGAATTTATTATTTTAAAATATCTATATACTAATTTGATATAGTCTTATGGTACCTAATCCTCTATTTTAGCGCTCCCATATGGAAACATGTCTAACTGTATACAAGACCCACAACCTATTGGTTTGGTCCACTCTGAGCTTTAGGTACCTGGGAGAACATCGCTGTAATGAAATTTATGTTCCCAAACCCAAAAACCCCCAAGTAATGCTTGACGACTTATTTTGAAATATATAACATAAAACTCCAGGCGACTAGGTCCACCCAGTGCACCAGGTACCTCAAAAACAATTGCTGTCATTAAATTCGTGGTCAGTCACCCCAAAAATCTCTCAAGTAATGAATTTAACCTAAAACGTTAATCGACGAGGTCCGCCATGGGCACCACGTAACTGAAAGACCATCAGCGAAATCACTACTTCTATGAAATTCGTGTTGAGCAAACCCCGAGTATTGATTATTAAAAAATAAAGTTTAAACGACAAGTTCCATCTTTCATAAGCACCAGGTACCACAGAGACTATCTTCGTCATGAAATTCGTTTTCAGTGAACTCAAAAACCCCCGAGTAATAATTATCGACTGATTTTTAATTAATTTGTTATAAAACCCAGGTGACCAGGTCCATTAGAAAAACCAGATACCTCGGAGACCATGCTGGAATAAAATTCGTGTTCAGCGTCCCCGAAAACCCCTAGAGATTATCGGTTGATTTTTAATAAATTTAACAAAAACTCCAGGCCACGATCAAATTAGGCACTAGGTACATCGGAGACCATTCATGTTATAAAATTCGTGTTCAGCGATCACATAAACTCTCTGAGTAATGATTATCGGCTGATTTTGCATGAATTTATCATAAAATTCCAGGCGACACGATCCACCCTAAGAACCATTTACCTTGACGACCATCGCTCTAATGAAGTACGTGTTCAGCTACCCCAAAATAAAACTCCTGGCCATTAGAGCCATTCTAGGTTCTAGCTATCTTGAAAACCGTCGTCGTCGTCATAGAATTCGGGTTCAAAAAACTCAAAAACTACCCCTAAATAATGATTGTCGACTGATTTTGAATAAATTTAACTTAATACTCTAGGCGACGAGGTCCATCTTAGGTACCTCGAAGACAATCTCTGTCATAAAATTAGTATTCAGCAACCCCAGAAACATCCCTTGTAATAAATTTAAATAAAACTACGGCGACGAGGTCCATCATGCATGGGCACCAGGTACCTCGAAAATCATCACTGAATTCTTGTTTAGCAAACTCAAAAATCTTCAATTGAAAAATTCAAATTTTTTATTTTCCATCTCTTCGCGATTCGATTTGAAAATGCAACAAATGCAATCTTCCTAGGTAAGGAAATTTAGCAATAAAACTAACAAAAGAATCAGCATACAACTTTTTACATTCGATTCGGGATGTCCACTCTGTGCGCCGCGTACCTACCTAAAAGCTCGGGGTTATCAAGAAATTCATGTTCAGCGATATCCAAAACCCCCAAGTAATAATAATCGACTGATTTTGAATGAATTTAACAACTACTGGTGATGAGGTCCACTCTAGCCACCAGGTAGGTACCTCGAAGACCATCACTGTCATGAAATTAGTGTTCAGCAAACTTAAAAACACTCAAATAGAAAAATTGCGCTCATTTGCATTGATATTTCCTAAGTTCCAATTTCTTATTTTTCATCTCTTTTCTTAAGCAAAAATAGTATATTATGTTACTAGGAGTAGAAGGCCAACATTATTGTTGAGCCCAGATTCTTGCACTGCCGAGGCGCTAGCCGAGGCTGTGCAAACTGGGCGAAACATATAATGGGCCTTCTGCTCCGAGTAACATATACTATTTTTTCTTCAAGCGTAATAATAATATGCATTTTATAAAAAATATAGAAGGCTTTGTTTATATCTCAACTATTTAATTAATACAAACGAAAAATTACATAAAGTGTTACCTATTTATTAACAGTAATATTAAATGTGCAGTTTTGTATACTGCAGTTGTTTAAATTTAAGCCACTGCCACCGCTTTCAGCTTCGACATTTACAATTTTGTCATTGGTATACATCATATTATTAGTAAGTTGATTGTCGATTATTATGTCAGCGATTCCAGAACTATTACTTGGTTGTTCTTGCCAATTAAGTATTTTTTGTGCAGTTTGTGTTTTACTGGAAATGGAATCCTCTAACTACCCTTCAGCAACACTGGTGGATTTCCATCCACCATGTCGCTTTAAAGCGGTAATATCACCCCCGTTGTCAACTAAAATAGTTGCGGAAGTCCTCCGAAGGCAATGTCCTGTATATTCATGAGGATTTGTTAATTTCAAAAACGTAGCAACGTCTTTTGGTACGTTTGATATTTTGTGGATACCCATTACCACACGGTGACATTTACCATTCTGGTATTTAATAAAAAATCGCTGCAGGCCAATATCATCCGGACGAAGAGCCGTATACTGTCTTACCAAATTCAAATAAAAATCGCCAATTATAGTAAACGACCGTTGTTTTTTGTTTTTTGTGTTTATGATTTTAACCAAAATTAAATTTCCCAAATCTTGGATTTCGCTAGACTTTAAATTAACAAGTTCATCGCATCTGTGACTCCAAATATTAATATAACCTAAAACAAACGTTGAAATAAATAAAAAAAAAAGCTGGTAGCACCGGGATTAGAACCGCTGACCTTTGCGACCGAAGACAAAAGCTCTGCCACTGAGCTACCGTCATTAAATGTTATAAGTAGGAAATGAGGTAATATTTGCTGTCAAGTTAAATATTGATCTGCTAGTAGATATCACTGTCAACGGTTTAATAAACGTAATAATGATTAAAAAGAAATAAGAAAGTACCTACCTTTGTTGCTAAATAAACATTATTTGGTGCATCCTTGAGAAATTTATCAAATTGATCTTGTGTTAATACTTTTGATTTTTTCGGTGTATAATTTTCCCCTTGGCGCTTTATAAATGCAATTAATTTGCTATATTTTTCTATTTTAACATTATGTTTAATGTTTAATTGACTTTTAATAATCATTGAATACTGTGCCCATAGAGTAGAACTTTTAAACTTTCTGGACAAATTCGTGAAGTATGCAAGCATAACGTTTTCCGTGTATTGCTGTACATTATATTCATTGCACCATTTTAGAAATTTTTCGTATGCAAAATCATACAGTTTACGCGACTTCGTTGGAATTAGAGTTTCAATACTGGAATTAGCTATTTCAACTAATTCCGGAGGCGTACATTGCAATTCTTGAGACATTTTTCACAAAATTTTCAAAACAGACAAACGTCAAATTAAATAAGTTTAAAAATGACAGTTCCTACCTACTTGATTACAACGCCCCATTATTTTATTAGTACAATAATGAAAATTCATTTTTGTACTAGTAAAATAATGGGATATTTCTACGGTCTGTGTTGCAAAAAGTAATATAGTTATTATTATACGCTTGAAGAAAAATGCATTTTATCTGTCTGAGATCAATTCTTCCTAATATATTTTTTTTAAGTTCATAGGTAGGGCAATGTAGCAAAAAACATAACAAAAGAATCAGCATGAAACTTCATGTTCAGCGATCCCCAAAACCCCCAAGTAATGATTATTGACTGATTTTAAATGGATTTAACTTAAAACTCCAGGCGACGAGGTGCACTCTAGGTACCAGATACCTTAAAGACCATCGGTGTCATAAAATTTAAGATAAAATTACAGGTCTATTATGGAAACCAGTTACCTTGGAGACCATCGCCGTCATAAAATTCGGGTTCAGTAGCTTTAAAAATCCTAAAATGGAAAATTGATTTCCGCCAATATTTTCCGAGTTTCAAATTTTCTATATATCTCTTCGAGATACCTACTTTGATAATGTATTTTCCTTAGGCTCAAAATGCAATTTTCATCTGTCGGAGATCAATTTAGTTCACAAAACTTTTCTGACATTCACCTAATTGGAATACAAAAGTTTGATAGCTTTAGTTCTTTTTAAGTACCTACTTCATTGCCTCGCCTATCCCTAAAAATATTTTTAATACTTTTGTAATTATTCACCAATTTAAATAAACTTAATTTTTTTATTTTTTTAGTTTCTCATAGTGTGTTAAATTTTTTAATGTTAAATAACTTGCGTAATATTTTTTTTAACAATAGAACAGTGTATCCTATATTTCCGAAATGCTAAACTAAAGAATTATTTATTCTATTGGAAGTTTTTTTAATTCATTACAAAATTTTGAGACGTAAACATGATTTCATTATTGTGTACTTTATGTTTAATTTTACATATTTTCAAAAATAAAGGTCACCTTTTAACAAACAATGGTTCATATTTCACATGCAAATGTTAATTCGTGTTTCAATTTTAGTGTTCGGTGACATTTAAAAAGTAGATGTAAAATGTAAATTATTATCAATCAAAATATCATCGGATTTAGCTGGGTGTGCACTTTCTCCATACGATATTATTTATATATGAGTGTATCACATTTTAAAAACTATACTTTTGTTGCTCAAAAGTGTAGTGGTAAAATAATATTGGATGTATTTTGATGAATAACATTTTATATAATGTTTTTTAAGTTCCCCAGATAAAAAAGAATAAGAGCTAGAAAACAAACTCTAAAATATACTTAGATGTTAAGAACTTATTTCTATATAAAAGTCATTATACAGTGACACATACGCAACATGTAGAATCGAAAACTGCGCGGTACTTACCTATACTTTAGAAAGTTACGTCCATCGGTACTGCAGATTTCCGATTTTAGTCTAAATTCGATGGTACGCATGGGCAAATAACTGTGTTGCAAGTATATTTTTGTAGTATTTCTATTCCAGTGAAACTTTTATAATAATCAAATCAATTTTTAATCTTTTATTTTAGTCAGCCGCACTCTCGACTACCTTTTTCTATCTTTTGTAGAAATCATAGAAAATCTTGCTTCCTTTCATTCATAGACTTCCCAAATAGCTAACAAAATATTTGGACAGAGCTGGTTTTAAAGGAAAAAGTTTGCCAATATTTTTTTTAATAGCTAAATGAAACTTAAAGAATTAATACCGGTGCGTGTAGCCTCTAATATTTTTTCGGATTATATTAATAGAAAAATTGTTAACGGTTGCTGGGACATGAAGATTAAAGATCATCATTTTTCATTAATTTAAAAACTGCATAAACAATTTTTGCGATCTTAAAAAGTGATGAGGTGGTATCGCAGCCGGATAGAGCAGCTAATAACTTTGAAGACAAATAATTTCCCAGCTTTTTGGCTAACTCGTTAATTGGTATATACCGTCTTATGTTGAAAATCCAGAGCACCGTATATAGACAAGAAAAATAGGATCACTCTCGCAAAAACTTTTTCCATGACGCCGAAGCTCTAGGTCCGCATTTCGGTCTGCATCGTTGTCTCTCACCAGCAGAGTCACCAACCTAAAATTTCTGAAATCGGTAGATTGATACAAAAAAAATAAGTGGAAGTCGTTAGATTTAAAAAAATGGTGGCAAATTTAAATAAATGTTTATTTAAAGAAGGGTAAGTTTAAATTAAGTTCCAAAAAAGTTACTTCCTTCATCGGTAGATCTACCGAAAAATTGGTAGAGTTGGCATCGCTGCCCACCATTTCTTACAAAATTTCACAAACAACGTCGGAAAACTGGAGCGATACAATGAACTGCAAAGGCGGCGGGCAGAGTGTTCCTGCTATTCTTGTCTATGAACGGTGACCAAAATTTTGAAAAAAAAACAAGGACAAATACTCGAAACCAAACTTATTTTTCTACTAAGCATTAAGGGCGGTAACTTTTTCAAAAACTTCTTTATACATTATATTTTACTAACGTTTATTTCAAATTTCGATATTCGAGTCCTAATTAGGTACTTAACTTTTGCTGCAGAATGAGAACAGGTACGAAATCAAACCAGAACTTTCTGAAAATTGGCCAATCCAGGAAAAAACTTTTGGGAAATTCGGACATAAGCCTTTTTTTATAGTTATTGCTTCATAAAGAAACATTAGAAATTGCTTGAGATACAGCAAGACTAAAATGAAAATGTAATTATGAATGTTTCAGTTCTTACCTTCAAAGTCATTTTTATAATTAATGGAATTTAAAGATATGAAATATTATATGCGCCACAATTTAGTTAGTATGTTCTTAGTTTTTTTGTTTTCCCGCAATATTTTTGTTTTTTTTTTTCGACTATTTTTCATTTACTTTAGTTTCTGTTTTTTGTAGTTATTTAGAAATCAAAATAAAACGCCATCTACTGGGTTTCCGGTATCTTTAACCTAGATATCCAACAATATATATGTTTACAAAGCACTCTCAAGTAAACTAATGCCGGCTATGCATATTATACAGTTAAACGTATTCATGCGTATACTGGATCTCAACTCTTTTCCCCTTATTTCTTTCTCTTTTAAACTCTTTCAATTGTTCTTTCAACAGCGATAAATTGAAGCGTCGCATGTAAAAAATTCTGTCATTTCTGTCGTACCAAACGATAAGAAGTAGTCACTTTAAAAATTAAATAGGTAAATATTTCTATGCTGGCATTAAAAAAAATCTGGTGTGGGCACCACACGACCTTCCGAACAGTAGCATGTATAATAACAAGTAGTGAAAGAGCGAATCCACAATTTTTATTTCACATATTTCCAGTTTTTGATAAAAGTGTCAATATCTCGAAAACTAATGAAAATATCAAAAAAATGTATTCTTTCAAAAATGTCGGAAATTACATGTTATTTCCACAAAGTATAAATATTTTGCCAATAACTATATGAAAACCCAATATTTTCAAAAAATTTCATTTTTTGATAAGAGTAAACGTCCACTTCCGGTCGGCCGATTTTACTCAAATTCTACCAGATTCTTCCGATGGTGATTATAAGTAAGGTTTTATAGTTTCATTCCGATCCGATTAGCCGTTTAGCCGCAAATGTGTTCACAGACACACAGACAGACATACAGACACACAGACAGACATTTTTTATTTTTGCGTTTTTTAGGCTCAAGGAACCCTAAAACGCGTATTTCCGCTAAAAACCCGAGATCGAAATTTTTCGCGATCACAATACCTTCCTCTAACAGCGTTGCTGTTAGGAAGGTAAAAATAATTAATATTATGGATAGATCTACCGAGCGTTTAAATACATACAAGTTTTTCTGCATACAAAAAATTATAAAAAATAAAACAAGGTCAATCTAAAATTTATAAGACTAATTACATAATAAATTTATAGATTGTAAATACATATCCGTGTATTTGTAAACACAGAGAACTTCATAATGGAACACATAAGCAGTATATTGACAATATAGTTATTATCTTACAACAATGCATCATACCAAATTCATTTAATTATTCAAAGGCTTGTCGTTCAATAAAATATCTATTAACTACATCCGTTGAATTATAAGGTGCATTTTGCTAGCCAACCATACCAATTAGAAGAAGTTTGTTAATACTTCTTAGTTTGTATAAGTTTTGTTCTAGCATTAGGTATCGTTTATAGATAGAAAAGTGATTATTTAAAGTTTATAAAATACCGACGTAGGTACAATTGCTAATATAAGTTTTATAGCTGTTATTGACCACTTTTGAATATAATAAAACTTTAAACACAGGGACTTATAATTTAAGAATTGATTTTAAAACTGACTCACAAAAACACGTAGAACGTAGAGTTTTTAATAGTCAAATATCAATTACGTCATATTTTATTGCAATAGATCAATAGATACCTATTTTTTGCCATGTAAAACACTGTATTTTGTGTTTTTATGATTCTCTTCAAATGTTTAAAAGGATTTTGAAATATTTGGGATGCATACATATTATGTAAATCTCTTGCATATGTACAGAGAATTATAGTTTTAAACAAGATAATTTACAAATTCAAATCTTAAGTCCGATATGATTGTCGAGTAGGTTAGAAGGAGTGTAGATATGGAAAGAAAAATCGTCACAAAAATGAGTAACGGAACTTCTCCTAGTTTCGAGCAATGGACATGTTACCCCTTATAGTCTATCATAGGTATTTCTTGTTCGCACTCCCAAGTACAGAAAATATGAACCAACTCTGACAATCTGTAACACTTCGTATAGCATGCGTATAACTAACGTTGTTCATCTACAGTTTCACTCTGCACATATCTTAAGTTCGATATAATTTCTTTGTAGGTATTCTCGTAAAATTTGGTAAATTGGTGCGTTTAGAAATCATCACAAAAGTAAATAATAAAACTTTTCCCGGCTTTTTACTTTTCATCTCGATTAAGCTAATACTCCTCCCGCCTCTCCTTGCCTCTTTCATTCGCTGCTCCCACTTTCGCATACACCAAGTATGCACAAACTATGACAACTTACAATACCTCGTGTTCATCTACGTTTACATTCTGTACATTTCACAATTGATTGGTTTAGAAAAGTTTTGTTCATGAAAAAAATCTTAACAGAAATAAATAACGGAACTTTACATGGCTCTTTGCTCCCAATTTCGAGTAATCGAATGGTTCTCTTCATGCATTCGCTGCCTACTTTGGGGTACACCAAGCATGCGCTAACTCGGACAATTTTTAATACCTGATGTATTATGCGTCTAGTTAATATTCGTATTCTTGTCTGTATTGTGTTTAGTTATCATTTAGTTATATTTAAGTGGCAAATATTGGTCAGCAAAATTATCAAACCGTTTTTGATTCAGTTCAACCATCTGTGGCAAAAATTAAAAAATTTATATAATATATAAGTTTCGCTTCCATCGGAATTCAAATATACCTACTAACATTTATAAAAATGTTTACAAATTAACACAACGAAATGTAATTCAAATGAAATTTTGGTTTAGTACAGTTGATCCACACTAAAAATAGTCAGGTCGGCAAACAGTAGATTGAGTAAAATATTTAAAAAAAAATGGCTTAGAGTTTGATGTTTCAATGGTCGATTTAGCAAAGTCTCTCTCTCATTAACGTCATGCTATATGTGCTTAGGGACAAAGTGAGTAAGTGTCACATGTGGCAGGAGTAGAATTTAACGGCCGATAAGTGATTTGATGACTAGGCATTCAAAGCTTAGTTGTTAGAGCGTCAGCGCGTAGAGCTGAAGGTTGCGAGTTCGAGTCTCGCTGGATGCGACATTTTTTCAATTTCTCCTTAATATCATTTAATATATTCTTGTTTGTATAGTTTCTAACAACTTTCAGAAATTTCAAAATTTTTCAAAATTCCCATGGTAGGTATCTTAAACAATCGTTTACTAATCAACTCTATTGACATGTTTTTACTAACACTTATATATGTATTTATATCACTATGTTTTTAAGGCACCTACACATATCCGAGCGATGGCCAATGTCAACATATTATATAAAGCGTATTGCCATCAGTTGTTATTGCTCGCATATTTGGCTGAGTGTAAGCAAATGCTAATGAAATAGAGCTCATTTGGGGGCAACTTTTTGCCACTGATCATTTGGTTCACTTCGGACCGATGTCGGTTTTTATGCATAAATCAAAGGTGCTCGTCTGCGCTCGACCAATGAGCTTCCACACGTTTGTCTGCCTGTCATTAAACTGTTTAAATTCATCGTTGGCAGACGCGTATAATGTAATAAGTTGTTCATAATAGTTTACACAAGCTCAATAAGTGAAATAATAGAAGCTGCAGCAACTTCAATTTTATCGTCTAAAGTCTAAAGTGTTTCGGTGCACAATAAATACTGACTGCGGCCGACGTGAGGGCAGCTTTACAGACACTCTTCTACATTTCCCATTTGCATTGGCGTGCAACGAACTAGTCGAATATGTAGAGATTACAAATTGTCTTATGCCTTTTTGTCGATGCTCGCGTTGCCCTGTGTACGCTCGGCCAATATATTTATACGCGCCTGTATGTAGTTTTTCTAGAGAAACAGTGTTTGTAACATATCTACATGCTTGATTATAGATCTTAACCTCAGCTTTCCTCCTCTAGGCGAGTACTCTACTGGGTAAAACCAAGAGAATTGATATATTTTGAGAGAGTGGACTTGCGCACAATGGGTGTTGTCTCATGACAGACATTACATGTGATTTTTCAATACAAGTGTTCTTCATATTGTTTATTTTTCATGATTTGTTATTGCTAGAGTTTTTGTTTGGTTTATTGTTGATTATTTAGTTTTTGTTAGTCTTTTTGTTTTTTATTTTCTGGAATTATTTCCATAATATAGAGAAACCCCTCTTGAACATCTTGCTGTTTCAGAAAAGCTAGAGCAGCATTCATTTTTATGATGTTTTTAATTTGATTGTTATCATTATACAAAGACGCTAATTCTACGGCTTGTACTTTTCGCCATAAGCTCTGTTCGAAATGAAAATAGCACCCATGGATAAACACTTCTGGAAAAACGACTCTATGGCTGATATTGCAGCAGCTTCAAAATCGATTGAAATTTGTGAAGGGTTTCAGTTTGGTATTTTACGTAATATTAAGCTGAACAGTCGGATGTAGGTGTCTTTAGATTTGTTTGGCAGAAGTGAATAAGCGACCGGCAAAATATTGGTTTCTATGCGAGAACTACCTAACTCCGCATGTATAGTATAAATTTGCGCGAATTGCCCTGAACATTGGTCAAATGTACCATCCATTAAAAAATGTGTAGAATTTGATAAACAGATCCTTGCCTTTGTAACTAAAATGGTGTTTTCTGCCATATCCTCTGCCAGCAGAAAATTATTTTCATCGTTAATTTGCAATAGATCATTTTCTAGTTGAATATCTCGTCTGTTTAAAGGTTCTTCTCGAATACTTTGAAACTTTGAACTTTCAGTTTGGACTATCGCTCTATTTCTTTATAAACAACTCTTTATATTACAAAGCTGTGATACTTCAGTTACAAATTCGTAACCCTTTCTTGAGATATCATCAAATTCCTCCATATATATTCGTGTTACTGATGATGTATCTTCTTCTCGCGCACGCTTTTTAGCTCGAAAAGCAGCTTTTTTAGTAGATTTATATCTACTATTCAGCTGGTTCGCAAGTCACGACTTCGGGAAAATTTCACTACAGATTTTCGTTTTGGGCCCCCCTGACCTCAAAAACACCTTCCGCTCAAAAGTTTATATATATATATATATGTATATATATATATATATGTATGTATAGTTCCGATATAACGAAATCTGTGGACACGATAGCGGTCGCATTTCTTAACGGATCGAAATGAAATTTGGTACAAAAATCAATCGTCCAAAAATCTCGGTCGAGTTCGTTAATGGGACAAATCGGTAAGGCCGTTTGGGCGTGACATTAAATCAAAATGGAAAAAAATTCGTAACTTTTTTACTTCACCCTGTACAAAAAAATGTTAGAGGACTTTTTTGTTTGTCTTAAAGAGACCTACAACTTTTATCTAAAACATTTTTTTCTAAAACGTATACTTTTAATATATTCAATTAATATAAATCTACTGATGCGCCTGGCTTACCAAGGGCCATTTTTTTACTTTGACACCAGCTTCATTAGGGACGCATCGGTGATCTATTGTTCGTATAACAACACTGTTTTTACTTATAAGTTTATCGCGGCACATATGAGTTTTTTATTTTAGATACAACCACATTATTTCATCATTGTTTTTATTTAGAATAATTTGTCTGTAGGAAAAGCCTCTGTAGATTCCACAAGGTTTACCTCTTTTTGTTTCTATAGTTTCAATTTGGTTTTCCTTATTAACCTTAATCACAAAACTTTGTCACAAATCGCAAATTTCACTAACTTGGGCCAAACAGGAATATTATTAAATATTATTAAAGCGAATTATGTCATTATTTAAAAAAAACATAAACAGTTTTTAATTAAAAGTGAAAGTTTTATAAAAAACTAAGAGTTTTTTATTATTTTTATTATTCCTAAGGAATAAAGCATTATATCGAATGATTGTAAGTAAATTTTCAAATAAATAATTTAAGAAGTAGAGAAGGGATACCTAATTTTAGTTACTTCGAGTAGGTATTTTAAATTCAAAATTCCCAATTCAAAGTTAATAGAGCCCAGGCAACCACATGATCACGTAAAACGTCATAAAGACGTGACTATCACGTGAAAAATGCATTAGGGCGCAAAATGTCTTAAATATGACCTAAAAAAACGTGATTCGGCTCCCCCCAAAAAAACGTATACCTGTGAAACGTAATTAACACGTCGAAAAATAGTTAGCAAAGTGACGGATAATAAAATATTTATTAAATTCATTTATTAAAATTTTAAAATGGATCAAACTTTTATAACGTTTTATATATGCATTTCTAATAATAAAACAAGAAGGATGAAAGATGCACATTTTGATAAGTGCGCCAAAATCTTTTTTAAGCGGTTTTATTTTGGTTGGTACTACGTACCAGTTGGTACCACTGTTCAAAAGGATTGTCGGCATTGTCGCTGTCGACATTTTATATTTGTGTTTGTTTGGCGTAGTTTGTGTGCTCTGTATTAGTATTAAGTAATAACAATTTTAAGTAAGTATTACATATACACTTGATTTAAATATATGTACATCTATCTTTTATTATATAGTTAGGTAGATGCTTCATATTGAAATTAATGGTTACATTTTCTTTAAGGTTATAATCCCATAATCATTGAAGAATTAGTTTCACAATCATTAGTGAAAAGGAATCGAAAGAGAAAAGCTTTTTATGAGTCTTCTGATTCAGATCCAGATCAAGACCTTTTAATTTCTCAAAAAAGTAAGAAATTAAAGCGACTCCGTCAAATTATATTTGGAAAGAAATCAAGTAAGTTTATGCTTAAGTTATTAATAAATGTAATTACAGTTGATTTATTGCTTTAGAGATTTGTCTTCAAGTAAGAGTTGCAGCATTCGTAAACAACCTCTAACGGAGAGATGTCCAAAAGAAGACGATCGATCGTTGGATTAATTTGGAGGTAGGTTATCTTTATGTCATAGGCTTTAAGTGTAAAACGTAATTTCGCGGATTTTTTTTAGGTCTTAATTCTTCCGGAACTCGTACCTTGAAAACGTCAAGAAATTGCGATAAAAAAATCTATGATGCTAAAACATATTTTTTTGTAATAAAGCTAAAAAAGTTGATTTAAGTTTGAAAACGAATATTAATCTTATTTAATAAAAAAAAATAGTAAGTATATATTGATGTTTTATTTTCCTATTTTTAAAAACCAGCTTTTATGGGAAAGGTTACATACAAGTGATCTGCTTATGTTAAATAGACGTTATATTTACGTATATTATACGTCAGCAGTACGTTAGTTGCTAACGTTTTAAATACGTATATTATACGTCAGTTGCTAACGTTTTATTAACGTTTCATATACGTATATTATACGTCAGCAATACGTTAGTTGCTAACGTTTTATTAACGTCATTAGTATCACGTGATTGTGGTGGGACTTATTCACGTTAAATTACCGTCAATAAAACGTCATTTGAAAACGTGATTTTAGGTATCCGATAACGTATTTTTCACGTTTTTGGAACGTGATTTTGTTGCCTGGGAGGTAATGCCATTAGATTAAATCTTATCAAGCATCATATTTTTAAACAAAATAATACCCATTTTCTATCTGTGTTCCTAAACTGTCGTATTGCGTATTATAAGTACCTACATACACCCTCTATATGACTCCCGCAAACATAACTACCAGAAAAATAAGGTCAGGTACTTATATCCCTTTTTATTAGGATCCAACGCAAACGGGAGAAACCGCTAACACTACTTGCCGCAAACTGGAAGACACCGTGCGCCCGTGTTCAAGAGATACTCGTTTAAATGCTTACGCGGAAAGTTTTGTTGCTATTGACAGCTTTTATGACAACTAATTTTAAATAAATTTAATTTCGCGACCATTCGCGACATTTAAATGGCATCAATGTCATAAACATCGGTTCTGCTGATTACTCGCGCCGCCAGTGGCAAAAATTAGAACTATGATGTGGGGTACCAGAAATATTATGAAAAAGCCTTTACCGTGTAGACTCCTGGTATCTATACTTCGTGTTTGAAGTACTGAGTTTAGTAACGGTTCTAGAATGTTTTTTTGGTCTGTTGGAACAGACCTTTAATAAGCTTTGTTTTTTATTAAAGTTGTAAATGTATCCATTTTTTTCTATGACTTCTATATTAGATTTGCTATAATAATAAATAAGCACAATTTACAAAAAGAACTTTTTATAATAGAAAGTTTATTACTGATTTATAGGTCATATTTTGTGCCATCTCAACAATGCACAGCATCCCTGACATTGTAAAAATATTAAGTCATACAACGCTGTGATTGATCATAGAGAAGATTGTTTCCTTGTTAACAAAATCTAGGGTAGTTGTATCTAAAAACTTTCTAAAACAGTTTATTTTATTACCAGTTAAAATAATAATTACTGTTTTCACATGTAAGAACAAAAAAAAAAGAAAAAAAAAACTTCTCTGTCGCGTAATCGATTCCATTATGTATGGAGGGTAGAGGTAAGGAGAACGATCTTAAATGGGAAATGATTAAAAATGTGTCCACTTTTTAGAGGAACATAACACTTCTCAAACTTGCCACTACAATGGCGCTAAAGTAGATGTAGGGTACAGAATGAATGTAGCAGTTTTTGACAAATTGATTGAAATGTCGTATGATTTCGTAATATAAGTCACAAATTATATAAGTGCTATAAAAAAACGTGGTCAGCGAATTCAGTTTAGTGTATTTTAAATTCGTTTTATACTTTATGATTATCTTATGTATCTTATGATTATTTTAAAAATGGTGTCATAATAAAGCGGAAATGTGTCTTTCCTTGTTTATTTATCTATCCTACTCTAAGAAATTATGGCGCTTTTTTTTAAATTTACCCTACTACGATCGTAGCGCCACCCTTATTTACCACATTTTGACGGACACATTCAATACACGGAGACAGTTCTCCTTACCTCTACCCTCCATACCATTATGATAACATAACAGAACTGTCACAAGTGGACTGATCCGCCGCCTAACCAACTACGCTACGAACGATTTATTTAATAACTTTCAAAATAATATTATCTATACACAACTTAGATCATGTTTAATATCAATTCGGTATAAACTTCGAAATCTATGTATATGCCTAAACACACTTGAAACATGCATTGTCATCCAGTTCTTAGCTATCCTGAAAATTTCAGAGCTCTAGGTAGTCGGGAAATAGGTTTAAATTCGATTACAAATTCCACGGAATGACACAGAGACACAGAACACGGCGAAAATATAAAAAACTTTCTAAAAACTAAAATCTAGAGTAGCTAATTTCATGGTGTCGGTTTTTCGTGATGGTGTGCGAGCCTTAATAATTTTGTACTGGTATGGGAAATATTAATTCCTGTAAATTTTGCATTACATCTTATTGACAAATTTGAAATCAAGTGTTTCTACATTTCGAATTGGCACCTACAGTATTTTTTTTTATTGATATAAATCAAAATGTTTATATTAATATTGATTATTATTATTTATTATTTTATATAATTGTTATAGTCTTACCTTATGAAAGTAACCATATGTTAAGTTAAATTAACATGTACCTACACCGCTTAAAAAAAAGCAAATCATTCTAATTTCTAATGTATTCAACCGGTACTATTTAATCTTTTTAAAATTATTCAATAGGTATTATTTTATCCTCCTTCACAAATTTATATGTACATAAAATTAATAGCAAATTTTAAGGCGTCACTTCCACAAATTCCTACATTACAAAAGATTTAAATTTTAAATGTTATTTTCTCAAACAAATACCGAATAAAATATAGCTATGATCACGATCATGAATTTAATGTATTCAGCAATTCGTTTGAAATTTTTATACACCCAAAGAGTCTTGCGAAATATGATTTGCCGGTTTGTCCTTGACTGTACTGACACGTAGCTGAATGCATATACCCACATCAAATGCAATTTTAGAACGTTCTAACACCTATGGTCATAGGACTAACGAATTCCACCATAGGCGTACAAAATAATTTTATATTTATTATCCATGCAATTTATATTAAAACCAACGAAAATGCAGTGTAGACGTTCTTTCTAACCAAGGATAAAGAATTAACATTGTACACTTGTCAGTTCTGGCGCTTGGGTGGAAGGATTACCATGAAGATATGGATAGCTTTTTATAAGAAATGTTTTCTGAAACTTACTTCCAAAACCCAAAAAAAAGAATCGGTTGTCTGTAAAGTCGATTCACTGACGATAGTTGAACGTTACAACGTCACAAGAAAATACTGGAATGGTTGCATTTTTCAAAAGAAAATTTTAATTTCATTTGTTTGATAAATATTTTGTATAGATATCATGTTTTCATTTTCATTTTCATTCTGAACGCCTCAGAGCTAGGTAACGCCGCATGAGTCATGTTTTTTGGTGCGTGCAGCTGGCGTCATCGAATTATAAGACGTTGTCACGTCAAAAACGTTATTGTTATGAATAATGCGCAAAATAACTTATCCAAAACTAATTTCACTTTTAGATTAAACTGTGAACAAAAATATTAAAACTTAAAATGTATTTTTTACTAATTTACATATTTTAATTCTTGTTAAATCGTTTGGATGTGTTAAATGTTAATTCCTACTTTTAATATAACATGAACCTACGGAATACTGTTGTCAAAATGGAGAATCTTTGAAGGGCCACATGGGACCTGCGGGTTGCTCATCCCTCCTGTAATAACTATACAAAATAGAATAACATCCCAGCGGAGACCTGTAAAACAAAGCATGAAAGTTTAATTTAGTTTAGACTATCGATCTCAAAATGATAAATTAATCGAAAAAATACATAAAGTGTCGACCGTAGTAAAATAATTAATTTTAAATAATGTATCACGTGATTAATATGCTTCGTCTATTAGAAAAAGAAGCAAATACTGCTTCGATTCTTCAACTCTCTTGCACTGATAGAACGGAATGATTAAATCTGGATGCGCTGTTTAGAGCTCTAGTTAGGTTAAAATTCTAAAAATACGAGTATTAACCTCTCTTTTACTCCACTATCTGTAAACCTGTTTTTAGGCTTTAGGATTAAAGTTTAAGATAGGGTGACCAAACGTCCCAAAAAAACGTGATTGTTCTGTTTCTTAACGATTGTACCCTTTGGCACCAAAAAAATCTTCCGGGACGCCTAAATGTCCCGTATAGGTATTTGCGTATGGTTGATGATATACTTTTGTCGTACCTCTCCTCTGATTTTGTAAGTGAAAGATGAAGATAAAAAACATCAAAGTATTACAAAAAAGGGATTTGTGTTTTTTAAACGCATGACAGAGCAGTACTTTTTAAAGTATATAGGTACTTCTGACCACATAGAGGTGTCTTCTGGTATTCCACAGACATCTCACTTTCACTTGGGGCCCCTGTTATTTCTACTATTTATTAATGACGTTAGTAGTACTTTCAAATTTGCTAAGTTTTTACTTTTTGCGGATGACTTAAAACTTTTCAAGGCTATTCGTAATGTCATTAATTGTTTACATCTGCAAATCGATATAGAAGCTCTTTATGATTGGTCACTAAAAAACTGTATGTCTCTAAATATTTTGAAATGTTACACAATTACATTCGGCAGAGTATACAAAAAAATAGTCATTGACTATTTAATCTGTAATACATTCCTCAATAGAGTAACCGAGATAAGTAGGTACTTTTTGATGAAAATCTGACATTTAACCATTATATTAATCAAACCACTTGCAAGGCTCTGGAAACTCTTGGATTTATTTTAAGAAACTCTACTGGTCTCTCATTAAGTTCAATCAAGACGGTGTATTATGCATATGTCGGACCATTGCTCGAGTTTTGCTTGCCCACCTGGGCGCCTTATTACAATATTCACATTTCGTGTATTGAAGCTGTTCGAAATAAGGTTTTGAGGTTTTGTGAATACAAATTGGGCTTAAGATATGAAGAATATTAGTCTGGGGTATACAGAGGTCATTAAATTTAGAGTCATTAGATTTTCGTAGGTCCACTGTCGATCTTACTTACTGTCTAAGAAATAAGTATTCTCAGCAAAATTGTTGTTATTATTTATTATACACCTCACAACTAAAATGAAATTACTTATTCGTAGGTAGGTAAATGAAAACAAGATTTATAGGTCTCAAATTATCAAAAAAAAAAACATATGTTAATAATTACGTCTCAATTACTTTTGTCTGATAACAATTTTAAAATGTCTTTGAAACGAAGCTTTCTATGGCGGTAGAAGTGAATCGAGAGAAAGTATCCGCGTACGGGAGATGACCTTGTTACCTATCCCTCACTTGTTCTCTCACTCTTATTAGTATATATACCAGAAATGTAGTATGAAAAGTACATGACATACGCGACAGATTGTAATATACCAAAGAAAGCATAAAAAGCTTCGTGTCCATCGGAATTAGGTACTTGAGTACCACACACATTTCTTATCACAGGAAACTTTAACTTTTACTCCTGATTCATTAGTTCATTCTTGCATCTGCCAGATTTTATTTTTTTAATTTTAAGTGAATTTTGTTGTTGTTGGTACGTTGATGATGAATTCTGTGGTTAAAACTAGTCTAATGATTTAGTTATAGTCAAGATTTTGTTTGAAAGTAGGTATTAATTGTTTCGCATATTATAGAACAATAAAAAAAAACATATTTACAGACAGAAGAAGAAAATAAAGAATATAATAAACAAAGCAAATAATAGAAAGACTAAAAAGTAATATACCACAGTACCACAAGCAGAATAGAAAAAAATCTCAAAAAATTAATTTAAAAACAACAGAAAAGGAACAGACACTTAACAGTAGAAAAATAACATTTCAAAAGATGGACCAATAACCAAATAAAACCAGAAAGAGGTAAAAGAACTTGCACTTATTATTTATGTTTGTGTTGGTACAATTTATATTTTATAGTAACTTAACTTCATAGAAAAAAAACTTTCAGATGTTATCTCTGAAGCACATTTTTTACATTTTGTTTTTTAAAGAAGTACTTCAATTAAATAACCTTTTGGACAAAAATTATTCCCCAGCAATCCTCTAACCGCGTTTATAGCTACGCCATTAGAAAATTTAAGAAGTTGCCACCCACACAAGCAACCATTTGGTACTAACAATCCATCAACAGCCATTTCAAAATCGAACCAAACCCAACCTCTTTCCTTACAAAGAATTAGAGGTACTCAAATAAATATGATCTTTTGTGTTGTCGGTTTACGGATGGCTGGGTCACGATAACGCTTCTAGGTAATATTGACAATTACAGAAAATAATATTGGGGCAGCTTCCATATGTTTATATTACATAAATAATATATGTGTTTAGGTAATACCTACTACAGAAATCTATATCGTTATTCAAATCTATTCTGTTTAAGTGATAATAATTTCTACTTATGATCATGATATAAAATTTTAGATGGCGTGATGAATGGTTAAAAGAGATATAAATATAATTAATAATAATATTAATCTAACCCTGTATTTTATGTATTTATACCTTATTTTTCCTTATTATCGGTATTAAATCAATATACAATTCTTTATTCTTTGTCTATCATAAGTTTATGTGATTGAAGATATGGGAAAGGGAAGACCTTGAGGTGATAGACAAGTTTCTAATGTCACGATTCAACATTATGCAGCATGTTCAAATTATGCAACTAGCCATGATTTTTTTATCAGGTTATTTTATCAAATATGAGAGGTTAGACTATAAAATATAAAACTGGTTGTATACGACAGGAAATGTTGAGGTAATTGTAAAAATTTTAACGTTTCTTTGTCGAGGTCTCGGTGATTTATTATCTGGGGTGTGTGTCATAGAAATTCTATAAGTATATAAGGTGTAATATAGTTTTAAAATTTAATTGTATATTTCATAAATTTTATAATCAAAAGCATCAACTTTGTATTTATAACCTCAATATAGGCATCGTTTCTATTTAATAACGAAATTACCACATCTAAAGTTCATTATTGGTTAGTAGGTTCTCATACAAAAATTCTTATTGGATGTATATATATTGTTATGGTATCACTGTGTCTAGTATATAAATAAAATATCTTACCTACTATAAATTGTGACGACTATGACCAGTGACCAGGTTTTGTTTTTATTTTTTTTATAAATAGGATGTTAATGTAAGATAGACGATCGTTGATTGTAATTTTTGAAAATTGTCATTCATGAAATGTATTGCAGTTAGAGTTAAAAATAAAATAAATTAATTTAAAAAATCAATCTTTAATTAAAAAAAATAATATCTAATTACAAAAAAATAACCCAACCCAGAAGAAGCCGGAGCATAAAAAAAAATTTCAATTAAAACCCAAGAAGGGGCAGTAAGAGAACCCATAATAATTGGCGCCCGACGTGGGGCTCAAAGAACGTGAAAACTCGGAAGAATGTGAAAACACTAAGAACCAGAAAATACCCATAAGAAGGCAAATACCGAGAGAAAAGACAAGGAATTTGACAGACAATATATAAATAGGATGTTAATGTAAGATAGACGATCGTTGATTGTAATTTTTGAAAATTGTCATTCATGAAATGTATTGCAGTTAGAGTTAAAAATAAAATAAATTAATTCAAAAAATCAATCTTTAATTGAAAAAAAAAATAATATCTAATTACAAAAAAATAACCCAACCCAGAAGAAGCCGGAGCATAAAAAAAAATTTCAATTAAAACCCAAGAAGGGGCAGTAAGAGAACCCATATTAATTGGCGCCCGACGTGGGTCTCAAAGAACGTGAAGGCTAGAAGAAAGTGAAAACTCGGAAGAATGTGAAAACACTAAGAACCAGAAAATACCCATAAGAAGGCAAATACCGAGAGAAAAGACAAGGAATTTGACAGACAGGACTGACAGACAGGAATTATAAGCCATTCACTTTTTATTTCCATCTCAGTAGGCTCTGTTAGTTACATGAAATTCGCCCAGTATAATACACGTCTGTTCATATTGTTCTGTACCTCCATCAAGGTGGCTGACCCAAAGTGGAGAAATTTGTCGAAATTTATTTCAAAATTAGGTGCATTTTAGGTGCTATTTAGGTGCGCAAAACAAAAATTAGGTGCACTAACCGTTTTTGAAATATTTACGAAAAACCATGGGCCAGCCAGCCTTTAACAACCTAGCTGACCCATAAGAAAAAAAAAACAAAAAACAAGGATTAAATAATCTTTAAATTAGGTGCTAATTAAGTGCTTTTTAAAACACGAAACATAAAATAAAAAATTTAAAAATTAAACGTCTTAAAATTGAATATATTGATTGTGTATGGCAAAATGCCACATTTCTTCTTGCACTTTGAACCAAAATGGACATCGGCAGTTTAAGAACAGTTAGAAATCGGTAAAAACTTCTTGTCCTGTAATTTTTTTAATGGATAATTCGGAAGGTCACCACAATTTTTTTTTTTATTTTTTTTAACTCGGACCGCTGAGCGAGACTTGCAACCGGTCATTTCCGGAAATGATGATTAATATAAAATTCACTTTGTCAGAGATTTAAGTGCTTATTAAGTGCAATAGTTTCACGAGCAAAATAAACTGCTAATGAGCAATTTCAACTGAAAATATTTGGCCAAAGTTTTCTTGCGTCTCAACTAAGAGTGTCAATCTGCACTTTTTAAGCACATGATCAAGATCAAGATCATTAAAATTTTCTTGTAATTCTATTACTTAATAATTCTCTCCTCCGAAATGAAATAATTTTTCTTTTATTCGGTTTATTTCTGTTTTTTTTTCTGTCAACTTTAAATCTAAATTAGCGTCGATCAAATTCTCGTTTGCATCTTTTGTAGGAAATTGTTTAACTTTAATGCAAAGTTTTTGATGAAAATGATAATAATCAGGATTTTCTTTGAAATTTTCGACTTTCTTGTTCGATATCAAACCTTTATTTATATTTTTGCTTGTTCGTAGGATGTGCTCAGGTAGTTTGAACAGGAGACCCTCATTTTGCCTATGTTTTTGAACGTTTGCAAAACGTTTTCGCATGTTATCAAACAAACTGAATATGATAAAATCACTCGTCCTACGGACTCGTGATTTTATCACATTTCAGTTTGTTTTCGTATTTTTGCCAAATAAAAAAGTTTTCGTGGAAACTCAAAATTTATCGATAAAATTTTAAGGACTCGTGGTATTACCTTTGATAAAACATTTCTAGCTAAAATTTAAATAAAAAAAAAAATAATTACCTATTGAGAAGTTTTTTAATTGTTCGAATTTTTTAGTTGAAATGTCTTGGAGGAGAAAAGTAATGGTATAAATAATTTTTGAGTAATTCAAATAGGTGCGCTTCATTTTGAGTACAGATAAAAAACGGCAGAGAAGTTTTAAGTCCAGATTAAAGTCAATTAATTATCGGAACTACGCGCAAAAAAACTATGGAAATTTTATGGGATTATTTCGTAGGTATTTGTACCAGTTTTTAAGTGCTTAGAAAGTGCAGAATGACACACTTGGTTTAAGACTTAGGCTAAGAATTTCAAGTTGACTTGTCTCATCAGCGGTTTGTTCTGTTATTGAGTCTGTTGCCCTTACTGAGCACTTAAATATTTGACAAAAAGTTTTTTATAATAATTATTATATTTGGAAGTGACCGGTAACAAGCTCAGCAGTTAAAAAAAAAATTAAAAAAATTATTTCATTTCGGACGAGAGAATTATTAAGTAATAGAATTACAAGAAAATTTTAATGATCTTGATCTTGATCATGTGCTTAAAAAGTGCAGATTGACACTCTTAGTTGAGACGCAAGAAAACTTTGGACAAATATTTTCAGTTGAAATTGCTCATTAGCAGTTTATTTTGCTCGTGAAACTATTGCACTTAATAAGCACTTAAATCTCTGACAAAGTGAATTTTATATTAATCATCATTTCCGGAAATGACCGGTTGCAAGTCTCGCTCAGCGGTCCGAGTTAAAAAAAATAAAAAAAAAATTTTGTGGTGACCTTCCGAATTATCCATTAAAAAAATTACAGGACAAGAAATTTTTACCGATTTCTAACTGTTCTTAAACTGCCGATGTCCATTTTGGTTCAAAGTGCAAGAAGAAATGTGGCATTTTGCCATACACAATCAATATATTCAATTTTAAGACGTTTAATTTTTAAATTTTTTATTTTATGTTTCGTGTTTTAAAAAGCACTTAATTAGCACCTAATTTAAAGATTATTTAATCCTTGTTTTTTGTTTTTTTTTCTTATGGGTCAGCTAGGTTGTTAAAGGCTGGCTGGCCCATGGTTTTTCGTAAATATTTCAAAAACGGTTAGTGCACCTAATTTTTGTTTTGCGCACCTAAATAGCACCTAAAATGCACCTAATTTTGAAATAAATTTCGACAAATTTCTCCACTTTGGGTCAGCCACCTTGATGGAGGTTTGTTCTGTGGTCTTATTAATTGTAAATACGATGTTGTCACGTCTTCAATAAAAATATGTGTATTCATTACAAATATCTTAAGTAATTAAATCTGCAAACCAAATTTAAAACTTGCCGAAAATAAGTCAATGTATGTAATATTAAATTGAATAGGTACTAAAGTAGATACGTCAGTTTTCGCTGCAAGTAGGTACTATTAATATCCAAGAATGGTCTATTTAAATTCACATGAATTTTGACTGATATTAAAAATAACACATTCCTTTGCACAGAACAGATCCCTGTTTATAGTCAATTATCATATTATATTATTGATCTAGAACGAAAATAGTTATTATCCTATCAAGTGCGGAAAGTTATACTTTCATTTTTTAAATTTTATTTTCAACTCCTAACAATGTAACAAAATTTTAATTTGTGACAATTAAAGTTTGTTGTTGCTTTGAGTAACGTTTACAGAGGTGTTTTAATAAATTATGATTTTTTTAAGAACAAACATTTTAAAAATCTCTATTTTTATGCAAAATAATCTTTTTTTTACTATTTGTATATAGTAGGTACAACAACATAAAAGTAATAATACAATAATTTTCCAAAAGGTTATTGAAGGACATATTCATTTAATAAAAAAAGAGAAAGAGATATTTTCTGAATTAAAATGCGTGCGGAAAAGTGTTGTTTTACGCATGCTTGTAGAAAAATATACTTTTATATTTACATTTTATTACAAATAAATAATATAAGTAAAATTCAAAATGTAGCACATATACATATATTAATAAAAACGTTTAATACAACTTTTAAATTACTCAAGCAATAGTAAAAGATCTTTTTTACAAATGTACAATAAAACTTTTAAATTATTCAAGCAGTGGTAAAAAAAATTATTTCATCAGTTTTGAGTTTAACATAAAAACACAGTACTCAAAGTCTATAGGTATCCATCTTTTTTAAAGTCTTCTATTTTACATCCAAATGGCATCGTAGTGTAACATTATTGTATTAGTGGCTGTAGGATAATAAAATTTCACATCCAATGGGTTAATTGAGGAAACTATACTCCAGTAAAAATTTGATTTTTCTGGTCCGCCCCAGGTGGTGTCGCATTTGACTTAAATATGCTGATGTTTTAATAATGTTCTTTATAACAGAAATTTTTCAGAAAAATTAAGATTTGTTAGACATTTCAAACCGATACAATGAAAAAAATATTTTAATAAATTACATAAAAGCAAATAAAAACAAATACAGATGCAGATTTAGATGTAACATGTAAATGTTGTCGGTGTATTTGTATGATCAATCCTCTTCCATTATTTCACTGGAAGAATCAGAGTCACTATCAAATCCAAAATCGGAATCGTCAGAATCTGATTCCTCCAATGAAATAATTAAAGGAGGAATATTGTCATGTGAGCAGTTTCCCATGTAAGTAGTCCAATCTGCCAAAATAAGTTCGTCTGTATGTCTACAAAAATTTTGCCACATGTCTGGTGTACATTTAGTCAATGCTTCTGTCCAAGTTTTTTTAACTCTTTCCTGGTCAAGATAAGTAGATGTAATATGTTTGTTATAATATGTCTTAGTAAACCCCCATGCTAGTTCTATTGGATTGTAGTGACAATGGTATGGTCCAAGTACTTCATGTCCTCGTTGTTTTAAAATTTCATCCACTACATATGTCCTTTCGTCAGTTTTATAAGGTAAGATTATAGAGTACAGTTGTTTCTTTGTCATTTTTGTGTCAAACCTAATGTTATTGTTAATCAACCATTCCTGCATCATTGCTTTTTTCGCTGAAAAAGAGGGTGGTTTGTTAATTTGAACTGAATGGTATGGCGCGTTGTCCATGACCACCACACATTTTTCTTGAAATACAGATAGAGCAGGAATGAGTTGATTAACAACCCAGTTTTTAAAAAGGTCACCATTCATACTTTTGTGATAGTCCAGGTCTGTATTCGAAGAGTCTAGTAACAAGTCACATCCTTCCAAAAATCCAGTATCAGTCCCTGCGTGTAAAATAGTAAATCGCTTTCCTTCGGATTTTACACGAGCTGGATTACTTTTTAGGTCAGAATCGTGCACCCACTGAACTACCATTTTGATAGATCCATGTTTCATCTAGGTACACGAATCTAACTCTCTCAGCAAGACTTTTTAGTTGTTTATATTTCCGAATGAAAGCGATCTTTCTAATTTTAACGTGTCGTTGTTCACATAAAATATGTCGTCCATTTCCTTTTTTAAATTTGTATCCCATTAATTTTATAAGTTTGTATAGTGTCGTACGTCCCCCTTTAAAATCAAAATTTTGTTTAGCATCAGTCAAAAGTTTGTCTAAAGTAAAATGTTCAGTTTTAGCATGGTACATCCAAATCTGTCGCTGTAAGTCTTTTTTTAAAATAAACTTCTCAAATGTATCAGTTTTACATCCTTTATCTGCGACTTTCTCATTATTTTTCAATCCTTCTTTAATAATCTTCCGTATTTTCGATACACTGATCTAAAAAAATTAAGCATTTAGAATGTTTGTCATATTAATTAGATTCAAAAAATATACCTCAGTTACACAACGGTAGTTAAGAGATTTAAAAATATTTAACAAAATTTTGAATTAAATTATAGCTACAAAAATGTATAATTTCGAAATTTGAAATCTGACAACATTGTATATAATTTATTATGATATCTGTCAAAAAAGGTTATGATTGTGTTCTTTTAATAATATAAATTTTATTTAAAAAAGTGATACATATTTATAAATTCATTACAAAAACCTCTCTTAATTAATCTAATGCAAAATATATAAGTTTATGTTAGCGACTAGCATTGATTTAAAAGAAATACACATAAAATCGTACTTACTTGAAAAACCTCGGCCAATTGATTTAAATAAACACTCTCACAGCTGTTAGCTTGTTTCCTAAACATACCATAACATCTAACGATGCTGTTGTGAATTTCTGTACTTATTTTTTTTGGCATTGTATATTGAATCTAAGAAAGCATCAAATATTTCGTTATTGAATCTTCAACAATTTTACCTTTGACAATGTGCTGTCAATATTTCGACAGTAGGTACCAACCCAACAAATTGAAGTGCCAATCCAAGAAATAAAATGCATAGTCTACTGAGATTGAAATAAGAAGTGAATGAATTATAGGTAAGATATTTGTATTTATATAGTAGAGGCATTGATTTGTGGGTAGAATTTTATGAAAAACTAAACATAAATTTAAAACTTAAATTATTAAAAATGGAAACAAGAATGCAAAAACAAGTTAGAAATTATGGGGAACAAGAAGATCAACAAAAGGAAGATTTAATAAATAATAACTACTGACTGAGGACCTGAAGAAGAAAATGTTAATATTATGGAAAAAGCAATTATTAAAGATAATGGAAACAAAAATGGACCAACCGAAATGGAAAGGATTTTTAAATAAAAAAAAAATGAATGAAAAACAAAAGAAAAATAGAAAGGAAGATCAAGTAAAACACAGGTGAAATATAGAAAAGAGGATAAGCAATAGTTAAAGATATTAAAAGAAGGCATTAAATTAGATATTAATAATATTAAAACCAAAAATAAAAAATGAAACGAAAAATATTTTTAAAGAAGAAAATACTAAAATACAAAAAGAAGTAGAACAAGTGAAAGATGGATTTAAGGCGATGAAGAAATTGGGTAGTATATAGGTACATAACAGGAGAAGGTTAATAATATAGAGAGAAAAATTGAATCTGTGAAGGAGCAGTAAGAGGAATCTTTTTTTACATTTCTCTTTGACAATCTTCTGTTAATTATTTAATGACAATTCTCTCAAATCAATCCAAACAAAGCTTCCCATGACAAACTAATAAAAAATATAAATCAATATTTTGAAAATGACCCTTGTTTATTAATCTTGATGGATATGCCAAATTTGTCAAGGGTCGTTTCTTAAAACTGGAAATGCCTAACAAAAATTATTTTCATTTTTGAATACCTAGTTATAAATTATATTAACAAGAAAATGTCATTTAGAAAAAAATTGAAAAAATGTCACATCTAGCAGGACCCCAACCTAGAATCTTGACTACCTTATATACAGTTGCATTAGTAGTTAGTCGGCTTTTTGATCGCCTTGATTTTTTTGTTTGTATAATTTCTAAATTTCAAGTTTCGAAAATAGATTATTGACTCAGACATCGAAATCATTCTAAAGTTCGATATTACCTAGTCGATATATACACAGTAGATTATCCGACAATCTTGTCTGGCAACCAAACGATTCATAAAAATTTTCCCAAATTTAAATCTTAAGTTGTAAGAATTAATGTAAAAATCACCACTATGATAATAAAATGAACCTCATCGCAAAAGAAACGAAGAATTTATTTCATATGAATACGTAAGAATTATAAGCTCTTTTACTATTTGTTTATCATAGACAAAATCTTTGAAAAAGCTATACAGTTTTCTTATTTTAATTTTTCACTATTGTAGAAACAGTTTTCTTTGACTATCTACGATCATTCCTTTTCCAAACTTATAGTACACAATTCTGTCATAAGTGCAAAATGTCCAGGTATCATCATAGCATGTGGAGGTGTCAAATGTCTATAATCAATTTTTTATTTATAGTAATCTATAAGGACTTCAAGTTAATATTTTGTTATTGACATTCGATCTTAAAAACTCATCATAATCATAACTCAGATTAGATTGAGATTTACTGATGTTGCAAATATTTGTATCTAATGTTGAAATTGCCGTTTAATTTTGAAATCTTAAATTTGAGAACTTATATACTTACGTTGCAAACTTGTGCAATAGCCAAATTACCAGGTAAACTACATTATCTTTAGGAAAATGTACCAAGTCCCCAAATTTTTGAGTTTGTTGATTAAGATAAATGAAGAATGAATAAAGTGCAAACATATGTAATGATTTAATTACTGTGCATGAAAGTTCATATTTTTAACACGCTTTTATTAGCTACACTTGTAGCTTATTACTGTTAGAAGTTAGAGGGGGAACACACATTTTAAATCTCTCGCGAAAACTATTCAGTTTTGAGAAAAGTGATATCAGACACCTGAATATCATTTTTTAAGACCTATTCATAGATACCCTACGGCCTACACGTATGGGTTTGAGGAAAAAAAAAGAATTAAGAATGCGGTCCTACCCACAAAATTTATTTATTTATTCTATTTTTGTGTAAAATCGTAAAGAGGTTCACAGAATACATCTACTTACAAAGTTTCAACAGTAGCTGTGACCTACGGACGGACATACACACGGACAGACATGACGAATCTATAAGGGTTCGGTTTTTTGGCATTTGGCTACGGAACCCTAAAAATGTGATAATCTGCCCATGCTTTGTATATGATAAAAATAATATTTTTCGTTCATTATTGTTTTAAAAATTATTTGAACTTTTTAGTTTGATGTGCTTTAAAAGTCTCTTTTTTTAACAATGATTATTATTTATAAACTTTTTAGTGTGTTAAGTTGTTTATAATTTACATTATATAGAGATTGGCTCACGTTTGTAAATACCTTTAAGCAATAGAAATTAAGGCCAGAAACAGGTAATCGCTAAATTGTTGCTTGGTAACATTGCGCTACTTGGGAGTTGTAAATCTGTTAAATTTTTAGACCAATCCCAATCTTTTTGGGTGCAATTGAAATTAAATCGATATTAACTTACTTGCTTTAAAAAATCAATTCCCCAATTTTATTAAAAATAGACCGAATTAAAACCAATCTCTAGTCTACGTTTATTCAATAAAAACTTCCAAACATCCACCTAAAGGAAATACCGATAGATATGAAAGTGATAAATTTATAAAACTATTAAATGTTTTATGCTCGTATTGCTGTAAACTATTAAAATGAAAACACCCACTTCCATGTTAAAAAATATTAACTAACTTGTATCTTGTATTCGTTATATCTAATGAACGACAAGCCTGAGGATGTAGTAACATCTATATAATTACATAACAAAGCTGTATGTATAAAAATTTGAGCAAGCCATTATTTAAACAATGATCAATAACTTCATTATCGAAGGGACAGCTAATGTTTTCTTTATGTCGAGAAATAGCTTTAAAACTATGCTTTAGTATTGAATAATGAAACCTCGCTAGTAGTAGATGTACGTAATTAGTATAAAAGAATTTAAAATATCCAATAATGGAATTCACGTAATCAAACATGCATTTTAAAACTAAGGTAATTTACAAACCTATAGCTAGATACAAAAAATCTATTTATATAAGGATCAAATTTGTTTTTATACAGAGAGGGTCTAAATCAGATGTTTCCAAACTGTTTTTTTCTCATAGACCACTTTCTATATTTTGCTGGTTCTTTTGGACTCCTGTAGCTACATTTGTACCATATTCCCAAAACGCGACAAAAATGTTAAAACTATGGACACTTGCACTGTGACTAATTTCCAACCTAAATTATCAATTTTCGAAAAAAAAATTTAAGTCTGATTTATTAATTAATTAATTTTGCAGTGAGTGGATGTCAATTAAAAGAGTGGTCCATCCAACTTTAATTTTTAAAATCTACTCACAGCAAAAAAAAACAAACAGTTATCACTTATTTTATCTAGCAAACTTTATTTGACAGAAGCTCTCTCGCAATTCTTTACAGTCCAGAATACTTTGTGGTAATTCTGCCTGCAGCCAAAATGTTTAATATCCTCTTTTAAAATTCAATTTCAGTTTCTTATTAGTGCTAAACTCGAGTAGCTCCCCTTGTAATATCACATTCTCCACTTTCGTTTCATCAAATGGTGATATTTCCATTATCAAAATATCTTAAAATCTAATTTTGAAGATATCATGCAGGTCAATTGAATGTTAAATGTATGTCCGAATATCCTCATCAATGCATTTTACCTGTGACAAGTTTGAAAACTGGGACAAAAATTTTCCTTAAAAAATCGCTCAAGACATTAAATATCGATTCACCTTCAGTGTCCGTCTTCAAGGTTTTCGCGAATGGTAGCTCTTCATAAATTGGTTCGTTCATAACAAATCGAACATATGCCAATAATAATGCTTCGTTACCAGATAAAGTTGACCTACTGAATAATTACATAATATGCAGGTTTTTACATCTAACTGTAGCTGTACTTCGTAAAATATTATCTACTCTACATTGATAGGTGAAGTGAAGCCAAAATTTTAGAATCTACAAATCTTCATTATCAAACCCAGATAAATTTTCGTGGCCCCGCGAATATGTATATTAGTAAAAATGAATATTGAGTTAACATCAATACTTAACGTTAATAAAACTCTTTAGATTTTCTTTTCAAGCTTTCGAAATATATTTTATTTTATTTTCAATGAGCTACAATATGCCAATAGTGACAGCATGTAAGTAGAAGTCTATTATAAATTTATACTCACGTCTCTGCGAGGTTACAACGTTTGGTGTTTTTTGTAAATTCACATTAACATATAAGAGTGAATATTTGAAGCTGTACAACACTGTGTCTGGATAAATACTGCTGTATAAGGTTTGAAGCATGCGCTGGAGCATTATCGTGTTGAAGAAGCCATTCATTGGTTTGCGAAAACTGTGGTCGTTTTCTTCTAATTGCATCTCGCAACCTTTTTAAAATTTTAACGTAGTACTCTTTGTTAATCGTCTGACCTGCTGAAGCATATTCGTGATGCACGACGCCTTCATTATCAAAAAAAAACAATTAACATTGACTTGATTTTGCTCCAACTTTGACGTGCTTTTTTGGTCGGGTTGGAAAACAATGCTTTCACTACGAAGACTGTTTTTTTATTTTAGGATCATAATCGTTAACACATGATTTATTACCAGTAGTAACCTTTTTGAGCAAATTTTCATCATTATTGATCATTTCTAGATTGTCCTGAGCGATTTCTAATCGAAGGCCTCTTTGCTGTTTTGAGAGCAGTTTTGGGATGAATTTAGCACACACACGAGTAATGCTTAAATTCTCGGTTAAAATTCGGTTTACTGTACTTTTTGGTATTGAAGGTAATCTTCTAGTTTCCTAACAGTCAAACGACAATCTTGTTCAATTGCTGCTGGCACACGCTCTAAATTATCCGATGTTTTTCCCGTCGATAGTCGACCAGAACGAGAATCACTGTCAACAGACACCGTTTAGAAGTTTAGACCACTCTCTTATTTGAGTTTTGCCCATACAATCGTCTCCAAAGATCTTTTGTAACATTTGAATGGTTTCTGTATAAGTTTTGTCAAGTTTAAAGCAAAACATTGTTCAACTTTTTCGGTCATTTTTAGCTACTTATAAATCCGACGAACTAGAAAAACACTTTAAAAACAAACACATGCTGATCATAAACTATATGTCCAGCAGGTTATTAGCAGGTAACCAATAAATTTGTAAGCGTTTACTGTTGACGTTCCTCCCCAGTAGGGGTCCTTAGAACACTTTGGCGCAAAGATATAAATGCAGGTCGGATATTTTGGTACAGACCTCCTATGTCAAAGAACTATAATTGATAAATAAAAATCAACCTATTTCAGGATGCCTATTCTTGTAAAAATGAATTTATTTCATAATTTAAACACATGAGTTATTAGACCCTCTACGTTATACATAGTTATTATTAATTTTATCACCATTCACCAGAGATGAAACTGAAAGCAAAATGGATTTTAGTGTTTGTGTTGGAAATATTTAAAATCTGTTAATCTTTTATTTTACAATTTCCTATATTTAAGTTTTATTTGTTTAAATTAACGCACTTACGGACATTTGGCATTCACAGGTTACGTCTGTTCTTTTTTTACTTTTTTTAGTTCCGTTCAATAGCATCGCATTCTTCTTTTACGACAATTGTGCAAGTCGTCAAATTTTTTGTCATGGAGTGCGAATATAAGTTTTTATCGGCGACTTCGTAAGTTGGAAGTCAGAAGTTTAAAAAACTTGAGGTTTTTTATAAAAATTTAATTTTGCAATATACTCTATAAAGCTTAAAGAATTTCAACGGTCATCTAATTTAATTAAGACTACATGATAGGAAGGATATCTGGTATATCTATATAAAGCTGGTGTAAAATAATACCGATATATGATATGTACCGTAACGAATAACATGTACTAGACTAACTATAAAACCAAAATCATTTTAAATTAAGGACAAACATGTTATTTAATCTAGTATGATACTAATTACAGTTCAGTAAACCTTTCAACATTTACCAAAAAATGTAACAACAAATTAAATATTATTTCTAACCCAGTTTCTAGTCGAGGCAACTATTATTCTACGTTTAGAACGTAATAAATTACAATTTTAGCCTTACACACTTTTTTCATGCAGCTAATACAGATTATCGAATATATCATGATTTTTGAAATCTATAAATTATCCAAACAAGAATTGACAATTAAAAGAAATCAAAAAACAGTCAAATCCAACATGACTCAAATTTTCGATATCCACCTATTAGGCAAAGCAACGGAGCAGAAAACATGGTTACTTAAATATGGAAAATACATTTCCTTATATTCATTTTTCTAATGTAATAATGGATTTTCCAAAGTGCATTTCAAAGTGATAAAAATAAAAAAAAGCATGTAATTCAGAAAAAATCGATGGAAATCAGTTTAATTTTACAATTCGAGGACACGAATATCATGACGGCAACGGCTGCCGAAGCACCTGGTGCCCAAGGTTGACTGACCTAGTCTTCTGGAGTTTTATAGAAATTAGATCCTTACTCGGGGGGTTTTCGGGGTCGCTGAACACGAATATCACCAAAAGCACCTGGTACCTACCCTGGATAAATCTCGTCTACTAAAGTTTTATAAAAATTCGATACAATTCAGTCTAAACTCGTTACTTAGGGGTTTTCGAGGTGGCTAAAATTGAATATCACGATTGTGATGGTCACCGTGACTCCTGGCTGCTGGAATGTTAGGTTATACTGTCAATAAATATTTTATTTTTATTTATCATTTTAAAAGTACATCAGTTTATAATTTTAACAAATTTATAATTCAGTATTTTCATTTGATTTATTGATTTATTTTCTTCTCCAATCGATTTATTTTCTTTTGTGTAATATTTTTCGTTATTTGTGCAATAAATGCCTTCACAATTTTTGTATGCGACACTGCAATTCCTGTGTTTTCTACATCCACATGAAATTCCAAAGTCGATTTTGCACCCGCATTCATGATGCTTGATGGCACAGGTAATTGTGTCATTTTTAAAGAAACTAAAGTTTCCATCCCCAGTCTTTTGTGTTAAAGCCATTTTGCTATACGTGAAACCAGTTTTGAATCTGAAGATACACCTTCTTCATGTGCTGCGTGAATACATAGCTTTCAAAAAGTAATTGGAACTTGTACATTGACAAAAGTATTTGGTGGGAGAGCTGGACTGTTAGACAAATGGTAGCATGTTATCAATAGGTTTGTTCCAACAGACCAAAGAACCCTTCTGGGAACTGTGCAGTAGCCAAAATCTCGATACCTTTGATGTACTTCTATGCAACTCTAAAAAAGTTTAACCCTAGTGATCACCAGGTGAGCCGTCGTTAAATTTGTATTTAGTGACTTCGAAACCCCCCCCCCACCCAAATAACGAGTTTAAGATTATTGTGTATTGAATTTCTATAATATTCCAGAAGAGAATGTCAACCTTGGTCACCAGGTGCTTCGCTGAACATCGCCCCCGAAAACTCTCGAGTAACGAGTTTGGACTGAATTGTTTCTAATTTTCATAAACCTCCAGTAGACGAGATTCTTCCTGGGCACCAGCTTCTGTGGCTTAATGATTAATGGCGCTACCAGCTATAGATAGGGAACGCAGGTTCGAGTTTTACGGGATTTGACATTTTTTTTCGATTTTTCTTTAATGACAATTCTTGTTTGTTTAATTTCTAAATTTTAAATTTTTTATAAGAGAATAATTAGTTTGAATATCGTATTGTACCTGATAGGTAGTTCTTCTTATTGTTAGTGATTTTTATCCCTAAGAACATTGGATAACTATCAACAAATGTCATATGTATTTTGAAAAATGAACTTTGACGGTACACAATTTGATATACGAATATTTTAATAAAACTGTAACCCTAAAATCAGTTCAGACTGTATATGAGGTAAACACTTTGGGATTCTTATGAATACCTGATAGTCTTAATGTCAAATTCTATATTTGACTGCAAGTACTTGTAGACCGCTTAAGAAGATTTTGGTAGTTACAGGTCATTCATGGTGGATTAAAAAGTCCTAAAAGTATGGTACCGTTCTTATTTTTTCTACTGAATAGTTTAATAATTGTTTAAAACTGTATTTTGCAAAAAAAAACAAACCTCACAATAGTTATAGTCTGACAATCCGTGAAGTTCTTCGATTAAACGTTATGACTTCTATTAAAAAAAATTGTAATTATTTATGATCCTTTGAATACTCCAGTAACTTTCTATATTGAATAAAACCAAGCCCAGTTTTTAATTTACTTTATATTTGCATTTTATCTATAATGACTCCTTTAATTTGATTTTGCTGGAGGACTGCCTATATATTGGATTTATTTGGCTCTCATTTCAAAACGTTGTTACCACTCAATCAAATTCAGTCAAGCGTCAATTTGGAAATATGGATATATTAATTACAAAAACATAAATATATGTATACATATAGGAGGTAACTAAATTCGAAGCAGGCGTAGATTATTATATAATTTTTTTCTACTGCTATCCTATAAAAGTGTAGTTTATATTGTTAAAAACTTTCTCCATTTGCTACTTTTTATATGCTTAATTGTTAGTTTGCATTTCTCCCACAGCTAATGAAAGACATTAATAGGTACCCTCTAAAAAACTACATTCAACAATGTAGAAACTGCAGTATTACTGTAAATATTAAACAAAATTTATAATTTTCGTTATTAGTTTAATTAATTTTTGACAAAAACAAAAAATAAAACTACAAAAAATAATAAAAATGGTCTAAAGTCCGCAACACCATAATAGTTTATTACAAATTTTAAAATAATTTACCAAAAGTTTTTTCCAACAAAATAACTGAAGAACGAAGACAAAATCACTTTAAAAAATAGGTTTTTAAAATAACACTCTCTATGAAACAGTTTTCTAAAGCGCAATGCATACTAAAAATAATAACTGTGCGACACGTGCCACCAAAAAACGATTTAAGGGTTATTAGTTCTAAAAAATTTTAACCGCTTTACCTAATCAAAGGACTTTACTTAGAAACAATCGCCCTTCTGCAACTTCTAATTTATTTTGTATGCTGTACCAAAATATTTTACAGGAAAATACCACATTAACTAGATTAATTAAAGATACATAGATACCTAAAAATCTTAAATTGGAAAGAAACAAATTCACAAATGTATTAAGTCTTCGTTCCAATTGTGCGGACTGACCTATGTTAGTGTTTAACGGCCGCTTGTTATCGCTTCCAGTCTCATTATATTTTTGACTGTTTTTAAAAGCTTATATCTTCGAAACTGTTGTAGATAATAATATGCGGTTTTCACAGTTAGGTTTATAATTATCTTAAGTTTTGTTGTGACACGTTTATATAAAATGGCCTAATTCCGGTTTACCTGATAGAAAAATGGCGTATTTTCAGAATACAGTAGATGTAATTTTTTAATTTTAACTTCCCTTTCTGTGCACCGATTTTAAACTTTAAGGTATTGTTATAAAGTAAAAATATGCTTCTTTTAGGAAATTGCAAAATATACAGGGTCTCCCATTTAAAAAATTACATCTACTGTTTTCAGAAAATACGCCACTTTACTAGCGGGTAAACCGGAAGTAGGCCATTTATATAAATGTGTCACAACAAAACTTAAGATAATTATAAACCTAACTGTGAAAACCGCATATTATTATCTACAACAGTTTCGAAGTTATAAGCTTTTAAAAACAGTCAGAATATAATGAGACACCCTGTATTACCTGGTTTTGTTCTTTCCAGGTTTGGGTTTCATATTTTCATGGATTCACAAATTCTAGTGTTCTTCGAGTATTTTCGTCAACCCTAGTTTCCGAAAAATTTCTTGTTTTATTGTTATTTATTAGTGTTATGTTTTTTGTTTAATAAGTACTGGAATTTTATGTTATTCGTTGTATGTAGCATAGATGTTGTAAACTAGATTGTAACCCTTACAAAAGTGCCCATCATATAAGTATAAATTAATAAAACATGGACCTGGGAAAAAACGCGTGCTGATTGAGGTTCTTCAAAGGTTAGATTTAATATGTAGACAAAAATAATTTATCATACTTTACGTAGTATTCAAATCAAATTGAATTGAAAAAAGTGATAGATAGTGCAAGATCAACTTTGTGGTAATTTTTGAAGAACAACGGAGTTAAATTTAAGACTATCAATAAACGTCAGTCTATCATGAAAAGCAAGAAACGAATATTTATAAACCATAATAAAATATAGAAAATGCAGCAGATCAATTTATTATCTGGATGAAAATTGGTCGACACACATGCATTCATGCAACGGTAAAGAAAGAATAGGCTGATCAAACCAGCGAAAATGCAGTGCAGACGTTTCTTAAAACAAAGGAAAAATAATTATAGAAATCTACGTTTTGGCAGTTTTGACGGTTTGGTTGAAGGATATCAAGATATGTATCACCCTCTTTTTAAGAAATAATTAAAAAGAACAGTAAGTGCCGCTTGTACAATATAGATCCTATTACGGCCCTGAGCTTTAAAGTGTCGGCTTAGGTAGCTGTTAAAATTAGTCAGTCCGCACGAACTTGGAACGAATAATACTTAAATTTTAACATCGCGTAGGTTAACAACAACTCCCACGATACCCTCCCGTGTATTGAATGCGCTGAATTAAATACAAACTAGTGTAATTCTCTAATACTCGGTCTGCAGAATTGCCAAAATATTAAATTACAGAGAGAAAGTCGTAGATAAAGCATAGAAGACTGGTAATATAAACTTCACTTCTTTATAAACTCGCTCGTGAATCAAGAACTCGTATATAAAGTGAAGATTATATCATTATTTGCATTATAGTTCCCTGAATACTTTATTGAAAGTAGTAAGTAGGTAATAAAGTATGTTAGCTTATTTTGAGAGGAAATAATTAACATAGTGAACATTTTGATAATTATTTAACTTGTCAATAAAATTTTACTAATCTGCAATTAAATTGATATTTATATGTAGATATATTTTATTTTAAGGAAAGTTTATGAAATTTTAAGTGAAAGCGTTGAATTCGCGGACATACATTATATCAAAAAAGGCGTTCAATACACTCAAAGCTTTCGGCTAGATTTCTAAAATCAAGTCACGATTTTAGTGTACGGACAGTACAGTAAAAAAAATAGAAAATATATCTAAATAACATTTCTTGGTTTGCCATTTCCCAGAATTCTAAATCAGCGTAATTTGTACGTATAAACTAAATACAAAAAATTATGTTGATAATGACAAATTTGATGCCTCGAAATGGTGTCGCCCATTGTATGCACGTACAAAATTTACACAAGGTCAACCTTTGTATTATTAGTGCATTTCAGTAGCGCACTTGGTGAGGTAGAATACTTATCTAAAATCTAAATACTTCCTTATTTGTAGAACAAAGTAGGAGTATTTTAGTAACAACAGAACGACATAATTTCAAGAACAAAGCATTTCAGTTATCTCAAAAAATTATGAAATTAAAATGGAATTGTGATTAATACTTATGTTAATTACAGTCACTCCCCACAAATGAATAAAACTCACATTTTTGTCCCACAATTTTATTTGTCATGAATTTAAAACATTTAAGAAGTTCTCAAAAAAAAAGAACAGATGAGAATATTCAATCGAGATGAGTCTATCTGAGGTAGCTAGTCAAGAACCCCTTTACAATCTTGTGTACCTACTCATTTTCAAAAATATCTCAGCTAAAATTGTGTGGAGTAAATTTATTTGCTCTTATTTTTTTTTTTTTTTTTTTTTAAAGAGGTCCAGGCTTAGAGGTAGTCCATGGGATTGCATCGCAGCTAGTACAGCTTATTGTGCACCCTCATTCACAGGTCCTCATTCTTCGTCAAATCCCAGGTTCTTAATGAACCAAGAGATTCTTTTGACTATGGTTTCCCGTTCTTCCCTTTGATCTCCAGTCGGTAGGCCAAGGGATCTCACACGCAGACCTTGCAGGGCTGGGCACATGAATATCACGTGGAAGGCTGTTTCCTCCTCCTCACCGCATTTTCTACATAGGAGGTTTTCAACTTGAATTCCCATCTTATGTAGGTGTCCGCCAAATACCCAGTGGCCGCTGATGAAGCCAACCACTTTCCGCAGGGTTTTCCTCCTCAGCCCAAGGGCATCTGCCGCTATAGCACCAGTAGGTGTCTGCAGCATTCTCTTTGACTGTATTTTACCTTCTGTTCTTTCCCAGCTCTTTCGATGTTCTATGCCCATCCACTGGCGAACAGCTCTTCGTGCTGTGTTGTAAGCAATACCACACGTCGGCTCTGGGCCAATGAGCGGGCTTTCAGCTCCTTTGTTTGCCCACTTGTCTGCTCCCTCATTGCCAGCGATACCTTTGTACCCCGGAACCCAACTAAGGATAACCTTGTTGTACTCTCCCAGGGTTTTCATGGCCTGATGACAGTCCCATACTGCTTTAGAGGTAAAGTCAAAACTGTCAAGTGCCATTAGCGCTGCTCTACTATCCGAGTTTATGTATATGGTGTGGTCTGTCATACCACGCTCCAAACACACTCTTGCACACTCTGATAGGGCAACAACTTCAGCCTGGAAAACAGTAGCCAGCTTACCCAGGCTTACGCAAAACTGCGCCTTGGGTCTGACTCCATATATTCCCGCCCCAGTGCCTGTTGGCTTCTTCGAGCCATCCGTATACCAAGTGAACCCCCTTTTCATATATTCAGGTTCACCTTTCTCCCAGTCAGCCCTGTCAATAATATTGACATTGTATGGCTTTTCTAGATCTGTGATCTTCACCATCCTGTCTGGTAGCATTTCCAAGGTGTCCATCTGTACAGTGTCCACAATCCTTGTATGCCCACTGGCGGCGTTATACTTCCAGTTGCCACTGCAACCCATTCTGTAGGCTGCCATCCTTGCCTCCCCTTTCACAATAATGTCGAGAGGTGGGAGGTTTAGCACTACTTCCAGGGTTGCAGTTGGAGTACCTCTCATGGCTCCTGTGATGCCAAGACACGCTACTCGCTGGATCTTTTGTAGTCTCTTTACAGCGGTAGTTTGCATCACCTTGGTCCACCAGACTATCGAGCCATACACCATCATCGGTCTTGCAACCCTAGTGTATAGCCAGTTAGTCATTTGTGGGCTCAGACCCCATGTCTTCCCAACGGCCCGTCTCATCATCATAAGTGTGGTCTGAGAGCGTTGCGTTATATGTGCCAAATGGCTGTTCCAGGTGAGCTTATCGTCTAGTCTTATTCCTAGGTACTTGAACTCTCTCTTAACCTGGATCTGGTTACCGAAGAGAGTTGGTACCCTAGCGATATCAACATTTCTCTTCCTTGTAAATGGTACCATTACAGTCTTCATTGGATTGACCCTCAGACCCTCCTGGTTACACCACCTTTCCACTATGAACAATGCCCTCTGCATGAGTTCTAGGCATGTGTTCATAAATTTTCCTCTTATTAGGACAACAATGTCGTCAGCATATCCTTGAGCGTACATTCCCTGTGCATTGAGCTCAGAAAGGAGGTCATCAACCACTAGATTCCACAGATTCGGTGACAGGACGCCACCCTGTGGACACCCTCTTTGTGCCTTGACCTCCTTTACCGTTCTACACAGAGATGCTTGCGCTCTCCTACTTTCGAGCATGTTGCCTATCCACCTCACCACAGTGTTTTCCACATTCCTTGATACCAGCTTTGACACAATAGAGCGAGTACTAGTGTTGTCGAAAGCTCCTTCTATATCAAGAAAAGCAACCAACGCTATTTCCCTATTTGAGACCCTGTCCTTTATATGTCTATCCACTAATTTCTCCATGGTCTTCAGGAGAAACGATGTAAGGCTAATGGGTCTAAAAGCCTTAGGCACAGCATATGTGTCCCTTCCAGGCTTCGGTATGAATACCACCCTAGAGGTCCTCCATGCTGTTGGTATTACTCCACTGGCTAAGCTGGTCCTGAACAGACGCACCAAGGGGAGTATCAACTGGTCCCCACCTTCCTGCAGGAACACAGGATAGATGCCATCGGTACCAGGAGTTTTAAATGGTTGAAATGCCCTAAGAGCCCATTTAATGCCCGTAAAGGTGATCACAGCCTTAGCGCAATCCCAGTCCTCCTTTATCGTCCGCATCCTAGTCCCTCTCTCCACATCATTTTGGACTGTGTTCTGCGGTTGTACGGACCCTGGGAAGTGAGCGCTTAAAAGGCACTCTAGCGTTTCTTTTGGGCCGTCCGTATATGTACCATCCTCTTTAAGCATTGTGCCTAAAGGATTGGTTTGACCTCGAGCTAGGACTCGATGGAGCTTTGCACATTCAGGAACACTTTCAATGTTCTGACAGAATTCTCTCCATGACTCTCTCTTAGCTCCTTATTGATTTGTTATATACAGTGAGCACCCTTGAGTAGTTGTCCTAGTTTCCTGTACGCTTTGCAGCATTATACAGTCTGCGAACTTTCCTCCTCAGGGTTTCTAACCCACTGTTCCACCAGCAGGCTTGCCTGCGTGTGTTCTTCACAGTCTCTGGGCAGGTTTCATGGTACGAGCTTAATATGGCCTCGTTCAGAGAATTCGCCATACCCTCCACTCCGTGCCCTTTTATGTCTTTTAGTTGGTTTAGTCTGTCCCCTAGCACCTCCCGGTACTGGTTCCAGTCTGTCCTTCTTACGTTCCTATAGGTCTCTTTTGTACAGATCGAGCCTATAGTAAATTCAATGTAACTGTGATCCGACGCCGAATGGTCATCGGATACCTTCCAGTTTGCAACTTTTGTCGCCGCATAATTGCTAGCCAAAGTTACGTCCAAAACCTCTTCCCTTAGTGCTACCCCTCTCCTCTGCCTAAAGGTTGGTTTGGAGCCCTTGTTCAATATAACTAAATTAGATTCAGCTATGAAGCTTAACAAGCACTCACCTCTTTCGTTGATGTCACTGCTTCCCCAGGCCTTGTGGTGGGCGTTGGCGTCGCAGCCTAACAACAGGTGTCTCCTTTCCCTGACTCCGTATTCAATCACCATCCTCATTTCTCTGGTCGGTGGTGGTTCCCGGGAGTCATACGGCAGGTATACGGAAGCAAGTAGGATTCTGACGTAACCGTCACCTATCTGCCCGTATATCTCTGCAACGGCACAGTCCCTGCTAGAACAGAGATTAGTGATTTTCAGTGTCTTAATATCTCTACTGACATATATGCAAGCTCTAGGTTTGTCACTGTCAGTATCGTATATTAACTCACCTTGCGCGGTGCTCATCCCCATGATTGTGCCTCCTGCGGTCCATGGCTCCTGAATCAGAGCCACGCCTATGCGGTCGGCCAGGATCTTCTGGCAGAACGTAGCCGTAGCCGCTCTGCTGTGTTGGAGGTTGATCTGGAGCACCTCAACCATCCTCTACTTAGGGGGATCTTTACTACCATGCAGCCTGAAGGTGACCCTCTCGCAGCCCAGGAATGGGCGCATCGCAAGAGACTTCAGCTTCTGCAGGGAGTTTTCATCAATTATGATGACCAGGAATTGGCCGTCAGGGTTTGAGTTTCCCCCAACGACCGCCCAGTGGTCTGTGTCAAGGCCGTTCTGCAGCTTAAGTCCCAGCATCGCGTCCTTCTTGGTTGTTGCCCCCGTTGAGGTGGGAACAAATGTTGTAACCTTTACAGCCTTCACAAGGTTTCTGGCTGGGGCAAGCTGGAGCGTTATTCCCCCGAAGGGACTTAGCTCCTGGACTTGCTTCTTCAGCCAATCCTTTGTGGCTGCGTTGGCACAACCAACCACCAAGGCTCCGCCTTCAAGATGGCAGCTGCTTATCCTGACGTCTTTGATCTTATGGTACATACAAACAAATTGATGAAATAAAAACAAATAATTATATCTACCTCATAGCGGTCTACTATTTACGGGTAATATTGACGAGATTTACGGATGATATTTCCCAGTCGAGAGATGAATCTCGACACCACGACAAAACTGTGCAAGATCAGTCAACAATGCTTATCTTCGCGCACTGACTTTTCAGTAACCGGTTGAGTAAAATTATTATAGACCATAAAATAGATGAACCCCCAAAAAACAAACTATCTGATATTATTTGTGTAGAATCCGGTAGGTGGAAAGACAAGTTTTAGTGTTTTTACTCAATGATGTTTTAGGACCAATTTTTCTATCACTGGACAAAATAGCATCTAAGGCACATACTTTAAGTAGTGCTATCACTCAATTTCAGTTTCTTGTTAATCTTTTTGTTTTGAACCGTATGCTGTTAACAATACACAACTTATCAGAAAAGCTTCAAAACAAAACTATCAATCTTTTTTAAGCTATGATAAATCTCTTAGATCTGTATACTATTAAAGCAGAGATTAAATGCAACCAAGACTTTCAATTTGCTCTATATTATAATGAAGTGAAGGTTTTCGCGGCATTACAGAAGAGGTTCGAGATTGATTCGTTTTTAAACTGCACGCAATCATTTCGCCTACAAGACTAAAGAAGAGTACTACCAACGAGCTGTTCATGTATCTTACTTGGATGACATTTGCTTTTCACAAGAAAACAATTGCATTTTTGCAAAATATCCTTCCCCAATTTTGTACTAAATAGACTTATATTCATTGGAACCTGCTCTTAACTTTTACAAAAAAGATTTGTCTCATAAATAGATTGTGCATAGTTAATTCTTTGTTGTGGAAGAAAAACTGGAGTCAGGAAAAACCTTAAACGATAAGCTCTATTGAAAAATGCGACGTGACTTTCTTTCCCAAAATCGACACCATTTTGAAAATATTAGCGTACTTGCTTCTGTTGTAACGGTGGAAAGAACTTTTTCCAGCCCTAGAAGACTAAAGATTTGCTAAAGAAACAAAACATCTGAAAGTAGGCTTAATGGACTAGCTTTACTCTCTATACATAGAGACATTATAGTTACTGACCAGGAAGTTATTGATAGATTTTTAAGTGTAAAAAACGAGCAAACGTGGTGATTAAATGCTCATTCCTTCTCCTTGTGAGAAGAGACCTTTGTCTATACAGTGGAACAATAACGGGCTGATTATTATGCTATACATCATCTATAATCTATAATTATAATAAATCTGTAGAGAGGTCAATTCTGTACATGAAATATAATTCCAAAATAACTATCAGCGGGTGATTAAGGATCGATACTGAGGCCAAAAATAAAATCAGTAAAATTTTTGTCTGTCTGTCTGTCTGTCTGTCTGTCTGTATATACAGTTATAGAAACAAAAACTACTCGACGGATTTTAACGAAACTTGGTACAATTATTTTTCATACTCCTGAGCTGGTTATAGGATACTTTACATTACGCTACAATCAATAGGAGCAGAGCAGTGAAGAGAAATGTTGGGCAAACCACTTTTACGGTGTGGGGGGAGAAATTTTTATACAACAATCTATACGTCACGCGAACCCAAAAATTTGGTTAGATTTTTTGTTGTACGTCTGTCTGTCTATCTATATGTTTGTGCGCGCATCACATGAAAACTACTGATCCGATTCGAATGCGGTTTTCACATATGTATTTGTCTTCTTTTAACTTAACATCTGGTGTATAAAATTTTTCCCCTACCTCTTTTACGGTATGGGAGAAATTTTTATACAACAATCTATACATCACGCGAACGACGTCGCAAGTACATCGATCGATATAGAACCCAATATGTAGTCTTTTTTTTTGTACGTCTGTCTGTCTATCTACATGTTTGTGCGCGCATCACATGAGAACTACTGATCCGATTCGAATGCGGTTTTCACAGATGTATTTGTCTTCCTTTAACTTAACATCTGGTTTATAAAAATTTCTGTCCCATTTGATCAACGGACTGAGGGGAGAAATTTTTATACAACAATTAACACGCCACGCGAACGACGTCGCTGGTACACCTAGTTATTTATATAATAACTTATTCTGTTGATTTTTGAAGTGTTGCCTGGAATATCTTCCACATTGATCACACGTTCACTCTATTCTTTTGAATGCAAAAAGAATTTTTCAAATCGGATTATAAGTAAAGTGTATCCAAAACCACTTGAATAGGCGTGGCCAACGCTTTTTTCGAATTTTCAAGAATTCTCTTCATGGGCGTACAGATGTGAGTCGGGAAGTTAAAAGCAACATTAAATAGATATTTTACTAGGTTCGTTCATATAATGACGTTCTTTTCAGTTTCCCCTGGTAAAATAGTTATACTATACCGGAGATTAGCCGTAACGTACATCGAAAAACAAATATGTTCGAATTGAGAACCAAGATTATTTGTTATGTAGTTAATCACTGCATTGGCGCATTGTTAGTTTTTAGAAGTGATTATTAATTCATAAACATTTTTTTACACTGGCCAACATTCTTGTACCTAAAAAATACCTTTAATTCAATACTTTAAGCTGTGTCTTGCCTTACCTCAATATTAAAACCTATACATACCTCTCAAAATATAAAATGAATTAAAGATCATTTTAAAAACCTATGTTATGACTGCATTAAGGTAGTAATTTAAATTTTTGTGAGATAAAACAAATACACAGTAATGTAAGCTTACAAATTTTCCCAAAAAAATCAGAAATAATCGTTTTATTTATCCCGATAAGATTGTCCATAGCTAGTCCAATCAAAAAGGCTTGAAGATGAATCTCGGCACCGCGACCTATTCTGACTCTTCAATAGAAAGTGTTGACTGAATTACTTATAATTTATGAATAAACAGAAAAAACAAAAATTATGCTAAACTTCTTTCAAATAGATATATTTTCTAAACCAAAAAGTTTCTCAAGGGACGTTGAAACAACTGAGTGTAATTTATATCGATGCAGTTTAGTGACTGCATTTAATTTCAGCATTTTAATGTGATTAAACAAACCATCAACCAAATCATTCAAATATCAAATTACACGATTTGCATTTTAGCTATAGAATTTTTTTGCATTATTTAAAAATGGGACACATAATTAAAAAAATTATGCACGATACAATATTTTTTGTACAACTGTCATTAAAAGTGACACTTTTAATGATAGCAAACAATGTTAAAAACGATTGTTTACATAGCAGCGTGTTAAAAATACTTTTAACACGTTGCCATGTAAACAAGTTTACTTTTAACACGGTTTAGTTTACTTTTAACACGGTTTAGTTTATTGTCATTGCAAATTCGCTCATTTCATTATCAAAATAGGGAAGTTGTACAAAAAACATTGTATGGTATTTGTGTTAAAAGTGATTTTATTTTGTTCGTGAAATTGTTCAATTCGCTCCGCTCATTTCACAAACGTTTTCACTCACAAAATAAAACGTCACTTTTAACACTCATATCATAAATAACTATTAAGTTTTCCTAAACAATTACGTATTTTCCAAGGTAATGTGACTCACCTAAAAATACCTGGGAAACAAAAATGCACGCTAACACGAAATTCTATCCAACATATTTTGCATATTCGAAGGTCGTGGTAAATTGTTTATCAAAACTGCAATATGATGGTTTTTTCAATATTTTATTCATTTTCGATAGTTCTATATAGGAAGCTAGATTAAATATTTAAATTCCGTTCATCAAGTATGGAATCAGCATTAAAAATTAATCAAACCTCCTCGCTGTTAACAAATTAAGTGTCCCAACACTTTCAGTCTCAAAAACACGCAATTGCACTATTGGCCATTACATACAAAATCAGTAAATTAATTGAGTAAACTGTCCATTAACTTTGTAAAAGAAGACAACTTCTTTATACGTAATGGATTTTCTTGTTGAAGAAACCTACATAAAGATTTAATAGCCTTTCATTTAAAATAAAAAAAGTAAATATCCAAACTAATCTCTTGTTCAGTCAAAAAGTTATATGAACGTTTTGTTACATGTGGGATGAGAGAAACATGCGAAGGTGTGTGACGACGAATGAACAATTTAATTGGGTCAAAAGGTGGGATGTAGGAACTCTTCAAACTTTTTTTAAAGTTCCATTACACGATATATAATATTTTTATGCAAGATAAATTTCAATATAAATATTTAGAAATGGTTTAAAATACATTTGTCACTTTAATAATAACAAACCTGTACCAATTTTAATGGAGGTATTCTGAATTGTTCCAGGGTTGGAACGAATCGCTGAAGAGTTGATGGGACGAAGGAAATGGAAACTATACCAAGAATCCATGTCGAGAAGTTATTTGCAACCATTGAACAACAATATAAAAAGAACAAACCAAGAAGTCGATACAGACGAGTATTATCAAAAAGAAGTGAAATCTATCCGCGTGCAAACGCAAACGCAGGAAGTAGATTCCGAATTGAACAAGGGAGGCAAACAGGAGGTAGTGAACGGGCTAGAAGGCGAGAAAGTGGTAAAGGAACAAGAAGGAGAGGAGCACCAGAAGGAAAACGAAAAAGATATAGACCGATTGAAAGACTGGACGCCGCAAACCAAGTGTCATTTTTGTGTGAACGGCAAGCTGGATAGTGAACACACCAATCACGGGGTTTTGGTAAGTTTATTTATGGTTTTTATCTACAATTGGAACTGGAATTCAAAAACTCTACTTAATTGGTTTTCATAGAATGTTTCATTTCCCTTACGTTCAAATAAATATACCAATCACAGGGTTTTGGTAAGTTCATTTATAGATACTTATACATTTTTTTTTCTACAAATGGAACCGGAAAACTCAATTTCATTAAACTTAGAATGTTTGATTTTCCTTACGTTGTTAGCTCTCTCGAAATAATATTTTGATCTGCGGTTGTTTGGATGATTGTTTTTAATGTGGTAATGACGATTAAATAGAAAAATAAATATAATTCTAGTTACTTACTACTAATATGCAAATCTAATGCGGTGTTTACTGATTCATTTACTAGGAAATTCCGAATAAAATTCCAATTTAATGAACACGTTATGTTTGTTTGCCAATTTTATCTTAGCATATTTGTTACAAATATCATTGATATTAGGGAGTTAACTTTGATATCGTTTCGTGCGTTATAAGCAAATAAACAAAGAAATACTACTCAACAAGAAGTAATATTTCAACCGAAACTCGTATCAACAAAATACCTCGAATCTTGTAACAGAAACAGATAGTATATTTTCTTTTAAATGTTACAAGCCATGACAGCAAAACTTAAATTGGTATATAATTATTAAACTAATAATAAACTCTTTTAAATGATAAAAAAGTTAGACAAGTACTACAGAATCTAATTTAAATACTTTTACACTTTTCAAACAGTTACTGACCTATATGATGGTATTAATACGAGGGTTGTCTGTTTTGTTTTCTACCTATATAGCCATAAAGACAAAAATATTTATACTTTAAGTACTTTATTGCTTTTCAAAATACAGTTATACAGTTATTTCCAGTTTTCAGTTGACACCTGCAAAATCGCTGTTTTAAAGGCATCGATGGCTTTTTCTGCCGACTGGAATGGCTGCTCACGAATTGAATACTTGATCTTTGGGAACGTGAAAAATTTATTGGGACTAAGGTCAGGACTATACGATGGATGGTCTAATATTCGCAGTTTTCAAGTTCCAAAAATTCGATTTTCTTTTGTACACTTGTATTGTCCTCTGGTAGGATGATTCGCTGCTGTGTGTTGCTTTGTCGAAGTTTCGCGATAACTTCTGGTAAACAAACATTTATATACCAACCGAAAATAACCGTTCTTTGACCTTTTACAGCAATTGCCACATGATCAGATTTTAAAACAAAAGTTGTGAAAATTTTCTTTGACACATTTCTAGAACTAATCACTTTTATTGTTTTTCCCTCATCGTGAAACACCCACACATCGGCGTTTTTTTCCAGTTCGTAGGAGTGAATCCAAGATTCATCGCCACTAACGTTTTTTTGCTTCCTTTGTTGAACCGATCCAATTTTCTTCGACAGCAAATCACGCTCTTCTATTAGCAAATCAAACGGAAAACCAACTTTGTAACATCCAGTTCTTTATGTAGGATCTTTTGGATCGAGGTCCATGACGTGCCGAAAGATGTCTGTATCTCTTGATATGTTACACGGTGGTCATCATTAGTTAGCTGTCGGGCAGCATCAATGTTTTGATGTGTGACTGCTATTTTGGGTCGACCTAGCCTGGATTCATCGCTGAGACTGGAGCGACCACGTTGATATTCGCAATACCAGCGTGAAATAGTTGACTGGTGTGGTGCTTCATTCCCAAATACAGAAACCATTTCAGCATAACATTGCTGTTGAGATAATCCTTTCTGAAAATTGTAAAAAGATATTGCTCGAAAATGTTCACGGCTAAGATCCATTTTTTGACTGACTAATTTTAGAAATTCACTGTACTTAAACGATTTATGTTAACCAAAGATTGAGGATTGAATTGTGTCTGAAATTTTTATTGGTGCCGCCTTTTAAGCGGCTATATGCAAAACTAAAAAGATAACCCTCGTAGTAATAGAAATATGACGACTAAAATGTTGACTGTATTAAATCTGGGGAATTGGCTTTTGTTTAATTAAATGCTAATCTAGTACTGCAATCGCGACTTCGATGGTTTTCTCACTAATAAGGAAACTAAAGCATTGCTAATTCCAACAAGAGGTGACAAAATGTTTTTCTAGTTTAACTTCAATATCTTATTATTCAGTAAGCATTCAATTATCGACAATAAAGCATAGTTCAATATGAGCACATGCTAAACAGCAATACAATATAGTGCTCATTGAATGCTAATACAGATTAAGAAAAACCAATTTAAAAACTCGACAAGTTAGTACTGATTAAGCAAGTAGCAGTTATTTCAAGCTGATATTAGATTTGCAGTAAAAAATATTATCACAGTTTTGTGCTTATTAAGTACTTCCGAAAAACAAGCACCAATGAAAATAAAAATAACTTATCTTTTTTAATTGGTTTTTGTTCCTCTGTATAAGCACTTAATGGGCACTACATTGTAATTCATATTATTGAATTCGATTCAAACAATGTCAGCTTTCGTTTAAACTAGCACTGCTCCAATTTTTCTATTGGTAAGAAAAGCATCGAATTCGCGAATACAGCACGAAATTTAGGAAAATGCTGATTCCGCCAATTCGACGCTGTCAATTTGTTAGACGTAGAAATTTTCTCTGTTAATTCGGGTGAATTCACTAACCTTTGATAGCAATTTGGCCGACAGGTCTAGAGACAAGATTTTTGTGCGCTGAATGGAAATAATTTTATTTTTTCTATTAAAAAATTACTGAAATAGACATTTATATAAAAAAAAATGAGTCAAATACTTTTTTCTGAGCACGTGCCCAAATTCCTCTTAGCAGGAACTAACACTTAGGTATACTATTAAAAAAATCAACAACATGAAGAATTTTAAATTGCTTACATTTTCCAATTAAATCCATCATTTGTGATCGTTTATAAAAACATTACAACACTCCAGGTATTACAAGATTCATCTGAATATAAAACGTTAACAAAACGTATAACAATAGCAAGATTCTTTGTTTCAGTTAATTGACAGTTTTGTTGGTCTTTTTGTTATGTTACCGCTGCAGCGTAAATAAAATTAACACCTGGTAAATTTCAAGTTCAATTCGCGCCTTTGGCTATGTGAAAGCAAATTGCACTCATGGTAACAAAGCAAAATTATTACAGCATGAATTGCAACAAAAATATTATAAGGAAGACAGAATGATTTATATACAGTTCATTTGTAACCGCTCATTAATGGATTTGGTTAGTAGTTGAGTCAGATTTATTGGATCTAAAACGATTTTATTCCGAACATGGTATATAAATATGGTGCAGAGCAAATAACACGTTACAAATGATTCTTTTATGTTCATAAACGTAATTTGTTGGTATTTAAAGTATAAATATACCAAACAAATGATAGATTAACGAATATATATAAACAAATAATCTATTTTATGTTGATCATAATATAATATATAAAAATTCGACTTATAGCATTTTTTATTTACCTACATAATAAACTAGAATTAAATAATTATTTACAAATTATTAAAATAATCACAAAGGTTGCGTCGATTGGCGATGAAGGCGATGCTGTCGGCGAATGGTGAAACGTTGTGGATCAGGGTCCACGTCTTTGTTGAGTTCAGTGACTATTACTGGTATGAGCTTCCATGGCGTAGCTCAAGATTGATAATGTCAGAAGTCTTTGTAGGAGGCCTGGTGTTAGTGTTACCGATACTATACACATCCTGGGTGTCCATGGAAGTGGTATTACGATTATCGGTGGAAGGGTCCTAAAAATTGTAATCTTTGACATTCGTGTCATGAAAGCTTCTGATTCGGTACTCTCTTGTAATATTCTAAGCGTAAGTGCGCCGCAAAAGGATTGCCCAATATCTCTCGAGGATATGAAGACTACTAGTTTCAACAGCCGAACTCGACGCTGTGAGACCCCCAGAATAGGGAATCATAATGGACAAAATGAACAATGATTAAAATTAAAACAAAAGCAAATAACAAAATATATATAGATCATAAAGATGGGATTTAATTGTTAAAGAGAATTGTAAGACAACCCACGAAAAAAAGTAAGGTTAGCAGAGTTGGCGTATGGAGGATATCTATATCCAGCAATAGATAATGGAAAGCTTAGAAAAAGAAGAAGAATCGTATTGCTTGATTTCTTTGTTACCAAGTAAGAGTTTCTATATAGCGAAGGAAACTGTAATGATAAAAACTACAATAGAAGACAAAATAAACAACAAGGAAATTCAAAAAACGAATGAAAGTAATGGTCGTACTTAAAAGGTAGCTATGGAATCCTAAAACATGGGTTAACATGTTATAAATAAGTGCTTTTCTGAAACAAACAGTAAAAATGGAAGAACCCTTTCCCAGAAGTTAAGAAGACGCTTCAAAAGTAGGATGACGATGTGCATTAGATCGCAGAAAGAAAATTTGTTACATAAAAGGATATGGAGCATTCCTGCTTTCAAAAGTGGATAATGAAAAGCGAAAGAGAAAAAGATACTTGATGACATAAAGTTGAGAAGAATATTATATGACTCGTTTTCTTTGGCCACACTAAGTATACCTTTAATCCCAAAAAGTGCCGCCGCACTCTGGATGGTTGCAAGCTGCGTACCGGTGCACATCCTGGCAAACGAGGAACGAGAAGAGGGCCACATCTATTGGAATATGGCAAGCAGAATGGGAGAGGACGGAAAATGTGGCTCAGTGGACGAAGTCACTCATTCCGGAGATGGGGTGTAGGCATCGTTCTACGGATTATGCCCTGACACAGGTACTGATTGTACACGGCTGTTTCCAGTCGTACCTGCATAGGTTCAAAAGGACTACCACCCGATATCTGCACTGTAGGACTTTGGACACTGTACAATATACAAAGGAGAGTACTGATGGTACGGCAACTCGGTAAGAGACTTGCTGAAGGAAATGGTGAGAATGGAGGAAATGTTGAATGTATTCGAAAATGGTGATTAGAATGAAAGAAGACGAAGAGAGATAGGCGAGGGTGGATGAGTGTAGATGAAGGAAATGAATACGGACAGACAATAATGCCTACAACAGGGTGATTTTCTTTCTTCCTCACCGTTGTGGAAGAATGGTTTTAGAGGTAAACGCTCGCCTCGCGGGTAAATCCGACACGGCCTGGCTTTCTTCCCGGTTCGTCTTTGGAAGATTTTTAACCATCATACAAAAAAAAGGTATTTTTGATTCAGGATTCAGTATGTAGTAATTTTATCGGATACAGTAGTTATTTCTTAAGGTTGGAAATCAATATCAAATTCCTATTGTGCTTACATTCAATTTTCAAAATATTGTAGGTACTGATATTTAAAAATATGTAAATTATATTCAACCTTGTATTTTATATATTTTTTCTCGCTGATACACAAGTTTCTATATTTTCATGCTGATACGCAAGTATGAAATCGAACCCATTATATCTATTGAAATAACAGTTAATTTTAATTAAATTCTAATATAAAAAGTTATAAACTTATATCTTGTTTTAATTCATCGTATTGGTCAAATAAGTATAACCTGGAATTAACTATAATTACCGGTAAACAATTATTATCAACTAATTCTAGTTGTAGTAAATTAACTACAAATATTACCTACACAAAAACAAAATATATATATATATATATAAACATTTCTATAACCTTCCCCAATGTAAAGCATAACGTGTTTTTTAATAAACCGTCATTTACGACAAACCAACCAATCATGAGCATTTTAATTTTTTTTAATTGGTAAAAATTATGTTGAAAACCTAACGAACATTTTAATAATCGATTCAAAACTGTCTCAGGTAATCAGTAGGAAACAGCCTTGACCTGTCTATATATATTTTTTTGTACTTTATATAATATTTTAAATTAAATGTTATTTCAAAATAGTTAATGTAACATGATAATTTTGCAAGCTATTAATGTTTAATTTTGTGAAATTAAATAAAGTTTCTAAGCACGAAGAACGTCATATATGAAAAACCGTATATTATTTTTTATGTCGTTTACTCAAGGTTTCTTACATTTTATATTCTTACTAACCTGTATAATGTAGTGATATTAGGAAACTCCTGTTTTCTTGCAATTTTTAATTACATAAAAAATTATTTTTATTAATTTGGCCTAACTTGGTGGTTTTCAATATTAATAAAATTAGTTAGACAGTTTTTGCACATAAAATTAAACTAAACTAAACAAACTAAACGTGTGAAAAATCAAATAAAAATCAGGATAATTCCAAAAAAAAAAATGTGTATGAATAGGAAAAAACACTAGCACGATATAATAAGATAAAATCGAAAAGGAAAACAAATTGAAAATTTTGGAAAGATATTAAAAATTGGAAAAACAAAATATGAAAAAAATAGAAACTCCAGAAAAAAATCAAAAAGTAGAAAAAGTTAAAAAATAAATTTGAAAAAATTAGGTAAAAGAGTAGTAACCAAAGAAAAAAAATTAAATCGAAAAATGAACGAAAAAGCAGTTAAAAATTGGCGAAAAATCTAAAAAAATATCGCAAAATTAAAAAAAAATACAAAAAATGGGAAGGATAGAAAAAAATTATTAAATTGAAAACAAAAAAAAAACATAAAAAGAGAAAAACAATCGGATAAAATCGATAATACGATTAATTGCAAACAAAAGAGAAACTCTAAGAATTAAAAAAATCGAAAAATGGAAATAATCGAATAATGTGTAAAATCAAAATAAAAAAAAACGGAAAAATAGAAATAATTAAAAAAATTAAAAACGCATGGTTAAGACTTCTAAAATTATCTACTTTGAATGTGACAGAATAATAAAAAAGGAAGAATACAAAAAAATAAGGAAAACGAGAAAACCGCAAAGAGGAAAAAACACTAAAAATGTAAAAAAAAATCAAATTAAATCGGGATAATCTCAAAAACAGAAAAAAATATGTAAAAAACAGGTAAAAAAACACTAACACGAAAATAATCATATAAAGTTGAAAAAGAAAAACAAATTGAAAATTTTGGAAAAATATTAAAAATTGGGAAAGACTCAAAAAGAAAAAATTAAATAATAAATTAAAAAAAAAATGGGTAAAAAACTAGAAAAAAAAATCGAAAAAAAAAACAAAAAAGCGTATACAAATTGGCGGAAAAAAGTCGCACAGAAAAAAAAAATGAAAAAAGTAAAGAAATTGAAAAAAACGAAAAAATAGAAAAACAGAAAAATAATCGGGAAAAATCGATAATACGGTTAATTTGAAACCAGCGAGAAATTGAGAAAAAATCGAAAGATGGAAATAATCGAAAAATGTCAACAATCAAAAAAAAAAAACGGAAAAACAGAAATAAATAAAAAAATTGAAAACTCATGTTAAAAAAAACGAAAAACAGGAAAAACTGATTAAAAGCAAAAAATCAAGATAAAAGCAAAAAATGCGAAAATATGCAAAAAATATTAAAAACCAAGAAAAATTTAAAAATACATAAGAGAAAACCTAAATTAAATAAGAAAATAAGATAACGTTAAAAAAAGCTATAAAAAAAGACATGCACAATTATGCAAAAAATAAGAAAGATTAATAAATACTTGAGATAATTGAGAAAATGAGATAAAATCAACAAAAAAGCAAAAGAATCGAAAAAAGCTAAAAAATCGAAATGCAACCGCAATTTCTGATTTTTATTTTAGTGGTTGTCCCAATTTTCTTCAAAATAAAGAATGAAGGTACACGTACTTCTAGTACTGGAATAGAATAAATTCGTTCTTTCACTTTTTGTATAAAATTGAAACAAACGAGGAAAATAAAATAAAAATCGAAAAGAAACGAAAAGCAAATGATAAAAAAAAAATTGAAAATGGGTAAGAAACTGCAAACAAACAATTCAAATAATTAGCACACAAAAATATTTATTCCAAATAAAAAAATAATTAATAATAATTTCCTGTGAAAAAGAAACCGATTAAATTCGTTGCCACAAATTCAAATTCTGCGGTTACTCAATTATTAGAAACGTTGTGAATTGTCCAACCATATTTTTACATTGCCCAACGTTTTAACGAATGGATGGCACAAATCATTAAAATCTAACACGAATTTATGAAAACTTTCCTAAGCAACCTAATAAGCAGACCTCCGTTTTGTTGCAACAAACTAGAATAATAAAGGCAAATTATTTTTAATGAGAAACGTTTACCTACTTGAAATCTATGTGATAGATACTTTTTTTAATTCCATTTTCTAAATCAGATAATTAGTACCCACAGTTTAATCACGCAGATTTACCGTAATTCCACCAAAGATTTTAAAATATTTTAACATTTTTTTTATACAACGGATAAAAGGAAATAATGATGCGGATTGCCTTTCTTTGAGTGCAAAAGACATCCACTGTTCGAGATGCAAGTCTCATAAAACAATGCCATAGTTAAGCACAGAATGGAATAGCGCAAAATAAGCCAATTTTGAGACATCGAATCTTAAACAGGTCTTTAATCTGCGAAGGAGAAATAGCAGAGAAACCAATTTACTTTTTAATGCACTTATTTGTGTTCCAGGATAATGCATCATCCAGGTAAACACCTAAATGTTTGACTGACTCATTAGCAATAAATTCATGAGAAGTAGCAAATAGTATTCTTTGAGTTATATTTTCATTTCATGAACCACTCAAGCGCTTAGGAGACCAGAACCATGGATTTTTAGTAAACTAATTATTTTGAGAAATCTCTCATGGGATTTTTGAAATTTGGTAATTATACAAACAATCAAATGACATCAAGGAGAAATTGAAAAAATGTCGCATCCCGCTGGACTCGAACCTATAATCGGTAACGTCTTTAACCATTTCAGCCACAGAAATAACTCAAAATAATTAGATTACTAAATTGAATGATAGCGCAAAGACTACATTGGACTTTTTGCGCATGTGCGCAAATGGTTAGATTAAAGAATGAATTTATTTTATATGCTTTACGTCACTGAAATAACTTAATGTTTTGCTCTTGAGTTGTGGAGTGTTAATTTCCTAATCTGTTACGAGGGTTGTCTTTTTAGTTTTGCATAAAGTCGCTTAGAATGCGCAATAGAATCTTCATATACAAATCTAACCTTAATCTGTTGTTGACATAAATCAAGAGATTTATTGTGATACAACAAGTCGTATAGGTACAGTGAATTTTTTAAATTAACAAGTCGGTCTTAGCCGGTTCGTCAGCTAATTAAGAATGACGGTCATCCGGAAGATAGATCCAGAAGATCCTACATGAAGAACTGGGTGTTACGAAGTTGTTTATTTCCCGTTGGATCCCTCATTTGCTTGCAGAAAAGCAAAAAGTTGTGCCCATCAATTGGTGTCGAAAAACATTGGAATGGTTCAACAAAGGAAGCTCAAAAAACGTTTATAGTATTGTTAGTGGCGATGAATGTTGGATTTACTCCTACGGACCGGAAATTAAACGCGCTCCCGCTGTGTGGGTCTTTCAGGATGAGGAAAAACCAACAATAGTGATCCATTCTCAAAGTGTGCCAAAGAAAATGGTCACTAAACCATCCACCATATAGTCCCGACCTAAGTCCCCACGAATCTCAAAGATCAATTATTAATGCGTGGGCAGCAATTCCAGTCGCCAGAAGAAGCAATCGATGTCTGTAAAACAGCAAATTTGCAAGTGTCAACTGAAGACTGGAATGACTGTTTTACCAATTGGTTCGAACGTATGCAAAAGTGTATCGATCTTGGTGGGATATATTTTGAAAAGCAATAGAGTACTTTAAGTCTATATATTTTTTGTCGTTATGGCTATATGCAAAACTAAAAAGACAACTCTCATATTTCCTACATTAAATTAAGATTAGTTCTGTTCCTGCTTTTATTAGTACAATAAACTCATTGTGCATTAGTTTCTATAGCAGCTAGTGGAAAATAGTAGCCCATACTGCACTAATCAATAAGTTATATTTTTCAGTATATTCTACTTTACTGACTTAACATAATATAAAACTAGAATCGTAAATCTGATCGTCGTAAGTTTTGTACCGCAAGCCGTGCCCCAAATTTTCGATTCTACCCTTCATTTAACATACGATCGGCAGAGTACAACTAAAGTAAATTAAAAAGAGAACATGCGGATCAATTTAAGAAATGTATAAAAACGAATTTGCAGCATTTGCTCAGTGGGATACACTCAACTCTTACCATTTTTACATTTTATGGTTACGATTTTCGACAAAAAACTATAATCTACATCTAGTACCTTAGATTCTAATATTTTTAACTTACCATTTCTTTCTTGTAGTTAAAGATAGATTTATAACAAAAATGCTAGATTCGTTTTTAAATCTGCATCCTGTCAAAAACATTTTAAAGGTCTCATCGACCATCATTGAAGATAAGGAAATTTTACTCTGCTATTTCGGTATAGAACGCCACTGTTTAAAACACTCTTTCAAAATCAGTCGAGATCCTTAATCTGCTTTTGGGGTCAGAATTGTCTAGTTTGCGAACAGTAAGATCATTTATCTAAATCTAGTTATTGTGCAATAGTCGAGACGTTCCATACCTAAATAATTTCATATGGCAACTACAGCGAGCATTCTATTTATGGCGTATTGTTAAATTCGCTAAACAGATTTGTAGCATGAGTAAGCGTATTGAATGATTTAGACATAGACATATACATCAAAAGACGGTAATTTAGTGCGTGTCAAGATTCTATATACAAAATACAAAGGTATATATAGAGGAGTTAGTAATATCAAGACAATAAGAAATATAATGGTGCTATTCTATATATAGGGTACTTAGTACAACTTAAATGTTAAATATAATTTGATTACATATTGTATTTCTATTTACAAACATTCATATCGTTAATTTTCACTAATGAATTCTCTCTGTAAATCTACCCTTGGTATTTACAAGATTCCACAATAACCTTCATTTACAGTTTCTAATTGACCTTCAAAAGTTTTTCCTGAAGTTTTAAAATAGTTACACAATTTACAACTTATTTCCTTATACTTATTTCTGGGAATGTGGTGCGGGGCCCTTACAATATTGGTTGCTATTTTTAGTTGTATTTTCTGTATAGGTTTTTGTTACGTTTTTGTTTCAATTTTGTAAGTGCTGAATCCACGCACCCAAAAATTGTAGTCACGGAACAAGGCACTTATCTATGAAATGTGTTAAATTAAGTGGTAATATTATCAGCTTAGTAGAAACAGGTGGCAAGCTTCAGGGAGAAATTAAAAAGCTTGATTAACAAAGAAATCAATTTTACAACTGCGATAAAAAAGCCTTAAATTAAAAGTCACTTCTTCAAACGACATATAGCTTTATTTTCCTGGACCAACACCTGAATATAAAGTTGATAAAGAACGTATAACGATTATGGTTTGTGATGATAGGATTCTCCTCTTGGTCATTGAAGAAGCAAAAAAACCTCGACCCTTCAAAAACATGGATTTGGAATTATTAACTGTCAAATAAAGTGCCCCTGAAGTTAAAATAGTTATTAACGTTACAAAACCGATATATAGCGAATAACGGATGAGGTTAAATATTGTAATCTAAGGCGCAGCCGAGGAACAACCGAATCTGTTATTTGGGTATCGGCCTTGTGTCGTTCAAGACTTTTCGTAATCCCCTTAAAAGATTACTTTAAATTTTAATTCCAAGGAAAGGATCCCCTATATCAAAATTCAAATCCAAAACGACATGCATGTGTTGTCATGGAACGTTTGACAATTATATATCAACGTCAAGTTTTTTGTGTTCGGAAGTTCGTTGTATGTAAAGATGGATGAAATTGATAAATTTTAGAAATAAACTTCCATTAGAAGTATTGTTAAATTCACATGAAGCTAGCGTCGATTTGAAGACTTTCCTTAAGAAACGTCGGCCGTTAAAAAATCTTAGCGGACGGAGGCTGTTAACGTTGACTTATCAACTGTCACATAAATATCGGTAAATCAGAATAACAGTATAGGATAACGAAAAATACTTAACGTGAAAATAATTTTCGCGAAGAAACCATGCTTTTAATAAACAATGCAACTTGTCCTATTGAACCAAAGCTATTTTTAAATAATGTAAAAAGGAACCTAGTGAAATTCTTATTTAATTAGTCTAACAAATAATTGAAACAACCACGTATTGCTTTTAAGATAGCCCTCTGGACGATCGCTAAATACTATACCGACCAATCAAGTTTAGATGAGTTTCAAGAGTTCCAACGGTGGCGCGTAATTTAGAAGTGAATCTTTTTGTATTCATATTAAAATGACTTTCTGGAGACCTTTTGACGATGACATACTTCAGGCTATTCACAGTGAAGTTTTATATAAAATCACTAACTAAGTAAATAAAAAACATTAATAAAATAAATAATAAATTGAAGCAATAATTTAAATAATTTGTGGCACGTCCATGGAGAGAATTTGTTTGAAGTTGTATCTTGTCGAATCCCGCCTTTTTCATATTCTCTTGGCAAAAGTATACTTTGCAACTTAATTAATTCGACGAGTAGTTATACAATTACAACTTATTGTCGTATACTTATATTCCTTCATTTCTAAGTTATAAATTATATTCTAAGTCACTTTACTAAAAGAACGAGATAAGGAAGCTCAAAACATTCTTTAACAATCACTTAATTTGTACTCTTTCTTTCACGAGATACCTACTATTTGATTTACTTCTAAGAAAAAGATATCATATATTTTATTAACATACTCCATTTCTATACAACATATACTTTCCCATTAGTCCCTTCACTTATTTACTTATGGCTAGATTTAACAAAACTGAATTTTTTTTTTTTTGAACTTAACTAAATAAACTCTATTGGTGCCAGGTCGTAGTTTCAAAATTTGGACGATAAGTGACATTTCATTTTTTTATTATTAAGGATGTCCTCGTAGGTATAGACCTAAATACAAATGTACCGAGAACATCTATTGGATCAGAAAGACAATTTATTAAGTTAGCCTTTGGAAAATAGTATTATTATACGAAATAATACATGAAGTCGGTGTAGCGGAGTTGCTAGAAGTCCGCAGGTAAAACAAATTAAGATTACCGAATTCGTAGACCGACTTACACTAATTGCTAGACGGAGGGGATGGTCGAGTTCCTAGAGCTTCGCCCAAAATTTATACTCAGGTGAAACACTGGACATTTTCAACTTAGAAAACGTTAATTTAACGCCTAACTACAATCCAGATGTTAATCTAAAAAGACATGATGTAAAAAATGCTTGTAGAAAGAAGGTAGAAGAACACCCTCATAAAAAACCATTTAAGATCATTCGAAAGGAACTTTTTCGACCAAAATCTGGCGGCATCAACAATTAAAAACCTTTAGAAAGAAGAGATTTCTTTATGAAAATTATATAGAAAATGAAATAATAATATTCACCTTTGAAAGCAATATACAGTGTTTAAGGAAAGCAACTTGTATTTATATGGACGGGACTTTCCAGTATTACTCAAAATACTTTTATCATCTGTATACTCTACGTGGTTTCGTTAATAATATTTACATACCTTTGATATTTGTGCTTCGTCCTAATAAATCATATAGTATCTGCGTACTCATGCTGAAAAAACTAAAGCTATCCTGCAAAATTTCTGCTTGATTTCAAACAATCGGTGCATAAAGCTATTTCCAACGTTTAGCCTAAGCAATCAATCGAGGTTGCAACTTTCACGTAGGACAGACTTGGTAACGAAAAATACAGCAGTTAGGACTGCCTGTTTTTATATTAAGGCAGAAGAAAAAGATGGAGAGTGGCTGGTATAACTATTCGCGGATTTAATAGAGGATTTAATGGCCATTCAACCAAAAAATAGTAAATTAGAAAAAAAATTGACTATCTGGTCGAAAATTATATTCTGAAGAATTATCCACCATCTATATGGGCAGAGGACACCTCGGATTTGCACCGCGGATCTGTTAAGCTTTATCGAATTAATGGATTGTTAATATTTCATAGGACGTTGTGATTTTTTCCAATAATGTTTTTTAGCAATTCGTAAATCTTTGTCTAGCAACTCGGCAGTTATATTTACTAACTTTCCACCGTCTGGCAGTTCTTGTACACCCCATGAGCTGAGTCAAATTGGCGGTTTTTAGTACTTTATCTGAACAAATCATATTTAAAAATTGCCCCCTTTGGTTCATTATGATAATTCTTTATATAATGTACCTGCAAAATTAGTTTTATCTACCCAATTATGTTATTTAATAAGTTGTTTATTTTCTTTGATTATAGTGTGTTAAGTGCTTTATTGTCAATTTTCACGCAGGTACTTCGGTACCGACGTAAACTAAAAATTAATTACCTCCTAACCAATAATTTGTCACTTTTGTCATGTCATCACAAAAAGACAATGGTTGTTATTGCTTCAACTAAATAAATTTTATTACTTGAAATACTATATTATTTTTGTTATACCTATCGCATATGATTTACCAACCGAAACAAAATCCTAAATGGTTTTATTGTTATGGGTCTCTACTGCTAAACTAAAATAATAAATAATTCGACAAATAGTTATAGAATTCACAACGTATTATCGTATATTTACCAGAAAAGGAAAATAAAGGACAACAACTATGTATAAAATATATTGCTGCATTTCTAACTTATAAAATATATTCTGAGTTCTAAGTTTAACTCATTCTTCAACAATCCAGTATTTGGTCAGTTTTATTTTTGTACACATATTGTAAATATAAAAAATTTTAATTAAAATTTAAAATATTTATTTTCTTTATACAAATATAGTATGTAAATGAAAACGAAGGAAAACTTAAAACAAGCCTAATTAATTTAAAAAGTAGAAGCAATTAACATAATTAAAAGTTAAAAATTATCCTAATCAACATACTTTAATAATAATTTAAAATACAGAAGAACTACTATAAAGTAATTGAGAAGAACGGCATCTTTTGCTGTAAAAAACATAAAATTATACATTTAAAAAAACCTTGTCAATATTATACTATGGTAGGGTAATAAGGCCTAATATTTTAACACTCCTAAAACAAAAAAGAAGTCTAATATTTGGTAATTGGGATGAAAACTAATTATTATTGCATTAAGTATGCCCTCTCTATAAAATTGCAACATATTTCTTTGTTTAAAAAGACATCAGGGTACTCAGTATAATCTGTGTTATCCTCTGTCAAACAGACATATTCTTCATGATAATACTATAGCTTTTTGAACATGGTTTTATCTCCTTTATTACATTCTCCTTACAAGTGTCGTTTTTGGTTTTTCTGGTATAGGTAAGACATAGGAAAGTAAAATAATTAATTCATGATCAATTATTTTGATAAAATATATTGCAGCTATTGTTGATAATGGTATAAGAAATAAACATTAGTGCAAAAATAAGTCTTATATACAAAAATTACTTAAGATTCAGTCCGACGGCAAAGTGGGTAAGTCGTTTGGGCAAAGCGGATAAGAACCATAGATTTTACAAATGCAAGCGCATTATAACATTTAGATCTTAAGCACACATATAAAAAACGTTACAAATAACGTTTAATTATCAATTTTTGACTTATTTTATCGGTCTTATTGAAGGTTGAAATAATTTCAATAAATATTAAATAAACTAATTTGGGTTTAGAACATTTGAAAGTTGAATATAAAGTATTATTAATTATAGTAATTAAATTAATTAACTGCCTACCTAAAAAAACAACTTTTTCAATTTATACGATTTAAATTTAACCTTAAATAAAAAAATAAAAATCTCGTGTATTTTACATCGAAGTTTATAGGTGAATAATCTTAGAATAATGTGATAATATTGACAATAAAAAAACGGGTGTCGCAGTCAGTTAAGCTGACGGTAGAAGTTATACTTCTATGCACGCGCCCAGGTTTAGAAATTTGTATGGGAATGATTTAGCAAAATCATTATATGCTTAAAGTATGGACCTACTATCCTATGAATCCTAACTTCTGTGACCATTTTATAGGTTAAATTGCAATGTACAGAAAAAAAATATTACATCGTATAATAAAACTCTTTATCCTTACAATAGTATGTTACAAGATATCGCTTATTGGTCAAAATCTAAAAATATTTATTGCGAAAATATATATCGTTTGTACATAATATTATAATATCAACTAAAAACAGTTTAAATTATAAGGTTGGTCAGTGCCGCCAACGTGTGCAGTATAACATATTTTGACTAGCGTATAAGTTGGCCACAAGGTGAGGGAGCATCTTTAATAGAGAAAGATCGAAGAAAGAGAGTGATATAAAAACTAGGATTAAATAGCGAAACTTCAAGAAGAAGTCACGTAGGTAGCGTATTTGTTGACCCATTGTACCATATTCATTCCAAATCATAAAAAGTTAAACTCGCAAATTCCCGAAGAAGTAACCTGTAGGTACGCATATATAATGCGATGAATGAAAGAATATTTATAAAATACATTATGATTTCCCAAAAAGTTAACTGAAATACATTTCTTAAAAACTCTGTTTATGTAGCCTACAACCTCAAAAGCATAGTTCAGAATATAATATAAGCTATATTGCAACTTATTACTGAATATTATTATTAATATAAAATACTTAACTTAAATGTATACCTACTTACGTGACAGAATAATAAGATAATCTGTCAAACACAGTGTGATGTGATATGTCACTATGATACTAAAAGATTAGCTCAGGCTGTTTTTTGTATATTTATCTCTTTTTAATGTATTGAATGTTTAAACGGTATTTAAAGGACTTAAAGTTATGACTAATAACATGTGGTAAATATTTCATCTTTGTTTTTACCGACCAATATAACCTATGTGTTTCTGTCTCTCTCTTACTCAGGCCATTACATATGTAACAAAATTTAATGATTTTGCCGATTTAATCCCCTACAAATTTTTAACGCCGGGCACGCGAAGAGAAGTATGACTTCAATAAGCCGGTTTTCGACTAGCCACAAGTCACAGAACTGTTTTTTTTATACTTATAAATTTTTTTATGGTATGCTTATTGAATCTCGGGAGTATTCGGGTAATCCCGGAATACCTACTTACAAATTGGCGATAGAGCGCAATGCGACGGGATAAGGATGCCTACCCGTTTTAAGCGACCTACTGTAGTCTACCCTCCACTACTCTAAAAAATTCATTAGCATTTGATATAATACATGATAGTGATACCTGAGTCAAAATGGTAGGTTTTAATACTCTATCTAAATAAATCGTATCTATTAATTCCTCCTTTTGTACCTACATTATAATCGGTGTGTTTATATTATGGTTGCCAAATTAGTTTTATCTAGTCAATTCAGTGATTATTGTGTGTGTTAAGTGCTTTATTGTCAATTTTCAACTATGTACCTACTTCGGTGCCGACGTAAAGTAAAAATTAATTAATAACCAACAATTTTTCGCTTTTGTTATGTCATCACAAAAAGAAACAATGGTTGTTATTGCTTTAACTAAATAAACTTTATTACTTAAAATAAGTCATATATATTCCATACCCACAATATTATTATAGATATTAATTTTTGTTATGGCGCATATGATTTACCAACCGAAACAAAATCCTAAATGGTTTTATTATGATGGCTATCTGCTTGTAAACTAAAGTAATAATTAATTCGACGAATAGGAAACAAGGTCTTGTCCACATATGAGTAGGAATTTCATAAGCAGTGGCCGTTAGGCTCTAATTGCTTCCATAATTACTTTGTACTCGAAAACAAGGAAAACTAGAACTTAAAACTAAATCAGTAAAAATTATATATATTAATTTAACTTGAATGGCAAGGATTAATGTGAAATGGTTTCTAATACAGAGTGTAATTATTAAGTTAAATTAAATAGTTACCAACATACAAAAGATCAGTAAATGCTTTTCAGTTTATAAACAAATAAATAATTCTTAAGTCATCACTTAAGATTTACTTATAGTTAGATAACTCTTAGGGCCATATTCATAGTCGGTGCCTGAAGGTGCACTTAAGGACATCTTATATAGGGATGCCTTAAGGTCTCCTTAAAGATTTCTATTCATAATCAATCTTTAGATCTGCCTTCACGAAGGAATCCTTAAATAAGGAGAGTATTTGGCAACGCCTATTTCTGTAATTTTATTTCTTCTTTTCGTTAATATTTTGTCTCTTCTGTATAAAGGTTTAGGTAAACGATTCAACAGATGTCAAAAAAGAACTCTTTATAATACAAATAAGAATTACTAAGCGATACAATAAAAGACACACTGGTTTTTTAAAAGATAAATAGGGAACTGTTTAGTGATGTTTGTTTGTAGTTGTGAATTGTGAATATTTCTTATTATTTTTTTTTCTGTAAAGAACTAAAATGACATCTGAGCGTAAATTTTATTCCGAAAGGGAAAAAAATCTATTAATACACTTAGTTGATGGACACAAAAGATATTATTGAATGTCACTTTTACTTTTCAACACGCATATGACACTCCTAAAATGATGCTAAAGAATGCTCAAGTCACCTTTTAGGGTTCCTTATACTTAAGGACTGTTGAAGTCTTCCTTTGTTGACTATGAAATGAAATTTGTACTTAAGGTAAACTTAAGGGTTGAGGACGACTTAAGTAAGAACTATGAATATGGCCCTTAGTTTTAATGTATATTACAAAAATACGTTTTGTTAAGGTGTGTCCTATCGAAGAAATAATACAATAAAACTGAAGTTTTTCAGTACTAGTATTGTAAATTTTACAAAAAATTATTACAACGTATTATATAAGTAGATAAAAGTATAAATATTGAAAAAAATATTGAAGTTTTAACTTCGCAAACTTCAGTTTCTTAATAATGCCAGTTCATTCTTTATAAAATTTAAAATTCTAATTTAATATTTTTCCTAATTACTAGATGGAATACAGGGCTTGCATAAATATATTCCTCCATAAATAAAATCGACTTGTTTAAGGATAATTTCAAATTTTATGGAATAACTAATATCTAATGCTCAAAGCGCAAAAGATAACTAATGCTTAAGTTTTTAGATGATTATTTTTTTCACCTGTCAAAATATCACAATTTTGTGATTTCGTCCAATGAAAACGCTTAATCGTCAATGTTTTATGCTAAATCTAGCCAATCATTCCGGTTTATATTGATAAAACCACTAGTGGTTTTACTACTATTGATAAAATTATAGAACTGTCAAAAATTCAATAACAATATTGAACAATCAATTTTCGTGTTTATAAGTACTTTCCTATAAATCAACATTCATTTATATTATCTAAATATTCTGAAATATATTTTGTTATTATTATTATCACAATTCAATTCATCTAAACAATAATGAAAAATCAAATATGTAGGTACTTTAAAACTAACCTGCTTCCTGGTTCTGCATGCATTTAAAACTTTTATATGCCTACAGCCAAATGTGGTCTTGTAGGTAAACTTTAAATAGATATACCTAATAATTTTTACTTTGGTAATTTTCTCTTTAATAATATAATTGTATAAATAGGTATAAAAATAAATATTTATTCAAATTATAACCCTGTTTTCTCTACGCTCACGACAACTGACAACTGTCAATAGTAGTCAATAGTATCTAGTGTACAGGATAAGATAATAGGAAGGGTAATTTGTCAAATTTTTTATTAAAGTTATTGAAAGATCAAAAGATTATAAGTATTTTCTCTTAAAATAATAATATATTTATTAAATATTATTCTGTGTAAACCCACTTCCTTTCTTTCTCTTGATTATTAATGTTTTAATAAATTAGATCATAGGTAGGCAACACAAAATACACGTATCGTAGTTTTTGTACAGAATGGTTCAGAAAATAATCTTCTCAAATACCACTCGTCCTGTAAAATTTTACTAGATAAATTTTTATTTTCCAGACTCAAACTTTTTTATTTTAGGCAAAACTACTCAAACAAACTGAATATGATAAAATCACTCGTCCTACGGACTCGTGATTTTATCACATTTCAGTTTGTTTTCGTATTTTTGCCAAATAAAAAAGTTTTCGTGGAAACTAAAAATTTATCGATAAAATTTTAAGGACTCGTGGTATTACCTTTGATAAAACTTTAGCTACAAACTTTTAAGAAATACTTAGCAACTTAAAATATGTAGGTACTTAAATTAGTATCAGTTTTCACTTAATTGTATGAGGGTGGAGTGAAAAGTTAAAAATGAATGATGAAAAAAAAACAATTTTTCCTAACGACCACATTGGAAAGTAACACTTTCTACCCTCATGAAAAGTGCTACTTTTTCGCACATGCATGGAAATTTACTTTCCGCACGGAAGGATACCTAAGCAATTAAATATTTACAAATTTAATAACTACAAATATAAAACAAAACACAAACAGACAAAAATTATACAGGGTGATTTTTCCCGATGTCACATTACACGGAATAAATATCTGAGAATCTGTAATAATAGGTTTCCATCATATTACTATTTAAAAATATTCAGTTTTTTGCCATAACGTCTAAATTTTGTTATTGTAAAAAACTAACGCCTGGAATCTAACCAGAGTTTATATACTTTTAGTGTTCTAATGTAAGACAATCGTTTAAACCACTTAGCTAAGAGGGCACATGTGCTCAGCTTCATATTTGAAGTATCTATCTTTTGGAAATTCTTACAATATATTTTAATGTCTGTTCATCGTCCATAGTTATTGTTTTATTTTTAAATAAATAATTATTACAAATATGTGTATGTATTTTAATCTGCTACTTAAGTATCGTGTGAAAAGTATCCCTTTCCGCACTCTTTTTTTTTCGCCTTATCTTTTAACCTTAAACCCATGAAGCTTAATACATTTTTGATAACGATGCTCTAATGCAATAATACCATTTTAATAGTCCGATTTATCAAGTGCTTGGAAATACTCATTTACTGCATCAATGAATTCTTCGTTTGTTTCAAAATTTTTACGACCAAGCCATTTTTTGAGGTTAGGAAACTTAAATTCGTTGATTTTAGCCATCACAACGATCGACTAATGAGCAGGTGCGTTGTCGGGGTGAAACAATTTTTTTATTTTCTAAGTTTGGCCGTTTTTCTTTAACTTCGTCTTCCAAACAATCCAATAACGCAATAACTCTGCGTAGTATGCACCTTATTATATTGTCTTCAACTTTTCTAGATAATCAATGAGAATAATTGGTTGTGCATCCCAAAAAACATGTCTCCATAACCTTAGTCGCCGATAAAATTGTTTCTGCCTTCTTCGAAGTTGGTTCACCTGGTTTAATCTATTGTTTTGACTGCTTTATGGTTTTAGGAGTGTAGTGATGAAACCAATTTTTATCCATAGTTATAAATCGACGCAAAAATTCGCTGGGGTTTCTCTTGTATAGTACCCAATTCACAGTTGAAACCATCTTTCAGTATACTTTTGATCAAATATTAACAAACGGGACACTGACCTAGCACAGAGTTTCTGCATGTTCAATTGACATCCTTAGGAAATAGCGAAATAGCAGAGATAGTAGTCTGCTATTTCGCTTACTTTTAATATGCCGTCCTTCATCACCATTTTATGAATTTTTTCAATTATTTCGAGAGTTGTAACCTCAACATTGTTCATCAGAAGTGTTCGTGCAACCTGTTAAATTCAGAAAGTCACTGTTTATTGTTTCAATGTGAAATCTAGCTCTTCTTTAATTTTAAATAAACCTGTTTGAAGACCGCGCGATTTTCTGATTTTTCCATTGTCACGTAAACAGTGTCTTGTTTATTCGGCTCTTAAATGTTTAGTAACAGAGTAATCGATCTGAAAATTTACATGCAAGCAAGTTAAATACGGTAGTACAGATACAAGCCAAAAAATTAGTTCTGCTAGCACCATCTCTAGGTCAGGCCAGAAAATTTTCTCACCATCCTTGTATACATTGTTTGTATTAATATTCTTTAATGAAGTAATAACATAATTAATTAATTAAATATTAGGCAAATCTTAGAATTATTGCTGTCTGTCTCATTGAAGGCGATTTTATTTTCTTGACAACAAATAAGTACTCGACGCTGTTTTGTTCGTTGGTATCCTGTTTTTAAACATTTTATTGTTTACGAAATCTTAATTATTATTATAAAATATCAAATGAATCTATAGAAGACTTATAAATCACATTTTGACAAAATGGTAATTGGTACATATGTCTATATCAGAGCGCGTTTTAGTCAAAATCTAGATGGAGTTTCTTGGTGAAGAAGGCGTTCTATCTTCTTTCGTCCTATCAAGACGTTATCATAGATATAGAAACTTCGTTTCTGCTTATAATTGTATTATATTTAAGTTCCAATGACACCCTGTATAGTTAAGCTATATGCAAGTATCTAAATATCTGGTATATTTTGTTTACTAAAAGGATGTTTATTTGGAACCGAAATCAGAATGCGACGATAATGAAACCACACGTGCATTATGTCCTATAAACTGCGTTTGCAATTGATAACATTTGATTAAAATCGGGTATAAGCTAATGTGGTTTCGGTATATTTTTAACAAGTTCCAAAATTTTTATTGCATATGTATGAAATTTAACAGTGTTCCATAAACGTCTTATCGAGGTGATGGGTTTATTTATTTAGACCTATAATAATCATTTACTGCTTACTAATGATTTTTACACTCACGAGGAGGCCAAAATATTTGATATATTTTTTAATGTTACTATCAGTTTACTGAATGAATGTTTATTTCATTACAGAGTCCCCGTCTTTCGGACTCCGACACTTCCGATAGTCATAGTGACAGCGAAGTGCCCACATCTTTATTAACTACCTCTCGGGGGTTGTTAAACAACCACCATCATCACAGGTAAGTTATTTAAGTTTATACTAACTTCCAGTGTTAATTATATATGATAACATCTACGCGCGATATAGTATCACTTTTGTTTTACACGCGTCTGAAAACTTAGATATTACCATTGAAAGAATCAAGTTCCAACCATGCATGTCAAGCACGATGACAGATAGTAATGTAATTGAATTTTATAAACATATATCCCCACTTACTTATAGTAGATGTAACGTAAACATTGCATAGTAGGTAATACGTTTTATGAAACTGATTTATCAATGCCTCACGTTGGGTGCCATTTACAAAAAATGATAAGTAATTTTTGTACAGATTTCAGCATATAAATACATACATATACTTAGTTGTAGCTCTGGTGCTTCTTCGTATGCGCAAAATCAAAGCAAATCATTTGTAAGTCTCTTCAAAGTTCATGAGCTAATTTATTTTTTACGTATGTGTTGTGACTCATTTTCTCGCTTTTCAGTTAACTTTATCTTAATTGTGCGTCAAACCTCAAAGATTCATGACTTATTTCGAAGGTTCTTCAGAATTCATATGTCAATTTACTTTGGGTTGGCTCTGTGTTTCTACGAAAAGGGGCACCAAGTTTCCGTAATTTCTATGTAAGATTTCAATAATGATATGAGGCTAAAAAATGGCAATGACTATTAACATGTTTTCTTTTTTTTTTTTTGTTAAGAGCACATAAAAGTTTTAATTTTCTGCTGAAATCTCTGAGTTAGACTCACTTTAGAAATCATAAGTCAGTTATCTTTTCAAAAATGTGTTTACTCGTTTTTTCTACGGAAAGTTGTACATCAAGTCTTGACTAGAAGGTTTACTATTTAACAAACCATTATTTCTGTTTTCTTAAGAGCGCGCTTTTAGGTTACAATCTGTGCGTCAGTAATTTCTGAGTTATTTAAAGATCTTTTAGAATTCGTAGGTGAGTTTACTTTTTAAATTTTTTTGCACATTTTACAGATAAAAAAAATGCAAAGTTATACAAGGTGTGTTCAAAAAATACACAGACATTTTAAATGTTGCGAGTTTGGAGAGTCCAATCGTCACTTTTTGTATTCTCCGATTTTAATGGCATAATGCAAAATGCAACATGAATTTTTACCACGACCTCAAACGGTCTATAATGGCTTTTGCAACACAATAATACGCCTGCTCAAACTTTAATGCTTGTTCATGAATACAGTACTGAAATGAAGTCTTAGTCTCCATATTTGCCAGAAGTGGCTCCTTGTGACTTTTACCTTTTTCCAGAAATAAAGAACACCTTAATGACCCGTCGTTTCATAAGCATAGATGGCATTAAAAAGTATTGATTAAAGAGCTAAAGGCTAACTCAAAGTTCGAGTTTAAGAAGTCTTTCAAGGATTGGAACAAGTTTATAATATCTAATAGGGACTATACTTTGAAGGAGACAATATTAATGTAGATGAATAAATAAATATTTTTTTTTAATGAAAACTTATTTGATTTTTTGATTACACTTTGTTTAAGAAGTACCTATATAGTCATTTAACAAGGATCTACTGCTTACACATTTCAAATGTGGTCTTTTTAAATAAAATATTAGGGTTAATATTTCCTTTCAGATCTAATCTACAAAATCCAATCCCGCCTCCATCGGCGATGACAACGATAGATAATATGTCGATGGCTGCATCACTAGTGGCAGCACTGTCGGGTGGTCCAAGTCCTGTTGGAACTCCCGCTCCAAATCTGTCATTTTACAATCCCACCATCATGACACACAACTGGCTCCAGTTTGCCAACGTTGCAAGATCTTTTCAAAACGTTACCGCACTTAACGAGGAGAAAAGCAACGGAAATGTTGGTAGCGGTGAGCAACCCTTAGATTTAAGTAAAGGAGCGGGAAATAATCACAACGTACCTAGTAGCGGAGAGCAAAGGATGGCGATAGGGAATAATGTAAGGTTATCTGCTTTGGAACCAAGGCATATATTCAAGTAAGTATTTATTAGTACGTAAAAAATTGCAGGTAAAAATAAAAATTACAGTGTGCTAGATTTTTATAGTTACAAATTATGTTCAGAGTCTGAAATTTTTCGCTTTCCACACATTTTTTAAATTGGTAGACAACAATGTGCAATTTTGAATGTTAACATTTATTAATGGGCTACAATTTGACAAATTTCAGCTTAATACAGTGTGACAATTTTGAGTTGGAAGTACTTATTGGACTACTGTCTGACTTGCTAATGAGCTGCTTTAAGTTTGAGAAACCTATTGGGTTAACCTTTTAGTTTTTGGGTTAGTTTAGGAGACGTCCCAATGGATTGCAACTTTGAGTATGGCAACTTTAAGTACACCAGTTTCAAAATTTTGTGTTCCAAAGGTTTTTCAAGAGAAAGTTCTAATCCTACCTCAAAATAAAATATAATCAGACTAAAACGTTTGTTCGACAAACTAAAAAGAATGAGTGAATTGAGTATTGAGTAGCTACATGTGGTGTTGATATTTTTTTGTTGACGCACACATACTACAGTTACGGGAATTATTCAAACCAATTAATTTATTATACTTTATGTCCACAGTTGGGCTATTTTCCAATTTTTGCTCTTTAATTTAACATTCATATATTCTATAAATAAACTTGTTATAAACTATTTTCTATTCATTTTACGGTTCAAAACTGACACCATTATAATAAAGACAAAAAGAAACAAAACAGTTTATAATATCACGTGCACTTTAAAATGTCCCATAAAAATCCCAATTCCGGAAAATGGAGTCATAACGTCTAGATATTTCTCATTTATTGCACCATTTATCTTTAGTCTTTTACTATAATATGAAAACTAGATTTAGAGTTCTGTACACATTCGTATAGTAATGGCCAAATTATATATCCCCATTACAGGAGTTATTGTAACTACCTCGTTCATAACAAAAGTTTGAAAGGTCTTCGTTATAAAATTATCTACAAATCTCAATTCACTGCTAGCAAGGTATATAGAATTTTAAATGGTCTTATTTGAAAAAGAAATTAAAGAGGATTACTTTTATTGATCTTCAAACTTTAATTTGTGTGGTGAGATTCAGGTTCTATTCCCTTCACAAAGGTAGATTATATGGATCTCTTTTCTATTTCCTGCTGTTTGTGTACTTAGCGTATCATAAACGGTTAGTTACAAATCAGTCCATAAGGTGTCTTGTGGTTCCTTTTTGCTTATATTAAATCTAGCTTCACTCAAATTATTATTGACTTTTCCTAGTGTTCCCTTTATCGATTCTTCTTCGTTTGTCGTTTAGACATTTTCAACATGTTTGTTCAAACTTTTCCTTAATAAGTTGAAACAGCTTTCGCTTTTTATTTTGACTAAACCAAGTGAAATTCCAGTTCTACTTTATAGATAATCAGTAATAAATAACATTATTTCTTAAAATTAAAATTTATTAATAATTATTCATCTAAAGAAACAATCGTAAAATAAAACAAGCGATAATTAATTTTCTCATATCATCAATGGCAAAGTACTTTCAAGTGAACTATTGTGTTAAAATTAGACATTTTCTCGTTGAAAACAAAAAACATTCAGTTAAATGAACTCACATATTTAATCCGAAAGGGGTCAATAACAAATTAAACGTCGTTTCAGAGATGCCTTTTAGAACGATTGAGAGTTTAAATATTTTTTCTCGGAAAGGAATGGCTTTTATCGGTCACAACTTCTCTTATCGTTCGTTTGTTCATATTTGTCAGACTTTTTGATTTTTTTTATTATTATTACATTCTGGAAATTATTTATTTATACAGGGATTATCTTTATAATAAATGATTTATAAAATAAAGGAATAGAGCAAAATTGTCTTTTTTTCATAATACTCGTACGAGGGTTGTCTTTTTAGTATTGCATAAAGCCATAAAGACAAAAAATATATGGACTTAAAGTACTATTGGTTTTCAAAGTATGTCCTACCAAGATCGATAGACTTTTGCATACCTTCAAACCAAGTGGTAAAATAGTTATTCCAGTCTTCAGTTGACACCTACAAAATTGCTGTTTTAAAGGCATCGATAGCTTCTTCTGGCGACTGGAATTGCTGCCCACGCAATGTATTCTTGATCTTTGAGAACGTGAAGAAGTCGTTGGGACTTAGGCCGCGACTATGCGATGGGCCGTCTACTATTTCGATGTTTTAAAGCTTTAAAAACTCGATTGTCTTTTGGGTAGTGTGAGCACTTGCATTGACCTGATATCGTATGATTCGCCGTTATGTTTAGCTTTGTCGGAGTTTCGCGATAACTTCTGAAAAACAAACATTTATATACCAATCGGAAGTAAACGTTCTTCGATCTTTTAAAGAAATTGTTGTCACATGACCAGATTTTAACACAAAAGTTGCGACCATTTTTTTTTTGACAAACTTCGAGAACGGATCAATTTTGTTGTTTTTTCCTTATCGTGAAACACCCATACAGTGGATTGGCATTTATTTTCCGATTCGTAAAAGTAAATCCAAGAGTCATTGCCACTAACAATACTATAAACGTTTTTTGAGCTCCCTTTGGTGAACCGTTCCAATGATTTTCGACACCAATTGACGCGAAACGTTTTTTGCTCTTCTGTGAAGTTATGAGGACTCCAGCGGAAAACCAACTTCGTAACACCCAGTTCTTCATGTAGGATCTTTTGGATCGAGGTCTTTAAAATGCCCAAAGGTCTCCCGGTACGGTACACGGCGGTCATTCTTAATTAGCTGACGAACCACATCAATGTTTTGATGTGCGACCACGTTGAAATTCGCAATATTAGCAGGAAATAGTTGACTGATGTGGTCCTTCATTCCCAAACATATTAACTATTTCAGTGAGACATTGCTGTTGGAATAATTGCTCGAAAATGTTTTCAGCCAAGATCCATTTTTCGACCGACGTGCTAATCTAAAAAATTCACTGTACTTACACGCCCTGTATCGCAATAAAACTCCGGATTGATGTTAACAAAAGAAGTTAGATTTGTGTCTGAAGTTTTTATTGGTGGCGCCTTCTAAGCTGCTGTATGCAAAACTAAAAAGGAAACCCTCGTGTTAAACAGCTAACAGACAGTAGTGACACTGTGCGAGATTGATTAAGTTGCGCATCTCTTCTATGCATTAAACCTTACAAAAATCACAAGTCACTGAAGCAATAACGTCACTACTGTCTGTCTCAGAGTTGTTCCCTTAACATGTCAAAAGCCTTGTTTTAGTTCACAAATTCTATAGATGCGTTTCTAGTGGTATCTTTAACGTTTCTAAAAAGATTATAATATTTTTTCTTCTGTACTTTTATTGGGTTTTAGTGTATTACATAATAAGTATTTTTGCGATATAATTATAAAAGAGAAAAGATACTTCTCTAAATTACTCCTTCTGGAAATATTCTATACGCTTTAGGACAATTACTAACAATAGGTCATAAATTCTGTGAATGCAAGCTTAAATGATCATCTTTAGCTACTGTAATAACTGTTATATGTAAAAACATAAATCGGTGTAGTAATGATACACACGAGAATATTTTGAGCAATATACTAAACAATACAAATCTTTCTGAATTCATTTGACATAAAATTGCATGAAAAATAACCACAAGAATACAAAAAAAAGCTAGGAAACCTTTAACAGGCGACAAAAATCTTTTTTATTAGTCATCATATGTTATCTTTACTATTTCAAAAACAATTCAGATACTTCTATGATGTAGGTACTGAACTTATATTAACATGTTAAATGTTTTGAGGCACATTTGCTTTATGCGAATGCGTCAAAACTGCCAATAACAATGACCAGAAATGTTTTTTGCTCTAATTTTTGACACATATTACTGGATATAACCAGTACTATATACTACAGGTATTTATTAATACTTCAGGTCACCTGTCATATTTAGAATTTGTATATAAAGAATTGATGCAAGAAATTTATTTATTACATCTCACTTATTTACTGGAGCTCTAAGGGGCACTCCAATAGCACTCCTATTAGACCTTCCTTCTATTCAAACAAACTTAGAGTGAGAGGCAAAAATGGGTTTCTACACGCTGCAAGAAAACCTGAGCAATAGTTTTGCTAGGAAAAGTCGGAAATTCGAGAAGGCATCTGGGAGATAAATCAGACTACATGGTTACTAAATACCTGCGTAACAAAACAGTTCAGGTAGAAATTCATAAACGTAAGGAATGGCAAAATGTGAGTACCCAACCCAAGCTTCAGGGATATACCTGATACACAGACGAGTCTAAGACTTAAAGAGGAAGCATTTACAGTAGTAACGAAAACGTAAAACTTTCTGTCCCTCTGTGAACCTATATATCTATATTTCAAGCAGAAATGGCAATAAATATGGGAGTACTCAACTCAAGCTTCAGTGATATACCTGGTGCACAGACTGAAGAGGGCACAGGAGCAGGCGTTTACAATAGTGACGGAAACGTAAAACTTTCGATCCCTCTGGAAACATATGCATCTGTATTTCAAGCAGAAGTATATGCAATATTGCTATGCGCAAGGGAAAATAATTCGAGGGCTTACAAATCTAAGCGGATCAGTGATACTGTGCGAGATTGATTAATGGTCTCCAGACTAGTACAAGAATTGCCGAGTACAGCTCGATATCCTGACGGCACATAATAGCGTCAAACTGGTTTGGTGTCAGGACAAGGCAACGAACAAGCTTATAAACTTGGAAAAAACAAGGATCATCCTCTACATTCTACGGTCCAGAGCCAACTCTAGGAGTACCAAAAGTACGGAACGGAGCCGAATGAAAAGTTGAATCTATAGAAAGTCAACACTGGGAACACATCTCTAGCCAGGCACTCAGTAGAATGTGTAGAAGAGCTGAATCACTGTGCAAAATCAGCAGGAATCGGCTACGTGTCATTACAGGAATAATTACAAGCTATGAGCAATTTAAGGGACACCTTTAAACCATGAGCCTATTTAATGGAGACTCAAGCTGCAGATTATGCAGCAGAGAACCTACAACAGTAAAACCCATACTGTACCACTGCGAGGCACTGGATCGTAGGAGGCAGACAATTTTTGTGACTCCACAAACATACGGCACCCATCCCTTAGGTTTGTATAAACTAGTAGAGAGTTGCGAGATCCTGGAGGGGATAATGTGATATGAACTAATGGAAAAAGTACAATAAGTCTAAGTAGGCTGCAGTACGACCGGTGAAGATATGTTAAGCGGCTTCCATCTTTATAAAAAAACTCTCATTTATTTTCTTTAACATGCAAAAAACACACACTTTGTGGTATCTAAACGAATTTCAATTGTTTAGACAAATTTTGACTGAATTTGACCAAAATTTACGTATCGTATTAACTTTTTATTGTGACACCATAATACATTTGTTTAACCAAACGCACACCTAAATGTAAATATCACGAATGTGACATATGGTATTAACAAAAAGTGATTAGGTTCTTTTTTTATCATTTAAAAATTATTAAAGAGAAAAAAGTAGAAAATTATTTTAGCACCACAGTATTTACGATTTTAAAAACTATTTGATTATAAATTAACCTTGAAGATGAACACAAAACTCGAAATGTCGCTATTTTAATCCCCTATCTTAATGTGTACCTAGCTACTACAAAGAACAGTACTGTTAATAGTTTTACATTAGGGTGTCAATATCTGGAATAAAAACAAATTAAAATTGATGAAAATGTCTAATATATAATAATAAAAACGTGACTGATGAGAAAGTTTACGCCGTCCCTGCCAAATCTTAGCGATATTTTTATAGCATTCCGATTTTCTCGTTGATTATTGCGAAAAAGAAATGATTTATAGACCGTTTATCCAAGCCTCAGAGCACTATCATTTGGGGTCAATCACCACAAGAGCACAGTGCATATGGTCTATTTGTTTTTTATATCTGGTGTATCATTGTTTACCGTCTATGTTTGCGAAGAGGCATACGTTGCGAAAATAATTCGGTTTTTGTTTTTTCCATCACACAAATGTAAAGTGCGTCCTAATGGATTAAGTGCATGTACTGGGTAGAATTATTTCATAACTAGCAACGCTTCCTTAACGGTAAGTGATGGCTGGTATTATGCCAACTTTCTTGTTGTTGTTTTTTTACTACCTTATTTCTTTATATTTATTTATACTTACGAAGTGCAAGGTCTTTTCAAGGTCAATGGATTCAAAAATAAACATGTTTATTTTAGGAAGTTGGAAAATTTAATACAACTTATGTATCTATACTTAATTTTATAGACAGAAACAAATTTCTAATTATCAAATATGTGTTTAAATTTTGTTTTACTGTAATATGGTTCCTCTTTTCATTGTACTCACCTCGATACTCTTTTTAATCCACAGTTTTTTTTTTATTTAGAAAGTATACAAACAAATAGGAGAAAATCGAAAAGTGTTGCATCCGGCAGAACCTACTTACCATCTTTCCCTGTAACGCCTCTAACAATATAGCCACAGATGCGTTAGTTATAAGTCGGCTTTTTGATCGTCGTGATTCAACTCATGTCCCATGTGACACCCACTTCTTCCTTAAGCTCATCTATACATAACGGTAATAAGAGAGATTATCTGTCAAATAGACAACTGAAACATCAAACAATCTCTAAGTCACTCTTTTGTGCCCTTTCTTATATTTTTATTCAGTTAGAAGACCAGAACCATGAACTTTGGTAAACTAAGAAAGGGTGGAACTCAGAATTCCGATAAGAGCGAAGCTTTTAATAACTTTTGGTGTACCTACTCGAAAGTGAGAGCAGGAAATGAGAGGCAAAGACAGGCAGCGTTGGTTTACTCGAAGGGGGAGCAACGAAAGAAGTTCTCATATTCATTTTTGTGTCATTTTTTCTATCGCAAAAACTGGTATTAATAATCTCCAACACGCTCAATATCTACTTGCTTCTTTCTCTTTGATTTTGACGCTATTGTACAAACAATTGGTATAATATTTACTATTTATCTTTTTTTTTGTTTCTAGTCGATCAACGTAATTCCAAAGTTACTATAATCTTCCTTTTATAAAAAATCAGGTTTGTCGTCCTTTGGTACTGAAGAATCTTTTTTTATTCATTGTTTGAACTGTTCCTTGGTTTCAAAAATATAATGTAGATCTAAATTATGAGATGGCGCAAAAGATCTTTCGGGTTAAAGCAAACACGTGTCAAAAGGTAACATTGCTATGGTGGTAAACAATGCACCCAACAATTTTTCAAATTCCTACACACACTCATCTAAAAAACGTTTATGATTGCACCCACTATTACTGGACGGTTATCCAATACGGTAAACTTTTTTAAATCAAATCCGGAACAAGGACAGTTTTTAAATTTCCACGACTGAGTTTATTATGTATGCTTCTAGTTCTAGACCACTATTAAATATAAAAACCATCTTTTAAGCAAACAACAACAAACAATCAGATTCTAATAGTGTTAAATTTAGCTTTACTTTATTTTGATTGGTATTAAATACCTGTACTAAAACAATTTAAACATGGATACTAATTTTATCAATTAACATTGATTAACGTTGCAAATAAACAGACCTACATAATTTTTAACGCGTTTATTCAGCGAAGTTTCCTTGTTATAAAAACTGTTTTGATCAATAACAAAGTAATTATAACTACTTTGTATGTAAACATAAATTATTAAAAGTAAATAAATTAAAACGATTTTCTCCTTAGTTGTATGAATAAATTAATTTCATAAATAAAGAGACATTTTTCTATACGTTAATGCAAACAGTAACCCGTTATCATTGCGCCATACCACTAAATTTCGACGGAATGAAAATACATTTGTTGATAACATAAAGTTGACTAACCTATCCCACTTGAAAATATATTGCGTTACAATTTTTCGGCGCAGTGAAAACACAAAATCCGATAATAAACAATCGTGATGAAATCAGCATACTGTTTTGTATTAATTTGCAGGATTATCACGGCTTAAATATAGAATTATATTATTTTTAAAAATCATATTCCAAACAACAATAATTTCTAATGATAATTGTCCGCCACTGGGAGCCTGTAATACTGTATACCTAATAATCCAATGTGTTGAGAGATAATGCAATTCTGCCCTTGTCCCACTTCAAATTTGCCTCTGTGAGAAAATGCATTGACACTCATTTCAAACCAACAATTTTAAGCACTGTCTAAAATAATTGCACCTCATCGTCGACTCTACAATTTTGCATTCAAATGGTTGTTTGTAATTAACACAAACGTTAAAAAACAGACCTTGAATTGCAACGACAAAAATTCGATTTATCGCATAATGAAATTCCTTGAGTTGCAATCTATTCAGTACCGCTTTCGTCGACAAATAATTGTCTACAAAAAATTACGCCGAATAATTTCCTGTTCAGAATATATAATTATAAAATATAAATTAAAATATACTTCTAGTGTAATAGGATTAAATGAAACAAATTTCAAACTGCAATCAACAGCACTGATTACGTCATACATAAACTGACCAATTATGATATCTGCTTAAACTTATTTAAACTTCAAAACTAAGTTAACATTTCTTTAAAAACAGCAAAGCTACTTTAAAAATCATCTTCTTTCTCTTAACCTTATCCCAATACTAGTTGGTGTCGGCGATAGCCTTCCGTATCATTCGTGTCCACCTGTCTTAATTTAATGCATCCTTTCTTCTTCATTTTTCTTTCTTTCTGGTCCTGATTTATTTTATCCATTCACCTCAACTTCGGTCTTCTTCCTTTCTCTTACTTCTCACATTTACCAACTCTTTTATTCACATAATTCTCATTCCTCTTCTCTACATAACTAAATCACCTTAGATTTTTAGATTCTCTTGCTAAGCTGTCCCACTTTCACTGTACCTCTTATTCTCTTATTTCTTACTCTGTCTCTCCTAGTTATTTCACACATCCAACGCAACATGTTAATCTCATCTCTTGCTCTTTTGTTATTCACCAGGTTTCACAGATATACAGCAACGCTGGTCGTACAACTCTCTTGAACAGTCACCTTTCCTGTCACACAAAACTCCAACCATTTTTATCAAAAGTTTATCCAACCCTATCCATTATTAATTCTACGATTCATGTTAGTTTTTAACCCTCATTTGTTTTTCCTTTTTGTTCCCTCATACATTTTGCACCAATCGGACATACTTTTCCGGCACACCTTTCACTCGCACACATCTCTACATTTCTTGACTGGGTACTCAATCATACGTTTTCTCTAAGATTATGAAAATGGGTATCACGCTGCATTTCACGACATCGACACCTCTCCATCATTCTTCTCATAGCAAAAACAGCATGAGTCATTCCTCTCCTAAACGTAAATCCAAATTGCTCTTCACTTATACTCGTCTCTTCGCTCAGCCTCTTCTCAACTATTGTCTCCAAAATTTTCAACGTATACGACATCATTTTAATGCCTCTTTAGCTGCCACATTCTTGCACATCCCTTTTCTTTATAGATTGCCACAAGCACGCTTTTCCTTTACTCATTCGGTATATTCTCTTAATTTATCGTTCTTCTCATCAAATCTAACAGAATATCTACTCCATCTTCACCAAACATCTTGCATACTTCTGCTGGTATCCCCACTTCCACCACCTTTTCATTCTTCATCTTTTTCAATTTACTTTTTACTTCCTCGCTTAACAAGTCTCGCACCATTCCAAAATTTGTATCAAATGTATCTTTCTCATTTTTATCGTTCAACAGATTCTCGAAATATTCCTTCCATTTTCCTTTTATACTCTCATATGTTTGTAAAGCTCTACCTTTTTTGTACTTAATTTGTCGGGTGGCAGTTATGTCTTTTAAAGTTTTATCTTTTTTTAGCTATCCTTAATAATTCTCTTTCACCTTTAACACTCTCAAAGTTCTATAAGAGCTTTTCCATTGTCTGTGAATTCGCTTTTGCACTGCTTTCTTTGTATTCTTTTTTTGCTACCTCCTATTCTTCCTTGTCACTGATTTTTTTGACGTCATAATACTAGAAATCACCGTCACTATTTTTATAATACAACCAATCGCAAATAGAAACCTCCTGCTAAAAATAGGTACTCTTATTACTCTTTTGGTAAAAGAACCTTCACGTTTTACTAGAAGTAAATTAATTCCAAACCATTGTTAGCAATAACACAATACAAAACTTTCTTTTTAACCAATGCTTTCGTAGCTTTCTTCTTCCTGTCACTTTCTGAAATCTTCAATCTTCATTTTCTCGTCCTTTGTTTCTCTATCTTGAAATAACATTGAGAATGATTAATAAGTAAGCTCTTCATATAGCTATTACCCTAATATTTCTGAAACCATTAATCTCAAAACAATTTTCTGTTCATATATCACCCACTGTTTCTGAATCTTTAAACTAACTATTATAATTTACAGAGGTTTTTTTATATAGTTTTTTTCAGATCTACCCATATTTCTGAAATTATTTGTTTTTCATACGATTTTATATCAAACAAAATTTGATGAAGTGGATATTTACGAATCAACTATTGACTCGTTAGGAACAGCATCTCATGTATCTATAATTTTAGTTCTGATTCCAGAGCCAAACCTAGAATGTCCGCAGTGACTGGCCGAAGAACTTACACTGAAGACGAGCTACAGGCAGCCTTAAGAGATATCCAGTCTGGAAAGTTGGGTACACGTAGGGCAGCAGTGATCTACGGAATTCCTAGATCCACGCTGCGGAACAAAGTATACAAACTAGCCTTAGAACGCGAACGGGAATCGCACCTGAAAACGTCATCTCCGTTGGAAGACGAGAATATGGAAGACGACAAAGATTTGTCGGGGACAGAAGAAGAGAAGGAAGTGGAAAAGGCTTTACAGGGTCCCTTGTTTACGATCTCTGACTTTGTTAGAATGACAGCTGGTACTAGAGATGTAAGTATAGGTTAAAGGTTATATTTAAGAAATATGTTTATTATAAAAATTTATAGATCCCGGAAGCCCTAAAGACAATTTTACAGAAATGTAAAGATGGTCAGGATTTATGGGGAAGTCTAGATCATAGCGAATTAGGTCAATACCTTCATCTCCTCGCTACGCAGAATTTACCACCGAATCAGAAGCCATTAGATGGCGCACTGATGAATAATATGGTACCAGCGTTGATGAAAGGTATGTTGGCCGACGAACAATTGCTTAAAATGCAGAACAATGGTGACAGCGAAAAAATCACCAGGCCGAGTCCGAGTAATTCAGTAGTACCGCAGCACGATCGAATGAAAACAGAGCCAGATATGGAAACCGATGATTCTCCATCGAATGTGATATTAAAAATTCCGTCCTTCAAACCGACGACGTCGAGCAAAAATGGATGTGATGGGATACGAACTCAAGTAGAACACACAGGTACTTATACAAATTCTTCATATTTCTTTGTTAATTATATTTTCAATGATTATATTGATTTCAGGTAGTATAATGTCCCCGCCGGTAACTAGTGAATCAGGATCTCCTCCAATTTTACCACCAAAAGGACTTATAATTAAAGACGTAAAAGATGTGATTGCTCAAAGCATTAGTCAAAAATTTCAACAATCGATGGAGCCAAGGAGGCCGATAATCGATATGGATTTCAAAAGAGGAGGTTTTACTCCTCCTCTCGGAACGGGAATATCTGTAATCAAAACACAACAGGACCTCAACAGACAGTTTCAACAGCACCATCAACAACAATCTTCTAAACCACAACACAGTACTAATAGTACACCGACAGGTGGTAAGGGTAAGTGATTGACAAAAATAATTTTAAATTTATTTCCAATACAAAAATGTAAAAAATTAATCAAATAAAAAAAAAGTGAAAATTTTTAAAAATTCTATAAAGCTAGTGAAATTATAAAAAATAATACTTTTGAAATAAGAGAACTAAGATAAGAAAACTAAAAAAAAAAAGGAAAAAACAAGGAGAGTAATGTCTCAACAACAAGACTAAAATTTTGTTCCACCAGCTTTTACCACTTAATGATATTTCATATTATTAAACAGAATTCGAGAAATCGATCAGCAAATCTGAAAACATTGCTCATCAACACTTAGTTTTTTTTAAATATTTATTTATTAATTATTGTAGGTACGAGGCCGAAACGTGGTAAATATCGAAATTACGACAGGGACAGTTTGGTTGAAGCAGTGAGAGCAGTGCAACGGGGTGAAATGTCAGTGCATAGAGCGGGTAGTTATTACGGTGTACCTCATTCCACTCTCGAATATAAAGTGAAAGAAAGACATTTAATGAGACCTCGAAAACGCGATCCAAAACCAAATCCAGTGGACGAAAAAATAGCAAGTTTAAAACAAAACGACATTCGTAATTCGCAAGAAAAAATGAAGTCGATTATGAAACCGCAAAAGTTTTCGCCCACATCGCCTAACGGAATGAAACTACCGCTATTCGAGCCAGGAATGGCACCTCTCGCGGGTTACAGCGGAGCCCCGTTTCCCTTCTGGCCTCATCCAGGTTTTACGCCCATTCCTTTAGATTACGCTAGGAATCCGACATCATTTCCTGGACACAACCCGGAGTTTTTCGCATCTCAAATGATGCAGAAACTTCAAGAAGATGCCTCACGAAGTATACCACCACAAACTTCTGGTAGTGGTCCTACGCTTTCAAAAAATGCTAGACAAAGAGCAGAATCCTTGTTAGAAAGTACAGCGACCAACGGTTCATTCCTCGATGGTATTATAAGATCAAGCTTGGAATCAGGAGTTCCAAGTAGTGAAGAGAAATCGCGAAACGAAGACAACAATGTAGCGCCTGAAAATATGTCTAATAAAGCCTTATTAGATCAACTTTGTCGAAATAGCCGATTAACGCCTTTATCCAAACCGCCAACTTCAGAAGGGAATCATAGTTCAGAAGACGAATCTTGTCGAAAAAGTACGAGTCCTTTGAATTTTGCTACAGGTAATTATTAAAAATTTGTTAACGTATTTAAAAATATTTCTCATTCCACATAAAAATAAATGTCACGATAATAAAATATAACTAAAATTCTAATGCGTCGTGGAATTTGACTTTGGAATATTTTAAATAGTAAAATCGAAATTCTACACAATTATTTAATTATTTTAAATAGTTCTTAAAATATACTTTGAAAATATTATTTATGGAACATATTTCTAACTAGACATTTATGTTTTATATAATAAATACTTACTTATAAATCGGAATTCAAAGTAATTGCTCAATAATATTATTTTTTATCTGTTTCTTCTTTTTTTGATTGTTTACATCTGCTATACAGATGTGTTGAATAAACTATTTCATAAAAAAAATAAAAAAATTAAAAAGTTTTTAAAGACGTGAACTATAATAACACTTTTTTTTAAATGAATGACGACAAAAAATTTGTTTTATAGATTTGTCTACCAAAGGTTTGAAAAATACTTTTATAAGGAAATTCTATGAAGCTTTAATATATACAACAATACAATAACTATAAAACTGGTAAAATTATATTACCTGAAAATGTCTATTTGTCGCTTGCAGTTTTATATCTGTTTTATAGATGTGTTAAATAAACTGTTGCGTTTAGCTTAAAAAGCAACTAAAATATGTAATAAAACATTATCTAAGTTTGTTTGAAAATGAATACTCATACATAATTGTTTTATAGATTTATCATTTGCGCTATCAAAGATTCAAAAAAAGCAAGGAATTTATATGAAGCTATTACTCGATAAAAAGTCAACATAAGCAATATAATGCTATGAAACTAGTAAAATTATATTACGATGGCTGCCTTTTTAGATTTGAATATAGCCGCTTAGAAGGCTTATCAATAGAACTTTCACAAACAAATGTAACCTCAATTTTTTGTTTAAAGAAGTCGTGTAAGTATAGTGAATTTTTAAAATTAGCAACTCGGTCTTAGCCGAGGAATCGAGGAAATTTTCGATCAACAGCAATCTCTCTCATGCAATCGTTTCTGTATTTGGGAATGAAGCACCAACTTTTTCTCCTTGGTATTGCGAATTTCAACGTGGTCGCTCCAGTCTCACCGATGAATCCAGACAAGGTCCAACCAACAACAGTCACACAGAAAAACATTAATGAGGTTCGTCAGCTAATTAAGAATGACCGCCGTGTAACATACCAGGAAATAGAAGCATCTTTGGGCATTTCAAAGACCTCGATACAAAAGATCCTACATGAAGAACTGGGTGTTACAAAGTTGGTTTCCAGTTGGATCCCACATAAGCTCACAGAAGAGCAAAAAACGTTTCGCGTCAATTGGTGTCGAAAATTATTGGAACGGTTCAGCAAAGGAATCTCAAAAAAACGTTTATAGTATTGTTAGTGGCAATGAACCTTGGATTTAATCCTACGAATCGGAAAATAAACACCAATCCGTGTGTGTGCTTCACGATAAGGAAAAAATAACAAAAGGGATCAAGTGGCAACAATTGCTTTAAAAGAACGAAGAACGGTTACTTCCCATTGATATATAAAAGTCTGTTTATCAGAAGTTATCGCAAAACTCCGACAAAGCAACAAACAACAGCGAATTATCGTACATCAGGACAAGTGCTCACACTGCCCAAAAGACAATCGTGTTTTTGAAGATTCAAAACATCGAATTGTTAGGCTATCCACCATATAGTCCCGACCTAAGTCACAAAGACTTCTTCACTTTCCCAAAGATCAAGAATTCAATGCATGGGCAGCGATCCCAGTCGCCAGGAGAAACCAACGATGCCTTTAAAACAGCGATTTTCCAGGTGTCAACGGAAGACTGAAATAACTGTTTTACCAATTGGTTCAAACCTGTGCAAAAGTGTATCGATCTTGATGGGACATATTTTGAAAGGCCATAAAGTACTTTAAGTCTATACCTTTTTTGTCTTTATAGCTAAATGCAAAACTAAAAAGACAACAGTCGTATCTGTGTTTTATAACTGCTTTAAATATTTATTAAATAAACTGTTGAATACAGAATGTACATATAAGAAATATTATATAAACTTTTATATTGTGTTAAATACTTATTTATCCAATAAGTAAATATATAGTTTTCTGACAACAGATTTAATATTGCAACTTTACCTTTTTCCAAAATATCTTCTTTTTACAATCATGCAAATGCCGCATAAAAAATAAGTACTTTGTTAGTAGAATTAGAAGATTTCTTTCATTAAATTATTTGTAGGTGAAACCTCCCAAGATGACATTGATGACGATTCATCATCAAGATTTGATAAAGACAGTTCCGAAGTTCATACTATTGAACTTTCAAATGATTCCAATACTTCAAGCGAAAAAAGAGTTTATGAAGAAGAAAGGAAACACCCCAGGATATTCTTAAAACAGGACTTAGTTAAACCTGAAAACCTCAAACCGGAAATGCTGGTACGTTTTCGGGAAGTCTTACCCGATATGGACCATAATGGTAAGTATTAGTAATTTTTTATACCTACACATTTTACTTGCAGATGTTTATCAGGAACAAAAGTTTAACACCGTAAGAGCATTGTCGAAATGTACCTACCTAGTTAGTCAGCTCTTTATTTATTTATTTAAATATTTTTATGTTGCATTCCTAATTTTGTTTTTTTTTTGATATCCTTTGATATTTCTTTATATTTTTTTTAAAACGTTTTTCCTTACTTCTTAAACTTTTGTTTTTATTTCCGCTTTTCAATATTTTTTATAGTTTTTGTTTTTTCTTGTATTTTGGTTTTTAAAATGTGTTGACTTTTTGAAGATTTTTAATATTTTTTAACTTGCTTATTATTGTTTTGCAATCATTATACAGTTTGTGATATATAATTTTTCGTATATTGTTAAAATATTTCTTTGGAATTGTGGAGCTTTTCAAACTTTTTATTTATTTGTTTATAATGAATGAGATTTAGTAATTTATTTTTCGAAATTTAATATTTTTTGTACTTTCTGGTTCTTCCGATGATATTTTTGTTTTTGTTTTATTTTTGAATTCTTTTTAAAAAAAAAGAGTATATACTTATACAGGATGATTTATACCAGGAGGCAAAAAATGTAAATCCGTGTTCCTGATTGGATTTTAAGCAAAAATGCAAAATAACTTTTTTCCCGATTGGCCTTTGTTTTGGAGATATAGAGGTTCAAACTTTTGAAAACTATATTTCAAGTTTCACAAAAAAGTAATAGCAAGCCATAAAAACTTTATTTAAATCTTGCTCCTTTTCAATTTGAAGTGCACAATTCATGATTCTGTCTCGTAATTGCTCTTCAGTGTGAATTTCCTCTGCATAAACTAGTTGTTTTACATAGCCCCAGAAGTAAAACTCCAATGGATTTAGATGCTGCGACTTAGCTGGCCACTAAACTGGACTGCGCCTATCCACCTTTCATTAAAATGGTTAAACTATTCTACAACAGCCCTTCCAGAATGCGGAGACGCACCATCGTGTTGATACCACAACACGTTGCGCAAAGCAAGTGGAACATCTGCTAATAACTCGTGCAAGTGATTATCCAACAAATCCAAGTAGTACCTACGCAGCATTTAAACGATGTGGCAGAATCTGTATTGGCAGTAGACGACCGTTGAAAATCTCATACCACGTTTTAATAGAAGATCTGTGTTGAAAACGCTGTCTTCTAAATGCGTGCGGATTTTGTACTGACCCTACATGCTCATTGTGACAGTTATTGAAACCGTCTCTGGTGAAGATAGCTTCGTCGGACCACAAAATGGAACTAATACAATTAGAATCTTGACTGCCATTGTAATAGCCATAAACAAAAATAATGTCGGCATATTCTTCATCGCTGAACTCCATTCTTGGCAAAAAATCAGAAAACTTTATGCCTTGTTATGTACAAAACAAAGGCCATTCGGGAAAAAATTTATTTCGCTTTTTTTGCTTAGAATCCAATCTAGAACACGGATTTACATTTTTTGCCTCCTAGTATACGCATGTAAAAGTTGTACTTCCTTGGCGTAACAACATAATAATTTTTCTAAAAATTTTATCCTTCTAGTTAACCTATGTTTGTAGAGAAAACGACACTAATAGTTTAAAAAAAAGTATTGAATAGATTGAACAACAGTTAATCTTGTGGAATAAATTTAATTATCAATATCTGTACATGAAAAAACAACATTTTATACACAAAATATACTTAAACCGATTTTTATTATCCTTAATTCTTTACTATTCACATTTATGGCCTTTTACTTTTGTTGTATCTATTTAGCAGCGAAACTCTCATTTAGACACGAATTTTCATAAAAAATAGGTATATAACAATAAATACTAAGTAATTATTTTACGCGCCAAAAGAAGTAGGTAGACCTTCAAAATTTCAGATTTTATTACTTTTAATATTTTTTATTTATTTTCTTTTTTTTATATTTTTTAATGTTTTTAACTTTCTGCTTTTTGTTTTTCTTTTGCAATTTTCGTAGAATTTGTGATATATAGTTGTTCTAATATTGGATATTTCATCAGACTAGTGCGGTTCTTCAAAACTTTTATTTCTTTGTTTTAATCTATTCATTTTTATATTTTCATTATTTTTGTGTATTTTATGGGTTTTAAAATTTTCAAACTGTCCACAATATTCTTTTTTTTTTAATTTTATGGGATAGTTTAGCTTCCAAGTATTTTTAGTATTCAGTTTATTGTTCTTTGTTAAAAAATTACCACTAATACGCAGTTTTAGAAAGTTAGCATTAAATTATTAGTTAATGTGTGACAGAGAATTTTAAAATTTCAAAAATTTCTAAATTATGAGGAAAGTCTAGACTATAATTCTTTTAAATAACCCTAAATAATATTATTTTTAATATTTTATTAAATAGCATATTGTTTTTTAAAAGGTGTGGCGGAAAGTGCGCCTAGTAGTGCCTCAGAAAACGACGGGCCCCAAGACTGACATCAACCGCAACCAGAAATGTTTGTACCTATTGTAAGTGACAGAATTTTATACTGAAGACATACTACTTATTAAGTAAAAAAAAATATAAATATAAATATTTCCATGTTGGAAATAAATGTGGTTGTAAGTAACAAAAACAAAAAAACATGAGCTCGATATGACGGTGTTTGTTGATAATAATTTATTGTTTTTATTTTCCATGAGTTTTCTAGCATAGTGTTTTTGCTGAACATCAAAGCAGTTAGCTGTATATTAGGTGTTTTTTGACTCTAAAAATATATTCGTAATGAAATTACGCTAAAAACGTGGAAAAGTTAAATTATATTTATTAATAAATATATTTTAACCTAATACAACAACACAGAAAGTATCGAGATATATATATATTTGTACCAAAATCATTTTTTTGTTAAGTAACCCAACTATAATTTACATATCTTAACGTGTAAATTGTAAATGACGTCATCCGGTACCAACCTGTACACCCAATGACGTTTTTTAATGTTATCCGCTACGTGCGAGAGCGGCCTAGACGTTTTTCTACGTCATAACGCTAGATGACGTTTTTCTACGTCATAACGCGAGATGACGTTATTTAACGTTATCCGCTACGTGCGACAGTGGCCTAGATGTTTTTCTACGTCATAACGGTAGATGAAGTTTTTCGACGTTATACGCTACTAACGTGAGTACTCGATGATGTTTTTCGTCTAACTTATAAGTATAGTGGATGATAAATTTCGACGTTATTATATATTTTTTATTTAGAGGACCTCTTCAAAAATGGTAATTTATTAAAATCAATAGTTATACATTCTGTGTTGTAGTGAATAATATTGTTTTTAATATTTGACTTTTCCACGGAAGTAAATGTTTATTGTTCGATGTATTTGGCATGTTCCAAAAATAAAATAATTATAAATGTCTTTTCTATGTGTCTTCGACGTCAAGTATACCTCAGTCTGTATAGAAAAATCACTACATGTTCTTATACATTTGAAACTGCTTTGATGAAGAGAATTATCATATATATCGAAAACCCTTGGGATATTCCCAGAATTGAAAAATTATATCTATCTGTGATTTAATCAAAATTTTTGATGTATATTTTCTCTAAAAATATCTTAAATATTATTATATAAAATTAAACAATTAGAGGTAGTTAATTCATATAAATACTTTGAATTTTGATGAGATGGAAAATTGATTGTAAAAATTCAGTGATACCATCGGTTTTCCAAGTGATATTTTTGTTGATTTTTTTGTCATATAACAATGAAGTGCAATTAGATGGTATATACATACATATATATTTACATCAATATTACTTAGTATATAAGATATATTGAATATATTATATATTTGAAAATGGAAGCTATTTTGTTTGAGAGAAAAAAGATTGACTCCAGGTAGAGTTTAAAAAAAATGCTTCATTACCCTTTTCAACAACCGTCAGACAACTACAACCAACCAATAACCAAACCGATTCCGACAGTTTAAAGAAAAGATGCTAATTCTGCTTTTGCAACTATTCATAGATTCTTTACCAAATAATATAAGTTGTTCTATCCAATCCGTGCCTTCAACCAGTTATTACAGAATTATGTAACTTACAACAACGCCATCTGTTGCTACTAACGACACCCCAACTGCTTTACTGTTGTTATAGAATTTGTGCTTCTTTTTTGACATTTTTAATTTATACCTACAGTACCTAAAGTCCTTTGAATTACTTTAAGAGTAATTTTTTAAATTATTCATCTGTTTTAAAATGTAGACAGAGATATGGCATAATTAGTAATTAGTTAAACATTTCCAACTTAAAATATGAATAGTTTCAAAAAACCACAAATCTGTTGTAACGGATTTTTGGCTATCTGTTGCTATTGGAAATTGCTACTGTGCCACATCATTCAAATTTAATGAGGAGAATTACTTTTTCTTTTTTATTATTTGTTCTTTGTGTGATTTTTCAATAAGCTTCTTATTCTGTATTTCAATTTCTATTCTTTATTTTCATTATGCTCACGTTCTTTATGATCTTCCTTTAATGATTAGGAATTGTTTAACAATGATATCTATTGATATTGACAACGTCGATTGTTTTTATATTGATAATGACATCTGTTGCTCTTGGTAACTCCATCTGTTGCTATAAAAAACGTTATAAGAATTAAAGAGATTAATTACTCCCTTTGTTTTGTTCGTGTTGTCTCTTGAACTGTTCACACACGCACCCTATTTCGATTTCCATGGTCTCAAATTCTTTTTTTGTTCTTTTTTGTTAGGAACAAATATTTGTTATTTTGTATTTTGGCTTCTTAACAGAAATTACAACAAAGAACTTCTTTCTGAAGTGTTCTTTTCACATTCTATTTTTTTTACTCCTTGAATACGATGTAAGTTATTTTTCGAGAACTATGAAAAGTAGTATTTGCAGAGTAAGCATCCTTCAAACCAAACCAGATTTAACAGGCTAACATATATTTAAGTTGGACCAATAAATCCAATATGGTGTATATAATATGGTATGCTTTTTCATACATATCGTTTGAAATTTTAACTAACTTTCCTCATAACCAAATATTGTCTAGGTATAGTTAAAAACATAAAAATCAAAATGAATATGGGAAAATTTAGTTAAAAGTTTATCAAAACCAAACATTCCAACCATATATGTGCCAGATTTTTTATTCACAACAAATTAGAGGTAAACTTATTGAACTATGAGATTTGTGATATACACTTTTAGTTATCGAATGTATTTTTGTCTGGATTGGAAAATAAATGTTTTTCACTACCTATGGATCTATATTTTCTTACAATAAAAGATGTGTCCCAAATATAGACTAGGGGAATGTCTATTTACTATTTTTCTAAACTCTAAACTATACTTTTTAAATGACTTGTATACATAAAAAACATTTAAACATGTTCAAAAGCATCATACTATTCTTAAAAGTTTGCATAAAAATGTGTTGAAATAATTACAATTTTGGGAAATACTACAAATCTCGGTAGAACTAAGATCTGGAAATCCCAGAGGCCATCAATTATTCTGTTTATTTAGTGTTTTCTTCTGACTGTGTGTGAATATACACCTCCTCTAATTATTTATATGTATTTTATTATCTGCTTATTATTCTATCTCTTTTTTTTCTACTCAATCCTTCTGAGTTGTTTTTTTACCCCTTCCATTCTTGTTATATACCAGATCTATGTCTTTTTCTTCTAAATTTGGATTTTATTTGCTAGATAGGTACCGCAACTGTCTGTTTTTTTTATTTAACAATTCTTGAAACCCAAAAAATTTCAATATTTGATCGACCATAGATGATTTTTTTTATTGCTATTTCAAGACCAGAAAAAAATATATTTAATGCTCAATTCTCGTAGTTCTTCAGTTTAAAAAACACTGTTTTAAATGTTTGTGTGTCTCACTTTTGCGCTTGCGATGCAATGGCAGTTCTTAAGCTCAATGTTAAAAAACAAACCTAACTTGTTATTTGTAACCTCACTTTGAAAATACCTCTGATACCTACATCTACTCGCCAAATTTTATTTTTTATTTTTAAGATAAGGTTAGGCTGATTTGGCGTTGAGCTTAAAATTAGTTCAATCAATTTATGAATGAAATGTATAAAACCGAAACACTTGCTGCCAGTTTATTTAATTAGTATAAATACCAAACAACAAAAGAGTAAATTAGTATAAAAAAATTGATATATTTGTTAATTTGTTTGGTATCATTATAAATTGGTTGGACTATAACATATTTTGGCTTATAATGTAATATATACGAAATTGTGAATTTTATGTGAAATTATATGAAAAAACTGCAAGTGTGCCACCAATTACGTGCAATTTTTGAATACCTAGTGTTTGTAAAAGATTTACATTAGTTTAATGTGATAATTTGTTATAGAGACATTTTTTTAATGCCCTTTAGTTATCTTTTATATAAATGCGGTCCAAACGAGTGTTACAGTTAAAAAGTGTAAAAGTAACATTAGAGTATACGCGTAAAAACCATATTTTTTAAAGGATGTTGAAGATAAATAAGTTTCTTATTGCTTATAAAGCATTTTCTAATTGAAAACAAATATTGTGTTCTCAAATTGTTATTTACTGTTTGTAAGTGATGCAGACATTCGTATTTTTTTTTGTTTTTAGCATTATAAGGTTAATTTGTACATTGTTGAATTAAAATAGTTGTCATAAGTTATAACAGAATAGTTTGGTTTAACATAGTTGTTTTATATATAGCCTTATTATTATTATTATTATTATTTTCTTTTTTGTTGTATTTTGTTGTATATATAATAATTTTTGTACAGGATATCCCAGAAGTAACCAGCAGTAATTCAGGCTCATGTAGATTAAAATAACTAGAAGTTTGTGTTTATACAAAGATTTTTTGAATTTATAATTCAAACAGAACTTATAACTCCTTATTCATTAGCTGTTGCAGTTTTCCTACAAATGAAATACGTAGAAAATTCTCACTGTCAAATGTCACTGTTAAACGTCAAATATCATTTGATGAAACGAAAAGTGTCATGTATTTATTAACTTGTATTTTCTTAAATGACAGATGACATTAAATGTCAAAAAAAATCTATGCATTTTATTAAATTTAAAAAAAAACATTCTCTTCGCTAAAAGTAAAACTTTCGGCACCAATAAGTTTACAGTAACAAATTTCTATTTTCCCTGATCAAATCTTTTACTCTGTTTATATGTACAGAAAGTTTGTGTAATGTGTTCATTGTTGTCGTCTCTTTTTAAACGTTGGTCAACACAAATCATTCAACATGCGTTTGCCATATCCGTTTTTTTTTCAGGTTCAGATATTTATATTTTGGTTGAATTAATACCAATTAGTAAAGCGCAGCTTTTATTATTATGTTTGAAAAAGATGGTGCGACACAAAAAATCGTGACAAAAATGAGTAACGGAGCTTCTCCTGCCCTATTTATAACTTGTTGCTACCACTTACGAGTCTTCAGTCTCTCACATTCGCTGAGCCTGTTTTCAAATAAAGTATATGTCACTTGTAATGATGAATTACAGATCTAATGAGGCTATGAGTTCTATTCGTGGCGAGATTATTTTTAACTTCCCGCTAAAAAAAATTAATTTTTTTTTTAAAATCGGGAAGTTATTGGTTTCACCCCGTTTTTCGAAAATCGAGTTATCATCGGATCTTAACGTTTTGAGGTCTTAGGAACCTCCCCTGACTATTTTTACGAGGGTGTCTGTATGTCTGTATGTACGTGTGGATGTGTGTGTGTGTGTGTGGATGTATGTAAACCTCTTATAACTTTTAAACGGCTTGACCGATCGGAATGAAATAAAAAGCGTATCAAAGAGTTCCATCTAACTTAGCCTCCCTGTAAGTTTGAGCCGATTCGAACAGGTAGATTTTGAGAAATTTCAAAATAACCGAAAAAAACAATTGGTAAAAATGATGTTTTTTGGGCATATCTTTTTGGCTATTACATTGATCAATTTCATAACCTAATCAGCTCTCAAGCTTAAAAAACTACGTCGAATGCCGTTTTGCAAATTAAAATCGGTTAATTCGTTCGTGAGATATCGTTGTCGAAAAAATTCAAAAAAAGTGTTTTTTTTAATAACTTACAGGTTTTTCTACTAATCGATTTTGCACTCCTAGTAACATTTTTAGGTCTCAAAGAACTGCGTCGAATGCCGTCTTGAACATCAAAATCGAATAACGCGTTAAAAAGTTATAGCTTTCTAAACATTTCAAAAAAAGTCAAAAACGTCAAAATACGTCACGTTACTATAGCTTTGCGGTTAAAACTAGCGGGAAGTTCCAAGGATGGCCTTTAAGGTCAGCCTCTTTCCGAATTTTTTGTTTTGTATTTACTCAAGTTTATACAAAAAATATTGACATTATTTAAACACAAATACTTCTAGACCAATCTTTAGTTATATTTTACTTTATAGAATATCTGCGGTATACTTTTGAGATATATTGTATGACTCATGTTTTATTATTATTATTTTTAATTAAACTATGTTAAATTAAACTATACTGTAGATTAGTAGAAAAATCCTTGTCTACGTTTAAATCTTTTTGTGCACCCAGTGTCAGTATTTCTGTTTAAAAATGACGGACCAAGGTCTTATTAGATTTAGATTATCATTCCACAATTAGCTTTTCTTCACAACTATAAGACTTTGATAGTTTTTATTTCTACATATTTTTTTACATACACATAATTTTAATGGTTTTTATATCAAACGTATTTGTTAAATAATTTTTAGTTGCAGAGTATAAGATTTATTACTTAAGTATTTGCTTTAATGTCGTGTAAATAGAATTTTCTCAGCACACATCAGTGTTGTGTGCCTGCCGATTTAACATTCAAACCTCTAAGCAACTCAATATAATTTGTTTAAAAACTTTTGTTTAATAACCACAAACAAACAATAGTGCATATACAATTCCCCACATTTAACCACTTTGAAGACGGTAACAAAGTAAAGAAGAGTCGACGGTTTTCTGTGTAGAGTTGTGTTATGTTTTTATGTTGCAATATTTTTAGGCTTTAATTTTGTATGGGTGTTGCTTCTCGTCGTTTTTTAATTTTCCTTTTTTTTTCTTATTCTTCGATTTCCATTTTAAGCATTCCAGTTATTTAATGGTTCTTTACCTTGACTTACCAAATAACTTTTATAAATATAAATATTATAATATTAATGGAAACATTTTATAAAAATCTATAAAATTTTATATAATCCATGTTGCCTATACCTGTATAATATCGTAAATATATGCATTATTTGTAACTCAAAAAATTATATCACATATTAAAATGCACCCTTAATGGTACTGAAAAAACTTCACTTTTGAAATAATTCGGATGTACCTAAGTACCTATAACCTTCTCAAAGGATTAGTGCGTTTGTGACTTAAATTTTAGGATTCATAAGAGTTAAAGCAAGAGTGAAAGTAGTAAAAGCACTATTATTTGGTTAAAAAAAATTTCCCAAATTATTTAAAAAAAAAAACAGATAAAAATTTTTAGTAACACTTCACCAGTTCACTCCTTTGCAGTTTGCATTCCTTTACAGTTTGAGATCATAAAATATCAGTTATTTTCATATTTGATTCTAGAAAGTATCAAATGTATTTATGATTTTCTATTTTTACATAGAAAAAATAAAAAAGACTAAAGAATATAGTGTAGTAATAAAAACATTGATACCTTGGAGCACATAGAGCATAGAGGGCATATAGCCAGCCTTCAAAGATCTGAAGACGAAACGAATAATGAAAGTTGCTTCTAGTTAGTATATATGTCAATATCGGAATTGATAAATAACATCTTCCTTGAAATTGATTACAAGAAAGTAATTTTTTGTAATTATTAACATTTATATAATTTGTATAAGCGCCTTGATCCTAAAGGTGCAAAATGCCGATTTGCGTGATACATCCATCGATTGGAAGTGAGAAAAGCTGATCGAAGCAAAACAATAATTGATAGCTCTTGCTATAAACCAACCAACAAGCAATTGTAATTCAATAAGCCAATCAGAGCTAGGTGACGATAAGTGCCAATTACAGCGAAGCGTCTATCGATTCATCATCGGTACTAGGAAATTCCAATTAATCATTAATCAGTGTTGCTACTGTTTTAAACAATTTGAATAATGTTCTTAATTCTGATATGTATTAAGATTTTTTTAACATTTTTTTTATCTGTGTTAAACGTCTAGAAAACAACTTCGAGAAAACATAAATTGTAACTATCAAAGAAGAGGACGTAAAGAATCTGGAAGTCGAGGATAATTTAGAAATTAATGGACAACAAATTTAAATACTTGAGATTTATCATATCCAAAAATACCACAACAGAAGAAGACATCAACAGTACTATAGAACAAGATAGAATGAATATCAGACAATTATATTAAGTGATTTGCGACAAGAATATTAAGATAAACACTATGCAAATGATATTCAACTTCATAGTCTAAAGCTTTATGACCTGCCATTCAGAGATGTGAGTAATAAACATGAAGGGAAAATTATATCAACAGAAATACTGTAGGAGATCCTGGTCTTACAAGAATATGCAAGTCGAGAACGAAATCATACGATACATTGAAGAAAAGAGGCTTTTGAGGTACAGGCATTTCAGAAAAGCGGAAAGCAAGTGGATAAGCGGAGTGGAGACTGATAAGTAGAAAAGAGGGAGGAAGACTACTTAGATCCTGAAGAGATGAAGTGGATGAATCTATGCAAAGGATAATTTCAATGATTGGGAAAATAGGATGGAATTGAGATCCTGTTTGAAGAATGAGAGGCGACATCAGCCATAGAAATATATATAAACGTTACTTACTACACCGAACTGAATCAGCGCTCTCTAGTGTCTGATTGCCGTTATGAAATTTTTGTGGAGTAATATTGATAACTGACAGCTTTTTAAATTAAAATTCTGTTTCTGCATTTTATAACTGTAAACTATCATCAAAGAATTGCTTGTGATGAATGTGATGTCAGTTTGATACCTTTTAAGTTAAGTTGATCTATTTTTTATACTGAATAAGATAAAGTAAAATACAATTGATACCTTCTTAAATTAAAATAGTATTTTTAAAACGTAATTTATCTCTCTTCAATTGGAAACCTATACGAAACTATTAAAATAGCTTAAATAAAAAAGAGTTACAAGATAGTGAACATATCCTTTGAATCCCCAAAATATCTTTCTCCTGAAATATTCAGCGTACCTACTTAAAATAAAAAACAACAAAATATTCTAAATAAAAATTGTATTACTCCTGTGATTTTTTAACCGGTAAGTCAGTTCCATTAATATTTTGTGATTTTTTAAAGACTACATTTTTAAAATTTTCTTAGTTAATATTAGTCCCAGTGTTTAATATATTCCACTTCTTTTATTTTATTAATTTGTTAAAAGAAGAACGGCAACACTAATCACAGTAATCACCCATTTTGTTTGTATAAATTTTTCAACATACAAAGTGTATACTTAATAGATGGTAGTTATTATAATACGTCAAACTTGACACTTACAGTACAAGGTTAGGTTTAATACCCACTATATAGTTTTTTTGTAAATGAGACACTAATAACAAGGTGACGGCACTTAACTAATGTAGTTTAAGGAACTTTTACTTAGTACGTAATAGTATGTGTAGCTTAAATTTAAAGTTTTCTTCTCTTAAATAAAAACCGTCTTCATTGTGGTAGCAACAAACTACAGGTTCAAACAGGTTTATCGTGGCATATTTCAAAACAAAATTAATAGAACACTTTACAAATAGGAAGATATCTGATTATAATTTCGTGACAAATACATTAAAAAATTAAGTTCTGTCGAATAGTGAGTGTATTTTAATTTTAACACCGATACATACGAAAAAATAAGATATAAATTCAAGAATAAAAAACTACTCAAGGGTTTAGACATATAGGAATACAGACTGGAAACTTTATCGTTCTAAACTCGAATGGGAAATTTCCAGATGTATTAAAAATATTATTTTCATATCTATATTAACAAAACAATTAAAGCTCCCGTATACAAAAGCTGATTTATATCTACAAAAAGCAGCAACAATAGCTGTATATAGATTTCTTGTTTAGCGTAATATAAGTATTAAGATATTTCATGAGATTTTATAAAAAACTAAATTAGAATGGCATTTATCCCTTTAATTTTTTTTTGTTTTTTCTTGTTAGAATTTCCAGTCTGCAGTTCACCGTACAGTATTTTTTGTCTAAACTGCAAATTGAGGTAACAGCGACCTCTTGTGGTATTCATAGTAATACCACATTAACGCAGAGTAAAATAGTAAAATCAAATATACTGAAAATTGATTATAAATTTGTCTACACAATTGTATAAAAAATGACAGAACTACTCTTTATTGATATTTTCAAATAATTACGTACGATATCTACAATAGAAATGGTAAGAACATTGATATTACTCTAATAAAATTATTCAATATGCATAGAATATATTATAAATCAGGGTGTTTACAACATTTTTTTAGGAAAGTATAGATTGAATGGAAACATATTTTTGTAAAATCTGTTAATAAAATATAAATTATTAAATTATTTCAAGCATATTAACATACATTTAGATACGTTATAAATAATTTATTTTAGAAGACTAAATATTAAATACATAAAATAATTTTTTCTTCAAACGTTAACCAAACCTAACTCAAGATGGTACGGAGGTAAAAACACCATCATCTCTATTTAACAACAGGAGAATCCAACGATTTGAAACAAGTAATGTACTCAATTAGATTTGATTTATATTACTAAGTAATAATTTCCATGAAGAATACATCCAATATGATTAATGACGTAGAAATTGTAGTAATTGTGAGTAACAGTAAATTAAACATTAACAGATGGACGATGGAATAGTAAACGTTTTTACTTTTCAAACATATTAAACATCTATTAACTTTACCCATTAACATAACCAATATTCTCAACACAAATTATATTATCTGTATCGTTCATCTGTTTTACCAAACATATGTTATCAGATCATTACTTTTCGATGCTAATTTAACAGTGGCGCATAGTGGCAAATATGAAAAATAATTTGACAACGCATCAATTTTAATCAAATGATTAAATTTTTAATTTTTCTTCTATAAAGGTCTATTTTAGGCTCCCCGTGAGTTAATAATGTTATTCATAAAAGGGCTTTTTAAAACTAAGAGGAAACAAATGGATCTTAACACCACAAAACAGACGCTATCAAAAGAATCACGAAGCTAAAATGGAATTGGGCAGGACACGTTGTCAGATTATCAAATAACCGATGGACAAGACGTATTGTCGAGTGGAGGCAAAGACAAGAAGCACACCAGAACAAAGGCCGCCCACCAAAACAGAGATAGATGGAAGGAGCTGAGGGAGACCTATATCCAGCAGTGGACGCATATGGGTTGTTGAAGATGATTACGATAAAAATAAAAACAATGATGGAAAGCATAACTTCTTAAACGTTCTGAAGTATTATTTGAGCGAACATATGCATACAAATAAGTAAAAATTTGTGATCACTTCAAATCATTTGTAATCGTATGAAATCAGTTATGATCAGTTTTGATCATTTGTGATCATTTGTAATTCTGCTCTGAAGTATTATTTGACCAATTTTATTAAGAAATAAATGAGAAAATCTACTTTTTGGAATTTTCATCCTTATACCTATGAAATTGTTAAATAATAAACTCCAGAAATACTCTTCAGGACTTCTAACTCAATGGAGCTCACAATTTCATCTTCTCAGGATTTTCTAGACGACGCCGCGACGGTTTCAGATCACCTCTTCAAAGATAAACAAAACCAGAGTAGTCACATCAACAGGCACAAAAACTATCTATGGGTAAAGTATCAAAAAGGCCTGAGGAAAACACCCTGGAAGCTCACCTTAGGGAAAAGGGAAATAGATTCAGTGTGAAAAACACATGTCAAAACAAACCATCTTATGGCAGTAAGGGTAGGACTACTACCCCAAAAATATATATCTTTTTCAGTAGAACATATTCCATCCATAAAAGAGAAAATTTTCGACAAGAATCCAAAGCCTTCATTCAGCAACCTACAATTCAGACCAGGCTATATCCTGTCTTGTGCTATCAAGGCCACAGTTGAGTAGCTTAAAAGCATTAATTCAGGAGCTGCAGCTAGAGGAAGGTATCTTACTTAAACTCGAAGGGTATAAAGTGTAAAAAAACTAAAAAAGTATTTAAGAAGGTTGACAGGTTAACAGATATGAAAAAACAATTAAAACCTATAATCCCAGACTTTTTACGCCCTAATAACCTAGACCCTATAAATCTAGACTATCTAAACTCTTCACCTTTTTGTGGTGTTAAGGTTGATGAGTTCCTTCTGGATTTAAAAAAGCCCTTTCGTCCCCCTCACTGGGGACCAAAATAAATCTATATAAAAGAAGAATAAAAATAAATAAAACAAGTCAATTAAAACTGACGAATGGCTCAAATTGGTTCCCGTGTTTCCCATTGTGTGTCGCTTTGAAAAAAAGGATATAAACATCAATTGCAAAACTTTTACAACAGCTACTAAGAATTGAACAATAACAGATATGAACATGGGAATAAAGAAAAATTTTGTAATTATATTGAGACGATTGAAGAAAAGATTATCATTTTATCAGGAAAAAATTTAACTTTCGTCACTCGACATTAGAATAAATGTATGAATATATTGCTTTTACTTTTTGTATTAGCAAAATACATATATGTAATTATGAATTATTTGCTTAGTTTTTCAAAAATTTATGCGATTGTTAAAAAAGTAGTTTTTTTTTTTTTAGCAGTAGAATTGGTTCAATTTTCTTTAAGCACAAAAAACTGTTATCCATTTTTAAAAAAGTAGTTAAAGCAAATTTAAGAAAGTTTAATAGGTACGGAAAAATATATAATTTGAGGTAATGATGCGAGATTTAGGGTAGATTTATTTTCTAGCAACATCTAAAAGCCTAATTTAAAGATTAATGTTGAAATATTCCAAAGTTTATTTATTTATAAAGTAGTCTAGTTTAATATAAATAAGTAAAGCACTCAACACCAAAAAGTGTCTTCTCACTTAACCAGGAAAGTTCATTTTTAACAATTCTGTACCTGTTATTGGTGATTATTTTTTAAAAAAATTGAATTTTCTAGTCTATTTCCAAAAAAAAAAGAAAACTGGTAGTAAAAAATTATTATTGACAAAAAATGTGATTGGTAGTATATCGATGAAGACTGAAAAAGACTTTAGGAGTATGCGAAAAAATTTTGGTTATTAAATTTTAAATGTCCTAAATTTTAAAATATGCCATTCTCTGAAATATTTCCGTTTTTTTACATGTTGGGACCAAAAGTACCAATTCATATCCGAAATATCAAAACATAATATCATATAAAGTTGACTACTTATTAATTTTTTATCTTATTATTTTTATTATAAAAGTGACCATTTATAATCTATTATTTGACAATATGTTGATTATAATTAAATGAAAATATATTTCATTTTTTTGTTACAATCTCTCAAAAATATTTACAAACCAAGACGATATTGTCTACGTTTTATGAAATATTTTTGATGAGCGATTTTCACATTAATAAATTGTGACTATAATTGCCTTTTAGCGTGAATATATTATATCAAATTGTTGTATTTTATATGTAAAGGAAAAATTTTGGAACGTTTTATGTATACACTATTCGATGATAAGTGTCCAAAATTTCTCTTAAAATGCAACATATTCTTGTTCGTAAAATATCTGTGACTTGTAAATCATGTTTTATTATAAAGTTAGATGTTTGAACAATTGCTTTGTGGGAAATTGTTATTTTCAGAAAATATTTTAAAACCACAAAAATACAAAAAAACCATACACATTGTATATTTATAATGTAATTCTAAAGTATACCAGTATTTATTATACTGTGGACTACATGAACAATTTTGTTTTATTTTCACCACGCTCCCACGTCCTGTTTCTTTAATTTCAGACTAGTTTAACTACCGTCATAAACATCTGATAATCAATTAAAATAATACTTTCATGGTTTGTAAATCACCAGAAAAACTTCTTTCATACAAATCGGTTATAAAAAAGTTATAAAAATATCGTTTGTTTTACTGTTGCTTTTTTGTTCTTTAAGGCTGACTCCAACAATTATTAATAGAAAATACATGAATAACAGCGACTTAAAAAATATATAAATAAAAAATAATAATAATAATTTGGTAAAACGTATTGCCTCCTCTAGAACTTATAACATCTCGAAAACTTTGTGGAATACTTCCAGTCAATCTTCTCAAATAATCTTGATCGATATTATTCCACTCTACAGTGAATAGCCGTTGTAGGTCCCGTAGATTAGCTGGCGTCACATTACCAGATATCGCCCCTCTGTAAAGGTAGCCCCAAATATGCTCTATTGAGTCCGGACTGCAAGCTGACCAACCTAAAATTGGGATATTTATATCTTGAAGGCAGTCGGTGACGATTCTTGAGACGTGTGGGTGTGCATCAACATGCATTTAAACAAAGTTATTAACAGTCAATGGGGCGTAAGGACCAACAAGTGGATCCAAAATGTCTCTTATTTACCTGTTAGCAGTTAAGTATACTGCATCTAGCTGTACGAATTCCGTTTGACCCCTTAAAAATATTCCACCTACAGCATAATAAATCCTCCTTCAAAATTTGCCACAGATCATATGTTGCATCGAGAATAACGCTCGCTATCTCATCTATAAACTGGCATTTTTTCATCTGGAGTATATAAACAAAATCTTGACTAATTCGTGAGGAGTATTTTACCTTTACCCCAGTCATCGATATTTCAATCCATCTGTTCCCTGGTAGCTACTCTGGCCCTAATTCCAGACTGTATTAAGGTTTCTGAAGACATACGTACATTTCGAACCTCGGCAACTCCTGTTAGAGTTGACTTGCTATAACATTTCTTCAATGCAAAGCCCTCAAGGGTTAAATATCAATTATCTGAAAGCGTAGTTGCTCTCGGCCGACCTGTTACAGCTAGTCTTTTATGAAGTCCAGTCTTTCCGTATTTAACTACTACACGTAATACTGTCCACTAATTTATACCCACCAAATTTACCACACATCTCTGATGTCTTCCTCTTCAGTAAGAAGAATTCTTAAGAAGCAAAAAACAACACTATAAACAAACCATGTTTTATAAAAATATTGGCAATTTTATAGATGATGCTATTTTTTTTTCGGCTAAGTGTATATATTTAACATTATTGATGTTTATGACGATTTCAGGATAGTTTTCTAAATACTGACCCAAACAACTCGGCTCAAGAATTTAACATTGTAAGAAATGCATATTTAGTTTGAGTACATTCCTAAAGAAATTTGTATTATAGATATTTTTTATTACTTGAAAAGTGACTTTAGGGGTTTATTTTTGGATTGGTAGAACCAAAATAGAAAAGAAATAATAAATAATGTTTTACACCTATATTCCGAGTTTTAGTTCAAAATTTTTTTTTTATAATCAGTCACTGGGCACAGGTAATTTCCACACCAATAATCCTTTAACGACATAGACAAAATTGGGGATTAATAATCCAAAATTGCACACCGACCTTCAGCAGATAGAGGGTGGGATATCATTCGAATCATTTATTATTTGTGACCAGTTGTTACTCTGTAGTCCTGATTTTGTATATTTTGGAAAGTGATACTAAGTGATATGGAAACCAAATTAATAAAAAGTAACAGTGACAGGGATATGTTATGTGTAAAAGATTACACTTTTTTGCAACAAAAAGTGCTAAAATGTGAAGAAACATTTTGAACATAAAAAAAAAGACTGCAAATCAAGTCTTCACCATTGGGCCTGAACATTTGGTAACTAGGCACGAAGGTCTTCACATACACGGAGCAGGTATGAAGAAGATGATTAAGAAAATAATTAGTATCTCCTGCAAAAGAAAAGCCATAGAGGAGCTCAGTAAAATACCGTCAAAAATAATTAAGCAAGAACTACATAACAAACTGTCTGAAACAGTAACAGGTAAGAGTTTTCTATATATTAATGACTCTGAAAATGGCATTGTTGTTTTTTCTTGTTAAGTTTATCCAAAACCACTTGAATAGACGTGGTCAACGCTCTTTTCGAATTTTCAAGAATTCTCTACATGGGCGTACAGGTGTGAGTCGGGAAGTTAAAAGCAACATTAAATAGATATTTTACTAGGTTCGTTCATATAATGACGTTCTTTTGAGTTTCCCCTGGTAAAATCGTAAAAATAATTCCTATCCAAGTGGGTCTAGTTATACTTATACTACAAACATGAATATGTTATGTAAGATTTCATTTAAACCAATTATGGTTTCGAAAAATACAATCTGAGGGATTAACTATAGAATATCGTGATAAAAACTTTGAAATTGTTCGTTGGTTGAGATATTGTTTCGGATTGTCTTATTTAGGACCAAAAGAAGTAGGTGACAGTTTTACATATGATTTATATTCGGTAAAAACGGATGACGAATATCTAAATAGGTTTTGTGAGTATCTACTAGAACCATATTATAGATGAAGAAGCTGATTTTCCAGTTGACATCTGGGCAGAATCGAATCCATCTTTAACTCGAACAACAAACTGTTGTGATTCTTTTCATGATTATTTCAATAAGGCCTTTTACTCGCCACATCCTTCATTTTATACTTTTATAGATAAACTGAAGGAATTTTAGATTAATGTATATGTAGATATTCAAAGTGTTAGTGAGTCTAAGCGAAGTAGTAATTACAATAACACAAATTAAAACATTTACAAGATGTAAATAAACAAAGAAAATTGGGAAATATTGACAGTTTCTATTTTTTAAAACGTGTCTCATACTTTGGTGAACCTATTTTTTAAATATGTACATAGGTATATTGAATTCCAATGGTAAATTAATATTAAATTTTCAATAAAAATTATGCAAATATTCTAGTTTTATTTATAATCTGAAGTAAAATTGTATTTGCTTCGTGTGGAAATTATCTGTAGTATTAAAGCAGCCTAGTGAGGCTGGTGTGCAATTTACATGTTCTATTAAGGACACAGGTAGTCTTGGAGCGCATTTTACCAACGCTGTAGTCACTAGTGTACCGATGGAAGTATCGTTATCAGTAGCATTAATTTGTCAGACGAAAAATTAACTAAATATATATTTGTATACTTTTTTTTGCTTTTGAAACAAATTTTAAATTTAACCGTAGCTGTGTTAAACTATTACGCTGGTTTAAGTCGGACAAGGTACCTTAGTCATTATAAAAATTAAACTGTGTTTTATTACGCCGATCGTTGAGAATTAAACATCTACTGAGTTGCAAAGTAAGTCGTTTTTTAGGTTGCGAGTCCCAAAAGGGTCTCATAACAGAAATCTCTGCTACATTTTTAATTTTTAATGTTTTCTTTATTTGACGTGAAGAAATATTCCAAAACCTTCATCCAAAACTAAAACGCTGCAACCTTTAGCAAAAAAACTGAAATTTGGTCCAATTGCCGAGTCTACGACAGAACCACCAATTTTCAGGTATCAGGTACCAAAGGTAGGTAAAAACAGCATTTATATGGAGGTTATTTAGTAAACACTCTTCTAATATAAGTCAATGCTACATTTTTGTTTTTTAATGTGATGAAATCTTCCGAAACCTCCATAACTTTAGACAAAAAAACCAAACTCATTCTTCTAAATACACAAAAAAATAATAATAGATCTTATCTTAAAACCTGACCCTGAATTGTTACACATGGAAATTGCGGAAAAAGGAAGTTATCTAGCTTAGGTTCTTTAGTAAACAGGTATTTTGTTGAGTTCAGAAGTTATATAATTATTAAATATAAAAAAAATGAAAGTCAATTCGTGGGTCATACACATAACGAATCCGGGGATATGTTTGACCCTTTCGATTGGTATGAATGCTTCCATAAGTATTAATACAAAAATAAAAAATTGTAGTTAGTTGAAGTTAAGTGCTGTTTTTACCTAACTTTAGCTTTTGGTACCTCTAAATTGGTCATCGGCCCAAGCTAGCAGGTATGCATATACTCAAATTATTTTATCACCTACATTTAATTGATAGAAAAGCCTGGAAACTTTGGGATGTTGGACCATTAGTTTAAGAACTACTAGATATTTGTTATTTACTTCGAAAACAGTACGATAACTGTCTAATACCATTTCCTGAATAGTCCCTGTACTGTTCATTAATTTACTTGCAGGTGCGTAATAAAGAATTCATAATTTCTTAATTATGAAGGTAAGAATTTCGAGTATTTATGCAAGAGATTTCTTTCAAGTAGCATTAAAATACTAATGCTTTAAAAATTACGACAGTATTATTCGTTTCATTGTATATTCATATTATGACTTACTAGCATTATATTTTTATAAGGTGAAACATAACATGCTATATTTCTAATTAAAAATTCCAATAACTAATTAAATTTTGATTAAAAAACTTTTAATTTATTTCCAGCCTTGCCATATATGCCAACCAAATGTATTTATATGGGGTTAAGGTAGAATAAAAAATCGACTTGTTTCTGTATCGATTTGTCTCACGTTTAATAATTCCTGCTTTTGAAAAATTAACTACTTACACACTAGTTAGGCTTATTTCATAGACAGTCGTTATTTAAATTTGTTTCATAAAACAAGTGGATTTATTTACAATGAACAGCTGAATTCCATGGTCCACAGTGGAGGTTGAGAACATTATCATCTGGAAAACCATGCAGGTCAGTTAATTTATAATAATTTTCTTGCTCGTTATTTAACAACTGGTAATATTTATTCCAACCACAGCCATAGAGATGCTTGTTATCTAAAAAAGATAAAATGATCACTGTAGTTTAAGTATTTAAGAAGGGAGTACATTTTTTAAATTTTATTCAATTGTTCATACTCTAAGTAGTATCCTGTTAAAATTTGAAGTCAATTTAAGCAAATCTAACGGTGGTATGGTATTTTTAATAACACCTTATTGAGACAGTATATTCAAATATTATAGTATTACTGTTTTAATGTTGTACTTTGAAATAACTGTTCATAAAATAAATTTTTTTTTTACTATATATAAAAACAGGTAACATACTATCAAAATCGTCTAGTACTCGTAAACTCCACAAATGCTTCAAAAGAAACTTGGTCTATAATAAACGACCTTCGAAATAAAAGTAATACGACGGATCATACTTTTTCCTTTCCGAACCCTGAGAATTTAAATGATTACTTTATTAATGTTAGTAAAAATTTAACGTCAACTATTTTGCCACAAAACGATCCCATTTACTACCTCCTCAACTAAAAAAATATCGTTGATACATTCTTTATAAGACCGGTTGATAAATCTGAACTAATGCAAACAATCAAAAGTATTAAAAGCAAATTGTCCTGTAGTACTGATGGACTATCAGCAAATATTTTCTCAAACCTTCCGGATAATGTGTTAGTAAGCTTGGTCTCCCTAATTAAAGATTCCTTGGAAAAAGGTACATTTCCAGAGTGCCTAAAGACAGCCATTATAATACCTCTTCATAAAGGTGGCGAAAAATCTATCACCTATAGACCTATTGCCTTACTTCCGGTACTATCCAAAATTATTGAAAGGCTTGTAAAAATCCGACTTATACCCTTTCTCCTTAAACACAACATTTTATCACAAAATCAGTTCGGCTTTTTGTCTAATAATTGTTCTTCTGATGCCATGTTTTCTGTATTACATGAGGTATATCTAGCACTAAACAGAAATCTCTATACAGCCACTGTTTTCTGTGACTATGCTAAAGCTTTTGATTGTGTTAATCACGACATTTTATTAAAAAAACTAAATTTCTATGGGATTTGGGGAATTTCTTTAAGCTAGTTCAAGTCATATTTGGGGAATAGGAAACAACTGGTTAGAGCAAATGGTGCTGATTTCTAGTTGTAAAACGACTACTTGTGGAGTACCTTAAGGTTCTGTATTAGGTCCTATTCTTTTTCTGCTCTTCATTAATGACATCACTTACTTAAACATTAATGGAAAAAAATTTCTGTTTGCTGATGACACTAGTATTACCTGGAGCAGTTCGGATATTTCAACTCTTTATGCAATTATTACCACCGATTTACTTAAAATAAAGGCTTGGTCTGATTCTAACTTACTTTGCTTTAACGTAGATAAGACAGTAGCTTTATCTTATAAGGGAGCCTTTTAACTATTGCTTCTAAATAACAGCCAAATCAATATAGTTGAGTCTGTAAAATTTTTAGGTATTTTTATTGACAGCAATCTTAAATGGTCCCTTCATACTGATTCCTTAAATAAGAAGCTGGCCTCAGCTTGCTTTGCAATAAGATCTGTGTCGAAAGAAATCAATTTATCATCTGCCAAAATAGCATATTTCTCTTTGTTCGAGTCTCATCTTCGATATGGTCTTCCTTTCTGGGGTTCTGGTACAGCTGCCCAATTCAATGCTATTTTCAGATTACAGGAAAGAGCAATTCGATATCTATTTGGTCTTGACCAAACAGCGCATTGCGTGAGCTATTTTAAAAATCATGGAATTCTGACGCTTCCCTCTTTATTTATTTTAGATTCTCTTTGTTTAATTCGCAAACACCTACATGTTTTACCGACAAGACCTAATCATGGCTACTCCACAAGAAAATCGGATCATGATGTTTATTTACCGATCCCGTCTACGAAATTGGTAAAGAAATCTATACTATATTCCGCAAAAAGATTATATATAATCATCTTCCGATACACATTAAATCTGCAACATCTTTTATCAGATTTCGTAATATGACAAAAGCATACCTTTCTACAAGACCGTATTATTCAGTTGATAAGTTTTTCAATGAATAAAACGATTAAAATCAATAACAGGGGATAAAATAGTATTATTTTTAGTTGGGTATCACTCTCAGTGACATCATTTTTATATTTTTGATTATTATCTGCATATTATTATAACCTGCTAATTTTTAAATTTATTCAAATTTTGTAATTATTATATTGATTTTCTTTGTTAGCTTTGCGACGACGTATGAAAGTTCATATAAATTGTTTGTTTGTATTTGTTTTTTGGTTTATATTACTTATTTTTTATATTTTGTTATATTTATATTTAGCTTTGTCCATAAAATTGTATAACTTTCAGTGAGAATAAAGCATATTTCTATTCTATTCTATTAACCTCAGATTTGGTTTATATACGATTTCCTATTATTCTTGACATTTTCGCAACTTAAGCGCGTTATTTTCTCCGAAATTTTGGTACAAAAATCAACTTGAGACTATTTTCCAGTAACCTAAGTCAGCTCATTTTCCTGAATTCCCAGAAATTATTAGGTATTTGATAGGAAGTAAGCGTAAAGAAAGATCTAAAAACCATTTTAATTTTTGATTTTAAAAATGAACTTCAACGAAAAATCGATTAATATGGATAAACTAACTTTTTCAAAATATGTTGCATGTTTGCACCACAATTATTTATGGGGGGGACTTCATACAGAATACCAAATAGTAAAAATCAATTTTATTAGATTCTGTGTAGAAAATCGCTATCAAAGTCTACTAACCCATAAAAATAATGGTATGCCTGCTTCCACAGGCTATTAACACAGCGTTCAAACTATCACATGGAAAATCAAATACATGTGGAGAGGCCATTACAGAAACAAAATCTTTATCTTCTTCTTCCTTTCCTAATCCTAATTGTCCATTACTATTCCATCCCCATACGTAAAGATCTCCATCTTGGCTTACTGCACAAGAATGCCATCCTCCTGCAGCGATTTTGTTAATTTTAATACCAGCTAAACCTTCTACTAACTGCGGTTCTGCTTCATCATCTAGCTTTCCATGTCCTAATTGACCTCGACTAAAATAAGTTTCATATTGAGTAATTTTAACTAATCAATAGATATAAAAAATAAGACAAATTACTTTTTAAAAGTTTTAAAGGTCAAGGTCAGTAAAATCAAAGCTTTCGTAGATAAAACTGTACAATTTTATGAAAATTTAGTATCTGGAAGATTGATATTTATATTATGTAATTATCAAAACGACTACGTATTTTATGAAACAAGTCGGATTACGATTACTTCATACTTTTATAAAAAACATATTTCTCACCTTCCTGTACCAAATGAATAAACATTGCCTGAATTGTCTAATATTAAACAATGCTCTTTTCCACATTTAACATCTAATATATCACTATGAGTAAAATTCAGTTTGTTGGGTATGTTATAAAAACTACCATCACTTAAATATATAACAGTTAATTTACAACCAACACTGATATGTATTAGATTATTAGAACACACAAAATTATCAAAAGATTCTATAGTTTTGAAATTTCCTAAATAACTTTTCCATAACTTTCCTTGACTATCTAAGAAAATAATTTTCTCGTCATTAGAAGCGAGTAATTTGATTTTATCAGGTAATAATGAATTTAAAGTAGAAACTCCTTCTTGATCATACAATAAATAGTCATTTTCAGTAGCTATAATAGTATATGATTGATTAATAGATACCTGCTTTATAACCTCAAATTCAAATAAGTTTGTTAGCTCCTTTATAATGGGTTTGTTTACATTTAACTGTCTGAATAAATTAAACCCATTACAGAGTAGTTTCATTATTGATTATTTTATCATATAAGAATGTTTTTATTGACCAACTGCACGAATGTTAGAAGCTCCAAATATTTCAAACTTTTGCAGTCTATTTTATATGTTTCTTGTTTTATAAGTTTACCGTTGTCTATCTAATGTAAAATGGTAAGTAATAATGTTGTTTTGTGTCTTGCAGGTTAAAATTGTTAAATTTTAAGTTATTATTATAAAAAATCACTTTGTTACAACCACAATCACCATAGTAACAACCTTTGAATATAAAACCTCGTAACTAAATGATAACCTCACAAAAATAAAAATATTATGTTCTCGTATCTCGTTTTGACGTTGACAGATAGTAGTTTCTCGAAATATCGTTGATAGAATCGATTATATTAGGCATATATTTACGACTAGCTTACCCGACGAACTTCGTTTCTCAATTTTTCGTTTTTTGTAGATTTTAACATATTTTCCTATGTGTTCATTATTTATCTTTTATTTTCTAATTGGCAATTGTTTACATTTTCACCCCATCCCCCTAGGGGGTTGGGGTTGCGGGGGGTGTTAAAGGAAGGCTACTCGAGTACATCCCCGTTGAAATTGAGTGGCGGTCACCATTAGAAAATTTTTTACGAAGGGTTGAATTTTCAAAAATATGGAAAAAATTATTATATTATTTAATGTATGAAAATTCAACTACAATTATATCATGTTGACAAAAATAATATTTGTTGTTTTTTTCACCCCCCCCCCCACCCCCGCATGCTGTGTTCCTCAGATATTGACGAAATTTTGTAGAGTAATTTCGTGAAATTACAATGTTAAAGTAGGGTACATTGACATAACCTATCCAAAATCCAACCTAATCTAACCTAGGTTAGATTAGGTTAGGTTAGGTTAACCTGAGTGGAGGTTTTTTGAGGTTTTTTTTTTTTTTTTTTTTTTAAATATGGGTTTTAAGCATAATGCGTGGTATGGTTGTGACATACCTTTTGTTGAAAAGCACTCATCATAAGCTTTCAAACGAGGTTGAATTTTCATACATTAAATAATATAATAATTTTTACCATATCTTTGAAAATTCAACCCTTCGTAAAAAAATTTCTAAGGGTGACCGCCACTCAATTTCAACGGGGATGTACTCGAGTAGCCTTCCTTTAACACCCCCCGCAACCCCAACCCCCTAGGGGGATGGGGTGAAAATGTAAACAATTACCTTTTAATTTTTCAGGTTTTGTCTTTTTTTAGTTGTTTTCAATTACCTACATTTTTTTATTTTTTTAATCTTTTTTCGGTCTTTTATTAGGTTTTTTCAACTATTTTGTATTTAATTTTATATTTTTACTCTATTATTTACAAACAAATTACAATGCTTTTACCGTGTTTGTTTTGTTTTCCTTTTTCTTTATTTTTTTCCCTTTTTTCACTATTTATGCAATTTTTAGATTATATTTTGTTTTTCTTAGGTTTCACCTTTTTTCCGTTATCACATTTTCTTGTTTGATTTAAAGATTTCAGTTTTTTTTTTCGTTATATTTTGTCATTTTTTCGTATTTGTTTTTTCCTTTATTCTTTGTTTAGTTTTTTCTATTATGATATATTTCACGAATTTTGCTTGTTAGTAATTTTTTTAATATTTTTTTGCTTTTTCACCTTTACTGATTTTTACAGTTTTTTCAAATTATTTTCGCTTTTTTTCCATTTTTTTAAAGGTTCCATTTTGTTTTTACGATTTTTATTATTTCTTAATTTTTTATTAGCATTTTCATAAATTAATAGTTTTTATTTTATTCAGGATGAAGACAAATCTAATTAAACTTTTTAACTTTATTATTTATAAATCGAAAGACAATGCCATCTACGAACTGTCTCCGCACCCTAGATGTCAAATGAAGGAATAGATGTATATCGATAAATTTACTTACACTTCCATCTATTAGGAACTCATAGAACTAAATAATAAATACACACTGTATTGAAAAATTGAATTGTCGTTTATAGTATTTTCCGTTGACTTATTATTTATGTTTCTTACTGTTTAAAACCTTCCCTGAATTTCCACAAATAATTTTAAAACCGGAATCGGTTCAATAGTTCCCCAGTTTTAGCGAGACTAATGAACAGCATTTCATTTTTGTTAATATTGATTTCTATGATTTTGTGTACTTTACAGGGACTACTTTCACTTTTAAAAAAGCTTCGTACAGCTCCGGAAAAAGAACTGCGGTTACTTCTACTTGGGTTAGACAACGCTGGTAAAACAACAATTTTAAAAATTTTGGCTTCCGAAGATGTAACAAATGTAACACCGACTGCTGGTTTTAATATTAAATCAGTAAATTCAGATGGATTTAAATTAAATGTTTGGGATATTGGTGGACAGCGAAAGATACGCCCTTATTGGAAAAATTATTTTGAAAATACAGACGTCTTGGTAAGAAAAGAACTATGTAAGATGTTCTATTGTATAGCACAATGAAACTTTGTTTACTTTGGATCAAAACAAGAACAAGCTTTTGTTATCTTTTTTTTTCAATTTTTACAACCCGCTTGTCTCATGCTTTTTTTTTAAGTAGGTACCCACCACTCGAATACAAAATAAATTTTTCATCACTCCGTGCGGAAAGCTATCCTTTCGACCAAGCAGGAGCGTGCGGAAAGCAGAAATATAAAACTTTCAAGCACTAAGTGTATCTTCAGTTATTACATTAATCTTGAAATACGATGCGCCGTGTGTTTATGTATATGTACACATATATAAGTATTTGTATTATAAGTCGCCGCGACGCTGATGTTTGTTTGCATTGTTATTGTATACTAATTATATTTACTATATGTAAATACTGCAAGACGCCGTGCGCCGTAATATTTTAGTGAAATGCAGTGTTCACCACCAACTCTTTTTTGCGTTACTCAATGCCTATGGCTCGAGCGACCTAATACTACTTTTATTATCTTCTTTCCTTTTATTTTACACAAATTCAAGAGCTTTCCTCACGGAGTGATGAAAAATAGAATACGCAACTCGTGCGGTAAGCAGCTAATCCCATAACTCATGGTTTCCGCACTCGTTACGTAATGTCTATTTTGTGAATTATTGGTTATCATCAAAAAGACAAAATTTTACGATTGCAGAATCTTCTACCATTAATTCTTGTCATTCTGTGATGTAAACATGTATCGTTTAAAAATATTGTTTGTTATTGAAATATTTGGAAAGTACACAACAAGAAAATAAAAATAAGGAGTACCTAATTGAAAAAATATCACATCCGGAAGGACTCGAGCCTGCAACCTTTATCTATAGCTGGTAACGCCTCTGTCCACTTCAGCCACAGATGCATTAGTAATTAATTGTTGATCGTCTCGACAAGTGACATTTACTCACTTCCTCCTTAAGCACATGTGTGGATGACTTTAATGAGAGTGATTATTTGTAAAATCGACAACTGAAACATCAAACTTCAAGTCACTTTTTTACGAATCTAATTGTCAATTAAAAATTAACAGTATATAATCTTCACTCTTCTACTCTTAGGTGTAGGGTTCTGTTTCTGTTAATCTTATTTTACATTCTTCACAAATTTCTTCCATATCTTCCTATCTACTATTAGTTTTTTGGCATCGTTCCCTTCTTTTGTAAAATGGTTGCCACTACTGTATTTCATTGCATCCTTGGCCTAGATACCTCGTTTTTTTTCTAATCTTTTACTTTTCCAAATTCTTTCAAGGCATATTAATTTTCATTTTTTGTAGGTGTCCCCACCATCCTAATTCTCTTTCTTCAATATAAGTTTCTAGTTATTCTATTTCCAGTTCTTCTCTTATTTTTGTATTACTTATTTGATTCCTTTTAATTACTTCCTTCACTCTTCTTAAATATTTCATTTTGATTGCCTGCAGTTTACTTTTATCATCTCTTTTTGAGAATGTCCACAACTCGCATCCGTAGGTGAGTGTCGGTCTGTAGACTGTTTGGAAAATGCTCATTTTTGTTTTTCTGGATATTTCTCTTTTATTTATAAAGCACATTATTCCATAATAGTCTATTCGTTTTTTCTATCCTATGGCACAGCTAATTTAACATATATTAAAATTTCTTCTTAACATATATCATTTTCTCTACATTTGGTTTTTGTTATTTCAGATTTATGTAGTGGATTCTGGAGACAAAAAACGCCTCGAAGAAACTGGTATCGAACTTTATGAACTACTAAGTGATGATAAATTACGCGATGTTCCCCTTCTTGTATACGCTAATAAACAAGATCTTCCTGGATCTCTTTCAGCAGCTGAATTGGCTCAAAGTTTAGGATTGCCAACAATTAAAGATAGATCATGGCAAATTCAAGCTTGTACTGCAACTCAAGGTATTGGAGTACGTGAAGGGATGGAATGGGTGTGTAAAAGTATAAAAAAGAAATAATAGAATATAAGATTTTAAATAGATATTAACTTTTTTCCTTAATTAGTAATTCGAATAAAAACGTTGACTCATCTATAATACTGTAGTTTAATTTAATTTTATCATTGTGTACCTAAATGTATTTTTAAACATTTCAAATACGTAGATTTATGTTTTCGTAATTTTGAAACCTCTATACTCTCTATACTTTTATTTTTTTGGAATATTATCCAATTTTTCCTGGTTTTTTCATTCCTGTATACTTTTTTATATTTGTTTGAAGTTTTTCTGTTTTTTCTTAATTTAAAATTTTTTTCAAGTTCTCCTTTAAACAAACAAGAAATAATATTAAGGGAAAATTGAAAAAATGTTAAATCCGTCAGAGAATTGAACCTCTGAACTCTTTCCGATAGCCGATAACGCCTTAGACCTTTGTGCTACGAATGATCTTAGCGGTTACTCGGCGTTTTTTATCATATCTTGTTTCAACTAAAGTCGTCTATAAACTTATTTAATTCCTCCTTAAGCACATGTATGACGTTAATGAGAGAAAGAGAGACTTTATTGTAAAATTGAAACATCAAACTCTAAACAAATTTTTGGTACCCTGCCTAATATTTTTATTTGATTACGAAACCGGAACCATAAAAGATGTTACAAATAATTAAAAAATATTAAAAATCTTTAGCAGCGTATAGTATTATAATAATAATTATTATTATTTTACTTAATAAGGGCAGAAGACTATTAAGCCCGATAAATAATATATAATATACAATCGAAATACCTATGGTAAAGACATTACTATATGATTGAATATAGAAAAACCAACAATTATAACCCAATGTACAGATACAAATAAGTGGGAGTCTAATTTGTTTTTGAAACTGTTAACACTTTCAGAGTCTCAGAGTCTATTATTTCGTTAGGTAAACTGTTCCAGACATCAAAAATTCTATTACTCAGAAACCCTATCTGTTACGGGTACAAAAAGCTTCCTTCTTCAGTTTGAATGAGTGTCTTTGGAGTCTGTCGTCACAATTGATTGGAGACGCTCCTTGAAGATTACCCAAGTCATATTTTGTGATCCTGAAGGTCACCATGGAAGCGTCTTTCTTCAAACGTTGTGAGGTTTACGGTAGATAGTCTTTCTTTATACGTGGGTTTAACATGAAGAAAAGATAGTCTTTGCACTTCTTCCAACATCGCGAACTAAATCCGGATACCACGCAGGACCAACGTGTTCGAGGATGGGTCGAATGAAACACTTATAGAGCCGACAGTAGGTATCGATGGATGCTTTAGGAAAAGCTTTTTGAATTAAAAACAATTTAGAGTTTGCTCGTTTACATACATGCGAAACATGATCTCTCCACGACAGGTCTGAGTTCACTATTAGCCCAAGAGGAGACTGTTTTTAATGATTGACCATTGTTTTTTCGAAGAAGTGACACGATACACTTTTCAACGGAAGCAATCAGTTTGAACACCATTCTTGAATACTGTCTAGATCAGCCTACAAACCTAGGTGGTTGACGTTTGCATATAGTAGTTCAGCAGTGATGCCAACTCAACCGATTTTTCGTAGATCTACCGATTTAGGAATTAATCTGTCGATAAAACTTTATAATTTTCTTTCATAATTATTTAACATTTTGTAACTTAATTTAAACTTACCTTTTTTAAATTTGCTGTCATTTTTTAAATTTTTTTCTTTTTTTTGTAACAATCTACCAGTTTCAGAAATTTTAGGCTGGCAACGTTCCTGGTGAGCGACAACGGTGTAGACCAAAATGTGGATCGAGAGCTTCGACGGCTCTTTTTGCGAGAGTGGCCCTACTATTCTTGTCTTTATACAGAGCATTTAGTATTTCAGCAATATTTCATATTTTATTACTTTTAGATTTTTTTAAATATCTTAAAAACCATTAAAATTATAACAACTGTCTTTTTAAATGTTTTCTACAAAAAATAATGTTGCATTCTTTTAAAAAAATGCTTAGTATACGATATATTGGGAAAAACTAGAAATTTACCAAAAATGTTCTAAAGCTTACTTTGGAGGTATACGCCAGAAATACAATTTTTTTATTTTTATTCACTCTGTATGTAATTATAAAAACCAATACTTAGTAAATAAGAATTCTATTGGAATACCAATTTTAAACTTTCTTCAATAAAGATCGGTTATCTATCTCATAAAAGTGCAGGAAGAAACACTAGTGAAAGTGGTCAACTACATTGCTTAGTTGCAGTTATGCGTAGTGCAAGTGTGCATCATCAATAAGAAAACGCTTCCAAAATGAAAGTAATTACTAAAAAGCCGTTAGAAGGAAAATGGGGCGAAATAACAGACACTCACCTCAAAGTTAAAAATGCTCTGTGGGAGTTTAATCCTGGTAAATGTTTGTTGCCAGAATTTTTTGAATATTATGCACCACAAATTTTAGATGCGCCTGTTAGAGAGGATGATGTTTGGCTTATTAGTTATCCAAGAACAGGTAAATTTTTTATGTTTATTTAATATTGAATTTATTGGTCACTTAATTATAGGATCTACTTGGTGTCAGGAGATGATATGGTTGTTGGGAAATAACTTAGATTTCAACAAAGCTAAGATAACATTACAACAACTACGAGCCCCTTTAATTGAGTAAGTCCATTTTTTTTACATCCCTACATCTTTTTAATCAAAATTGACAGAAATCTAACACTCAGGAAATTGCAGGGTTAAACTTAACACTAACCCACTCACCAAAAAATTACATTTATATTCCTGAAATGTGCTTTAAAAGTTGAGATAATTTAATTCTCTTTAAGCTGATACCATAACAACTACTATAACTTTGTAGGTTTGTAGGGTTTTTAAAATTTTGTAATATATAATATAATTTTAATATTAATCAATAAATTTTAAAACCCTTCTAAAATAAATTTCAATCACAACTTTTATATTTATATTAAAAATATCACTTTTCCCCATATAAAACAGTAAAACAAAGATTTTTCCTAATTTACCTTTTAGTCCTTGAAATCCTTGACTTTATTTCTGACCTGAAGCTATTTGATCACCGGGTAATCCTGATTTTGCAATAGGTCGCTTTAAAAAAATTACAAATAAATTAATTAAAGCAAAGCCAAATTTTATTACAAAACTTAAAACTCACAGGTAAGCTTGGTGGTCTGCAATTTCAGGAATACCTCTTATTCCAGGAGGACCCAGTGGTCCTTCCCTACCTCTTTCTCCTCTAACACCAGTGGGTCCTATAGGACCTACAAGTTCTATAGTTCCAACAACACATTGTGGTCCTTTCTCACCAGGAGCGCATCGTTCCCCTTTGCTTCCATTTAAGCCAGGAAGTCCTGGATGTCCTCTAACACCTGGTAGTCCTAGCAAACCGAGTAAATCTCTGTGTCCAATTGGTCCTAAAAGGCCAGCAACTCCTGATTCTCTATCTCCACCACGTTAACCCTACAACATAACAAGTGTGTTTGATAAGGAAATGTTGGTAAATTTCATTAAGTTCTTACACCTTTTCCTGCTGGTCCGGGTGGTACATGAGGTTCTGCAAGTCCAGGAGCACCTACAGTGCCAGGTTCACCAATTAGTCCTCGAGGTCCTTGAAAACTCTGAGGGCCTATAAGTCCAACTAGACCTATACACAAAAAACAGATGAAACATCGTCTGGTCCTACTTGCTCTTGAAGGAATTGGAATGGTTCGGGTATAGAAGAATCTTGATCGCCACTTCCTTATGATACCGATATCTGTTGATAAAATGCCGTTAAATCAGGTATCGCTCCCGGAAGTTCTAAAGTATTTGGAATGCCGGGATTACCGGGTGTATAACAAAAATTGTTATTTGCGGTAAAAGTACCCTAAATAATTTACCTATTACTGCTGAGTTCGCAATGCATACTCTATATTGTTTGCTGCATAAGGCTTGGCAGAAGAAAAAATTTAAAAAATACCAAAACCAGTAAATGTTTAAAAAATTCGAAATCACCATCATTCTATAGTATTACTACTAAATTTTATAAAAACAAGTATTTTAACTGTAATTTTATGTTTCTAGAATGTCAGTTGTTCTTTTCGAATATGCCGACAAATTTAAAGATATATTCACCAACTCAGTTCACTATGTCAACGAATTACCATCACCACGATTTATAAAAAGTCATCTTCCATTCCAACTGCTTCCTCAACAAATTCAAGAAGTTAAACCCAAAGTACGTAACTAGATAACTAATAAGATGGTCTAATATTAAATAATCCTCCAATTTCAGATAATCTATTGCATGAGAAACCCAAAGGATACCTGCGTATCGATGTATTACCACTGCAAACTCTTGCATGGCTTTAATGTAGAATTTGAAACATTCTGTGAGCTTTTCCTCAACGCTGCTGTAATATACGGGGATCTTCTTGATCATAATTTGGAATTTTGGAATAGAAGACACGAAAATAACATCATTATTATAAGATACGAAGATATGAAAAAACAACCCGAAGAAACTATTAAAACCATTGCAAAATTTATGCAAAAAGATGTTAGTACCGAAGAAGTAACGGCGATAAGTAATTACTTACAATTTTCAAAAATGAAAGATAATAAATCGTGTAATTGTGAAATACTGTTGGAGAAAAAAGGTGGAAAGGATTATTTTGAACAGATTGGATATCATTTTATAAGAAAGGGAGAAGTGGGTGATTGGAAAAATCATATGTCGACAGAAATGATTAAAAAATTTGATGAATGGATTGAAAGAAAAACTAAAGGTACCGGTCTAACTTTCGAATAAAATATAATTGTTGTTATTATGTAAATAAATTATATAATACCGTTGTTTTATCTGTTATAGTTCAGTTCCTTAAATCAAGGTAAGGAATTTATATACTAGTAAGATAATCCAATTTTCTAGTGCTTAAGAATTGTATATTTGCTAACAAGATTTTCAAATTTTTCACAGTTGTTTAGAATTTTTGATGATTTTTTAAATTGTTTTCAATATTTTGGAGTAGTAGGTAACTACCATTATTTTCAATTTTTCATACTTTTTACGATTCTTTATGATTTTTCTTATTTCTGCAATTTTTCAATTTGTCTATTTTTTTTATAATATTTTATTTCAGGTTTTTAAAATTTTTACAATTTCATTTTTACAAATTTTATAAAATATTTTTTAATTTTTATGATTTTTTTTAAATGTTTTTGATATTTCCTAGTAATTATGACCATATTTTTTAAAATTTTTCTTATTTTTTACAATTCTTCACTTCTTTTTTATATTTCTACGATTTTTTAAAGGTTTTGCCACATTTCATAAACTTGTTGTAAACTTTTACGTTTTATTTCAATTTTTTATAACTTTTCTTATTTCTGACGATTTTTTACAATTTGTCATGATTTTTAACTTCCCGCTAAAAAAATTAAATTTTTTTTTAAAATCGGGAAGTTATTGGTTTTACCCCGTTTTTCAAAAATCGAGTTTTCATCGGATCTCACCGTTTTGAGGTATTTGGAACCTCACCTGACTATTTTTACGAGGGTGTCTGTATGTCTGTATGTACGTATGGATGTGTGTGTGGATGTATGTAAACCTATTATAACTTTTGAACGGCTTGACCGATCGGAATGAAATAAAAAGCGTTCCAAATAGTTCCATCTAACTTAGATTACCTGTAAGTTTGAACCGATTCGAACCGGTAGATTTCAAGAAATTTCAAGATAACCGAAAAAACAATTGCTAAAAATGATGTTTTTTGGGTCAATCTTTTTGGCCATTACATCAATCAATTTCATAACCTAATCAGCTCTCAAGCTTAAAAAACCACGTCGACTGCCGTTTTGCAAATTAAAATCGGTTGATTCGTTCGTGAAATATCGTTGTCGAAAAATTTCAAAAAAAGTGTTTTTTTTCAGTAACTTAGAGATTTTTTGACTAATCGATTTTGCACTTCTAGTAACGTTTTTAGGTCTCGAAAAACTGCATCGAATGCCATCTTGAACATCAAAATCGAATAACGCGTTAACCAGTTATGGCTTTTTAAACATTTCAAAAAAAGTCAAAAACGTCAAAATACGTCACGTTACTATAGCTTTACGGTTAAAACTAGCGGGAAGTTGCAAGGATGGCCTTTAAGGTCAACCTCTTTTCGAATTTTTTTACCAAGCTTCATGACATTTTCCAATTTTTTACTTTTCACGTTTTGAAGTATGTAGTTACTTACCACCATTCCCTCTCAAATTATTCTATTTTTTTACAACTCTTCAGGTTTTTTTCAACTACACATGATTTTTTCTAATTTCTACGATTTTTAAGGGTTTTACTTTTTTTACCATGTTTAAACATGGACAGGGCACCAGTGTTGTATAACAGCAATGTCATTTACAAAATGCGAAGTTGCAGAGGGTTGCTACATTGGCCAAACCGGTCAATAGCTTAAACAACGCAAAACTTGACATAAAAACGACTGCGGTTTACGGAAGAATGCTTGTGCTGTTTTGACCATCACAATAAAATGGGCCATGAATTTGACAACAATATAAAAATCCAGGAAACAGTAAATAATTACAAGAGTAGATTGTTTCTCGAAATGTGTTAAATAACAAAGACAAAGACTGCTTTGAATTATAAGTTTGATACAAATCAATTGAGTAATATTTATTGATGTATTTTAAACTTGATTTAATTCTATAAAATTGCTGATCTTTTTATATTAACTTCTTCTTCTTTCTCGTAAATGTATCCCAAGCCTAGTTAGGGTAATAGTTAGCCTTCCGTATTATTCGTTTCTACCTGTCTCTTAATGCATCCTCTCTCCTTCATTTTTTCTCTTGCAAGTCTTCATCTCTTCTTGTTACTCCCAATCTCAACCATCTCTCCTTATTTTCTTTGATAATCTTGTTCAGCTGCCCATTTTCACTGTACCTCTTACTCTCTCATTCTTTACTTTATCTTTCCTCGTTTTTCCACACATACAACACAAGACTTTCATATTAGACACTTCTAACATACCTACTCTCTCGTTCTTTCGTTATTGACCACGCTTCTGAGTTATACATTAACTCTGGCCTTACGATTCTCTTCATTTTTGCACTAACATTCCTGTTACACAATACTCCACTCATTCTTCTCCAGTCTCTCGATCCAAAACAAAATTCTATGATTCATCTCAGTCTTTAATTCTCCGTTTTTTTCTAGCACAGACCCTAAATATTTGGACAGCTTGGCAGCACTTGTTCCTAAAGCTTAATTTTAAATCCATCCATATGCCTGTTGTCATATACTCCGTCTTCGTCCTACTTACTCTTTTGTCCATTTCTCAAGTTTTCCTTAGAATTTCTCTTTCATAACATCTACAATCACACTATCAACCGCATGCATCATATACCATGGGGCTTCACCTCTTATCCTTCAGTCATAACATGTATCACCATACAAAACATAGAGGGGCATATAGCACTGTAACTGTAAAAATTCCCAATATTAATATGGTTAATTAATAGTTAATTTATTCTTTTATCTTCTTGTTTCGGAATAGATTCTCCAGAGACGGATTTTCCTCAGTTTTCTCTTGTCGGAATCCGGGTTTCTAGTCAGAATTCAGCTTTCTCCACAAAACGGCGATAATTTGGTATCGCCTCAAAAACAAAAAAACAAAAATATTGAACTCTAACGTGACTCTCCTCGCAGATATAGATCGACCCTAATGATGAAATTAATAATCAGAAATCGATCCGTTAATGAAATTACAATCAAGTAGAATCAGTTTTGAATTTTTAGAAAGTTTTTTATATTTTCGCCGTGTTCTGTGTCTCTGTGTCATTCCGTGGAATTTGTAATCGAATTTAAACCTATTTCCCGACTACCTATAGCTCTGAAATTTTCAGGATAGCTAAGAACTGGATGACAATGCATGTTTCAAGTGTGTTTAGGCATATACATAGATTTCGAAATTTATACCGAATTGATATTAAACATGATCTAAGTTGTGTATGGATAATATTATTTTGAAAGTTATTAATTAAATCGTTCGTAGCGTAGTTGGTTAGGCTTAGAAAGTTTTTTATATTTTCGCCGTGTTCTGTGTCTCTGTGTCATTCCGTGGAATTTGTAATCGAATTTAAACCTATTTCCCGACTACCTATAGCTCTGAAATTTTCAGGATAGCTAAGAACTGGATGACAATGCATGTTTCAAGTGTGTTTAGGCATATACATAGATTTCGAAATTTATACCGAATTGATATTAAACATGATCTAAGTTGTGTATGGATAATATTATTTTGAAAGTTATTAATTAAATCGTTCGTAGCGTAGTTGGTTAGGCGGCGGATCAGTCCACTTGTGACAGTTCTGTTATGTTATCATAATGGGATCGATTACGCGACAGAGAAGTTTTGTTTTCTTTTTTTTTGTTCTTACATGTGAAAACAGTAATTATTATTTTAACTGGTAATAAAATAAACTGTTTTAGAAAGTTTTTAGATACAACTACCCTTGATTTTGTTAACAAGGAAACAATCTTCTCTATGATCAATCACAGCGTTGTATGACTTAATATTTTTGTAAAATCAGGGATGCTGTGCATTGTTGAGATGACACAAAATATGACCTTTTCAATGGTGGTTGCCTTTACTTGATGGAAATCCATTTAAACGTAATGAAACACTTAAAAAGGGTTTAAATTTCCACTTTATTAACGAAATTGCATGACGCACGTTTCGACACACAGTGTCTTTGTCAAATGCTGTGGTACAACTATTTTAAATGACACAAAACAATTATGTAAAATGTAAACAGGATGGTTAATAATATGCCAAAATTTTATTTTAGGGTAAATTTAGGTGAAAAGGTTTAATAATGGGGAATTTCCAAAATCTGTTTGTTCATTTAATAGCAATTGTGTTACTTTTCTTTTATTTATTTCCATTATTTCTAAAAGGTTTAATTTTTTAGATTTATTTTCGGAATGTGATATTTTAAAATTATCATCAAATGTGTGTATGTTTTCTATGAGGTGATTTGCATAGTGTGAGTCACTCTTTCTATATAAAAAACTTCTCTTATGTTCTTTTATACGTGTATCGAAAGATCTTCCTGTTTGTCCTACGTACATTTTGTTGCATGAACCACAATTTAGAAGATAAACACCTGATTTATTTTTGAAGTTAGTTTTAGCTTTATTATTTTTTATAAATTTACCCAAAGTGTAATTTGTTTTATATGCTATATTGTAATTATTTCTTTTGAAGTGTCTAGATATTTTTCTGGTAATTTTTCCTGTATACGTGAGAGTTTTAAATTTTTCTTGTTTATTTTATTATAGATAGAATCAAAGATATTTCACTCCCTAATAATGCAAAATTCATTTCTTTTGATGTCCAAAATCTATTTCCTAGCATTCCACCAAAAGAAACCATAGAATTAGTAAATTTATTATTAACAAAGAATAGAACAAATGTAATTATTAAACAAGATATATTAGACCTTTTAACGTTATGCTTAGATCAGAATTATTTTCAATTCAACAATAAAATATATAGTTCAAAAGAAGGTTTAATAATGGGCAACCCTCTAAGTCCGTTATTAGCTGAAATTTTCATGGATAATTTAGAAAACAAAATTCATCAACTTCCTTTAAGTCAAAATTTTATTTATTGGTATAGATACGTCGACGATATTTTTGCTTGTTTTACGGGTACAAATAGACAACTTAATCAATTTCTTAATCAAATCAATAATTTACATCTTAATATTAAATTTACAATAGAACATGAAGAAAACAAAATGATTAATTTTTTAGACCTAACAGTTAAGAATTTAGATAACAAACATGACTTTTCCATATATCATAAACCATCACACACTGATACAATTATTCATAATTTCTCTAACCACCCCTTTATTCATAAAATGTCAGCATTTCATTCATTTATTCATAGACTAATTAATATACCAATGACTCAAGAAAATTATGAAAAAGAATTAAATATAATTAAACAAATAGCTTGCAATAATGGTTACAATCCTAATATTATAGACAAACTTGTTTTTAAAAAAACATTTAATAAAACCATTAAAATGATTTATCCAATATCTAAAAATAAACAAGAAAAATTTAAAACTCTCACGTATACAGGAAAAATAACCAGAAAAATATCTAGACACTTCAAAAGAAATAATTACAATATAGCATATAAAACAAATTACACTTTGGGTAAATTTATAAAAAATAATAAAGCTAAAACTAACTTCAAAAATAAATCAGGTGTTTATCTTCTAAATTGTGGTTCATGCAACAAAATGTACGTAGGACAAACAGGAAGATCTTTCGATACACGTATAAAAGAACATAAGAGAAGTTTTTTATATAGAAAGAGTGACTCACACTATGCAAATCACCTCATAGAAAACATACACACATTTGATGATAATTTTAAAATATTACATTCCGAAAATAAATCTAAAAAATTAAACCTTTTAGAAATAATGGAAATAAATAAAAGAAAAGTAACACAATTGCTATTAAATGAACAAACAGATTTTGGAAATTCCCCATTATTAAACCTTTTCACCTAAATTTACCCTAAAATAAAATTTTGGCATATTATTAACCATCCTGTTTACATTTTACATAATTGTTTTGTGTCATTTAAAATAGTTGTACCACAGCATTTGACAAAGACACTGTGTGTCGAAACGTGCGTCATGCAATTTCGTTAATAAAGTGGAAATTTAAACCCTTTTTAAGTGTTTCATTACGTTCAAAATATGACCTATAAATCAGTAAAAAACTTTCTATTATAAAAAGTTCTTTTTGTAAATTGTGCTTATTCCATATTATTGAGAGTAAATTAATTCTTAATACACGTGTAAAAACTGGTCTAAAAATTTATTCAAGATCACAAAAACTGATGTTTGGCGAAAATGAAACTACTTGAAATTAGTTGTTAATAATAATAAAATAACACCTCAATTTAAGACACTTCTACAAATAAAATAATTAAATGAAACAATAAAATCGACTTACTTGTATTGCAGAGGAGGTACCACGAAGAAATCAGATAGGAAAATAAAATCGAAAATCTTTCGTAGCGAACAAGACAGTTCGGTTATCAGTAAAACCACTATCGGAACAAGTTATAATTACGATAACATTAGAATAAATCTCACCGAATATAGTCTGGTGGATTCTAATACTGAAACGATCCGATAGATCGTTACAGCACCGACTTTTGGTGGAGCCCCACATGCACCACAAATCCCTCCGTAACCTCAACACTGCTTTTTATTTCCGTTTTTGTTCCCTCATACATCTCTTGCACTATTCGGACATACTTTTCCGACACACCTTCCATCGTTGTTTATTAAAATATCTATTGATATGGAATTTCCTCGAAGGCACTTTTTTGGAGTGTGAAACGTTCTTAAGGGAATCACTTGTATCTTTTTTCAAAATTTAATTATTTTTTTAAATTTAAGATTTTAAAGAAAGAATTAATCGAAAGAAATAACTAAAACACGAAAAGCAGAAGCAAAAAGAAGAATAAGCCAGAGCTAGACAGTACAGGAACAGAGAGAAGGAGATAGTAGGTAGAGCAGCAGAAAGAATGAGCTAGAAAGTAGAGGAGCAGAAAAAAGAGAAGCCATATGAAAAAAAAACTAGGGAAAGAATGAAATTTGTTTTTTTTTTTTAGTTTGGGTTGTAAATGAAATTAAAATAAAATAGTTACAGTAAAAGTGAAAGTACCTACCTATATGATTTAAATTTAATATAAACATATAGAAAAAAAGAATAGAACCCAGGAACTATCAGAGCAGAAGCCAAACCAAGAATGAAGACAATCATAAATAAATAATAAATTTAAATACGTTTTATTTTTATTTGTTATGCTACAATTCCTTATATCAAGGTAAATTTATATGAGAAAAACCAATTTCCTAGTGCGTGAGAATTGTATATTATTGATTTTATAGAAATCGAAGTAAATATCAAGGTTATTATCAAAAAAACTATTAGAATGTATATTAATATATAAGCTGGTACAACAAAATGTCTTATTTATTAATGGTAAACAATATTTTCATAACAAAATGGGAAGAAGTGTAAATGACGATGAAAAATTTCATGATATTTTACAACGTGATTTCACGAATGTGTTTAGATCGGGATATGTCGAAGTTGAAGGTGTAACGATGCCGAAACGTTTTAAAGATATGAGAAATGAGATTTCAAACTGGAATGTTAATGAAAGAGATGTTTGGATTTGTAGTTTCCCGAAAACAGGTATGTAGTTATTTCAAATTGTTCAATTTCTCGATTATTTCTAAAAGCCTGAAACATTAAGGATTTTAAAAAAAAATTACAAATACACCTACTTTTTTGTTGAGAGATTAATAATTTTTAAAATTATACTCAATTAACTCGTATCGGTTTATCGATTATAAAAATTAGCGAGTTGCGGTTTGTTTTATCTGATAGACAATTTTAAAAAAGTGTCACAAAAATTAAATGGGTGATAATATGTCCCAAAATAAGCAAAAATAAACATATGTCCACAAATTAACGGTTTTGCGTTCAAAACAATTTTTTAATGTGTACAAAAACCCAATGAAATTTATTAACAATTAACAGAAACATAGATGTTCAAAGTGCCCTTCCTATGTACATTTCAATGCAGCTACGACATCTCCGCCGCAGGGACTGTCGAGCTATTTCCGAAATACCTTCATTGGCTAAGATTCGATCACATCCCTGCTCTATTCTTAGTTGCAGCTCCTCGAGGTTATTCAGTATACGAAATTTTTTAAGTGTCTTCAAGGTAAACAGGCAAGGGGTTTAAATCAGGCGATCTTGCAGGCCATATTTAGCCAAATGGGGATTGTGGGATTATAAGGATTGTCGTCGGCCACATATGCGAATTATGGAAATTAAAAACTCCATTTCGTGTAAACCCTACCTCATCGGTAAAAAGAATATTTTCAATAAAATTGGTGTCCTCAGCATCATTTCTTAGAAACCAGCGGTAAACGTGCCTGATGATCAAGTGGATCCAGATCCATCGTTGGACATTTTAAGGGTAAATCTGCTGCTCCAAACCAGAGGTGCTCTAATTCCTACCTCCTCTGATATTCTCCGCAAACTAGTTTCTGGACTATCCTCTACTCGTGCAAAAATTGCTTCTTCTGACTCAGGGGTGGACACCGACTGTTTCCCAAATGTATCTGTTTTACGCAACCTTTGGTACAGTCTTCCAAACACAGGCACTGAAAGCATATGGTGATTAGGAAAAGCATCTACATACAGACGTAGCGCTTCCAGTACATGAAATATCACTGTATACAGGCATAGTGAAAATTTGTAAAATTTTTCAACAGCAACTGAATAATAGCTAGAAATAATATCTAGTTAAAACATCGGTGGAATTTGATAACAAAAGCAAGTTTTTGAAAATGAAAAAAAGATAATCCAAATATGATACAAAAACACAAAACCGAAACCGTTAATTTGCGGACATACAGGTATGTTTATAAAGATTTTCATTTTGTGACACTTTTTTTAACACCCTGTAGATTACAAATCGTTTAAAATTTTGCAAAGATACAGCGATTTTTTCAAAAAACAAAACACTATCCACTTTTTTTAAAAGTTGCTGTTTAATTTAATATACATTTCCAATCTTTTTAAAATACAGCGATTTTTCAAGATTGAGAAAGCAATTTGTCGTTATGTTTTATCGTTAAAATTGTACTAATAAAAGTGTAATTATTCGTAACAATATAAAAAATCTCGACTTTTGTAGCGCCCCTTTTACATTAAAAACGTAAGAAATAAAAGAAACATACCATTTTTGACAGAGAAGTAAGCAGGAAAAATATATTTTTTTAACTTTATTTTTTGGATACTGCGTACGTACGTACGTACGTACGTACGTACGTACGCGGGCACTTTTTCTCGATTCACTGCTCCGGCCTTGTCGCTTTTCTTGCCCAGTCGCCACATAAAAATTGTTTAAAAAAAACTATTGTTAATATTTAATAACATTTTTTTAGGAACAACTTGGACTCAAGAAATGGTTTGGATGATTATGAACAATCTAGATTTTAACAAAGCTAAAGAAAACTTAGGTTATAGATCACCATTTTTAGAGTAAGTATGTATAAAAAATAAAGCTATATGTTCGTTACATATAATCTTTTTTTAACAGAGTATCTGCCCTTTTTGACTACAGAGAATTTAAGAAGGAAAATTCCGACTTTCATCCACCTCCATTTATAGATAACTCTTTAAATTTTGTTAGACGTAAATCAAAGAAAGGTCCCATTTGTTTAAAGACTCATTTACCATGGGTGCTATTACCAAAAGCTATCCAAAATAATGATAAGAGACCAAAGGTAAGGAATAATAAAAATTGTAAACAGTAAAATACGTTTGTTTCTATTTCTTCATTAAAACTTTAAGGAAAAGGAGAAATCGTAAATAAGTTATTTATATTTTTTTATTTATTTTAGATTATTTACGTAACAAGAAATCCTAAAGACACTTGTATCTCATATTTCAATCACTGTAGATTAATGGAAGGCTATAAAGGTAATTTTGAAGATTTCTGTGATCTGTTTCTGGCTGGAAAACGTAAGATTAACTTAATTCAATCTGAAGTAATTTTGTTTAATGTATATTAATTTGTAGTAACTTTTGCTCCATACTGGAACCACGTATTACCTTTTTGGGAAAGACGTAATGAACCAAATATTCTCTTTTTAAAATACGAAAAAATGATACAGGATTTACCATCAGTTATCAAAGAAGTTACTGATTTTCTGGAGAAACCTTTATCGACAGAACAAATAAATACACTAGAAGCTCATTTAAGTTTTGAAAGTATGAAGAACAACCCAGCTGTAAATTATGAAATGGTTGTGAATCTGAACAAGAAATTTAAACTCATTGATTGTGATGGAACTTTTATGAGATCCGGTAAAGTAGGAGAATATAAAGCTATAATGTCAGTCGATATGGTGAAAAAATTTGATGATTGGGTCGCAGACAACACAAAAAACACAGATTTTTCTTATTAATGTAAGTTATGTACACAAATAAATATATTGTTTAATATATAGTTTTTCTACTCATCACGAACTAAGCTATAAATAAATTACAAAAATGTATAAATTTGCGATTTAGTCTAAAATAAAAACAACTTTAAATCCGATAGAAGTAGAACTTCTGGTGATATACGGGGACTAAAAAGTAGCAGCAACGGATTTAGAGGCAAAGATAGGAATGAGAAATTGGCTTACTCGAAAGTGAAAGCAACAATAAAAGAAAGACAGGCCAGGGAAAGTTCTGTTACTCATTTTTTTGACGATTTTTCTGTGCCAACACCTCTTTACAATGTGGCTTTGAAAATAAAAAAACATCATCTATATATATAAAAATGAAACCCGTTTTTTCTGGTCATGGCATCACGCGTGAATGGCTGGACCGATTTTACTAATTCTTTTTGTGTTGTATTTGTTATTATTGGGAGTAGGTTATTACGGAAGAAAATATTAAGAAAATCTCTCAGAAATATTGAAAAATAGACATTTAATTTTGCATATTTTTAAAAACGCGCGTAACGAATGTCAATGTCATTCACAGCCATAGACTATATTAAAAGAGAATTGTTTGTTCGGAAACGTGGTAACTTAATTAAATAAACCTTAAATGTGACATCAACCCCTAACCGTGTGATGTCACAGGTTAATTTAATTAAGTAACCACGTTTCCAAACAAACGATGCTCTTTCAATATAGTCTATGGCTGTGAATGACATTGACATTTGTTACGCGAGTTTAGTTTTGGATTACTTCTACCCTCCATATTTTGGATAAAGTTTGTTTTGTTTTAAAGACTAAGAAGATTTTTGTTTGCTAATAAGTGTTTGTTAATCACGGTAAGTTCACAGCTTCAAATTGATTTTTAGTAACTTTTGGTGACTACACAATACTACAAAATTTGGTATACATGGTTATACAGAAAATGTATGAGAGCTTTTTATTTTCAGTTGGATTTTCGTTTTTAACAATGCCACCAACCAGACGTACAAGCTTAGGCCGCAGAACTCGAAATACGGCAAGTCAAAGAAATATAAGAGCAAATCAAACTGATGAGCAAAGCGAAGCGCGAAATGAACTTGAACGGAATCTATATCAAGATAGAAATGTTGTGTTTAATCCCTACAGAGCTGCATTTAGTTATAATGTGGCAATTGATTACAGTTCAGAGCAAATTGTTGCTATTGGACTAATGATTATTGTGTGTCCACATTGCAAGGCATTGAAATTTAAAAATGAAGCCCCTGGATTGTGTTGCGCCAGCGGCCAAGTAAAATTGACGCCATTGGTACCGCCACCAGAGCCACTACATTCATTGGTTTCTGAAATTGGCCCAGATTCTTATCATTTTTTGACTCATATCCAGCAGTACAATAATTGCTTTCAAATGACATCATTTGGGGCAACAAAAGTTATTCGAGACAATTTTATGCCTACTTTTAAAGTAAGTACTTAAGTATAATGACAAACAATTTTTTTAGTTTTACAACCATGTAGCTGGTGCAAAATATGTTGAGCCAGTGATGTGTTTATTTTGTAAACAATAAGTCAAATGCATAATAATAGTCTATAATCCAATGACTTGAACATAAACCAGCCACGTCTGTGTAATGGCACCCGGCTTGCGGTGAAGAAGTTATTGAACAATGTCATCGAAGCCATAATTTTGAAAGGAAAGTACAAAGGCGAAGATGTTTTAATCCCACGCATCCCTATGATACCAAACGACATGCCATTCAGCTTTAAGCGTTTACAGTTTCCAGTGCGGCTTGCATTTGCAATGTCAATAAATAAATCGCAAGGGCAGTCGCTAAGTGTATGTGGCATCAACCTGGAAAATCCATGTTTTTCACATGGCCAATTATATGTCGCCTGTTCCCGTGTCGGAAAACCATCAACATTATTTATTTACGCGCCAGAACATGAAACTAAAAATATAGTTTATTAAAAAGTATTAGAGTAGAGAGAAGCAGTGAAGGGTACAGAAACTATTAGTGGCTTTCTAGAGCGCGCGTTGTATTGAGCTCAGTGTTTACTTAAAAATGCCAAGTTGTTCATTAGCGATTTGTAAAAATCTTAGTGGAATGATTGAATCCTATAGAATAAGCACTATTATGAAAATATATATTTTGTTTTTGGAACGAAGTTCCCTTTCGCGCGTTCCGAACAGTTACGACTGACGCTAGGAGCTAGCCAAAAAAAATTCATACCAAAAGTTGTCACGACACTATGACACGACACACGCATGTTTCTCTCTCTCACAGACCAAAAAATAAATAAATCTCTCTCCCTCTCTCTCATAGATAGATATATAATATTAAAAAGACACTATTTTAAATTAAAAGAAAATGTACATTAAAAAGAAAATACTGTAGAAAAAATAATAATTAACTATAATAGTATTACATTTTATTTCATCCTGTTTTTATAAATTAATAAATTCATAAACATTTTAAAAATAGTTCGTAACTTGACTATTTAGGTACCTACGTCAAATTACCTTAACTGTCAGTTACTGTCAAATATTTTAATTTTAAAATTTTGTATTGAATAATTCCTGTTTTAAATTATAAAAAGTAATTCTAAAAAGATGTGTTATCTAAAGCTCTGGTATTGTATAAATGGACACTTTTGTTAAAAGAAACGAACTGTTAGGTAAGTAGAGATAATAAATGCTTATGTATGTATAAACACTCTGTTGTGTTTACAAATTACTAATTCCTTCACTAATTAATCGAAAGGAACTTCGTTTCATCCGGGTGTCCCTTGACACCTCACACTTTTTTATTTAATTTAATTAGTAAAGTCCTTTTCAGGTATAGCGAGACCAGGGAATTATGGATTCATTTTTATATGGAGGATATTACAGATTCCAGTTCAAATTGAATAGGTACTCATACCTAAGATAGGTCACCTATACAAAATAAAGTAGTGCATCATTGCCACGATAAGGCGGTACGAAGTTCGCCGGGTCAGCTAGTTTCTATATATTTTACCCATCGAAGTTCATTTTTTTTTTTTTTAATTACTGATAAACCTAAATGTTCGAGTGTCTAAAACTTTTACTCGTTTCTGTAAACCCTCTTTTTCTAGATTTCTACCATTTTGCTAAAACTTGTCAAAAAATGTGAAAATCAGATCTAACGATGGAAATTTGAATTTCAACTCTAAATTTGAAGTGACTTAATAGAATTATTAATAAGCGTTAATAGCGTGATTTGAACATAATTCATAACTTACATTTCAACTAAACAGTTAAAAAAAGACAAAATTTTAATGGGAGGGTTGTACATGATGGACTGATAACAAATTATCAATATTGCGCTTCAGTTTTGTCAGGAATAAACGCAAATCTCCTGGTTCTGTCATGTTTAGTCTGCTAGGTTCCTTGGTTAATACGTTTATAACAATACTAAAACTTTTTTCAACAAGGTATGATGAAGAAAAGGCTGTCAAAATTTTCGTATTTTTCACTGCCCAAGATAATTTTTCGATATTTCTGCCTACAGCCAAAATATTTGATAGTCTTTTTTAAATTTCAGGTTCAGCGCCTCATTGTTACTAAGCTCAATTAGATCCTCTCAAAATACCACATTCGCTACTTCCGTTTCATCAAATGGATTTGTGATATATGGTGGTGGTATTTCTATCGTCAGATATCTTTAAATCCATTTTTAATTTCATAATACATTGCATCTTAATGTTGATCGTATGTCTGAAGACATTCCACGTGGCATGTTTGGAAACTGGGAGAATTCGCGCCAACCAATATTTTGCTTGAATTTTCCAAGAAAATCCGAAATTGCTCTCGTTTTTTATATGCTATTTTTTAAGTTATTTTTAAAAATTATTTAAAACAGAATTTATAGAAAATGTTAAGAAGATATGGGACCAGAACAATTTGGTTTCAGAAACGGTATGGGAACCCGAGAAGCCCTGTTCAGTTTCATTGTGCTTATGCAGAAATGTCGGGATCAACAGAAAGACGTATATCAGTGTTTCATAGATTATGAAAAGGCGTTTGATAGAGTCAAACATGAAAAACTAATTGAATGCTTACAAAGGAAGAACCTGAACTTAATATGAACTCTATTGGAACCAAAACGCCTTTGTTATAACAGAAATAGAAAACACTGAAACCATAAATATCCAAAGAATAGTTAGGCAGGGTTTTGTACAATCACCATTATTATTTAACCTGTACTCAGAAAAATATTTGCACGAGCCCTAGATGAGGCACAAGAGGGTATAAAAGTAAACGGAAAAATTTATAAAAACATCTGATATGCCGATGACACGGTGCTGATTTTTGAAAGTGAACAAGAAGTACAAACACTGTTAAACAAAGTAGTACAAGAAGGTGAACTATACATACGTACGGTTAACGCTGTAACCATAAAAGTACCCCAGGCTAGCTCCAGAGGGTCGTGGCTTCCCTTCTGTGTTTTTGCTTAATTTCCCCCCAAACAAGTTTTAAATGGCGCCAAGTACAGACATACAAATAAAATACTTAGATCAGTTTTAAAATGATTTATTACTATAAAAATTGGATTAGTAATGTTTGTCAATTTATGAAAATTAATTAATTCTCTTATCTTGGTTTTTATCGGTGGCTTTGAACGGAGTTTGATCCTAAAGCACGTGCTGTAGAAGGATGGTTTCCATTCGAGGGACTTCTAGATTGAATTTTCCACGCTTCTACGCAGTGGACTTGGAAACAGCAACGGAAATGGAATTTCCCTGTAGAAATTTCTTTCCGGCTTTTCTAACCGGGAAATCTGAACTGCAACGGAATATCTCCGATGAAACCTCTCGTCGGAATCTTTATATAGCTCTTTGTAGACCAATAATAGGGCCCTTCTTCTAGTTGGCAATAACCCTGTCAATAAAATTGGAATCAAAACTCCGAATTTTCAAATACTATTTTTCGAACACAATCGCTATAAGTCTCTCCAAATTCCGAGAAAAAATTAATTATCTTTCATGTATAAATAATAAAATACCACAAAAACTGACCTTGAATTGAATTAGCAATTGTATTCGAATATTTAAAATGTTAGTAAAATAGATAAAATATTATATTCACCGCATTTTGGATTAATTTAACTATTAAACTTAAAACCAAGGCAATAAGGAACTTACCAGAGACAGAAGGGCAAAGATGGTCGGAAACTCTGAATTACTTAAAATTCAACGATAAAATGAACGAAATAAAATCAAAAATTAACTACGAAACCATAACTCTCCTTCCAATTTGCAGTCCCCACTTGTCTCAACGCGAAAACAATAGATAATTTAAAAATATTTATAGTCCAGGAGGATTGTTCGAAAATTAACGATACAATCGTTACAATGCAAAAAAAACAAAAAAAAAAATGTCGAGATCCAAGAGGAATACACCTTTTTTAGTAAACAACAAACAAATTGAACAAGTTGAGACGCTGGATACATAAGATCTAAGACACCGAACAAGAGGTCAAATGCAGAATAGAACAGGCCAGAAACACCTTCATAAAAATGCGACAATTTCTTACGACTCGAAGTCTTGACCTTACTCTTCGATATCGTATGATAAAATGTTATGTTTATATACAGTGTTCTGTTATACGAAATGGAGGCTTGGACGTTAACTGTCAGTTCGTTGCGACGCCTGGAACGCTTCGAGATGTGGATATTTAGACGCATGCTACAGATTCCATGGTCCAACTATGTTAGAAATGAAGAAGTTTTAAGGCGTATGAGTATGGATCGTGAACTTATAAAAATTGTTAACAAAACCTAAACATCTTTTCCTGGATGCATAATTAGACACAAAAGATACTTCTTCCTACAAATAATAATGGAAGGGAAAATAGAAGGCAGGCGCTGTCCTGGAAGACGTCAGATGACGTGGTCGCGTAACATCAAGCAATGAACAAGTCTAGATCTCCAAAATTTGATTAAAAAAGCTCAAAATAGAGAAAAATTTGCATAAATGATCGCCAACCTCCACTGAGGAGACGGCACCGAAAGAAGAAGTTTTAAACACTCGCTGAACTTAAAATACATTGCTCAGTTTTTTTGGGCAATGTATTACTTGTCTACATTGATGGGTTAAAGCAACTCAACATTTTTGTTTTAATATTGTCAAAAACATCCATTTTTGTAGACCTCACTTACAACCCACTTTGTTTCACGCTATCGTAGAATCTCCTACTGACCCTGAGGGTCTACGTGAAGCACTTTGGAAATCACTGCTTTAAAGGGTGAGAAAAATAAATAAAAATTAACGGAAAATACAAATACGACTATTTACTTATTCAATACAAAGTGTGTATATTATTTGATTCCATGAATTTTTAATAGATGGCCTTAATTTATTGAAAAAATCCTATATCATCGTTTAACATATAGGTATCTATTATGTTGCGGATAAACCCGGTGTATGGCGTTGTATTTTGATTTCTAAATAACTACAAAGATTATTTGGGTTTGTCTTTATTTTAAATAAAATAACAAGTATTAAAGTATGATAAAAAATTTAATTAAGACTGGGAAAATTCTAAGAAAATGGAGACAACTACAGATTGGTAAAAAACGAAAAATGATAAAAATAGGAAAAATGAAAAAAATCGTAAAAACGGAAAAAACAGTCAAAAGATCGAATAAGTGGGTAAATCAAAAATCAACAGAAACACATGAAAAACAATCGAAAAAATAGTAAAAATTTGAGAAAAAGGGGGAAAAGAAGGCGGTACAAAGTTCACCGGGTGTGCTAGTTTACAAATAAAAATAAATTAAATGTAAATTTGATCAATCCTACAGACTGTCTCCCCATAACTTTATTAGTTAATAATTAACAGGAAATTAAACTGTATTGGTAACATTACATAAATTATTAGAATAAAATTGTCGACTTCCTCGAATCAGATCGTAATCTACATCATGCAACTGAAGGAATAAATACCAGTGAAAGTAATCTTATGCACAATTATTACTTCTGGTACAATTAGGTGCGATCGTGGTATTCAAAAAATATTTGCAAAATGAAGAAAAGCACAACAAAGAACAGAGAACTCGACAATATTTTACATCGTGATTTCACAAATGTGTTTAGATCGGGATATGTTGAAGTTGAAGGTGTCACAATGCCGGAACGGTTTAAAGAAATGCGAAACGAGATTTCAAACTGGAATGCTAATGAACGAGATGTATGGATTTGTAGTTTCCCAAAAACGGGTAAGTCATCTGTCATATTGTATCAACTGTCATTGACTGTCAGTCGTTTACTTTGTGTCATTCTAAGCATTTCTTAGGAAATTTAATTCAATAAACACATGAGTATTACCATCAGCCATGTAGATTCCACACTATCAGTAATTGTCAATCGTCAATATATATAATCAGTCTTCACATTACTGGCAGAAAATAAAATTAAAATTAACATTAAGTTTATTAATTTTTGTCATAAAACGTTTGAAAATAGTAGGTGTTCATTAAAACTCGAAGATGAGTACCAATACAGATTCTCTTTTGAATAAAACAAAACCACCAATTATTATTATTATGAATATAAATAAGGGCAGAGACTAAAAAAAGCGTATAAAGTCTAAAAAAAATATAACAGTACCTAATCACTACAGAGTACGAAAAAGGAAAAAACAAGTAAGTATACCTACTACATAAAGAAAAGATATGGATTGGTGATCAAGACCTGGGGATGAATTTTGTTTAAATTTGTGGTTTAGAATTTTGTCTGAAGTAAACTCAATATTGCTAAAGGAGGCTTCGGTTGTTTGGTAAGGGATTTCTGTCAAACGTTCCTGTGATTCCTATGAATAAAGATATTTGCAAATGTTTCAGCTAAGAGTTCAGAGGTTTCCTAATTATTTCTGCATATCTGACCAGTTTGAGGATTTTTGAAGTAAAACTTCTTTAGCGAGACTAGGAGTAAAAAAGTTATTCTAACGGACGTGACGTCATTCTAATAACAGAAACCGGAAACAAAACCTAATACTGACACGATTTTGCATGGGCGCCGGCAGCAGGGTGCAAGAGGGTGCGCTTGCACCCCCCTGCTATGAAAGAAAAAACCTGAATTTACCAGAAAATTATATATTTTTTTAATTTTTTTATTAAATTATTGTTTGAATAAAATCTAAAGGCGTCGCGGTTGCTGTCCAAATCATTCTACATTCTATATATATATATATTAGATCATAATAGTGTGTAGATGCAGATGCACCCCCTGAAAATAATCCTGGCGGCGCTCATGCGATTTTGCCTCCTATATTAAATAAAATTAAATCTGTAATTGTATGAATTGACAGCTGATCATCTTGTCAATCGTAATACATTGCTTTATATAAATAGTTTTTTGTGTATAAAGTGTTTGTATTAAATATGAATAAACAATGTGGATTTATTAATGAAGAAAGTGATGAAAAAATATTGATTGAAAATGAGTGAATAGGTAGGTACTCTATGTGCATAAATTTTATTTTTGGTGTGTAATTACACTATTTATACCTAATTATTTATACCTATTTTTTATACCTAGCTATTTTCGTTTTATAGACTTAAAGAGCTAAAAAGAAAAAGAAATTGTGAACGTCAAAGGGGATATTATAAGCGCCAGAAAGATTTGAAGAAAAATGACAAAAATGAAAAAATGACGAGACAGCCACATTCATTATGATTTGATTAAGTAAGTTTATATACATACATACATATTATGATAGTAAATAATTGTTTATACGGAATCTTCACTTTGGGTAAAGAAGCATGTTGCACGTTTTTGTTCATAAAATAATAATATTCAAAATATTTTAACACTTTCTTATACTTATTTTAGGTTTGGTTAGGTAGCCATAAAGGCGATAAAACCACTAGTCAAGATGGCTGATCTTTTACCACCAATAACAGATCCTTCGTAGACGTGAAGGAAACAAACTTAACTCAGGATTTTAAATTTTATGGAATATGCTATAAAATGCTACAAAATGAAATGGTTATCTAACTATCGAAGGCTCTTGTGTTGTGATGTATTACAATAAGGTAGATACAGCTATAAAATCACACATTCTAAACGTAATGTGTGTATATTTTTAAAAATGTTTACCTATTATTGAAGCAAAACTTCTTTAGGCACGACTAGGGGTAGATTCTAACGGAAGATTCTGATGGAAGTAACTGTATAATTTCAGCTATGGGAGGAGTTTAAATTTCCAAAATTTATTTATGAAATTTTCAAACGGTTTCAAATACATTAATGGTATTTATAGACTAAAATCTATGTTTCACATTTTAGTTATCATAAACCTATTATTTCATATATAAAAAAAATAATGATAACTTTCAAATTCCTATTTCTAATGAATAATATAAATATAACATCTCATTTTTTTTGTAAAGTATATAGGCAATAAATATGATTGAATTGTAATTAAATATTTATTTTCCGATACGTACGTCAACAAGTTTTACTTCAATCGCGCGTAAAGGTTACACGCACACTCTTTTTTTAAAAGTGGTACTGAAACTTTATATTAACGATGATCTTATATAACTTTTTGCAATTATTACTTTCGATTAAGGTTTGTTCCTCAAATTCTTTCCTTACTTTTGTTATTCAGATGCCAACAGAATTAGAAAAAGATATGTGATGAATGTAATCTGACTGGTTTTGCGATCGGTTTAATTTAATTTAAAATGCTGAATTAGAGAGAGTAATTCGGAAGTTAATCAGAGCTGTAATTTGTTTTTGCGTATAATCTTTTTGGCCATAACGGTAGATACGGTTTCGTGAAAAACCTCCCATATTTTGTTAACATTCTCTTGAGTGGACAAGAGTTCTTGCCAATTTGTTGTGGATAATCATTTGGACACTTTGCCGTAATTGATTATATTATAGAACATTGGCTGATTTTTTTAATCACCAGAGGGTAGAGTAAAATGATTTACCGACGGGAGAAAGTATTTCAGGAAAAGTAAGTAGATTCTCATCATTAGAGAGTACCTACCTACTAAATCCAAAGTTGAAGGATTTTGGTTTATTCGAAACTCGAATTAATAACTCTTTGTCACTGAATACAAAACGGCGGATGATAATATATGTGTTTAGTGATCTTGTATTATCATCCGCCATGTTGAAACCACTGTCAATGATTATCAATCGTCAGTGGCTGGCTTCTTCTTTCTGGCAATAAATTGTAAGTAGTTAACCTGTGGTTAAAATTAACAGTTTTATTAGTTTTGTAAATAAACGTTTGCCGATAGAATCAGAGATGTAGGTATATTCTAGTAATTTTATTGGTGCCAATTCAAAATGGCGGAAGATAATTTGGGCTACTTCAAAATGGCGGATGCTAATTTATGTGGATTTAAAATGGCGGATGATAATAGTAGGTACCAAATGTTTTTATTGCTCGTTTATTATGTATAACTCGATATCATGTCAGGTATTTCCTAAATACATATGTATTATTATAAAAATACCTATTTATAAGAATAATTGATCATCTTTTACTGATTTCAAAAATTTGGTCTTCATTAACGCTGATTGTGGCCACATAGTGGAGGTACCGTCGATACTTCTTTAGTCTATTATAATTTTAAGTTTTTTATTTCAAATATCCTTTTAAAGCAGTTTTAAAATGAGAAACTAGGTACGTAAAAAATGAACTTACCTGATTTTTGGATCCAATAAATATGTCACCAACTACAAACTAATCTCCAATAAAGTAGTAAATATAATTATTAATCAACACTTAAATTTACTAAATTAACATTTTTAAACGATCAGTAGCAAACAAGATTCTTGTTTTAAAGAACCTGATTAAGAGGCAACTGTATTAAAACATTCAGTTCTATAAAGAAAGCTACTTTTAAAATCAGATCATCAATGTAGAAAAGAATTGGGGTTGGAACCAGTATCTATTTTGATAAAAATGCTGTTAATATTACAACAGATCCTTAATGTAAAGGAGACTTATGGTTATAACAAACACAGATTCCGATGGATAACCTAAAATCACTTATTTACCACCTACAGAACACAAGTAAAAAAAGTTGCAAAGCCATTTGATAGTTTTGAAGGCTGTCTTGTATTGGTATATAAAGGGTGTTCAAAAAGTCCAGAACCAGTTAAAAAACTTAAAAATTAGCCGAAAATTAGAAAAATGTTCAAGACAAAAGTTATTAAAAAAAATTCTGTTTGTTCAAAGACAACCTTGTTTGTGACCTTTAGTCATTTCCAGTTCAAGTAATTTTTTTAAAAGAACCCATATTTTTGAAACCGAAAATAAAAAGAGCGAAAAATTTTAATTGTAGATAAGGTTTTGACCTTTTAAAAATTCATCTTCGAAGATCAAGTTGAGATGAAACACTAGCCGTCTTCCTAGTAAATAAATAACCGGGTATATATTTTTATATGTTTATACCTCAAATTATAATTTAATTGTTTTAAACCAATTCATTTTTAATTTGGTCAATTCAGGTACAACTTGGACTCAAGAAATGGTGTGGATGATCATGAACAACTTAGATTTTAACAAAGCCACCGAAAATTTGGGATCTAGATCTCCATTTTTGGAGTAAGTTTTTTGCTTGATATAACTATCAACGTTATTTATTATTTTTTTCTAGAGTGTCTGCTCTTTTTGACTACAGAGAATTTAGAAAGGAAAATCTCGATTTCCAACCACCTCCGTTTATAGAAGACTCATTAACTTTTGTTAAAGGTGAATCAAATAAAGGACCTGTTTGTTTGAAAACTCATTTACCGTGGGTTTTATTGCCCAAAGATATACAAAGGAAAGAAAAGAGGCCAAAGGTAAAATAATATATATCGGAAGATTCTATGCCATTGTGACAGAGATAGTATCGCATCTCTTGTGTCATTTTTAGAAAACGCGACAGAAATAGGTCACAGTCGTGCTCCATGGAAACATCGGTTTAAATAAAAATTCGGCTATATATTTTTCAAAAACCACGTGTTGATATTAAACAACGCGTGACAGTACTATACCCTGATCGGTAGCGTGCGACTTTTTTTGTTATCAGTTTTTGTCGCAGTGTACAAAAGAAGAGGTAATAAAATATCGGGTAAAGGAGTTGGCACCTATAAAATTGATAAATCTAAAGACACTTATGTTTCATACTACAATTATTCTAAACCAACGGAATACTACAAAGCTAACTTTGTAAATTTTTGTGATCTCCTTTTAGCTGGAAAATGTAAGATTGACTTAGTTCGCTTTGTAATCATCATCATCCTAGCCTTTCAGTATTGGTATGTGTCACCGGACATGGTGCGCTGACTGGTGGTCACATTATAAACTAGCGCTAGGGTGACAGCTGGTAGTTAGCCATACATAAAAATAAGGCAAATTTGTATGCTGTTAAATTTTGTTTATTTATATTTCGTCTATTAATAATAAAAAAAGTGTACATCAGTTAAAATTAACATTTAACTATGGCCTCAGATTTATTAAATAATTGTGGAGCTAGATTTTCTCCAAAAAAAAACCAAAAGTAGGAAATACTGTTGTGTTTAAGGATGTTCAAGTAATGCAGCCCAAAATCCAGACGTTCGTTTTCATCATTTTCCAAAACCTAATCGGTTTTTTGTTAAAAGAAAAACAATGAAAAAGGTAAACTATATTCAGTGTCATTAAAATTTACACTTACCGAGTACAATATTATAACACCGCTGTGATGTGTTTACATCTTTCACCAAGTCCAGCTGTACAGCTACACTTTGATGAAACAATTTGACCATTTTTTTGTATAACTGTTTTTATTTCATGGGGTTTATCACGAAAAGCTGATGATTGTATACAATACGACAAAATATCGTATTGATCATTGTTTTGATTTTCCAACCCATTATACATTAAATGTCCTGCATTAATTATTTTCTCTCCTTCCACAAAATTTCGAGAATTAGGAGTAGCCTCAATAAAGTCAAGAACTTGATTTAATGATAAAAACATTTCAATTGTAAATAAAAACTACATAACTTTAGGTAATTAAATCACAACTATCATCCTAGCAGTAGTAATATTTTTAACCACCAGAGCGCGTAGCGCCTAGTGACACTTACCAATAACGCCTGGGCGATCAACAATCCTATATTTGTTGTGTGTTTTCACTGCTATTGAGTTTTTTTTTCAATTTTTTACGGTCCCTACATTAAACTTTTCAATGTTTAACGTTCATGGCTTCCACGTCATCTAACCATCTTTTTCTTGGCCTTCCTCTTCCACTGGGTCATAATGGTGTCCAGTTAATTATTCTTCGAAGTATTTCTATGGAGTCTTCTAAGTATATACCCAATCCATTCTAGACGAAGAGATTTGGTATATCTAACTAGGTTTTCGCCTTTTAGTTCTCTTTCTATCTTAATTTTTGTTTTACTTAAGTATTTTTTTCTTCTTCGCCTGGTATGTCTGGGTCTAGTGTTTTTCTCATTATTTTCCTTTCGAATTTTAGTAGACTGTCTTCCTCCTTTATATTCATTGTTATTGTCTCCAATGCTAACTATTGGTCGTATAAGAGTCTTATACGGATTCATTTTTTTTATTCAATACTTTGTTTCTCGTTTGTGAAAAACTACTGATTGTCTTTTAAGATTCTTTCTTCTACTCTTTCCTTCCTATTATGACTCCTAGATAATTGAAGATGTGCACCGCTTCAAACGTATAGTTTGGTATGAACAGTCTTTCGTGTGGCGTTGTCTCTTCCTTACCTTCCTTCATGTATCTTGTTTTATTTTCATTTATCTCTAAACCTACCCGTTTTGTCTCTTTACCCAGTTTTTCAATTGCATTTATTAGTGCTGTGTTTGCGATGATATTAGACAAGGCGCGACAGTACAATCCACTGATTGTTAGCCCGTGACTTGTTTTTGTCGCGGAGTACGAAAAGGGTTTCATATAATTTCATGTAAAGAAGTCCCAAAGAGACCCCTCTTAGTCTCCCGAACTAGTCGCGGGGCGAGGAATGACACGTTTAAAACTAATAAATCTAAAATTAGATACGTATTTTATAAAAACTTGCTTTGGTCTAGTTCAAGGAGTAATTTAAAAATATTTTTTATTTATTTTAGATTATTTATGTTACCAGAAATCCTAAAGACACTTGTGTTTCTTACTACAATCATTGTAAATTAATGGAAGGCTACAAAGGTAACTTTGTAAATTTTTGTGATCTCTTTTTGGCTGGAAAGTGTAAGATTGATTTACTTCACTTTGTAATAGTTTTATTTCTTGTTTATAAATTTTTAGTAAATTTTGCTCCATATTGGAATCACGTATTACCGTTTTGGGAAAGACGTAATGAACCAAATATTCTGTTTTTAAAATACGAAAGAATGATACAGGATTTACCATCCGTTATCAAAGAAGTTTCTGATTTCTTAGAGAAACCGTTGACGAAAGATCAAATAGACACACTTGCTGTTCATTTAAGTTTTGAAAGTATGAAGAAAAATCCTGCTGTTAACTATGAAATGATTGTAAATTTAAACAAAAAATTTAAGCTTATTGAATATGATGGTACTTTTATGAGATCTGGAAAATTTGGAGATTACAAAGATGAGATGTCTCCAGATATCGTAGAAAAATTTGATGAATGGATTGAATTCAATATTAGAAATACTGATTTTTCTTATTAAATTTAGTCGCAATATTCTTGATCTCTAGAAAATAAAATAGTTAAGTAAATAAAGTCATGAATCATCAAAAGGAAGATAAAAAATAATCGGTTTCTTAATTTTAATAACACTTTATACAAAATAAATATTAATCTATATCTGCTCAATATATACATATCAAAACATATCTATTGAGCAAAAACATTTCTCCAAACTAAAAACTACAATTCATTATGAACATATTCAGTCGTCACTCTCAATTCTTCTGCATGGAATCCACTGCATTCGTCAATATAAAGTTTCTAAAAAATAATAAATATATAATAAATATATTGCTAATAAAGCATGAAAAATAGTAAAGTTTATTATGAGTATGGAGAGTATTATGAGTGGAGAATTTTGTCATACTAGCCGAATGCTTTTTCTACTACTGCTGTTATAGAATCTTTTAAAGTAGAAAATTTTATCTTAAAAAATCAATTTTTAATCTTCTACTTAGTAGTGTCTGTTCTTAGTAGTTAGTCTAAGATCTAAGATTTGATCTTAGCCGTCGATGTTTTTTTATTTAAGTTTATTTTTTTTAATTATACTTTCACCAATAGAAATCGCTCGTATTTTTCAATGTAAATAAAAAAGTTTTATATTTATTATACGAGGTGTGCTCAAAAAATATGTGGAATTTTTAAATTTCGCGGGTTTGGAGAGTTCAATCGTCACATTTTTTCATTATACATGCCCTTATTAATAATAACTTTTGCAGCTATTTCATTGTTTACTTTGACTATAGCAACCCCCTTACATTCATCGTGTTTTTATCAGCTCGGCAAATTTTGTTTGTTAAAAAAATAGATCAAAGAATTTGTATTAAATTTTGCCTAAAAAATGAAGTAAAGTGTAACAAAATGTGTGAAATGTTAACAAAGGACTATGGCGTATCGAATGGCTCATTCCATAACATTTTATAGAACAGTTTTGGGAATGAAAACCGTGTCAGTAAAACGTGTTTCAAAATTGTCAAATTTTGAACAAAACCAGTGGTGTATAAGTCAAGCAAGGAGGAAGGCCTACCAGTTAATCCAAAAAAAGCATCAGTTCTCCCATTCACAAATAAAAGGGCGTTGAAAGGCTCAAAACCGATAACGTCGAATAACGTACTGTTACCAATGGCCACAAAACCCAAATACCTGGGTGTGGTGTTTGACCAGAGGCTATCATGGAAGCGGCACATCCAAAAGGTCATACACAAAGCTACAATAGCCCTTGGTAGGTGTAAACAATTGTGTGGCAAGAACTTGGACCTGAACTCCAAAATGAACCTTTCATTGTACACACAGGTCATTAGGCTAATGTTAACCTATGGTTGGTGGTGTAATGGAATAGAACGTGATCAGGCAACTGGGAAGCATTCAAAGGCAGGCATGCCTGAATATCACAGGGGTCATGGCAACTGCTCTTAGGCGGCTACAAGGCCAGGTGCTCTAGCGTTATTAACAGTTACGTGGAGAGGCCACTGTCAAGAATCTCATCAAGAGGGCAGGGCAAAACAAGGAGCCCAAATGCTTTTCTAAAACTGATGGGTGTTCACAATAGATCTGTAAAGGTCGCAGTGATACAGCCATCCCAATGAATATCTATTCATCTATCTATTTATATCCAGTGGTGAATGGAAGACGATCAGGAGTCACTAAATGATGCGACTACCCAGATTTACTCAAAAGGGTTATAAAAGGTGACGAAACATGGGTTTACGGCTGTGACATCGAAACTAATGCTCAATGGTCCCTGTGGAAGCATTCTGATTCGCCGAGACCAAAAACGGCTCGACAATTGCGGTCAAAGGTGAAAGTTCTGCTCAGTGTGTTCTTCGATTTAAATGGCATAGTATATCATGAATTTTTACTACAAGGTTGAACGGTCAATAAATTTCAAGTTCAACGCTGTTTGCGTGAAGCTATCAGAAAAAATATCGAATTTTGCCAAAAATAATATTGTAATGATACCCCAGCCTCCATATTCTCCAGGAATGACTCCGTGTGACTTTTTCCTGTTTCCAAAATAAAAAAAACTTTCGTTTTACAAGCATCAATGACATAAAAAGTGCATCGCTGAAAGAAGTAGACCGAGTTTGAGAAGTGTTTCATGGATTGCTAGAACGTTTACACAAGTGCACAATATCTGATAGCGACTACTTTGAAGGTGAATAAATAAATAAATAGATAGTTTTTTCAAAAAACAAAAATTCTGGGTATTTTTGAACACATCTCGCATTGAAGAAAATATTCTTACACAATAAGTAGGTATATTAAAATATATCTTTTGTAGAAAAATAAATATTCTTTTAAATATTAAAAACCTTAAAACACTTAAAACATCCGCTATGCTGTATACAGTGTCACTGAATTTATAGTTTCGTTTTACACGAAGAAGTAACTGCTAAGAATGGCAGATTGATGGTTAACAAACAGTGACATTAGATTCAACATGGCGGATGATAATAATCATGTCTCTACCTGACAATCTGTATTCTGTGTAACATCAGTATATAAAGTCCAAAATGGTGTACCAGTATGAGCACTTAAAAACCATCCAGCAAGTAAACTAGAAGACTTATATAACAGTTTCTTTAAACCAGGTAAACTTTCTCCCTCATTTTGGTCCTCTTGGTTAACCAAGCACAATACATACCTAAAAATTATATATTGTATAAGGAAATGTCAACATATTTTACAATGATTATAATTGAGATATAAATATGTACTTATGTTACCTTGAAAATCATCTGTTGTAAATAAAAACTTACCTTTCACATTTTGGTACTGATAAAATAAACCTATAAGCTCTGTTAACTCTAGCAAGAGGTTCAATAATTTCTAAATTAATGGTATCAGCTAGTTTATTAGATAATTCAGAGGAATCACTGATTTTCAGAGTTCCACTCTTCTCTGCCAATTTTAACGCCTCCTAAAAGAATCAGTAAAATAAGATTTTCTTTACTTATTAGATCGACACATAGATTTTCTCGTTTTCGACAAGTTCCTTTCGTTACTTTTTGTTTATGTTGTTATTCACATTTTTATACTATCTTTTAGTTTTACAAATTTTTTCCATTTTGTTTACGGTTTTTTAAAATTTGTGTTTTTTTAAGATTCGTTTTTAAAAAAATATCAACTGTTACGTTGACGTGTTTTCTGACTAACCATGTTTTGTTTTTAACGGTATAGTATATCTAAAAATTTATTGTAAAGACGTTTGTGGAATTTATTCAAGGTCATTATTAACGAGGGTTGTCTTTTCAGTTTTGTAGCCATAAAGATAAAAAATATAGAGACTTCAAATACTTTATTGCTTATCAAAATATGTCCCACCAAGATCGATACACTTTTGCATACGTTTAAACCAATTGGTTATTCCAGTCTTCAGTTGACATCTGCCAAATCGCTGGCTTCTTCTGGCAACTGAAATCTCTGCCCACGCATTGAATTCTTTATCTTTGTGAACGTGAAGAAGTCATTGGGACTTAGGTCGATGGTCCAACAATTCGATGTTTTAAAGATTCAAAAACTCTATTGTCTTTGGGCAGTGTGAGCACTTGCATTGTCCTGCTGTAGGATGATTCGTCGTTGTGTGTTGCTTTATCGGAGTTACGCGTTGGTAAACAAACATTTATATACCAATCGGTAATAACCGTTCTTCAATTTTCTAAAGCAATTGTTGCCACATGACCAGATTTTGACAGAAAAGTTGCGACCATTTTCTTTGACATACTTCGAGAACGGATCACTTTTGTTGGTTTTTTCTCATCGTGAACCCACACAGTGGATTGGCGTTTATTTTCCAAGATTCATCGCCACTAAACGGTTTTTGAGCGTCCTTTGTTGAACCCAATGTTTTTGGCGCAAACTGCTTTAGCTCTTCTGTGAGCAAATAAGGGATCGAACGAAACCAACTTCGTAACACCCAGTTCTTTATGTCAGATCTTTTGGATAGGGTTTTTGAAATGCCCAAAGATGTCTCTTCAGGTATCTTACACGGCGGTCATCCTTAATTAGCTGACGAACCGCATCTTTTTTTTTGCTGTGTGACTGCTGTTCTGGGTGGACGTAGCAGGGATTCTTCGCTGAGACTGGAGCTACTACGTTCAATTCGCAATTTCAACGAAAAATAATTGACTGGTGTGGTGCTTGAGACCCAAACACAGATTTATGTCAACAAAAGTTTAGATTTGTGTCTAAAGGTTCTATTAGTGCAAAACTAAAAAGACAACCCTCGTAATTGTCAGTTAGTATTATCGTGAAAGTGCCAATCTTATTAAAGGACAACAAAGAAAAGTAAGGGTAATGTTAATTTTGGTTCCACCTTTGACTGAATTTTTTATCATTAATATTTAATTGGTCGGGTGGGTCTGAGTTTTCACTGTTGCTTTTGTTTATATTTCATAGAATAAAGAGTAAAAGTTAACAAATATAAAAGGTACATTAAATTACTTAAATCTATAAATGGTGGTCAACCTGCTTTTTAGCGATTTGATTAACTTTGATAAAGTGTAATACGAACGCTATCGTGAAGAAGCTATTAAAAAAATTCATGAATTTGTTTATCTTTATTCACGCCAAAAATTCTGGATGTAAGTAAAAAGTTGTTAAAACATATCGAAGGTAAACCTATACCACCGTATATAGAGAAGAATAGTAGGATCATTTTGCCCGCCGCCTTTGATGTTGTTTGTACCACATTTCGCTCCGGTTTGCTGACGTTTGTTGTGAAGTTTTGTGAGAACTGGTAAGCAGCGATGCCAACTCTACCGATTTGGTTGTAGATCTACCTATTTAGGAAGTAATCTACCGATATACTGTTATTTTTTTTTCATGATATAACTTTTTTGGAAATTAATTAAAACCCCCTTTTTTATTATTTTTTTAAATTTGCCGTCATTTTATTAAATTAACCGGTTTCTTACTTATTTTTTTTATCATTCTACCGATTTTAGCTTAGCAACGATGTTAGTGAGCGACAACGATGTAGACCGAAATGCATAGAACAAATTTTTGCGAGAGTGATCTTACTATTCTTGTCCATATACGATTCCTATACCATTGTATCATATGCTTGGTAAATATAATCAAATACAAGAGTTTCGGATTGTAAAACTGGAACAGTAACATTATTTTCAATATTCTAAATAAAAAAAAAAACTGAGGTTATATTAAATCTTCACCCTTACCTGTACGTATTCAACAGCAGGTTTCACGTATTCCTTAGATGTAATTTTAATGTCAAAGTATTTTTTGGCTAAGTGATTAACAAAAGCTGAAATAGTTTCAATTGGTCTTAATGGGTCAAACTGTGCTGCTTTAGGGAAACCTTGGCTCTTAATGTAACTGTTGAAGAATAATTGACCAGCAGAAATATATCTAAGAACAATAAGTTATAAATTAATTCTGAAAAAAAGTATTGTATATTTTTCTTACGATTTATATACTCTTGGTTCAGATACATATTGCAAAAATGTTGCTATTTTATCAGTAACTATTCGAATCCATTGTCTTCGATATGAATGATTTTCCATCATATCTCCAAACTTTTTGTAACTGAAACGACCGTTTTGATCTAAAAATACTTTAATAGATTTCTCAGCTCCGAGGGCAGTAATAGTCTTTTTTCCCAGATCTGAATGTATAAAGTGGTCAAAAAGAATATGTAGCTTTTCCAAAAGAGGAGGCATAACCCACGCATGACCTTCATGGCTCTTAGCTCTATCCGCAGCATCAGGACCAATGAAAGAATTCATAGTACTTAAAATAGTTGGCAAAAATGTTAAAAAATTTAGTTCTTGTCCATTCTTGCCTTTTTGTTCACCAGTACCTAACATATTAGAGGCTAAAATAAGGAGATCATTCATATTGAAATTTGTATCCATTTCTGGTTTGTTATCTAACTTTCTTGATTCTACTTTCTTTACTGGTACTTCTTTTTCTTCATTTTTTGGGTTTCCAGAATCAGCAAACATATTTACAAGTGAACCTATTAACGCAGGATTTAATCCTCCTTGCCCATCTCCTTGACCACCTGCATTTAAAAGAGATCCAAGACCTTGTAAGAGTGCTGCACCTTGATTTTCTTTTTTATCACTTCCACCTCCTTGGTTAAGTAAAGATCCCATAAGGGGTAACAGAGCAGCCAGTTGGGCCATTTGATTTCCTTCACCACCTTGGTTATCTTTTTTATCACCCTGACCTAACAAGGAACCCATAAGAGGTAATAAGGAAGCGAATTGATTCCCTTCACCAGCTTGATCAGCACCTTGATTTAAAAGGCTTCCAATACCGTCTAATAACGATGCTGCTCCATCGCCTCCTTTTTTTTCATTTCCTTTTAAATTATTCATAATTTTTCCAAGACTATCCATGATGCTCGGGGTATCTGAATCTGTTTATAAAAAAATAACTAACTGCAGATTAAGTTATTTATGCTTTTATTGATTTATTAAGGCGATAAACATGGCAAAGTGCAGAGAATGTGATTATAATTTATAAAGAATAATATATTTGCTTAAATGATTGTATATAGTAAAGTTATTTATGTAGACATCATAATATTACTAATTTTGAATTATAATAGGAATAAATGTTGACATTTGCTTATTTATAATTTAATTTTGGAAGCAGTACGTTGTAAATTTTGATCTTTATGACTGTTTATTGTTACTATTGGAAAATAAAATTCTAAATATATTTGCAAAAAAATCTATGCTTTTATAGAGTTATAAATATTTACCTGTCTTTGAGTCTGTTTGACTGGCTAAACTTGCAAGTCCTTGTAGAATATCACCACCTTTTTCTGCAATTATATTCTTAAGTATATTTGGAGCCTCTTTTGCCAAAACATTTTGAAATAAACTTTGTATATCTAATGAATCTTGTTCTTTGCGTATATCATTTGCAACTTCTTGATATGGGTCTGTTGATTCTAAATCTATTTCATTGTTATCTATACTTTGAAGAGAATAACTAACTAGACTTAAGATGACTAGAAATATTGCTTTAGTGGTAGCCATTTGGACAACTGAAATAAAAAATATACTTAAATTATGAAAAAGAAGTTTGTAAGCTGATATTGCATGTTATATTTTTCGTACGAAGATAGGAATTATAAAAATGATATGCGATACTATTTCGAGTAAAGTCTATTGTTGGCGGTGGCAATTTGATTATAGTTCATAGGAGGATATATAATAATTACCATAGGTACTGTGCTTTGGAAACAGTTTTATATCTGATTCTTTTTGAATGTTAATAGTTCGTTCCCTCCACTCACAGCAGATGACGGCTCAATAAATACGTCCTCCACAAAAAAGGCAAAACTCTTTGCCAAAATATTCTCTTCGAACTCGACACTTAACTCACCGGACAACATGGAGCTACCTTCTATTCCACGGGCTCCCCACACAATGAAAAATATCATATTTAGGGTTAAGCGTGTGCAGAGAGTCCTTGCTACTCTAAATACCAACAAAGCAAACGGCCTTGATGAAATACCTGCTTTACTCTTAAAGACTTGTGCTCCTGAACTAGGGCCAGTTTTCACTAGCAAAACTATGGAGAAATACGTCAATCACGAGATCCTTTTAAGTGACAGGCAATATGGTTTTCGCAAACAAAGGTCAACAGCCGATCTGCTAGCATATGTAACTTATGTCTGGAGTGATGCCATCCACCGCTATGGGGAAACTCAAATAGTATCGCTAGACATCTCAAAAGCATTTAATCAAGTGTGACATGCAGCTCTTTTGAACAAACTGCCTTCATATGGACTCTCGCAAAATCTTTGCAGATGGATATCCAACTTTCTCTCCAACAGGCACATCGAAGTTGCCGTAGATGGACATTCTTCCAACCTCTACAAGATCAACGCTGGAGTTCCCCAAGGATCGGTTCTAGCTCCTACTCTATTCCTATTGCACATTAATGATCTACTTGAAGCCACTAATAACCCGATACACGGTTTTGCAGATGATAGCAACCTACACTGTAGCAAAGCGCACAGCCGTCCCATATCTCTAGATATTCTGGAAGGGGACAGAAGATCCACAACGGCTTCTCTCAATCAAGATTTGAGAATGGTTGACGAGTGGGGAAAAAGAATTTTTAGAAGACATCCAGAGATGTGGTATGCCGTGTACACGTGGCGGATGATAAAACAGTGAAAACTTGTATTACGTGTAAAATTTAATTTATTAAAGCATAGCGCGCTTTCGTGCACAAATTTAGCGGACAAGTTTCCTATAGTCCCAAGTACAGTGTTAAATTCTCACAACCCGAAAGAGGGCACTAAATTATACTTTCTTTGGTCGGTTTTAAGGGATGAAGTCCGCACCGCATTTTGTCCGAAATTTTTATATTTATGTTACAAACAATCAAACTAAATAAGTTTTATTTAGTTTCACATTAGATATTGGTAATTTCGTCACAGAGTGATCTTTAAGGGCTGCAATTCAATACTGCCAGGAAAGTATTTATTTGTTTTTATATTTTGATCACAAATATTTCATAAACCGGAAAGGATTTATTATTTCACTTGCCTTATGATTGTAACTACGAAATATTACTGAAACTACTTTCGATAAGTGTGATACTTCCGGTTCATTCTTATAAAAGTAAAAATTTCCAGGATTAATTAGATTTTTTTTACTTTGCGCCATCGTAGAAGACAGCGCCACTGATGTTAATTGGATTATATGTATAGGCACCAGTATTATTGGAGTCTATTTAAAGGTTAAAAAATTACACATAAAATTACTTATTATCACTAATGAGCACTTAATTTAGTTATAGGTACATATATTTATATCAAGTAATACTTTTTTAATATTAGGATACAGTTGAGGACATTCGTGTATTAGTAGATAATGACCTTAACAGTTACCTAATACATAAATTCACCGTATGTCATATTAACAATGAGTTACTAATTTTAAAACAATTTCTTTGTATTCATGTACACGTTTCTTGTTTCGGTTATAATTTTATCTCATTATTACAATAAACGAAATTTTATAATAAATAATTAACACTGATAAGATGGGAAAATGTTAAATTAAATAAATAATAAAAAAATGAAAAGGATTATAACTAAATTTATTTTTAATAGATTATTTTGGTGTACTTTGTGAAGTTTAAACATTAAGTTCACTATCATACCTAATGATACTTAATAAGTTTTTAAAGAGAAATAATTAGGTACCTATTTGTGACTCACAAATTTAAAATTTATAGGAATATATAGGTAGATATTGCTTATGCAAGTAAATAATATACGTTATTTTGTAATTTTCGAATGTAATTAAAATTTTTAAAATAAACAAGGTCAATACACAGTTAAAACATAATTTCAGACTTTTTTGGGTCAGGGAAGAAACCGCAACTGTGTATTCGAACAAATAATAATAAAAATTGATAAAACTTCAATTAGTGAGTACACTCCGACTATAAAAACATTACTAATTAAAAATATTTACAGATAGACGACTAAAGGTTTAATAGCTTTTATTTATAAGTAATACATAAAACCGAAATAAATGGTATTTTGAAAAAAAAAGTATATTTGGCAATTATAAAATAAGTATACTTTATCGAATTAATAGTTAACATAAAAGTCTTGAAATATTGTTTAACCCAAGGTCAAAATAACTGATGCAGGTAAGAATATTTATCTGTAAAATACTATAATACACTCATAAATAAAATTACAGGTAGTTTTAGAAAAATAAATCTAAGCTTATCTTATCACATCTATTATAAACCACATTCAATATAATTCAACCGGAGTTTTCAAATTTGGCAGAAGCGGCAAGGGGTATAAGGCTATTATCCCACTGCTATTGATGTCCCTTATAAAAGGATTAAAATCACAGCCCCTTAAAGAACCACTGGAAACTCGCTCCCAGGTTAAAATCACAGCACCTCAAAGAACCACTGTAAACTCGCTCCCAGGTTCTTAAACGGTCGTTAAATGAGAGGTTAGCGAAGTATCCAAAATTGCTTAAGTCATTACTTAAAACTCATGTATAAGTATTTGCGTAATCAGGGGTGACAGATACACTTGCGACTTATATGATCTATTGTGTACTTCTTTTCTTGATGTAATTCTGATGTTTTCTCCAAATTATAGTAGCTCTTCTAGTCCTATCTTTCTTAGAAAGTTTTGCATATCCTTGGGGGTTCAAGTTAAGTAGATCTCCCTCTTCTAATCCTAATTATCTGACCCTAGAATTATGTAAGGCAATGCATTCTGAGAGTATGTGTATTGAGGTTTCGTCCTCTTACTCACAGAATCTACTCTTTACGTCCTCTACTAATTCTAGTTTTTTCATGTGTCCTCTAAATCGGTAGTGTCCGGTTAATATTCCCGTTATAATACGGAAGTTGTTCTTACTGACGTTTAGACAACTGAAAGATCTCTTCTGGTTATAGTTTCTCCAGAGCGTCTCCGATTGTCTTAGTCCTTCTAGATCGTTCCAGTACTTGGCTTTTTCTCTATCCACTTCTTTATTTAGTTTTTCTAAGACTGTACTTCTGCTGATTCCGAGTTTTAGCTCCGTTTTTTGTCAGCTTATCTGCTGTTTCGTTTCCTTCTATTCCTATGTGTCCTGGAACCCATAAGTAGGTAACAGTGTTATTTTGTCCTAGTTCATTTAGTTTGTCTAGACATTCCCAGACCATCTTTGAACTGATTTTGAGTGAGTTCAATGCTTTGATGTCCGTATACCCATTAATAACATTTTAGTTTAGCCCCACAAAGTTCAATTTCTTTGGCATTTGGCGCATTTCCCAAGTTTGATCAAATTGAAGTGATTGAGGTTTTTTCTTTGACCATTCTATATATTGTTTTCTTCTTTACACTCTCTACTTGAATGAGTAGTGGCGTGAGATTTAGGATTACTTCCACTGCATCAGTAGGGCGTGTTTCCATTGCTCCGGTGATGCATGCACAGACTAGTCTTTGAATCTTCGAGAGATATGTCCTCGTTGTAGTCAGATTAGCTCTCTTGAAACTCATACAGCGGTAACCAATTATTAATAAAATGATGATTTTGATCACAAATATTTATGGGTTCACTACACAAGACAATATAAGAATTTCGTTACCTACTTAACATCACTAAACATCCTCAAAAAAACAACAAATACTTTGTTTGATCAGTTTTTGGTTCACATCCATCTTTTTAAGCATCAAAACTTGTAAAGTTGTTTAAAAACATTGACAATTTAAAAATAGTTATATCTGGAACTGTATATATTGCAGAAATATTTCACACAAAACTAACATAAACACCAACAAAATCTACATCTTGTGCGCTCGCAGACCATTCAATAAAATTTAGACATGAATTCAATTTCACCAAAACCAGTATTTTAGAGGGAAAAAATGAGCAAAAAAAGAATACTTTTAAAAATGTTGCACGTTCATAAGGACCACAACTGCGTTATATTTAATATCATCAAACGTAGGAAAATAGTATCACAACAAATATACATTAGTAACGTAGGTCATAATATAATAATAAGACAAAACAATTAATAAAATTAAAATAATTTAATTATTCAGTACAACAAATTACCAAATTTAAACATTAAATTAAATAACAAAATAAAACAGAGATATTAAGAAAAAGCTTTGCTGTTTAATCTTAATTATGTTAGTGTGTTAACTTGAAATAGCTTTTATAGCAACTTCACAATAGTAAGTTTAAACAATTAAGACATTATATAAATTTCTAATGTTATTTTTTATTTTCTTAGATAGATGTCTTGTAAATGAATTAAATAAATTCGAAATCTTCAGAGTCTATGTTAAGACCTTAAAATTTTGTCTACTGATATAGTTTCGTAAGTTTCGTTCAAAGTTAGATTTTGCTTTTTTTGGATTCACCCTTCATGCTGACAAAAGATTTCCTTTGGCGGCATTTTGTTGTCGCCATAAAGTGTGGATGTAAAAAAAACAAAAATTGACATTGAAACAAACTATATAGTTTTGTTCAAAGTTAATTTTTGTTTTTTTGCCGACGAAAATTCCGACAAAAGATTTCCTTTGGCGGCATGAAGTGTGAATTCAAAAAAAGCAAAAATTAAATTTGAACCAAACTATACACGATTCCAAAGTTTTGGCCAAAAAATTTGTTATCATTTCATTATAATTGAAGTTTTGGAATGATAATCTGATATTAATAAAAGTTTTTAACAATTGACTTCAATTTTTTTTCAGTAGGTACCTATTATTAAATAAATTGAACAAATCGAAATATATCATCATTACACAGATTGAACCTTTCTATCTTGGGGACGGTCGAAATTATCGTTATTAAAAATAAATTTAAATTTTTGTATAACGGTTTTATATAATAGTATTTTTTATAAAATATATGGTTTGTATTAGAGTGGGCAGATTTAATAGATCATAACTAATATTTTTGGTAGCAATTTAAGTTAATAACGTTTATTATTTTATCAAGAAAATTGTTTGTAATTGTAAAATTAACTTTCTTGGTGACATGATAAATACGTATAAATGTAACTGTAAAAAATGTACAAATAATATTTTGAATAATAAATTACAAAAAAAATACTAATTGTTTAACTTATCCAACCTACCTACTCGTGATATATAACCACTAACTTTAGAAATTCGACTAAAAAAACAATACCCACTTAACTATTATCAAAATTTTAATTACTTACCTACACATAAAATTTCCCTTCGCTATATTATTTATATTTATATTATAAATAATGCGAATAAAAATCAGTGTATATATGTTAGCACTGTTAATTTAAAATTACAGAAAAAAACCTCTTACCTAATTGACGAAATGTAAAAAGATTGATCCGGTAAAATTGCACCACGTAGAGTTTGATAACAGAAAATAATCAGATATTCACAAATCACATAATCAACTCATGCGTACGATGCTCTTTTTAGCACCTATTAAATGTCTTGTAGATATTTCTGATTTGTTTTCGATGACGTACCGCTTAAAGTCAAGCAACTCTTATTAACGGTACCAGAAAACGGTGCTGGAAATACAATCACACTTAACTATCGGGACGGTCTGTATACCTGTACCTGACTTATTTGACTGAGTTGCCTTATCTTTTAAGAATTATACAGTGGCGTCGACGTAATAACTCTGATGGAGTAGAGACGATGCGAAGTTCTTTGAACTAAACGGAATTTTATATTTCCGTGCGCACAAGTCGCTTGTCTTTTGTGTGCTAATTTAATTCTACAAAGTTGTAAAAGTAAATAAGGGGCGGATTTTTGAAAGTTTACAGTTATGGGTAATAATAAAAGTTGTTTGAAATATTATAATAATGTATAGTTACAGAATATCTACACTTTACTTTTTATGCAGGTTCCTGTTATGTTCTTTGGATGCTTTTCTTTGATTTCTTTGATATATATATTGAGATGATATTAGTTACTATGTTATATTAAATAAGATGTAGAAGGAAAATCTAATGGAAAGTAGAGAAAGGAGATTTTCTTATTTCGAGTCAGAGCGCAAATTTAGTAACATTGGGATTGATTATCATCATCTTCTTCATAATTCCTAAAAAAGGAAAAAGAAAATAGAATAATAAAAAAAAAAAAAAAAATACAAATACATTTCAAAGATTTTTATTTAAAGATTCAAAAATGATTAATCTACATTATATAAAGTTTTGATAATTATGAAATTGATAAATGGGTAAAGTAGATAATTAAAAGTTTATAAAATTGCCAATACGTTAGTAATCAAACATTAATTTTAAATGAATTAGGGGTGTAAGTAAATGAGAAAATTAAATTATAAAAAAAAGACATCACAAATAGTTAAAATACATGTTAAAACTTCTACTTACTTTTAAATTATACGTATTTACCAACCATATTCTAATTTATTAATAGTTCAAATGCCATATGAAATATTCTGAAAAAGAGAAAATTATTAGTTTGTAGTGCTAGTAAATTTCATAAGAATATAAAAAAAAGAATGATCATTGTTTTAAATTGTAATATTGAATCAAGAATTAGATTTTGTTAAAAATTTTATTTGAATAAGAAATTAGTAGGCGATTAGATGGAAAAGATGTATAGATTTAAGTTTGTTGAATTTTTCAATTGTTTTTTTTGTTGATTCTGATAGAATCTCTCTTGTTTTCGTCCTTCTGAAGAGGAAGGATGTAAAAAGTTTCGATGAAGATTTTTGTAAAAATTATGATGTTAAAAGAAAGTTAAAAGGAGATTAGTAAGATTTATATTATAAATAATTAGTTAAGAAGTTTGTAGAAGATATTTCTCGCTTGTTTTCTGGGTTGTTGAGATAAAAGTTGTATTAAAAATTTGCTCCGTAGAAATTTTGAGTTTTTTTTTGAAAGTATTGATAATAGAAAGTATTAAAACAGTTTAAAGTATAAAGAATATTCCAAGGTAACCAGAGAGAGCAATTGGTAAGAGAAATTTATATGATTTTATGAAGAAATAGATATTTCAATTTATGGGGCTGAGTACTTTATGGTATAACTGTATTTTAATTGAGTTGAAGAAGATTAAATTAATATTGAACAAGAAAGAAAGTCATAATTACACTTACCAGAGAAAATAGTAGCCATCCATCGCTTGGTTTTGAAGAGGAATTGATTATTTGATCTTCATAAAGTTTCCTGAAATCTTTGCTGTATTGGAGGAAGAAAGTAGATTGTCCTAAGAACTGAATCCTGATTTCAGAAGAGGAGTGAAGCTTCACACAAATGGTAACAACTTTGCACTCGTTATAATAAAGAGTTTATATGTGTTTGATTTTTGAAATTTTGATGAACATTTTTATTTTCACTGTTTTATGTATTTAACTGAATTATTATTATTATTATTCACTTTTTGTTAAGTTTAATCTAAATTTCTCAGTAACTCAAGTCAGAATACTTCATTTTATATATTTGATGCATGTTTTGGTTTATCAACGGTATCTTTGAAGTTTGACACATTTTGAATTAGAAAGGTTAGAAATTTATATGCAATTCACGCCTAGAAAATATTGTTGGTCTAGGATAGTGCGGTTATACAGTCATTTTATTGCAAATTTGTGTATTCACTGATTTTGAATCTAGTTTGGTTGAATATTTGAACTCTGACCTTGACATAAGGGAATAGCCGGTAGCATATTTAATTAATCATATTGGAAAATAATTACACTGAGTTAATTCTTACCTATTCACTATTTATATTTAAAATTTAAAATTAATTAAAGGTAAGGAATATTTTATAACATAGTGATTGATATTATCAAGACATATTATTATTATTTAATACATGTTATAAATATTGGCGCCCAACGTGGGGCTCTAAACAATCAAAATTAGAGCCGATTCAAATAATTAAAATTTGAGAATTTTGTTAAATTTTTTTTTTATTATTTCGCTCTAAACAATCAAAACTAGAGCCTATTTAAATAATTAATATTTAAAATATTTTTTTTTGAAAACTTGATTTGAAATTTTTTTTTGTGATTCATATTAGTTATATTTATCTCGATAGAATAAATTGTGAATATGGAGGGAAAAATGAGATTGAGAGATGGTAAGATAGTAGGAGATGAGAGTGAAAGTAGTGATGGAGGAGAGATTGAGATGGAAAGTGTGGCGGTACAAGTACATGAAGAGAGAGTGTTAGGAGCAGGAGATTACCGAGTGGAAGAGCTCATTCAAACAGGGCAAACACAGGAAGAAGAAGAAATGGAAGAAGGAGAGAATTTAATAGAGATAGGGGGAGAACAGGATCGAACCATGGTTGAAATAGAGACAGAGGAAACTGCTGGTGAAAATGCACAAGAAGAACAAACGGTACAGGAAAAACCAAAAGAAGAAATCAGACCTGATATGGATGGTATACTTCAATTCCTTATGATAAAGTTTGAGAATATAGATAAGAAATTTGAAGAGTCTAATAAAAGTAGAAAAGAAGATAATATGAAGATGAGAAAAGATATAAAAGAAGATAATGTGAAGATGAAGGAAGATATTAGGGAAGATATAGATAAGAAATTTGAAGAAAATAATAAAAAGTTGGATCAACAAAAAGAAGATATTAAAAAAAAATTAGATGAAATAAAAGAAGATAATAAGATTTTTAAAAGAGAAATTAGTAGTATTAAAGAAGATAATTTGAAGATCAAGGAAGAAATGAAAATTATGAAGATAGACTGTAACAAGAATATGGAACAGCAAAATATTAAATTAAGGAATGAAATCCAGGAGACAGGGATTAAAATTAAGGGGGAAATTAAAATGGTAGAAGAGAAAATAGTAGAAGTGAGTAAACAAACAGAACAAATAAAAAAGGAAATAGGACAGATAAAGATGCAAGAGCAAATTAATGAAGAGGTAGTGGACAATTTAAAAATTAACTTAGGAAAAGAATTTGAAAGACTAGAGGGAGAAGTAGAAAAACAAAAAGGAGTTTGTAGTAAGAATCAAGAATTAACCAAGTATCAATTAAATAAGGAAATGGAAGATATGCAAAAGAAGTTACAAGAAATTATGGATAAAACTATCATGAATATGAATGAAGCAATTAAAGAGAAATTTAAAGAGAAGAATAAAAAATTGTATGAGACTAAAGAAAGATTTGAAGAAATAAACGAAGATATGAGGAAACATATAAATATGGAATTAGAAAGAAAATTTCAAAAGAATAATGATAAAATAAAGCAGACTAATAAAAGATTGGAGAAAATAAAAGAAGATACTAAGACATTTATAAGACAAATAAACTATATGAAGGAAGATAATTTGAAGAGCATAGAGGAAGACACAAATAAAATAGATGAAGAAAGGAAGAAGACTATTAAGAAATTTGTAGATGGATATAAAGCAAAGCAAGTAGCATTCTTGGAAAAATTGTACATTTGGAAATATAAAGAAAGGGGGAAGAAAACTAAATTTATAATAGCTTTTAGGTATATAGGAAAATACCAAGAAAGGGGGAAGAAATTTAAAAATATAGTAGGTATTAGGTATATTTGGAAATATCAGGAAAGAGGCAAGATATTTAGGTGTATCGGAAAATTAAATGTATAGGAAATATATTAAATAAGGGGGAACAAGTTTAAAAGTAGAAAAATTAAGTTATATTTGAATGAATGTTAGAAAGGGGGAAGGAATTTAAGATTAACAGAATTTTACAAATTAAAAAAATTCATAAAGATGTTGGGTAGATGATATTAATAGCAAAGTTTTGTAAATAATAGTATTAAGATGTAAATATCAAATTAAGATTCAATGGTTTTATTGAAAAAAAGGTTTATACAATCTGTGTAAATAATATTAATTGAGGCTAAAGTTTTTGTAAAATGAGTGTTTATTTATAAAAAAAAAATAGATTCAAATTATAATTTTTAATCCAACATCAATGAAATGTTTGATGTAAAAATTTTAATTGGGGGATTTGAGATGATATTAGTTACTATGTTATATTAAATAAGATGTAGAAGGAAAATCTAATGGAAAGTAGAGAAAGGAGATTTTCTTATTTCGAGTCAGAGCGCAAATTTAGTAACATTGGGATTGATTATCATCATCTTCTTCATAATTCCTAAAAAAGGAAAAAGAAAATAGAATAATAAAAAAAAAAAAAAAATACAAATACATTTCAAAGATTTTTATTTAAAGATTCAAAAATGATTAATCTACATTATATAAAGTTTTGATAATTATGAAATTGATAAATGGGTAAAGTAGATAATTAAAAGTTTATAAAATTGCCAATACGTTAGTAATCAAACATTAATTTTAAATGAATTAGGGGTGTAAGTAAATGAGAAAATTAAATTATAAAAAAAAGACATCACAAATAGTTAAAATACATGTTAAAACTTCTACTTACTTTTAAATTATACGTATTTACCAACCATATTCTAATTTATTAATAGTTCAAATGCCAAATGAAATATTCTGAAAAAGAGAAAATTATTAGTTTGTAGTGCTAGTAAATTTCATAAGAATATAAAAAAAAGAATGATCATTGTTTTAAATTGTAATATTGAATCAAGAATTAGATTTTGTTAAAAATTTTATTTGAATAAGAAATTAGTAGGCGATTAGATGGAAAAGATGTATAGATTTAAGTTTGTTGAATTTTTCAATTGTTTTTTTTGTTGATTCTGATAGAATCTCTCTTGTTTTCGTCCTTCTGAAGAGGAAGGATGTAAAAAGTTTCGATGAAGATTTTTGTAAAAATTATGATGTTAAAAGAAAGTTAAAAGGAGATTAGTAAGATTTATATTATAAATAATTAGTTAAGAAGTTTGTAGAAGATATTTCTCGCTTGTTTTCTGGGTTGTTGAGATAAAAGTTGTATTAAAAATTTGCTCCGTAGAAATTTTGAGTTTTTTTTTGAAAGTATTGATAATAGAAAGTATTAAAACAGTTTAAAGTATAAAGAATATTCCAAGGTAACCAGAGAGAGCAATTGGTAAGAGAAATTTATATGATTTTATGAAGAAATAGATATTTCAATTTATGGGGCTGAGTACTTTATGGTATAACTGTATTTTAATTGAGTTGAAGAAGATTAAATTAATATTGAACAAGAAAGAAAGTCATAATTACACTTACCAGAGAAAATAGTAGCCATCCATCGCTTGGTTTTGAAGAGGAATTGATTATTTGATCTTCATAAAGTTTCCTGAAATCTTTGCTGTATTGGAGGAAGAAAGTAGATTGTCCTAAGAACTGAATCCTGATTTCAGAAGAGGAGTGAAGCTTCACACAAATGGTAACAACTTTGCACTCGTTATAATAAAGAGTTTATATGTGTTTGATTTTTGAAATTTTGATGAACATTTTTATTTTCACTGTTTTATGTATTTAACTGAATTATTATTATTATTATTCACTTTTTGTTAAGTTTAATCTAAATTTCTCAGTAACTCAAGTCAGAATACTTCATTTTATATATTTGATGCATGTTTTGGTTTATCAACGGTATCTTTGAAGTTTGACACATTTTGAATTAGAAAGGTTAGAAATTTATATGCAATTCACGCCTAGAAAATATTGTTGGTCTAGGATAGTGCGGTTATACAGTCATTTTATTGCAAATTTGTGTATTCACTGATTTTGAATCTAGTTTGGTTGAATATTTGAACTCTGACCTTGACATAAGGGAATAGCCGGTAGCATATTTAATTAATCATATTGGAAAATAATTACACTGAGTTAATTCTTACCTATTCACTATTTATATTTAAAATTTAAAATTAATTAAAGGTAAGGAATATTTTATAACATAGTGATTGATATTATCAAGACATATTATTATTATTTAATACATGTTATAATATATATATATATATATATATATATATATATATATATATCTTAATATATATAAACTAGCTTTTGCCCGCGACTTCGTCTGCGTGTAATTCGAATAAAAGCAAGGTCTTTATGTATCAATAACTGGTGCCCGCGACTTCGTGTGCGCAGTATTAGTATTTCGAGTAGCTTATATTAGCGTGAAAAGAACTAACATTATGACATTAAAATTATAACATACATAATTTTTGGGTCGTATTTGAAAAATATAACAGTCTGACAATATTGAGATGTTACATTCGCACTGTAATAACGTAACAATATTGTCAACATAAGAAATACAGTAATTTTTTCAGACTTAAATGACATTTATCGTTATATTTTGGACAATTCACACAATATCTTTATAAATTATAGCCTATATGTTATTCTGATCTATAAGCTGCATTACTGTAAAGTTTCATTAAAATCCGTTTAGTAGTTTTTGCGTGAAAGAGGAACAAACATCCATACATCCATCCAAACAAACTTTCGCCTATATAATATTAGTAGGATTACGTGTCACGTTGTTTGTCCGCAATGGACTCCCAAACTACTTAACCGATTTTAATCAAATTTGCACACCGTGTGCAGTTTGATTCAACTTGAAAAATAGGATAGCTTTCATTTATAGTCGCAATATTATTTTATTGTAAATTATTTGTTTATTGAATTGTTATTATAAACGATTTAACGTTTATTTATATCTATAGCAGGCTATCTTTTTATTTCTTCACGTTGGTATTGGTTTTTGTCATGTTGCCGTTTGAAAGTTACCAAGTCACTGCAAGTCACAAACTGACAAGTTTGACAACAAATATCTTAAATATAATGGTTAAATGCATTAAAAAAATTAATATGCCGAAAAAAAATGTGTAGAGACAAAAAAATGAATACAAAGATGATATTACATGTTTAGAAAAGACCAAAAAGTTTCAGAAGAGGAATTTATATAAGATCTCTTAGGTTTTTAATGTAAGTAGTAATTGTGTTTGTATACAAGATTATTTCAATATTTTCATCAGCAAATAGTTCCAAACATTTTTAATTTCATTAATAGTTGTATATGAAGTTATTTGTTACATTAAATACACTTTTACATTCTTATTACATTGAAATTACTTATAATTTATTAAGCATACCTAACCTTACATTTCTTCTGTCAGTCATTATTTTACAATGTTGCCAGATTATACACTATAGTAAAAGTTAAAAATGTTTCAGAATAAAATATTTTCATTAATTTCTTTAATAACAATGATCCATAATGATAATTAAAATGTAATTTGATAGGATATGGACGAATCGATATTTCATTCATTAATCTATGTCCAATCAAATATCATTTAAATTTTTATTTCATACATTTTTTAAATATTTCGTGTTTTTTTTAGGTTAGTGTTAAATATAAACGAAAAATCTTAAAAAAGATTTAGTTAATGGTAAAGAAGCGGCAAATAAAAGGAAGAAAGATAAAGCAAATACATTTAAGAACTTCATTTAAAAAAAATTGCAGTGGTAGATTTGGACGTACAATTATAAAAACGAATATTTTACTTCAGATAAACTTTTGACTGACGCAAAACAAAACTGAGATTTAAACGGTAAACGAACTTATTTATACAAAATTAATGATATATAAACTTAAAAACGTGAACTGACGACAAATTTTAAGTAAGCGAAGAATAGCAAAATCTCTTTCCTTCAGAAATTTATGAAATTAAAAAAGTGCAATGAAATCATCAGATTCGTGTATATAGACGTGGATATAAAAAAATGGTACTCTAACGCGTCGATGGAAACAGTAATCTGATTTAAAAAATAATCCATTGCATGTGTAATGCGAAGAAAAACGATTTACAATTTTTCTCGCAGGAGCAAATGGTGGGTCAATAGAGGGATGTGATTTGTTATTAGACTCTTCAAATACTGACATTGACTATCACAAAACTATAAATGGTGATATTTTCAAAAACTGGATTGTTAATTAACTTATTCCTGCTTTATTTAATTTTCCAGAGAAATGTGTAGTAAACATGGATAATGCTTCATTTCATTCTGTACAAAAAAACAGACCACCTACATTTACAGCAACAAAATAGATACCTATTACAGAGATAATTAAGGAGCAATAACATCGAATTTGATAAAAAATGAAAAAAAAGACAATTATACTTACACAATACAGAAGCAACGATAAGACTATGTAGTAGCTGAAATAATAAACTAACATAGACATGATTTACTTCGATTACCTCTATTTTGCATTTTTATATTCGGACAAAACTTGGACAGAAGCTTTAAGACAATGTACACCAGACATGTAAAAAAAAATTGTAGACACAGAAGAAATTATTTTGACGGATTGGACTTATTACATGAAAAACTGTTCACTTGACAACATTTTACCTTTGATACTGGAGGTGAATTGAAAATACATAACGAATAGATGAACGTGACAATAGTTTTAACCAAATCTGTTACTCCATTTTTGGTTGCTTATATGTTTTTTTAATGTTGTATGTTTCATTTTTTTTACTTGCTTATTTTACCATTAGTGTACCTGCTTTTCTGCTGAATTATTGCACTGTAGCTATTGAACACATATTAAACGGATTTCCATTATTTGAAGCATAACATTTTGTGGGAATATTTATCTTTGTTCTACTTATCAAAATAGCTGAAACCAATTGGTATGTCATAATACCGCACTACCTGGAAAGCTCCACGAAAATGAAGACTTTTTTGTAAATGTTTTTATTGTTTGCTTTCATTTAATTATGTACTATTATTTTGTAAATGCATTCATTATATCTAAATATATATTTTTAAATTGACGATTTTCGTTTGTTGTGAAAGTACTAATTTTTAATGATTTGATGGCGCTGAAATGGAGTACACAATGGTTATTTTATTTATTGTCACTAACACTATGATTTTATTGAGGACGTGACAACAGCGCATTTACAACTGAGAATAAGATTAAATATACAGGGCGAAATTCATCACCCTAACAAGGCCTACTTTAATAAAAATAAGCTTTGAATGATGTATATATTAAATATGACATTATCATTTTGAAAGTTTTCATGTAAAGTCTTGGTAGCTAATTTGAATTAGCGGCGATTATGACATTTCGGTTGGGTTATGGTAATGGGATCGATTACGCCAGAGGGATTTTTTTTTTTTTTTTGTTTTTACATGTGAAAACAGTAATTATTATTTTAATTTAACTGTTAATAAAATAAACTATTTTAGAAAGTTTTTAGATACAACTACCCTTGATTTAGTTAACAAGGAAACAATCCTCTCTACGATCAATCACAGCGTTGCATGACTTAATATTTTTGCAATATCAAGGATGCTGCTCATTGTTGAGATGACACTTAAATTCAGTTTTAATTATTGAAAAGTTTTAACATAAAAAGTTGTGGCATGTGCTTTGAAACTATATAGTTTAATAAACTGGGCAACTATATATTGCATGTTCACGTGTAGGGAAACCGTCGAATCTGTTTGTGTTAGCTAAAGACAGGTTAACCAAAAATATTGTGTTCCGATTAGTGCTAAATTAAATTGAAAATAAAAGTAATTACCTATAATTTAAAATAATAAGTATTATTGTTAAAGATTTAAGACTATCTGCCCTACCTACCTCATTCATGCATAAGTTAAAGTGTTACATGTTATTTACTTTGTAATGCCACATAAGTGATAGGGTAGTTTTGCCCTACATATTAATTTATTAATTTATATTTTATTGTATTGTTATGTATTACATTTTACCAGGTCAAAGTCATTACTTTAGATCTTGGCACGTGTTTAAATAGTTTAATTTTGATTCTCACGTAGAATATGAATTGACTTTAAAAGCAGGTTGTTGAGGTCAGACACCCTTTGGGGTGTCCCTAAAACAGACCCTGGGGTCTGGGCAATTGTGACTCTTGACGTATTTTCGTGAGTAAGTGTGACATGCCACCATGTAATTCATTTGGTAAGACTCCCTATTCTTAATGTTTATCACTCATTCTTATTGCTTATTTATTCGTTAATATATTTGTTGTTTGTTTCCTGTTGTTTATCTCATCTTACCCTTGGTTAGTTTTCTGCCTTCAGCAGGATACCTGGCCGGGAGTGCCTTTAGTAAGCTACTCCTTATCCTATAACACTAAGGCACATTCTCTCAAATCTCTCCAGGCGTGACAGTAATATACTCATTTGTTATAAACTTCAATAAAAATAATAATAAATTTTAAAATTCTTTTGTATTGATTTTTGCTTAATATCAATCCAGTGAATTTTTATACCAGCTTTAACGTTTCCGTCTTCATTCGTAAATAATAATTTCATTGTATTAAGGGGTTGCAGTAGTAGAAAATCTGTCATGGAGGTCGCCATATTTTTTACAAATGGCATCTATGTAAACAAGCATGGTGGTCCCCATGACTGATGTTCTACTACTGTTCCTCTTAAATAGATTACTACAATGTAATAAGTATAACAAAAACCTTAGCCACAGCAACGCGTGGCCGGGTCAGCTAGTATATATATATATATTTATTTATTTATTTGAATTCAGGAGTTCTACAAGTGCCCATCTTAGCCCCTATTCTCTACCTTTACACCATCTACGCTAGCGATATTACCCATCAAAATATTCAACTATACGGCCCCATACACCTCTGCAACGTCGACTGAAAAGCTCAAAGACTGCTGGACCAGTTCTCCACCTGATGCAGCAGGTGAAGAGTAGCCCTCAACCCCAATAAAACCCAAACTGTCATCTTCAGACATCCAAACTTCAACCGACGAAAAAATCTCACTTTCGACAATATCAACCTCTCACTATGGAGTTAACAAACCGTTCCTCAAGACCAGGTGAGCCACTTGGGCCTGCGATTCACTCGAACACTCAGGTGAGACACCGATGTCGACTTACTCTCTTACTCTTACTTTTATTCGACCTCTTGTCGACTATAAGATCGTGCCATACTCTGTCCTTCCTCAGAGACACCTACACCACTTTTACCCAAGCCGCCTTGTCTACCAAAATACAAAAATACTTCTCCTTCATTCTCGATTCCAGACGCTACAACGAAGATATGTCACTAGAAATTAACAGGGAACCAACATCACAGTTCAGAGGACCCTCCATACCACTGGAATAGATGACTCTGGAGAACCTCTAGAATCACGAAGTATAAGATCCCTCTTCCCAACTTAAGAATCCTTCAAAGCGCAGATAGGGACCTTCCTACAGAACTCGACAACCTAGTTGACGACACCCCCCTCTACTACAGGTAGAAACAGGAATACAAGATAAAAAAATGAGCCCTTGGCGAAGCGATCACCGAAAGGCGCTGGACGACTTATACTGACACTCCGTCCCATACTCCATTATTCATACCTGAAAAGGACACAAAGTCCTACAACGGGGTCCTTAAACCTAACATCTAAGACCCACCAACATAACACTCGTGTTAATCGATTATTCCTTACATCTTTACATCCTTACCATTCATTTAGAACTTTTCATGAACCTTTCTGAACTGTTTAGGACCGTTAGGATATTTAATGTTTTAAAATGTTTACCATTTTTCAACTTCAAGTTAGGGTGACAATGTAAACAACAAGAATCTTTGAAATTTCTATCAAAAACCAATTTTTTCCAAATTCTGACAATTTGATCACAGTTTATCTCGAATAGCAAAGCTTTTTTATCGCGGATTATGCAGAAACCGGCTGGATAGTTGACAGCTATGATCTCCGAAAAATTGAAAAAACGTGCCGCGGTTATACCTAATAAGTTTATATATTATAATATAAAGTTATACCTTTAGAAACATTATGGTTTATTATATTTCCTTTTAATTACGTCATGTTTTGCATACAATACCCATGTACCTGAGTGCACATCTTATTTTTAAATTAATTGTGTTTTACTCTTTTACACAAAAACTGCCCAATCAAAAACGTAAACCAAAATATAACCTTCCTAACCTTTATAGGCAATGGAATAATGCAAAAAGTGTTTTAATACATCTATGTAAGTATAATGAAGTTTACACAAATTTTTTAATTTTACTGCGATAGATTTTAATCTTAGAAAATGGAATCCATATGTTGTTAAGGATATTCAGAAGATTAAGTGGCGACCTTATAGAAACTTATAAAATAATGTCAGATTTCTATACTGTAGATCTTGGAGTATTCCCCATCTAAGGGGCCATTCAAAAAAATTGGGGAAAGAGAACTGTGAAGTTGGCCAGAGGAAATTTATTGACAAACAAAATAAATAGTCTTTGCTTGAAACTCCTTGACGGAAGAAATGATAGCTGCCACTGGTTGAATAATTTTAAAAACAAAATGACAAAGGGGTTTTTTATTTTTTTTTATTTAAGGATGTCCTCGTAGGTGTAGACCTAAATATAAATGTACCGAGAACATCTATTGGTACAGAAGAGACAATTTATTAATTTCGGATTTAAAGGACTGCAAGTTAGGACGAGTGGGGAAGACGTGGGAAGGTAAGGAGTTCCACAATCTGGAAACCCTGGGGATGAAGGACCGATCAAATCGATCCGTTCTGGATGTCTGGCACTGAACAGTATAAGGGTGCATGGAGTTGGCACGTCGCGTTGCAGTGGCTTGTCTGGTAAGTGGAGGCATTATAGAGCAGAGTTCTTCTGAGCAAAATCCGTTTAAGTATCGGTAAAACAAGGAAAGATCAGATACTGCTCTTCTCTGTATTGCATCAAGAACTCTCAGCCTTGACGGAGCCGCCGATCTTCAAACATGCGAGCAGTATTCAAGATAAGGTCGTATTTGGGCTTTGTAAAGAGTAGCTAAGTTGGCTGGAGAGAAATATTTCCGTGCTCTAAACAGAAAGCCTAACTTCATTCCTGCTGCAGTTGCTATGGATGCACTTTCCGAATTGACAATTCAATATACACAATAATAGTGATGTGTTTAAGAGTATATACATGATTAACACTTCTATTCATTTTTATATTTGTAATAAGTCTCATCGGCATTTTGCCGCCTACTATTTTTATCTTCTAATAATAATAATAATAAAAACAAAATTTCGGACCCTAGATAGAACTGACAGAGAGCACTGCCGAAACAGCAATTATAACAATAACCAAAACAGTATTAAATAGGTAGTAAGGTAAAATAAAACAATAAAAATCCAACAAAAAATTATTCCCAATATCTACAAACATTTTGATAAATAAAATAAAAACAAAACGTATACTGGAATATATAATAATAATCTAAGTGTTTGTATGTTTAGAAGGTACTCCTATACTAGTGCTTGATGAATTTAGCAAATTAGTATCTCCAGTATTACAAGGAATACTTGGTATCTTTGATCCTTGTTTTGAAAATCCAGTATATTCAGAAGTACTCGGTTTAATTGGTGGTGGTAGACTAAGCGTAGGTGTTTCTTCAATTTTATCTAACAACGTCTCTTCAGTATTACTATCTTGATTGTCTTCTAGAAACGGTAAAACAAAGCTGTCGTTATGAATAACTTCCTGGTGGATTTGAGGAAAAGTAGTGCTTGGAATTAGAGGACTTTGTGTGACTGGACAAGACCCACCAATAGGACTAAATGGATCAGAACTAATATAACTTGGAGTTGGTGATTTTCTTTTATCTGGAGTTAGATCCTCGGCTACACTGTTATCAGTACTTAAATCGGAGAAATCGATATCGTAATTTACTTCTGATAAGCCAATATAGCCGTCATCCGGTGTTCGATCAAAACTTTTTCCTGGTGAAAATGATAAATCAGTCGATTGTGATGGTTTCATAGATTTAGTGTTTGTTAATGTTACGCATGGAGTTATATCTAGCTGTAATTTGTTTTTGGTACTGTCTAAAGTATTAATTTGTGTGAGTGATAGATTCTTTAAATAATAATTATGGCTTGTATCTTCGGAATGCGGCTCAGTTTCTGATTCTAATGCTGGTATTAGGGTGGATGGTGCCGTTAGTTTTTCCAAATTTAATGTTAATGGACTCGTTCTTGGTTTAATAATTAGCGGTGTTCGTTCTAAAACTGCTTCTACGCTCTCGCATATACCTTCCTAAAAATAAACAGATATAGTTTTTTTTGTTTATATTAATAACTGTTAAAATAAATAATTACGGTTTTAATCTGTAATACGTTTTTTTGACATTTATCAATAATGCTATCTTAATTAAGGTAACTTTTATTCAAAGATAAATGAATTTCAACAAATTCTTCAGTAAATAAAAACAAATTAATTTAAGATATTCGAACTGGTAAACATTTTTTAATATGATATTTTTAAATATTGTTTTTATATAATACTTTTGGAAAAATTTTAAGAAATCGAAATCAGCAGATTGACGCATTGTTTAGGTATAAAAAACAAATTAGTTTTTTTATTAAGGATGTCCTCGTAGGTATAGACCTAAATACAAATGTACCGAGAACATCTATTGGGACAGAAGAGACAATTTATTAATTTGGGATTTAAAGGCCTGCAAGTTAGGACGAGTGGAGAAGACGTGGGAAGGTAAGGAGTTCCACAATCTGGAGACCCTTGGAATGAAGGAACGATCGAATCGATCCGTTCTCGATGTCAGGCATTGAACAGTGTAAGGGTGCATGGAGTTGGCACGTCGCGTTGCTCTGGCTGGTATGACAAGTGGGGGCATTACAGAGCGGAGTTCTTCTGAGCAAAATCCGTTTATGTATCGGTAAAACAATGAAAGATCAGCCACTGCTCTTCGGTGGGATAATGGGGCTAGGTTTTTGGTGATACTGGTATCGTTTATTAGTCGAACTGCTCTTCTCTGTATTGCATCAAGAACTCCAAGCCTTAAGGGAGCTGCCGAACCCCATACATGCGAGCAGTATTCAAGATTAGGTCGTATTTTTTTCTTATTAAAATAATAAGAAATGCGTATTAACTCCAGCTACTTTAATGACTAATACAAGAAGATTTGTGGTTCTTGTTGATAATTCCATTTTGCTTAGAACTATGTGAAAGTTTTTAAGATATTTTCGTTTTCTTTCTAAAGATACGTATGCGCCAAAATCAAGATGTCACTCGTGAAATTTTGATTTAGGTTGTGTTAACCCAATCTAAACAGTAAACAATAAACGACTTAGAATTTTCTTTTAGAAATGTGGTGATTATCCCTCAAAATTAAAGATAATTCTGGATGAAAACGTCAAAATACACGAGTTGACCAGTGGCGGATATAGAAATTTGCCTGAGACAAAACTCAAGCGAAGCACTATTCAGGGCACGAAAATTATAAACCCTAAATGAAGTAAGAAAAAAAGTCACATTTAAAAAAGTTTCATTGTGGTTCAACTTTCCTTAATCATTCTTACTACAAAATACAAGCACTCAACCTAAGCTTCACGGTAGAGTTTAGTAGTAGCATCTAGTAGAGTCTAAAACTAAAGAGTATTCAGGTACAGGGAATTACAGTAGTAATGGAATGGGCGACATGAACTAATCAAAGCAGTACAAAAAGCTTAATTATACTTCAGTAAGACCGGTGACTATGTCTCTTCCATTAAAAAAACTACGGGACTATTGGGTTTAAATTTCAATATTGCGCATTTCTCTATACTCCAGCCGTTCAAAAGATGGAATGATCACGTGAACGGCACGCACTCTTTAAATATTATTCTCCCCAACCAATGTCACAAGTCCGATTTACACCACTCAACAAAAAAGTACCCACCCTCGATGCCTACAGTTTATATTATCTCTGGTATGAGTACAGTGTAAACTGTCCTCCCTTATTTCAGTTTAGAAGGCGTGGCATCGTACCATTACGCCGGCCGGTCACTGATCACGCGTCCTTGAATTCCATCTTTTGAACGGATCGGGTATAGTACTTCTATATCAATACTTATGGGTGACCGAAGCTCTCTGTGGTTGCAAATAAACGTACTAATAAGCACAATTTACAAAAAGAACTTTTTCTTCAAGCGTATAATAATAACTATATTACTTTTTGCAACACAGACCGTAGAAATATCCCATTATTTTACTAGTACAAAAATGAATTTTCATTATTGTACTAATAAAATAATGGGGCGTTGTAATCAAGTATGTAGGAACTGTCATTTTTAAACTTATTTAATTTGACGTTTGTCTGTTTTGAAAATTTTGTGAAAAATGTCTCAAGAATTGCAATGTACGCCTCCGGAATTAGTTGAAATAGCTAATTCCAGTATTGAAACTCTAATTCCAACGAAGTCGCGTAAACTGTATGATTTTGCATACGAAAAATTTCTAAAATGGTGCAATGAATATAATGTACAGCAATACACGGAAAACGTTATGCTTGCATACTTCACGAATTTGTCCAGAAAGTTTAAAAGTTCTACTCTATGGGCACAGTATTCAATGATTAAAAGTCAATTAAACATTAAACATAATGTTAAAATAGAAAAATATATCAAATTAATTGCATTTATAAAGCGCCAAGGGGAAAATTATACACCGAAAAAATTAAAAGTATTAACACAAGATCAATTTGATAAATTTCTCAAGGATGCACCAAATAATGTTTATTTAGCAACAAAGGTAGGTACTTTCTTATTTCTTTTTAATCATTATTACGTTTATTAAACCGTTGACAGTGATATCTACTAGCAGATCAATATTTAACTTGACAGCAAATATTACCTCATTTCCTACTTATAACATTTAATGACGGTAGCTCAGTGGCAGAGCTTTTGTCTTCGGTCGCAAAGGTCAGCGGTTCTAATCCCGGTGCTACCAGCTTTTTTTTTTATTTATTTCAACGTTTGTTTTAGGTTATATTAATATTTGGAGTCACAGGAGCCCTTAGATGCGATGAACTTGTTAATTTAAAGTCTAGCGAAATCCAAGATTTGGGAAATTTAATTTTGGTTAAAATCATAAACACAAAAAACAAAAAACAACGGTCGTTTACTATAATTGGCGATTTTTATTTGAATTTGGTAAGACAGTATACGGCTCTTCGTCCGGATGATATTGGCCTGCAGCGATTTTTTATTAAATACCAGAATGGTAAATGTCACCGTGTGGTAATGGGTATCCACAAAATATCAAACGTACCAAAAGACGTTGCTACGTTTTTGAAATTAACAAATCCTCATGAATATACAGGACATTGCCTTCGGAGGACTTCCGCAACTATTTTAGTTGACAACGGAGGTGATATTACCGCTTTAAAGCGGCATGGTGGATGGAAATCCACCAGTGTTGCTGAAGGGTACTTAGAGGATTCCATTTCCAGTAAAACACAAACTGCACAAAAAATACTTAATTGGCAAGAACAACCAAGTAATAGTTCTGGAATCGCTGACATAATAATCGACAATCAACTTACTAATAATATGATGTATACCAATGACAAAATTGTAAATGTCGAAGCTGAAAGCGGTGGCAGTGGCTTAAATTTAAACAACTGCAGTATACAAAACTGCACATTTAATATTACTGTTAATAAATAGGTAACACTTTATGTAATTTTTCGTTTGTATTAATTAAATAGTTGAGATATAAACAAAGCCTTCTATATTTTTTATAAAATGCATATTATTATTACGCTTGAAGAAAAAATAGTATATGTTACTCGGAGCAGAAGGCCCATTATATGTTTCGCCCAGTTTGCACAGCCTCGGCTAGCGCCTCGGCAGTGCAAGAATCTGGGCTCAACAATAATGTTGGCCTTCTACTCCTAGTAACATAATATACTATTTTATAATAGAAAGTTTTTTACTGATTTATAGGTCATATTTTGTGTCATCTCAACAATGCACAGCATCCCCGACATTGTAAAAATATTAAGTCATACAACGCTGTGATTGATCATAGAGAAGATTGTTTCCTTGTTAACAAAATCAAGGGTAGTTGTATCTAAAAACTTTCTAAAACAGTTTATTTTATTACCAGTTAAAATAATACAAAAAAAAAAGAAAAAAACTTCTCTGTCGCGTAATCGATCCCATTATGATAACATAACAGAACTGTCACAAGTGGACTGATCCGCCGCTTAACCAACTACGCCACGAACGATTTATTTAATAACTTTCAAAATAATATTATCTATACACAACTTAGATCATGTTTAATATCAATTCGGTATAAATTTCGAAATCTATGTATATGCCTAAATACACTTGAAACATGCATTGTCATCCAGTTCTTAGCTATCCTGAAAATTTCAGAGCTCTAGGTAGTCGGGAAATAGGTTTAAATTCGATTACAAATTCCACGGAATGAAATAGAGACACAGAACACGGCGAAAATGTAAAAAACTTTCTAAAAAGATAGCATATACATTTCGTCTCCTATCTAACATTTTTTTTACTACCTTTTAATATAGTATCTGATTTTCGATATTAACAAACCATTTTTAAAGTTCGCGACTTTAAAGCTTGTTACGTACTGTGAACTGTATGAAAATTATTTTTTTAACATAAAATTTCTTGTATGTGGCAACTTACAAAGTTTAGTTTAAATGTGTTTATTCAAACCAACATAATTTCTACTAGGATTAAGTACTAGAAACATGGTATTATGTATCCACTATTTTACCGCTATTTTTTATCAAAATATAACGTCAATTTACTTTCCATTCCTTGTCAAAAATAACTGCTGACAACTAGCGATAATGAATTCTAAATAACTGACGACAATACGAACTTTCTTCAAATGACAAGAGATGGACTGATAATCTGTGACAGTGGATCCAACATGGCGGATGATAATACTCATATCGTTAGTACCGTAATTAGGAATGGACAAAAAAAGGTAAATAAAAGTGCATACACAAAAATTATGCTGTCTCTGTTTAATTTACAACAAAGCTTAAAAAAGTGTGCAACAAAAGCTGAAACATAGAAGTAGCTGGCAGCCAAATAAATAAAAATCTAGGAGTTGTACAACATGTTAAAAGCAATGGAAAGAGGATATGTTTAGTATTGTTTAAATTACAGGAATATATTTTTTTAATTAAGCAAATTAAATTTTGTTGATCCAAATATATTTTAATTAAAATATTTCTTACACTGGAATACAATAGAAACTATTCGTAATGTCTAATTTATTTATCTGATTGTGTAGATGTATAGGATATAATTAAATAAAACACAATATCAAAACACACATTCCTGTATTTCTATTTATATTCATAGAATTTGTAGCGCTTTTTTTATCAATAAAGCTTATTCAACAGCATTATTTCATTTTATGATTTTAATGAGTTTTACGTTAGTTGCCAATTAATTTAGATACAATTATCACAGTAGCATATTTTTATTTTGTTATTGTTATATTATAAAATTTTACAATTTTAATTAGTAAAAAAAATATGAAAAATAATTACTAGTTAACTAACGAGTATACGTTTTTGAAAACTTGTAAATAAAACTAAAATATACGTGTAATTACCTTACATTACATATAGTTTAAAACATGATTCCAAATAATGCTAAACAAATGACAGTGAAGAAAAAAAAATGAATTAATATAATATGATGGTGCCTATATTGAAAATAACCTATAGAAAGACCTTTATAAATTATTAATCAAGTACATAAACGAAATCAGTAAGAAGATAATCAATAATATACACAATAATAACGGGTTCTACTAGCAGAATCCTAACTTTTGATACATATATTAAGGAACCATCTGGGAATGATGAATTGGCAGAATCTTTTCACCGTTAACATGAAACGTGTTTCAATGAAAATAAACGATGATTTACTGCCATTTTTGGATTTTATACTACATACAATAGATAACTCTGCATCATTAAGCTACAAATGAAGAATCTTAATAATAACCAAACTTCAAAATCATTTAAACAACGTTTTTTGAATCTAAAAACATATTTAGAACTAAACTACTACCTCTCTTACAGGATAAGTTTCGAATTTGATTCGGAGCCTTATTTCGGAACAGAGGAAGTATATATATTACTACTATATTATGAAACAGTTACCTTTAATTTCTGCATATCTTCTTTTAAACTTTGAGTGGCGTGTCTAACAACAGTTGTTCTCTCAGAGAGACCTTTAAGTAGTGATAATTGTTCACATAATTGATGCATTCCTTCACAAGCTACTAAAGCTGATTCCCATGCGCTTACACAAGTTAATTCTCCGGACATGTATGCTTCAAATTCTTGTTGAGGCATATTTAAGGATTCTGCTGTCAGATTTTCAATGAACGAAACAGCACAGCACTAAAATTAAATTGTAATCTATACATATAATAAAATTGTAGAAGTGAAAATTCTGTACATTAAAGATATTTAAAAAATAATTAGAGGGGATGTTACTACATCGATATTGAACTCAAAAATGTGGTTAGATTTTTTAAAGTTATACTTCTATTCGTGCACTCGTTGGAGAAAATTTGTGTGGGGTTAAATGGGAAAAATCATTACATATGTAATGGTGTCAGTAAGAGAGAGGCAGAAACACATATAAGGTATATTGGTCGGTAAAAACAAAGATGAAATATTTACTACATGTTTTTAGTCATAACTATAAGTACTTTGAATACCGTTTAAACATTCAGTACATTGAAAAGAGATAGATATACAAAAAACAGTCTTAGCTAATGTTTTGAATATCATAGTGACGTATCACATTGTGTTTGACAGATTATTTAATAATTCTGTCACGTAAGTATACATATAAAGTTTAGTACTTTATATATTAATAATAATATTCAGTATTGTATTGTAGTTTGTAGTCTATAGTACCGTCACATGGTTGCATTATATCCTGTACTATGCTTTTGAGGTTGTTGGCTACATAAACAAAGTTTTTAAGAATAGTCGAGAAAATAAAGCACTAAAATCAGCAAAACCTCCAAAATTTGTAACGTAAGAGGGATCGGAATGAGGTTTTTGCATTGGATTTGTTAGAGTATCAGAAAATAATGGGAAATTGCATTTCTGTATTCATAAAGTGCATTCCGAACAGACAATAGATAGAAAAATTACAACTCGGTAAGTATTGCTGAAAATGGGTTCAATTTATATACTTGGGGTTTTTGGGGTTACTGAACACGAAAATCATGATGCACTTGGTGCAGGTATTTACCTCTTTTCCTGGTGTTTTATGTAAATTCTGTACGACTGCCACACCCGTTTTTTTGTCTGTCTGTCTGTTTCTATGTTTCTGCGCGCATCACATAAAAACTACTGATCCGATCCGAATGCGGTTTTCACAGATGTATTTGTCTTCTTTCAATTTCTTATGTACAAAAATTTGTCCCTTCACCACTTTAACGGGGTGGGAGGATAAATTTTTATACAACAATCAACACGCCACGCAAACGACGTTGCAGGTACAGCTAGTTTTAGATATAATCTTAATATTCACGTTTTATAAGGCATAGTCCAGGAGGAGTACCACCACAGCTTAGACTTTTAGTTGTGGACTGTGACATAGACATTACAAAGAAACCAAAGAAAAAGAGAAGGAACGAGAGGAAGTGGTGGATGTTGAGAAAAGAGAAGTATGAAAATAAGTTTAAGTAAAGAGTGTTAAGAGAGATTAGTATTAAAGATGATGTGAGGAATGGTGGACTAGTAATAGTAATGTTGTTAGGAAGATAACAGAAAGAAGTGTTGCGAAAATCATCAGGGAAAGGTGCGCCAGAAAATAAAGAGGAGTGGTTATGGAATGAGGAAATACAGAAAGTAGTGAAAGCAAAAAAAATTACAAAAAAGAAGTGGGATTCATCAGGGAGTGCAAGTGATAAGTTAGAATATGAGGTAACAAAGAAGAATGTAACGAGAGTGTGGAAGAAGCGAAAGCTGTGGCAATGGAACTTTAAGAGTAATAAAACAGAAAGACATAATTGCCATCCGAAAAATTAAGAACCAAGATAGTTTATACGCTCATACAAACCTATGAGAGCATAAAAGAAAGATGTAAAGGATATTACAAAAATCCGCTGAACGATGAAAATGAGAGAGATATACTCGTATTTAAAGATGGTTATGCAAATTTTGAAATGGTAAGAGACGTGTCTAGAGAGGAAATGAAAAGTGGATTAAAGAAGATAAAGGAGGTGGGAGCGGATGGATACCAGCAGAAGTATGGAATGTGCTTGATGAGGATGGAGTAGATATTCTGTTGGATCTGATGAGAAAAGTGATGAATCAAGAAAAAAATACCGAGTGAGTGAAGGCAAAGCATGGTTGTACCAATCTGAAAAGGAAAGGAGGATGTGCGAGAATGTGGTAACTATAGAGGCATTAAACTGATGTCGCATACTTTGAAAATTTGGGAGAGATTAGTTTAGAGGCTGAGAGAAGAGAAGGGTGTATTTTTTGTCTGATACAGGAACGGCCGATTCTGCTTTTGCTGAGAAGAATGACGGAAAGATGTCGTAAATGCAGCATGATATTATAGATAATTGGATAAGTTAAAAAAGAATGTGGAAATTCCTAAAACCCAAAAAAGTTCAACTTTTTAAAGTTAAAAAAATAATGAAAAAAGGTAAAACATTCAAATAAACCGTAAAAAATTAAGAAAATATTAGAAATACTTTCTATATGGTTGCTTACCAAATTAGTGAAATAATATCCAGCTTCCCCTTGCATTAACCTGGAATCTTTGCAAAACCTGGTAACATATAAAATATTGCTCTTCAGTCTAGCAGGATTAGCTTTTAACACAACAAAAATCAGTGCTGGTAAAAATTCGTCAGCACTAACAGGACCACCTTGGCAATGTTGCAAGACTTCAACAACACTGCGGCAACATTTCACAACGCAAGCTAGTTTTTCTTGAGGAGCTTTCATTGAATCCATATCCAATAAATCATTAATAGCTGTATATACTAAATCTCTAACTTCTATACTGGTTTCGCTTATACAACAATCTAAATGGTGTGCGTTTACCCAGCTCAGTTTACGGATTCTTGTTTGTATTGCAAGGTCTTTCTCTTCATCATTTGTGGTTGGTGGACAGAATAGGAAGCTGAAAGATTATTATTAATAAAAACGTGTGAATACGTTTAAAATCAAATTTAACAATATTTTCTACTTTAATAACTAAATTATAATTTAAGTTATACGCAGAGTTAGAGCATGGTTGTTGTAGTTGACAGTTGGAGCAGCGAATGCAAGAGGTAAGAGGGGCGTTGACTTACCCGAAAGTCAATTGCTAGGAGGCAGCTTGTCTCATAAAGAATAAGACAATTACAAGAGATGTGCCATGGTGGAAAGCAAGAAAAACCTTCGATAGAGCTAAAAGCATAGGCAACTGGAATGGCTAAAAAGAAGCTCTAACAATATAACATCGAAGTTAGAAGGTCTAAGAGAAGAATATAAAGGCATTTCTATGAGGAGATTACTAATCTATCCTCAGCAGCACACCTCCAAATAGTTGTCTCAATAGACCACTTTTATGCCACTGGATTGTTGAAAAAGCCAAACGGCGAATTCATTGCAACAAAAGACAAGATCCTTGTTAGACGTTCATCTAGACCTTCGTAACTCCTTTCTACGAAGTTAATATATATCAAAGATACCACTTCAAGAGGAACAGTTTATCTACCAACCTGACTAATCTACAATACCTTAAAAAGGATACTGACACAAAGGAAGTAACTTTATGTGCTTTTTAGCACCTTCACTGCGCTACACTAAACTAGTCTTAGAGCTTCAGAAACCTGAACTAAGAATAATCGTAGGAATCCTCAAAGGACACTGACTAATGAGGTACCATCTCTGTAAAATGGGCAAAAGAACAGTGTAATGTGCAAATTCTGTTGGTATCCAGATGATATTATCTGTAACTGCAGAGTAATTGTTCGTCAACGTCATAAAAATCTAGGACAGGTTTTTAGAGCCTAATAAGGTTACAAACGTACATCCTAAACGAATAATAGACTTTGTTAAAAGTTTAGGCCTTATGGACTCATAAATAGATCACAAAAGATCTTTTAGGCGGATCGACCCCATTTATAATCTACAATCTATTCGAAAGTGGAAGCAAAAAGCCCAGAGAAGTTCCGTTGTAACTTTTTTTTTTCGAAATACCTTTTTCAAGCATAACATTAAAAGCTTTGCTTTAAAATATACAATTTCTGGATACATAAGCATCTTTTCCAGAAAATGTTAATAAAACTAACCTGTAAAGAGTAATCATGCTATATCTTTCAAAGAATTCCACTAGCTTCTCCCGGACTTCAGTAGGTACATTTTGGTATACAGAACTTGTATTTACTCTTCCAGCATAATGATTGTAATAAACTTGTGCTGTTTCAGCTAAATCTTCGATGGGTTTCACACCTAATTCGTTAACTATTTTATTGGCAAAGGTCTGACTGCATTTAAATAAATCTTTTCTCATTGAATCTCCCCACTGACTATACTGAGAAATAAATTCGACCATAAGTTTATTTGCATCAGGATTACCTTGTCTCATTACATCGATGTATTTTTCTGGTTTTCCGGAATCTGTAATAAATATAACGAACACATTTTGTACAAAGTTTAATTAATTAAAATATGGCGAAAATTAAACAAAAGGCTATAAATATATTTATTATTTCAATGTATTTATTAAAGATAAACACATATTAATATAAACAATAATTCTAAGTTGGTTTAAAATAAATTTAAAAATCTCTTTTTAAGTACTATCTACATATCGTTGTTCTAATTTATCACTATTTATTTGATAAATGATGTTGAAATAAGTTATCAATCGGAATGTGGAAATTCGGTCAATGGGTAAGGATATTCAGAGCCCCACTTAATTCGAGTTTTCAAGTAAAAAAATTTGGTATTCCTTAAAAGGGAAACATACAGAACCAGATACATGAATTTTAATTCAATAAATTATTTAAGACCAATATATGTGCAAAAATGTAAAAATATGGTTTTCAACTAAAAAATTTTGGTATTCCTTAAGAAGGAAACACATACAGAACCAGATACATGAATTTTAACTCAATAAATTATTTAAGACCTATATATGTGCAAAAATGTAAAAATATGGTTGATACATCTTAACGGAGAAAATATAACACTTTAGCCGATGTGCCTAGAGGGCGCTTTGTTATTCATGTACATTTTGTCATATTATCGCATGTATTTAGGTCAAAGTTGTATTTTAATGTATGCTTTAAAAATTAAACGAATAAATTCCATTCTGTAAATTTCTGAAAAATTCTTCTCTTAAGTAATATGTTCTTCTTGGGTTTTAAGCTATTACCTAGAAACACACTGACGCTTTTTTTGATTTTGGTAAATAAATGTATCAAAGAAATGTTTAATCAGAATTTTGAAACGTGTATGTAAAATTTTGATAGCTTAAACTATAACTGTTGCTATGGAAAATATGATACATAAGAATGGTGTAATCTTTGTATAGATATGTGTAGTGAGTTAGTCTAATGAGTTTTTTTAGTTTAAAGAAAATTGAAACGACCGCTAGGTGGACGTAGTTAGTCTTAAACTTATACAAATATCGGTAGATGGAGCATCGCAAAATCATTACAATTTTTTTACTCATTATGGACCGTCGGATTTAAATACAAAGTTAGTTATGCCTTTTTGTGTACTGAAAATTTAACATGACATAAGTGCAACAAACCTGGTTGCGTTTCTCTAAGAATCGAAATTTTCTTTGTAAAAAAACGACGATTTTCTTTATGTCCTCCTATAAAACAATGAAGGAGTATCGGATCTATGACAAAAAATCCAAACATTAATGTGCATAAGGGAGGCAATCATAGAAATTGCCCTATTATTACAATATATTTTGGTCATAAGTAATACTTTTTGAACACCAGGAACCAATATGCCCATTTTTTTTTAATAAAACCGATACTCCTCTGTTGTGTTGCAAAATGGCATACGGAAAAATCGCAGAATCACGTGTGTTTTTATAACAAAAGCAAAATCTATTGGTCACATATGCCGCCAGAAAACCTTATAGTTTTCACATATTTTACTCATTTTGATTATATTTTTCAGTACCCTCAAAGGCATAAGGATAAAAATCGTATTGGGTAACATATACGATGATCTACTACATGACTGTCTTAATGATGGTACCTAGGATGTAAGATTTACGACACTTTTCATTCCTTATCTTAGTAAATTCTGACTTTCCTTTAAACATGGCTAATTATATTTTTCGACTAGTGTAAAATTTTGTTGTCAATAATTCCATAAGAGATAACTTAAAAAAATTCTAACGTATTTTCAAAATTGCAAGAATTTTAATAAATAACATATTTACATAACTAAATTGAAAAATAATTCGCATAAAATACAAAACTATTAATTATTAAAAATAACAGCCCTAATTGTGTTTTAAAATCTGTTTTATTTATTTTTGATTAAAAATACAATAATCATATATTATATATACATTGGTTAAGTAAATAATAAAATCCCAAAAATGATGTATTTACATTAATTTAATTTATTCCAATATTTACCCGACCAATTTGCATAATTTTGTGTACTTAAGTAAAAAAAATATCGAATAAAATAAATGTAAATTTAGAAGGTAGTACCGAAATACAGTTAATTTGTGATTTATTAATTTATGTGTATACTAAAGCCTCTAAAGACAATTAACTATAATATGGAGAAAAATAATATTAATAAAACCTACCTTTAACACTTGATGTCTTCCTGAAGACCGGTAAAAAGTATTTATTCTTTTTATCAGTCTGTTGTCGTTTCTTCTCCTCAAACTTTGTGAATCCGGAAACTTGTGTGCGGGATTGCTCTGATGAATGGCTGTGGTTGGACTTTTTTTGTCTTTCCTGGTCCATATGATTGCGGTAACATTTTGAGCAGTAACCTACAATGTGTTTATTTCTGAATAACGTATAAAGCATATATTTTAACAAAAAGCTATATGATACAGAATCATAAATTAAATTTTAATAAATTTATGATCCTAAAATTATAATATGTGTAGTACCGCAGCCCACCCTTCCAAATTTAACAGATTCGAGTCAAAGATGCATTTTTATTTTACTGGGATTTTCATGTATCATTGTGGGTAAAGTGTTATTCAAATATCACTCGAATGAAATAGCTATTCCCCGCATGTCTAAACGTCATACTCGCTTTCGCCTCGTACGGCAAACTTTGCACTCGTGTGTAATGTATTAAATTCCATCCTAGTTGCAGAATATAATTTTTCCATAACAATTTTGTTCTATAATGCATAATTTAATAATAAAAAAACTAAATTAAGATTAAAAAATAGTACAACGCAAATTATTAATTACTTTAATACAGTATATAATACAAAAAACAAAACAAAACTTTGTGGTTGTTCATTAAATGAATATTAAAATGAACTTAATATGCTGTTGAGCATTTTCATTTCGATGAATTCGTTATTAAGTAACAGAATTTTAATATTGGAATAAACATAATTTAGAGGAGATTTCTTTTTCAGACAATATTTAAAACAGAGGAATATTGGAAAAAATTACTAATACTTCTTTTGATTTTTTTACAAAGTAAGGAATGCCTGAAATATTTGTAAAACATGATAGAAGTTGAAGAATTATGGATTAAGTTTTAACGAACAGAAACCTTTTTAGATTAGAATTTTGTATTATATTTTCAGACATTTGCAGCTAAATAATTGTATAGTTACTATTTATATTTCGAGTAAATATCGGTTTTAAGAGATCTATATGATCGAGTGTCGTAACAAAACGTGTTGAAACGCTTTTTTTATATATTCTTTATTGGTGAACTTGCGGATAACTCGTAAATCTTTCGTCTTGTCTTAAAAAGGAGTGCTTTTCTAATAACACTTTTTTTATCATTTTCTCATTTCAGCCTCTCATCGATTTTCAGAAGAAAACATAAAACTGGTCAGTATAACAAAAACCAGAAAAAGTGGTTATTTATGTGAATTGAAAATTTTGCAAATTTGAGTCTGGGGGTGTCCATAAATTACGCGAGGTGTTCAGGGGGGGAGGGGGTCAAGCTCAATCTTTCTAAATCTCACTTGTGGGAGAGGGGGGTTTTTAGCAAATCTCACGTAATTTTTTTTTCAAGTAAAAAACGGTGTAAAGTTACGTAAAAGTAAAATTAAATTAAGTACAAAAATGCTTTTAGAATGAAAATATGGCGAAATTACACACAATAGTGTTTGTCGTTTTTTTCCAAACCCCGCAGAGCAGCAGCACTGTGGCTACTGCCCATGGACTGAATTAGAATAAATATTATTGATTTTTATTATCAAATACTAGTCATTTCTAGTTTTAAAATAAAAGTAATGGAATAAATTATGTTCTTGTATTTTTTTTATAATCCAACAGTTAAAATACCAATTTTAAAAATCTCACGTGACATTTGGGGAGGGGGGAGGTAGTTAGGGAAAATCTTATGAAATCTCACCAGTGGGGGCGGGGGAGTTGAAAAATCGTGAAAAATGCCTCACGTAATTTGTGGACGCCCCCTCTGTCTCCTGTTCCATAATTCACAACTCATTTTTTTTTCAGTGTTACTTGTTTTCATCATTACTGTTAACAATTATTATGGAAAAATAAAAAACTGAATTTGTAAAAAAATAAAAATACAAACCTTCCCAGTCTGCATTTCCGTAATAACCACATCCATTTTTGCACTTGAGATCAGCCTGTTTGATTCTCAGTGACGGTTGTTTAGTAGCGTACATGATAAATTTATAGGTCCTCTGGAATGATAATATAGGCATCTTGATAGGTTATAAAAATTATAAGCTTAACAAAATAAAAACACTAAAGATTCTAAAAATTGTCTTTGAGGTAATGCCACCCTTAATATTAAACCAAGTAATATTATTCTCTACTCATAATTATTTTGATATAGATTTCAACTTTTAGTGAAATCTCTTGCAATTCATTCCTTTGTTTGCACTTTTTTTCAGCAGGTTACCGTGGAGGTACGAAGCTGTGGTCGTGCGCGCATAAGTTTAGTTCTTTCATCAACATTTGTACCAGTGGAAATTGAGGATATTTCAAAAAAGCAACAACTACTTCTTTTGCTCCTTGAATTCTGTAATTGGTGCAAGAGTTTATTGCGAAAACCGTTAGAAGTTCACCAGGATCAGCCATTTGGTTCAGAATAGACAAAAAAATAATAACACTCCGCGGGAGAAAACTACGCAGATTAAAACACAAAAAAATCGAACAGAAAAATGTTCGATACAAAAATAGTATAGTCAACGGTTAAGTCAACCTCGAGACTGGCGATCTCTTAGGAAGCTGGTGTTTATATACGTCTTATCAAAGTTTATAACAAATAAGACTAAATTATAAATCAGTTGATAAGGCAGTACATAAGGTTAAAAGTCTTGTAAACTGGCAAAGAAAGAATTTCATGGTTGCATGGTTTAAAAGAGAGAGAGAACAATTATCATCAAAGAAACTCTTATCTAATATCAATAAAAATTACAGCTAAATAACAGTTTACGGTCAAAATCCATTCTAATACTTGAAAAAAAAATCAAAAATATGGCTTTACTGGGTAGATAAGTTTATCTTTCGTTAATTTCGCATTCATCTTAGTATCAACAAATATTTTTTTAATTAACACGAAAACACATGTTGTAGATTACGCCACCAGTTTTCTATCTAAAATATTGATGATATAATAATTAAAATAAAAACATGCTTATAAATTTTAAAAATATGATAAAATCGAAAAATCTATTAATAAAGAAAGTGTGTTATACAATGATAATACTAACATTGGAATGATATGAAAAAGTTTTTTATTATAATTTTTAGAAAATTTTATTCTTTATAAAATTTTCTTTAAAATCCGGATCGCAAAATTCAACAATCGATTATTTAATTCTTAAGTTATATACCAGGGTTGTGGAAAATATAGATCGTGCTCAAAAGTTCTCTCATTTTATACAATATCGAAAATTGTTGTAAAGAAAGGTTGATCAGTTTAGATTGTCTGCAAAGCTTAAAAATGCGTATATTAGGAAACTACTTGTCCTTTATAACATAGTTTGCTCGAGAAAGCGGTCAAAAGTTGAATTATATAGGAATATAGGGTATGTGGAAGCTTGATAGATGTAATATAAGAAATATTTTCAATTTCTGATAACAAAAGCTTATAGAGGAGTCCAATTTTTTAGTGTTTTTGAAGTTATTGTGTAGTTTTATATAAATTTAAAACGTTTCAATATTACTTTGTTTATAATAAACAATATCTTAAAAGTCAATCTTCACGGAAAATTGATTAATGTTAATATTGTGTTAGTTGTAAAAAATAACTGGAAATAACGCGTCTCGAGTAAAAATTCAGAGTTTAAAAAAACATCGAAAAAAAGTATTTGAATCATTCCTATAATAAAAATAAGGTTGGTTGGACAAAGTTGGCATGCGTGCTTTCTATTAGAAAGTAAATATTTTACATTCTATAAACTTACCCAAAACAACCTTAAAAAAGTATAGGAAGTAAAAACATAAACTTTACGACTGACTTTCAACATTTCAAAAAAACTGTTATAACTGCCAGGGTAAATTTCTAGATCTACTCGTACACTATCAATAAACACATTTTCAAAAAATACACACCTTAAGCCCAAGCTCATTAAATCTGCATTAGAAAAGAAAGTTTGGTAATAATAGGTATTAAAGGGAGGATGGAGAGGATTAGGATATTTGTTGATTTATATTTATATTTGTAATAGAGAAATATTTGAACCTGTAGACAAGACTATTTTGCTGAATATGAATTAAACCCTATAAACTTTATTTTGTATGATATATTTAGGTACGGTATACCTAAATTTTTGTGAAATTTATAACAATAGACCTAAAATTCAAATTTTCACACTATGGTCGATGCATATGAAGTTTGTAGCTTTTTCCTATATCATTTTTTTGTGTCTGACTATAAAATACCTAAGTACCTACTAAATAAAATTTCACGATTACTTTGGGTGGTATTCTTTAAATTTATTTTTATTAAAAATATGAAATACTAAAGATCAAGTGTTTTTTAAGTAATTATAGTAAAGTTGTAATTTGAACTTTCCGAGACCAAGTAAGACCATCGACTCCAACAAGATGTACTTCAGAATCAACTAACGATATGATAAGAACCTTTAATAAATTGGCATTTAACTCATTCTTATTAGGTACTAATTATAAATGAAAGAATATTATCTTTACTTTGTTTATATATATTTTTTGTTATTTGAAACCCGATTTTCTATAATATGTACTAAAAAAGAGTGGTTTAAGACTATATTGTTTCTCTAAAATATTTTTATGATTTAATAACAAATGGATATGTGATAAATGGTAGAATGGGATATATTTAACTTTAGAAACAACATCACAGTTTCGCCATTTAAATGGTAAACAGTATTAACGAAGTAAATAAAACTAATGACAAACAAGTCAAAATTCATATCTTAAAAGTCATTGAGAAGACAAACAGCTTGTTTACAAGAAATACATGAAATAGCAAACTTAGAGTAAGTATAATGAACGAAGAACTCATATCCAACACCTTCAAAAACCTGCTGTGTTGAAGATAACAACTTGATTAAATCTATTAAAATATGCTGTTACATTAAATTAAATTTGTAAGTATTATAAAGTTAATGTGGATTAATGGAATATAAATTTAGATGTATTTAATCATATATTATTCATTAACCAAATATTTATAAACTGATATTGATTGTTGTTGGGCCCAGACTCGACAGAAACTATCATTAAATCATGAGAACAAGACCTATATTCGAATATTTATCTCATTTTTTATATATAAATATGATTTCATTTGCGGTTCCAAAATTAAATACACCAATTTAAAAAAAAAGACGCAAAGACTAGTAGAGTGTATTTTTTTGTCAACTAAAATTTAAATCAAGCAGTTTAAACATTTGTAGTTCAACATAAATAATGTATAAAAAAGTACACACCTACTGTTTTTATAACTTAATATAAAGATTATAGATATGTATGTAAAGAAAAATGCATTAAATTAAATTTGTTCTAACATATATCGTGGGAAGGTTGAATTACGATTATTATTATTAATTGTTAACTTATAGAGTTTGTATCTTGGGTCTTTTAAAGTACGAAATATGCATATTTTTAAGACCTAGTAATTCCATAAAAATAAGTAAATAATACAGAAAAAACAGCAAATCAAAAACTTACCGAAAACTAGCTGCAGTTTATCATTAAATTTATATTTTATCACTGTTTTATAATCATTTTTGCACAACTTTATTCAGTTAACCTATTCCATGATAAGACTCATGACACAACGCGAAACGTCAAAACAAAAATATCGAATCACTATAAACAGAATACTGTGAATACACAATCGAGAACATAATCGATTCCAAAGAATTTTCGTAAGGGCTAATTTACAGGATTTATTAATTAAAAGCTAAATTTTGTTTGTTTTTTTTGATAGAACTGTTCATTCAAAAGTAAATTCCTACAAATTAATTTTTTGTTTGCAATTTTTTTTTTAAATAATCTACTATGTGCTTAAAAATTTAGTATAATTTAGTGAAGTTAAAAGTATTTAAAAGAATTTAAGTTTATTTAATCTAAACTATTTAAACTATTAATTCTTGTGAAAATATTAATATACATACATATATGTAATTTGAATCTCGGAAATGACTCTATCTAGCTAGGTTTCATTTTATCTTTTTTTCAGATAATGAAAAACTGTTACATTAAACTGAAAAAATAATCCTCTTCATGACTAATGGTAATGCTACCATTATTTTGTAAAAATAAACCAGCAAAATCTCGGAAACGGCTTCAACAAATTTTATGAGATATATGATTTAGGAGGTTTCGCGGACAATAAATTGATCTAGAGAGTCATATTTTTTAGTTTCTAGAATCTAGGAACTGAAAAATATGACTCTTCTTGACTAATGGCGAGTAGTTAATACCACCGTATATAGAAAAGAATGGTATAGGATCACTCTCGCTAAAACTATTTCCATGCCGCCGAAACTCTCGGTTCGCCTTTTGGTCTGAATCGTTTACGCTCACCAGCAGCGTAGCCAACCTAAAATTTTTGTAATCGGTAGATTTAAAATAGTTATTTGTGACACAAGGACGGAAAATGACATTTTGCAAGAGCGAGTAAAGTTGTGTAGCCGAGGTGCGTAGCACCGAGGCGAAACAATACGAGCACTTGCAAAATATTTTCCGGACGTGTAACACACACTATTTTTTGGTTCGACTAATTTTTAATATTTTCAAAAGTTCTGTTATGTTCAAGACTTGACTGCTTGTGCTATCTGAACTAAGACCACTGACTGACTAGAAGATAGCCGACAAAATGTCAGCTGGTAATTAATTTTTATACATACAAATACTGTGCTAATAACATAGACAAATTAATTAATTAATTCTATTATCTCTGGCTAATAAGCAGCACAGAGAAAATTGTTATATTGAAAATATTAAAATCAATATCTAATAATTTTATATAAAAATAGCAGAGACAATGAACTATATCCATAATCGAATGATAAGTAGTTGTAAATTGACATAAATGTCAAATTTTATAATACAAGTTGTGAGAGAAATTAAATGTAAATTAGAATCCTGCTTACATTTAGAAAAAGTTATAGGTAAGTTTAGTATATTGTACGTTGTTTTTAATTAAATTTAATTAAAAGTTATATTTATTATGTATTTTTGGTGACTTAAAATTTAAACTCATAGCGCCATCTCTTTAGATAATCTAAAAGCTACTTTGCCGGCCTAGGCCGGAAAATGCCATTTTCCGGACGATTTTGAAGTAATTAATAGTATTGTTTCTGGACGGAGGACCAAAAAAATATTTTTTTAATTGATACAGCAACATCAAAGCTTTTTGAGTACCCACATGGCGTTTGAGGTTGGACCAAGAAGTTCAATTGTTTCAAGAAAATATTTATGAAAATAATCAGATTTTTGCCTGTCCCACACTTGTAGCTTAAGTAAGATGCTTGCAAAACTTGGACTAACATTATACGAGCAGAAATGTATTAGATTTAGATGTTTCACAAGCTAAGCTCGTTCATCCTACTACTTTAAAATTAAGTTCGTTTTTGGTACCTATTTTTACTTACTTTTTTTAGTTGGAAACTTTCTCTCTTCCTCTCTATTGAAGATATATTGGAAAAAGAATGTCTTGAAATAATTTCCACACTACCCATGAGGTAGAATGCCTGGTGTGATTAGAGTCAGATAAAACTCAGTTGTGATGGTGAATAGAGTTAAAAAATAACAATCCCAATATTAGATCGCTAAAAACCATTCAGAATTATTATTGTAAATAAATTATACTGCTCATCTTTGTAGACCACAAATAAGCTGATTTATAGTTTATACCCTTTAGAATTCTAATGAAACACGAGACTATGAAATAAACAAAAAACCGGAAAAAAGTTATTGAATATCCTAAATTAATGAATGCTTACCTACTGATAAAATGTGTAACTTTTTTTTTATTACTTACTTACCCAGCGAACTTCTTATAGTAGAGGTACCGCCTATTAATCAATGACTTCTTTTCCCGTTTTTTGTTTCTTTTTTTAATTTTTACGAATTTTTTCTCAGGTTTTTGAGTTTTTCAATGTTTTTGTTAATATATGTTCTCGTTTGTACCAAGACTACCAAGTTTTCTCTTGTTTTTTTAGTTGATTTTTGAAATGTTTCAAGTTTTTTTCGATTTCCCACATTTTCTTCTTCTAATTTTTGTGATATTTTTTCGGTTTTCCATCTTTCAGTTTTTACTATTATTTTCATTTTTAACTAAGTTCCTCGTTTACTATCATTTTTTTTTCATTTCTTTTTGTTTTTCTATTCTTCCCTTTTATCGATTTTACACAGTTTGCCATTTGTTGATACTTTTTTATTTTCCTACATTCCGGACGAAGACAAATCCAAATAAGCTATTATTTAGCAGCGAAATATAACCCCATTATTTCTGAATTATTATTCTTTTTTTTTTCTCATTTTTTCCAAAATTTGTGTGATTATATTTTGTTTCTTTCTTTAATGATTAAGGTTGTTTTTTGTTTCCTTTTAATTTTTTTCTGTTTTTGTTGATTTTTATTATATTTTCTTGTTTGTTTCAATTTAATTTATCCTGTTTTCGATTTTCAACGTTTTTTCGTATATTGTAGTTTCTTTTTTTTCGCTTTTTGATTAATTTTCCAATCTTAGCGTTTTTTTATTTTTTAATAGGATTTCATCTTTACTGGTTTTTAAAGTTTTTTCATTTTTTTTTTTGATTTTCTTCCATTTTTTCCAAATTTGATTTTTACAATTTATAACATTTTTTGTTTGTCCCAATTTTATTAAACTTTTTTAATATTTTATTGCAATTTTCTCATATTTTAATAGTTATTATTTTAGTCACGAAGACGACAAATCTAAATAATCATTCTAACTGTATTAACGCCATCTACCAAGGTACTCCACAACTAAATGTCATGTTAATTTCGAACTTACACTTCCCTCTATTAGGAATTCATAAAACTAAGTAATAAATACACACTGCATTTTCGTTTTTAATTTTTTCTGTTAACTATTATTTATGTTTCTTATTTTTAAGCCTCCCTGAACTTTTACAAATAAATTTTAAACAAAAATTAGCCAAATCGGTCCAGCAGTTCTCGAGTTTTAGCGAGACTAACGAGCAGCAATTCATTTTTATTTATATTATTTTTGTTTTCATCACTTTTTATTTATTATGATTCCATGACTTTATAGTATATACCTAAACACTTTACTATATGCAAGAATATGAAAATCATAAATGGTAATCTGTTTAGCCCCAATTTTATATTTTACTAGCTGTACCCGTGACGTAGTTCGCGTGGCGTACGTGTTGATTGTTATATAAAAATTTCACCCCCGACATCGTTAAAGGGGTGGGGGGAAATTTTTTATATACCAGATGTTAAGTTGAAAGAAGACAAATACATCTGTGAAAACCGCATTCGAATCGGATCTGTAGTTTTAATGTGATGCGCGCATAAACATACAGACAGACAGACAAAAAAATCTAACCACATTTGTGGGTTCTATATCAATTTAGTAACACCCCCCGCTAATTATTTTTTAAATATCTTTACTGTACAGAATTTTCATTTCTACAGATTTATTATATGTATAGATTATTTTTCACGCCCCCACATGCCCCCTTGTGGGTGGAATTTTCTAAAATCCGTTCACAATTGACCTCAAAATTATAAATGTAACTATTCTGCAAAGTTTCAAACCTGTAGGAGTTATAGAATTTAAATTTTAATTTTTCACGCCCCCGCAACCCCCGAGGGTGGAATATTGTAAAATCCGTTCACAGTTAACCTCCAAATTATAAAAATAAGATGATATATCTGTATAGCTTTAACCATTAATGTTGCACACGCGACGGAAGCTTGAAAAATGGAGTAACTTCTCCCGTTGTCCCAACATTTCCCTCCACTTCTCTGCTCCTATTGATTGTAGCGTGATGTAAAGTATCCTATAACCAGCTCAGGAGTATGAAAAATAATTGTACCAAGTTTCGTTAAAATCCGTCGAGTAGTTTTTGTTTCTATAGCGGTTATACAGACAGACAGACAGACAGACAGACAGACAAAAATTTTACTGATTGCATTTTTGGTATCAGTATCGATCCCTAATCACCCCCTGACAGTTGTTTTCATGTACAGAATTGACCTCTCTACAGATTTATTATAAGTATAGAATAGATATTGTAAGTCCCCGGATCAAAGTCTGGATCTAGAGGTGAGTTTAGATAATTTAGATGTTTATTCTCACATAGAATATAAAATTAGCTATAAAAAAAGTTCTTATTAATGTTGATATTGGACACAAGGAGACCGGGGACTAAGAGTGCTTGTAGGGGTGACATACCGACCCTTAAGTCTGTGTTGTTGTGACCATTGACATCTTTTCGTGTATAAGTGTGAAGTTAAGCTGTTAAGATTAGATTACACAATTTATTTATTTCTTATTCCTATTATTTATTGTTATTATCTGTTTCAATTCAGAAGAAAGTGCCTTTAGTAAAACTATCCATCATCCCAAAGTGCACCATCTCATTTCCATCGTGCATGATAATTATAAACCGTTCAAAAATTTGTTGAATAAACAGAAAATTGTTAATAAATACATTTCAAAACAATGTACTTATTATTTATAAACATTACAATGGTATAATTAAAAACAACAAAAGTTTATCAAACCTTGTCGTTATTTATCCGTGACTAATTCATGCAAATTTAATTTTGTGGAATAGGTACGTCATCGCGTACCATGAGTTTAAACAAATTAAGTTGAATAACAGATTCAGCGAAATTCTGCAGTGATTTTATTTCAATAACGACAGGTCCTACCTATAACTAATATCTGAGCTAAGCGACATTCTAAGTACCAGTTACTCATATTACAACCGCGTTAAACGGATGTTACTGATGTTATACAGATAAATAAATAAAATAGATAAAAAAGTTTTTTGTTGTTGTGACAGTGTTGAACAGAATTCAAAAATGTTTAATGATATCAAAGCAGCAACTTTTGATTTTATTGAGAATGAAAAAAAGGCGTTAATCAGTACGGTGACAAATATAGATGAAAATAGTTATGAACAAGGTAATATTAGTTTTTAGTTTAAATAAATAAATTAAGTATATACCTACTAAATTTAACATCTTATCAGTTAGAGATAACATTTAAAAAAATGTATTGCTAGTATTAAGTGACGTATAGAAATAATGTATTTTGTATGTATGGAATAAAATTTATTTATTTTTCACTTCTAGAAAAGTATTTATTGGTTAGTTTAATTAATATATTGTAAAAGTTTTTTCCTATTGAAGATACTAGAAAACTAGAACGTGAAAAAGTAGGACTCTTGTTTTTTACTTTTAGGAATTATGGGAGCTGGGATATTAAAATGAAGTAATATCAGTCATTTAATTTCACTTTATTTTATTTGACCTGCAAGAGAAAAGAATATCTTTATCTGTCACGACTTACATACTTTTAAAAACTAATTTTTAAGATATATTTACATATCTACTATCTACTCTTGAGTGATGTTCTTCTTTTTCTTTATCATCTTTCCTAACTTTATCTTATATTTAGGACTAATTCTTTTAATACAGACAAACAGTTTCTTACACTTAGACACGTATTCTAGAAGAGGGTTTTGCTGATGACCTTATCTCGTTGGATAAACAAAACATTAAATACCATACTCTTAAATTTGAAACTATGAAATTATGTAAATATAATAAAATAATATCCATTTCATTATACCGTAGATAAATTTGAACTTATAGGCGTCAACTAATATGGTTTCCAACAGTTACTTTATTTAATACATTGTAAAAGTGTCAGTTTTTTCCTACTGTATAAACTAAAACTTGAAAAAGTAGGACTCTTAGTTTTAACACTTAAGGTTGTGGCATTTTCCTATTTTTTTTTATAAATACAAACATATATTTTTTAACAAAGTTCTGTTGTTGGTTTGATTTAATGTCTCTTTCTTCTTTCATAGTGCTGGTATTACATTTCATGAATTTATTCAATGTCATTATTTTATATCCAATTTTGTGTTTTCGACAAACTTTTTATCCAACTTCTAAAATTATGTCCTAATTTAAATTTTATCGTGAACCCAGGGGAGCCAACCTTAAGGTGATATACTCCAACATTTTGGCGCGAAACCTAGAAAAAACAACGATACTCAAACAAACCCAGTACAGAGAATAAATGTAAGAATTTTGTCAGGTATAAATTAACCCCGACATTTAAAACAGATACTGATTCACCGAACTGTACTGGGAGGTTCATAGTAGAGGGCGTTTTAAATCAAAAAATAGAATATTTTAAATCTGTATTGCGTTTTTCTCAAAAATTTCAAAATATTTTGATATGAAATTTTAGGCATGAATAGTTTGTTTCATTTTACGTGGTAGACGCATACTTTTATTTTGAATAAATGATAACTTAAAGAAAATTATGATGGTTTATAGAGAAAAAAAATAAGTTTTGTAATAAACACATGCGTCTACCACGTAAAATGACACGAACTATTCATGACTAAAATTTCATATCAAAATATTTTGAAATTTTTGAGAAAAACGCAATACAGATTTAAAATATTCTATTCTTTGATTTAAAACGCCCTCTACTATGAACCTCCCAGTACAGTTCGGTGAATCAGTATCTGTTTTAAATGTCGGGGTTAATTTATACCTGACAAAATTTTTACATTTATTCTCTGTACTGGGTTTGTTTGAGTATCGTTGTTTTTTCTAGGTTTCGCGCCAAAATGTTGGAGTATATCACCTTAACAAAAAATTAGGGTTATATTGTCAATTTTTGTTCCACGTTTGTCTAAATTTTTTATTATTATTTGGTATGTCGAGTGTGTATCTTTTTTTGCTGCTATTGTTTTTTTTTGTTTTATGAAATAAAGAGTAAATATAAACACAAAGATAAATTCTCAAAATCTTTAAAGGTTGCAGAACCTGCGATTTGGTTGTACAAAAAAGAAGAGTTATACCTCGAGGCCTAATTGTCCGGGAGTGACGTCATTGTGACCTAAATGCAAGTGGAACCAATGCGAGGTTCGAATGAATGCTAGTTGCTATGTTTAACTTGGAAAGACTTACAATCTTTGTTTTTACAAAAATTTGTTTTTTTTTGTTTTATTGATTTTGAAAATATAAACTTAATGTATGTACTACAAAAAACATTAGAACTCTAATTTTTTTATCAACTTATGTGTATATTGTTGCGTTCATGCTATATTTCTTTCTGAAATGTCGTTAATATATGCTTACACAAGTCACTCACTTAATTGTATACAAAAATATTGTATCTAAGTAGGTGAAACAGGTATTCTAACGTGTGTGTTAAATGTTTTATAAAGAATGTATGTCTTTAGAAAAGTAGAGCTGTGTTGGGGAGATATAGAATGTACGCTGCAACTAAAAACATTCCGAATCCGATGAACTATTGCACATATTAGTCAAGACAAAGAAGCATTGAACCTCCGAAATTTAAACAACGAGACGGATTTTTTTATTAACTCCATTTGTAATTACAATCTATTCAAAATAGAATAATAGGTACCTAATTTAAATGACTTTGTAGCGTGTAGGACACTCTTCCATTGGAGAATCTCCTCTGGCTATTTAGCAACTAGTGCTAACTACATAAAGGCAATCTAAACTAACACTAAGAACTATAGCTATTAACTAAAACTAAAGTTGGTCTTCCAAAAATTAAGTCGATCGGCAGTCTCAATTCCCTACCAGAAAATCTGATCAAAAACTTCCTGCCGTAAAGGAACGTTCCATGCCTTTAACTACAGCAAAAAGCTCCTTTCTAGTGACACAATAGTTTCTTTTTGTCTTGCCCAACGTCTTGCTGAAATATCCAATAACAAGGTCTTCGCCACCTTGTATCTCAGATAAGACGGCTCCCAGGCGATTCTAAAAAGCATATGTATCCAGGATAAAAAGACCATCTTCTTTCGGATGTGCCAGCACTGGAGCAGTAGTAAGGTGTTTCTTTAGGATAATAAAAGCCTGCTGACACTCCAGTGACCAAACAAACGTTTTATTTATTTATTTTTAGTCAGTGAATGCAAGGGTCTTGCTATCTTTTCAAAGTTCTTTACGAATCGGCGATATAGTAGCTGCAAAGTCCAAGGAAACTTCTTACTTTACTCTCGTACTGCCTTGATTTTGTCCGGAATTAGAGGATACGACGTGCCCTAGGAAGTTGACCTCAGGCTGGAAGAGAATACATTTCTTGGAATTCAACTGTAAATTGGCATTCCTCAGCCTGCTAAAGATGTCTTTTAAATTTGATAGATGTTCGTCAAACGTTTTTCCCATTACAATTATATCGCCGAGGTAGACCAGGCATGTCTTCCATGTGAGTTTTCGAAGTACCAGTTCCATTAGACTTTTAAATGTAGCAGGAGCGTTGCAAAGTCCAAATGGCATTACTCGGAATTGATACAGCCCATTACCGGTTGAAAATGCCGTCTTCTCCTTGTCGTCTGGATGGATCGCTACCTGCCAATATCCACTTTTCAAATCTAGCGTCGAGAACCATTTGCAATTGGCCAATACGTTTAATGTGTCATCCATTCTGGGTAATGGGTAACTGTCCTTCTTGATAATGTTCTTCTTTTTGTTGACCCATCTTTCTTGGAAACCAGTACCACAGAAGATGACCAGGGACTATTGAATTCCTTGATTATTCCCTCCTGTAATTCGTGATCGCCGTGGCTTCTTCTTGCTTAGCAAAAGGCAGCCGTCTTGGTACTTGTCGAATGGGGGCAGCATTACCAGTGTTGATCCGGTGCTGAATGAGATTTGAACTTATGTATTAGACAATCAAGAATTATTTTTTACTTTATAGTTCAAATATTTACAAAACGTATTTTTTCGTTTTTTAACTATAAATTATTAACAAGATATTGTACTTATAGCTGCTATATTTGATTAAATGGTTATAAAGTCAGTATTAGTCAATAAAAAATTATCGTTTGATGTTTCATACTTATCTTGTTAATAGTTTTTTACATAAAATTCTTGTTTTATCTCTTTATATAAAAGAGTTTAAATTTTGGTTGGTTTCAGTTATTGATAAATTGTTAACAATGAGAGTTTATTTGTATACGTTAGGTAAAAATCTTGCATTAATCTTTATTTTTAAATAAACTGATTGTTGCATCATTTGTAAATTCTAAAAAAATTATTTTAATTGTTTCAGCTCAAATTCATGAGGACTGTAATATTGCAGAATGTGTCAATGATAAATTAGTTAATGAAAGAGAATTAAGGTAAAATTATAAAACAATATTTATTGTATAAAATACTATAATCTTTTATTTTTTATTTTTTAGACGTACTAATGAGCGACTTATAGAAACGTCTGAAATACGTATAAGAGCCAACAGCAAAACTGATTTTTCAGGAGTATCACCAAAGAGGTGAAGTTCTACTATCTTAAAAAATAATACTCCTACTATTTATCTAATGTCACAAAAACTTCTTATTACACAAAAAAAGTTTAATTTTTATGTATTTTTTTGTAGATATACTACAACGTGCTATATTAAACCAAAAACATATCCTTATTGGTATACAGAAAGTGTTTTACTTTTTATAAATTCAACAAAGAAGAAATACGAGGATAAAGTATTTTTTAAAGTAAGTCAACTTTAATATTTAAATGTATCTATAAAACACATACACACTCTATGGTGGGGTTACGTAACTAATTTTATAGACAGGCCTCAATTATACTTAAACAAATAACTGAACCGCTCTTTTATTGGTCGTTTGTTCAGTTATCAGTTTTACCATTAAAGAATATGGCAAATCTATTTATGTTTGAATTATAGAGCGTTTGGTTTTATGTAAATACATTATTTGTTGTGGTGTGTATTGTATTATATTTTTTTTATATAAAATAATTAAGATCAGACAGGATTCACGGCAGGAAGATCATGTGTTGACTACATTTACACAATCAGGGAGATAATCAAAAAGATTAAAAACAGATACCTGTATTTCCCTTTTATAGACCTAAAAAAAGCGTAAGACTCTGTCCCGAAAAAAGAATTGTGGAAATCGAAGAGGCAAATGGAAATACCTCTTCTGCTAATCAACGCAACAAAAAAATTATACCGAGAAAGTACTGAAGCCGTAGAAGTAGGGAATATGCTGACTTCAACAATTCATCCTACAAAAGGGCTTTCCCAAGGAGGCTCCACGTCCCCAACTTTGTTCAAAGTGTTTCTACAATACACTTAAAAACAATGGAAAAGAAAGACGAAGAAATGGGAGTACCCGTCAGAAATCAACATAGATACACTCGAATGTGAATGATCTGATTGTCACTACACAAGACCCTGAAGTTCATAGTTATACGGTGCGAAATTTCAAAGAAGTGTATGATAAAGCGGGGCTCGAAGTAAACTTCAGGCAAACAGAGTATCTGAACACGTCGGAGGAAAACTTTGAAATAGATGAAAACCTTGTCATAAAAGAAAGCAGAAATTTTAAATATCTAAATACCTACCTATCTTAGTTTCTAAAAATGGAAAAACAGAGTATGAAGTAGCAAACAGACTTGGTCAGACAAGAATTGCCATAATACAGCTAATTCCTATATTATGGAACCATAATGTAACTAGGAACACCAAAACAAGGATATACGACTCAGTTGTACGATCCATCATGAAGTATGGGGCATAATGTTGGGTGATAAACAAGAAAATACAAAGTAAAAGAACTGCAGTGGAAATGGACTATTGGAGGCGCTGCTGCAGATTTACTATACTAGACAGAATACCTAATGTGGAAATTTGGAGAAGGATGAAGAATGAAAAAGATGCCCTAAAATATATCGAAAAGAAGAGACTGTTATGGTATGGCCACGAAAGGCGTGCTGGCAGTGATCGCTGGATTTAAAGAGACTGAAGTCCAATAGGTAGAAGAAGATAAGGTAGGCTCAGAAAATCAAGGGGGACGAAGTTGACATCGCTTTGAAGAAAAGAGGTTTACAAGATGGAGAGTGGGAGAATTGAGATGTTTGGCGCCTTGGTTCGGCGGGAGAAAAACGGCAACATCCGTAAAAAATTCTATTATACGTTATATAAATTAACTAATAATTATTTTTTACCAGCGTTTATATTTTTATACAACGCCTGCTCTGGAAGTTGACTTTTCGAGCGCAGTATGTCATCTCCGAAGTACACAATAGTCGCATACTTGACTATATGTATTTCATAAACGCACATGTTTGGTTATGACCACATAACTACACGGATTCCGCCTAAACTATCTGTCGTTTTTATTTGACTAGAGAGACTACTCGATGAGTCCTAACCCTTTTTAATTTATGTCACAACTGTCACAACGCAACTGTATTAAACGCAAAAAGAAAGTGTAGGTATTTAAAAAAAGTGTACTATTTAAAATAATGGTCGATTTAACAAGATGTTTAACTCCACCTGAACTAGTTGAATCAGCTAAAAATGCAACAACAAATTTATTGCCAGATGTGTCAAAAGAAAAAATTATTCGTTATATTCCTCTCAAATTCTACTTCCAGAGCAGTAGTTGTATAAAGTATTGATCCTAACACTTGCGGAAATTAACTTTCCCGCACTTAAACTGCTTGCCCGAACTCCGCTTCGCGTCGTTCGGGCATCGGCAGTTCGCGTGCGGGAAAGTATAACTTTCCGCACTTGTTAGGATAATAACTATAACTTACCAATTTCTCAGTATAACACTGTTCTAAGAGTTTTTAATATTTACAGCTGGGGATTGTATTGTAAATGTAGTAGGTATTGAACCACAGGGATTTTTATTAATGTTTCAGTACAAATAATTTTACATTTATATAGTTTTTTCTGCATCTCCTTAACGTAATTAGTTACACTAGACAACAAAATTGAACTTTTTTTCTGTAACATCAAGGAAATGATTAATATATAATTATGTTTTTAAGGGTGCTGAACACGGAAATGATAATAAAAAATGTAGATTTAGCTTTTGTTTTATAGTTATTGTAGTTTTTAAAATTGGCCTTTAAAGATAGTACCTAGGTATATATGTAAACGCTATGCATACTCAATTTGCAGTTCTTCCTCGGCGAAGGTCACTGAGGAACTGAGGACGCAATCGCTGTGCCTGTCTTTTGTGTTATGTTGCTGATGGTTTCCTGCAGTTGCCTAGTCTCTTACTTCCATATCAGAAATTTCTTGGCGGCACCACAGTTTTCGGGGAAGAAATTCAAATGATTTTGCAAGAAATGTATTTTGAAAAACATGTTACATAGTAGTACTGCAGCATATTTTCAACAAAATCCTTATAATTTTCTGCCTTATTATTACAAAAGAAGTTTTTGTTTCTACTTGAATAAAAGAATCACAAGCTAACTTCTCATTATCTTCGAAAATGTTATTAAAATATTCATCCTTATCGTTTAGCTCTCTGTGGACCCATGTAAACCACTACGTTTATTTTGTCTGCACCGAGAGGTGAAAATTTTGTACACAAATACTAAAATGTTTCTCCAGTCTTATACGAACTTTTTCATAAGGCCCAGTTTTACATAAAGGGCAGGGAATATAATTTGGTTCACATAGAACAATTTGTGTTCGAGGTTTAAGTGATTGACGTATACGTCAATTCTTCTCTATGCAGTGGAGTGTCCTAGCATGGCTATCTCATATACACAAAAAGCAACAGAATTGTGTACAACCTTGTTACAGACCAATCAATATGGTAACGACTTTCAGATAATCAAAAATTTGCACTTAACTTGTCTTAGTTTACTATATATAACAGCTTCTTTATATTATCGTACGTTTTTTATATATAAAGTTCATAACCAATCGGGACAGCTCGGCTGTAGTTTTAGGTAGGTAATTGCAGATCTCTAACCAGATCATTCAACTCACATTGTATGGTTTTATGTAGCTGTGTTAATTCCTCTTTGCCCAGAAATCTGGAAGTGGAAACAGCACTAAAATCACTAATCCATTTCTGAAAAACTAGAGCTAAATTGGGATTTTCATCACCATTTTTCGTGATTATTTAGTAAAAAACAACTTTGTTCTTGTTACATTTCACTGTTGACTAGTTGCATATAATTGAAAATAAAATTTCTTCAAAACATAGTGGATCTATCTTAAATCGATTATATCGGTTAAGTTACCAAAATATCTGAAGTTAGTTTGTGGGAATTGAAGGTTTAAATCATATGAAAAGCAATACATTTTTTTCAATTTTTAACCAAATTCGTTTTTACATAGGTACATTTGAATTAATTACTATTTATTTTAGGAAAAACTAGTTCCTATTAAATGGTCAGAACGGATGACCACCGAAGTGAGTATTCTGCCAAATCAACAGTTTTACGCATCAATGGAAATTCCTGTAAGCGATATTTACATTCCTTTAGAAGCTGCGGTTGCATAAATCCATTATATGATAAGATAAAGTACAATAGTTCCAATTATTAGTAATTAAGCATATTTTTATAGTCTTTATAGGAAATAAATTGTAATTTAAATAATTTGTTGTCGTTATTCATATAATTATTACTTGCATATATAGCACGATTTTTATTTTTCGATCATATGTATTAACAGTTTGTGATGGAAATGTTTTTAGAATTATCTGAGTTCAAAATATTTTTGTTTCTTTATTATTGATAGTCCAAGAGATGATAGACATTTGTGGATAGGTATTTTTTTGTTAAATATTCCGTTCGCCGTATGCGTAGACGATGGGATTTCATAATAACCTGCCTTTTGTTTATTTACTTAAACCTAAATCCTATGCGACGCAAACACTTCCAAAAACTTGTTCTACCGCATTGAATTCCAGTATCATCTGCTTTAATTTGATTAAGAAGATTGTCTAATGTCGGCACCAATTGTTCTTTATACATATCTTACACTTTACGGCGAATTATGTCTTCACATGCACGATCTAACTGCCTAGAAATACCACTGTCACTTCTTTTAGGTTTTGGAAGTATTGGATTATTAACAATTTTTCGAACGGTTGCAATTGGTGTCCTAGTCAGAGCGGCAGTTTCTTCTACAGCTTCAGTTTTACGCATATGGCTATCGGTTAAAGTTAAAAAAACATTAGTAACTACCTATTTCTTTCGCTTGACATGACAGATAGGTTTTTTGACGCCTTTCTGATTGTAGCCCTTGAATGGAAACAGCTTCTTCTAAATAAGAATTTTCAAGAGGAGCCTCTTGTCTGTTATCGTTATTACAATTCCACGGATGCACCATTGTAATAATATTTTGTTCAATATCACTAACAACTAATTCACTCAAAGACTATTTTAGCCGACGACCCTCATTATAACCCCATTTACCTATCGTTCGAAATATAGATAAGCAATAAATTAATAAATGAATTTTACAATGCGCGCCTCAACTTAGTTGGGGATCTTTTGCCACTAAAACAAACTAATAAAAAAAATCAATATTTTGAAAATGACCATTGCTTATTAATCTTGATGGATATCTCAAATTTGTCACGGGTCGTTTTTTAAAACTGAAAATGGCTAACAAAAATGAAAACATTTTTTTAAAAAATGACTCTTAGCTTTCGACAACCAGATCGGTTGTCGTTTTCAAAGATGATAATAGTATTATACGTTACAAGGTCGCTAGGTGACTTATTACAGTACGAGTTAGTTTACGGACGAGGCGACGTAGGAGCCGAGTTTGGAAATGAAAACGAGGACTGTAATAACACCTAACGACCATGTATCGTATTATATTTTATTTCATCCTGTTTTTATAAATTAATAAATTCATAAAAATGTTAACAGTAGTTCGCAACTTGACTAAAAATAGTTCGTAACTTGATTAATTATGTCAAATTACCTTGAAAGCGATCTGTCACTGTCAAATAATTTTTTTATTATTAAGGTTTAATTGTTAATATAAAATTAAATAACATTGACTTCCTTTTAAATATGGATGTAAAAGTAAGTAATTAATTATTTTATTTTTATTTTATAGTCATTATAGTATTTTTAAATGTCAAAAATTAAAAGTAATTGTCTTCCCTTAAGCAATCAGAGCAGCGTTGCTAGGCAACACATTACAGTACCTGATACCGTAATGTTTTACTTACCGGCGCCAAATTGATAATAGGGAAGTGTATTTACTGGACAGGATGAAATAAAAAATTCTACTATATATACATCATTCAAAGCTTATTTATATTAAAGTAGGCCTTGTTAGGGTGATGAATTTCGCCCTGTATATTTAATCTTATTCTCAGTTGTAAATGCGCTGTTGTCACGTCCTCAATAAAATCATAATGTTAGTGAAAATAAATAAAATAACAATTGTGTACTCCATTTCAGCACCATCAAATCATTAAAACTTAGTTCTTTCACAAAAAAAGGTAGGTAATCATCAATTTAAAAATATATATTTAGATATAATGAACGCATTTACATAATAATAGTAATTAAATGAAAGCAAACAATAAAAACATTTACAAAAAAGTCTTCAATTGCAATTTAGAACAAATTTTCTATGTCTATATAACGATATTATAAAACATTTAAATTGGACCAGCTATAAATGAGAAAATACAAAATATTTCATTTTGTCGATAAGTATTACAGCAGCTATATATTGAAGAATTTTTCGTGGAGCTTTCCAGGTAGTGCGGCATTATGACATACCAATTGGTTTCAGCTATTTTGATAAGTAAAACAAAGATAAAAATTCCTACAAAATTTTATGCTTCAAATAATGGAAATCCGTTTAATATGTGTTCAATAGTTACAGTGCAATAATTCAGCAAAAAAGCAGATACACTAATAGTAAAATAAGCAAAGTAAAAAAATGAAACATACAATATTAAAAAAACATATAAACAAAAATTGAAGTAACAGATTTGGTTAAAACTATTGTCACGTTATCTATTCGTTATGTATTTTCAATTCACCTCCAGTATCCAAGGTAAAATATTGTCAAGTGAACAATTTTTCATGTAATAAGTCCAATCCGTCAAAATAATTACTTCTGTATGTCTACAAAATTTTTTTCACATGTCTGGTGTACCTACATTGTCTTAACGCTTCTGTCCAAGTTTTGTCCAAATATAAATATGCAAAATGGAGGTAATCGAAGTAAATCATGTCTATGTTGGTTTAATATTTCATCTGTTACATGTCTTATCGTTGCTTCTGTATTGTGCAAGTATAATTGTCTTTTTTTTAAATTTTTTTTATCAAATTCGATATTATTGCTGCTTAACCACCTCCGTTATATATATTTTGTTGCTGAAAATGTAGGTGGTCCGTTTTGTTGTACAGAATGAACTGAAGCATTATCCATGTTTACTTTATACACATTTCTCTGGAAAATTGAATTAAGCAGGAATAAGTTAATTAACAATCCAGTTTTTGAAAATATCACCATTTATAGTTTTGTGATAGTCAATGTCAGTATTTGGAGAGTCTAATTACAAATCACATCCCTATTGACCCACCATTTGCTCCTGCGAGTAAAATTGTAAATCGCTTTTCTTCGGATTACACATGCAATGGATTACGTTTTAACTAAGATTACTGTACCCATCGACGCGTTGGAGTACCATATTTTTATATCCATGTCTAGGTACACGAATCTGATGATTTCATTGCGCTTTTTTAATTCCATAAAGTTCTGAAGGAAAAAGATTTTGCTGTCTTCGCTCACTTAAAATTTGTCGTCAGTTCACGTTTTTAAGTTTATATATCATTAATTTTGTATAAATAAGTTTGTTCACCGTTTAAATCTCAGTTTTGTTTTGCGTTAGTCAAAAGTTTATATGAAGTAAAATATTCGTTTTTTAATTGTACGTCCAAATCTGCCTCTGCAATTTTTTTAAAATGAAGTTCTTAAATGTATCTGCTTTATCTTTCTTCCTCTTATTTGCCGCTTCTTTATCATTAACTAAATCTTTTTTTTTAAGATTTATCGTTTACATTTAACACTAACCTTAAAAAACACGAAATATTTAAAAAATGTATTAAATTAAAATTTAAATGATATTTGATTGGTCATAGGTTAATGAATAAAACATCGATTCGTCCATGTCCTATCACATTACATTTTAATTTTTATTATGGATCATTGTTATTAAAGAAATTAATGAAAATATTTTATTCTTAAACATTTTTAACTTTTACTATAGTGTGTAATCTGGCAACATTGTAAAATAATAACTGACAGAATAAATGAAATTAAAAATGTTTGGAACTATTTGCTGATGAAAACATTGAAAATAATCTTGTAAAGAAACACAATTAGTACTTACATTAAAAACCCAAGAGATCTTATATAAATTACTCTTCTGAAATTTTCTGGTCTTTTCTAAACATGTAATATCATCTTTGTATTCATTTTTTTATCTCTACACAATTTTTTTTCGGCATATTATTTTTTTTAATGCATTTAACCATTATATTTATAATATTTGTTGTCAAGCTTGTCAGTATGTGACTTGCAATGATTTGGTAACTTTCAAACAACAACATGACAAAAACCAATACCAACGTGAATAAATAAAAAGATAGCCTGCTAGATATAAATAAACGTTGAATCGTTAATACTTCTTAATGCAAGTTTGTTTTTTAATTTTTTGAAGTTATACTTCTATTTATGCACTGGATTTGTGTGGGGTTAAATGACAAAAATCATTACATATGTAATGGTGTGAGTAAGAGAGAGACAGAAACACATATAAGGTATCAGTACATTGAAAAGAGATAGATATACAAAAAACAATCTGAGCTAATGTTTTGGAATATCATAGTGACGTATTACATTGTGTTTGACAGATTACTTTATAATTCTGTCACGTAAGTAAACATATAAAGTTTAGTATTTTATATTAATAATATTAATCATAATATTCAGTAATGAGTATTGTATTGTAGTCCATACTACCGTCACATGGTTGCATTATATTTTGCAGTATGGGGTTTTGTAAACACTTTTTTGTACATTGATCGTTTTACTGTTTAGTTTTCGTGTTTGAAGTAAGGACACACATTAACTGGTCTTATTTTTCTAAGTATTTCTTTAATTGAATACAGTTAATAAAAAAAAATTATTTCTACTTGCCTGTGTTTGTAGTTATTAAGTTTTATTAGTTAACAGTGATGCCATTGATATATATTTGATGGCGCCGAGTGATGATGATATAAATGCGAAAATTACATGCGCGAGTTGTAAACGATCTACAAAAGGCGAATTAAAATGTACCAAATGTGAAAAACAGTATCATCCTGCTTGACTAGTTCGCCTAAGAGGCGCAAAAGTGGTTGGTCAAAATTTAATCATCTGTCCATCATGTGCTGAAACACTGGCGATGGCTGATGGCGACCATGCGTGGAACAATGTCGATGCTCTAAGAAGAGAGAACAGTTTAATGAACCAATTGCTCATCCAGATGATGGAAGATCACGACTTATTACATGGTAGACTGAACGATATGGAAGACCTGGTAAAAAAACTCTGCATAGAATTGAAATCATTACGTGACGAAAAGGTAAACAAGATAACAACCCCTCTACCTCCTGTTCCTCACGCCATTGCTTTGTCATTGCCATCGGAGGCGCGCACGAACAAATCGAGCGCACGTAGGACGTGCTCTACGACTACGCAGGTTAAGGGTACGTCACACCAAACCGAGCTGAAGTTGGATACAGGTTGTGATCGTGCCCGCAAAACATATGGTCAAGTGGCCAGTCTTCCTGTAGCAACAGCAGAAACAGAAAATTTTGATAATCCGAACAGAAAAAAAGAAGACCTGGCCAATAACCAAAATGGGATTTTTCAGATTCAACTTCATAAAAAATAACACCAACAATACAAAAAACGGAAAATGGGAAATGCGGATGTATCCCAGGAAAATGAAATAAATGGCTTCTCGGGTGGAAAAAGAAGAGCTTGGATATATTTAAATCGTGTTAAAAGACAAGCAAGTGAGGCTATGATAACAGATTACATAAAGAAAAAGGTGGGTTTTGAAACTGAGAATATTTGCGTAAGGGAGATACCCACTGATCCAAACAAACTCAAATGCTTTGTTGTAACAGCATTGTTAAAGCGCAAGGATGAGCTATACGATCCAGATTTCTGGCCTCGGATGGTTGGCATTAAGAGATTTGATTTTACGAAACACAGAGAATTTTTGCAAACTGCCGGTAATTTTTTATAAAAGGCTACATACCTGATTTACTACTTGTTGATAATAGCTTACCTGAAATTGTTAGTCATAATACGAACATATTTAGCATATTTTATGTCAATATTTGCTCAATTAGAAACAAGATAAGCGTTCTGGAGGCATTTCTCCATGATCATAATATAAAATACAGTGCTATTTGTTTGGTCGAGCACTTTCTTTTAACAGAAGAGGTTCAGCATCTAAGTGTCTTTGGTTATGACCCGAGCTCTTATTTTTGTCGTGTACAGAATAAACGTGGTGGAGCTATGATTTTGGCAAAACATGGTATGGAGGTAAATCCTTTAAAAATGATCGAAAACTTATTAGTTGAAGGACGAAACACCTGGTGCTTAAGACGGACCTCGTCTCCAGGAAATGTTATGCAAATTTGATACAAAATCAGTGTGTACTCCGTACTAGGAGGTTTTTGAGGTCGCTGAACACGAATATCATATAATGAATTTGCTAAATCATTCGCATAAAAATTTATGAATCCGGGCGCGTGCATAGAAGTATAACTTCTGCTGGCAGTCCCACTGACTGCCACACCCTGTTTTTTTTAATTAATTTTTTTTTTTAAACCCAAACGCATTAAAAAGTATATAGTAGATTTTTTTATCATCTTTGAAAACGACAACCGGTCTGGTAGTCGAAAGCTAAGAGTCCTTTTTAAAAAAAATATTTTCATTTTTGTTAGGCATTTTCAGTTTTAAAAAACGACCCTTGACAAATTTGACATATCCATCAAGATTAATAAGCAATGGTCATTTTCAAAATTTAAGCCGCGTTTACACCGGAGTTTGAAACACGAGTTGCAAACAGAAATTGCAAACATCTTTAAAAACGCGCATTTTTAGACGAAACATTTCGGTGTTGCAAACAGTTTTTCAGTGTTTGCAACAGAAATTTTTGTTTTCACCTGAAGTCGGTAAAGATTAAAGGGAGTTGCAAACTTTTGTTTGCAACACTAGTTTCGGTCACTATGTGCCGTTGAAACACGAAACAGAAACATGTATTAAATAAATGTTAACGATGATAAAGATATGAGTCATTATTTAAAAACTAAATATCCCTAATTACCTTTACGTTGTCTCCCAACAAATCTATAAGAGCAGCACACACTTCTGGTACAAATAAAGAAATACCAGTAGTAAATTTTATTGCTTAAAATTATAAAAATATATTTGCCATAAAATACCCTAGGACCTTTTAGGGGTGAAAGTGGGGGATTCTTAAACAGGTTCTGAGTCTTACAACAATATTTTATTTTATATTATTTAAAAATGGCTGTGAAAATAACAAATATAGGCTATGTGTAGTCTACTTATAACGTTTTACCTTTAAGTTATCCTTCAGAAGATCTATCAAAGCCTTGCACACCTCATGTACAAACAAAGATATGGTTGATTTTGATATCTTGAACAGGTAACTCAAGCTTGTATATGAATCTCCGGTAGCTAAAAAGCGCAATGTTACGGCTACTTTTTCCGTTACAGAAATAGCCTTTCGGTAATTCGTATCCATTTTCGAAATTTTGTGACCAATCATTAAAGTTAGATATTCAAAATCCTCGCTGGTCATTCTTACAAAGTTTTTAAAACTTCCGTCCGTTCTCAGTTCACCTGATAGAGGGTCAACATCATCTCTATTTAAATCGTCCAACAGGTCGTTTCCACTGTACGTAGCTCTGGAATGCAGACCCAGTATCGTTTTGGCCTACGTTGCTTTGACAACACGACACACGCCGCCGCGGCTAAAATGACATCCTCGACACTTGACATCCTGGGAAGGACTGATCCCAGAAACCAAAACATAGGCGAGTCATAATCAATGTCGAAAGTTTTGCAAACATTTTCATGAAACATGGAAATAAAACCATGAAATAAAAATTGCAAACTTTTATTTGAAACTACTGTTTGCAACTGCTGTTTGCAATAAAAGTTTGCAACTTTTTGTTTGAAACTTCGGTGTAAACGTGGCTTTAGTCACGTGATCTTAACCGGGCCAAAGGTAACGCGGCAATTGATGACTCTGGATAAACGCTCTCTTTCATACAGAAATACCAGCTATAGCAGCTTATTTGTGGCACTAGTGATTTACAGGCATATATACCCAATGTTCGTGTTTAATTAGTAGGTTTAGCACGGTGGAGATATTATTTATATAAGGATGGATTCAAAACATCCTCTTCACATCTTTCTGACTGTTTATTTGTAACCTATTTTACCAAAATAAGATTCAACGCCACGTGTACTGATCATCAAGCATAGTACAAACGTCGTGACAAGACGAATTCAATATGCGACTTAGACGAGACGCGCCATGTACAGAAGGCCTTACTTTATAAAAAATAATATAACTTGTGTAATATATATATATATATATATATATATATATATATATATATATATATATATATAATATATATTTAAAAATATCAGCTTGCCTAAAATATAGTTTTTGTAATTATTTGTAAAATGGTATTGCGTATTGCAAATACCTGACAAAGTTGCAAAGTTATAAACTAAGTAATCTCCATGTCCAGCTCTCCTAATATGAATACTGGAATAACTCCAATTTTCCTCATTAGAGCTTTATATCCATAATTAGAGCAAAATAGAGATTGATGATTTTACTTTTTAGATATAGACAAACATTAAAAAGCAATAACAATTAAGTGTCAAAAAGAAATTTCGTACAATTTATTAAAATAATTGTACACCTATCAGTTGTTAGTGTTGTTAGTGTTGTTACTGTCGGTAATTTAAACGGATATAAAAAAAAAACACTAATTGCATAGTCGCGTGTCTTTTCCGTATCAAAATGTGATCAAAATCATTATTAATATGGTTATACATTTATTTGTTACTAGGCCATTTGTTACAAAAAAAAAAAAAAATTAAAATTAACTTACATTATGTAAAGACCCAATCAATATTTTATGAAGGAAAGGCAAGAAGTAAACAAAAATCAACAACACACAATAATTGTAGTATAAATATTAATTAGTATTTTATAGGAATCGAAACTTATGAAGAACTATATTTTCTATAATCTTTCTTCTTTTTTAAGTTCGTTTTAAAGTTTTGCTATAATCATTGCTATTTGGCCTTAGATACAGCTACACGGAACAATTTATTCCAGAGTTATGTTTAGCAGAAATTCATATTTTTCCTCAGTAGTTGATATTCCTGGACGATTACGCTAAAATTTCATTTCAATTCTATTGATGCAATCCAAGACATCGTTAATAAAATTTCGTTAAATGCTTCTGGTACCGGTGGCCTTAATACAAATTTTATTAGATTGGGATCTCCACACAGAACGCCTTTTATTGCCCATATTTTTAATTGCTTCATAGTAGATAGTGCATTTCCTGAACAGTAGAAAATTTCTCTTAATAGATCTCTTGCTAAAGTAGCAAACCTTACTGAATTTAAGGAACTGCGACCAATTAGGATATTGTCTGTACTTTCTAAAACTTTGGAACGATGCTTGCAGGTAGTATCTTAAGGAGAATAACATTCTTCCAGCTAAGTAATCCGGCTTTAGAGTCTTTAGACCTCATCACAGTTGCGCAACAGCATTATTGGATATATCTAATGATATTATAGCTGCTATAGATGTGTTGGTTCTTTTGGACTTTAGTCAGGCATTTGATACTATAATCCATAAAGTGCTTTTATCAATCTGCAAGTAAATTGTATTTTCTGAAGATGCTTGCAATCTACAAAGACATTATTTATCAAATAGTTTCCAGTTCATTGCTTTGGCCGATAACCTGTCAGATTCGCTTTCGGTCTCTTGTGGTGTCCCGCAGTGGTCCATTTTGGGGCCGATACATTTTTCGCTATACACCTTTCAACTGATAAAGTGTATCTTATTCTGTCTATTTGACATGTATGCTGATGATACGCAGGTTTATAATTCTTTCAAACCCGAAGATCTTGCCAGCGCATGCGAAGAAATAAATAGGAACTCTCTGCTTTTGAGTCCTGACAAATCAAGCTATGTCATATTTGATAATGCTTCAAAACATAAACATTAAAATTTCAGACACCAATATTCCATTAAAAACATGCGTTAAAAATTTGCGGTTATTTATAGACAATTTACTTAAGTTTCATGACCATGTTACAGAAAGTATTCGGAGGGCCTATGCAAAACTAATACTATTATAACACAATCGTTCTGCACTTTTATATAGCTTGAAGAAAAACCTCTGATAGTCTTGTTTTCTCAACTTTTAATCTTTGTGATACAGTTTACGGGCCTTTGTTAACAGCTGCCGACTCATTGCGAATCCAGGGAGTCCAGAATAGTTGTCTTCGCCTTATTCACGGGATACGTAAATATGATCGCATACACTAAAACAAGTAGGTTGATTGAATATGAAGCCCAAATGTCAGCTGGTTAGTAGGTTCTTATTATTTTGGTTAAAAACATTTGTAGGTAAGTCATTGAAATTTTCTGCAATGATGATATTTTCGTTTTAAAGCCACTTCTTAATTAATTGTTTGGGGTCTAGGTTAAATCGAGCTACAGCCCCACCAACACCTCTTTTTTTATGTTTATTTTTTTCTCTAGATCTTCCTTTGATTTCTACTGTTGCGTTTTGGTTACAGTACCTAAAGATTGCTGATTATTTGTATGTTTTTAGAATTTTTGTTTTATATAAGTTGTTCGTGTCTCACTTTATCGAATGCTGTATTATAATAAATAAAGCAAACATAGATATCTTGGTTTACATTTAATCATTGTTGTGTCAATATATTGTATGCAACAGTACTTCTCTTGTTCCTAGACGGTTCTGCTCCAGTTTAATAAACCAACTTTGGACTGATCATTTCGTTTATTATAACATATTAGGTACGTATTACAAGCAAATTTAATTGAACTTGACTTAGCTGTCACTGACTGTTACTGACTGTAAATCGTCAATCTCTTGTCAATTTTGTCATACTAAATAATTTTGAGAAATCTCTTAATAGATTTTTGCAATTTAAAAATTGAACAAGAAATAACATTAATAGTAAATCGGTTGTAGGTAGTGATCGAAGGTTCGAGTTCTGCCGGATGAAACATCTTTTATTTCTTTTTAATTCATTTTCTTGTTTGTATAATTTCTATATTTAAAAAATTAAATTATACTGTTATTGAAATTAATATTTTACTATCCAAAATGCCAACCAAGTGAGAACTGACGGCAGATGGAGAGTTTTTAAAGCTCTAAAATCAAACTATATAGAAATTCATTTGTGTTTTTTCGTTCCTGGACCCATTACCTTACCAGTTCAAAAGAAAGTTAACCTTTTTAAAAAACAAACAAGAGCTGACTGAGCTACTTTTTACAAAACCCGAATACGACCTAATCTTGAATACTGCTCGCATGTATGGGGATCGGCAGCTCCATCAAGGCTCAGAGTTCTTGATGTAATAGAAGAGCAGTTCGACTAATAAACGACACCAGTATCACCAAAAACCTAGCCCCATTGTCCCCCCGAAGATTAGTGGCTGATCTTGCCTTGTTCTACCGATACATAAACGGATTTTGCTTAGAAGAACTCCCCTCTATAATGCCTCCACTTGTCAGACAAGCCAGTGCAACGCATCGTGCCAGCTCCATGCACCCTTATACTATTCAGTGCCAGACATCGATAACGGACCGATTCGATCGTTCCTTCATCCCCAGTGTCTCCAGTTTGTGGAACTCCTTACGTTTCCACATCTTCCCCACTCTTCCTAACTTGCAGTCATTTAAATCCCAAATTAATAAATGGTCTCTTTTGCCCTAATAGATGTTCTCGGTACATTTGTATTTAGGTACCTACATACCTATGAGGACATCCTTAAATAAATAAAAACGAGTAAAAAATTCGCTTTCTTTCGAAAACACATAGTCACTTTTCTCTTGTTGTCACTCCTATATGATCTATGTGCGCGCCTTTAAATAGAGTAAAAAAGCATAAATTTTTCATGGAAATTTACGAGTTCTACTGCTAAAATGTTAAGGTTTTGTTCCAATTTCCAAAAAAATCAATATGTGATTGCGTTAAAAAGAGAAAAATAAATAACAGTGATTTTTATTTGAAATCATAATAAAGTAATCCAGAATAAATGAAATTAGTAAACACCTGTCCTGTACATAACACGTTTAAGATTTTCAGTTGAATAAAATTCTTTTAAAGCCAACGCTTCACTAACCGTTCGTAGTTTCGCAGATTTAGCAGCGCATTTTCCGTGAATCGGAAATGAATAACTAAATTTAATACGTCAAAGGCGTTTTCAATTCTAAAACTTCAGCGATCATTTTGACGCTATAAATAAAACAATGTCACAATTCAAACAGAGTTTTATGGCGCGAATGATAAAGACATTCACAATTTCTGAAATGTAATTGTATGAAATGCAAGCAGTCAAATTATAATAGAAATCTTTCGTATCTCATTAAAATCCCCTAACTGTTTTTTACTAAAAAGTAATTATAGGTAATGCAGTTTTGACGTATATGACATATGTAGGTATATATTTCTGTCTAAACTTCAAATGCGTCAAAAATTAACGTTAAAACGATATAGAGAATCGTTTTGTATAAATATAAATTTACCAGACTATTGTTTCCGTGCCTATGTCGGTAAGAGTTACTTAGTTTAATAGCTGTAGTTCAAAATTGTGCCGTGAGTGGTGTTACAGTATAATGACCGATTCTTTCTCGTTGCGATTAGTAATCTTTAGCGCATTTCAAGTTTGTACGTCAAACAATCTGGACGTGTTTGAAATACAGGTAAGACGATTTTAATATTGTTTTTTGTCTATTATTTTGTTTGGAGTGTTTGGGGTGATATTTTATTAATCCTAACCAAAATCAAGTAGTTTCACTTTAGCCAAACATCAGTTTTTTTTATTATCATCTAAGTCAAGGCCGGTTTTAACAGTTGCTTTAAGAATTAATTTACTCTTAATAAAATGAAAAAATCCGATTTCTGATTATAAATTTCATCATTAGGGGTTCATCCAAATTTATTTCAAGAGGTCCTCCCGAGATATTTTATTATTTTAACGATATTTAAATAAATTTCGCCATTTTGTGGAGGAAAAGAAAAAGATAATGGTACCCAGGTTTTCCTCGACTATTGAAGCATGGAAGAAAATTCATCTCTGTACAATCGAACCAATACATCTGTGTCAGATTTCCCAGATGACAAAGATAAAAGAATAATGAATTCTTTAAATTAACCTAATTAAACCGCGTTGTCATAATATTCAGATTTCACTTTTGTTTATTAATTCAATTGTTACTTGAAATTTTGTATTTGTAAGGTCGGTGCCACACATGTGAACACTTATTTGATCACTTCTGTGAGCACATGTCTGGCGCCGGCTATGTATAAGTACCTTAATGTATAGGCCGGCGCCAGACATAGCTTCACTTGTTTGAACACTTCTTTGAAGACTTTGATCAAACGTTTGGACACATATGGTTATACCTGCCAGATATGCTTTCAAACACTTCATCACTCCTTTGAGATCACACTTTTCAAATACACTTCACAGAAGATGGACGACGATTTGGTCGATGCAGTTTGCTTATATAATTTATGTGCGTGTTATTATTTATTACATCTACAAAAATATGAAAGTATTTTTTTAAGCAATCTCTATACTGTGCCCGTAAAGTGTTCCTTTTTCGTTTCATTTCTTCGATAGTACAAGGTATTGAGAAGTTGCGTCTAATTCGAATCCAGGCATCATTGATATTATTTCGATTTTTATGCCCTTTACGTTTCGGGTCCCATATGTCTAGTTCTCCTTGCATCAACTCTATAAACTCAAAAACGCTCTCGTTACTCCATTCCATCATTAGTTCGTTTGGTTTTTTACATTTATATTATATTATCTCTTACACAACAGCTCTCTGTGGCGACGTTAGCGTAACTGAGCCTCGCGCATATGTGGCATGTACACAAACATTTGAACTTGATTCCTTTGATGTGCGCTAAAAAACCGACTCGGAACTGCCCCTAGCTATTTAAATGTCATTATTTATTCTATACTCTGATTATAAACCAGGACGAGTAGTTTGCATCTTCTTGGTTCTCTATATACTACAAGGGATTTTGTTTTCTTTACAGATATTTGCATGTTAAATGTTATTCCCGTTTGTTCGATTGGTAAAGAAGCCTTCGCAGATTATCTTTATAGGTAAACTCTTCCTAACTTTTTAAATTATAAATAAACATTCTGTTACCCTTGTTCAAAAATTGTATTTTACAGCGATAAGTACCTTTGGAAACAAATTTACCTATCATTAAAACTATAAAGTGATCGCCGAAGCGAACTAGTAAGCTCCCCATTGCATTGTGTATCTAGACTGTACAGAGAAATGGAGGTGACGCCATGAGAAGGCCATATGTCATACCGCCCCATTTATTAGAGAATCTTTGACCTTAAAAGCATTGCTATGGATTCCCAGACTTCAGCTTTATTGACTTTTTCCTTTTCCTGAACCAAAGCATGCCCGCAAAGGACGTCATTTCGAGACTTTACAAACCACCCATAAGAGTGTAACGGACATGCTGAAGATCACCCCACATTAAGACTTTCAGCGCTGCTACCAACAGTAGAAAAGAAAGTTTCTCTCCATCGGTGTATAGTTGCCCAAAGCAAATACTTTAAAGGAAATACTGTTAATGTTGAAAACAAAGGTCACTAAAAAATTACTTCCCTGAAATTTTAGAAAATATACAAACAAGAATATACCTACTTCCTAAGAGTTCAATAGATATCTCATGTGTGTTAGTTTCACAATTTGTGTATTCAAAATGAAAATTTTTGGGGTTGTTTACTGTAAAAATAATGTAAATATTTGCCACTTAAAAGTTCCATCAGACACACATATTTAGATCAAAATTACTTTAGATATCTAATTAATACAAATCAATAGTTTTTAATAATATTTACAAACAATTTAGAATATTTACATTTATATTAGGAATAATATATTAAATTATTTATGACGATATACGTATCCTAATGTTTTTCGATATATTTTAAAAAAATTAGTAATAAAAAATTTTCTCCATGAAGACAAGAAAAAGTTCTGGTAGTTGCCTATTAAAAAAAAAATACGAAAGTATCTATCTTTCTATCTGAACGAAATTTGAAACAAATGTAGAATATCGTAGAAAACAAAATTTTCACGAGAAGTCCGGTGAATTTAAATTTCAAATCGGGAGAAATAGCGATATTCACACCGACATGTATTATCAACCCCCTACAGCCCTACACTGTCCGATATTTTCAGGGATTCACGTAAAGTGCCAGATTTGCGTATAGAAATTTACCTTCATCAAAAGCATCAGTCTCTACTCCCTACATAAAATAAATTTATTGTATCCGGAAATTACTGGAAAATTTTTGACCAAAATTTTATAACTCGAGAAAGATTTTTTAGCAAACTAATTGGATAGGTACACACAATAAATAATAAACCGTTATTTTGATAGTTCTAGATTTTTATTTTTGACAACAATTTCTTGTCTTAATTTAAGTTTATTATCTAATTTTTTCTGATTCTAACCTGAAGTTTTTTTGTACTTCGAGGGTTGGATTTTTACTTTATAATACAGCTATAATAGTACTTTATGCTTTTCAAAATATGTTCCACCGAGATCGATACACTTTTGCATACGTTCAAAGCAAATGGTAAAATAGTTATTCCAGTCTCCAGTCGCCAAATCGCTATTTTAAAAGTATTGATGGCTTCTTCTGGCGACTAGAATCGTTGCCCACGCATTAAATTCTTGATCTTTGGGAATGTGAAGAAGTCGTTGGGATTTAGGTCGGGACAATACGGTTGTTAGTATAACCATTCGATGGTTAAAAAAATCTATTTTCTGATGATTCATCGTTGTGTGTTGCTTTGTCGGAGTTTCGCGATAACTTGTGGTAAACAAACGTCTATATACCAATCGGAAGTAACCGTTTTTCGATCTTCTAAAGCAATTTTTGGCACATGAGCAGATTTTGAAACAAAAGTTGCGACCATTTTCTTTGACAAACATCGAGAACGGGTCACTTTTTTGGGTTTTTCCTCACCGTGAAACATCCACACAGCGGATTGGTGTTAATTTTTCGGTTTGTAGGAGTACCTAAATCCAAGATTCATTGCCACTAACAATACTATAAACAATTCTTGAGCTTCCTATGTTGAACCGTTCCCATGTTTTTTGGCACCAATTGACGCGAACCGCTTTTCGCTCTTCTCTGAGCAAACGAAGGATCCAACGGGAAACCAACGTCGTAACACCCAGTTGTTCGTGTAGGATCTTTTGAATCGAGGTAAATGCTTTAAAAAAATATTGCTCTAAAATGTTTTCGCCTAAGATCCTTTTTTCGACCGACTTTCTAATTTCAAAATTCACTGTACATACAGCATTTGTTGTATCGTAATGAAACTCTGGATGTCAACAAAAGATTTGTTTCTGAAGGTTCTATTGGTGTCGCTTTCTAAGCGGCTATATGCAAAACTAAAAAGACAACCCTTGTATCTTTTATCTGTCCTTGCTTATCAAAATCTACCTTTTTCTATCTTTCTTTTAAAAATATGTACCTAATTAATATTTTATCCTGAATTTGTTATTTATCCAAAAAGTAAAATTCATTTGGTACGTCGTCTTAATTACTTTCTGCAGAGTCACGAACTATTGTAATATAATTAGTAGTTAACTTTTTACTTATTGTATAATTCTTTTCCTTAAAAAAATAAGTAATCAATAATTAAATTTCTCTATTGTTTGTATGTAATTTTACTGCATTGTTTACAACAGTATTAACTGATAAAAAAAATTAAACGGAGATTACTCGTGGTGATTGCACATTATAAGCTAATCATGGGGAAATACTGGATTTTATGTTTAAACTCAAAATTATTAAAAAATGTTTATGGATGAATCAATAATTTAGTTTCTGTAAATGAATAATTTGGCATCCTTTCTATTAGGTAAATACTGTCGTCGAAGAGTATACGTTAATTGGAAAAAGCGCTGGCACAAGTGTGTATTATCTAAGGGGAATTACTTTAAAGCGTACAAAATAGATATATTTTTTTTATTAGATATCCAGCAGTTTAACAATCCACTCAGCGAGTAATAATTAAATGAGATGTAGGTACGTTGAAAATGACGGTAATCAGCTAAGTCCTCGGATGACATCTTTTATGAATCGTATACCAAGGTCTTCATGAAGAGTCTGGTGCGTCTATTTTGGTTCTTAGTGTTTTTGATTGGTAAGTTGTAGCCCTTAAATTACCCTAAGCTAGCTTTCAGGATCGTGGATTCCTTCTGGGTTTTTCTATCAATTTCCCCCCAACAATTAATAATGGGCGCCAAGTACAGCTTTCAAATAAAAGAGAATAAATCAATTTTAAAATTGTTTATTCAAAAAAAATTTCAGTTGATTAAATCAAAGTAATTAACTAATTTTTCAAAACTTATCTTTTCAATCTTCGGCTTTGATGGTCCAGATGGTATTCGGAAAGAAGTGTTGAGACTACTAGAAATGTGGGCACCGGTCTAGGGTGACGCTGGTACGAAGGGTTTTCTTATAGTAAGATGAGTCTCCTGCAGTGAGGAATGAAGCGACTCCCTCAGCGGATAGCACCAGTCTATATTGTCAATTGCAAGACAAATTTTCTTAAAATTGATTTGGCTCGATAAGCCCTCAAAAAAGACCCTTCGTAAATTTGACATAAGCCCTAAAGAAATAAAATAAACGCTGTCAAAATTCCGTCCCAATAATCCTTTGTTTCGATTACAATCACTCAAGAATTCTCCAAAGTTCGAGAAAAAAGTTAATCACCTGATGTGTTTATATATTTTTAACTCAATAAAAAACTGATTTTTAACAAATGATTGTAATCGAAAAATTTAAATGTTAGTAAAGATATCAAATTAAATAACCAATAATCTATTCACCAAATTTTTGATTATTTCTTAAAAATTATAATAACTTAAATTTTTACTCACCAGAAGGGTATAATAGGTGAAGCGAACTAATTCATTCTTATTGCAGTACAAAATGAAATGAAATTATTTAACGTCGCAACATACGAGCAAACTATAATTCTCCTTCCAAAACTGATAAAGTATACGCGACGACGCAAAAATAACACGGAACTTTATACAAATTTAATAGTCAATAGGCCAGGCCACGAATAAACGTTATTAACGTTACAAAGTTTGCAACATTTTGATACTGGATGGTTCCTATGCCATAGGTCCATATTGGCTTGAGAATCACTTAGTAGATGGTCAGTTTGTTCTCTACTGAAAGTTGTGATTTTCTGTTAATCAGCCAGTTTAATTACCTGGTTTTTATATTCAGTTGTTGCTTTTTAGTTTTAATAAAAGACCAGAAAGAAATTGACTAAGCCATTAAATATTTCACCTCGTGACTACAATTTGCTGCCTGGAACGCAACACCTATCCATAAAGCAATACTAGAAGTTAACAATATTCCTCTACAAATAAAAGAACTGTTATCTCAAAAACGCAGTGCACGTAAAATTTGGCAAAGAACAAGAAATCCATTTGACAAAACTCTACTTAACAGAATTACACACAAACTTAACGCCATCGAAGAATAAAAAAATGCTACTTTCGAGTACTACATAAAACATCTGTCGCCTAGCGATCTTTCACTAAGGAGAGCTACCAAAAAGTTGAAAAGACCTAAACTTCCAAATTCTCCGCTTCGTAGTGCCAATGGTAATTGGGCAAGATCCGAAGAAGAAAAGTCTAAGTTATTCGCACAGCATCTTAAAGAAGTATTTACTCCCATAGACAAGAAAGAAGATGATCAAATCGAACAATTTCTAGACGTCCCTTGTTAACTGTCGCCTCCATTAAAGTCAATAACTTTTGCAGAACAAAATAGATATTGATGAAAAAATAAAGATTTTACGAGTGATACAAAAATTCACGTTTTTTTCTAAATGTTGTGCTATCAATGTTACAATGACGAATCTAAATATATGCTGTTCTAATTCTAATAACTCTACAATGCGCTTGTTAGAACTTACTTTAAACTATGTTTATTGCATTTTGTAACCATCACTAAATCTAGATAGAATTCTTAACTCGAGTTGTCTTAGAACATATCGTGCAGAAATTTAGCCTCAAAACTATTTTAGACACGAGTTCGGCTTATTAAATAATTAGATAAGTTGTGAAATGTAAAGTGTCAAAATTAATAGGAATTCTACATTCAGCGTCAAGAAACTAAGAAGGATTATTTAACTTTAACTGGTTTTGAGCTCTATTTTGTTGTCCTTCATCAAAGGAAATGCTGATAAAGTCAAAATTCAAAAGAACATGGTTGGAATAATAAGGTTAGATAAGCTGTTTGAGGAAGACGTAATAACGTTTAACATAATAATTTTTTATTTTTTGTTTATAAAAGATACAATAACTATGATTTAATATTATACATATATATATATATATATATATATATATATATATATATATATATATATATATATATATATATATATATATATATATTTCAGATAAAAGAGTAATATTTAAAGTAACCTATCGTTCAAAAAGAGAGTTAATTTATTTAAATAAAATATCATCACATTTTAACTGAGACTCAAATTGAAATTTACTGCTATAATGGAAATGCATTTATATTTTAAATCGACTCAATCTACAAAAGAACCCTTCAGGCTCTTCAACACAATTTGTATCTTCAGCTAAGGATAACTCTAACATCACTGGTTACATTATAAATTCGGCTCAATTTAAAAAAATAATTTGATATAGAAACAAGAAGGGTAAAACATATTTTTCCCATTTTTTTGATACTGAGTCGCTCCTTTTTATTTAAATTACATACATATTAAAGTTTAAACATGTATTTTTCAAAGTTTAAGATATACATATGTATACTGGATGCTATTGACTGAATATTTTTTTTTTAATTTTATACTGACTTTAAAATGATTTATACGCGTAATAAATTATAAAACATTTTTAAATTTGCAAGCAAAAATTGTAAAAAATGTTCGTCTATGCTAATATTATAAAGAGGAAAAGTTTGATTTTTTTGTTTGTTTGTTTGTTTGAAATGAACAAGAAGCTACACTATCCCCGAGTGACATATGCTATGTTTCATTTAAAAAAAATAGGGATCCTTACTAAAATGCCATTAATGTAACCAAAAATGACCTTAAAATCCTTACATCGCGTGCGCTGAGAATACTATTGATTATAGAATAAAATAATGTACTACGATTTTGAAGAATATATAAATATCTACAAAAAATGCCGCGACAGCATATGTCTTACTGTTATAGTTACGTCACAATAACTATTTTTTAATTTTTTAAAAGTTTTTATCTTGGTATTATTCCTTATCAAAATAACTTATTTCACAATCACGACAGATATCACAAATTTAGCATGTGCAATAGGACGAGGCTACTTATAAAGGAATTAAAGGACAATTAAATTGTAGCCACCATTATAACTGAATCACCAGCTGGCCAACTAGCTCATACACTGAGGATACCGATGATCCCAACTGATCTACCGAATCCATTTAGACCGCTTCAATTTCCTATCAAAACATCTTTCGCTTTTACTAATAATAAGTCTCAAGGTCAAACCTTCCAATTAGTAGGGATTGGTTTTCCTCATGGCCAACCGCCTAAGGCGGGTCGGATCACCTGAAAATCAATTTATTTTGCTGCTAGAAAATAAAACAACATGTAATATTGTTTATAGGGAAGCGTTGACCCAATAAATTTAAAGGCTTTTGTTATTTTTCTTTAATCCCCGTGCAAAGCCAGGGCGGGCTGCTAGTCGCTTAATAAATTTATGGGAGCTTGGCCTTGTAGCAGCCTGTAAACAGTTGCCGTAGCGTCGCCCTGTAAAAAGTTTTTTCCTAATAAATATAGTTTAAAAAACTAAAAAACACGCTTTTATAGCATATGAAACTAACAAGTAAAAAAATAAATGTAATTAAGGAAAACTAAAAAGCATGTTTCTGAAAAACATCGAACTAAAAATTTAAAAATAATTTTCAAAATAAAATTAAAACAAAAATAAATGAAAAATACTAGTATTATTGTGAAAAAAGCGTGGGCGCTTGACATTCGAAAAATATGGTATGCAGCGCCCACGCTTTTTTCACAATAATACTAGTATTTTTCATTGTCGATGTTCGATGTTTTTCAGAAACATGCTTTTTAGTTTTCCTTAATTACATTTATTTTTTTACTTGTTAGTTTCATATGCTATAAAAGCGTGTTTTTTAGTTTTTTAAACTATATTTATTAGGAAAAAACTTTTTACAGGGCGACGCTACGGCAACTGTAGTAGTAACCAATATAACTGAACCACCAGCTGGTCAACTAGCTCATACACTGAGGATACCGATGATCCCAACTGATCTACCACCAAATCCATTTAAACCGCTTCAATTTCCTATCAAAACATCTTTCACTTTTACTAATAATAAGTCTCAAGGTCAAACCTTCCAAATAGTAGGGATCGGTTTTCCTCATGGCCAACCGCCTAAGGCGGGTCGGAGCACCTGAAAATCAATTTATTTTGCTGCCAGAAAATAAAACAACATGTAATATTGTTTACAGGGAAGCGTTGACCCAATAAATTTAATGGCTTTTGTTATTTTTCTTTAATCCCCGTGCAAAGCCGGGGCGGGCTTGCTAGTGCTTTATAAAAATGAAGTTGCGCTTATTATTATGTTGTTATCCAGTTATTAGATTTTATTATACCGGGTGAGGAAAATGTATGGAAACCTCGTTGTAACTCAAAAACCATAGGTCACAAAAAAAAACTTACAAAATATAAAATTTATGATTTTTCTCTGGCAATCAGATGGTAAATCTGGATTTGACCATGACCATGACCATCATGGTCAGGTCAATTTTTTTAAATGGAACTTCCGACGACCTCTAGAGGTCACGTTGACCTTAGACCTTAATGCATATCTGGTGATGATGATGAATAATGGTGACTGATACAATTCGAGTTATTGTGATGGTCTTGGAATTTTTAGTTTGACCTTAACCATGACCATCATGGTAAAATTTTTAAAAATTGTCAAGGTTATATTTGGACGTAAAATTTCACGCTGTTTCGATTCCTTTTGCCAAAAATACATGGTTCCATTTAAAAAAATTGATCTGGCCATCGCCTGACCATGATGGTCATGGTTATGTTCAAATTCATCTTAACCATCTGATAGCAGGGAAAAACTATAAATTTTATATGTTGCAAGTTTGTTTCTGTGATCCATGGCTTTTGATTTACAAAGAGGTTTCCGTACTTTTTCCTCACCCGGTATAACTAATAAAAATAATTCATTAAGCCAAAGTAGTACAAACAACCAATAATTTTTTGTTTCCACACCACCCACAAGGTAGGATGTATGAATGGCTTTTGATATACTCATAGAAAACAAAATCATTAAGTACCTCATTTTATAGTTGCTTCACATTAAAAAACACATTTTGATAAGGGCAGTAAAAATAAATGACCTCTTGTAAACATCTATTGTTAAGGAATTGTCCCAAAGAGATTATCTACCCAAACTTCAGGGTCGGCTTAACTATTTTGATATGAATTAAATAGGCAGACCCCTTTCCAAACTAACTGAAATCATAAATTAGTTTATTGCTTTGATTTTATCAGTGGGTACTTTTAAACCCTGCATAAGTTAAGGCACACTAAATTTGCACCAAGTCTACACCTATATCAGAATGCTTCACCCAATAAAAAGAAAAGGAAACACTCTACTTCGATCTTTTTTCTTTCTCGCACTAAAAGAAAAGGCTTAAATTAAAACATGGAGTCTAGGTACTATGGATTTGCTGGTATATCTTAATAAATTTTGAAAAACAACAAAATGTAACGAGAAAATTAAACATCAAAAAATATTTTTTTAAAAGTTATTATAACTTATAAAAATATCAATTCAGGTACTTTCTGTAACTAACAAAATAAATAATAAAAGTTAAAATTTTCTACATCAAAAGTCCTATACGTGTAACCAAGTATATTCATCAGAGTAGAGTATTTGTAAACAAAGATAATAATTTTAAGAGGTGGCATCTTAGGTCGGTCATACACGTAGTGGTGTACGGCAGCGCCACCTCGAGCGACATCGTTGTGTTGACCCAAGCGATGGATGGTCAGATAACCGGAGATTTGCCTGGCAGAATTGAGAAGTTTAAAGGCCATTGAGGAAACAAAACCAACTTTTGAACAAGTTAATTAAAATATATAAATTAGACTCTTATTTAGGACGGGTTCAAAGCTAAGAGTATTAAATTATTGCTCGAAGGGTGGATGCAGCGTATAAAAAGCTGCTTGAAACGGTAAGAATCCCAGTCTAATGCTGTAAAAAAGATTCACAACCATCGAAGCAACTACAGGAACGAAAAGAAATTGTGGTTAAATTGCCTTTAAACATTTCAAGTTGCAAGGAATATTAAGATAGCAAATAATGTTTCGTGCAGTATTCATAACTGTATGTTGCTTCTGGATATGAGGAGACATCAATGAGAGCAGTTTAAGATATAATGTATCATCTATTCTCAACTTACGTAAAAAGTTAACGTGACTGTACCGTTTTCTTTTAACCAACTACTTTTTACTTCATATTATTCGCCACTTCTTTTTTTAAACATTTTCAAAGTTAATGCCAGAACATCGCTTAATTTAAAATAATTTAAACAAAACTGTATTTTTTGGTTGATTTTCTATTACTTTATTCTCATTATATTAATATATATGAAATAGTTTCTAAACTTCTCAACCAAGGCGCTTTTATGTAAACGTCTCCCACATTCGGAAGAATGTTACGCTTAGAAATTGTCCTACAAAGGATAAGCCGGATAAACCTGACGTTTTAAAACAAATTTCTTGTAAACCAAGGGCTTTTATTCAAGTTTTGAATATGCCTACGTATTATGAAGTGCATTTGCTTTACCATATGTTTACCCACAAATAAAAAAGTACGATCTTTATGAAATGTAAACTCTCAGAAGAAGAATTAAAAAATACCACGCATTATTTCAATCGAAAAAACAGCAAACACAAATGAAAAAAAAAAGAAATTACTTAAAAGTCAGAAATATATAATGTTAAATCAACTTCTTAAAAAGTACTTATTAATCTTTATCTTCTTTTATTGTAGGTTTATTGTTTCTCTACTTTTCAATATTACCAATTATTTTGCTCGGGTCCACTTTCTTGTCTCTTGTCTCTTGCAGCACTGTTCACTACAACGAAATTAACGAAAGTTAATAATGACAATATAGTTAGATAGCACAATTATCTAAGAGTACGATATCATTGGAGTTGAGAAGGAGTGGTCGTAAATATAAAAAAAAACTCACAATACTCGAAATAGCAATTTCTTCGTATACCAAGATGCTGACGTCAACTAATAAAAAAATTGTTATTTTAGATGATGAAAAGTATTCTATTCTCAGTAATTCTAAAATAAAGGGAACCGATTTTTTAATACGGACAACGTAAAGGAATGCCCTGACAATGTTAGGTACAAACATAAAGTGAAATTTGCAAATAAAATACTTGTCTAGCGTGCAAGGGGGTGAAGTTTTAAATAGTCAGACTTATATTGACAACTGGCTTCTGGATCTGGAAAATTGGCGAGGGGCAAGTAAGTGTTCAGCCGGCCATGTGGCCCAGTGTTCATCCTCTCGTGTGTAGGGTTATCCACACCTCATGCTGTCATCAGGACTAAAGATTTTAAACACGCGATGAGATTACCGAGGGGTATTTCCCTGATATCGGCTTGTGTAAACCAGTACTCGCACAACATGGATCTTCTGATTTAAAAAAAGCAGAGCAGTAATACAGTATATTCCTCTTCTTGTTCGCAATCTCTGCAAAGGGGTGATTCTGCTAGTTTCATTCTAAAGAGATGTTATCGCAATTGGAAGTGAAGATTTCCACCGCTATTCGGAGATTTTGTCTGGTCAATGCCATGAATTTTCTTGCCGTTTTCTCGCTAGAATAATGTAAAAACTCTCTGGCCAGTCTAAAGTTCGTTGTTTCATCCCAGCACTGTATAAAGTTTTCGTGAGGGTGCTGTTTGATAAGATCCACGACAGCAGACATGGTTAGCTTGGTAGATTAGCAAGGGCTAACACACTTGTAACCCGTTGCCCCTAGTTAGTCTCGTCGCTGTCCTCAGAGTTTGGTGATATTCTAGTACTAAACTTGAAGTAATAGGTGATCTATTCAAGGTCAGTAGTGTAAATATTTACACTCATGCCTGTGATGTTTCTATTGATGAATTCTTTTGGACCTATCGTTATGCCTGAACTACACATGACAAGCCAACCCTAGACCGTTTCAATTCTAGACCGTTTCAATTTCCAGTATATTTCACATCCCACACCTTGCTGCGTTTTCGATCCATCCATATAAGCGCTTAGAGCGTTCAGTACGTTGGGGTCTGCTATCTTTTCTTTTAATATTTTGTAGAGTTTGTCAAAGACAAATCTTGTTAAGACGGCATCCGTGCCCGTCTGCCTAATAGCTTCAGTTTTTCAACTAACATCATGTTTTGGCCTAACCATATCATATATTCTTTTACCTTTTGTTCCTAAAAGCGATCATCCTCAAAGCTTACCTCAGCCTCGCCCATCAGAGGATATTTTTGGACATTACTGTTGAGATGATTTATAAATTCACGAAAACTGAAAGAAGTAGATTTAAAACCTGTCCAGGACTTTATAAAAGACATTAGAATAAACACATAATCTGACAGCAAAGTTAATTAAGTATTAAGTTTTTATTTATAATAACCAGTTGGTGTTTAAATAATTTTGTTTATTAAAAAAAAGCCAATAAAGATTTTGTGCCAAAACATTTAGAACATACCTTATAACTAACACAATTTACGTGTAATAAATCAAGTTAAAATTCAATTATTTAACATTCAAAAAATTCCAATTTCACTTTCACTCTTAATAAATTGCCGGTGGTAAAATACAACCTAAAAAAATCCGACAAGGTGAAAAAAGAAATTGGAAGAAAAATCGAGAGCCCAGAAATTCCAGAGGAATAACTAAATCAAGAAACAAATCCTGAGAGCTACAAGATTCCTGATTAATTGATCAATTTACGTCTATCACATTTAAAGGCTTAAAGGGAGCTAGGTCACGCTATTAATTCGGCTAAAGAGATTTATTCTACATGCTTGAAACAATTCGAATATATCAGTTGTTTTGCTCAATTTTCTTTAAGAATGAAATTACTGTCTAATAGATACGACTGGGTAAATTATTCTCTAAAATAAATATAAACCTATTCATTTACACTCAGCTTTAATTTTTTATAGAATATTTCTTTATAAAAAACTGGACGGTTTTGGTGCACTACGTGCGATTATCTTAAATTTTTCTCTTTTACCACCCTCTCGTTTATTAACCTTTTTTTATCATGAATTCAATTTTCACTTTGTCACATTAAACTAGAACGACTATTTCATTTCAACGAAGCGTAAACTAAACGGCCTTATGTTAAATCAGAAAACTGAATTATCCTGGAAGTAGGTGTGCGTAAAATTTTTTCAGTTTCAATGTGAAAATTGAATTTGAGATGTATGTGTTTTTGCATATGTTCAAATATAAAAGATAACGATTCAGGACTGTAATCAAAAGATTCAGTTATTCCCATTAATTTAATTTACACAGTAAACTAATTATTTTGAGTTATCTTTCATGAGAATTTTTGAAATTTAGGAAGAAAACAAGAAGAAATGTTTTTGCGGAGAAATTGAAAAAATGTCGCGTCCGGCAGAACTCGAACCTAACGCCTCTATCTAACAACTTCAGCCACAGATGCGTTAGTAATTAGTCAGCGTGTTCATTGTCTTGATTCAACTCATGTCACAAATATTTTAATCAGTATGTATTACATTTCTATTACAGGACCCATACCAATTTCAATTGACAAAACTGAAACAGAAGATTTTGAGTTAGGACCGTCTAAAACAGAAGAAATTCTACGAGAAGTAGTAGGTATATGATCTTAATGATCATCAAACAAAAATTGAAACAGTTAAAGAAGCAGCCAGAGAAAGTACCGAAAATACAGGTTCCAATGATGTGAAGGTTTGAAGCTTCACGAAAAAAACGTCAAAACTTGGATTCGGCTGCTCATGAATCATTTTACTAGAAAATTCTGCGTAGGCAACGCAAGTATGAAGGTAAAAACGTCTTGTAAAGCCTTGATGAAACGGTTATGTCATTTCTGGGCATGTCAAGGATGACAAAAATGCTACCAAAAAGAGACCAAGCACAAATTAAAATTACGTTAAGTAATACGGTTTTGTCGACAGAAATTAACATTTCTGATCAACCGCAAATATTATCTGTAGTAATCTCACCCCATTATAGCCAAATAAAAAAATCAATGACATCCTCCTCAGAATTTTCCATAATTTCCATATGGCTGACGTAACTATTTCACAAAATAACTTCAGCTTAACACTAAATTACACAAATTTGTTAATTATTAATTATCTCTGCATTTGTTCGTCGCATCCAAACGTTTTCATCGTCTTTTACTCCCTCTAATAATTAAGACACTTCGCTTTCAGATGTTCAGCATATTTTCATGATTTTTGTTTATAATCCATATTTCGCTTTCATTAAGAACCGTGGGCTGTATTACTGTTCGGTTATAGTCTAAATTTTGCCTCTCTAGAGATGTTCTTTGTTGTTAATAGTTTGTAAAGTGCTCCGACAATCTTCCTTCCTCTCGAAATTCGCTTCTCAATTTCTTGGTTTTCTTCCCCTTTTCTTGTCAGGGTTACTCCTAGATACTTAAACTCTCTCTCATTATTCCCTCCAACAAGAAATTGAAAAGTACTGTGGACAGCGGATCTCCCTGCTTTAATCCCCTTTTATGTTCAAATTTTCCTGTTAAGCTTCCTTCTATCCTTACTCTACTGTCGGTCGTCATTAAATTCTTCATTTTAACTAGTCTGATCATCTTCTTCGGAATTCCAAGTACTCTTAGGGCATGGTACAGATGCCTTCTTATCACAGATAAGTTTATGTAATAAACTAAAATCTTTCAAAAATACATAGGATCTTTACGTACTTTGGACACTAAACGATGAAATTTTCCGAATTGCTTCCTTATTTTATTTATATCGTGTATCAATACTCTGTTTAGGTTTCTACTTCATTCATCCGAAACTATCCAACCACAAACACTATCAAGTTCTTCTTCTGATTCTGAACTAATTAGGCTATCAAATTCATCCGCAATCGAAAAACCAACACTGCTATTAAAACCAATGCAATACTCAAAAAATTTTGTTAGACGTGATAGAAGTGTATTTCTAAGCGTAAAATTAGCATTAGAATATGATAACATGACGGTGTATGAGCTCACATGACGTGATAGTAGTCTGTTCTCACTTTATCACTACATGGAGCCGTAAAGGCAACTACTAAAAAAATATACTATTTATTTGTAATGTCATTTTGACATCGTTTATACAGTTTTTATTAAACTTATATTTACTTTTATTTGAAATAGCATAATTTAACCGAATTTTTGTAACGATGCCCCCTCCCTTTTCAATTGTAAGTACCTACCAGTACCATCAAAAATATTTTTCTTAAATCGTCATATTTAGTTAGGTAAATATGAAGAGCATCATCCCATGGAATTTCGTCGAAAAATTACTTTACATAGTCCTTATCAAGGATATAAAACTGAAGGTATTAAAGTAACTGATTGGCAGAATATTCCATTTTCTCAACCTTTCGATTGTCATCCGTTGGACCCTGAAAACTACGATCAAAGTAGATCACATTATAATGCTTTGGGTATAGATCGAAATCCAGAATGGACAACAGTTAGCAGAGAAATGTCAAAACATGTTCATGACGAGCCAAGAAGAGAACATATGATCAATCCACATAAAACTCTTGTGAATATGTTTACTAAAATAGTGTATATATTTATTTCTATCCCAAAGTTTTCATATTCTCTGAATGCAAAATTTTTGTAGACCTGAGGAACCCATGGAACCATGTTATCCAGAAGAGTGTGCAAATTATACTACCACTTACCAAGGTCATTTCCAAATTCCGCATCCATATATAAAAAAAGAGGTAAAAGTTGATATTATTATTGTTAGAAGTAAAATAATAGGGATTATCCTGGAAAAATAATCTTAGGGAAGGTAAAAAAGAGTAATTGTAAAAGACTTGCTGAGCAGAGTTATTAGAGAAAAAGTTAATTTTAAATATACAAAATAACAAGATCAAATTGATTTTATTTTAGTTGCGACCAGATACATGCCTTATGTTTTCTTTTCTATAGTGTCAGTTACTCTTTATGGAAATAGTGTGAATTTACTTAAATTTTTGTAGCTGGAACCACCTGCATTTCCATTTCTTGCAAACAGACGTATGGGTTATCCACCAAGCAAGTTTATAGATGATTACTACGTGCCTTGTGTAAAATTAATGCAAGAAAATAAAGTATTTCGGCATGTTTCGTATAATCCATGCACTGGTAACTACACAAATGGTAAACCGGGCTATGTGAATAAATACAAATGCGTAGATTTTCGCAAGCTTATGGAAAAATATTAATAACATCATAATTAGTAATGATATATGTTTTTTAGGGTTTCTTTATTTATTGATTAAATAAATGTATAGAAACTAATAATAAATTTTATATTCTAAAAACATTTATAAAAAAAGTATAAATATTAAAATAATCTTAAAAAAATCGTTATATAAACAAATATCTTTGTCGTTTTTGGAGTGTTTTAAGATTGTGATTTTCATTTAACATCCCTGTATTCAGGGATATAGAGTAGTAATATAATTTTAACGTTAAAATAAGACTAGGGGAAAGAAGTTTAAAATGATCCCCTAAAGGAAATCTGTTACTGCAAGGGCAAACATTAAAGAGTTTTGGAGAAGTCATTAATGTGTTGATATACTGGCATGTCTTCCCGAGTATCATTTTCCACTCCATGTACAAATAATGTAAAAAATCATACTTCTTGAGGAGTTTTCATTACAAATCTTATTTTAATTTTTCTGAGATCAATATCAAAATATCTCACTGTAATCAACAGTCTTGAATAATATCACTCACCACAAAGTAGTTTGGTCACCGTATATAGACAATAATAGTAGGATCACTCTCACAAAAACTCGTTCCATACCGCCGAAGCTCTTGCTTCGCATTTTGGTTTGCATCGTTGTTGCTCACCTGCAACGTTACCAACATAAAAATTTTGAAATATTAGATTGATACAAAAAGTAAGAATCGGAATATATGTATAATGCCTTATCATAACAAAAATTGAAGTACTATAACCTAATGAAAAAAACTAAAACTGGTAGATGAGGTAGCAAAACAGAATATTGGTAGATCTACCAAAAAAAGAGAGTTGGCATCGCTACCCATCAGTTCTCACACAACTGTACACAAAACGTCGGCAAAATGGAGCGAAATGTGGTACAAAGAACTACAAAGGCGACGCGCAAAGTTATCTTTCTATTCTTGTCTATATACAGTGGTTTTATGCTGATGTATGTATGTTATTAATTTAGTGGAACAACCGTTTCTTTACGATCTATGCAAAAATCAACATGTAAATATCTTCTTCGTAGTCAGTATCGAGCTCTGAGCAAGCTTAATAGCTTCATTTAAGATATTTTGTACAATGAACCTAACTTTCTCCCATGCCATCTTTTAAATTCGGTTCTGTGCAGAAAGAATCGGTCATGTAAGTGTTCCTTTGTTTATTAGTGCTTTTCTTTTTTTGTTTTTTTTTATTGACTGTTTATTCTTTACCAAATCCTTTTCTTTAAAGTTTTTTAAGGATTATTTTTGCACTTTTGTCATTACGTTAACTTTGTTTTTTCTTCAATTTTTATGCCTTCTGTTTTTGCCTTAGGTTGTATAATGAAGCTAAGGTTGAAAAGAATAAAACAATTGCAATTTCTTATGTTTGTGTGGTTTTCTTGGGCATAATCAGTGGCAAAAACAATTAATAGTCTGAGCTTAAAGAGATTTATAATTTTTATTTTTGTTGTTAAGTGTATTTACAGAAGCAGTTATAGAGCGGTTGGTTGAAATTAATTGTTCTCATAATGGAGTTAGCACAGATTTGTTGAAGGGAGAGATAGTAGGCGTTTGTTTCCTATTTTCCTGGCTGTAAAAGCAATCAATTAAGGATAAAACTTATATCGCATTTAAATTTATGTGTGCAGGTAAAGTAGTTTCTTGTAGGTAATGGCTCAGCTCTATCGGTGTTTAATATCTACCGAAAAAGCCTTTTTATTTAAGTTTAATGAATCGCAGTCTTCGAAATATAAACATAGGTTACATAAATACACCAACAGCGGAACAATAAATACCTGTTATTGTTATGTTGAAAGTGCAATTTCAGAACCCCTTTTAGCACCCTTTACCCCCTTTCAGCAGTTCGACAAGGGTCGATATTAAACCCTATTCTTTAAAGTATCTACACTAGTGATATTTCTCAGCTGATAAATATTCAACTAGCCGCCGAAGACACGGTTCTATACATCCGTAACGTCAACTAAAATTCTTAATCGAAAAACTCCAACACTGATGGACCAGTTCTCTAACTGATGCAGCAGATGGAGAGAGACCATCAACCTCACCAAAACCAAAACCCAGACATCCGAACCTCAGAGAAAATATCATTTTCGACCATATCAACCTCTCACTATGGTGGGAACAGCTCGTAGGTGACCTACTTGGGCGTGCGATTCACTCGTACGCTCAGGTGGGACACTGATGTTGAACTTACCTTGAATAAAATAAGTTAGACGAGCGTTCCTTCTAGATGCTCTGGATGGTAGGTACACTCGGAAAATGCCACTCCAAAACTTTACTCCATACCTACACAACATTTATTCAACTTCTTGACGAATATAAGGCAGTGCCATATTTTGCTTTTCCTCAGAGAGCCATTATCTATTATCTGTAAAGCAAAAATCCTACACCACCTTTACCTAAGCCGTCTTGTCTAATTACATACTAAAATTCTTCCTTTTTGTTCTCGTTTTCAGACGCTACAGCAACGATACGTCGCTCGGACTCTACAGGGTACCAACATCTCCACCATGAGGACTTTCTATATCCACTGGAATGGGGAACTTCTAAGAATATAAGAAATACCGAAAATCAAGATCCCCTATCCTCTCTTAGACTCCTAACCGTAGACAGGGACCTCCCTGCAGAACGTGAAGACCTCCTAGACGAAACCCCTCTCTCCTATAGACAGGCACTGAACAACAATAGGATAAAAACTGAGACCTTCGCGAAGGTTTCTGTGGTTTCTTTCATCCTTACCAAATGAAAGACCTCACATTAGAGGAGATACACCACAGCGCCAATCTTCCAAACAATTATTCCTTGTATCTTTGTGTCACCTCTTTCGGTCGAAGTCACTCTTGCTACTTGTTTACGACCAACTTGACCGAACACTTTTGTGTTTGGAACACTAGATACACTGTTCTTGTCAACATTAAAAATTCTGTTCTTTCTGGATGTCTTTTAAAACCAAAAAATACTGTCAACGACAGTTTTGTTTGAAAGCTATTGAACGAGCAGCAGATGTCGATTCAGGATACTTTCTAAATCCTTTCAACCAATCTACATCAAACTTTTCTATTTTGATTTTGGTTGGTTTTTCTTTGATATGTACGTGACATGATCTGTTAAAAGCATAAATAGGTTTGCAAAAATACATAACTAGTTTTTGTCAAGTATAAGGTTTAAAATGGATCGTTTTATAACTACTAAAGGGGATCGTCTTATAACTACCAATGAAATCGTTTTCCTCCACATGCTAAATTTACAAACTTTTCCATCATTAGAACGAGTGTTAAATGTCAGTGAATATCAATAAAAACCACAAATTAATTTTTCATTCGCATATCTACAAAATAACTCCAACAATTTAACATTGATTGCAGGCTTACCTTAGATCGAAGTAGCTATTTTTCATTTTTTATAATAAATGTTCGTTGACGCTCTAAATAATTTACAAATTTTAGATTTTTTTTTAATAACTAAGAAGCATTTCAAACAATTAAAGATCAAATTTACACAAAGGTGCATTATCATATTAAGATGTATTATTATTATTATTCCTACTCGATGACTAAAAATTGTCAAAAGTGTTCATCAATCTTTGAAATGAACTCTTGTTAAATATATCGAATTAAAACGTTTTTACATAGTCTTATTGATATTAATTTTGTGAACTCCTTGATGTTTTTTAACATCCCGTATATCCTGTAAAGTTACCCTGTGTTTTGGTAATGAAGAAACTAACCCAACTTAAACTGTATTTCATCTACCAGTTTTATGTGCCGTTGCTCCACTGAGTAAGGGACAACTGGTTTAATCTTTAATTAAAATAAGGGTAACGGCAAAACTTGAAGGCATAATGATGTTGGTCCAACTAAATGGAAAGCTTTTGCATTATATGCAAATAATCTTGTTACCAGAAGTTTGATATTGCAATATCTGATATCATTCAGAAACTATACAAAGGTAATTTATATTTGATATTTTACAAGCAGGCCTGTATAACACGCCGTAGAGAAAATTAATTGATAAAATTCCTTAAAGTGAAGCTCGCCTGGAAAACTTATATTGCTTGCTTTAGCGTAATTCGATTAGTTGTCTTAAACCTTGTTGGATTAAAAACATTATTTACTATTTTGTAGCGTCATAAATTACAAGCCGCAAACTGTCCTAAACCAAGTATCGGCTATACCTTCCATTAATTAACAAAAAGTCAAAAGTTGAAAGCTGAATTTCGCTTATATGCAAAAACGCCATATTCAGACTTTAGAAACTGTGAATAATAAATGTTATGATTCTGGTTAATTACAGAGTGTTTCTAACAGAATGTTAAACGCTATTTATAGAAATGAAATAAAAGTATAAAAACTATACTGTTACGCCTGGAGGAATAAGTTGAGCCCTAGTGGTTTGTGATAAGGAGTAGTTGTACCACGGGCACTTCACACCAAGGGTATTGTTATCTAACCACCTGGTTGGTATCCTGTTGAAGGCTGTAAGCTGTAACCTAATCAAGAACGGAGCTATTGTTTTAATATTTTAATGTTTAACGTTTTACCCACATGTACTCAAAGAAGAAGCGATCCTAAAAGGTCTGTTTCTAAGGAGAATGGAAATGGTCTTCTCAGTGCATGGTAGCCAAAGATGTGAACGCTGCAGTTGTAGAGTTCTGACTCCATTAATGAAAACCTACTTAACAATAGCATGCAGATATACGGGTTAGGAGGCCAGCACAAATTGGTGTAGGAAAGGTGGATGATGTGATGAGGTACCATCTGATATTTGCTATGGAGCTCAAGAGATAGAGCAATTGAGACCTTACAAATCAAGAATGGTTATTGACGGCGTTGTAGACAGGCCAACATACCAAAAAGCGATCCTTCTAGCCAGCGGTGAACTTGGCGTTTCTAGATAAGGGCAAGACAGAACATCCTCTGAGACGGACGGATTCTGACAGTAGTGTGGTGGATAATTAATTTTGTAAAACTCTGTCCTATAAATATACCTCAGTAGTTAAAGCCGAGCAAAGCATTTGGCTGGGTTTTAGGGAAGGGGGGCATTTACCCTACATATAAATGTATTAGTTTTAAGAATATTAAAATACTAAAAGTATTGAGATTTTCACAATTTTTATTTAATGTATAACGCGTTTCACTATCTTATAGCTTCATCAGATACATAATTAAAATCAAACTTACAAAGTTATGATATAAATAAAATGAAATGTGACATAATGACACAATGATGGTCGAAAATCATGTGGTATAAATAAACTGAAATAAAACAAATGTACTACAAATTGCAATAAGGACAAAGTTAATAATAATAAATTTTTACGATAGTAGTAATATATACAGGATTAGTACATAGACTTTTATGTAAATAAATTTAATAACGGTGAATTATTTAATTCTGTTTGATCATTCAGTAATGTATCAGAGTGTTTACATTTATTAATTTCTAGACTTTCTAATAAATTTAATTTAAAACCTTTATTTTCTTGGTGTAAAATATCAAAATTATTATTAAAGTTATGGTTTTCAGAAATTAGATGATTTGAGTATGTAGAATCAGTTTTTTTATTAAGGAAGCTTCTGTTATGTTCTGTAATACGCTTTTTAAAAGTTCTACCTGTTTGTCCTATATATACTTTATTACAAGAACCACAATTAAGTTTATATACACCCGATTTTTGATCTTTTGAATTTTTAGTTTTATTGTTCTTAATGTATTTCCCTATTGTATTATTGGTTTTATACGAAATCGTAAAATTTTGTTTCATTAAAAAAGATTTTAATTTAGTACTACTTTTACCTAGATATGTTAAACTTTTGTATTGTTTAGTTTCTTTTATGTACGGATAAACTTCCTGGATGGCTTGTTTATAAGTTTTTTTAGAAATAATGTTGTCAATTAATTTGTGGTCGTAGCCATTATTAACTGCTATTTGTTTGATAATCAAATATTCTTTATTATAATTATTTTCAGTTAAAGGTGTATTCAATAATCTATGGATCATACGACTAAGAATATTCAGTATTAGTTTTATATTTTAGTGTACTATTGTGTATTAACTAATAAAACTTAATAACTACAAACACAGGCAAGTAGAAATAATTTTTTTTAAAAAATTAACTGTATTCAATTAAATAAATATTTAGAAAAATAAGACCAGTTGATGTGTGTCCTTACTTCAAACGCGAAAACTAAACAGTAAAACGATCAATGTACAAAAAAAGGGTTTACAAAACCCCATAGTGCAAAATATAATGCAACCATGTGACGGTAGTATGGACTACAATACTGAATATTATTATTAATATAAAATACTAAACTTTATATGTTTACTTACGTGACAGAATTATAAAATAATCTGTCAAACACAATGTAATACGTCACTATAATATTCCAAAACATTTGCTCAGAGTGTTTTTTGTATATCTATCTCTTTCCAATGTACTAATACCTTATATGTGTTTCTGTCTCTCTCTTACTCACACCATTACATATGTAATGATTTTTCCTATTTAACCCCACACAAATCAAGTCCATGATAAGAAGTATAACTTCATAAACAAACCTCAAATAAAAAATTAAACTTAAATTAAGTGACAAATGATTTTTTTGTAATAGTACCTATATTTATTACAAAACATAAGTGGTAAATAGCGGGTTACTCTCGAGTGAAAAATGCGCAAGTGTTTAAAATGCATTATCACTCGAGTTATGTAGGTACTATACTTTACCTACGCTCTCTACTACCTATTAATAAAAAATTAATCAATACAACAGAAGGATATATTGCTATATAACAAATTTACATAGTACTTAAACTAATTTTATTGTAATAATTAACAATAGTTCTGTACAATCGTTAAATACTAAATTAGATTTTATTTTGATTGGAATAAAAGGATAATCTTAAAAGTATTAAAATAAAAAATTAAAAAATATAATTAAAAATATAAAAAAAGTGGCCGTGAATAATAAAAGATTTTAAAGATATCAAAATTGGATTAAATTGTTATTTGTTATAGACTTTAAAGTAAGGAATAAAATTTTTCTTTACAATTATTTACATAACTTACAACAATATCTATCTAAACATCATTGAATATTTTAGCTAAGAATGAAGCAAACAACATATTAAATTCCCTTTGTTTTCAATATATAATGTTAATATAAAAGCATTTTGAATTATTCAAATTCCAACCAACTATTTCGATCCCGAGAATGCGAGAAAACCAAAAAAAAAACAAGGAAATTGGGACTGGGAGAACTGACGAAAATTGACGGACATTTAAACGTTTGGCCCACAATCAGCAACTTAAACTTTACCACATTTACAGAGTTACGACAGATATTCAATATAATTGGTTTTAATTAAAACCGAGTTTCTTCTATTAGAAAACGATTAAAACTTTAATAGTTTTTAATTTAAGTTGGATCTTTTTTTTGAAGTGACGAAAAACTTCCTTAATCATTATCGAAGAAATTAGTAACGGAAAAATATTAATTTTAGATCTTAAGATAATTATTTTTTGTTCTATTTATCTATTGTTATTCTAATTATAATTTCTCTGGAAAAATTTGTGGTTTATTTTTCAATGAAAAGAGCAACCGTCTCTGAAATTCTGTTAAGTTCAGTAGAAAAGGTTACGGTATTTACTGTGACGTTTGAGTGGTGCGGTATTTAAAGAATCCGATGGTTACTGAGAGTTTCGTTTAGATTGTGGAATTTTCAGCTTTCAATATAATAATAAAATCAAACGCTTCGTTTGATCAAAACTTCGAATTAAACTTTAGTATAAAGCAAAATAATGCATTCAGATTTATTAAGTAAGAAGATTGCTATTATTTTTTGCACTATTTGTCTAATTATTTACCTTCCTAAAAGAGTATCTGTTTATAAAGCAAGTTAATGTATTTATATATATTGAAACAGTTCTGTAGACTTTAACACAATTTATTCACCAAATTGTTACAGATTCTAAACAGTTTTACAATAACAATGAACGATTTGAACTCCCCTTAACTGCTCATACATTCCCTTATCTATACTAATATTATAAAGAGGAAAGGTTTGATTTTTTGTTTGTTTGTTTGAAATGAATAGGCTCCGAAACTACTGGACCAATTTCAAAAATTCTTTCACCGTTGGCAAGCTACACTATTCCCGAGTAACATAGGCTATGTTTCATTTAAAAAAAAATAGGGATCCTTACTAAAATGCCATTAATGTATTAACCAAAAATGACCTTAAAATCCTTACATCGCGTGCGCTGAGAATACTATTGATTATAGAATAAAATAATGTACTACGATTTTGAAGAATATATAAATATCTACAAAAAATGCCGCGACAGCATATGTCTAATTGTTATAGTTACGTCACAATAACTAATTTTTAATTTTTTAAAAGTTTTTATCTTGGTATTAATCCTTATCAAAATAACTTATTTCATAATCACTACAGATATCACAAATTTAGCATGAGCAATGGGACGAGGCTACTTATAAAGGAATTAAAGGACAATTAAGTTGTAGCAACCAATATAACTGAACCACCAGCTGGTCAACTAGCTCATACACTGAGGATACCGATGATCCCAACTGATCTACCAAATTAATTTAAACCGCTTCAATTTCCTATCAAAACATCTTTCGCTTTTACTAATAATAAGTCTCAAGGTCAAACCTTCCAAATAGTAGGGATCGGTTTTCCTTATGGCCAACCGCCTAAGGCGGGTCGGAGCACCTGAAAATCAATTTATTTTGCTGCCAGAAAATAAAACAACATGTAATATTGTTTACAGGGAAGCGTTGACCCAATAAATTTAATGGCTTTTGTTATTTTTCTTTAATCCCCGTGCAAAGCCGGGGCGGGCTGCTAGTATAGAATAAACGTATATTCTAGTCTTTGCGAGAACATGATGTAACCTAATTACTACATACCAGAAGACTCTGGAATACATAACCTAAAAACAGTCTTTTAAGTAAAGGTCCTTTCCTTATTCGGTTATCCCGTTATCTTTCTGCTGCCTATCTTTCTATCTATTGCTTTTCTGCTCAACCCCTTTTCAGTTTTTCTATACCTTGTAGCATGAAAATTCCCAAAAGGGCTTAAATCCCTAGCTAGCTCACTAGGTCGTGGCTACTTTAAGGAGTTTCTATATATTGCTTTTCTGCTCAACCCCTTTTCAGTTTTTCTGTAGCTTATAGCATTAAAATTGCCAAAAAGGGCTTAAATCCCCTAGCTAGCCCACTAGGTCGTGGCTATATACTTTAAAGAGTTTAACCAGTCCTCCTCAAACCTGAAATATAAAGGCGCCAGAGTACAAACTAAACAAATTATACACAAACATTCGTTTAAATGATTTATTTATAATAATTATAAATTCAATTATTTAAATTATAAATAAAAAGTTGAGTTTGCTCAGAAAATTAATCTGGTTTATAACAGCTATTTTTTTTTAAATTAACTTAAATTTCTTATCTGCTTCAGGAGATCTGCCTATGTAGTAGTCGGGATAGTTTCTCCAGGTTTCATTAATTTTCAAAAAGGGCGGAAATTTGGTATCGTCTCAAAAAAATATCAATCTCTATCGTGACCCTCCTCACAGATATGCACTAACCTTGTATTAAAGAGAAGGTACCCCTATGCAATCGGATAGTATTTTTTTTTTTAAATTCTGATCGCAGAACGAAAGAAGGACAGTTAACAGTAACACCACTAGCTGTACAATTTATAATTATGGCAATTACATTAAAATAAATCTTACCGAATATAGGCCCGGAAACAATATCTGGTGAATTCTATTACTAAAACTATCCTAGGTCGGTAATTTGTACAATTACATAATATTGGTGCGTCAAGATTTCACATTAACAGAACTGGAACACCAACTTTCAACCTCAACTTATGGGAAGGTACCTGAAGGTATCCTTGATAATTCTAAATAGTTGAGAAACGCTTTAGGGTACAATGTTACTTCGTCAGTGTCCATAACGTTGTCTATTCAGAGGTACTTGACGATATTTTCCTCGACTCCCGAAATAATTTGTTCATGTATCTGGCCAACTCTAAAATTGTTCTCTCCCACAACCACTCACTATTTGACAATTCATGACTGAACGTAATCAAGCCGTTACTGTCTGTAGGCATACAATATTCCCCAAATTTTAATAAAGCAGCCGTACCTATATTGCCCTGCTTAAGAATCATTGTGTAGTTGTACTTTCATGTTCAGAGTCAGACAAAACTTTTTTACATGAACTCATAACACAGACGTAGTCAAAGAGATATTTTCTAAATTTCAATTTTTCCTTGTTTTCATAAAAATATCTTTCTATATTTTTACTGTTTTTTTTTTGTCTATTTTACCTAATTATATTTTTGATTAAACTACAGTTTAACATCAGATCTTTGTAACCACGATCGATCTGCTCTCCTTTTACGCTTTGAGTCACCATATAACATTATGACTTATTTTGGTTTCCAATATTGTTAGCTGAGTCGATTCTCTAAATTCTGTTGTATAGTTGTATAATTTTTTATTTTTTTAGTTTTGATAGAGTCAAGGCAAATAGATCTTGACCGTTTTGATCGAGTACTTCACGCCTGGGGTAGAGAATGTGGCCCAGTGTTTTGGGATGACGGGTAGATGTACTAGTGGCACTTCCCACCCAGGTCGTGGTTATCTAACTACCTAGTAGGTATCCTACTGAAGGCAGAAACCTAGTTATGTGGAAGATGAATTTAATAATAGGAACCAAACAACAAATATATTAAACAATAAACAATGTGAATATGGAATAACTAAATACAATAATTTGAACTAATCTTATCAATGTCACACTTAAAGGCTTATTAGACCTTACTAAATTCAGTCGTCTAAATAATTCAGTCACTAAACTCAGACAAGTGAAATTGCATTTAGGAAGCTAAGTTTTTAAATTTAGGAAAAAGTACGGCTACTGATTTACTAAATCATTTAGAAACCTAATTTAGAAACGGATTTAGGAAGGTGCGATCGCATTTAGTCGCTTCAGACTCCGCGCAACATTTTGCGCATGTTGATGTGCCGTTTGTTGTCAGAAATGTTTTCGAAAATGGCTTTATATCAATCTTTCACTCCTTCACGAACATCGTCTTCGCAGAGTAAATTTTATGCTCCTTTTGAAACATCATCTTCACCACACAAATTCCCGTATCCTTCACCATCCACACAGTACCGTACCCAATCGCCAAATACTCCACTTTATAACTTACCAGCCACACAATACCACAACCAATCTTCAACTACCTTACCACCTCAGCAACAAATGCAGTCCTCACATCCTTTAGCATCCTCACAGCCAATCTTCATATTCAATTCAAGTGCCACACCCTTCAGATCCTTCTTCATCTGTATAGTTTCATACCGTATTTCCTCCTCCTTATTTAACTACGTTGGAGAATCCAACTTATGGAGGTCTGCTGATTGAAGGAAATGGGGATTTAATTAGAGTTTTTAATTTTTGATGAAAAAACAAATAAATCTAAGAAAAGTGTAGGTACACCATAAATACCTTTTATGACAAAAAATACTTTTATTTAATTACCTTTATATATTGTTCCAAACATGTAGGTATAAACAGCCGAAAACGTTTTGGGGATAATTATTGAGAGCATGAGTTGGGATATTAGAGAACTTTATTTGAAATCTTGGTTTAAATTCCCTGTTGCAAGAAATCGTAATTTTACTACTAATCTTTGTTTTGCCGTAATACTGCCTCTTAAGATAGTATTTTGTTTTTGTATTTATGGGGTTACAAGATTTTCTAAAACAATCAATATATTCAAGTTGGATAACCTGTCGCGCAGTAATAAATATTCCTTAACCAATGTCTTTCTTTTTCTTTTCTATATATTAATTGACCCAACGGATAGAGCTGTGGCGAGACTAATTTTTTGATGCCTGCACAGTACTGAAACCATTTCATGTACCGTATTTACCACCTATATCGCGCTTTAGCAGGCAACTGATTTAGTAAACTAATTAGAACAGTGTGATTAGAAACTTCTAATTTTGTTCCTTTTCTGAATCCTGACTTAGACGACTGAATTTAGTAAGGTCTAATAAGCCTTTTTCTCACGAAAAATATGTCAAGAGTCACAAGTCACAACGGTAAGAACCACCCCAAAGGGTGACTATTACAGACAACCTCAGACTCCAGACTCTTCGAGTACGACCTCAACGACGCTCTTTTATACCGAATTTATAAAATAATAAATAAACTATTTAAACTCGCCTTAAGGAGGTCCTTTCGCCGCCAATGTTAAATAAAAAATATTAGTATATGAATAAATTTAATTTTTTCTAATAGTTAAAGACCTTATTTATCGAATAGTGAAGTTTTAATTATACCTTACCGTGCCAATTTTTTAAAAAAAAGTTTTAAAATGTATTTGTACAGAGTCTTATGAGAAAGTAAGTCCTTAACGATATTTTTCGAATTATACTATCAGTCACCGATTAGATGGAATAAAGAAAAACTGAAAATTAGATTTTTAAAATATACAGGTTCCTTTTTTTGCAATAAAATATATCAGTCACCGGGCAATTTACTGAGAAATTAATAATTAAAAATCACAAAAAAATTTCAAGTAACTTACAATAAAATGGAGTCAAAACATTTGGCAACGTTGCTTAGCACGCGAACTTCAAACCATTGAATACCTTCAATGTAAACTTTTATTTTTTTGCACTTACAACATTATCACACCATTGTTTACGTTTAAGACTCACAAATTTACAAGCATCCTTGCCACGAGACATTCGAATATTATGATTAAGCATTTTTATTTAATTTACTCATTCACCACATTGACAGCTAAAGCTTAAACGTGGTTAAGGTTAGGATTGTGTGGATACATTATTCAAAGGTGGATACAAATATGAACAACCGTGAGACAGCGTTGTCAAATCACAGACAGGCTATTAACAGCTGATTTAGAAGAGTCAAATCAACTTCTGTATTTAACTTTTTTTTTTTTTAATTTTCAAAATTTCAATTATCAATGCCTCATATAATATATATCTTTTAATTTTAGGAATTTTTATGGGTTTTTTAATTTAATTTATCGAGTATTGACTACAACAGTTGTTTTGACTAATTTGCAGCGAAAGGAGCTCCTTAAGCTCTAACGTATTGACTTTGACCTGAATGATTCCAATCTATACATAAAATAAAACTGTAGAAATGTATATGTTTGTGCGCGTATCACATGAAAAGTACTGATCCTATTCGAATGCGGTTTTCAAAGACGTACCTATTTGTCTTCTTTCAACTTAACATCTGGTGTATAAAACTTTCTCCCCCCACCCCTTTAACGGGGTGAGGAAAAAAAGTTTTATACAAAAATCAACACGCCACGCGAACGACGTCGCGGGTACATCGAAATAGAACCCAAAAATGTGGTTAGATATTTTTGTCTGTCTGTATGTTTGTGCGCGCATCACATGAAAACTACTGATCCGATTCGAATGCGGTTTCCACAGATGTATTTGTCTTCTTTCAACTTAACATCTGGTGTATAAAAATTTCTCTCTCATTCCTTAAATGGGGTGGGGTAAGAAATTTTTATACAATAATCACACGCCACGCGAACGACGTTGCGAATACAACTAGTATAAAATAATACAATGAAATATAATACCATGAAATTAAAATGTAGGGTTTGACTACCCAACCTCTTATGTAACAGTATGACAACTGACAATGAAGGATTCACGCAAAGACATACCTATGTGTATATTTCTTTTATTTTGAACTTGATTGGTGTGGGAACAATACTTATACTAATTTTTCTTCTATCTTTTATACTCTCTACAAAATGTTATAATTCTGATTGTTCTGGATGACTACTTTACATTTCTTAAGCAGAGAGATAGCAACGGTTTTTTGGAGTGTACATTTTCGTTGATATATTTAAAAATTTAAAACGATAATTTCTGTTCCGAGTGTGGTAAACTTACTTTGCCCAAAGGAGAAACGACAACTTTAATTAAAAATAATATTAAACTGCTAAATGATTTTTAATTGAAAATTCAAAAAATTAAACGTTTTCTAATATAAACGTGATTTCTTGCAAAAAGTAGCGTTATTTCATTTGGTAATGAATTAATGAAACAATATCGATCCCAGAGTGACTTCGGAAGTGATACAGTTTCGGTATGTGCTTTATGGAGATTCTATATTAATTGATTCAATACAGAAACAATTAAAAAGGGATTTAACGAAACACTCACGAGGTAGTTTATTAACAGAAATTAATTGGTTGGTATTAATTCTTGTATTATAAATTTTTACGACTGTAAAAACATATTTTTTTGCCAATATTTGTCAAACGTTTTTTATATAAGTAATTATTTTAGATTTAATTATCAAATGTATAATAATAAAAGAAAATTATAAATAATCGTGTAAGCAAAAAAAGCACTAAACATAAATGGCAAGGTAATATGTAATAGCTTTGTTACAAATGTTCTTGAAATCCACATAGTAACTATGTAAATATAATTCTTTTTATATAACTATTATTAAATTGTTAAAAAAATACAACTGCCTTAGTAGATGCTAACGTACAGTTAAGTGACTTATATTATTAAATCAAAGTACTTACTATGCGGGTTGTCTTTTTAGTTTTTCATAAAGAAAAGACAAAAAATATATAGAAAAAAAGTACTTTATTGCTTTCAAAATATGTCCCACCAAGATCGATACACTTGTGCATATGTTCAAACTAATTGGTAAAACAGTTATTCCAGTCTTCAATAGACACCTACAAAATCGCTGTTTTAAAGCCGTCGATGGCTTCTTCTGTCGACTGGATAGTCTAACAATTCGACGTTTTGAAGCTTCAAAAACTCGATTGTCGTTTGGGAAGTGTAGGATAATTCACCATTGTGTGTTGCTTTGTCAGAGATACGCAATACATTCTGGCAAACAAACGTTTATGTATTAATCGAAATTAATGGTTCTTCGACCTTTTAAAACAATTGTTGCCATATAAAGAGATATTGACACAAAAATTGCGCACATTTTCTTTGAATCACTTGGAGAACGGATTTCTTTTGTTGGTTTTTCCTTATCATGACACTCCCACATTGCTGATTGGCGTTTATTTTCCGGTTCGTAGGAGTAAATCCAAGATTCATTGCCACTAGAAATACTAAAAACATTTTTTGAGCTTTCTTTGTTAAACCGTTTTAATGTTTTTCGACATTAATTGACGCGGACCAGTTTTTGCACTTCTGTGAGAAAATAAGGGTTCCAATAGGAAACCAACTTCGTAACACCCAGTTCTTTCTGTAGGATCTTTTCGATCGAATTTTTTGAAATGCCGGGGGTCATTCTTAATTAACTAACGAGCCCAATCAATGTTTTGCTGTGTGACTTCTGTTTCTGTGGACCTGGCCTGGATTCGTCGCTGAGATTGGAGCGACCACGTTAAAATTTGCAGTACCAGCGGGAAATAGTTGACTGGTGTGGTGCTTCATTCCTAAACACAGAAAATATTTCAGCGAGATATTGCTCTTGGGATAATAATAATTACTCAAAAATGTTCTCTGCAAAGATTCATTTTGCGACCGACTAAAATAGAATCACAATATAATAACAGAAGAAAGTAGTCGAAGAAAAGTAGTTAATAGATTTATAGCATCCTTTAATACTATGAAAAGTTTTACCACAGACTGTGCCATCTCCTCGCGATATAACAAAGTAATTCGATTCTTTATTGTTAGATATGATTGTTAATACTGGTACAAGTTTGCAAGACAGCAAAATAGTTAGGCAAAATAAAGTTGCGGTTAAAAAGAAGTGGATTAGTTTTTAAAAAAGCAATAAAGAAGATTTGCTTAAAACAGTTAAAAAGATGTTAAAATTAAATGAGTCACCGATTTGTAAATTTTATATTTTTCAAAAACTTTTCTATTTTTAAAAAATATTTATTTGAACAATAGTTAACATAAACAGTATGAAAGCAAACTAGAGAGTAATTATACAATGCAAGAAACCTATATTTATATACTTTTCTTATCTATTGCTGACTCAGATAAAATAGAGAATTGCCAAGATGTAACTCCTCCCTTCTTAAGATTCACAAAATATGGATTTATTTTTCGAAGTGGATTCCAAAGGATTTTCTTGAAGTTCCATGACTTCTGTTGAAATTTTCTTTTTATTCTTCTTATACTTACTAAATTTGTTTCTGCAGATAAATACGGCCCCAATGAATACAATTAAAGCAACCATACTTAATATCGTCCAAAGCACTGAAGTATTGATTTGGGTATTTGCAGTTTGCTGAATTGGTTTTAGTTTTTTGGAAAATTCATTGATTTGAAGAAGTTCTTCAAAGTCGATTCTTGACATGTTGGATATTTGATAATTTTTCATAGCTTTTATTTTATAATTTTCTAATTTTGGTAAAATAAACGGTTTTCCTGCAGTTAATTGAATGTTGTTTATATATTTCTTTTCTTTGACCCATACTTCACATGATTTAGGAATTTTTATTAGAGTTGGTTCTGCAACTTCAAAATATTGTTTGGTTTTACATTTAGAGAAGAGTCTTTCTGGTTCAGATGGTATGACTAGGATTTCGTCTCGTGTCACTTGTTGTGTAATTATTTCTTGTATGTTTATTTCCAAAATATGGCAATTTTCAGGAGTATTGCCTTGAAGCAAAAATAAGGTACAATTATCTGGAGGAATGAAGTTCTGTTGACAATAGTAATTATTCTCTAACATTGGACATTCTTCTTTTTCAAATTGAATCTCTTCATGTTCTTGTGCCAAATAGGGGTAAGAAGGGGTATACATTTTATGGTTTTGAATTATTGGATATAAATGATAAAATTCAAAAGTTTCGGATTTTAATAATGGTACATGTATCGCAAAAATTAAGGTTGATTCAGAAATTGATACCTGTGTTCCTAAAAACTGATAATAAGTTAATATATTTTTAAATTTTGGAATTGTATTTTCATTGTATAACTTATGTAAATAACTAATCACACTCAAGATTTCTGAGCTGGAAATAATTGAGCCATGTAATGTATTTAATTTTGAAAACAATATTGCGTTTTCTAAATTGTCTAAAAATATTATGATTTGACTTAATATGCCTTGAAAACTTAGGTAACTTTGAAGATTATTAATCTTTTGATCAATAGAGGCACTGATTTTTCCTAAATCATTATTAAATTTCTCCTGGTCTTTACTCAAAATTGAAATTGATTTGTTATAATGATCTATTAATTTCTTTTACAATGAAATTTGTAAATTAGTTTCATGAATGATACTTTTTTGATTTTCCTGTTATAAACGAATGGCTTTATTATATCTTTCTTCATCATCTGAGTCAAGGGTTCCAAAGAGCCACTTATTTGCTTTTCCAATAACATTAATTAAACCTCTTTTATTCCGTATATGGGGATATAAATTTTCGATTTTCTTTTGCACAGTCTCAATTAAATAATTAGTTCTTAATAACATTGTTTGAGATAATCCATGATAAGACACTGGATTTGTTATATTTACATGCTTTATACTGTTTTTTATAACATTAAAATGAGTTATTAAGGCATTTACTTGTTTAATCAAAGCGCCTAAATCTACGTAATGTAAAAAGGTATGTTTACTATAAACTAGTCTAGCGTTTCCTAATTGTATAGGAAGTAAAAGATTTTCTAACTTAGTGATTCTAATATCTTCTGCTTTCGCTGTTTCATAAACATGAAGTGCCAGGTATAGGGTCATCAGGAGGTTCAGCTTCATCTGTATCCTGTAACAATATTTTCTTATTAGATCTCGGTTTTCTCGATATGTTTTTGTGATAAGTTCCTTTGTCGGTTTTAATTAGAATACCTTTATCTCTAATTAATCGAGTCTTCTTAAATTTTGGTGATTTTTTATCTCTTGCTTTAGTTTTCACATAGACAATTTCTTCTTTAGAATAGTCTGGGGGATCAGATCTTTTTTCATTTAACTTGGTAATGATTTTATCTTTTGTCTTGTCATTTTGTTCTTTTATTTTCTTGTATAGTTCTTTACTTGTCTGTTTATGATTTTGTACATAGGTTGAAATGACTAAATGATCATCAACATCAAATGAATCAGGGTTGTCAATATGTCCTTTAATTATTTTAAATGGTGTGGATTTAGTTACCGAAGTATAGAGTTATTATAGCTCAAAAGTGAATGTTTGATAATTTTATCAGGAGTTAATTCTTTGTTTTCTTCAGCTATGCACCTATAGTGTTCAATAATACTTGAGTGGAATCTTTCTACAGGTGAATTGGAATTGCTATTTTTGGATATTGTATAATGTATTTCAATATGATGGAGTTTACAAAAGTCTTCTCAATCATAATTCTTAAATTCTGTACCACTATCAGTTGTAATCTTTTGGGGTAAACCATGGTGTGTTATGAAACTCATGAGGTTATCTAAAATTGAAACACCTGTCAAGCTATTTAATGGATAAGCTTGTCCATATCTTGAGAAAGAATCTATAATAGTCAAATATGATCGGTTTGCAATTTTAAAAACATCCATGTGGATATGTTCAAAAGGCTTAGAGCCTGTAGGTGTTAAATTAAATTTAATTATAGGAGGATTCCTATCATATTTATTCTTTAAACAAGTTTCACAATTGCTAATAAAGTTTTTAATATCCTCGTTCATTTTCGGCCAATAATATCGAGAACTTAATGATTTTTGAGCTTCATTTATGCCACGATGTCCTGATTTAAATATATGGTGGTATTCTATTTTTTCCTTTTGTTCGTCTGTTAAGTGAATATCATTAAGTACTTTTGTACATTGAATAAATTTGTAAGAGGAATGTTTGAAAGTGTTTTGAAGTGTCACTGTAAATAGATGCGATAGATTTTGATAAGGAAAATATAACGCATAATTTTGTTTTGGATCGATATATTCCTTAATAAAGTTTATTATACTTGCTTCAAGATTTAATTTTGGAAGAGTAACATATAATCTTTTATTTTCAAAAACCTTTTGTCGATCTACCAGTATTTTATTGGTATCACCACAGGTAAAATAGATATGGTTTTTATATAGGTTTAATGGTCTTTCTGTAATAGGTATTGAAAATATTGGATTCTCTTTAGATGAATGAATAGTCTCTAAATCTGTTTCTTTTTCTTTGTTTTTAGTTATTATAGTAGGTGGTTTAATTCGTGTTTCAGATATTATATTTATTTTTTGTTTAGGTTGATTTTCTTCAAATATTTCTGAAAGGTCAGAAATATCTAGTTCTAATAAAGGTATATTTTCTTGATCCATTACTTCTAATTCTTTCTGTATAATATCATCAATGTCTCCTAGATTTACGTCTAAGGACTCTGTTTCCATTGTATTTAGGTTTGGGTAGCGAGATAAAGCATCTGCTGCCTTGTTACTTTTTCCTTTTAAATATTTTACTTCGTAGTCGAATTCTTCTAATTTTAATCTCCAACGTACTAACCGAGAATTTGGTTCTTTTAATGCAAATAACCATTGGAGAGGGCGATGATCCGAAAATATTGTAAATTTTCTACCAAAAATATATGGACGAAAGAATTTACATGCCCATACAATACTTAACAATTCTTTTTCGATTGTAGAGTAGTTAATTTCGGCTGAGTTCAATGTCCTACTAGCATATGAAATAGGATGATTATCCTGTGAAAGGACAGCTCCAATTGCGTATTTACTAGCATCTGTAGTGAGTTCGAATGGTTTACTGAAATCAGGATAAGCTAACACTGGCTCAGAGATTAATAAACTTTTACATGTATTAAAACATTGTACAAATTCTTCTGTGTGTTCTATCTTTTGGTCCTTTTTTAAACAAACTGTCATCGGTTTGGTGATTTTAGCAAAATTCTTAATGAATTTGCGATAATATCCTAATAGTCCTAAAAATGATTTTATATCTTTAGCTGTTTTTGGTATTGGAAAATTTTGTATTGCTTTTATTTTCTTAGGGTTAGGTTTTATTCCTTTGGGTGTAACCACATGACCTAGAAATTCGATTTCTTTGCAAAGAAATTCACATTTATCGAGTTGAACTTTTAAATGAGCTTCACACAATTTTGAAAATACTAATTTAAGATTTTTAATATGTTCTTGTAAGTTAGTGCTAAAAATAATTATATCGTCCATGTATACTAGACATATTTTATGATTGAAATCTTTTAATATTTCATCTATAGCTCGTTGGAATGTACTTGGAGAATTTTTTAGTCCCATAGGCATTCGTAAAAATTCGTAATGTCCTCCTTCTACAATAAATGCAGTTTTTTCAATTGAACAGTCACTCATTTGAATTTGGTAAAATCCGCTCGCTAAATCCAAAGTGCTAAAATATTAAGCACGTCCTAATTTGTCTAATATATCGGTGATATTAGTTTTCGATAATCGATAACAATACGCTATTTTTGTACTCCAGAAGCATCCATTTTCTTACTTACAATCCATATAGGAGAACTCCAAGGACTACAAGAGGGTCTAATTATCTCTTTGTTTAACATTTCTTGAATTTGCTTTTTTACTTCTTCCTTGTGAACATAAGGATATCTGTAAGATTTAGTATGTATAGGAGTTTCGTCTTTTGTTCTAATCACATGTTTGATATTTGAGGTGAAAGTTAATTTATCTCCAGGTTTATAGAAAATATCTGGAAATTGTTTACACAATGCTGTAATTTGTTTTCTTTCTTCAGTGTTCATATGATCAGTACGTATTAAATGTTCTAAATTTTTATCGAGTTATATATTACTAGCTTTTGCCCGCGACTTCGTCTGCGTGTAATTCGAATAAAAGCAAGGTCTTTATGTATCAATAACTGGTGCCCGCGACTTCGTGTGCGCAGTATTAGTATTTCGAGTAGCTTATATTAGCGTGAAAAGAACTAACATTATGACATTAAAATTATAACATACATAATTTTTGGGTCGTATTTGAAAAATATAACAGTCTGACAATATTGAGATGTTACATTCGCACTGTAATAACGTAACAATATTGTCAAAAATACAGTAATTAAGCACTGCAAACCCCTAATCATAGGCCTATAGGTAGCTACTCAAATGATGTATTGTGAAGGACAAAATTTATCTCCTTTAAATACCAAAAGCGATAAAAGTATTCATTTTGATAAGGATCCATTTATTACTACCAAATGTGCATTAGAAATAAATTATCAATTTTTATTGTATTTATGGTTCACTATTTTGACAATAATGGCTTACTCATAAAAGATAGATATATATGGTGTCGCAGAATTTTTTGTAGGACTATTTAAGATAAATATTTTCACCATACATTATATACATGTAGCACTAACTGTTTTTGCAGCACACGCCTGAGTAGCTCGCAGATTGCAGAATTTTTTCAGACTTAAATGACATTTATCGTTATATTTTGGACAATTCACACAATATCTTTATAAATTATAGCCTATATGTTATTCTGATCTATAAGCTACATTACTGTAAAGTTTCATTAAAATCCGTTTAGTAGTTTTTGCGTGAAAGAGGAACAAACATCCATACATCCATACATCCATCCAAACAAACTTTCGCCTATATAATATTAGTAGGATTATCGTTAACGAAATTTTCAAATTTATAAAGTTCATATTCGGATGATTGAAAAGAACTGACTTTAAGCGGTTTATTTAAAGTAACTGATATGCAATTATTTGTATGATTTTGTATTTCTATTTGTGCAAAACCGTCTTTTGCAACAGTTATCAAAGGTGGGATATTCAGATTATTTATTGTTCTTTGTTCTACAAATATCTCTCCGTTATCTATGCTGACTGGTAATTTCTTTATTAATGTTTCGCCGGAATTCGCTGAGAATGAAAATTCTATATCATCAGCTTCTCTATATCTGAATGGAATTTCAACGTGTTGTCCGATTAATCTTTTGTTTGCAAGGTCGATGTTTAAGTTCATAGTTGCTAAATCTTTAATACCGATAACGCCATCAAAGAAGTTATGAAAGTCATATAGAATGAAATTAATATTATAATTACAATTAAATTCTGCAAAGGCTGGGATTAATGCTTGATATCTTATCACTTTGCTTCCGAAAGAAGTTGTTAACGTTGCATTATTATGATAAATGCAATTTGGATAATATTTTTCGATTACTGAGGGTTTTATTATAGAAATAGAACTACCTGTATCAATTAATAATTTTAATTTAGGTTTTTTAATTTCAATAAAGGGCAGATGGTTATTATGAAAATTGTTCATTTCTGTTATGTTGTTATTTCTGAAAAGCTGGTTTCTTGAAAATTTGGTTCGTCATTAAATGTGTCGTTATGATATTCGTCTATATATTGATTATCGTCATTGGTGTATTGATATGGTTCGATATTATTATCATATTGATATAATTCTATATCATGTTCATCAGAATTATCATATTGATTAGTAAACAATTCTTCAACAGTATATTTGGGGTTAGTGTCTAAATTACTTTGGAAGTAATTTCTATTAGTATTTTGATTAGGAACAAAATTTCGTCTTGAATTCATACTAGGAATTCTTGAAGATGTAGACATTGGTTCTGGTTTTGGTTTTTGGTTTTCTGGAATATGTTTTGGTTTGAAAACATTTTTCGGTGGACCGAATACTTGTTGGTTTGTAAAATATTTTGTATTTTGAGGTATTGATTGAATTTTTATTGGTTGGCATGGCCAATTTGATTTGTTTTGGGGGTAATTTGACTGAAAATTATTTGGTCTGTAGAAATTATTCGATTGATTATTTGGCTGGAAATTCGGTGTATTGTTTGGAAAATTATTGGGCTGGAAATTATTTCTTAAAGGGATTTGGGTTTGAAGATGTTGGTTGCGATTAATACCATTTGAATTATTTTTATTTATTGGATAATTATTCCTATCGTGTACATTACCATACATTTTCTTAAAATTTTCATATTCTGCTACGTGCTACGTATGCCATAGCATCTTCTAAAGAATCGGGTTTTCTTAAATGCATATTATTTTTCAAAATGCCATTGCATCCAGCAATAAAAGTATTTAACGCGGTTTTATTATAATGGTTTATTTGACAAGCTTTATCTGTTGCAGATAATGCAATATTGTTACTTATTCTTTGTACAACACTACTTCTAAGAAGTTGTAGCCTACTACCAAAATTAATTAAATGTTCACCTTTAAGAGGTCTACTTCTAGTTAGCTCTTGGACAAGACAATCTAAATCACGTCTATCCGCAAAACATTGAATTAGGGCAGTTTTTAATTTATGCCGTGAATCTAACTCTACTCTGTTCCCTACCATAAATTGTGCTCTACCTTCTAATTTACCTTGTATGCACTCAAATATATGTGAATTTAATTCTTCATCATTATAAGGAACATAAGTATTGATTAGTTTTTCACATTTAAATATGAATTGACTTAAATAATCTACATTACCATCGAATGGTTTTAAATTATGAATCTTTGATTTAAAGAGATCCCAGTTTACTTGGGGTTGACTTGGAGGCATTTTATTTATATTTTCTTCTAACTTAGTATTAGTTAAAATCTCTGAAAAAATATCAATTTCTGTATCTATCATATATTATTTTTCTATAATCTAAACTTAAATATCTTTCCGAAACTTAGAAAGGAATGGAAAGGCAAGAATAGGAAATTTGGCACTTACGTTTCTGAAGAACTGGCTCGTAAAAATCCTAGTCTCCGACTCCCTGCAAGCTTGGTTGTTCACAGAAAGGGCACTGGTTCCACAAAAAGGGAAACTGTTTTTGTTTTTTTTTCTATGTTCAAAAGTTCGTCCGCACTTAGGGTATTAAAATACCAAAGTCACAAAAATGTCCAGAAATTCGACAGAAGCGGTTCCCGGTTTTCTATAACTTGCACGGATATCCTACTGACTGCGCCAATTTTATATTTTTCACAAACTTTTCTATTTTTAAAAAATATTTATTTGAACAATAGTTAACATAAACAGTATGAAAACAAACTAGAGAGTAATTATACAATGGAAGAAACCTATATTTATATACTTTTCTTATCTATTGCTGACTCAGATAAAATAGGGAATTGCCAAGATGTAACTTGTACCTTGTTTTTGCACATTTTACAAGCAAATAAACAAAATCGTGAAAATATGTATGAGGTGTGGCAACACGGTTTTAAATCAACATACGAGAAGGCATCGCTTGCGCGGTTTCATCTTAACGTACGAGATCAAGTAGTTGTTATTAACACACACCAGGCATAAACGTTCTTACTGATCGGCATACGGCAGTTGAAACTAGTAGTTCTTTATACTGAGCAATTTGTATACGGCGCTCATAAGCTCCCATGCCACAAATGTCAAAGAGCCAAATCCTTAGCCAATTCTTTAGACGGACTTCCACACCAAGACCCGTGACATCACTTCCATGGATACACAGGAAACCTACTAAGTGTATAGTGTCAGTTACACTAACATCAGACTTCCTACGAAGGCTTCTGACTTTAGCAATCCTGACCATCACCAGAGCTACGCACAGGAAGCTCATACCAGTAACAGCTAGAGAACTCTACAAAGACGTGTACCCAATTGGACAGAAATCCGAAGATTCACGACGTTTCACCGTTCGCCAACAGCATCGCATTCATCGCGAACCGACGCAACTTTGTGATTGTTTTTTATATTTTATAATATGTAAATGATTTTTTAACTTTAGTTAATTATATGAATAATACATTCAAAAAACCAAGTAAAGATGTATCAAATTAGCCGTCGTAAAAAATCCAGAAAGACAACGATTTTTTTTAATGTTTTAAACTAATCTTTAATTAAGGGTTGAAATCACTATAAAATCTTATATTTCAGACAAATAACAAATAGTATAAAACCTGTTGTCGATACATACCCCGAAAGTATTAAACTTAAAAATGCAGTTTGATATGTTACTTACCAAAGAAGAGGGGTAAAATCGTTGCCGTAAAAATTGTGAAAATTGGATTTTTTTTTTAAAAAGTCTGAATATAGGCTAGTCGACTGATATTTCGTTAATCAGAAGAAACGACCAGATATAAACAAACATTCAAATATTATTTGCTGGTTTTCAAAATATTTGTAATAAATTAATTCTCTTAAATAATTTAGATAGTTATTTACTTTAGTAGTTTAAAGATATTGAAAATCTCTATTACTTTGGGACGGCGTTAAAGCTTATGTTTAAAAAATATTAAATAGTGGATAGATAGATCATTGGGTTGGCTGTTAGCCTGTTTCACTGCGAGCTTTACAGATCTATTGTTAACACGTATCATTTCTAGAATAGGATTAGATCACCTTGTCTAGTCTTGCCCTCTTAATGAAACATAATAGACTTGACCGTGGCCTCTTCATTTGTCTTCATCTGCCAAGTTTAGTTGAGTTAGGTGTTTTCTGAGCCGACAATGCCCCGTCAAGAGACTGAAAATCATTCTAACATCGTTTCGCCTTTGTAATAGCAGGTTTTCAGTAAATTTCGCCAAGTGCCTTTTTATGAACAGTTTGGCCTGTTGCTGGCCCGGTGATTTTTCCATCACTCCTTTACCTTCTATAAACTCCATAATTGGACTTATATCCCGTGTTTTCTATTGTATATACCCGACTCTGTGCCTTCCTCAGGGATTTAGCCATCGGCATATTTCCCTTGAGATAGATGGCAATTGTTCCATGTATCCATTTACAGTAATTCAACTCGAAAGTTTCTCGCAAAATTATACATGAGGACTATTCTGTCCTGGGGCATACTTATCATCCTCCTTAACCCTATTGTATAGCTCTGCTTGCTCTTTTCCCCTCAATAAGGTTGTGGGAGCCTGGCCTTGTAGCAGCCTGTGAGCAGTTGTCATAGCCTCGACCTGTATAAAGATATGCTGTGAGAAGAACTGGAACACTTAAGATTACTACAAAACTTAACATATGCAATGGTGGCCATTGATACCAGACGCTATTCAGCGTTATCGGTTTTAAGCCATGCATCGCCCTTTTATTTTTTCAACCCGAATAAATTTTAAAATGTGCAAAAACAGCTGATTTTTTCGATTACTTTTAGACCAAACAGTTTTAGCACTAGAAAGAATGTTGATCCTGTATGAAAATCTTCAGAAAACGAATAAGGAAAACATCTTGAATATTTACAGTTTTGTATATATTAAAAGCCCCGTGTTTATTGAAATAACTGGAGTCTGAATGTCGACTTGAAAAAATTTATGTAACGATTATTACGTTTACATATAAGATCAAAGCGAATAAAATTACTTTATTAATAAATTTACATTTTTTTAATTTGCAGACAATATATAAAAGAGATTTACATAAGCTACTATAATTTATTTTTATCTCAACAAATACATTAATAATGTAAAATAGCAACTTTAATGATCATTTAATTAAATTAACTACTTAAATCGGATCCCTAAAGCAAATTTTCGCCTGAATTGACTTAATTAATAAAGTTAATAGTAGCTAGAATGGATAATTACAATACTCTTGGTCGAGTTTGTTCTATATATGCACATTTAAGTTGCTGAATTTGTAATTTATATCCAAATAAACACGAAAGCTAAAGGTATAGACAACTCCGAAACATTTCACATGCAATAAAACGAAAAATTTTCATACGAGTTTCGAAGCTGAGCTTTATTTTAATGAGATATATTTATTCAGGACTATTGTAATTGTAGATAAAAGTTTTATATTGTGATAGCCTTATTAGAGAATACATAAAATGTATTTAACTATCTACACACAAAATTTAAACAAAAATTCTTGTTTTTTTATCTAACTAGAAGTGCATAGTTTGATTTTATTATAACTATATACCGCTAAGTCTCATGCCAAATTGGTAACAACAGAATTTTTGTTAAAGTTGAACAACTAGAACTAGGCAATTATATCGATGATTTTTCTTCTTAATATAACATCTCATCCTTCACAAAGGTTGTCTAGTATAATTGCAAACTCGCATCTTTATGATGATGTTGGCTAATGTTCCCGTTCCCGTTAAGTCTTCGGCATATTACTATGTCAAAACATGCATTATATCAAACTAGTAAGGGGATATCCTAAGTTGGAATAAAACTCTACGAATTCCAGATATGGGGCTCAATATAATATATCTATTGTGTGTACAAATTGCTTCATACTTGGATAGATGCTTGTAAAATTTGTAATCATACATTGTTTAAGACCTAACCTCGTGAATAGTTTTAGAGACTATTTTTATCCCTTATTATTTTTAGGGGCAATATTCAGTCATCAGGATCGCAATCTTTATCAGCGTCGCTGTCGTCAAAAAGTCGATCATCTTATGCATCTTCATAATATTGTTCGCATTTATTATATGGATTTTTACTGTCAAATAAACATTTAATGCATTGGATCCAGTTGAATTTTCCTTTATCATTTTTCCAGTTGATACAATAGATGCTGCATTGGTAAGAATTAAATTTCCTTTCCCGTGGACTGCTCTTAATTGAAACCGCATCTTTGGAACTCGTGACACCAGATGATGTTGACGGGCAAGGGTCAACAATTGTATTCGAGGGCTGTATTGTATTTCACCAAGTGTCCTTTTATGAAGACTTTGGTTTGTCGCTTGCCCGTTGATTTTTCTCACCACTCCTGGGCCTTCTCTAGCCTATATTTCTCACTGGCTGTCGTTCTAAAGTTGTCAGCAACTCCGCCGAATGTTTCCGGGCCAATCATTTGGATATTAGCTCCCACTCGAGCCAAATCATCAGTCTTTTCATTGCCCTGAAACCCTGAGTGTCTTGGTACCCATGCAAGTGTCAGAGAATTTAGACCTGCGGCATGTGTGAGGGCCTTAACGCAGTCCGACACCAGCTGTGAGCTTATTTTTGCTGAGTGGTATCGATTAAGCAACCTAGGTAGTTGATTTGTTGATTTAGATTTACATTGATTTGATTGATTTAATGGACATCGATGTACCGAATCGCTCGGAGACCAAATTGGTTCTGTCGATGAGTCTTTGTAGACCCAAATTGAAATCTGCAATCATTAGCGTATCATCAGCATATTTGATGCTGTTGTAGTTTATCCCGTTCGTATTGACTAAATCTTTTAGTATCCTTTTAAATAGGTGCTTATAATGAAAATTAAACAGCAGAGACAGTAAAATCACGTCTGTAAAGCTAGAAAGGTCAAGTCGGCAGAATCACTCTTATTATATCTCAAAATTTAGTGCTAATTTAGTGCTGATAACAGAGAGTTGGTGGGGACTAAAAATGAGAACACTGTTAACTTTTCATTAAGCTAGCAGTGTACCATTCGGGAATTAAAAGATGTCACTATTTAGTGCTTAATTAGTGCTGCCAGTACAGCAAAAGATTTTTGAAGAATATATTTTTTTTTCAAAGCAACTACTGCTAATATAACGACGCTCGCAGTCTTGAGAGCTAGAAGAAGACTCTAAAACGGAAACTAATGTTATTAAAAGACGTCACCATTTAGTGCTCAATTAGTGCTGCCAGTACAGCAAAAGATTTTTGAAAAATATTTTTTTTTAATTTTTTTTCAAATCAACTACTGCTAATATAACGACGCCAGCAGTCTTGAGAGTTAGAAGTAGACTCTAAAACGGAAACTAATGAAATTAAAAGACGTCACCATTTAGTGCTCAATTAGTGCTGTCGGTACAGCAAAAGATTTTTGAAAAAGATTTTTTTTTTATTTTTTTTTTCAAATCAACTACTGCTGATATAACGACACCAGCAGTCACAAAATTATTACTTGAATTATATTAAACTCCAATGTTGTATGAAAAAAATATTTTCAATGATAAAAATAATATTTACTTTTGTAAAAAATGTGTTTTTAAACTAAGCTAACGACTCACCGAATTTTATTTTAAGATTTGTAATTAGAAAATATTAAGATAATTTATATTTAACGATGAGTAAAAACAATTAAGGCTGCTAGCGTAGCTAGCAGAAGTTGATTTGAAAAAAAATATAAAAAATAAATTATTTTTCAAAAATCTTTTACTGTGCTGGCAGCACTAATTGAGCACCAAATGATGACGTCTTTGAATTCCATTCGTTTCCGTTTTAAAGACTTCTTCTCGCTTTTGAGACTGCTGGAGTCGTTATACTTACTAGCAGCAGTTGCTTTGAAAAAAAAATTATTGTTTAAAACTCCTTTACTACAACGACAGCACTATTTCAGTACTAAATAGTGTCTTTTAATTTCATAAGTTTCCGTTTTAAAGTCTCTCTCTAGCTCTTAAGGCTGCTAGCATCGTTATACTAGCAGTAGTCGATTTGAAAAAAAAAATAAAAAAAAAATATTTTTCAAAAATCTTTTGCTGTACTGGCAGCACTAATTGAGCACTAAATAGTGACGTCTATTAGTTCCATTAGTTTCCGTTTTAACGCGGTCACGAATGGCACACTGCTAGTTTAATGAAAAGTTAGCAGTATTCTCATTTTTAGTCCCTCTATCACAGCACCAAATATCTGTTATCAGCACTAAAATAGCACTAAATGAGCACTAAATTTTGAAATATAATCCGAGTGATTCTGCCGACTTGACCTTTCTAGCTTTACAGACGTAATAAAATTCATGTTTAACACCTTTTTAATTCCTACTTCAGCTGATTTAAAGCCTTTGACCATAATTCTGACGTTTTGATACCAGTACAAGTTTTCCAGCGGCAAAATAGTTTTCTCATCTTAACCGACTTCTTGCAAACGTCATGTCGTACTTTATAAAATGGTTTTTCAAAGTTAATAGAAACAAAAACTTTAAATCAAAAGAGTAGAAAAACGTCTGTGCAAACTTTGTACTGTAATAAGGTTACCTGGGCCAAAGGGGTTCAACTAAAAATGGTCGCCGATATATGGTCGCACGAAAAAATTTCGTGCACCAATGAGGGCTTGCAGAAATGTCGCTGACGGAAAATGAGCGCCAAAGAAAAAAGTTCTCACACAAAAAGTTCCATGTAAAAATGTCGCATGCTTAAATTTTTTAAGAGAAATCAGAATTTTTTGGTAAATTAAAATGTGGAACTAGTCGAATTAGACGGTTACATTTTGAAAATATTTTTAAGAGGTATTTTGAGATTCGGATTAAGCGCTTTTAATTCCCGTTTGCTTTTTAATCTGATACCCGAATATATTCAATATACTAACAACTGGCCTTTTTTATTATTTAATAGTGGACCACAAGAAAATTGTAACTTGTGTCATATAATTCTGTTTTCATGAATATTATAAAAACTTAATAGCAAATTAAAGAAGTTAATAATATGCAATTTAATCTTGACCATATTGTTAAAAGAACAATACGTTTTGATTCAAGTTATAGACATGTATAATTGTTAGTAACTAAAAAACATAATATACAAACATTTTAATTATTAAATTTTTCTAACAACTCGTGTGATACCGGCTTATAATTTACTGTGGGTACTGATAGATTACTTTTTAAAAATTTAGAAAAAAAACTGTTTGTGTATGGTTTAAATATAGTTTTAATATCAATACAAAACAGAATGTACTGTTATAATTATAAAAGTGCAGTTTTTTAAAAAATATTTATAAACAATAATGACGTGCCAATATATTACAGGTAAGAATTTTAGTACTAAATTTTAAGATGGGTACCTAAAAAAAGGCGTTAACATTAAACGGATGTTTTGTATAAATTATTGTTAAAATGTACTACTCCGCATTTGTTATAATACTTTTTTAATCATTAACATATATTTATGAATATTATGTTATAGAATTTGTTTTTGTTTTTTTGGTTACAGACAATGTGCCTGCTACTTTTGAAGAAGCAATTAAACAAACTAAATTTGGAAAATTTAATGTTATGCTTGTAGCACTTTCTATATGCGGTATATTCTCCTCATTATTTGAAACTACTACAATGTCCTACATTTTTGCTCCTGCACATTGCGAATTGCAATTATCATTGCAGGATAAAGGATATCTTAATTCTGCTTGTTATGCGGGTAGGAGATTTAAACTGCAAAATTCGGTACCGATTTTCTCTATTGGATATATTTATTTATAGGTATGATTACAAGTTCTTTTATATGGGGATATCTGCTAGATGTACTCGGAAGAAGAAGATTGATGATCTGTGGATATTTTTTAGACGCTAGTTTTGTTTTTTTAAGTGGATTTTCTCAAAGTTTTAAAATGCTGGTAATCAGCAAGTTTTTTGGAGGGCTTATGTAAATATAATATTAGAAATACTCTTATTAAAAATTTAATGTTCTATTTTTTAGAATAAACGGACCATTTTCCGCTATGCCAGCATATTTATCCGAATTTCACTCTTCAAATTACAGATCTAGAATACAGTTAGCTAGTGGCACTATAACAAATATTGCGCAAATTTTATTACCGCTACTAGCCTGGGCAATATTACCATTGTCAATAGATTTATCATTTTTTAACGGAGTATTAGGTAAGAAATAAAATAATTTTATTTTAATTACATTTGACTAAATTGATGTAAAAAGGTAGGAGTTGCTATATTACTCTCAAAGTAGATGGCTAAAAGCTTTTATAAGTCAAAGAACCATCTAGTGGAAGTAATTGTACAAAGTACAAATAAAAGGGTAAACAACAGTGCAAAGTGTTTGTCGAGGTGTTTTACCCTGCAATAAAGAATTTATTATTTATATTTCATTTAGAACAGGTATTTTCTAACAAAAGAAATTGATCACTTAAAGAACAATACAACAGTTATAAATCGCTTATAAAATAAATATTTTTTTGTTGAATAAGTGTAAAATTTAATTGCTATATTATATTATATAGATTGTAGTTTGTAGGTGGAAAGTGGGTTCGATTGGCCTAGCTGACCATGCGGGCGTAGTGCAACTGGGCAAACGGTTGTTAAAATTTTTTTGATTACAATTTTACCTGTTAATCCTATACATCAACTGGACAAAAGGCACTAGATGTCATTTTGTACAAAATTTTTGTGTCAGTTATTTACAGTTCATATTTTTCGTAATGGATTTTATGTGCCTCTTGTTTACAGTCTTTTACCAAGTAAGACGAAAGAATCATATTCAAAGGCATTAAGTTTAGTGGAGCAAAAGTGTAGTGAACATAATTTAAATTTTGTGCCAAGAACTATTATATGTGACTTTGAAATAGCAATCCACAATGCCACAAAATATGTTGGCCTTCCATTCGAATTCAAAGTTGTCGGTTTCATTTGGGCCAAGCGTGGTACAGACACATACAGAAACTAGGACTACAACCAAATATAAATTAAATTACGACGTTGGAAAATGGTTTGGTGTGTCACTATTACCACTTGAAGAAGCTGTAGAGTCTTTTGTAGAAGATTTCATGTCCATACAACCACAATGCGAAAAAGTTTCAAAATTTTGTGACTACCTTGTTAAAACATACATTTCCGAAGAGGGTACGTTTCCTCCGGATATTTGGGCTTCGAGCTTAAATGAATATAGGACAACGGATGCATGCGAAAGTTTTCATGCTAAATTTAATTCAAACTTTTACAATGCTCATCCAAATATATATTTGTTTATGGATGTAATAAAATATTTCCAAACAGACACTTACGCTAAATTAAACAGTATTCGTAAAAATGAAAATAACTGTAGAACACTTTATAGCAAACTATAAAAATAATTTAATTTTGCGCTATGATTTTGTTAATCGCGTATCCCACTTTTATAAAAAATATTAAATTATTTAGGTGAAAATTATGTAGTATATTTTTGTGTGCGTTTGTGTATAATTAATAAATATTTTATATTGCATTAGATTTATTATTATAATTTCTAGGAATATAATTTGCCAAGTTAAAACATTAATTTTAAGCAACCGTTTTGCCATTTGCCCAGTTGATTACTTTCGGACCATGCTACACTGCAACCTAAAAGATCTTTAGCCAATTATGAGTCCATGAGGTTAAGAGTGTATTATCCGCTTAAGATGTACCTTTATCAAGCACTAAAAAGACCTGTTCCAGATATTTATGTCGTTGACAAACGATTCCTCTGCAGTTACATATAGTATATTTCATCTGTATACTTTCAAAATCTGTTTTACTGTACACTTTACTCTGAGTTCAGGTCTACGAGTAAAGTGAAGGCTGATTAATTGTCCCGTGCAGGAGCCAATATCCAATGATTGGGCCGGAACCATTCAGCGGAGTTGCTAACACATTCAGTAAGGCAGCCATTGAGAAATGGAGGCTAGAGAAGGCCCAGGAGTGGTGGGAAAGCCAAAGTCTTCATAAAGGGAAATTTGGCGAAGTTTACTACAGAGCTGCTCTCACAAAGGCGAAACGATGTCAGAATGATTTTCAGTCTCTTGACAGGACATTGTAGGCTCAGGAAATACATGAGTCAGCTGAACTTAGCAGATAAAGACATCTGTCGATACTGCCAAGAAAATTAGGAAACCGCATTTCATGTCCTATGTCAATGTGAAGGCCTTACAAGAACGTGGTATCTAGAACTGGGAGAGGAGAAACCGGCTGCTTCAAGTTATGCGGAGTGACCACTGTCACGGCTATTAAGTCTCATTAAGAGGGCAGAGCTGGACAAGGTGCTCTAATCCTATTCTTGAGATAATGGGTGGTCACAATAGATCTGCAAAGGTCGCAGTGATACAGGATAACAGCCAACCCAATAAACATCTAATCAAAAAATCTAAAAAGTGTAGCGCATTAACCATATTAACCATTTTGCTTGTCTTTGGCCTGTAGTGTTTTTCTAGTAGGCTGCATTGAGTTCCTACGATTTCATACATATTGCGACATTTTAAGATGTCACAGAAGGGTTCAGGTTCAATAAAAGAAGTACTAGCTCCTTTTGCAAGACTATCAGCAATCTCGTTTCCAACAACCCTTTTATTCCTTGGTACCGACAGTAAAGTTATTTTGTTATATTAAGCCAGTTGATTAACAGACCGTTTGCAGTTCCAAGCTATTTTGTACTCGAACGTAGTACATTGTACAGCCTTCAAAGTAGCTTGGCTAATGGAGGCAATAAATTAATTAAAGCGTTTTTTATTGACTCTTCAGTACAGAATTCTATTCTTAAAAGCTTCACTTGGAAGAGTGTAGGAGTGTTTCCCAGGACTATTGGGAGCCAAACATTAGGACCTATAACCTATAAGTAAAGACTAATTTTGTAACTTATGCAATTTCATTTCATTTCACACTTACAGCTACTAACATTTAGTGTAAGTTCGAAATTTAGTTTTGGAGACATAATGTCTGTAGGCATCCTCATCGATTGGTTTGCTCCCACATTTAGAATCTAAAGCTGTTCTGTAAAATCACCGGGTTTTAATTATCTAGGCACTTTTTAGAGCAGGTGAAGGTCTAGAATTACCTCCAAGGCCGCATTGGGACTCTATCTTATTGTATCAGTGATGGCTATACCAGGGACTCTTTTAGTCGAGGAAATGAAGCAATGAACCTCTAAAATTTTTACAGTAAGATGGATTGCTATGACTCTTTTTATTCGATTCGTAATCGACTCTACAAACTTTGTAAACTAGTGGGATCGATGCATTTTAAAAATTGCATTGTTGCAGAGAAAAAAATGCTTTTTCGAAATGCATTTGAAAAAGACAATTAACAAAGTAATAAAAAAAATTATCAGCCTATAAATAATGATGGAAATGAGTTCAATATTGTTACTCGGGGTTTTTGGGGTCGCTGAATACGGTTGCGTTCTTGGTGCCCTGGATACGCTGGATCCACCTCGTCTCCTGGAGATTGCTTTATTTCCTCGACTATTTATTATTTAAATATTACATAGGGAGCTAAAGAGCATATTGCACAAAAGCAAAAAAAAACAAAATTCGAAAGAGGCACATCATTCGAGTTTTGTACTTCATTTTTCTTCTTTAAAATATTTAATAACAGAACAATAGTGCCAACAACAGCAATTAAATTTAAATTAAAAAAGTTGTGTGTCACTTGAGTAGTGCCGACAGAAGTGAAACGATTGATGTCTGCGCCTGTTGCTTTCGGGATAACTATAGATTTGTTCCAACAGATCAAAGAACCATTCTAGAACCGTTCGGGACTGCGGATTGGACGAAATCTTGATACCTTTAATATACTGAGTTGTTTCGTAACGGTTCTAGAACGGTTTTTTGGTCTGTTGGAACAGACCTTATATATCCCCAGTACTCGCGATTATGACATGTGCGAACGCTTTGAAATGCATCCAATTCACTTTCCATAATTCGAGTTAATATATACCTACATATTAGGCTGTATAACGTTACCAAAGAAGTTTCAAACCAATTGTATTGTAGTAATCGGTTTGTTTTTGCATATAAAGTAATTTAAAATAAATAATTGTCTTCAAAACTCTTGTGTAATGTATATATTACGCACAGTATGTTATGTATATTAAAGAATAAGTAAAAACCATGTTTGTTATAGAAATTCGCTCTTGGAACTTGTTTCTACTAATTACTGGCTTTTGTCCATTAATAAGTGGTATATGTTTCATTTTTCTACCAGAGAGTCCAAAGTTTTTAATGACAATAGGGAAGAACGATAAAGCACTAAAGATTTTACAAAAGGTCTACACCAGAAATACTGGAAAACCTGTAAATACCTACCAAGTAAGTTTAACATAATTATATTTATCCATTGTAATATGTTGTAATTTTTAGATTACAGAACTGGTACAAGAAGTCCCGTCTAAGAGGAATAAAATTAAAAATATTGATAAAAATATGGTTGAGGTACAGTGTGAAAAATCTCAGGCTCAATCTAATATTTTCTCCTTATTTAAATCACCTTTTGTATTCAGATTTCTATTAGTGGTTGCGATTCAAACTGCTTGCATGTCAAGGTTAAATTTTCTTTTAACAAATATATACTTTTATTCATTTTGTTCTTTTAGTTTAAACATGTTACGATTATGGTCACCACAATTATTTCAAGCTCTAGAGGATTATAAAGTTAAAAATAATGGTACAATTTCGGATCTATGTACAATGTTAACAGTGCTTACACCAGAAAGTCCAGATGAAGTGTGTGTAACAGTAAGTAATTCTCAAGTCGGTTTTACACCTCCGGAGAGAATTCTTGACAAGTACCTACCTATGCATAGAGAAGTCACAACCATAACATTTTTGCTCGCTTGAAAGAAATTGAGAGAAAATCCTCGAGAAACGGCGACACAAGATATAACTGTTTATAGTCGACTAAAGTTCTTAAGAGATGTGAATTTAATTTTAAAATAAAAATAAATATAATATAAAAAAACTAAAAAACATGCTTTTAAAGTGGTTCGAACTTAAAAGTTTTTAAAATAAACTTAAAACCATAATGAACGAAATATACTAGAATAATTGTAAAAAAAGTTTTTTTTTTTTTTCGTAAATCAAGCGACGGCGCTTTTTTTTACAATAATGTTATAATTTTTTCTTCGTGGATTCGGCATAAGTGATAAACAACAGACAAACTTAACAATTTATTGATAAACACAATTTCTTAAAGTAATCTATCTACACAGCCTTGATACAGTCACAACTACTGGATAACGTCTTTAAAATATCTCGCACTTATTTCACAGTATATCGCCAGCTATTACAATTACCATTCCTGTTCTCCGTCCAAAGCGGTCCCTTAGATATGAAATTAATTCCTTCTAGAAGCGTCTCTGAAATTACATCTAGAACAGAACACTCTCGAATTATTTGGACGTTCTAACAGCTACTAGAAGGTTCGAAGTTTCTAAGAACTGGCTTCTGTCTCGCGCTACTTCCTGTGCGGCAGATCCGGACCGGCTCGTAACAATAATACTAGTATTTTTCGTTCAATATTGTTCTAAGTTAAATCTAATAATTATTTTTAAGCTTTTAGATCGTTGTGCTTTAAAAGCAGGTTTTTTAGTTTTTTTAAACTACATTTATTTTTTACTTTTTCGTCTAATGTGGTGAGAAGTATGTTTTTCAATTTTTTTTTTATACTAAAAATTTGCCCAAATGTATTCTGTTCTTTTCGGCGAGGACAAACGAAATGAAGCTGATAAAATTAATTCATTAAGAATAATTCTTTATATGTATTTTGTATCAGTCGGTTACTAAAACCAAATGCGCACTGAAAACACATTTACAGTAGCGACATCTAGTGGTAATAAATATAGTCTAACGAAGAGATACATACCCACAAACAAAAAAACAAACTCACAAAAAATGAAGCAAACATAAAGCGTATTAAAAAAGATTTGGGTCCCTAAATACAGATAAAAAAAATACCTTCATCTATACATATAATAAAACTGTAAAAATGTATATGTCTATGAGCGCATCACATGCAAACTACTGATCCTATTCGAATGCGGTTTTCAGAGACGTATTTGTTTTCTTTTAACTTAACATCTGGTGTATAAAACATTCTCCCCCATCCCTTTAACGGGTGAGGAAAGAAATTTTTATACAAAAATCAACACGCCACGCGAACGACATCGAAATAGAACCCAAAAATGTGGTTAGATTTTTTTGTCTGTCTGATCCGATTCGAATGCGGTTTTCACAGATGTATTTGTCTTCTTTCAACTAAACATCTGGTGTATAAAAATTTCTTTCCCAAACCTTAAATGGGGTGGGGTAAGAAATTTTTATACAACAATCACACGCCACGCGAACTACGTTGCGAGTACAACTAGTATTTACTATATAACGTGCATCATAAAATTTTGGACACAGAATTTATTGGCTTTAATTCAAACAAAGTTGCTTTTGTATATTATGTTAAATGTCAGTTGAAATTAACTTATTTTAAAGTTTTTACTTTAAGATGTAATATAAATAACAACTAAGAAAAAGTATCTACAAGTTATTTGTGCGGATACGTAACGATGAAATCTGTAAGATATACAATTTCATACAAAACAATTAAAACAATTTATGGGACAATAACAGAGTGCGAGCTAGAATACCATGTCTAAATTTTAGAAAAAGTGGAAGATAGCCTGAATTTACTGCACAGAGCAGCATTATCTAATAAGGGTATGGACACAACGGGGACCATCGACCCTAGACCATAGCATAATACCCACGACCTTTGCTCTGACCCTCGCTCCGACCCACGCGCACCCGTGGTCACATCGAGGGTTGGAGCATTGCACTTTTGCACCAGTTAAAGCGTGAACGATCGTCTATAAACATGGATTTTTCGACATCCTCTTCTTCGGACGAGGAGGATATTATTTTAAATTCAAGTGCTAAAACGTGGTACCTACATAAAGGATCTCAAAAGACGAAAGTGCATCCTTTAAACAAAAAACGTATGTTGTATGGAGAATTTCATCATCTATATAAAGATTTAAAAAATGATCCGGATCTTTTTTTGACTACATGAGAATAAAAAAGAAACTTTTGATTATATTTTAAAAGAGTACCCTGGTCGACGGTCAAAAAAATACTAAGCTCAGTTTTCACCCTGGCATCAAGTATCAGACCTTAGCTCCAACCTATGCGCGGAGCGATGGTCGGTGCTCCGATGTAACCACATAGATCTAATATTATGTGTTTATTTTTTTTGGTGAGCGGCGTTGTGGCCGCACACTAAGAGTACGATATTATTGAAGTTAAAGGAGAACTTCCTGAAATATCAAAATAGATGATAGCAACTTCATTGTATACCAAGATGCGTGATCACTGAGGCGAGTTCCCAAAAAGTATTTTACTCTGAGTAATTCTGTGGTTAAGAGAAACGATAATTCTAGTACGAACAACGTAGAGGAATGTCTTGACAATGTTAGGTACAAACATAAAGCGAAATTTGTCTGGTAAGCTATTTTTTAGTAGAAGTGTATCCCGACCTAAGCTTTGATTAGTTAAACTTATAATGAGATCTGCCTTTCCAAATTGCTTCATTTTGTCCACGAATATCATGCTAATGAATATATTATGGTTTGACCAGATCTAGCATTATGTCATGACTCAAGAGATACCTAAAACTTGCTTCGATATATCGATATTAATATATATCTGGGCTTTAGGTACTGTTTGAGAGAGCTTTATTATGAAAGCTGCGAAGCCCAGGATAAAAAAGGCGGAATTTACGAAAAACTGAGAAAAAATTCTCTGAATTCCGTCCAGGACCTCATAAAAGATATAAGGTTGGGCAGAATGGGCCACTTCAGATTATTTGATAGTATAGTTTATTTATTAGTTCAGTTAATTTTATTAAGTTATTTATGATAAAAAGTTTATGGTGTTTAACTATATTTTGTCCAAAATATGTAGGACACTTGTTATCAACTATTGATAGGACACTTAAATGCTGGGGTGACTAGATTTCAGGAAAAATTTAACCACTGGCGGAGGAGGTTTATTTAAAACAGTTTTTAAATCTTTTTTCTCAAAAGCATATTTCCGAAATTCAGAAACAATCTCTTATAGCGATCAAAAATGTATCAAATTATATTGTACTAGTTAATATTATTTTTTTATAAACGATTTATTTGTTAATTGAAGGTTTTCGGAACTATACTTAGATCTAAATAAATTTTAGTTACCATTTCTTTTTGTAGTATGTCTCTGAACCAGGAGTGTATATAAACTCAATGATTGTGGCAGCCAGTGGAGTTGTTCTATATATTTTAATAGGATTTATTATAAATATCTTAGGAAAGAAAAATATTTTAAGTACGTACCATTTATAACATATCTTTATAATAAGTTTTTATTTCATTCCTTTTTATTCTTATAAACTTATATACCTACTTATTTTTTAGTTGTTATGTCAGGTGTAGGATCAGTAACTTGTTTTGGGGTTTATTTTGCCCATGGTACTATTTTAACTACTATTTTAATAGCATTTTTTATTGGTGCTGGAAATGTATGTATCAATGTTTGTTTAGGAGTAGTTGTTGATTTGTTTCCAACGACTTTGAGGTAAATTTTTAAAGCGTTTACATAATTACGTTCATAAAAACTGTATACTGTTTATTTTAGGGCATTTACTGTGTCTTTAGTTATGGCATTGGCACGAATAGGAGCAGTAATAGGAAACGTTGTATTTCCCTACCTTTTAGAATTAGGTTGTGCACCTCCATTTTTTGTTGTTGGTGGTATATTAGCAGGTAGGTTAGGTAACTTTCAAAAAATCTAAAATATTAAAATTCTAGAGTTTATTGCTATTTCATTTTTGATTTGTTACAAGATACGAACTTTCGTTTTAAATATTCACATTTGGTATGATGCTTAACCCTAAAATAATAACGTTACTTTAAAATATAAAAACACTGACAACATTCCATACATATTTTTATTTGATGCTCGCTATAAAAGGCACTTGTAACAGTTGGTAGTTGTCATTCATTTCTTTGCTGTAGTGCCTAAACATCATTAAGTCAGTTCCCGTTTTTCTTGAGGACCTTGGCGGTCTTTTGTAAGATGTACTAAATGCAAGAGCGTGGAAAGACTCTCTTTTAGACTTCTTGATAAAGTTGGTACTGTTTTGAGCCCTATTTGTTGCCATGGCTTTATTAACTGTTCATGAAATTTCAGCATAAATTTTTTTCTGGATAATGGCTGATGTCCGTTTTTAGTTACATTGTGATTGTAGATTACAAAACCGTTTACTCCTGCATTCATCATATTATAAAAAAAGCATAGCATCCACCTTTGTTTCTTCCTATTGCAGTAAATGGTCAAACGTATCTACAGCCACATTAAAAAATGCAAAGTTAATAGTAGAAAAATCTTCTTGTTTAACTTTGGTTTATAAGATAATAAAGACATGTTTTTATCGTACACAAACATACTTGAACCGCACTACTATGCTTTGTTATCCATTAACTCAAGAGGATTTTCTCCTTTATTCTTTTGGAGTGTTCCTAACATTGTCAAATTGTATGTGGGAGATAATAATTTATTCGTAAGAAGAATGCTGGAAAACCAGTTTCCATGGTCACATTACGCCTCCTTCCATGTAAAGGTTTCGTCAGACTTATAACAAAATATTCTGCGCAGGGAATGCCGTTGGTTTAAGTAGATTTACCAAGATACGGTGTTGTATTTATTACATATTTTGTAGCCACATCGCAAACCATAACTATTTGCATGCCTTATTTACTAGGTTTATAATTGTTACCACAGTTTTCTATTAACAAATTCCAAATTTTAGATATTGCAGCAAAACTACTTTATAATTGTTACCACAGTTTTCTATTAACAAATTCCAAATTTTAGATATTGCAGCAAAACTACTTTCTTTTTTACGTTCTTCTCTTATCACGAAGTTGACAAATCGTAAAGTATTCATCAGAAAATGAAACCTTTCTTGCTTTATAACTATCGCCATAAGACGCAGATAAAAATAGCAAAACTAACAGCGCCTTTAGGTCAGGCAATGTTTTTTGAGGTTATATTTCTTTTGTATCTCTACAATTTTTTTATTTGTGCGTAGCAAAACTTCGTCCAGATTCTCATAAGTGAAGAATAAATCTGCATGGCATCTTTAGCTGAATTGGCTGGAATGGGTGAATATAAACAATATATCTGGATGTGACGTTACGAATTCCATTATTTATAGGCAAAGTACTCCATTTATAACCAATTTTTACCTACTAAAGAAGGTATTCTTAATATTATCATAGCAGCATGTGGTTCGATAGGGTTGTCATAAGCTTTTGATTGGTATGAGGAGGGCTGCGTAATTTTGATTCTTTTATGAGAGAAGCACGTATTCCTTGCTTCATTCTTGATTTTTACTGGTCTATTGGTTTAGGTGTTAGCTAGTTTTGCGAAGACATATTTTTCGTCTTGCTCAGGATCGTATTTTCTATGCCGTCATCACTATCAAATAGCTCTCCTAACTTCTCTAGATCATCTTCCGTTCCACTTTAATCACTGAAATCACTTTTATTTATAATGTTCTCTAATTCCTTTTGAGTGAGGGGGCGTTTTCAATCAAAATTTGTCAAAATTACGTACATAATGTATTTACGTTGATACTAACCACGCAAAAGATCAACTGAAAGGTATTAGACACATCACCATCAAAGTCTAATCCAATTTAAAATCGAAGCGAGTATGCAATTGTTTTTTTTTTTCATCAAGAATTAGGGATAGCACAATAAATGCGGCTTAAAGTTGCCACGTTTATAATCTTTTCAGTAGCCGTACGTTAATATTCTAGAGTTAAATCTTTTCATTCTGTACCTACAGATTTCCAATAAATATATTTCTAAATATATTTCTTTTTGCAGCGGGCTGCTTGCTATGTTTTCTTCTGCCAAATACTGAGAATAAAGCTTTACAATAAACGTTAACTTTCTACTTCAATTTTTTTAATGTGTATGTAATTATATTTAAGTTAATTAATATGACATTAAAGACTACGAATTTAAAATTACTTTCAATTTTACTATACCCTATCTTAAAATTTGAAAGAAAACTATATTAGAAGAAAGTGGAACATATTGTGAATGCCGAGCACAGAAAGTAATTTATCTAAAGACCTTTTTAACATGAACTAATTTTTTAAAGCCACAGAATACTGTTTGACATTTACTTGACCCGAATTTAGAAATGCAGTGTTAATAAGCTCAGAACGAAGTAATATTGAGTATAGCATAATATATGATGTTTAAATAACTAAAAGTCTAATTATTTTAGATTATATTATCTCTAATATTGGGTAAATGTAAACGAAGATTCAGTTTCCGTAGCTAAACTGAACTCGCTGAAAAGTGACTAACAAAGTAAAATATTATTTATTCAACACGATCAAAGCGAAAGTCTTCATCAGACTTTTGAAAAGTAATACAGCATACAGCCCGAAGTATTTTGTTTAATATTCTTAAGTTAAAGTTCTATCAAAGATGTAAAGAGGCGTTGTAAACGTCTATAATTAAAAACTATTTTCTTGAAATACGACTATTTAAATAGATATATTCTTGTGTAGTTAACACATTGGTTTGTACCACTTTATTCAATTTCGTCTGTAAAAACCGAGAAAGCCCAATGAAACGAAATAGGCAAAAGTATCAGTCTGATTAAAATATGATGCATTATACGTTCCAGGTTCGTGCGGACTCACTTATCTTAATAGCTACCTAATACTCTAGTCAACATCTTCAAAAACGTGAAAAATTAAAATAAAGGTCCTAAAAATATGAGCGGTAGCTCATTGGATTCGGAATCACCTGTAGAAAAATGTTTTTGAAGGAAAAGTGTGCAGGCAAAAAATTGCAATTGTTATTAACAAAATAAGATGAAAAAAAACAGATGTTTATGTTTTTGTTAATAACTCGAAAAATATTAATATTTAAGCAATTCTGAAAAAAGCTCGTTAAAGAGGAGGAAATTTCCGAAAAAAAAGTCCGTCCTCCCGGAACTCTATCTCCATTATTTATAATTTTAATTTGACGTTGAAAATGGGGCTTTGAGCGGCTTTTACGGCATGCGCGCGCTACCGCTAAACGGTGTTTATCAGATAAAATATTTTTTTATGACATAAAATGTTATTTTAAAAATTTGAAAAAATTCCAGTATCTTCCTAATACTTGAAAGAATCTAAATCAGTTGGAAAAAACATTTTATCACTGTGTTTCAAAAAGTTATTCAATTGTTAACTAACAAATTTTTTCCTAATCTCTGTTGACATAAACAATGGGATAAAAGGTATAAGTAATTGGCCTAAAAATTTGAAACTTCGTGGAGCCCTTTTCATATGTATACTTTGCAAAATCCTGCGATAAATCTTTATAAAAGTTTATTAATTTGTTAATAATACTTTCTAATATCATACGTCACGTTAACTGTAGCGCCAAATAACTTGCCAATTAAAAAAATTATATATCTTTTAAACTATTGGAGATATGATAAAGGATATTCAGGAGTTTTTTATAGAAAATAAGTTTCTCTTTCAAATAATTCTAAGACCAAATTGGTATTTATTGTTTATTAGGTATTACATGCATTTATTTGGAAAAATTCTATATTTTTCTTTACTTTTTCGCAATATTTTGCAATAGTTATGAAAAATCATAATTAACAAATTAATAAACTTTTATAAACATTTATCACAGAATCTTGTAAAGTATACATATGAAAAGGGCTCCACAAAGTTTCAAATTTTTAGGCCAATTATGTATACCTTTTATCCCATTGTTTATGTCAACAGATATTAGGAAAAAATTTGTTAGTTAACAATTGAATAACTTTTTGAAAATTAGTGATAAAATGTTTTTTTCAACTGATTTAGATTCTTTCAAGTGTTAGGAAAATACTGGATTTTTTTCAAATTTTTAAAATAACATTTTATGTCATAAAAAAATATTTTTTGTACAACTGTCATTAAAAGTGACACTTTTAATGATAGCAAACAATGTTAAAAACGATTGTTTACATAGCAGCGTGTTAAAAATACTTTTAACACGCTGCCATGTAAACAAGTTTACTTTTAACACGGTTTAGTTTACTTTTAACACGGTTTAGTTTATTGTCATTGCAAATTCGCTCATTTCATTATCAAAATAGGGAAGTTGTACAAAAAACATTGTATGGTATTTGTGTTAAAAGTGATTTTATTTTGTTCGTGAAATTGTTCAATTCGCTCCGCTCATTTCACAAACGTTTTCACTCACAAAATAAAACGTCACTTTTAACACTCATATCATAAATAACTATTATCTGATAAACACTGTTTAGCGGTAGCGCGCGTATGCCGTAAAAGCAGCTCAAAGCCCCATTTTCAACGTCAAATTAAAGATATAAATAATGAAGATAGAGTTCCGGGAGGACGGACTTTTTCTTCGGAAATTTCCTTCTCTTTAACGAGCTTTTTTCAAAATTGCTTAAATATTAATATTTTTCGAGTTATTAATAAAAACATAAACATCTGTTTTTTTTCATCTTATTTTGTTAATACCAATTGCAATTTTTTGCCTGCACACTTTTCCTTCAAAAACATTTTTCTATAGGTGATTCCGAATCCAATGAGCTATCGCTCATATTTTTAGGACCTTTATTTTAATTTTTCACGTTTTTGAAGATGTTGACTAGAGTATAAGCAGAGACTTTAAAGCTCACGGCCGTAACAGGATCTATATTATACCAGCAGGTATCGACTGTTCTTTTTAATTAGTTTACTGAACCGCGGCATGAAAGCAAAGATGTTTTTTTTTTCGTACAACCAATAAGTATATGTAGCTTGCACAGCACTCATAATATTTTTAATATAATTTTTTGTAAATAATGCCTGTTTTGTCAAACAATTTTAAAATATTGTCTGTCCAGCAAGAACCACGTTGAGGTAAGATCCTTTTTTGGCTGGAAAGGAAAGTTTTAGATATGTTAGTAAAAATAAACAGTTAGTTTTTTATATTATCTATCTTGGAGTGTCATTGAATAACAATTCAATATTAAAGTAAAGAGAACATTTTCATAATATATAAACTTAGGAATATTAGGAAATATATCTGACAACCTTGATTCGAAAGGCGGTCTCTTGGATAGAATAAAGAGGAGTTTTAATGTTGAATAATTATGCTTAGTTCAACTATATCAATATCAGAATCGGTCTCATCGCCATCACTACTGTCTCCATTTATAATTAATTTATTATAAAAGAAAATACCTGTAAGTATTTCGGCTTTTCTTGTTTAACATGTTCAATACAACTTATCCAGCTATAATTGTCTATTCCATTGATTTCAATTTCTATTAACTTTATTAATTAGATTATATGAATTAGAGCTGTTATCACAAATGCGAAACGATGTCACAATGATTGTCAGTCTCTTGACACGACTTTGTCGTCTCAGAAAATACCTGAGTCAGCAGAACTTTGCAGATGAAGACATCTGTCGATACTAACAAGAGTAAGAGGAAATCGTATTTCATGTCCTATGCCTATGCCTAGGACGCCGTATCTAGTATTAGAAGAGGGAAAACTATCTGCTGCAAGTTACGTGAAGAGGCCACTATGAAGGCTCATTAAAAGGGCAGGACTAGACAGGGTGCTCTAATTCTATTCTAGAGATGATGGGTGTTGAGAATACATCTGTAAAGGTAGTAGTGATACAGGCTAACAGCCAACCCATTAAGTATCTGTCTATCTATCTTTTGGTCAAGAGCAGCGTTATCTTGTTTTAAAAACCTATCGAAGGCAGCGGACAACACTTCTTCACATCTTTTGATGTTGATTTCTTTCTCAAACTCTAATTAGATTTATTGTATTAATATTGTTTTTTTTTTAATTATTTGTTTGCAAAAAACAGTATCTTCACTAATAGTTGGCTTTCCACCTTGAAAATTGCGGAAAGTCCCATACAAATTTCCCTTACCATTTTCAGAAGTTAGAGGAAAATTTCTAAAAAATCTTGATGCAAGTATTTTTCGTTTATAACAAAGAGTCCAAAATACCAATTTTCAGCTATTTACCATAAAAACTGACAAAAGTATTGTTCAAACTATTATCCTATCCTCTTTTGTGTGGGTTGTGGACAGATTTTAAAATTAAAAAAAGTGATAAAAGGATTTTTTCGTGAGTAACAAATATTTCTCATACCAGTTTTTTGTTTTCTACCTTAAACACTGCAGAAATTTCAATAAAAAATTTTACTCTTTTAAAAGGGAATGGGGCAGATTTTCAAAAGAAAATAATAATAATGCAAGTATTATTCGTTGGCATATCGAGTTTTAACTTTTTGCCTTTGAAATTGCGGAATGCTAACCTCTTATTTTAGGGAGGAGGAGAATAATAAAAGACAAAAACAGAGTATGTCACTTTTCAGCCATTCAGCTATCGCTACATAAAAAAATCACACCAATCCGTTACTCTGTTTTGATGTGAAAAACGGACAACACTAACACACTTTTACATTTATAATATTAGTATTGATTATAGTGAGGCCTTGATAAACTTTTTTTTCCCTGTAAAATAAAAGGAAACACATGTAATATACTTTTTTACACGTTTATGATAAAAAATAAATTTCTCCTTTTTTAAGTGCTTTAAGGACTTATATTTTTAAATTTAGCGTTAATGGATTCCTGTGGTTGCATAGTAATAATTAAGTATGTACTATAAATTATATCTATGTCATTACCATTACAGTAACTTTTTAAAATATATCTACATCTTTGTCGGAGATTTATATAATGTACATTGGTAACCTAATAATTTGACTACGAGTCCCACCCCCGGTTGTTAATGCACGACTTGAATGAGTAGCGAATAAACCTGCGTACGGAATATTGTTTGGCGTACATGATGGTGATCTTGTTGGGAAATTGTAATATAAACGATATACGGGTTCATTAGGCAAATTTTCAGCTGTCGTGTCGACGTCTGTTACATCGTTGCGCCATCGTGCGGCTACCAATTCACTCTGCTAGCGAATAATTCTAGACGATAATTACATCCAGTAATTGGGTATATTGTAGGTGTGAATAATATATACTCAAAATTGGGGATCTAATAGCTTATTTCCAAATGTATCAAATTATCGATTTAATCCTACTGGTTGCATTGGCCTACATTTTAAATTACATGAACTCTTATTAGATTTGGATATAGTTATGTTGTCGGTGACTTTACATAGTACCTAATTACAGTCAGGGAGAAGCATGTGAAGAAAATTGTATTCGACTACATTCCATCATTATATCCTGGTTTATACAAATAAGTTTGTAACTAAAGAAGTTTGTTTTGTATGGTTATTCTCTTAATATAACTTGTTTTGTTTAAAATAATTCTGATTATAAACTTGAGATAGCCAGCAACAACAAAAATTTAACAGAACAGATTACAAACAGCGGTAGTTAATACATACATTTTTCCACAATCATTATTTCATTAACGAAATCTTTAAGAAAATAATTGTAATAAAAATGGTTCTGTTTATTTAAGTGTAAAAATAAGATTATAATTATTGTACTTTACAAGGATCACTTTCAGTGGCGGCACGTAGTGGTATGTCTTGGGGAGCGCAAATAAAAAAAAAGGTGAAAAAAATAGGGTCACAGCCACAGGTAAAACGCCGGAAGCGGAGGTTTTTTGGGCTTATTAAATGGCATAAAAAAGCTTATTGAGGAGTTAAAAATAAAAATAAACTCACCTGTTAAGCAGGTACCCCGCCAAACACTTATTGTTTGTAGTGTTATTTTTATAGTGCCTAAATTTCACAAGCATGTTTTATATTGAAAGTGAAGTCGTCTGTCCATCCTTCGTTTTCAACAACCAATTTGTTAAAACTTAAAATTTCTTGATTTTTTTTTTTCAATAAATAACATTGTTAGAGTAGTTAGTCTATCCTGACGAATTGTAGTTATAAGAACTTTTTAATGTAGAGGAGAAAGGTTCGGCTTCGGCGGTTATCATTGCTTGTGGCACTAGAAATGCCTTTGAGAAATCTGTTTGTAAATTATTTTCAATTAAAAATTTAAACAAATGTACTGCTCCGGATACTACCGATCGTTTGTATATTAAATGTGCGAATTGTTGAGTCATTTTTTTTTATAAATGTTTATTTTAAAAGATCGTTTATAATCTCGATTTTTTCCTTTACTTATTTTCGGAATTACCAAACTCGGTTTTGGGCAACCCATACTTTTTATTTTAATTTTTTGTTTAATTTTAAGTGAATTAAATTTAATGGTCTTCAGAGATCGTAGCAACTTTCGTTATTCGCATAATTATCGTAATCGTAATGTAGTCGTAAATACAACGGAAACGATGAACTACTGTACTTCTACTCTGTCGAGAAATCACTGAGATCACAATGCCACTGTGCTCCAATAAATTTTACAACTTGGCCACTGTATCCCATTGTATCGCATTAAGCACTGCACACATAAATGTTACTACATAAATAGAATTATATTTATTTATTTATAAATAAAATATGTTTTCGTTTTTTTTTTAATGCGTATTTACATAGAATAATATATTTGCGTATTTTTAATACGTTGGGTTTCATGTGCTCATATGCTCGTATGAACCAACCGCCACTGATCAATTCTTATATTTTGAGCTTTGGCAAACTAAGTATTATCCGACGCAATCTGACGTTTACATTTAAAAGTTTTATATTTTTAAACATAACTTCTAACGTTATTAAAACGTCATAAAAAGGCGTTATTTCCCTAGTTAGCTTAATTAAGAGGCTGATTCTGTAACTTTTCGTTCACGAACGAAATCGTTAGTTAACGATGGGTACTGTCAACGAAGATTTGTGAAAAGGTTATTCTCTATCTTATTCGTTAAGACTAGTTTATTGGTAACGAAAGATTTACGTTTTTAGCGACTATAGTATATTGATAGAATTGCTTGACATGACATTGATGCCAAATTTATCATTCTTACTTATTTTGTCTTTATTTACTACTAACAATAGTTTAAATTTTGAAAGAAACATATTGTATAGAGTTTGCATGAATATTTTATTAACTAAGTTTTAAAGGCAGAATACTTCACTTTGAGTTTTAAATGATAATTGTTGATTACTTTAATATTTTATATAATTTATTGTTGACGTTTCTGGAAATTTGAAATTATAAACTTGGATATACGGCAACGTTATGTTTTATGGAATTCGGTACTTTTCGGAGATATATTCGTCTGATATTTGTAAAGGATATGATCTGTAGTGTTTAATGATGGATAAACGAAAAAAAAGAGGTGGTAAAACAACTAGACAATAGTACGAAATATATTTAAACGAACTAGAAAATAATAGATTTTTTCGAGAAAATAAATTTACTGGTCTTCCAAATATAATTAAGAACAGTTGAGAGCAGCTCGTAGTAATATTAAATTGCGGTGGCATTTTTTTGTTATTCTAGACGTTTTCGGACTGGAAGACCCAAACAAGACAAAGGGCCAGAAATATTTCAGCTTCAACATCAGCACGGCAGACTGGTAATATAGATGATCCAGAAAAGCCATTAACGGACTTGGAAGAAAGACTATTATATTTAACTGGTGAAGTAGTTATAAAAGGAATGGAAGGAGTAGAGGATGTAGGTCTCGAAATAAAAGCTGATAATGATGAAGTAAAAAACATGCTCTCAACGTCAGGCCAACAGAAGAGACAAAAAAGGAGGGATTTGTAAAAAAAAAACAAAGAAAAATACAACATTACAAACTGCTCTGAACCAGTTGTCATCAGAAGGAAGTGAACTGAAAAAAATTAATAAAAATTTGGAAACTATAATTAAGCAAAACAATCGAATAATATTCTTAAACGAGAAAAAATTAGAATTAAAATATAACATTCTTTTTGAAAACAATGACTGTTAAATATTGTTTATTAATTTTGTGTTCTTTATTATTATTTTTTCTCACTTGCACAATATCAATTCCCGAAAACAGCTTAGGATTGTCCTTAACGAAACTCAACGGGAGGTGTTTGACATTCGTTAGTGAACGATCAGTTTGTAACGAAAGTATCGTTAGTAAACGGTGACCATCGCGATACAGAATAAGGACGTTCGTTCATGAACGATATTCGTTAGTTAACGGCGTCGTTAAGAGTTACAGAATCACCCCCTAAGTCTTGGGTTACTTTTGGTTTTACCAGTCCCCCACAAATTATACCTACTCAAAGACTCGTTTTAAAAGATTTATTACAAAATTTAATAGTTTTAAAAACAAATTATTTAAATAAAAATTATTAAAACTTGAAAATTATATCAAAAGAAAATATATAAAGACATTTGTTAATTAAAAAATTTATTATTCTCTTATCTCTTTTATGGAGGTCTTCAGAATCTCTTAAATTGGCTAATATTGGAAGAACAACTATTCTTTAGGGATGGTTTTTCTACCAAATTCCAAATTCGGGACGAAATGTCTTAACTTTCTGTTTCACTGTATTAATTCCTTTCTATTCCTTTCAAAATGGCTGAAACTTATCCAATTTAGTAATTAGATTAGTTGAAATCGATTATTAGTGGAAGGATTTGTAAATAAACAATTAAAGCGTAAAAATCATCATTTTGCTCGTAGGTAACATTTTTAGAGGAAAAAATACACAAAATGCAAAAATACGAGCAAACTAGCTGTTTTTGAATAATACTAATAACTTTTTATTATTTGCTAACATTTGTTTAAAAAAAGGTGCTACGACTATTAGAAGCCAAGATAATTGTTTTTTTTTAAATACCTAATACGTCAATTAAAAACATTAATAGCAGAAATTAACAAATATTATGCAAAAAAGTTCAAAGATCCAAAAAAATATATACATCAGCAATCAAAATTATTGAAACAGGAGTGTAGTAAGGCGTAAGGTAACAGATTGTAGGTCCAACTGACCTCTCCAGAAAGTCGAGCGCTCAGTTTCAAAGTAAAACACACGAAAAAATGACGTAAAGTAAAAAAAAGCATTTCATTTCATTTCATTGTTCGGCGTACCAACTCGTAAACGAACGAGAAACATATAAAGACAAGCAGTAATAAGATATAGACACGGTAACAATAGTCTGGTGAAATTATTCATAAAATAAAAAAGATCTAGATCGTTACAAACTTTCTTAAAAACATTCTGTTTTTTTAGTATATATTTTTACATTACCTTAACAATTGTGTGTGAGCAAATGGAATTTTCATAAAATGATTTTTTTCACGTTTTTAGACGTGAATTATCAAACCAGCAATGCATGGAACAACTAAGTTCTTTTTTTGAGTACCAAGTACATCTTTTCCCACTGTGAAATGCTGGTGTAACGAGTTCAAAACATGGCTACTGTTTGCTATACAAAGAAACACGTCAATACTGTCCAAGATCAGTTGTGCGGAAAAACATTATGCTGTGTAAAAAATAATAACACAAGATCGTCACCTATTGTAAGATTGAGGCAGTTTTAGGCATTAGTTTCACCCACATCCATAAAATACTAGATACATAAAGGTTAGCTGTAAAAAAGTTTGTTTTTGTTGAATTCCTCATAATTTCAAAAAATTTTAAAAAGGTTCTCGTGTCGATTGGTGCAAACAAATACTCAAAAAATGCAATCACGGCGCTTCAGAAGATTGTAATAGATGAGGAGTAATGGATATATGCACATGGGTCGAAAAAGAAACAGCCATCTACTTAGGCGTTTCAAGATGAGTCAAATCCAACAAAAATTGTTTGCGGTCAAAGCACTTCAAATCATTTGTTCACCTGTTTTTTTTTTTCGGAAAAACTGGTCATATGAGAAAAAGTACCCTTAGAGAAACGTCAAACATAAAACGTCAAGAAGTCTTTAGTAAAATAAGAAAAACCAAACAAGTATTGTCGGATAATTCTTTACTATGACAATGCGAGCACTTACATAACCAATACAGCAATTAACTATTTGAGATTTGTTACAGTTTTGATTTGGCATTAAATTACTTCGTTTGTAACTTTTTTTAAATTGATGTTAATTGCTCGTTTTAAGGTTTACTTATGCAAATGGCTCTCATTTGCTTGGTGGACAGCGAGTCGAGCTAAATATTTTGTTTAAATATGATAACTATGTTCAGGTGTTCAGAATAATAAGTATAAGTAGCAAAAACATTAAAGATAAGAAATCCAGAAAATAAGAGATAAACAAGTAGATTATTACCAAGAAATTTAAAATTTCACACTTAATCTAGAGACCGAAAAATAAAAGTTATAAAGATGATACTTACAATCCTTAACTTCTGGATCTGGATCTGGAAATATCGGGAGGGGCGAGCTAGTGCATAGCCAGCACTGAGGCCACATATGAATCATTGTGCATCCTCCCGTATGTAGGGAAATCCTCACCTCAGGCTGTCACCAGGCCTAGTGATTTAAAATAGGTGATGAGGCTCCCGAGGGGTATCTCCCTGATATCGGCTGGTGTAAGCCAATACTCGCCCAACACGGATCTTCTGATTTCAGAAAAAGCAGAGCAGTCATACATAGTGTGTTCTACTGTTTCCTCTTCTTGTTCACAGCCTCTGCATAGCGGCGATTGTGTTAATTCCATCCTAAAGAGATATTGTCGCAACTGGCAGTGACCTGTCAAGATACCCACAGCTGTTCGGAGATTTTGTCTGGTCAATGCCTTAAATTTTTTTGCTGTTTCCTCGCCAGGATGAACAGGTTATAACTCTCAGGCCAGTCTACAGTTCGTAGTTTCATCCCAGCACTGTATAAATTTTTGATGAGAGTGCTGTTTGATAAGGTCCACGCTTGCGGACAATGTTAGCTTGGTAGATGGGCGAGGGCTAACATATTTGTAGCTCGCAGCCCTCCTTGCTAAATTGTTCGTAATGCGGTTGCCTTTAGAGTTCCTATGTCCTTTGATCCAGCTGAGAGTGACCACGTTATTCTGGCTGACCTCGGTTAGAGTTTGGTGACATTCTAGTACTAAACTTGAAGTGAAACGGTTTTACATAATAGCTTTTGCTTTTCACTCGAGTTAATTGAGTACCTATTTTAAAATTATTATTAAAAACACAAAGAATAAATACAATTGTTGTTGTAATAAAAGAAACCGGTTTTTTTAGGATAAAGATCGTACTGTGCAAAATTATTTCCAGTAAGCACACTATAGTTCTTTGTATAAAATAAAACAAAATTCAAAATTTCCGAAGAAATAAATAAGTACTTCTTTCATTTCTTTGATGTATAACAAAGGTTGATGTATTTTCATTAGTTGTGTTTTCTTGATAATTAGAAATAGGTAGTAAAAAGAGTCCCAATCAAAAGGGCATTTGAAGGAGGTAATAATAATAACCATTTCAGGAACATAGTTACCACGTATCTCAGAGGGGAATGATGTCGCAAGAAATGACTCTTGATTGGTCAATCATAGTATTGCACCCGAAAGGCATGTGATAAGTAAGATGCACGTAGGCCATCTAAGTATTGTGTTGTTTTAAAAAGTTATCGAAAATTGTATTATTTATAGAAAAGAATTTATTTAAAAGAAATTAATGTTTTTAAAAATTGCCATACCACAAAGGAAAATACTTTAAATAACAAGAAAATTATTTGCAATGGTATGCTACTTTTTTTATTATTTTACTCAAACTATAAGTAGTGAATCTTGTATTGTTGCAGAAAAATAATCCTTTCTGTGTATTCAAAAGGAATGCTGTAGAGTAGAAAGTCGAGAAAACAAAGTAATTTTTGTAGTATAAACCATGCACCACTGGGACTGACAAGTAACGACAGCATTTACTATACGATGAATTTTTATAACTGCAGACAAGAACTTTTGTACGTATATTTTTATTACAGAAAAAAAAAGATACGACTAAATAGGTACAAATTTAAAATTATTTTGATTAAAACAACATCGTGTTTTTATAGCCAAAATAAAGGTACGTACCTAAATAAAATTGTTTTCGTTTTAACGCACAGTTAAGTTTCCATTCAATGTTTCGGTACGTAGATTCTCAACGATGTTATACACTACAACTTCGTGGCAAAAAATCGAGAAAAACTCTAGGAAATAGTGGGTGTTTGTAAAATTTATAAGATCATTGGAATATTTTTATAGGTTTTATATCGATCATTGATTTATGCTTTGAAATATCACTACTCTATATTTTCCGTATAGAATCTTCATCCGCAAAATATGAAACTATATGAAATTACAACAAAAAATAAATAACATAGTCAATTTCATTTTTATTTTAGCTGCCTTTTGAATACACCTTTTTGTTCACTTTTTTTATATTAGAAACTGTCAGAAAATATGTTACATGCTACACACAAAAAGATTCCGTTGCTAGATTGCCTGTAATTTAGGACCTTATTATGGATAGAATCCACTTTCATTTTTCTGTTATATAGATTAAAATGGCATTAGATTAAAAAAAATAGTTTAATTATGTTTACCTCATAAAGTCTTAAGTTAAAGTTAAAATCGAGTTGTTGAAAGTAGAGTTACGATGTTAACACCATAAAATATATATGAATATAGATGAATGTGATTATCATGCAAATTGTTTTAAGTCGTTTCTTTAATTAGTTTGTTTAATTATTTCTAAAAAAAAACATGTACAATTGCGATGAAATTATACATAAAAACAACCTTGAATTTAGCTCTAGCCAGCTTACTGAAATGGAATTTCTCTAAACAACTTTGGTAAAATCGTAAGCTTATTTCTTGTGTATAGATTGTGTGATAATATTAGATTATCGATACAGTCAAGATTTGTTACATTTTATAAAATAGATTTGTTACAATGTACTACTCAAGAAATAAGCTTCTATTTTGGTGCTGAAGCAAATAGTAGGAAAGTGGAAAAAGTCAATTTAAGATTAACACAAAATAAAAATGTGCCAAAAAATTATATGTTAAAAAGGTTTTAAAAAAATTTATAAAAGAAAAAAAAAGGAACATTATATATTTAATAATTAAGTTGTCGAGTAGGAGCCAACTACCCGAACGTCTGTAAAGCTAGAAAGGTCAAGTCAGCAGAATCACTCGTATTATATCTCAAAATTTAGTGCTCATTAAGTGCTAATTTAGTGCTGATAACAGATATTTGGTGCTGTGATACGGGGACTAAAAATGAGAACACTGCAAACTTTTCGTTAAGCTAGCAGTGTACCATTCGTGACCGCGCTATGATACAGTTGAAGCGAGAGGCACATCAGCTAATAATTAAGTGCTCAATTAGTGCTGCCTGTACAAGATTGCAGAATTAAAAAAAACAGTTTTTAAGTATAGATAACTGCTGATATAACGATACGAGCAATCATAGAGCTGAAAGATGACTTTAAAATCGGTATTGGTGAAATTGAAAAAAGTAAATAAAATTAGTGCTCAATTAATGCTACCGGTAAACCCAGACAAAAAAACATTTTTCAACTGCCCGCTAAGAAAATCGAAGTTTTCAAAAAGCGAAAAGTTATGGTTATTATTTTGTATTGCAAATATCGAGTTTTCATCAGATCTCAACGTTATAAGGTCACAGGAAACTACCCTGACTCTTCTCGCGATGTAGCCGCTGTGTGTGTGTGTTAAAAAAAATAATTTTTTTTTCAAAGCAACTACTGCTAATATAACGACGCCAGCAGTCTTAAGAACTAGGCAAAGACTCTAAAACGGAAACTAATGGAATTAAAAGACGTCACTATTTAGTGCTCAATTAGTGCTGCCAGTACAGCAAAAGATTTTTGAAAGGTATTTTATTTTTATTTTTATATGGATTGTCATATATGAAAGAATGAAATGAATTTTTACAAATTCAGCAGTAGGCAAATGAGGCCACACTTTAAACTTCCTACACTTTAAGAATGTGCGGAAAACTGGCATCTGAACGAAACACTTCAAGGAGACACTGCAAAATGGAAATATAGTGTCTAATACTACATATGTAATAAATATTGAGTAGCCTGAAGATGGCACAGTAGAGCCGAAAGTAGTCGCTACTTCATAACATTAATTTAATTAAATTAAATGATTATATGGAAAAATTTTGAGTAATATTTCAATTATAATGAAACCCATATTAAAGAGTCTGAAACACCTATAAGAGTGTTATTTTTTCCTAACAATTTCATAACTACTTATTTCATAACTCATAACACAAAATATAATATTACTACATTTAAGAACACATTATAATCTCTTTTAGTAACTTTGTGTACAGCAGCAATATATCATTAAACATTCTTAATACACCACTGCTATTATTCGTTGAAATAAAGTAGATATGCCTGATTAGTGTTCCGTTTGTTTTCGGTCTTGGTAACTCTACGTCCCTGACGTTACTTTCTATTCAATTCAAACTGGAAACTAGGAGAGTTGTACCTTATCTCCAGAACATAAGAAAAAGGGTCCGTATATTAAGCTTCCAGTTAGGACAGGGAGTTATAACCATTCATGAAGTTTCATCATTCAAAGTCACACCCCATTCGGTACATACCATCCCAAAAGTTGGAACAATTTATATTATTTAAATCTGAAATCCTTAGATATTTGTAATAAAGCTACATATATTAATATATTGTATAAGATAATATTTCAAATTCAATTACCTTTCTTCCTCTGTTACGTGTTTCTAAAGTTACAAAATAAAATGTGGTTACTTGAAGAATATTCTTTGTTTCTACTGTTAACAATGAATTTATATGTGGTCTGTCGCAAAGTAAACAGGACTTTTAAGAAATATCCTAAACTAGTAGCGCCATCTGTTATTGGGGCATCTTTTGTTAATGTTGTGTCAAAATTTCATGACAATCGAACCAGTTGACGCCAAGTTATTGCACCCAAAGTGACAGAACCTTCTTAACATCGGTCGTAATATGAGTATTCAACAAAAAGCCAATATTAAGTTTTGTTTTAAACTTGGCAAAACATTTATCGAAACGCATCGATTGTTAAAACAAGTTTATATCATAGCCGAGTCCACGAATGGTTTATACGGTTTAAAGAAGGTCATGAGTCGCTGGAACATTTTGATCAGCCAAAATTTGTGATCTCCAAAGATTCGATCTATCGGATTTTGACCGGCAATTCGGGAATGAGAAAGGTGTGTTCACTGTTTGTTTACACAAGCTTACGGATGACCAAAAAATACTTCGAATTCAACATTCGAGAGACATCATTAAAGAGGCAAAGAGGCAAAGAAAGATAAAAACTTTTTGTACTACATTATGGCTGGTGTCGAAAAATGGTGTTTTTAATACGATCCCTAAACCAAGTATTAAAGTTCCGCTGGAAGCAAAAAAGCGAGCCAAATCGAAAAAAAGCCGTTTGGAAAGGTCAAAAGTGAAGACAATGTTGATTTGTTTTTACGATTTGAAGGGAATTATTTACATAGAATTCGTGTCAGCGTACCAAACGGTTAATGCTGTGTATTATCTTGTTATTATGTGGCGTTTCCTCTCGCGTATTCGTCGTGTTCGGTCAGGATATCGCGAAGAAGGAAGCTGGCACTTGTGTCGTCACGATAATATACCATCATTTCGATCGACACTTGTGTCCGATCTTTTAAAAAATTGCATTTTAACCATTAATTACTCCCCTATTCTCCGAATATGGCACTGTGCGACTTTTTTTCTGTTCGGTAGACCAAATCTGCCCATGAAGGGACAGCGGTATGAATTGTAGAGGCCATTAATGAGCTCCTCATTCGAAAAACTTGTAAACTGTGCAAATCACTGTATTAACTCTAAAGGGGACTATTTTTAATAAAATTAATTTCATTTGCCGAAAAAAAAATTGTTAATTTTTACTGTCCTGTTTACTTTGCGACAGACTTTGTATTATTATAGTAAATTTTTATTTTAAACATACACAAACTTTTTTACATATAATAAATCAGAAGGCGTTAAACTTCATTTAACATCTGTCTTCTGTTTTCTTCTATAGCATTTTTTTCTAACCTAGGTATTGAAGGCGTTTCTAATAATTTTTTCGTTTTTTGATACCATCAAAAAGTTCTCTAGCGCCTTTAAAAACATATTTTACGTGTTTGGAAACAAATTAACAGTTTTTAGAAGTTTATTTAGAGTCTTTAAAAGTTTATTTTTTAGCATTAGAAGTTTTATCTTCATCGTCACCGAAAGATTTCTTTAACGACTTCGTTATTGTCATCTGACCCTTCCGTATAGTCCACCTATTATATCCTTTTTAAAAATTTCTTAAATATTTTCTTATATTGGTATGGCGTTTTTTAAAAGTTTCTTATCATCATTTTCAAAAGCTTCTTCGTAATCTTCAGTAGGTGTTTTAAAAGCTTATTTCGGGGCGTTATAAATTTCTTTAGCGTCATTAGAAACTTCCACTGTTCAACGTCATTAGAAGCTTCCACTTCAACGTCTCACATATACGTACGAACATTTTCTATTTTCCAAGTTTTTCAGATAGAATAATATTTATCAAGCTATATTTTACAGATTAAAGTGTAAGGGATAACAGATTAGCTAAAAACTTTTAAAAATTCTGAGGACCTTGATTTGATTTTTGTTTACAGTTGATTTTTTAAAAGTGATATTTATGTAAACAATATCATGTCTCGATTCCATTTAAGTTTAAATAATATTTAAGATACATTTAATTTAGATAATTTTTATTAATGCAACAAAAACGTACTTTGAATGAAATAGGTAGGAATTATCAATTGTTCCTTTTGTTCACAAAGTAAGTTGTACTTTCAAGAAAAAGAAGGCGTCATATTGAGATTATTCAAATGTTATTGTTATATTCAATGATTATTATAAGAAAAATACGTTTTTTAGATTTCACCTAGAAAAATTAAAAATATATCAATCGTTGTATGCTGAGATTTGATTGCAGTCATAAATGTTGTCAGAAGATGTCACCTCGGGGTTAACCAAAAAAACATTTTATTATACAGTAAATTCAACTTATTTAAGCCTGCAACTAGATCTGGGCGTTCAGAGATAAATATATTTTTATTTTTTCCATTTAGACTGCAAAACAAGTATACCTATACTTAATGAGAATTTTTGACAGATATAAGTATTTACCTCTAAATAATCTCAATCTGATGTCTAATAAAATCCATTAAACTACAAAGCATTTTAAGAACCGAAGAACATATTTTCTAGTTCAAGGCACCAAACGGATGAATATCAATCAAATATTGGATGAAAACAAAATAGAAATATTTTTATATACATAAAAGGTACCTCTTGTTTAAAAAATCTTTAAAACATACTTTTTCAAGGGCCAATTAAGGTATTGCAAATTTTTGTTGTGTCTAATCTATCATCCCGCATACTTTAATTCAAAAAATTGCTTAACAAGCTTTCTTTTTTCTGAAGAAACTTAAAAAATAAAGAAAGTTGTTACCGATATATCATGCGTCGACAAAAGCTTCAATAGATGCTTTTTTAGGGTCAAGCTTTTCGGCATTAAAAGGTAAGATCTTAACTTTAAGGAGTGGTTAAAAATATAAGGGATGAAAATTGTATTAAAAAAATGTTTTACTGAAAAGAAGGGAAACTAATACGAAAAGAACAGTTTAAGTATACGAATAAAATGCACATAGATTTCTTTACCAAAAGTAAATTTAAGTTAATATATTCACAAAAACATGACGCACAAAGACCAGCCCTGCTTTTCTTAAAAAATATTACGTATATTTCTGTTTCAGAGTTTATTATCAGAATCTTAGCGACAGTGAAGGTGGAACCTACATAAATGCCGGCGAAGAGGAACCTCTACCGGAGACCGGAGGAAGTTATACGCCTCTTTATCTAGTGCAAAAAGGGAAAAGACAACTGGTACTTGAATGAATTGCAAATTCTCAAAAAAAAAAGAATATTTGGCTTGTACCTATCTATACTTATAATAAATCTGTAGAGAGGTCAATTCTGTACATGAAATATATTTCCAAAATGACTATTAGGGGGTGATTAGGGATCGATACTGATGCCAAAAATAAAATCAGTTAGATTTTTGTCTGTCTGCCTTTGTAACCGTTATAGAAACAAAAACTACTCGACGGATTTTAACGAAACTTACAATTATTTTTCATACTCCTGAACTGGTTATAGGATACTTTACATCACGCTACAATCAATTGGAGCAGAGCAGTAAAGGGAAATGTTGGGAAAACCACTTTTACGGTGTGGGGGGGAGAAATTTTTATACAACAATCTATACGTCACGCGAACGACGTCGCGGGTACATCGATATAGAACCCAAAAATGTGGTTAGAAACATGTTGTACGTCTGTCTCTCTATCTATAGGTTTGTGCGCGCATCACATGAAAACTACTGATCCGATTCGAATGCGGTTTTCACAGATGTATTTGTCTTCTTTTACTTAACATCTGGTGTATAAAAATTTCTCCTGCCACCCCTTTAACGGGGTGGGGGGAGAAATTTTTATACAACAGTTAACACGCCACGCGAACGACGTCGCGGGTGCACCTAGTAATTAATAAAAGTAACAAACACACAAACACACTTTACTACTACAACTAGAAAAGAGTTGCTTGATCTCACTTTATCAAGTTGCTTCTGTATAAAGTTAATACAAAATTGGGATGCCTTCTACGAGGCTTTGAAAACATACTTACTTACTCCGTAGCTCTACAACCCTTGGTGGGACACTTTTACTCCAGAACGTCTGCCATTCGGAGTTGATGTTAAAGTTATTGGCTGCCAGTTGTTGTGCTGATAACATTGGTGGTTGTCTAGACCGAAGCCGGTTTATTGCCCTGTCCAGAATATCATCAAGGATAAGGAGCTGTTTGTTATTAATTATTTTCCTATATTCTTTTATCTTGTCTTGTCTTCTTAGAGCAGGTGGAGGTATGTTGCTGAGTGTTGGAAGCCAATAAGATGTAGTAGTTCTAATACAGCCACTAACCGTTCTCATTGCTGTATTAAACTAAGTTTTAACTTTCTTGGTATGTTCTTTGTTCATCCATATCTGGGCACAAGACTCGACTACAACTAAGTGCAGATGTTCGTAATGTGTTTGCCGACACACCAAGTTAGTGCTACATAGTCTCTGGATAAGGTTATTTCGATTACTTATTTTTTGCACTGTTTAGAGGTGTTTTTTGAATGACAGAGTTACCCAACGACATAAAATCTAGTGCAGCCTAATTAGGTTATAAAGTAATTCTAAGCGGATAATAGACTTTTTTAAGTCTAGACCTTGATTTATAAATAGACTAAAACATCTTTTAGATCGCAGTGTAATTAAGTCAATTGGGCCAATCGACCTTAGTTATAATTTACAATCTATAAACTTTAAGGGTGAATAAAAATATAAGGACATTAAGGGATGAAAGATATAATTTATTTAGAAGAAGGTATACCTACGTATATAAAGTTGTAACCACTTTTTTCTAAAGGTGTTAAATGCGCGATTTGAGAGGTTAACATATGCGAACGGCACTCAGGGGGTTGGAGGAGAGCGAGCGTTGATTCGATCGAGCTAGATAATAAATTATTGAAAAGGTAAAAAGGTAAGAGAATAATAAAAGTTAAAAGGGACAAAAGAGAGTAAAAGAAAGAGATGAAAGTGAAAGGAAAATGAGCGCCACTTATGTTTTTTATCATGAGGACGGGAAATATAAGAAACCCAGATAAAATAAGAAAGATATAAGAGATATAAGATAAGGTAAAATTAGATAACCTGGCAGATTGTTCTTGCTAAAATTTAAATTACACACTTTTATTTAAGAAACAAAAAGAAAAATTATACTTACACTTTCCTTTTACTTATCCTTATGGTTCTAAATCAAATTTGTAAGATAAAGATATATTCAAAAAACAAAATCTAGTACTTTAATAAAATATAGATTAGATTAGAGAGACTGAAAATATTGATCAGAGTAACAGGCTCTATAATAGCTAGGAAAAGAAAAAACTCTACTTAACAATAATAGTATTTATTATCCGGTGTGGTAATACATGAGATGTAAAATAAATAAAATGGAATAAAAAATATCAGTGTCATAAACAGTAAATCATATTAATAAACACAAATGTGTTTAATTCAAAAACATAACTATTACTACACATAAAATAACAGCTAAGTAAATTCTTTTGTTATTTTTGTATACTCTGATGAGCGAAAAGTGAGAGAGGGATGAAAGTTAGATAAAACGATATATATATATATATATATATATATATATATATATATATATATATATATATATATATATATATATATATATAAAAGGGAAGATAACGGGAATGCAACGCAACAAGGATCATGGTTACAAGTAAGAATGGTAACCGCAGACATGCATGTTTCTGGCTCATTAGCCGTCATCAGTGCGGCATAACCAAGAAGAGTATTGCACTTGGCTAGCAAAAGTGTTGGGTACTTGGGAGCAAAGGATGTTGGGGAAACATGTGTCGAGAAACACAAAAACAACGAACGCTCACACGCTCTTACTTGTAACCATGATCCTTGTTGCGTTGCATTCCCGTTATCTTCCCTTTTTTTTTATATATATATTTATACGCGTTTTCTTGGCACTTTATTTATTTCATTTCCTGGGCTAGAACGACTCAAACACAATGAGTCCGTTTCGCCAACGTGGCGACGCTGGTTGCTAGCCGAAAACCCATTGGCACAGCTGGCCGAAAGCACAAAATGGCGATAGGACTCCTGTGTGAGCGTTCGTTGTTTTTGTGTGTCTCGACACATGTTTCCCCAACATCCTTTGCTCCCAAGTACCCAACACTTTTGCTAGCCAAGTGCAATACTCTTCTTGGTTATGCCGCACTGATGACGGCTAATGAGCCAGAAACATGCATGTCTGCGGTTACCATTCTTACTTGTAACCATGATCCTTGTTGCGTTGCATTCCCGTCATCTTCCCTTTTTTTTTATATATATTTATATATATTAATACGCGTTTTCTTGGCACTTTATATATATATATATATATATATATATATATATTGTGAAGACACAAACAACCAACGGATTGAAACCCGGAACACCACTACTGTTCATTCTACCATCCGTGAAACACTACATCATAACATATATATATATATATATATATATATAAAAGTGGATATTGGGTAAACAGCAATACTTAACGTTAAATAAAACTCTTTAGAGTATTTAATCCAAGCTTTCGTAATTACTTTATTACATTATCAAGAAGCTACAAAATTAAGAGTGACAGAATGCAAGTAGAAATAAATTATAAATTTATACTTACATCTCTGTGAGGTTATAACGTTGTTGTTCTAAAAGAAATTAACATGAGTAAATAATAAATTATAAAATTAAAATGATGTTTTTTTTATAAGTATTATAAATTGATGTTTCTCACAAGATATGACATTAATGATTAAATAGTTACATGACTATTTAATCATTAATGTCATATCTTGTGAGAAACATCAATTTGATAATACTTATAAAAAAAACATCATTTTAATTTTATAATTTATTATTTACTCATGTTAATTTCTTTTAGAACAACAACGTTATAACCTCACAGAGATGTAAGTATAAATTTATAATTTATTTCTACTTGCATTCTGTCACTCTTAATTTTGTAGCTCCTTGATAATGTAATAAAGTAATTACGAAAGCTTGGATTAAATACTCTAAAGAGTTTTATTTAACGTTAAGTATTGCTGTTTACCCAATATCCACTTTTACTAATAATTAACTTTTCAGCAAATATTACCATTTAATTATATATATATATATATATATATATATATATATATATATATATATATAATAAACCACCTTCTGCTTTGGTTTTAACTCGAGTCAAAAGAGTACTCACATACGAAGGTATAAATCTTAATTAAATAGGTACGAGATAAAACTGTAAAAAATTTTACAGATAAGAGATAAAAAAATATAGGTAATAAAAATACAGGTAAGCGATACTCAGAAAAAATTCACATCCCGGATAATCTCATTACGGCACTGTGCACTGCACTTTTTAATTGCTGGTTTGGTAAATACAATTACAATAAAACTTTCCAGAGAAATAAATGGTACTATCATGGTATATATAGAGGTATATAAAAAATTGTAAAAACTTACGTTAGCTTCTAAGATAGATTGGATAGCATATGGCCACATTCTCATGGTAAATGATCAAAACGGTAAGATATAATCTAGTCCCATTCTTGTCTAGATCGTTAGGTATTTAGAGAAAAAACCATAAACTTAGTCAGCCTAGCTAGCTCCGCGATCATAGCACCTCATATGTAAAATTATGATTGACCAATTATACCATCTGAAAGGTCAGAAAATGGTCATAAAAGGTCAGTCGGTTTGATTAATTGGTCAGTGATAGAAATTTTTTTATTAGGCATCAAACTTTTTCAAGGTCAATTAATAATTTTAGCACCTCATTTCTCACAAATACCAAAAATAACGACTTTATTCGATAGAGAATGATCTACTGATAATTGGTCAGCCAAAATAAATTATTGGTCAGATTAATTTTATTTTATAAAAATTAATTAAGTCGCGTAGACAGTTGTGCGCATGCGCTGGGACTCCCAAACAATATCAGGATAGTAAACGTAAGAATTACAAGTCTCTATTATAAAACAAACAAAGATTTATTTTTATTCCCTATAGTAAATAATTTGAAAAATATTATTTAAAAAAACATTTATACTTAAAATGCATACTAACTAGGTATTTTATCGTTTATTACATATTGAAATATTTGAATGGTAATATACAAGACCTTATTCCAAGTCTTTTCTTAATGAGAACATTTATTTATACATTTTTATCAACTAATTTATTATTCATATAGCAATGAAATATTTTGCATGCCAATGAAAACTTATTTTGCTAAAATAAATACATAAAATGATTTAAAATTATTTAGTTCATGCCCAGATTTCGAAATAACCGTGCTTGTTATCATTTTTTTTCATCGGAAATTTAGAACAGTTTTACTTTTATGATAGCATCTATTATTTCAGTCTGGTTCCTTTTTGTATTATTTCTACGTTCTTTCATAGATTTATTAGACATAAGAATTTCGTTAATCCATATTTTAATTTATTGCATGCTATTACCCTGTCATAAAACTGGACTACAATTACCTACACCTACTATTGTCTCATTAGTACCACTCTATTTTTCTTAATGAAAGAGATGAAAGACTTTGAATAAGGTTTTGTATATTACCATTCAAATATTTCAATATGTAATAAACGAAAACATAGTTAGTCATTTTAAGTATAAATGGTTTTTTTAAATAATATTTTTCAAATTATTTACTATAGGGAATAAAAAAAATCATGTCCTTACTTTGTTTGTTTTATAATAGAGACTCGTAATTCTTACCTTTACTATCCTGATATTGTTTGGGGGTCCCAGCGCATGCGCACAACTGTATACGCGACTTAATTAAATTTTATAAAATAAAATTGATCTGACCAATAATTAATTTTGGCTGACCAATTATCATTAGATCAGTCTCTATCGAATAAAGTCGTAATTTTTGGTATTTGTGAGAAATGAGGTGGTAAAATTATTAATTGACCTTGAAAAAGTTTGATGCTTAATAAAAATTTTTCTATCACTGACCAATTAATCAAACCGATTGACCTTTTATGACCATTTTCTGACCTTTCAGATGGTATAATTGGTCAATCAAAATTTTACATATCAGGTGCTATGATCGCGGAGCCTTCATAGCTGGTGATCGAAGAGATATTGTAATACCGGCTAATTTTCCACCATTATTACACGATATTGTCACATACGATGAGAGGGCAGTTTGCCCCACATATTAATTTATTAGTTTATATTTTACTCTATTGTTTTGTATTACATTTTACCAGGTCAAAGTCATTGCGTTAGATCTCGACACGTGTTTAAATAGTTTAATTTTTATTCTCACGTAGAATATGAATTGGCTATAAAAGCAAGTTGTTGAGGTCGGACACTGGGAGTTCGGAGTCTAAGATTGTCTCTAAGGGTCACCCTTTGGGGTGTCCCTAAAACAGACCCTTAGGTCTGGCCGTTGTGACTCTTGACTTATTTTCGTGAGTAAATGTGACATGCCACCATGTAGGTTATTTGGTAAGATTAGTTAAGATTTATATTTAATTATTCATTGTTATTGTTTCTTTGTTAATATATTTGTTGTTTGTTTCCTGTTGTTTATCTAATCTTTCCCTTGGTTAGTTTTCTGCCTTCAGCAGGATACCTAACCAGGGGGTAGATAACCACGACCTGGGTGGGAAGTGCCTTCAGTAAGCTACCCCTCATTACAAAACACTAAGGCACATATCTCCATTCCCCCCCAGGCGTGACATGGTGGAGGTGCCCGTCGGATTTGATGTTTAAATGTTTAACGTTTTCCCCACATCTACTCAAGGAAGACGCGATCCAGGAGATGCTTGCTCGGCACCAGAATTCTAGAGAGGAAGGGTCCTTCATCCTGAGTATGGTATGGGTCTTGTCACAACAAGTAAAGAAGGTCTTCGTCGAGGTATGGAAATAGTTAGCGTCGATACTTCTATCGCAATAATAGCAGATCTTCCCAATGGATGGTAGCCATAGGTGGGAAGACTGTAGTTGTATGGTTTAAATGTATTAAAGGCGAATGAAGTAATGGAGTACTGTCTGATGTTGACCATGGCCCTCGAAAGATGGAGCAATAGATAATGGTTGGTTTCTAAAGTAGTTGCAGACAGACCAACATACCAAAAAGGGATCCGTCTAGCCAGCGGTGGACCTGGCGGTTTCTAGACGAGGGCAAGACAGGACATTCTCCGAGAAGAGCGGATTTTGATAGAAGTGTGGCGGATTATTAATTTTGTAAAACTCAGTCCTATACTTACACCCCTGTAAGCCAGAGCCGAGCAAAGCCAGGGGCTGGCTTTAAGGGAAGGGGGGCATGTCACATACGATGAGAGGGCAGTTTGCCCCACATATTAATTTATTAGTTTATATTTTACTCTATTGTTTTGTATTACATTTTACCAGGTCAAAGTCATTGCGTTAGATCTCGACACGTGTTTAAATAGTTTAATTTTTATTCTCACGTAGAATATGAATTGGCTATAAAAGCAAGTTGTTGAGGTCGGACACGGGGAGTTCGGAGTCTAAGATTGTCTGTAAGGGTCACCCTTTGGGGTGTCCCTAAAACAGACCCTTAGGTCTGGCCGTTGTGACTCTTGACTTATTTTCGTGAGTAAATGTGACATGCCACCATGTAGGTTATTTGGTAAGATTAGTTAAGATTTATATTTAATTATTCATTGTTATTGTTTCTTTGTTAATATATTTGTTGTTTGTTTCCTGTTGTTTATCTAATCTTTCCCTTGGTTAGTTTTCTGCCTTCAGCAGGATACCTAACCAGGGGGTAGATAACCACGACCTGGGTGGGAAGTGCCTTCAGTAAGCTACCCCTCATTACAAAACACTAAGGCACATATCTCCAATCCCCCCCAGGCGTGACAATATATGAAGTAATCTTAAAGATAGCACTGTCTGGAAATCTTCAGATAAACCTTCAGGTCGAATAAACGATAATAGGCACTAGAAACACTTATTTGCTTGTAATTTTTAAAATAAAATAAGAAAAAACCGGGAAACTGAAACTAGGGATTCTCGCCACGATGTTATAAGTGAGAGCACTCCACCCAGAATAATCTCGTTAGCAACTAGAAAGGCCTTCCAAGCATTTCCCGCTTAGTATCGCGTGATCTTAAGCGTGAAACCTTATTGGTCAATAAAAAAATCAATACTCCGCTTAAAAAAGTCCGTTAGATTCTGATGTTCTAGAAAGTTCCATGTAATATATTAAGCGTATAGGGTTGGTGTAAGTAGAAAGAAATGATTAAAAAAAATTTTTATTAATCGGGTTTTTTAAAAACGCTACAAAGTCTAAGTATAGGAAAAATGCTCATAGGTTTCTAGAGTAAAAATAATTTGAAATTGTTAATTTCAGCACTGGCACCTTCTTATAACAATTTTGTTTTTTAATTTTTTTCATTATTTTACTTTTACTGAGAAAACTAAGAAATTAAATCAGACTGGGTTTTTTAAAAAAATGTAAGTTCCGATTTATATTTTTTGAATCTTGTATCCTTTTTTAATTTCACATTTCAAATGTATTGAATGTTTATCTTGACGAGCACATCTACATACAGTTTTCGACAATCTTTTGTTGTCGTTTGACAAACATATCAGACTAGAAATCCTGATGTAATGGAAATAAAAAAAAAACTTATTGTGTCTACGGTTTTATATCCCCCAAAGAACTTGTGTTATATCTTGTCACAAAACACACATTCTTTGGATTATATCTATAAACTTAGTTTTGTTTTGCAAAAAAACTGATTTGTATCTGTAGAAAACAGCGAAAGGATTGTCGTGTGTGGCAAAAACCAATCGTACGAAAAATCAAACTATATCATATTTCAACAGGTGCCAAGTTCTCGCATAGTCGCAGAGGGAAGTTGAGTTGAATTTGAAACCGATTGGTTGGTCAGGAGGGGGAATTAAACTTCTCGCGGCTGATTCTTGAAACGCGCCAACAGACTCCGGTTGAACCGGAGCGCGAAAACTGGAAAACGGAGAATGCTGTCACAGTCTAAAAGAAATCTTCGCGGTTGAAAGGTAGCGCAACAGAAAAATCGGAAGTTTCAACGAAAATTTCATCAAATAAAAAAACTTTATAAACTTGTTGGTGGTACAGGCATAATTAATACATGTAAGTTTTCAACTATTTTTTTGTTTGTCAAAATTTTTCAATAAATAGCGCACATAAGTAAAAAGTTTAAGAACTTACGAATTTTGAACTTTTATACAATAGTTTAATAAAATAACTTTAACTTATTACATTCTTATAAAATAAAGTTTTTATAACATTTTAATTTTACCTAAATATATTATTTTTATTATTCATTAAGTTTATACAAAGTTTCTTAAATAAAGCAAAAAATTTTTAAATTTAAAACTCTGCTTGTGAATAGTTGTGGTTACAGTTGAATAAAAAAACGTTTTATAATAAATGAATAATATTCTAATTAATTATTATTAAAAATATTTAAAAATAAACATTTTACAAATTATTAAAATTTATAGACTAAACATGTATTACACTTCATAATAAAATTTTAAATCAAGAAATAATTAATGGATATATCATGATTTTTTATAAAATCTAAACACTATTATTTTAAACAATAGGTATTTAAATTTCACCTGTAATAATATGTAGAAACATATCATCATAATATTATTTGTTGTTATTCGATGAAAGCAAGTAGGTTTGAAAAATAACCATAAGTAATACAGGAACTATGTGGTTTATTAAATGGGCAATTCCATCTTACTATTTAAAAAATACGGGTAAAAAACATATCCTAAGATATGCATAATCTAATCGTTATTATAAGATAATATAAGAAGGGGCTATATTTATTGAAATGTTGTGTTTGCATTCACCACAAAAGTGTACAGTGCATAGTTGGGAAAATTATAAAATTATTAAAAGGTAGGTAATTATTTTTTTATGCATATAAAAATTTGTCAAATAATTTAAATGTCAAGAAAAATTATTCTGATTTTTAACTAACTTTAAAAAACGGAGTTATAAGTTGGGCACTTATTTTTTTTTTAATATTAGTTCCACGCGTAATTCTTTAAATAATGTAGCGATTTTTTTGATTTTTTATTCGATAAAGGAGTTGTGCAAGATGTTTTGTTTTAAACCTGCAAAATACTTTTTATTATTAGATTTTTTTTTAAATCTATACTAATATTATAAAGCTGAAGAGTTTGTTTGTTTGTTTCTTTGTTTGTTTGTTTGTTTGAACGCGCTAATCTCAGGAACTACTGGTTCGAATTAAAAAATTATTTTTGTGTTGAATAGACCATTTATCGAGGAAGGCTTTAGGCTATATAACATCACGATGCAACTATTAGGAGCGAAGAAGTAATGGAAAATGTGAAAAAAAACGGGGAAAATTATTGATCCTTGAGGGATTCCATTGCGTGCGCTGCGAAAACGGTTCAAGATACCAAAAATATATGTATGAAAGATTATTCCTGTTGAAATGATCTAAAAAAATGTCCGCGACAGTATATGTCTATATTTTAAGATTAACTCAGTAGAACCGTTTTTATGGTTATCAAATTTGGTCGAAATTAATGCATTATTTGTTAAGAGTTGTATCAACGTAATAATATTAATCTTTATCCAAATAAATGTGTTGTTGATTAAGAGTATTTAATTGTGAATAAAATTGTCTTTGACATCACTTAATTTCAATGAACTCTTAGAAGATATTACAATTTTAAAATAACTAGGACGCCACCATAAGGTGGCGCAGTTATTATCTCATATATTTAAACGAGAATTTCTTACTAAATTAAGTACTATAAAGCCACCGTACGGTGGTGCAGTGGATATCTTATATAAAATATCTAATATAAAAAAATCATTGTAAACAAAAAAAAGCAAAATGGTAAAAATTTGAAAAAGTGAAAAATGGAAAAAAAGACACGACAGTGTTATGCGGTACAAAGTCCGCCGGAACAGCTAGTTATAGGTACTCTAGTCAACATCTTCAAAAACGTGAAAAATTAAAATAAAGGTCCTAAAAACATGAGCGATAGCTCATTGGATTCGGAATCACCTCTAGAAAAATGTTTTTGAAGAAAAAGTGTGCAGGCAAAAAATTGCAATTGTTATTAACAAAATAAGATGAAAAAAAAACAGATGTTTATGTTTTTGTTAATAACTCGAAAAATATTAATATTTAAGCAATTTTGAAAAAATCTCGTTAAACAGGAGGAAATTTACGAAAAAAAAAGTCCGTCCTCCCTCTCTCTCCATTATTTATAATTTTAATTTTGACGTTGAAAATGGGGCTTTGAGCGGCTTTTACTGCATACGCGCGCTACCGCTAAACGGTGTTTATCAGATAAAATATTTTTTTTATGACATAAAATGTTATTTTAAAAATTTGAAAAAATTCCAGTATTTTCCTTACACTTGAAAAAATCTAAATCAGTTGGAAAAAAAAATTTAATAACAGTTTTTTAAAAAGTTATTCAATTGTTAACTAACAAATTTTTTCCTAATATCTGTTGACATAAACAATGGGATAAAAGGTATACATAATTGGCCTAAAAATTTGAAACTTCGTGGAGCCCTCTTCATATGTATACTTTACAAGATTCTGTAATAAATGTTTATAAAAGTTTATTAATTTGTTAATTATGATTTTTCATAACTATTGCAAAATATTGCGAAAAAGTAAAAAAAAATATAGAATTTTTCCAAATAAATGCATGTAGTATCTAATAAACAATAAATACGAATTTGGTCTTAGAATTATTTGAAAGAGAAACTTATTTTCTATAAAAACTCCTGAATATCCTTAAGCATATCTCCAATAGTTTAAAAGATATATCATTTTTTTAATTGGCAAGTTATTTGGCGCTACAGTTAACGTGACGTATGATATTAGAAAGTATTATTAACAAATTAATAAACTTTTATCGCAGGATCTTGTAAAGTATACATATGAAAAGGGCTCCAAGAAGTTTCAAATTTTTAAGCCAATTATTTATACCTTTTATCCCATTGTTTATGTCAACAGAGATTAGGACAAAATTTGTTAGTTAACAATTGAATAACTTTTTGAAAAACAGTGATAAAATGTTTTTTCCAACTGATTTAGATTCTTTCAAGTATTAGGAAAATACTGGAATTTTTTCAAGTTTTTAAAACAACATTTTGTCATAAAAAAAATATTTTATCTGATAAACACCGTTTAACGGTAGCGCGCGCATGCCGTAAAAGCCGCTCAAAGCCCCATTTTCAACTTCAAATTAAAATTAAAAATAATGGAGATAGAGTTCCGGGAGGATGGACTTTTTTTTCGGAAATTTCTTCCTCTTTAACGAGCTTTTTTCAAAATTGCTTAAATTTTAATATTTTTTGACTTATTAACAAAAACATAAACATCTGTTTTTTTTTCATCTTATTTTGTTAATAACAATTGCAATTTTTTGCCTGCACACTTTTCCTTCAAAAACATTTTTCTAGAGGTGATTCCAAATCCAATGAGCTATATCGCTTATATATTTAGGACCTTTCTTTTAATTTTTCACGTTTTTGAAGATGTTGACTAGAGTATTATAAATATTTGACTTTTTAATAATCCATATGGCCTACTAAAAACTTTGCATTTTTACGATAAGATTTGAATCAATATTGGGGGTTTTTAAGCCAGTAAATCATGAATTTGTCGTTGGCTCTCTAACATTTAAATTTCCATATTGAACTTATTCAATTTGATTCAAAATTAGTATTCGGGGTTTTTCGAGATACATTAATTAGTCATTGGTTTTTAAAAATTTGTACTGAAATTTTGTAGCTTAATTAATACTTTTAAAAAGTTTTATCATAATTAGAGTAACCTCTCAATAGTTTGAGTTTTTGTAAAAGCTATTTGAGTACCCATCTATTTTTTTCACTCACTTTTTAGCAAATACCAAAATAATTAACTGTTTTTTAAATTGCGCACTTACGCGATATATAGCACTCGCTTCGCTCGTGCTCTAAACATCGCGTGCGTGCGCAAAAAGCATACTTCACGAACTGTTTCATAAATAACTATTATAACATGGCCTTGTTTCCCTTCGTCCACATGCGCTATAACTCTTAAAGGTCACAGGAACATTTTAACGGTTTTCCGAAACTCGTGTATATAATTTATATTTTTCTTTGTTCGTATAAATACATTAATTTTATTTCAAAAACTAAGAGCACGCTACCGAGATTAAGGCTGCGGAGAGCTGTAAATATGCTAATCTCGCATAATATGGTGAAACGCTATTTGTGCATAACGTTAGAAACAACGAAATCGCAACAAATTTGTTTTGCTCTTCTTTAAATCTTGTATAATTAAAGTCAATTTTTCAAATAAGGCCTACAGAATTGAAAAAAAAATCTCGATCAAACGTTAAAAGTGTCGGAAAATTGGGAAAAAGTCGATTTTTCAAAGTTGGATCGCAAATATCTGAGAAATGGAGCGTCGTATAAAAAGTTTGTTTACAACATTTTTTGTTTAGAATAGGTCAAATAATAAGAAAAAGCGTTTGTTTTTAAAAATATTGCAATAATTTTTTTATAACAAATTTTTGGCAATTGAGCCATCTTCAGCGCACAAAATCTGTATTTAGGTAAAAATACATCAAAAATACATCTTAATAAAATTGACAAATAATTCGGTCTGTTGAAAACACTATTAAGCAAAACTCAAATATTTTACAAAAATATAAATTTAGTAGTAATAGCCCAAGAGCTGGTTACAATGTTTGGGTAGGTATTTGAGGCACGCTAAAAATTTGTCACATATCTCTTCTATTATACCCCAACACAAACCTGCAGAACTGGCGTGTAAGTAGCAGTGCTAACTTTTTTTAAAAATATTATTCTTTTATTTCCAAAAAAAAATCTTTGAGGCATTATGCAATTTTTATATGTTGTAGTTTAGTATTTAAAGAATAAAAAAAATAGAAGCTGCACGATTTAGTCTGAATTTTACCGTTGCTAGACGTGTACAATAAAAAATGTATTTGAGGCAACTTGAAATTTGAATCGTCTATTATGTATAACTAAAAAATAAAATTCTCAAAAAACACAGATCATTTTATTGGGGTTTTCTACCTGACAGGTGTTCTAATAAAATATGTATAGATGCGACTAAGTAGCGCTATAGGCAAGCTGTAGTTTGAGAGACTATTTATAGGCAACTGTCTGCGTTCCTGCTTAAATGGACATATTTTTTGTATATTTATTTTTATAAAAAAATGTGTTGTTTAATAATTTTAATACTAATCCAAATGTTATGAATTACTTAAATATTGTTTTTATCAATATATCATCTTTTTTAGAAAATTTATTTAATTAATTAAATTCATTTGTTACATTTCATGTTTTTATACGATTCAAATTTTTGCCGCTAAATCCAAAACAGTACCTAACAGCAAAATCAAAATTAAATATTTTGTAATGTAAAAAATAATAAAGGCTAAGGTATAAAAATAACTTATGATTACGAAAATAAATATAAAATCACAAAATCATACTAATGAAGGTATTATAATTGTATAACTAAAGAATTATTATAAGTACAAAAATATAAATTTAATTCATTTCACGTCAAAAATAAGTTTTTATTCTTCTTATAACGGAGCAAGCAAGAACACAGACAGCAGTCGATAAACGCTCTTTTTTAGAAAGTTTTTTATATTTTCGCCGTGTTCTGTGTCTCTGTGTCATTCCGTGGAATTTGTAATCGAATTTAAACCTATTTCCCGACTACCTAGAGCTCTGAAATTTTCAGGATAGCTAAGAACTGGATGACAATGCATGTTTCAAGTGTGTTTAGGCATATACCTACATAGATTTCGAAGTTTATACCGAATTGATATTAAACATGATCTAAGCTGTGTATAGATAATATTATTTTGAAAGTTATTAAATAAATCGTTCGTAGCGTAGTTGGTTAGGCGGCGGATCAGTCCACTTGTGACAGTTCTGTTATGTTATCATAATGGGATCGATTACGCGACAGAGAAGTTTTTTTTTCTTTTTTTTTTTGTTCTTACATGTGAAAACAGTAATTATTATTTTAACTGGTAATAAAATAAACTGTTTTAGAAAGTTTTTAGATACAACTACCCTAGATTTTGTTAACAAGGAAACAATCTTCTCTATGATCAATCACAGCGTTGTATGACTTAATATTTTTACAATGTCAGGGATGCTGTGCATTGTTAAGATGACACAAAATATGACCTATAAATCAGTAATAAACTTTCTTTTTGTAAATTGTGCTTATCTCATACTACAGCTTGTCTATAGTAGGTACTACTCAGTCGCATCTATGCATAATCATCAAGATCACCTTGCAGGTATAGGGTACCAAAAAATGATCTGTCTTATTGAAAATCTGATTTTTTAGATTAATTAATCTTAATATATATAAATTACGTGTCACGTTGTTTGTCCGCGATGGACTCCTAAACAACTGAACCGATTTCAATGAAATTTTGTAGATATGTGTTATTTGTTCTAACTTAAAAGATAGGATAGTTTTTATCTCGATTAATAAGCGTATTTTTTTTCACTGGAAATTAAAGGTTTAATACTTAAATGGTTTAATTCACGTCTACGAGCTTTCAATAGAGGACGGTGAGAGTTATACAATTTTCTTCTTACAATCATATTTTTAGGTTGTGTAAGTAAGCAATAGATAACACTGTGTTTATTTTATCTTTTTTTTGATGCTCGAATTTCGTCCATGTGACTCATAAATGCAACATAATCAAATTGACTTTTCAGATTTCTGCGAAAGAATCTTTCCATTTTCATTGTGCTGTGTATTATTTTGCATGAAAATCGTCAAAAGTTAAAAGTCGTAAAAAAACTCCAAAATCATAAAGAAATCTTTAAAAAAATTCTTGACAGTCTTAAACAATTCTTGAAAGTGATTAAAAAATGTCGGAAATCATAAAAAACGTAAAACTTGTTAAAAACTGTATGAAGTTCATGACAATCTTAAAAAATTGGTAAAAAAAATATTGAAAATAATAAATTAATTTTAAAAACGTGAAAAATTGTAAGAAATTTGTGACAATAATCTAAAAAAATATTAAACATTGTTAAAAACAGGAATCTTAAAACGTGGAAATTGCAAAAAATTCGTGATTATCTTCAAAAATTGTTGAAAATGCTAATAAAATTGTGGAAAATTATAACATTAAAAAAAAGGAAAAATCAGAAAAATAAAAAATTATCAAAATAAAATAAAAAAGAAACACAAAATAAGTATATTATACAAAGAAAATGGGAAAGTAAAAGAAAAAATCAAAGAAGAGTGTACTTATATGAATAGCAATAGCTAAAATAAAAAATATGGAATAATAGAGGAAAAAATCATAGAAAATCAAAATAGGGAGACAAACGTAAAGTAAAATAAAAAATAACCAAAAACATAAAAATATGACAAAACCGGAAAAATTACAAAACAAAGAAAAAAAGTAAAAACCAAGATATAGACAACAAAATATGTGAAAAACATGGAAATTAATGAAAAAAAATTAACAAAAAAAAAATGTAAAAATTGGAAAAAAGGAAAATGAGGAAAAAGTTATTTATTGTTAGGCAGTACGAAGTTCGCCGGGCCAGCTAGTATCCTATTAAAATTTCAAGTTATCTCAAATATATTTTTTTTATAAATTATTTTTGCACCTGGCAATGTTAGGTCTGCATTTCCATGAGATAGAGATGAGATATGTGAAAAGTTTTCAGCTATGCCTCAAATAGCTACCCAAAAATTGGTGCCATCTCTCCAGCCATAATACTCACTTAATTTACGAAATATTTAAGTATGTAATTAAGTAATAATTAAGTTTAATTGATATTCGAAATCTACAGGTTGATTATAAAGTTTTAAAAGCAAAAATGAGAAAATGTGTATTTTTTAATGAAATTGTACTTTTTTATTCAATATAATCTGCCTCATCTTGAACACAATTATTTGTAATGTAGTACCATCTCTGTAATGATTTTACTGTAATGTGATCCCATCTCTGTAATGATTTTCCGAAAGTTCTGCAAAATACTGTTTCACGGCTGCAATAGCTTTTTCATTTGACGAAAAACGCTTTCCACGAAGAAAATGTTTCTGGAGAGGTAATAGTCGGAGGGAGCTAAATCTGATGAATAGGGTGGAGGGTATTCAAGCAATATGTACTTTAATTCGTTCAATTTAGCAATCGTTAACAAACTTGTGTGAACACGTGCATTGTCTTAATGAAAAATTATTGTTTTCTTTTGTAAACTTGGTCTTTGTTGATATTTTTTTTTATCCAACTAGTCCAAAAGGTTACAATAATATTTAAAATTTATTGTTTTACCATTTTTAAGAAAATCCATCCACAAAACTCTTTTGCATCCCAAAAACTGATACAATAACCTTGCCGATCGTTCTGACTTCACATGTTTTGGAGTTAAGGAACCAGCTTTGGCCGACTGTAAACAATCTTGTTTTCGTTTGGATCATGATGGTAGATCCAATTCTCATTCATAGTTATAAGGCGTCGCACAAAATCGGTTTTTATTCTGCTTAACGCTCCAAATTACACTGAGAAATTTATTTTGGATTTTTGTTGAATTGTTTAGGAATGCGGCACTAACTTTTCGAACAGTTTTTCATTTTTATTTTTGTGTGTAAAGTATGGATTACTCGTTTATCTGAGATGCCTATGGTTTCAGCAATGTTACGTTTAGTCAAACTTGGATCTTAACAAAGAATATTATAGACTTGCTTAATGATTTCTGGTGTTGTTGCACTTTTTGGACATCCACTACGTGGTTCATTTTCGACGCCTGTACGACCACGTTTAAACTCTTAAACCCATCGATGGACAGTTAAAAATAAAGGAGCAGATTTCTTTAACAATTTCTCCATTTATGTTTAAATGAAATGGCTTGGAACTAAGAATGAATTGATAAAAGAAAATAGTTCTTTTTTTGTGTATTGGACTGGAAGATTAAGTATAAAAATAGCGTATAAATTTTGATTCCTTAACTGGTTAATAGGTGTCGCATTTAAAATATTTTAATCAACCTTTATTTTATCTGGGTTACACGAAGGTGTTCTGTGCGCATGTACGTCCATGGGTCCATCTTAAGGTTAAAATTTTGCTGCCTCAAACACAGCGAGTTAGAGTGATTCAGTATTTGTATATTTCTGACAATAATTATTCGTAGATAATTTTATAGATTTAGATGCTTTTGAGATTCGCGCCAACTTCCAGTATTTATTTAAAGGTATAAATATGTTACTATTTGCTTTTTAGTGCATTTTCCTTTTTCGAAGATAATTTTTTAGTAGTTTTTTATATTCTTCGCTTGTTTTCTCTTTGTCTGTCCTTGTGGAATTTTGTAATCTATTTTAAACTAACTTCCTGACTAAGTACAGATCTGAAACTGTTAAGGTCACTCTGAATTCGATAAAAATGCACGATTTAAATATTTTTGGGCTAGCTGCTGTTCTCAATAGATGGCGCAGCTGTAAGTGGGTTAAAAATTCTTTTTTCGAAATTAAAACCCAAAATCTAAAAATGTCTGTTTATACATTGTGAAATTTAGAAATAGTTTTTATACTATGAATGTCACCGAAAAACAGCTATAAATACATTACAAAAGGGATTTTAAACTAAATAATATTTCTTAAAAAACTTCAATGAGTGTCTTTTTGATGGGATCAAATAAATATTCTTTGTGTACCTAAAAAAATTCACAAAAAAATCAATATTGCTACTTTAAAAATATATTGCTGTTTATTGTACTCTTTCAATTTTAATAACCATCTGAGTAAAAACGATTTCTTTATTTCTTTTTGTGTAGCTACCACCTATCAGGGTATATTGTTCACAAAATCGTTGAAATGTAATAACACTTGGAACATTTTATTCTTTGTTTTTTTGTTTTGTATAAAGTGCGACTACCAGCGGGTAGGTACCTACTTACAAGTCAATATCACTTTAATCCTATTTATACAAAGTTTATTGGAAGTTATGACGGAAAACAGAAAATAGTTTTTGTTTGAATTAAGCTCTAAGAAGATTAAACTTAAATATTTGAATATGAACAATGCAGCTATTTACGTCCCCACTCAGGCGGACACCCTAGTGGATACACGGACTAGTTATAAGGGGTAAAAGTTGCCAATTTTATAAGGAAATTATCGTCATCGATAATATGGATAAAAGTTTTCCCAGTTAAAGGTGTTGATACGATAATTCGAAATCCCGACGGGCAGACACCTGAGTGGATACTAAGGAAACGGCGGACAAAGGTGAAGATGACCAAAACTTAGGCAAATATCGTCATTGATAATGCCCATTATTTCTATAACGTAAATATGGAACCCTGAGGAGCCTAACTTGAAAATGTTGGACAGCTGAGTAGATATAGGGGGTAGTAAACGGGAGTCAAATGGATCACTTACTTCGAGCACTTATTTCGTTGACTATTCGATCTATTTTGACTTTTTTGTTATCTTTTTAGGAATTGAATGAAAAATTTGTTGGTAATATTCCTAATAAATTGTATCTATATATTTTTTTTGTTTCGTACAATAATTTAAATGTAGAAAGGTAGCATTGTTAGTTTTATTTAACACATTTTTCTTTATTTCGGTCATCTTTACCATTCTACGCCCCCTCCTTTGTATCCAACCACCTGTCCGCCGCGCCATTTCGGATTTAGACTTCTCGGGGGTCCAACATTACGTGGTAAAAATGACTGACATACTCTCGATAACGATTTTTTGCGACACTCAGGTGTCTGCCCGTCGGGTTTTCATATTGTCGTATCAACACCCTCGACTGGGAAAATTTTCATTCATATTATCAATGACGACAATTTCCCGAAAAATTGGCAACTTTCACCTCTTATAGCTACCCAATGCATAGGGTGTCCGCCTGAGCGGGAACATAAAGACCTGTATTAAATGGACATGTTGCAAAGAAGGAATGTCATATTACGAATGACGATGAAATGTCGGCTCTAGCTTTTAGAATATAGTTACATTAACCGATTTGTTATTTATGACCTTATGATTATACCATACCAAGTTTGATATTTTTAAACAGTATTTTCTATTTAATTAAAATTGACTTTAGCTTCCTTAGTAAGTAATTTTGTATAAAGATAATTTGTGTTAAATCGACATAAACTTACAATCAGTGTATAAGATTTTATTTTGGTAGTTTCTAGGCATCCTGTAGGTATATATGCACTATATTTTTCTTTATTAAGCAGTTTTCAATTAAGCTAATTTTCACGTTTACCAACTAAAGCTTATCTATAATTTAGACAACACAGACAAATTAATGTTAAAACTTTTAAGTTCTTTTCAGAAAAATTCCACTTCAATGAAAAATTATAAAAATTTGCACCAAAAAATACTAAAAACCTTATTTAATAGATAGTGTGTAGATCTAAAACTTTTAAGTTGACTTATGAACTAACTGTTAATGGAGCAGTTACTTAGAGTTAAAAAACTGCCTGAAGAATGATTATACTCTTAAGGCAGTTGCCTATTTATGTTAAATTTGCATGACATAAGCTTGACCAATTCACAATAAAGCTAATGGTAATGTGCTCAATTTTCGCTTCGTTCAAGTAGTATTAACTGATTTTTCCATCTGAAAAGTTGGCACACTATTTAGTACCTACTTACCTATTGGAACACTTATTTCGTTTGACCATTTGCAAACGTGCATTTGTGGCAAAAAATTTGCTTAAAATTTAAAGGTAATTCTTCGATTATAAGAAATGGAATATTTTTGAAATAAATAATAGTTAAATCAACACTAAATTTAAATAATAAGTTTTTATGATGTAAGAACATTTTTCCGTCCAGTTAAGGGTACGCTTCCTTAAATAAACAAAAAATTTACGATGGAAAGTCAGATAAACCCCCTATAGCGCCACAAAGCCATAAGCAATATATCGGAGGTAATTCAGACAAAAAAAAGCAACATAGTTGTATTTTATAAAATTTGTATATCTGTATATGGAGGAGAAGGATGGAATTATAAATTATTTAAAGGGCCAAAGTCTATTTAATTAAAGGGTGTGTCAAAATACACTCATTTCCGTATTACTAATTAAATAGTTTGTATGTTAGAGTCCTCCGTGAAAACCTGTCACAAATTTCTTAGGGTTGGAATAGGAAATACGCCTAAAGAAAGTTTTCGGTTAAAAATAAGTATTTATTGTTTATATTTTACGATAGATTGCCTTATTTTAGGTTTAATTTTTTTGTTAGAACTATTCTATTCAATAATTGCACTATCACCCTTAAATCATTCTCAACTTTCTGTTTTGATTTGCTTTTTGGTCTTTTCTTTGTGTCTATTGAGTGCTTTGGAATTCGTGCATTTGACATACTTTCTGTGTGAGTTAAGCATCTTAGTCTCTGTAATTTTATAACCGCAATTATGACGAGAAATTGGTATAACTCTTTCACTTTGCTATGTGTTTTCCTCACCCATAAATTGTCCACCAAAAATCTTTCTTAACAGTTTCATCTTCCAAACTTCAAGCACATGTTGTTCATTTTTGATCAATGTCCACATCTCACAAGTGTAAGTTACGACTGGTTATACTCGTATGATATGTTTTATATACCGGAATTGGTCTAAAAATATTATAATAAAATTTTTGGAGCTGTATCAGAAGTACGATTGGCTTTGAGACCACAGAACGGACAACTAGAGAAATATAGATGCAGGAGGAGTTGGTTTGTGAAGTAAATGGAAACTTTTGATATAAAAAACAAAATTAAGATTATTAGAACGATGGTTTGCAAATCAATCCATAGAGGAATGGCAAGAGATGAATTGTACGTGCCAAGTTGTTTTGGAATAAAAGAGGGCATAGTATAATGTTGTACACACTTTTCAGAGCAATTTGAAATGGCATTTTTAAGTACTCGGTATTTGGAAGAAAGGATTGCAAACGTATCACCTGTAGCTAAATATCTTAAAAAGAAATTTGTAGCTTTATTCTTAGTAAGATTGCTTCTCGCATCACCGTATCTCGTTTTTTATGACATCCAGCACTTTTAACCGTAGCTCCTCAAATTTTTCTTCGGACATTCTTAAATGATTTTACTACTCTACCCTTCTTCATTCTCTATTGTTTAGCTCTTTTTGTTATTAGAATCCACTGCCTTACTGCCTTACCCAAAAAACGACATTTCGTACAACTGTTTTTCATATTATCAACAATTTTTCTCCGTTCTTCTTGGAACAAAACAGCAACACTTTGCACACATCCACGTACAATTGCATTTGACGATATTTTAACATTTAACTGCTGATTTAGTTTTAATTGCAAAATATGAACAAAAATGAAGTCAAGTTATATTTAACTTTTATTGATCAACTAAAATTGGTCAACTATGCTTAACTCGAGAAAATGGGCCTTAACTCCTTTAGGCATACCTACCTGAAGGGAGTAGGAATGAGGAATGACATCAGACAATTCGAGGACTTTTTACTTGAACTTAATATTTTTCCAAGACGTATAATTAGTATTGTAGGGGTGATGGTGTTGCACGTGCGGCTAAAAAAATAAACAGAGGAAGAGTTATAAAATAGTGTTAGGGCACCGGCCACGTATTTGCCAATTTAACAGAAATTTAGTTGATTACGGTAATTTTAAACGGGATTTTAATGTAGTTTAAAGATAATCCACAAATTAGCATAAGATCCATTATTATTTGTAGACAGTATGCGAGTCATTTAGTTATAAACTAGCAGACTTTTTACAATAAACTAATAAAAAGTGATACAAACGTATCTCGTGCCATGCAGTCAACGTGATCCATTTATAAAACCTGGATTTGTGCGTGGGTTAGAATTCCTAATCCTAAGCACAGATTGCTGCGACAGATATAAGGTATCAATTACCCCATACAAGGGCAAAACCAAACTGCAGACAGTATGTTTCGCTCTATTAGAGCTCATCAATACAATAGAGATAATGTCTTTAATGAAGAGACATCCCCGATATAAACCGAATGATACTTGTTGGTTTTATTTGCAAATGTTAAACACTTCGCAAGTAGCGCCATCTCCAATCCAAAAATGGTACTCTGATGGTCGCTTTATATCTCATGGATAATCTTTAAGTAAGGTAAAAATAGTCATACGAACAAAGCATTTTTTTGACAGTCTTATAAATAAAGTCATGAAAAATGATATAAAAGTATATCGTGCCATGCTGTCAGCGTGATCCAGATATAAAACCTGGATTTGTGCCTGGGTTAGATTTCCTAACCCTAAGAACAGAATGCTGCGACATAGTTAGTATCAATTAGTATCATACAAGGGTAGAACCACAATTTTTTTGTCATTTTATCCTATTTTCTTGTTAGTGTCCAAGATTTTACTACTTTTTTCCTTGTATTTTGTCGTCATAGTTCTTAAATTAGTAAGTATTTTAGTAGTTTTCTCTTTTTTTAACTTCCCGCTAAAAAAAATTAATTTTTTTTTTAAAATCGGGAAGTTATTGGTTTCACCCCGTTTTTCGAAAATCGAGTTTTTATCGGATCTCAACGTTTTGAGGTCTTAGGAACCTCCCCTGACTATTTTTACGAGGGTGTCTGTATGTCTGTATGTACGTGTGGATGTGTGTGTGTGTGTGTGGATGTATGTAAACCTCTTATAACTTTTGAACGGCTTGACCGATCGGAATGAAATAAAAAGCATTCCAAAGAGTTCCATCTAACTTAGATTACCTGTAAGTTTAAACCGTTTCGAGCGGGTAGATTTCAAAAAATTTCAAAATAACCGAAAAAAACAATTGGTAAAAATTATGTTTTTTGGGCATATCTTTTTGGCTATTGCATCGATCAATTTCATAACCTAATCAGCTCTTAAGCTTAAAAAGCCACATCGAATGCCGTTTTGCAAATTAAAATCGGTTAATTCGTTCGTGAGATATCGTTGTCGAAAAATTTCAAAAAAAGTGTTTTTTTTCAAGATTCAAGATTTTTTCTTCAAGCGTATAATAATAACTATATTACTTTTTGCAACACAGACCGTAGAAATATCCCATTATTTTACTAGTACAAAAATGAATTTTCATTATTGTACTAATAAAATAATGGGGCGTTGTAATCAAGTAGGTAGGAACTGTCATTTTTAAACTTATTTAATTTGACGTTTGTCTGTTTTGAAAATTTTGTGAAAAATGTCTCAAGAATTGCAATGTACGCCTCCGGAATTAGTTGAAATAGCTAATTCCAGTATTGAAACTCTAATTCCAACGAAGTCGCGTAAACTGTATGATTTTGCATACGAAAAATTTCTAAAATGGTGCAATGAATATAATGTACAGCAATACACGGAAAACGTTATGCTTGCATACTTCACGAATTTGTCCAGAAAGTTTAAAAGTTCTACTCTATGGGCACAGTATTCAATGATTAAAAGTCAATTAAACATTAAACATAATGTTAAAATAGAAAAATATAGCAAATTAATTGCATTTATAAAGCGCCAAGGGGAAAATTATACACCGAAAAAATCAAAAGTATTAACACAAGATCAATTTGATAAATTTCTCAAGGATGCACCAAATAATGTTTATTTAGCAACAAAGGTAGGTACTTTCTTATTTCTTTTTAATCATTATTACGTTTATTAAACCGTTGACAGTGATATCTACTAGCAGATCAATATTTAACTTGACAGCAAATATTACCTCATTTCCTACTTATAACATTTAATGACGGTAGCTCAGTGGCAGAGCTTTTGTCTTCGGTCGCAAAGGTCAGCGGTTCTAATCCCGGTGCTACCAGCTTTTTTTTTTATTTATTTCAACGTTTGTTTTAGGTTATATTAATATTTGGAGTCACAGGAGCCCTTAGATGCGATGAACTTGTTAATTTAAAGTCTAGCGAAATCCAAGATTTGGGAAATTTAATTTTGGTTAAAATCATAAACACAAAAAACAAAAAACAACGGTCGTTTACTATAATTGGCGATTTTTATTTGAATTTGGTAAGACAGTATACGGCTCTTCGTCCGGATGATATTGGCCTGCAGCGATTTTTTATTAAATACCAGAATGGTAAATGTCACCGTGTGGTAATGGGTATCCACAAAATATCAAACGTACCAAAAGACGTTGCTACGTTTTTGAAATTAACAAATCCTCATGAATATACAGGACATTGCCTTCGGAGGACTTCCGCAACTATTTTAGTTGACAACGGAGGTGATATTACCGCTTTAAAGCGGCATGGTGGATGGAAATCCACCAGTGTTGCTGAAGGGTACTTAGAGGATTCCATTTCCAGTAAAACACAAACTGCACAAAAAATACTTAATTGGCAAGAACAACCAAGTAATAGTTCTGGAATCGCTGACATAATAATCGACAATCAACTTACTAATAATATGATGTATACCAATGACAAAATTGTAAATGTCGAAGCTGAAAGCGGTGGCAGTGGCTTAAATTTAAACAACTGCAGTATACAAAACTGCACATTTAATATTACTGTTAATAAATAGGTAACACTTTATGTAATTTTTCGTTTGTATTAATTAAATAGTTGAGATATAAACAAAGCCTTCTATATTTTTTATAAAATGCATATTATTATTACGCTTGAAGAAAAAATAGTATATGTTACTCGGAGCAGAAGGCCCATTATATGTTTCGCCCAGTTTGCACAGCCTCGGCTAGCGCCTCGGCAGTGCAAGAATCTGGGCTCAACAATAATGTTGGCCTTCTACTCCTAGTAACATAATATACTATTTTTTTCAGATTTTTTGACTAATCGATTTTACACTCTAGTAACGTTTTTAGCTCCCAAAAAACTGCGTCGAATGCCATCTTGAACATTAAAATCGAATAACGCGCTTTTTAAATATTTCAAAAAAAGTCAAAAAAGTCAAAAACGTCAAAATACGTCACGTTACTATAGCTTTACGGTTAAAACTAGCGGGAAGTTGCAAGGATGGCCTTTAAGGTCAACCTCTTTTCGAATTTTTAACTTCCCGCTAAAAAAAATTAAATTTTTTTTTAAAATCGGGAAGTTATTGGTTTCACCCCGTTTTTCGAAAATCGAGTTTTCATCGGATCTCAACGTTTTGAGGTCTTAGGAACCTCCCCTGACTATTTTTACGAGGGTGTCTGTATGTCTGTATGTACGTGTGGATGTGTGTGTGTGTGTGTGGATGTATGTAAACCTCTTATAACTTTTGAACGGCTTGATTGATCGGAATGAAATAAAAAGCATTCCAAAGAGTTCCATCTAACTTAGATTCCCTGTAAGTTTGAACCGATTCGAGCCGGTAGATTTCGAGTAATTTCAAAATAACCGAAAAAAACAATTGGTAAAAATGATGTTTTTTGAGCATATCTTTTTGGCTATTGCATCGATCAATTTCATAACCTAATCAGCTCTCAAGCTTAAAAAGCCACGTCGAATGCCGTTTTGCAAATTAAAATCGGTTGATTCGTTCGTGAGATATCGTTGTCGAAAAATGTCAAAAAAGTGTTTTTTTTTTCAATAACTTAGAGATTATTTGACTAACCGATTTTGCACTTCCGGTAACGTTTTTAGGTCTCAAAAGACTGCGTCGAATGCCATCTTGACCATCAAAATCGAATAAACATTTCAAAAAAAGTCAAAAACGTCAAAATACGTCACGTTACTATAGCTTTGCGGTTAAAACTAGCGGGAAGTTGCAAGGATGGCCTTTAAGGTCAACCTCTTTTCGAATTTTTTTTTAATTGTTCTGTGTTTTTTTGACTATCTGATTTTGCTTTAGTTCTTCGTTGTTCTATTTAATCAGAAATCGAAATACAACGCCATCTGTTGAGTATGTATAACCTAGATATCTGAACAAATTAACTTATTTGCCATCTATTAGGAATTCATTGAACCATACAATAAACACATAATAATTTATATTGCAATATACAAGAAACGTGGTCGAACAGGATAAAAAGTCATGTCCGTCTCCTGGTTTTAAGCTACCGGCCCAACAATTTTCTGCCAAATCGATTAAGCCGTTCTTGAGTTATAAACAGTGTAACAAAAAATAATGTCTCCAAAACAAGATTTTAAAATAAGTGTTTGTGATTTATTGCTGAATTTAAAAAAGGAATCCTCCTTTATTAAACTGGTGGGTTTAAAACCCCAAAAAGAGTAGGTACAGGAGTTACAGGTCATAACGTTGGGCTCTCAATAGCCCTGGAAACAATCCTACAATCTTCTAAGCGAAGATTTTACCAATAGACTTTAGTGCTCAAGATTGCATTAAAAAACACCTCAATTCAGTCAAAATATTTATTGCCTCCGATAGTCAATCAGGAAAACTTTATATTACAAAACTGCCTGAATCTGCAAAAAGTCTCTTGCACAACCAGCAGAACAAAGTAACTTTACTTTGAGTACAAAGATATAAAAGGATTGTCAGAAACGAGATGGCTGATAGTCTCCTTTTATCGGACCTGAACTTTTCTGTGGCATCTCAAAATACCGCATTATGGATGAAGTTCCTTATTGGAAAAACGAACTCAGGTACCGTCTTCACTCTGTACTACTCTTAGAGTCTCCGAAACCTAAACTTATAGTACCTATTCACAGGAATTCTCACAGGACACTGTCCACTCAGGTACGATCTCTGTAAAATGGGAAAAGTAGACAGTTGAATATAAAGATTTTGTGAATATCCAGATGAAACGGCTGAAAATATCTGTAACTGCAGAGTAATCGTTTGCTAATGACAAAAATAGCTGCAACAGGTTTTCTTAGAGCCTAATCAATTTTTTAGGAACATATCTACATTCTAACCTAATAATTGACTTTCTTATAACTCTAGACCTTATGGACTTATAAATAGATGTTGCGTATACGCAAAAGATTTTTTAGGTCGCAGACCACCTGGGCCAATCAAGCCCACTTATAATCTGCAATCTACAATCTAGTAAATAATTTAAAAAAAATCGCAAAGCGATGTCATATTGATAAAGATATGAATTAATGATATTAAAAATTTGCTTAAAATCGTGTCTCTATAGATTAAAATAAACAAAATTGTCTGAATCGGAATACAGCAGACCTTCACTTTGTAGTAAATTTAACAAAACGTATTGTATTGTCGTTATCAATTATCAACACAGGTGACAATCAATCAGAATAACTTAAGTCTATTTCTAATAACGTATAAAATATTTCGCGGTAAACAATTGACAATCCAACAGCTGATGTATCATAATATACAACACTGAGAATATATTAAAATGAAATATATTTCAATGTTAGTTACACAGATCTACAAGGTTTTGTTGTGGAGAAAAGTTATTCTTGAAGTAGTTTTTTGTGTTTTAGAATTTTCATTACATTGGGATTTCCAGATATTAAAGGTTATGTTACTGTTTTTAAAGTAAGAAATAGGCGAAACAATTGTAACATATGGATCTATTTTTTCCCATCAAAATAAACACTCGAACGATGCTGTACTATATTTTTTCTGATTTTGACATATAAAGTGTCACTTTTTAAAGCTGATTGACATTATGAAACGTTTTACTTTTTGTAACTAGTTGCATAATAGTATATTATATACCAAGGGACTAAAGTGAATGTTTTAATCCCGAACGTGATGTTTATTGCCTGAGGGCTCGTAGAGCCCGAGGGCGAATAATCACGTAAGGGATAAAATATGTCTTTAGTCCTGAGGCATATACGCTATTTTTTGCACTTCCCAGTATTATAACTTTTAACTTTGATACAATTAATAATTTTGATGTGTTATATAAACACGGTACTTGGATTACTCAGTAGGTAACGTTATAACAACAGTGTCAACAAAATTTTTCAATTCAGTGACATTTCAATTAATGCTGACATTTAAAACGAATCGCAACTTAACTAACAGAATATCAAGAAAATGAATCAAGAAATGAATGAAACTACATACAGTTGAGTCCGTGGTTCTTTACCCGTGCGTCATCATTTAAAGCATACGAAGTAAGTCGAAAATTGCAACTTAATAACATGCGGTAGCTGTTTTGTCTTTAGTTTCATGCGTGGAAGACAATGACGCTAGATTAAAAGTATGTGTTTTATCTCGCCAGGTATTAGTGACGCACGGGTAAAGAACCACGGACTCAACTGTATAATTCATTCACTTCTTATTTCAATCTCAGTAGACTATGCATTTTATTTCTTGGATTGGCACTTCAATTTGTTGGGTTGGTACCTACTGTCGAAATATTGACAGCACATTGTCAAAGGTAAAATTGTTGAAGATTCAATAACGAAATATTTTATGCTTTCTTAGATTCAATATACAATGCCAAAAAAAATAAGTACAGAAATTCACAACAGCATCGTTAGATGTTATAGTATGTTTAGGAAACAAGGTAACAGCTGTGAGAGTGTTTATTTAAATCAATTGGCCGAGGTTTTTCAAGTAAGTACGATTTTATGTGTATTTCTTTTAAATCAATGCTAGTCGCTAACATAAACTTATATATTTTGCATTAGATTAATTGAGAGAGGTTTTTGTAATGAATTTATAAATATGTATCACTTTTTTAAATAAAATTTATATTATTTAAAGAACACATAACCTTTTTTGACAGATATCATAATAAATTATATACAATGTTGTCAGATTTCAAATTTCGAAATTAAACATTTTTGTAACTATAATTTAATTCAAAATTTTGTTAAATATTTTTTTGTACAACTGTCATTAAAAGTGACACTTTTAATGATAGCAAACAATGTTAAAAACGATTGTTTACATAACAGCGTGTTAAAAATACTTTTAACACGTTGCCATGTAAACAAGTTTACTTTTAACACGGTTTAGTTTACTTTTAACACGGTTTGGTTTATTGTTATTGCAAATTCGCTCGTTTCATTATCCAAATAGGGAAGTTGTACAAAAAACATTGTATGGTATTTGTGTTAAAAGTGATTTTATTTTGTTCGTGAAATTGTTCAATTCGCTCCGCTCATTTCACAAACGTTTTCACTCACAAAATAAAACCTCACTTTTAACACTCATATCATAAATAACTATTAAATCTCTTAACTACCGTTGTGTAACTGAGGTATATTTTTTGAATCTAATTAATATGACAAACATTCTAAAAATTTTTTTAGATCAGTGTATCGAAAATACGGAAGATTATTAAAGAAGGATTGAAAAATAATGAGAAAGTCGCAGATAAAGGATGTAAAACTGATACATTTGAGAAGTTTATTTTAAAAAAAGACTTACAGCGACAGATTTGGATGTACCATGCTAAAACTGAACATTTTACTTTAGACAAACTTTTGACTGATGCTAAACAAAATTTTGATTTTAAAGGGGGACGTACGACACTATACAAACTTATAAAATTAATGGGATACAAATTTAAAAAAGTAAATGGACGACATATTTTATGTGAACAACGACACGTTAAAATTAGAAAGATCGCTTTCATTCGGAAATATAAACAACTAAAAAGAGTTAGATTCGAGTACCTAGATGAAACATGGATCTATCAAAATGGTAGTTCAGTGCGTCAGTGGGTGCACGATTCTGACCTAAAAAGTAATCCAGCTCGTGTGAAATCCGAAGGAAAGCGATTTACTATTTTACACGCAGGGACTGATACTGGATTTTTGGAAGGATGTGACTTGTTACTAGACTCTTCGAATACAGACCTTGACTATCACAAAAGTATAAATGGTGACCTTTTTAAAAACTGGGTTGTTAATCAACTCATTCCTGCTCTATCTGTATTTCAAGAAAAATGTGTGGTGGTCATGGACAACGCGCCATACCATTCAGTTCAAATTAACAAACCACCTTCTTTTTCAGCGAAAAAAGCAATGATGCAGGAATGGTTGATTAACAATAACATTAGGTTTGACACAAAAATGACAAAGAAACAACTGTACTCTATAATCTTAGCTTATAAAACTGACGAAAAGACATATGTAGTGGATGAAATTTTAAAACAACGAGGACATGAAGTACTTCGACTACCACCATACCATTGTCACTACAATCCAATAGAACTAGCATGGGGGTTTACTAAGACATATTATAACAAACATATTACATCTACTTATCTTGACCAGGAAAGAGTTAAAAAAACTTGGACAGAAGCATTGACTAAATGTACACCAGACATGTGGCAAAATTTTTGTAGACATACAGACGAACTTATTTTGGCAGATTGGACTACTTACATGGGAAACTGCTCACATGACAATATTCCTCCTTAAATTATTTCATTGGAGGAATCAGATTCTGACGATTCCGATTTTGGATTTGATAGTGACTCTGATTCTTCCAGTGAAATAATGGAAGAGGATTGATCATACAAATACACCGACAACATTTACATGTTACATCTAAATCTGCATCTGTATTTGTTTTTATTTGCTTTTATGTAATTTATTAAAATATTTTTTTCATTGTATCAGTTTGAAATGTCTAACAAATCTTAATTTTTCTGAAAAATATCTGTTATAAAGAACATTATTAAAACATCAGCATATTTAAGTCAAATGCGACACCACCTGGGGCGGACCAGGAAAATCAAATTTTTACTGGAGTATAGTTTCCTCAATTAACCCATTGGATGTGAAATTTTATTATCCTACAGCCACTAATACAATAATGTTACACTACGATGCCATTTGGATGTAAAATAGAAGACTTTAAAAAAGATGGATACCTATAGACTTTGAGTACTGTGTTTTTATGTTAAACTCAAAACTGATGAAATAATTTTTTTTACCACTGCTTGAATAATTTAAAAGTTGTATTAAACGTTTTTATTAATATATGTATATGTGCTACATTTTGAATTTTACTTATATTATTTATTTGTAATAAAATGTACATATAAAAGTATATTTTTCTACAAGCATGCGTAAAACAACACTTTTCCGCACGCATTTTAATTCAGAAAATATCTCTTTCTCTTTTTTTATTAAATGAATATGTCCTTCAATAACCTTTTGGAAAATTATTGTATTATTACTTTTATGTTGTTGTACCTACTACATACAAATAGTAAAAAAAAGATTATTTTGCATAAAAATAGAGATTTTTAAAATGTTTGTTCTTAAAAAAATCATAATTTATTAAAACACCTCTGTAAACGTTACTCAAAGCAACACCAAACTTTAATTGTCACAAATTAAAATTTTGTTACATTGTTAGGAGTTGAAAATAAAATTTAAAAAATGAATAAAGTATCTTTTTTATGCTTGTAGAAAAAATATTGATCCTAACTCTTGCGGGAAAGTATAACTTTCCGCACTTGATAGGATAATAACTATTTTCGTTCTAGATCAATAATATAATATGATAATTGACTATGAACAGGGATCTGTTCTGTGCAAAGGAATGTGTTATTTTGAATATCAGTCAAAATTCATTTGAATTTAAATAGACCATTCTTGGATATTAATAGTACCTACTTGCAGCGAAAACTGACGTATCTACTTTAGTACCTATTCAATTTAATATTAAATACATTGACTTATTTTCGGCAAGTTTTAAATTTGGTTTGCAGATTTAATTACTTAAGATATTTGTAATGAATACACATATTTTTATTGAAGACGTGACAACATCGTATTTACAATTAATAAGACCACAGAACAATATGAACAGACGTGTATTATACTGGGCGAATTTCATGTAACTAACGGAGCCTATTGAGATGGAAATAAAAAGTGAATGGCTTATATGTTTGTCCGTCGGATCTTTGCACATACGTCATCATTCATATTTATGCGAATAAAATCAAGACTGTACTTTAAACGTAGGTCGATAAGTATGATCGATGAAAAAATTCGGAAATGGCTACTATCACATCGAACGTTTTTTTTTTTTGAGTTGCATCTATTACCGATTAACAAATTGGTTATAAAGCGAATAAACCTAATACCTGTTCAATAAATTGCTGACGAACATTTTAATTTATTTGAAATATTTTTCAGAACATTTCGATCGTGAGTCTTATGTTTACCGATTGTTAATTATTAGAATTAACATGTTTTATTATTATTGTTGAGTAGATTAATGAACTATATAATCCAAAAAGACAAACAGAATAGTTTATAGTTGGTACTTGGAAGACTTAAGTACGAAAGACTTGGTAGTCACGCATTCAAATAAGTAAAAAGGTAATAAATAAAAAGAAGTGTGGAACTCATAGAATTCCGAGGAAAGCAAACCTTTTAATGTTATCCTCTGAACTTAAAAAAACATGCCAATATACGAAAGCGGAGCCCTAATCAGCCCAACGGGTCGGAGCCCTGACGCGTGACGCAAAAATTGTGAATATGAAGAAATATGAAGTCTTGCAAAGAAGTAACATTGAGAACTGGAAAGACAAAGTGAATGGAAGAAAGTAGTAAAAAAAAGCATAAAAAGACTTTAGAAAAACAAATTGTTACTAATCTTTTAGCGCTGGGCCTCTAGCCTGTTGAGCTTATTAAATAAATAAATGTTATCAAATTAAATTGATAAATAAAAAACATTTATAACAGATAGTTTATATAAACAATATATTGTATATAAATCTAGGTTTGTAAAAAAATAGCCGTTTATTATTTTTAATATATACTTATTTAAACTTTGTACAAAATTGTTTTAAATTTCAGAATCACTGTCAGAATCAGAACTATCGCCAATATCTATTCTGATTGTTTTTTTATCAATATCAACCATATTTTTGTCTCGGTCATACCACTTTTTTATGATATCATGAGTATGTCTCACACATTTCTCCCAAATATTTGTATTACATTGGTTAAGTGCCACATATTGATAACAGCATTATCAGAATGCCCATCCCTACCAATGTACTTATTGTAATATGTTTTACAATTTCCCCACATTAACTCAATAGCATTGAATTCACAATGGTATGGAGGTAATCTCAACACCTCATGACCATGTTCTCGTAGTAACTCATCAATGACATACACCTTTTCTTTTCTATTCATTTTTACAATTTGTAATAATTCAGGTTTTGTTATTTTTGAATCAAACCTGATATTGTTTGTTGTTAACCAGGTAACAATTTCATCTTTCTTTGAAGCTGTGGAAGGTTGTTTCTGTAAAAGAACACTGTGGTATGGAGCATTATCCTTCACAATCAATGATGGCCCTTCTAAATTGGGAATTAATTGTGTAGTGATCCATTTAGTAAAAATTTCATTGGTCATTTCTCCATGATAATCAGCTACTTTAGATTTTGAACAGAATACCTAATAAAGCTGCTTCAGAGACAAATCCTTTGGACGAACCAGCGTGGACTACTATAAAACGTTTACCATCATAACCTTCTGGTTTCCGTACACTTTTAATACTTTCGTCTTGCCAGGAATTTGTTTTATTTCCTTTCGAATAAATCCATGTTTCATCTAAATAAACAACTTCTCTTGGATGCGCACTCTCAAGATTTTCCATAAATTTACGAAGAAATTTGGCTCTTAAAGCAGCAATACTAGTCCGTTCAATTAAAGCTCTTCGATTATCATCAGTTTTGTATTTAAATCCCAATTCTTTTAACAAAATGCTTAAAGATGTTTTGCCAATAGACATTATTTCTTTATCCCTTAATTCATTGCTCAAACTTCGCACAGTTACATGCTTCTCTGGAAAAAAATAATAAATAAAATTAGATATCGAATAAATCAGACTATGCTGATTACTAGAATGTAAAAAAATAGTATAATTTTTATTTTAACATTGAAAATTCCTAATAAAATTGATTTAAAACTGGTTCATATATTCAGCATAAATTGCTTAAATACGTTCCATTTTTTTAAACATATATTGATATAAATTATTGGTTACTATAAATTCACTTAGTACAAATTAGTACTTACTTTTGTACATATCGTACAATGTATTACGAACTGCCATTTGAGATCCCTGGGGTAGATCACTTGTCTTGCTTTTCGTACGAGGTCTATTTTTGCCTGGACTTGAAAGGATAGGATTATTTTCCTTCGGTTTTTTATCGTACATACTGTCCGCCTTGATATTTTCAATGCAGCGGCTACTCTCTTAAATAAATATTATTTAATAGTAAGTACGTTCATAAAAGATATACATTTTAAAATTACCTCTTGAACTGATGAAAAAGGTTCCATTTTCTTTTTCTAATTCAAAGTATTCGTACACATTCATAACAAGTTGCTGTGCTTGGGAATTTAGTGGTTTTCCAGGCATACTCTACAAATAAAAACGCATAAAATAATATTCATATGATTACGTGTGATTATGTTTGACGGAGTTATAGCCAGAATCAAATAATTAAATGTCAATTTAAATGTCAAAAAATATTGTTTCTTATTATTAGCTTATAAATTATATATCCTTACCTTTAGAATTCGAATTTTAAAATAACAGTTAAATATAGTCTTTAAAACAATTCTTTTGAAAAAAGTTTAACTTGTAGGCTTAAAATTGAGTTCAAAACACAGATATTACAACAATCACTTGTAAACACACTACAAAAACGTTGTATTCGACATTACCAAGACTAGAAATTGTCAAATCAATAAGAATCGATCATAGACCTTCGTCATACCTGCTGTCCTTGTTTAACACATTATGTTGTTTAAGGACAAGCGTCTCAATTTTATGGTTTCAAGTTCTGTAAGTAGAAAAGAGACGTAATATAAAAAATAGTTCTTGAATAATTTCATGCATGTGCAAAGATCCAACGGACAAACTAAGGTACAATGTCAATTCAATCAATAAAGATTCATAATGGAATATTTCCTAATTTTTGTCCTAGTTATTAATAGTGATGTAGCTGCGGTAAAGTTTGATTCTTACTTTATGTCCCTAGGGATTTGAAATGCAACTTTATCTCCCTAGGGACTAAAAGATACCTACACTTTAGTCCCTGTTATACGGGACTAAAGTTGTCACTTTAGTCCCGGAAGTGCAAAAAGTAAAATTTTATGCAATTGGTGACGAAAAATGTATTTCAAAATTAGTGACAAAAAGAATTATTCTATTTATTAAATTGTTATAATACAAGTTAAAATATTTATTTATTTATTCTACACATTAAGCTTACACAACATAAATTATAAATTAATTAATTATTATAAATATTGATAACACAATTATTGCAATTATTCAAATTAATTCCCGACGACATATTTTTTTCATTGCTCGAACTTGCTGTTATTTGGGAAGCGGCGCACATTGCATTAGATGTTTCACCAAATATTTCTTGCGCTATAAGTTTTTTATTATTCATGGAATTTTCAACATATCCCTCCGCAACAGAGGTAGATTTCCAACCTCCATGCCTCTTTAATTTTCAAATATCAGCGCCACTGTCTGCTAGGAAAGTGGCAGAGCTTCTTCTGAAGCAGTGGCCAGTATATAGAACAGGATTTGAAAGATCAAGAAATTGTACAATAACTTTTGGCAGACTGCTAAATGTATTCCCACAGGATTTCTGGTACATTTTCCATTCGCATATTTTACAAAAAATCTGTTGTGTTTAAGAATCTGGGGACGCAACTTAATATATTTTCTTAATATTTCAACAAGATTCGTATTTTCAATGTCTCCAGTGGTAATTGCAAACTGCCGTATAACTTTTGTTTTTGAAGGTGGGATATCAACACGAAAATGGCTTCCTTCGTCTATAACATTTTCAACTGGAAGAAATGTTAATTCTGCTTTTCTGCATGCTCCTGCCATTCCAATTATCATTGCAACCATTAGGTATTCTTTGTCATCAGCTTCCACTAAAACTTTGGCAAAATCTTCTTTAATAAAAACTTTTGACTTTTTAGCACTGTACCCGTCCACTTGCCTTTTAATATATGCTACCAAATTTGTATATTTTTTAATATCAAGATTTCAGATTTCAGATTTAGTTCAGACCTTAACATTGAGCAAAGTGTCCATAATGTGGAAACTTTTAGATCTTTCTTACCCTTAAAATATGCAAGTAAAACTTTCTCATTAACATGTTTAATTTTCTTCTCATCACACCACGTAACAATTTTTTCGTATGCCAAATCATAAACTGCCTTTGACTTTTTGGGAATTACTGATAGTAGATCATTACCTGCTGCCTCTTCAATATCGCTTGGTAGCTCTTCAGAACTTGAATCACTCATTTTTTAAAAATAAAAATATATCAATCTCGCTAAAAACCTTCCGTCTAGACTTTTTTACAAAATGTCAAACTGACAACTAACTTGAAGTATAACAGCAACAAACTAAATTTATGTTTTCCAAATTTTTATCAATTATAATAAATTTTATTTTTTTATTACTTTCTTCAAAATTAGAAAAAATCTTGTATGCAATACGTTACGAAATGAAATTTTTTATAATTGACGTTCACAAAGTTTCTATTTCGACACTAAAAACAGTATCGAAATAGATTCATTGTAACACTGTTATGGTAACTTTTTGTTGAACACAATTGGTTGCACTGCACTGATTGTCAACGAAAGAGTTCAGGTAGTAAATCAAGAAGTATGTTGTAAGTAAATTATTAACTACATTATCAGCGTTATTGCAAAATTCGGAATATTTTATACAAAGTTGACAAACATTCAAATTTAAAATCATTAAAACTGACAAGTGTCAAAAGTGTCAAGATTGCCAACATAAATACCTAAATATTTCGAAAAACTCTCATTTTATATATTTTTTTATACTTTTAAAAGTTCATTATAAAAAATAGTATGTAACACTCGAATTACAATGACGGTTTGTAGTACTCGTTCTTTGCGAAACTCACCGCTTCGCGGTTCGTTTCACAAACTTCACTCGTACTACGAAACCTGTCATTGTAACACTTGTATTACAATATACTATTGTGTAACTTGTGAGCTTAAATCCTAGTGTAATAATAGTATATTACACTACATGGGCAGAAAGTTTGAGAGCCCTGCACTGCGCGCCATAATGCCCGAGGCTTCGCCTCGGGCACCATGTCGCTATTTTTCTTTGTACTATGCCGAAAGTACGAAGGAAATTGCCTTCGGTGTTAAAAGATATTGATGCCTGCCCTGAAATTTGCAGTGACAGTGTCAGTGACAGTGACACCAGTGCAGGAATAATTTCTTTCGGCCCGCTGTCTGCGCGACATTATCGCGGCATAAAAGTTAGGCTTTCTGCCGTAATATTGAAGCTGCAACGACATACTTTCGGCATAGTACAAAGAAAATATGATTTTAAAACCAGTACAGGCAATTTTAAACTCACGTACCCTTTTGAGATTAAGATGTTTTATTTAGTAACGATTGTGTTCTCCAAATCGATGGCATGAATCTTCCATCCACCTATGGCTGTCATCGACTCATCGAAAATTTCCATATAATTTCATAGAGATCTAGAATCTTTTAGTATGTTTGATAAACTTCTAGAAAAATTGTTTTATATGTGCGTTTTTAGATGTAACGGGAGCATTCGATAACATCTTATTTGATTTTATTAGACTATTTTTTTATCTGATGGTAAAAATGTGTTTAGTCGTTTTTCCATACAATGTTTTTTTTTGGTTTATCTTAAGCTAGGATCACTTTCAAGTTTTATTCTAAAATCATCTGTACTCGAAAATAATTTTAATTGTCAAAGTAAATAAAATACGTTGTAGATTTTAAATTTATGGAGATAAAATTTTAAGAAAATAAAAAAATGTACCTTCATTGTGGTTTGAACCTGGGACTTTCTACTTTTATGTTGTGTTTTATCAACCTCTTAATAGTTTAGGATTGATTTGTAAAATTCAGATATGCTGAATATGTCAGTCAACCATCAAAGATCCTCTTCTTATTACGTATTTTATCCGCGCTCTTGCATTTATATCTGACCAGACCATCAAAGATCCTTTACCAAATGGAACTTTAGTTAAAAGGTTGCATGACGCATACAGTTCTCCAGAACGTCTCCACTCCCTCTGTCTATCAACAAGAGAATGAAGAGCAAATCGAGACTCATCCACAAACAAAAATTTACTCCAATCAGCAACAGTCCAATTGAGATGCAATTGGGATTTTGAATAAAAAAAAATTATTGATTTTTTTTATGTATTTTAAAACTTTATTAGTAATAATATTGATATTTGATGCAAAAAACTTAAAAAAATTTTTTTCAATTAATTATAACAAATTAAAAATTAATAAAATTTAAAAAACAATCACGTGACGATAAACGCGCCATGATCAGTCACCATAGTTGTGACGTCATAATGTTATTGCATTGCTATTTAATAACATTACAGCGTTTACGGCTATTACACGTAACTTCGTAACTAGTTAATAATATTTAAAATTTATTGCTAAAAAACGAGTTGTTAGTTGGTTCCAAATAGCTATGTGTGATAAACTAATTTTTTAAAAAGTAACGTTCGGTTTAATTCTGCTGAATTTCGAGGTGCCAAGGCAACAAGTTAAGTCTGTTAAAAAATAATATAATAAATGAAAATATTTAAGTATTTATTCTCCATTATATTAGATATAATTATTTATTTCATAAATTGTAGAGCATCGCGTGAGAGTTACGGCGGCAAAGTTTGATTTTAAAGGTTATGGTTTGGAGTCCAGTTATTTGTATACTTAGATAAATAATAATTAATAACAATGGTGTTAAGAAATACTTACATCGAAATGATCTTCACAACAAAAAAAAATCGATTTTGTTTTGGGATTATCACGGTGTACTGCTTGAAACCATTTATTTCGACGTTTGTCATCGTCTTGGGGAACATTTAAAAACATTTTGTCAGGAGTTGTTTTTGTAATATTCGTACATAATGGTACAAAACAAGAACGATAACTTTTGAGGTTCGACATTTTCAATATAAATTTGAATATTTAACAATTACAACAAAATTAAATAGATCAAAACACTGTACCCACTTATTATTTCTATATCAACTGCAATGAGTGAAAACTAACATTATGACGTCAAATGCGCTCAGGTTTGTTCGGGAGCTGTCGGCGTGTCTTCGGTACCGGATTCAAAAAATAATTTTTGTTTTGAAATAACTTTTGAATTATTGCGAAAAAAAAAAATAAAAATATAGTTTTTCTATAAAACTTATATATGATCTTTCCATTTATCACAAAAAATTTTTTTTTTCAAAAACCCAATTGCGCACCTTGCAGCCTGGCTACAAGAAGACCAATTGCAGTTCTCGTAGCTCTTAATTAATTTCACAAAGCCGTCGTTGAACAGTACTAGTCAAGACTGTTAAATTTCTAACTTTTCTCAACTGCATTCCAATATTCGAATATAATAATCATCTCTATTTTCTGTTATCCTAGGTCGGTCTTGTCCGTGCCTCCTGCGTTTGGTCCCAGTATCTGCAAATCGAGCAACAATTCTTGAAATTTTTGATTGCTTAACACCTAAATGTCCAGCCACATATCGTTGACTAAAACTACTTATTAGGGCTAATACTGCCACAGCAATTTCTTCCTGATTATTCATTTTGCAAATTTGCGTGAAAACAAAAAAAATTAATCGACTAATTTTTCTGCAAGTTAAATGCTCCGAAGATTATGCTGACAAAAGTTTGACTTTTTGATTCCAATCCAGATTTTAATTCATAGGAAAGCAAGAAATGTTAAAAAGTTAATTATTTCTAAAAAAATCAAGATAAATTGAATTTTAGAAATGCAAAATACTCAGGAAAAATGAGGCTATAATACTCTGTAGTTCTCTGATATAGTCCACAGAATACGTTAAACTTTGAAAAAAACATAACACTGTTTAAATGCCCTGTATAATGTGGATTTAAATTTATTGCATTTTCCTCGCAGTATGTTATTCACCAATAACAGAGCTACAATTAAAAAAAAAAATTAAAATCCTACCAGTGGTTGAGAAGATATAGATATACGTTTAAAGAATTTTCAAGGGATGCGCTAATTTAATATAGGATTAGATTATTTATTAACTTTTTAATTATTAATAAAATAAAACAAATTATGATTATTAAATTAAACAAGAAGACATGGTAAACTTCGTAAAAGTTTATAGGCAGTCCTTGCGAATATTTAGATGAGCTTCACTGTGGAAAAACTTCAATAGAACGCAAAGAAAGTTAAGTACTTTGGTAAAGAAATTTCAAGGAGTGGTTAAGGTCCTGATCTTGCATATTTCGAAGCTTTTAATGAATTTAGACGGGTCTTAAAATAGAAAGAATTACTGAAATTAATACGGATTATCGCTTAATCCAATTCTTTTTTAATTTCAGCTGAACTAAACTTTTGATTGTTATATTTCGAAGTTATTATATATATTCTTAACTTTTATGGTTATGTATTGTGTGAGTTAAATCATCACGTCCACGTGGCAGAGGTGGATATAAAGAAAGTACTAAAAATAACATTAATTTAAAATAGTGTTTTATAGAAGGAAAGAGAAATTTTATGGTTTCTTAACAAGGTAAATTTCTATGAAGTTTTGAAACCTCTCTATACATAACTTATCTACCTACATCAAACAAGTCAGGGTGCATAATACCACAAGAATTAATCAAATACGTTATACAGGATTAATTTAAGCAAATATTTTGTTGTTTACAAACATTAAGTTTAAAACTAAAGTAGATACTTATATAGAAAACTTTATATATTAATCCTGTTTCATAACTGTTAACTAATCAATCAAATATATAATTAAAGCTATGAGGAGATGAGTATTATTAACTTCCACTTCGACTCAGCTAACACTTAGTGTCAAATGTCAATGTGTTGTCAATTTTTTTATTCTTGGCATTAAATTTAAAGTAGATTATTTCCATGATACAATAAGACAAGGTATGTTCTTGCGCAGGTAGGGGTAGGGTGGGGGCATTCTCTCTCTCTCGGGCCCAGCGGCCGCCATATTGGTTGTTTGTTTACATCGTTTACATGTCACCCGTAAGCCCGTGAGCCTCGTAAAAGTAGTCGAAATGCCAATAAAAACTTAAATTAATAGGGCATTTTCTTTGATAATTAGAGCAAGAATCGTTCGCGCATTAACGTACACAATTTTCTTACATTTGAATTTTTGGGCGGGAGCAGGCCAAGATGGCGGCGGCTGGGCCCTGCGCGAACCGATCAAAAACTCGTACCCAAAACGAACATACCTTGTCTTATTGTATCATGATTATTTCCTTCGATTCAAATTAACCAATAGAATGTCATAATTTTTTGAAATTGGACCAATCAGAATCAAATATCAGCGACTATTATCCATTCACTTCTTATTCCTATCTCAGTAGACTATGCATTTTATTTCTTGGATTGGCACTTCATTTTGTTGGGTTGGTACCTAAACTGAAAACGTCCTGTCCTATGGTCGAAATATTGACAGCTCATATTATCAAAGGTTAAAATTTTTAAAGATAGAAATATTCAATAAGCAATGCCAAAAAAATCAGTATAGAACTACATAACAACATCATTAAATGTTATGGTATGTTTAAGAAATAAAGCAACAGCAGCGAAAGTGGCTCAGATCTTTAAGGTAAGTGTAAGTGCCTACCATTTTGCTATTTCTTTTAAATGAATCCTAGTTTGTGACAGCTAACATAAAGTTATATATTTTGCATAAGATTAATTGAAAGAGGTTTTTGTAATGGTTTTATAAATAGGTATCACTTTTTAAATAAAATTTATATTATTAACATAATACATAACCGTTTTTGACAGATATCATAATAAATTATAAACAACGTTGTCAGATTTCACATTTCTAAATTAAAAATTTTGTAACTATAATTTAATTCAAAATTTTGTTAAATATTTTTAAATCTCATATCTACCTTTGTGTAACTGAGGTATATTTTTTGAAACTAATTAATATGACAAACATTCTAAATGCTTAATTTTTTTAGATTAGTGTTTGGCAAATACGGAGAATTATTAACGATTGAAAAATAATGAGAAAGTCGCAGATAAAGAAAGTAAAACTGATACATTTGAGAAGTTTATTTTAAAAAAGACTTACAGCGACAGATTTGGATCTACCATTCTAAAAACGAACATTTTACTTTGGACTGATGCTAAACAGAATTTTGATTTTGAAGGGGGACGCACTACACTATACAAACTTATAAAATTAATGGGATACAAATTTAAAAAAGTAAATGGACGACATATTTTATGTGAACAACGACACGTTAAAATTAGTAAAATCACTTTCATTCGGAAATATAAACAACTAAACAATCTTACTGAGAGAGTTACATTCGTGTACCTAGATGAAACATGGATCTATCAAAATGGTAGCTCAGTGCGTCAGTGGGTACACGATTCTGACCTGAAAAGTAATCCAGCTCGTGTAAAATCCAAAGGAAAGCGATTTACTATTTTACACGCTCACACGATACTGGATGATTTTTGGAGGGATGTGACTTGTTACTAGAGTCTTCGAATACAGACTTTGACTATCACAAAAGTATGAATAGTGACCTTTTTAAAAACTGGGTTGTTAATCAACACATTCCTGCTCTATCTGTATTTCAAGAAAAATGTGTGGTGGTCATGGACAACGCGCCATACCATTCAGTTCAACTTAACAAACCACCCTATTTTAGCGAAAAAAGCGATGTTGCAGGACCGGTTGATTAACAATAACATTACGTTTGACACAAAAATGACAAAGAAACAACTGTACTCAATAATCTTACCTTATAAACTGACGAAAAGATATATTATGTAGTGGATGAAATTTTAAAACAACGAGGACATGAAGTACTTCGACTACCACCATACCATTGTCATTACAATCCAATAGAACTAGCATGGGGGTTTACTAAGACATATTATAACAAACATATAACATCTACTTATCTTGACCAGGATGGAGTTAAAAAACGTGGACAGAAGCATTGACTAAATATACACCAGACATGTGGCGAAATTTTTGTAGACATGCAGACGAACTTATTTTGGCAGATTGGACTACTTACATGGGAAACTGCTCACATGACAATATTCCTCCTTTAATTATTTCATTGGAGGAATCAGATTCTGACGATTCCGATTTTGGATTTGATAGTGACTCTGATTCTTCCAGTGAAATAATGGAAGAGGATTGATCATACAAATACACCGACAACATTTACACGTTACCTCTAAATCTGCATCTGCATTTCTTTTTATTTGCTTTTATGTAATTTATTAAAATATGTTTTTATTATATCGGTTTGAAAAATTTCTGAAGAATTTCTGTTATAAAGAACATTATCAAAACATCTGCATATATAAGTCAAATGCGACTCCACTTGGGGCGGACCAGGAAAATCAAATTTGTACTGAAGTAGTTTCCTTAATTAACCCATTGGATGTGAAATTTTATTACGCTACAGCCACTATTACAATAATGTCACACTACGATGCCATTTGGATGTAAAATAGTAGACTTTACAAAAGATGGATATAAAATTTGAGTACTGTGTTTTTATGTCAAACTCAAAAATGATTAAATAATTTTTTTACCACTGCTTGAATAATTTAAAAGTTTTATTATACATTTGTAAATTTTTTTTTACTTTTGCTTGATTAATTTAAAAGTTGTATTAAACGTTTTTAGTTAATATATGTATATGTGCTACATTTTGAATTGTAGTAAATATAAAAGTATATTTTTCGTTATAGACCAATAAAATAATAATTGACTATAAACAGGGATCTGTTCTGTGCAAAGGAATGTGTTATTTTGAGTATCAGTCAAAATTCATGTGAATTCAAATTCTTGGATATTAATACTACTTGCAGCGAAAACTGACGTATCTACTTTAGTATTCCATTTAATATTAAATATATTGACTTATTTCCTGCAAGTTTTAAATTTGGTTTGCAAATTTAATTACTTAAGATATTTGTACTGAATACACATATTTTTATTGAAGACGTGACATCATCGTACTTACAATTAACAAGACCACAGAACAGTAACCTCAGAAGTGTATTATACAGGGCGAATTTGATGTTACTAACAGAGCCTACTGAGATAGGAATAAAAAGTGAACGGATTATATTGCACTAGAGAAATAGTCACGTCAAATATAAATGTCAAATATTTGTCAGTTTAACAACGGCATTATTAATTATTGTTATAATTTTCCACAATGGAAAGATTTGGTGCATTAGGTTCTAATGCCATCGAAAAAGCTGTTCTCAGGAAATAATCTTCCTAAATATAACACAACCTTGATTAATAGTTTGCTATTTTTGTTGTTGCTAAATTTCTCGAACATTTTACAATTTGTTTTGACATAATTTGACATTAATAATCAAAGATTAAAGCCCTCGAGCTAAAGCTCTCGGGCTTTAATCAGATTATTAATATTAAATTATGTCTCAACAAATTGATACTAAAATATTTTCGAAATCTAGATACCACAAAAATAGCCGACTATAATCAAGGTCTTGTTATATTACCCTTGATAAATTGTTAGTAAAAAAAAACATATTTTAAACTATTTCCAATAAAGAAATAGGTATACTTTTCTAAATCGTTCTAAATACAGCAAGTTGTTGTTTTATTATATTGCATAGTTGGTTTAAATTTAAATAAAATATTGAAAAAAAACAAGTTGTTATTCTACCCTTAATGTCAAAAAATCATACCGATACGGCTTTGAGTTACTCCTACGCGATTTCACAATCGGAAATTACACATGATTTCGCGCGAGCACGATCATGTAAAGGGCATACTCAGCTGTATTTAATCGCTGATCATCTATGATCGGTTTCGACCTGTAAATTTATCAGTTTGTGGGACACGTATAAAAGGGTTGCGTTTTCACATTTTTTGTTAAACCACCTTAACATAATAGAAGGATTCAAGGATACAAACAAGGAATAATCGGTTCACAGGAGTATAATGTTTTGGGTGTTAGGTTCACAGACCCTGTTAAAGGAATTGGTTTCGTTTTCAGGGATTGAGTTTGGGATGTCCTGGTTCTTGGTTCCTGGAACGTGCCTAAACTGTAACAACATACTTTTTTTGGTGTGTAATTCCACGTTATGCAATGTGGGTTTTGGAAATTGATGTCTTCTCCAGCGTGAGGCCTCCCATTTGGCAACGACGAAGGGAATCATAGAAATCTTTGCCAAGGGCTCAGTTCTTTTTTGTGTAATCCTGTCGTCGTCCTGTATCTACCTGTAGGAGAGGGGTGTTTCATCCAAAAGGTCGTCGATTTCTGAAGGTCCCTGTCTACGGTTCGGATGAGTCTCAAGGAGTCAAGAGGATCTTAATCTTTAAAATTCTTGAGGATCTTTGTAGTCCTTCATTCTGGAGGCTCTGGAGGGTCCTTTGGGCGGTGATGTTAGATCCCTGTAGGGTCCAAACGAGGTATCGTTTATAAAATTAAGAAGGAAAAGCTGGTATTTTTGTATTTTGGTAGAGGAAGCAGGTAGGGTTAAGGTGGCGTAGGTGTTTTGCTTTGCGGATAATGGCTCTTTCCGTGACAAGAATCGAATGGAGGAGTCTCTGAGGAATGACAAAATTTGACACGGCTTTATAGTCGACAAGAAATCGAATAAAAGTTTTGTAAGTATGAACTAGGCTTTTGTAGAGATATCTTCCGAGTCTAACACCCAGAGCACCTAGGAGGAACGCTCGCCTTCTCATTTTATTGAGAGTAAGTTCGACATCGGTGTCCCACCTGAGTGTTCGAGTGAATCGCACGCCTAAGTAAGTCACCTGGTCTTTAGGAACGAGCTGTTCCCCCATAATGAGAGGCTGATATTGTCGAAAGTGAGATTTTCTCGTCGGCTATCTAAAGATGAGTTTGGGTTTTAGTGGGGTATTGACATAATAGTTGTATACCTACCCTTTTTAAATAAATGGTTACAGTAACAAGACATTCAAAGTCCATCTTGATGCTTGCGGTTTGAAACTCCGAAGCGAAACAGAGATTGTAAAGATCGACTATCTGGATAAAAATACTGCGTAAAACTAGGAGTAAGATTATTAAAAATTTTAAAATCAAAGAAATTTTGAATTAGAGAAACCATAGTTAATAAAAAAAACAAGGCTAAATCCGTCAAAAAAAAATCCTCTTTTGAAAAAAAAATTTAGTTAATAATATTTTATTTAATTCAAGGTTACTGCTGTGGGTTATGAAAACAAAGTAACATACAAGGAAATTCATATTGTAAAAATATTCATGCTAATTTATTTACGATATTTTCTTAACAAATGTTTATTAATGCAAAATTAAGCACGTTTTATGAATTTATTAAGAATAATTCACCTCATGAAAAAAATTCATTTGCATGTACTCAATTTGTGATGGTGTGATGCTGACGGCCTGCGTCGTTACCGCACGCTGTTTACTGGAGATTGTCAGGTCTTGTTGACAGGCTTGCCAACTGACCAGATGATCCCCAGTTTCAACTTTGAGAGTCGATACCAAGTCCGGCTACGAGACAGAGCTAAGTGGACTGAGGACGGCTCTCAAAGAATTTTCGACAATGCAGGGATCAACATATATGTAATACTTCTATATGGACAATTTCTATAAGTGGAAGGTGTTCCGACGAAGTGAAACAGATAGTGTATCGTTTACTTTCTCTTCCGAGCACATCAGTCGACTCTGCGCATTTTAGAGACTTTTCAAGCATGCGCAGTATGGATAAAAGTTCTCGAACGAAAGAGAAAAAAATATATTATGGGCACCGTAATGTTACGACGTTCTTTCCCATACCAACTGTCCATATAGAAGTATTACATATATGGGGATCAAGTACTTTACTGACGGATCTCGCACTTCAGAAGGAACCGGTGCAGGGGTCTGTGGCCCACGCAACCTTAGGCGGCACTTCAGCTTGGGAACGGAGACAACTGTGTACCAGGCTGAGGTATTCGCCTTACTAAAGGCTGTCGACCACGCCCAAAGCTGTAGCTAGAGAGGGGAGAGGATACAAAACCTCAATGAACTGGCTAGACACAACAGGGTCTTCTTGGAGTAAGTGCCAAGGCATAAGGGTTTTGAAGGTAATGAAACCGCGGACCTTCTGGCCAAGAAGAGAGTGTACACACGATTCACTGGTCTAGAACCTGTATTGGGACTGCCTAGACCCTGGGTAAGGACCAAAGTCAGGAACTGGGTCTGGGAAGAGTCGTCCAAACACTGGAGTAATACTGTAGGGCTGAAGCACTCGAAGCTGATGCTCAAAGGCTACTCAAAAAAACTGACGTCTGACATACTGAATCTTGACAGGAGCCAGATAAGAGTACTAGTGGGCCTGCTCACTGGGCATGGACCATTCAGACTACACCTTCGGAGGATGGGGATTCTGACACAGGAACCCACCTCGTGCCGACTGTGCGCCATGGACGATGAGACGGCAACTCACATTCTATTCGAGTGTGAGGCCTTGGACCATAAACGGTTCCTCATCTTTGGTGACACGAACCCTGAATCCTATCACCACCTCGAGGAACTAGTCACAGGACTCAAATCTCTTATAAAGGGAACTGCCCTGTGGCAACAATAACTCAAGGAATTTCGGACACCTGGATTCTAGCCTACCTGAAGATCAGCGTGATGTTGATTTTTAGCTGAACAAACTAGAGTCCTGCACGCATCGGGTGCATGTAAGGACTCTTGGTGCCGAACCTGGTCACAATATTCCCATAGGAAGCAGTGTTCAAACATGGGGCTCCACAGGAGAGACCATGCCAGGTTTATTTAGATAAGATTAGATTACTTAATTTTTTACAGACAAACTAATAATAATCGAGAAGGGAGGAATAATACATACACTCATTTATAAAATTAAATATATTTATAATCGTTTTTAAATAATTAGAACGTTATTTACAAACTCTTTAAGTAGGTATTATATTTTCATTTGTAAAAGGCTTTGAGTAAAAAGTTTTTTTGAGATATATTTTTTTATGAAAAGGAATGATTTCTGTTTAATAATATTAAAGGGTAAATTTACATATCCTTTATTTATGTTATAGAATATTTTTTTATAAGTTAAATTTATATAATGTAATGCGTCTTTAAATTACATTTGAAAAATTATAAGATAGGTAATCCTTAAAAACTTTTTTAACTAATTTTTTAATAAAATGGATCACAGAATGGAAATCTTGCTGATTCAATTTGCAAACATTAGAAGGAATAATTTATAATTTTAAGCCTGAACTAATTAAATTGGTATCATTAATATGTCTTCGCGAAGTTTTAAATTACAAAACGGTTACTTTTTAACAAAATTCTGAAGTTGAATTAAAACTTCTGTAATGCCTGAAAATTTCACAGGATGATCAAATGAATAATTTTCTTAAAAGAAAGATTACATATGACAAAACAATGTTTTTTCCGCTATAATTGGAAAGTTATATAAATTAAAAATATTTTTTTTAATCCAATACCGAAAACACGCTGGTAATTCACTATCAAAATTCAGCACGCGCGACTTATTGTCTTAACAAATGTTTATCAAATTCTTGTTTTAAACATAAACCACTGCTATACACTCCCTGATAAACTTGCCTTGGGCAAATGGTTTTACTGACTTTGCAATTAGCTTTTACAGCATTATTAAGTTTTTGTTTATGAAACATCTGCTGGTTTTCCCAATTTGCAGTAAGTTTTTGGATTTTTTGTTTTTGCTTCTTTGTTTTCTTAGTGACTACAGCGTAGGATGCGTTGTTAAGTTATGCTCCTTATATTGAATTTTTTTATTACCAAAAGGAAGTCATTTTCGTGTACCAAATATAATTAGTTGGTATTCAAGATGCACAATAAGTCACCAAGCAGATTGACGGCACTAGCAGATTGCTAGATTTGATGTTTATTGGATTAGCTGTTAGTCTGTATCACCCATTATCTCAAAAATAGGATTAGCGCACCTTGTCTTGTTATTGAATATTATTGGTTTTAAGCCTTGCAACGCTCTTTTATTAGTGAAAGGGTCAACTAAAGCTTTTTATGGATTGACTGTTAGGCCTTCATCCTTGCACCACTTTTACACCACATTCATTGTGGTTTGCATCCGCTCTGAGACTGTGCCCAGAAACTTCCCCTGAATGATTATAGCCATATCATCTGCGAAACTTAGGCAGTGGGGGAGTCAGGAGTTTCTTAAGAAGGTCATCCACAAGTGCTGACCACAGCAGAGGTGACAGTACCCCTCCCTGCGGACAGCCCATTCCCACTGTTGCCTCAATGGACGCCTCACCTAACTTGGACACTACGATCATATCCGTTAGGTGGGCATACACCCATTAGCATATTAGTGGGGAACTCCCCTTCTTGAAAGTGCGTCGGTCACTGACTCGGGTCCCACATTACTGAAGGCTCGTCCAATGTCAATAAACGCCGCTAGCGCTACTTCTTTGTCTTCTATTGACTTTAATAATAGCTTGTTCAAGTCACTCAGCGCTAGATCTGTAGATTTTCTCCGCTGGTATGCATATTGACGATCACTTAATGGGTTCTCCGTTAAGATTTTGTCCCTTGCTACGAATTAAGATAGACTTATTGGTCTTTATGACTTGGTACTTCCTACTTTAGGGAGATATAAGGATATAAGACTTCCACCTTCTGCCACACAGATGGTATAAATCTATAGGCCAAACAAACCTTAAAGATTTTACACAGATGTGTTATTATAATTACATCCTACCCTTTCTGGAGTAGAGCTGGGTATATTCCGTCCGTTCCCGGTGTTTTGAATGGACGGAATGTGCTGTTAGCCCATCCGATTTTTGCGGGTCTGGTTATTTCGGTAGCTAGCTTCCAGTCATCTCTTGAGGGCCTTACTGGCCTTTGACCTTGGCCTGCACTATTAGATTCCGCTTTCATAAACCGTGAGCCAGGAAAGTGTGCAAATGTTAGCATTCTTAAACTTTCCTCCAACGTTTTGGTGTATGATCCGTCCTCCTTTTTGAGGAGACCGACCTCTTCCGCTGTACCATGCTTAGCCAGGACCTAGTGGATTTTTGAACATGCGGGGGTCGTTTGGACTTTTTCGCAGAACCTCCTCCAGGAGCCTCTTTTGGCTTTTCGGATTTCTTTATTGTACAGCGTTAACTTTTGTCTGTAATCTTCCCAGTTATGAACGGTTTTGGCCTTATTAAACAGCCTTTTCACCTGAGCCCTAAGCTTCTGTAGGTGTTCGTTCCACCAGGAAGTGTTTCTTATGTACTTCCTTGTCTGTTCCGGGCAGCTTTCATAATAAGCCGACTCTATAGCTCCTGTCCACCTCTCGGTACAAACGGGACACATCTCTTATTGACACCGTTCTGTTCTAGAAATTTTTATCCATTCGCGTTTATGGTCAAGATAAAGAAATGATCTAGAATTGTACTAGTTTATAAGGGTTGGGAAGAAATATCTTTTGTTGCGCCACCAATAAAATTGTTGGGATGTTTGCCCCTTTACTCTTAGATGATCACCGCCACTTAGCTTGATAGCTCACTTGATTCTGTGGTATTCACTTTTGTTAATTAGGTTTTATAAAATATCTCGCAGATCGGATCAAACCATACACCAGGCCGTTTACTGACCCCCAAGCCGGTTGTGACCCGGATATGCTTTAGAACCTTAAACTTTAGCTAAATTTGATCGAACATCATTTAACCCTTGACCAGAGACGAGAAATAATAATAACAATACTGGAGACGTGCGGTCGTTGTGAGTCCAACGGATTCTTCTAGTAAAAAAAGCAAAATCATAATTTATATTTAAGTTTTATATACTTATTTATAAAAATAAAAAAAAAATTAATCAAGTAAAAGAATTCTTAGAAGTGAAAAATTAAAATAGCTTTCCGAGTAAGTAAAGCATAAAAAGGCTTTAAAAATTTTAGAGTAAAATATTGATTGATCGCAGTTATCTATATCACTGCTCTCATCCTCATTTTCCTCATACAATTTCGTAATAGGTTGTTTAAAGTTCGGGTCGTAATAACAAACCCTTTTAAAAGGACGTGGACCGTCATTCATTACAAATGGTGCAAAATATTATTATCACTATGAAAACACTAACGGAGATGGTCGGCCAATATGATCGCAATCGAACTTTAGATGACCCTAGAAAACGAACCACTAAAAACTCATTCTACAGCGTCTTAAAACATACTGATCTTGCATTGAGTAGAAGGATTGGGGTAAAATAGTTACTGTTTGAGAGAACTGATAATTCGCAATATATCTACGGTCACAATGACCAGAAGCCTCCGATTAAGGGTTGATTAAGGGTTAAAAAAAAATAATTATAAATATGTCAAGATTCGGGCTATTATCAGAATTTGTCTTAATAAATTCTTTATCAAAGATTGCTAAATAAAATTAACGGTAAAAGACTCTTTGGCGTCATCCCTTACCTGTGCCCAGTGGGAGGCCAATAAAAGACCAATAAAACAGACCTTTTCGCTGACCGTAACTACATGTGGTTGTATGCACTAACGATTTTAAAGTTAACAGGCGCTAGAGTTGTATTTTATGTTATAATAAGTGTTGTTCTTTTCTCAATGTAATGTAGAATATTTTGGTGTCTAGTCTGTAATCTAGGCATTTAATGAACACACTGGATTACTGCGTGTTGGTGATTTCAGACAATTAAGTCCACGTTTCATTACGATGTTTTCCTTTATTGTACGTATGTCTCTAAAAATTTACTTAGGTCTCCGACAAGTCACATTGGTACATGTCGGGATTGTTGGAGATTGAACTCTTACACGGTATTCGGAAGATTTTAAAGATGAATTTGCGCTCACAACTGACAAAGCCAAGTATCAACTGAAAAGGAAAAAATAAAAACCTTTAGGAGCCGCCCTAAAAAAAGAGAAATGCACTAAAAGCTAGAAATAAAATCTTTATTTCTTAAAAAAGTTGAAAGCAAGTAGACATCTGATTTCGATTTCTTTGAATTCGGCTCGAAGCTCGAATGGCAAATTACCCTCTATTTTAATTTTAGCTATTAAATCTAGATTTTGAATGTTAGTAACTCAAATGATTGGAGCCGACTAAAAGAAAATCGAAATAAGATGCCTATAGTTACTTTCAATTTTTTTAAGAAATAAAGATATTATTTCTGGATTTTTAGTGCATGTTTCTTTTTTTATTTGTTGAAGGCGATTCAATTTTTTTTTTAAGTTTTTATTTAAATTAGTATTGTAATTTTAATTTAAAATCAACACAAAGGCAAAAAAATTATCTAGATGTTGAATCCATCAAACTTGATTACCTACTGAATATTTAGGGGTTTCTAATGTAGAAATTTGACGTTTTACGATTGATCACAAAACTTTTAGAGCTTAAAATTTTTAATAAATACATTTAGAAGACTATTTAATATTTTATATATCAAAACTCTGAATTTAAATGTATCAGCCACCATAACATGTAACATATAAAATAGTGCATAGGAAATCTACTTTGAATAATATACAGTATACGACTAGAGATACCTCGGAAGCAAATGAAATGAAGTGTATATTATTTAAATATAACTTAAAATCAATATTTGATATATTTTAAACCAATATACTTCAGATATATATTTATATTTTATTTAAATTTAAGTTTGTAACAGACTACAGGTTTCATATAATTACATTTTTTTTAAATCAAAAGACAAAATTAAGGTATTTTTAAATTTATATAAAAAGGTACAGAATAATAAGAAATCTATAATTATTTCAGAAACGAGATAAACAGGTTTTTGCACTCCTTCACTTTTTATGTGATTACAACAATACTATTTGATAAAAGTGAAATTTTCTCAGGTAATGAAATTCGAGCTCTGTATGTTATTAAAACAGTGAAACAGACAATGGTGCACCCATCTGTTAAGAATAATAAAATTAACTTTATTATTTGAAGTAGAACAGTAAAAGAACTGAAAAGTTTAACATCCGCCATTTGGAATCAAATTCCAATATATAATGTATGTTTTATTAATATACTTGTATGTAATGAGTTATATTATTATATTTTTTTGTAATTTTACTACAAAACTAACATTATTTAATTATTGGGACCCTAACGAAGTAGAACACAAGGATTTTTTTTAATGCACTTTACCACGAAATTGTCAGTGGGAGGGCGTCCACAAATTACGCGAGGCATTTTTCTGGATTTTTCGACCCCCCGCTCCCTCTGGTGAGATTTCATAAGATTTTCCCTAACTAACTCCCCCCTCCCCAAATCTCACGTGAGATTTTAAAACAATTGACTGTAATCGCGTTGGATTAGAAAAAAAATACAAGAATATAATTTTTTCCATTACTTTTATTTTAAAAACTAGCAGTGGCTAGTATTGGATACTAAAAATCAATAATATTTATTCTAATTCAGTCCATGCTGCTCTGCGGAGTTTGGGCAAATACGACAAACATTATTGTGTAAAATTTCGCTATATTTTCATTCTAGAAGCATTTTTGTACTCTTATTTAATTTTACTTTTATGTAACTTTACACCGTTTTCTACTTGAAAAAAAATTACGTGATATTTGGTAAAACCCCCCTCTCCCACAAGTGAGATTTAGAAAGATTAAGCTTGACCCCCTCCCCCCTCTGAACACCTAGCGTTATTTATGGACGCCCCCTGACTGCAGATATAGGATCATAAAAATAGAGCATTATTTTTTTTACAATTTTTTTTTAAATATGTTTTTAATTTTTTAGTTTTAGAATTTTAAATTTTTTTTTTTGATGATTTAGTTTCTTTTTATTTTTTAAATAAACACTAATAAAATAGAAAAATAACTGCTATATAGGTGATGAAAAGACTTATCATCATGGCGTAAATCCAATGTAGTAATAGTAATCGTGAGTAATAGCCCGAGGATTTGCTCACTTTTGCAATCGATGAGAGACATGTCGCTTTCCTTATAGTTTTAGCTATGTCTTGGTCCCAAAAAACTTTGCTATCTATACCTGGATTTGCAGTTCGTTGGCAGCGACGTCATTTGACGTATGTGCAAGTAGACCAATACGCGGTAGGAATGAAGCGTAGTTGCCAGGTTTAACTTAGAAAGACTTACCGCGTATTGGTCTACTTGCATATACGTCAAATGACGTCGCTGCCAACGAACTGCAAATCCAGGTATAGTATAATACCTACATATTTTACTTTCGTCCAAACATTTGAATTATTTTTAGACCTGGTAGTTTCTCCTTCCGAATGAATGGTAAAATCGTGTGGTGTATGTATATATGTATGTATATAACTTTTAAACAGCTTTAGCGATCCTTACGAGACTAGTAGCATTCGAGTTTCATTTAACTTCTCCTGAGAAATTAAATTCATTTGTTTGAGTAGATTAAGAGAAATTGTTAAAAAAAACGAGTAAAAAAAAATTAAAAATTTTAAAAATTAAAAAATGACGTTGATGTCTTCGTGAGATATTGTTGTCAAAAAATTTGGTAAAAAGTTTTTTTTCACAATAACTTTAAGATTTTGGATTAATTAATTTGCACTACAAATAACATTTTTAGCACTTAAAAAACTGCGTTGATTATCGTCCCAAACATCAAAATCGCTAAACGAGTTAATAAGTTATAGCAATTTAAAAATAAAAAATAGGTGTGGCTGTCAGTGGGACTACCGGCAGAAGTTATACTTCTATGCACGCGCCCGGATTCATAAATTTGTATGCGAATGATTTAGCAAAATCATTATATGATATTCGTGATTAGCGACCCCAAAAGCCTCCTAGTACCGAGTGCACACTCTTTTTGTATCGAATTTGCATACAATTCCTGGAGACGAGGTCCGTCTTAAGCACCAGGTGTTTCGAAGACCATTGCCATTATTATAATCGTATTTAGCGATTCAAAAAACTGCCGAGTACCAAGTGTGCACTGATTTCGTACAAAATTTACAAAAAACCCCAGAAGAAGAGGTAAATACTCTAGGCACCAAGTGCCACGGAGACTTTCGGCATCATGATATTCGTGTTCAGCGACACTATAAAGCACGTGTATAAAAATTGAACCCATTTTCAGCAATACTTACCGAGTTGTAAGTTTTCTTTCTATTGTCTGTTCGGAATGCAATTTTCGAATGCAGAAATGCAATTTCCCAGTTTTACATTATAAAAAATAGCGACAAATTTCCTGATACTCTAACGAATCCAATGCAACAAACGCATTCCGATCCATCTTACGTTACAAAATTCGGAAGTTTTAGTGTTTTATTTCCTTGACTATTCGTAAAAACTCTGTTTATGTAGCCAACATCCTTAAAAGCATAGAGCAGAATATACTGCAACCATGTGACGGTACTATATCAATACAATACTCATTACTGAATAATATTATTAATATAAAATGTGTCACGGGTCAAATTCGCTCTAGTATAACTAAACTCTTACCTTATAAATTCTCCGTTATTAAGGATTAAATCGTGACAGGTTCAGGTTGATTTTAGTTCGGTTATAGTTAATCATCAACTTATAAATATATTCTGGCCACAAATTATTACTAATATTGTTTTGAAAGTCTATTTATTAAATTCAGAACAAATTGTGGGGTTAGGTGATTGATTTGAACTACTGTCATACAACGAGGCGAATTCTTCTTTTCTTTTTTTTTTGTCGTAAACCTTAGAATGTTGTCGTCTGCAGTTCGTTATTTTAGCATCCGACATCTAAAGATTGTATACGAACGAGAAATTGAGTAATACTGGGATTTTTGGTGTTATCTTGTTAAGTAATAAGATCTGTTGTTATTAAACGATTACTGTTTGCTCGTAAGTTGGTAGCTGTTGATCCTACGTTTATTGTCCCTATAGTAGTAGAGGCCATCTCTTATTTCGACGTGTGTCAAACTCTGGTGCATGTGATACGAGAGAACCAGGTCTTTTTCGTTTACCAGCCTTTGTTGTACGAACGTGGCATCCAGAAGATTTTTGGTTTAAGTTTTAAATCGCGGTGAATCCGTAAAAATTAATTTTGGATTTTTGAAACTAAACCTTATTTTCCATTTTGAATCGCTGTGGAGTTTGTTCCTGTTGGTATTTTTGGACAGATTCTTTGGAAAAAAACTGCGTGGTCGGGATTTTTGTGTAATCTTCTGTGGTAAGTAAAACGCCTTTTATTCATGTGGTTTGTTCAATCCTTATGGTTTTCTATTTTCTTGTTTTCTTCCCGACGAAACGTAGATAGATCAAGAAACAGACAGTAGGTAGATTTGGAGATTTAAAACCGTTCAGACGGTGAACTGTGGTAGAATTCCCGCAATTAGCAACGAGGAGATTGATTTACCCGTCTACCAGCTAGGGTGTCACTAGCTTAATGAAAGAAACCCTATCTTAATAGGTGAGTTACGAAATTTTATTTTTATAAGATTAATAACGCCATATGGTCGCAATTTTGGTTGTAATATCTTTATTTTGCATATGTATTTCTTTTTGTCTTGTATGTAGGTTATTAATGTGAAACTAGACTCCTTTTTGCTTATTCTTTTACTATTATTAATTAATTTTATGTTAAATTTTGATTTAATTTATTGTTATAATTTTGTTGTGACTAGCAAGTCAAATTTAAGTTTGTTGAGTACATTTAAATCATTAGTTTTGCTCATTAATTGTAAATTCAGAGAAGTCAACTTCTAAATGTTGTATTATTCATTTAAATTCATTTTTATTCTTTCATTGTAGTACAAATTTAAGTTAATGTGTTTAAATTGTATTAAAGTTATTAAATCAAATTAATTTAAGGAGTCATTAAAATCTGTTTAAGCTAATGTTAATACTAAATTACGATTTTAGGGTCCTAGATACGGGCATAAATCCTAGATACAGGCATAAATTCTAGTTACGGGCTCAAGTCCTAGTTACGGGTTTAAGTCCTAGTTATAGGCTGAAATCCTAGACCTGATACTTGGTTCGAGCTTAAGTTATTGTGGTTGGTGCAAGCCTATTGGTTTTGGAACAGGTCTGGGTTTTGGAACCGACCTAAGTATTAGAGACGCCGAGGACTAACAGATAAGCCTAATTAGATTAAGTCGTAACTATAGTTAGTTAAGATCTATTTTTCTTGTTTTTTTTTTGTATTGAGTGTGATCACACATATATTGATAAATTTAACTTTTAATATTATTCACATATTCTTATTTTATGTAAATATCAATAGCGTTGTCAAGCACGAGGCTTGGCAGTTGTGTAAATTCATAATTTTATTAAAGAAGGGTCTTGTTGATATTTTGTTTTATTTAGCTCACTTTATCGTTTTTTTTTATTGTGCAATTCAAATAGTACTGTTTAATATTTTGAATTTATTTAATTATCTCCAGTGGGTGAAGTGGTGCCTGGAACATCAGGGGTTTCCGATTTTAACCGTACAAATCGGTGGCGCACTCACTTTATTTTGGCACTTACCCTCTACGGCTGAGCTGGGCATAATTTGCCAGTAGAGAAACCACTACCGAACTCAGCAGGAGTTTAATTTATTTATTTTTCAAAATTTTATTTTGTTTTTTTTTATTTTATTAAAATACGTGGCAAATGCTAAACTTTATATGTATACTTACGTGACAGAATTATAAAATAATCTGTCCAATAATCCATCAGTCCGTCACTATGATATTCATACATTGTTTCAGACTGTTTTTTGTATATCTATCCCTTTTCAATGTACTGAATGTTGAAACGGTATTCAAAGGACTTAGTTATGACTAATAACATGTGATAAATATTTCATCTTTGTTTTTACCGACCAATATACCTTATAAGTGTTTCTGTCTCTCTCTTACTCACACCATTACATATGTAATGATTTTTCACATTTAATCCTACACAAATCTTTTCCGCCGAGTGCACGAATAGAAGTATAACTTCAAAATGTTTTATCAACCTTTTAATAGGAAAACTCAAAACCTTAAAACATTTTGAAACAGCACGAAAAATATCTTTTTGAGTTCGAATAGCTAAAAACAGCAGAAAAAATACATATTTCAGCTTGAAGAGCTCCATAATTTTATATCCTACAAACGCTTGTAGTATGAAATTAGCGGGAAGTTGCAAGTATGGCATGATCAATCTCTTTTCAAAAATTTTAATTTGTAACACATGAGATGTTTTGTTTACCGTTAAACAATGAGTTAGTTCTTGATTAAATTGTCTGTAAATACATTGTTAAATTAATATTGGTTGCGTAAGAGATATCGATAGGTAGGTATAATTTACTTAGACTGTTTGTAAACTTTGGTTCAAAGAAGAATAGGGATCTGCATTTAACAGTTAATTATTTGGGGTAGATATCTGTTACGTACTTTAGTAATTAGTCTGTACGTACTTTCCAATTTCCTTCTACTTTAAAGTAATTGCATGAAACAGTCGAGACAGTTTATCTACTATCAGTTCGGTAACGATAAGAGAAACTTTCCAAACTATATACGATGTTTAAATAATCTCTAAGGAAGTGTTTTCTTTAGAGGTAGAACGAATTAACTTGGAAAAATATTTTTTTCTACAATCACTAAATTCGCTTATAATTGAGAACAAAAAGTGGATATTTAACAAGGCGTGTCACTTTAATGCTCTAGAACGTTAAAGTACACAAAAGGAGCGTCGTCTTCTTTAACAACCCGTAAATATCGGCACGGTCATTTTAAAATTTACACAATATTTTGACATTTCTGTTGCGGTTATTGCAAATTTAGTTTCAAGATGAAAGAAAGTAGTGATAGTGATACAAAATACACCTCCCAAAATCAGAAATTTGGCAAAAGCAGTAAACTTAAATCTGTTACCAGAGAAATCAAATGCAGCATACGAAAAGTAATTGAATATTTTTGTAACCTGGTGCAATGTAAAGACAATAGGCAAGACAAATATTCTGAATACGTATTAATTCTCTATTTTTCTCAAATGGCAGAGACATTGAAATCTTCATCACTGTGGTCGATTAACTCTATGCTATAACCGACCCTGTCTACACAGAACGATATTCTTATAAATCAATTCAATAAATTAATTGCGTTTTTTAAAAAACCAGGGTTCGGGTATAAAGCTAAGAAATCCAAAACGTTTTTAGAAAGCGAAATTACAATTTTTTTATGTAAAGCACTTAATGAAACACATTTGCTATGGTAAGTTCGTATATTTAAAAATATGTAGTATAATAGTACGTACATAGTTGCTTTACTAAAGGTTGTTTTAATATAGCCCATTCATAATAGGTAAAAAAGGGGTCAACCTCGGTATGAAAGATAATAAGCTGAAAATTGGTATAGATCTTTGTTTTGTCTTAATAGTCACCATTGCTATCGTGTCCGCGTCTTAAGATATTGAAAGTCAAAGGTCATCAAAATCGTTTTTTTGCGAATATCTCGGTTCCTATTGCTCAAATAAGATTTGTATTTGTTATAAAAGTTGTAGAGTTTAAAATTCTCTACAAGGTTTGTTTAAACATTTTTCCATAGGTGCAACCAACCATTTTTGGGGTAGAGCGCAAAGAGTGCGCAGCATATAGTCATACATGGGCTTATGCAATGTCAAGTGTGAGTACGGTTATCAGTACGTTGTATAAAGTAAATTACCTACTTATTAAAAAATTATAATTATTAAACAATGCCCATTATTTATGTCCGAATTATTAATTGTTTATATTTAACTATTTAACTATAGTACTTATATTATTAATTATAGATTATATATTTTAAAATAACTACTCTAACAAGTTATAATAAAGAAATCAGAAAGGCAAAGCGGGAGTCTTGGAAAAAGTTCTGTGAGAGTATTTCTGATATACCTCGTAGTACTAGAATTCACAAGATTCTCTCTAAAGAGTCGATTGCTGAGATTGGGTCGATGAAGCGACCTGATGGCACGTTTACGACCTCTAGAAAAGAAACGTTAGAGCTTTTGATTAAAAATCACTTTCCTGGAAGTTTGACTCTGGATAACAATCGACCTCCACTCTTTGAGGGCGCAAGGCGGCCAAAAAAGATCGATTGGGAGGCCGCCAAGGAAGTTATCACAGCACCGGCAGTTGAATGGGCAATCAAATCTTTTCAGCCGTTCAAATCTCCCGGTGAGGATGGAATATTTCCAGCTCTGCTTCAAAACGGACTGGAATTACTTTTACCCATCCTCATTAAACTGTACAGAGCTAGTCTGGCGTGGAATTACATACCACCCAGTTGGTTGACGGCTAGGGTGGTATATATACCGAAAGTGGGCCGCACAGACCCACACCCTAAATCGGTCAGACCAATTAGCCTAACATCTTTCCTGCTTAAAGGACTTGAAAAAGCACTGGATTGCTACATCAGGCGGGTAGCTTTATATAATTCCCCCCTGAGCATCCACCAATATGCTTATCAAACTGGCAAATCAACAGATTTAGCGTTACACAACCTTGTTGAGAAAATCACACAATCCCTTAACAACAAGGAGATTGCGATGGCCATATTTCTTGACATTGAAGGAGCATTTGACAATGCACTACCGACTTCCATTGGTTCAGCTTTGACTGAAAAGGGCATCAAACCAACCATTACCGGTTGGATATATGCCATGCTCACTAATAGGACAGCCACTACATCTCTTCAGGACGAGACCATTAGCTTTAAGGTTTCCAGGGGCTGCCCACAAGGCGGAGTACTATCTCCCCTACTATGGTCACTCTTGATGGATAACCTGCTTAGCGCTCTCGAAAGAAGAGGGGTAGAACTGCAAGCGTATGCAGACGACCTTGTCATTTTGGCAAGGACCAAGTCAGGAAGGGTAGCTTATAATATCCTCCAAAAGACGTTGGACGATGTCCACAGTTGGTGTCAGAGGGAACAGATGTCTGTTAACCCTGGTAAAACTGTAATAGTTCCCTTCACTAGGAAAAGAAAGTTGGAGGATCTTCCACTACTTTCCTACAATGGTGAGGTTATTCCATTTGCAGCGGAGGTAAAATATTTGGGGATTATCCTAGATATGAAACTTACTTGGAACGCTCACTTGGAAAAAGTTATCCATAAGGCCAGACTATCCTTGTGGACATGTCGTAGGATCTGTGGTAAATCTTGGGGCATGGGACCCAAACAAATCTATTGGATATATGTGATGATCGTTAGACCAATGATCACATATGGAGCTATTGCCTGGTGGCCAAAAGCTTTACAGCGAGCGGCCCAAGCAAAGCTCTCTGGTTTACAGAGACAGGCTTGCCTGGCAATTACTGGTGCTTTCAGCTCCACACCGTCAGCAGCCATGGAAATCCTTCTGGACCTACCTCCTCTCCATATATTTTTGGAGAGAGAGGCTAGATGGACAACATACAGAATTGCGCATATTTCTAAATGCACAAATCAGGCTTATACAGAACGAAGCAGAATGCTAGTGGACACTGAAAGTCACAGTATTCTGGGAATGACTTCTGACATAATGCCTCCAACAGTAAACTACGACCTGCCTTATACCGTCCTAATTCCAAATAGAGATGAATGGGTTCTCCGTAAGGATGAACTATTGAGAGCAGACAGCTGTTGGTATACAGACGGTTCAAAAACACCCTCAGGCTCTGGTGCAGGTGTATACGGGCGCAGACCTAGGACAGAAATCTCAACCGCTCTAGGATCCTATGCAACCGTATTTCAGGCGGAAATTTACGCCATTGATTCATGTGTGGAGAGATTGGAGCAGGCCAATCTCATACATAGAACAATAAAAATTTTCTCGGACAGCCAAGCGGCTTTGAAAGCACTTAGCTCTAACCGTGTAACGTCGAAATTGGTACTAGACTGCCAAAAAAGACTCTCCTCAATAGGAGAACTCAATAAAGTATTGCTGGTGTGGATCCCTGGCCATTCTGGCATGGAAGGAAACGAGAAGGCAGACTCTCTTGCAAGGGAGGGTGCCGCACGTGTTTCTATCGGACCAGAACCTACAATTGGCATCGCAATAAGTTTTGCCAAACAAACACTGAATACCTGGACGGCAAGAAGAGCATTAGACTTCTGGCATAATTTACCAGGATTGGTTCATTCAAAGGCTTTCATACATCCTTCGAAGAATGTCTCCAAACAAATGTTAGACTATAGCAGGCATGACCTACGCTGTCTAACAGGCCTTTTAACAGGCCACTGTCATCTGAATCATCATATGCTAAAACTTGGACTGTCGGAAGATCCGACCTGTCGTCTTTGTCTGGAAGATGATGAAACAGCAGAGCATATAATTTGTGCCTGCCCCGCCGCGGCTCGAATCAGGTATCTGATGTTTGGCAGGGATGCTCTCTCGCCCTCGGACCTGAAAAATCATTCACCAAATAAGCTAATCGGCTTTGTTAAGAAGCTGAATTTGTTTGGTGAAATCTGAATAGGTGTGAGCCACAATAGACTCTTGCGAGTCGCAGTGGAGGGCCTTATAGACCCACTCACCATAAACCTAACCTAAACCTAACCTAACCTAGTTGCTTTACTAAAGGTTGTTTTAATATAGCCCATTCATAATAGGTAAAAAAGGGGTCAACCTCGGTATGAAAGATAATAAGCTGAAAATTGGTATAGATCTTTGTTTTGTCTTAATAGTCACCATTGCTATCGTGTCCGCGTCTTAAGATATTGAAAGTCAAAGGTCATCAAAATCGTTTTTTTGCGAATATCTCGGTTCCTATTGCTCAAATAAGATTTGTATTTGTTATAAAAGTTGTAGAGTTTAAAATTCTCTACAAGGTTTGTTTAAACATTTTTCCATAGGTGCAACCAACCATTTTTGGGGTAGAGCGCAAAGAGTGCGCAGCATATAGTCATACATGGGCTTATGCAATGTCAAGTGTGAGTACGGTTATCAGTACGTTGTATAAAGTAAATTACCTACTTATTAAAAAATTATAATTATTAAACAATGCCCATTATTTATGTCCGAATTATTAATTGTTTATATTTAACTATTTAACTATAGTACTTATATTATTAATTATAGATTATATATTTTAAAATAAAAAAAAGTAAGGAAATAGATTTTACACATATTTTTATTCATCATTTAATATGGCATATTATACATTTATTCAAATGTGAGTTTAAATATTAAAATTGATTGTCAATGAAAGCTAGTTACCTTCTTCTTCTTCTTCGTCGTCGTCGTCTCAAAAATGTTCAATTCATTGTCCCCATCCTTATTATCGTTCATATTTATCTACAAACCTTTCAGAATTTCAAGATCGTATGTGCTTTCTTTATCGGGATTACTTGGATATAGTGGAGCGATGAGGCAAGCTTGTCCATTGCACTGGCCACAAGCTAAAGAACATAGTAATCCTTATTTTCTGCATCCACAACAGGACCAACAACCATTTTTGCAATTGCAAAATATTATGTTAAGTAGTTTGGCTGATTGGCACAATCATTGTAGTAGTTCCAGTGGTGCTGGAGGTAATAACGTTCTTATGGGCTCATGATATTCGGACTATAACAAATAAGCACAATTTACAAAAAGAACTTTTTATAATAGAAAGTTTTTTACTGATTTATAGGTCATATTTTGTGTCATCTCAACAATGCACAGCATCCCTGATTTTGCAAAAATATTAAGTCATACAACGCTGTGATTGATCATAGAGAAGATTGTTTCCTTGTTAACAAAATCAAGGGTAGTTGTATCTAAAAACTTTCTAAAACAGTTTATTTTATTACCAGTTAAAATAATAATTACTGTTTTCACATGTAAGAACAAAAAAAAAAAACCTCTCTGTCGCGTAATCGATCCCATTATGATAACATAACAGAACTGTCACAAGTGGACTGATCCGCCGCCTAACCAACTACGCTACGAACGATTTATTTAATAACTTTCAAAATAATATTATCTATACACAACTTAGATCATGTTTAATATCAATTCGGTATAAATTTCGAAATCTATGTATATGCCTAAACACACTTGAAACATGCATTGTCATCCAGTTCTTAGCTATCCTGAAAATTTCGGAGCTCTAGGTAGTCGGGAAATAGGTTTAAATTCGATTACAAATTCCACGGAATGACACAGAGACACAGAACACGGCAAAAATATAAAAAACTTTCTAAAATATTAAATCAATTGAACAACAAAGAAGAACTGATGCACTTTCAAAATCTTAAGAAGTTTGTTTTGACGAAACAATGATTTGCCAATCAGCCAAGAATACAATTTTGATTAAATTTTGCAATGGATGAGGTGCTAAAGTGTAGTTTTTTACACCCAAAATTTAAAAAATTATTAATAAAAAAACTAAAGAGGACCTAACAATAGTATATTGTAATACAAGTGTTACAATGACAGAGGTTTCGTAGTACGAGTTCAGTTTGTGAAACGAACCGCGAAGCGGTGAGTTTCGCAAAGAACGAGTACTACAAACCGTCATTGTAATTCGAGTGTTACATACTATTTTTTATAATGAACTTTTAAAAGTATAAAAAAAAATAAAACGAGAGTTTTTCGAAATATTTATTTATGATGGCAATCTTGACAGTTTTGACACTTGTCAGTTTTAATGATTTTAAATTAGAATGTTTGTCAAATTTGTATAAAATATTCCGAATTTAGCAATAACGCTGATAATGTAGTTAATAATTTACTACAACATACTTTTTGATTTACTAACCGAACTCTTTCGTTGAAAATCAGTGCAGTGCAACCAATTGTGTAAAACAAAAAGTTACCAAAAACAGTGTTACAATGAATCTATTTCGATACTGTTTTTAGTGTCGAAATAGAAACTTTGTGAACGTGAATTATAAAAAAAAAATTGTGGAACCTTAAAGGACCGAACGGAGACCTATCGATTAAGGTCATTTTCGACCCAAAATTCCATTGGGGTGCTAAATTTGCGCAGGTCCAAAATGGTTGTGGGTCCCTCTTTTGTTGTTTAGGAAGTACTTCATCAACAATTCTGTTGAAGCGTACAGTGTTAATAAAAAATTAAATAAATCTGTGTATACATTACGAGTAAATAATAATTTTCTGTATAAAAAAGTAATAATTTTATTAACGTACTTCACATAATAAAGTCATATAAATACATATAAAATGTTTGTTTAATCCTATTACCAAACATATATATACTCATGATACAATAGAAAATGTGTGTTAATAAAAATAAAATATGTATTAAATTTTGATGAAGTTAAAAATATATTGGGACTCAATTTAATCTCAATAAAATATTTTTACAGCGTTTTGATAATAAATTTGGTTGGAATAATAAACATTGTTTAAACATGTGCAATACATATTCCATTTTGAATAATGAATCATTGACACTTGAATTTAATATTATGTGAATGTTTATGTTTCTATATACAATGTTTAAGTTAATTTTTATAGAGCGATTACATCGTTATTGTTTTAAGTATAAATTAACGATCTGATAAAAAATATGTTTTTATTTAATATTTAAATATGAATAAACAAAATCGGTTAAAAAGACATATTATATATTATGTCTCTAATGGTATAAAATGCGCATAAAAGCCTTAAACTCATTAAAGAGTAATATAGAAAGTGTCTTCAATAAACACCAGTTTTGTAATTACTTGGGCTACACATATTCGATTTTTTTAATACATTGGTTTATATGCTCTAACATATGTGGCAGTTTTTGTTGTTTAGTGCTGATCATTGGCGGAGGTGCACAATTAAAAAAAAAGTGAAAAAATGGGGTCATAGGTAAAACGTCGGAGGCAAAGATTTTTCAATGACACCGCAACACGAGGTTTTTTGGCCTTATTAAATGGCATAAAAAAATTATTGAGGAGTTAAAAATTAAAAAAAAAACTCACTCGCCAAACACTTATTGTTTTTATTGTTGATTTTATATTGAAAGTGAAGTCTTTTTGGCGGTTGTCATGGGCATCGTATCAATTGCTTGTGGCACTAGAAATGTTTCCAAGACATCTGTTTGTAAATTATTTTCAATTAAAAATTTAAACACATGGACGGATCCAGATATTCCTTTAAAATCTGATAGTTTGTATATTATTTCCAATTCTGTCATTAAATTGTTTTTATCTAAATAGAGAAATGTGCGAAATGCTAAGTTAGTTTTTGCATAAATGTCTATTTCAAAAGATCATTTATAATCCCGATTATATTATTTTCGTAATTGCCAAAATTGGTTTTGAGCGATCCACACTTTTTATTTCAATGTTTTGTTTTATTGTTAATGAATTAAATTTGATTGTTGCATTTTTCGTCATTCTCACAATTATGACGTAATCTTAACGTACGTTCACGTGAATAAAACCAAAACGATGAACGACTATACTTCTACTATGTCGAGAAATCACTGAGATCACAATGTCACAATTTAATTGTGCTATGGGTACCAGAGCATAAAGGGATTATCGGAAACAAAATTGCTGATAGTCTCACAAAAAAAGATACATTCGTTAGTGTAAAAGGATCTCAGTGCAGCCTACTGGAAAAATACTTCGAGCGACAAGGTTGAACTACTGTAAGTTACTCTTAAAGCTTCAAAAACCTGAACTCAGAGTACTTGCAGAACTTTTCACAGGACACTATCGACTGTGTTACCTTCACTGTAATATGGGCAAAGTGAATAGTGAAACATGCAGATTCTGTAAGTATGCAGATGGAACGGCTGAACATATTATCTGTAACTGCAGAATGTTTGTTTACTATCAACGACATAAATATCTGGAAATGTTGCTTGATGATTCTATTGGTAGGGATAGACATGAAATTTCAAACCTATTTGCTGTTTTTTTTTCTACGTATACAAAGATGATTTCCCCAATGGCCCCTCGACTATAGTAATTCAGTTATTCAATATGAGAGTCTTGATATTTGGTCTAATTAGGCATTGTTGAAGTTTATGAAAAGATCTCAAAACTACATTTAAAGTATTCCTTTGGTCCTGACAGTGATTCTTTGTATTGATTAAAAATACGTATAGGTATACACTGATATTTATTTAATAGATCCTTGCAGACTGGTAGTTACCCCACATATTGAAGGAAAGTTATATGACACCTATATTTAAAAAAGGTGATAGATCAAATATCAAAAATTATAGTGGAATTTTTTTCCCATCTTGTTACGTGAAGAAGCCATTGTCAAGGCTATTAAGAACTCAGGGCTAGACAAGGTGGTGTAATCCTATTCTATAGAATAGATGATGGTGATTCAGGCTTACAGCCAACCCAATGAATATCTATCTATCTGCTATCTGGTTTGCCGAAGCTGCGGGACTGTTTGGTCATACAGAAGATGTCAGGTTACATCTATAGTATTGTTATCCCTGAGCAGCACGGTTTTACCCCAGGTAGGTCCTCTTTGACCAATTTATTCGTTTATCACAGTTACATAATTGACGCAAGATTTAATTACAGGTTACTTATTGAAAAGCTTCGTGCTATAGGTCTTAATGGGTCGATACTTAGTTAAATAGGTGCCTATGTGTTAGGGATAATAAATGTCCTTTCAGGAGGTTGCGCAGGGGTCTCATCTTGTTCTCATTTTATTTGTACTTTTTGTGAACTACCTTGGCTATTACATTGAAAACTTAAGATTTTTGATTTATGCAGATAAACATCAACCTCTATAATACAGTGTCTTGTGTTGGTGAGATAAACTTGCTGCAGAGGGATCTGAATGGGTTGCGATATTGGCGAGTTTATCAACTGCTTCAGTTTCAACGTGAGTAAATGCTCTTGTATGACTTATGCAAGAATAAATGCTGCATTTGATTTTTCTTATTCTGTTGATGGTAGTTTTATTCTGACAAGGTGTGAATCTGTTAAGGATCTGGGGGTTGTATTTTATCACAGACTATTTTTGATGATTTTTTTATCTCACATATAATTTACACTTTTTTTATTTTTTTGTATGTCTGTAAAAATGGTGTTTGCAGTGAATAAATAAATAAATAAAATTGATCAGTTTAAAAACTTACGTTTTAAGCGGATAACAGAATTTTTTAAAAGTCGAAACCTTATGGATATTTGTAGTGTATACACAAAAGGTCTTTTTCAGTAGTATAGTAAGGTCATCTGGGTCAATGACCAAACTAATAACATTCCCTTTCCTGTTTTAGTAACATTTTTTGCTTTTATTATATTTTTTCTATAAAACATATTTGTTAAAAATACGCTTATTGTCGTAGACACGAAAATTTGCATAAAATGTTAAAAATTGCACAGAAAATTAACTGAAATGAACAGCGCTTTCGTTCAAACATAAATTAATCCGTATTGATTAAAATGTCAAGCCCTCTCCAAAATCAAAGTATCTACTTAAATATAATACTTTTGTTTTAAATACAGTGAAAAATGGAAAGATTAATCTTTCCATAATTATTTGCAAACATACTTTGCAGAGGCTCTGTTGAGCGCCGAAAACTGTTTTTGAAATCCTTTAATTCCAAGTGAGATACGGGTATAATTACATATTTTCCGTTTTCAGGTTCTTTAATCTGGATAATATTTAAGACGGTTTCTTCTGGTTAAAGAAATAATTACAAAGGGGTGTATGTTCAAAAATTAATTTTAAGCAAAATACATAAATTCGGTTAAAATACAGGACTGGTTGAGAAAAACATCAAACAAAATACGTGTAATCGGTAGCAGTTATTAGGACTACTAACACAAGTGAAAACTTAAATTTATATTTTACAATTTTGTATTCACAAAAAATATATAGACTTAAATTACTTTAATGGTTTTCAAAATATCTCCCACTAAGATGTTTTAAGAACATCGATGACTTCTTCTGGCGACTGAAATCGCTGCCCACGCAATAAATTTTTGATCTTCGGGAACGTAAAAAAGTCGTTGGACTTTGGTCGGGACTATTCGGTGGATGGTCTAACAATTCGAAGTTTTGAAGCTCCAAAAACTTTATTGTTTTTTGGGCAGTGTGTCCTGATGTAGGATGATTCACTGTTATGTGTTGCTTTGTCGGAGTTTCGAGATAATTTCCGGTAAACAAACATTTATATATCAATCGGAAGTAACCTTTCTTCGATTTTCTAAGGCAACTATTGCCATGTATAATCTTATACAAAAGTTGCCATCATTTTCTTTGACACACTTCAAGAACGGATCAAGTTTGTTGGTTTTTCTTCATCGTGAAAAACGTTCCAATGTTTTGACACCAATTGACGGGAACCAGTTTTTGCTCTTCTGTGAGCAAATGGGAAATCCAACCGGAAACCAACTTCGTACCACCCAGTTCTTTATATAGGATCTTTCAGATCCAGGTCTTCAAGATAACCAAAGATGCCTCTATCTTCCGGTATGTTACACAGCGGTCATCCTTAATTACCTAACGAATCGCATCAATGTTTTTCTGTGTGATTGCTGTTTTGGTTGTGTCTAGCCTGGATTCGTCGCTAAGACTAAAGCGACCACGTTAAACTTCGCTCGAAAATGATTTCGGCTAGGATCCATTTTTCGACCGACTTGCTAGTTTTAAAAATTCACTGTACCTACACGACTTCTATCGCAATAAAACTCTGGGTTTATGTCAACAGGTTAGATTAAATATTCAGTAGTCAAGTATTATTTTAATATACTGTAATGGGTTGTTTTTTTTTTATTTTTATATTTTAGATTAAAATTAGCAATCGGAAAATTAACAATTTTCTGCTCTAGAACGGAAAGTCGCAGATGGTGGCAAACGCAAACTTTCTATTAAGGACATGGATGTGGAGAAGCTAACTTTTATTCGTGATCAGAGTAAAATATATTTATAGGTATATTTATAGATATACGCTACAGATATACCATCTACAAAAAAAATTAAGTTTTTTTTTTTTTTCATTTTTAAATTCCTCCCGATTTTTCTAATTCTTATTTTTTTTGCAACTATCAATTTTTTTTACTTTTTCATGATGTTTAACTTATTTTTTTTTATTTTTTTAAAAATGTAAATTTTATTACGTTGTAACACTTAAAATTTGAACTTTACCAAATACATTTCTTCTTTCATTGAATCTTTGGTATATACTCTAGTCAACATCTTCAAAAACGTGAAAAATTAAAATAAAGGTCCTAAAAATATGACCGATAGCTCATTGGATTCGGAATCACCTCTAGAAAAATGTTTTTGAAGGAAAAGTGTGCAGGCAAAAAATTGTTTATGTTTTTGTTAATAACTCGAAAAATATTAATATTTAAGCAATTTTGAAAATAGCTCGTTAAAGAGAAGGAAATTTCCGAAAAAAAGTCCTTCCTCCCGGAACTCTATCTCCATTATTTATAATTTTAATTTGACGTTGAAAATAGGGCTCCGCGCGGCTTTTACGACATGGGCGCGCCACCGCAAATTTTTAGGCCAATTATTTATACCTTTTATCCCATTGTTCATGTCAACAGAGATAAGGAAAAAATTTGTTAGTTAACAATTGAATAACTTTTTGAAAAACAGTGATAAAATGTTTTTTCCAACTGATTTAGATTCTTTCAAGTGTTGGGAAAATACTGGAATTTTTTCAAATTTTTAAAATAACATTTTATGTCATAACAAAAATATTTTATCTGATAAACCCCGTTTTGCGGTAGCGCGCATGTCGTAAAAGCCGCGCGGAGCCTTATTTTCAACGTCAAATTAAAATTATAAATAATGGAGATAGAGTTCCGGGAGGACGGACTTTTTTTCGGAAATTTCCTCCTCTTTAACGAGCTATTTTCAAAATTGCTTAAATATTAATATTTTTCGGGTTATTAACAAAAACATAAATATCTGTTTTTTTCATCTTATTTTGTTGATAACAATTGCAATTTTTTGCCTGCACACTTTTCCTTCAAAAACGTTTTTCTAGAGGTGATTCCGAATCCAATGAGCTATCGCTCATATTTATTTTAATTTTTCACGTTTTTGAAGATGTTGATTAGAGTAATACTGCATGGTATATAGATTCTTTTTTCGATCTTCGACCAGGACCGTAACAGGAAAGTACTTTTTTGCTATAAACTTCAAGCAGTTAACATCTTTCGCGCTTGTCATCTACCTTAAATATAACATCACTGGAGTTTTTGATACTGGAGAAATTTTTGATATCGGAGAGTTTTTGATACCGGCAAGGTTTTTAATACTGGAGAAGCTGTTTGATACTGAAGAAGCTTTTTGATACCGTAGAAGCTTATTTTTGGGTATCCGAAAGGACTCTTTATTATATTGCAGATTGTTTTTTTCGTAAGCCGAGACTTCAAATTTGGGTAATTATTGTCGACCAGAAGAAGACTCTGTAGAAAGCATAATGCCACAGATAAGCAAATTTTAAGTGCTTTCTGGGAACTATAGTTGTTTATCTAGCTCAACTAATTGAGTTTTTTTTACTTTGTCTTTAGTTAGTTTATTTCCATTGGATTTGGTATATCTATAGCTATAGCCCTAACTACAGATAATAGCTTATTTTATAAGCAAGCCCAAAAAAATTTTATCCAGCAAAAATCTAAGCTGGATATAAATGTTTTTTAACAAAAAGAAATGATTTGTTTAAGCGTCCTTAATCTTTAATGAATTTTATGTTAAAAGTCCGGACTATTTTAGGTCTTGATCAATTGCACTTAGATCGAGTTCTGAAGTAATTGTACTAGTTTTAATTGATTTTCTTAGATTTTTTGCAAATTCCTAGGTTTTTTTTGAGACTAAGCTTATGTTTTAAAAAACTGATGAATGAAATATAATTTTTTTCTGCCTTTTGCTTATTATTTAGTAAGAATTTGTTAAAATGGTCAAATCAAAAACATTAAAATAGAAGAGTGGGTACGAGCGTATTTATATTTATTACTAGTTGTACTCGCAACGTCGTTCGCGTGGCGTGTGATTGTTGTATAAAAATTTCTTACCCCACCCCATTTAAGGAATGGGGGAGAAATTTTTATACACCAAATGTTAAGTTAAAAGAAGACAAATACATCTGTGAAAACCGCATTCGAATCGGATCAGTAGTTTTCATGTGATGCGCGCACAAACATACAGACAGACAGACAAAAAAATCTAACCACATTTTTGGGTTCTATTTCGATGTACCCGCGACGTCGTTCGCGTGGCGTGTTGATTTTTGTATAAAAATTTCTTTCCTCACCCCGTTAAAGAGGTGGGGGGGGGGAGAAAGTTTTATACACCAGATGTTAAGTTGAAAGAAGACAAATACGTCTTTGAAAACCGCAGTCGAATAGGATCAGTAGTTTTCATGTGATGCGCGCACAAACATATACATTTCTACAGTTTTATTATATGTATAGATTTGGGTAAATAATAAACATATCTTTAAGAAAAAAATGTTTTATATCAAATATTTTCCATTAAATAGAATATTGGACCTAGAATCAAACCCATTACAATAAAAGTTTCGAAATTTATCACAAAAAAAACACCTTTTATATTTTATAAACGTTTACACTCGTACTAAACTAACGAAATTGAAAGTCGCGTTAAGAATTTAAAGTAGATTTGCTGCAAAATGATATAGAAATGATGGAGATATTTCTTGGGAAATATAAAATAAGTATAATATATCTGTGTTAAACTCACGAAAGTTTTGAAAGTTCATTATTGTGTTGTTAGCACGGATAGGCGTGATTACAATTTCGTTGGAAATTACGTACCAACCGTGAAAAGTATGACAGAGCAGTTTATCAAAAGAAAATTGTATTTGATAGTATCTAATCCCAATTCTCGATTATCTCTCATATAAAAGCCCTAAATACGAAAGATTCCGTATAAGATAAACAATTAGGATTGGTCGACCCTAAACATTGTAGGAAAGGACTTCTAATTAAGACATTCCAAGTAATTTAGGGTGAAATTTCTTCCATGACATTTGAAATTAATTGCAACACATATAATGTGAGAATTTTCAAACATCGTGAACCACCATATAATTACTTTTCCTAATTTAACTAGTTTTTTATAAAATACAGTAATTAAAAATTGAATGTGGCACAATTTTTTAAATACCAGTATTGAGTGAGGGTATACAATTATCACATCAGATTTAATTGAGCTAAATTGATTACATCAAAATTTCACACTTAAATCAGTTTCAAGTAATTAAATCTAATGAGCCTAATAGGATTTACTTTAATTATTCTAGACATGCTTTTAATTCATTAAAGTAAAACCCCAAGTAAAGGTAATTTTTGCCGTGTGTGACGTAAGGCAAACAAAATTATTTTAATGGGTGTATCACTGTTTTAATAGAAAATTATTCTGTCTGCAGCTTCCTTAAATCAGAAAAAAAAACAATACATTTATTTATAGATTGGGTCCTAATTCTGAGAAAAATTTTCATTAAACTTTTTTTTAAAAACGTGTTCGAACAAGTGTCGAATGTGAACCACATAGTGGTCTTTCAAACAGTGCAAAATCAGAAATCATTGACGAAGTCTGTGATATTGTTTGTAGATACAAGTTTGACTAAGCGTGAAATTGCTAATACTAGAGGCAATTCAGATAAACGAGTACTGCATATTTCACGCGAAGAATTACATTATTTAAAAGGATATTGCAGGAACTTACATTAAAAAAATATCTGTCGTACTTAAAACCTCGTTTTATTGAAGTCTATTAAAGAAGGCAATCTGAATTTATTGCGTTTGAATACATTTCGATAATTTCGAGAAAAGCACCATATGTTTGTGTTTCTCAGCTTATTTCTGCAAACTTAGCAAAGCTTGTAAATTATATGTTTGTAAGTCCTTAATGCAGTGTAATAAATTTCAATAGGTACGTTTTACTAACCCTAATTAGCGGTGTAACCATACTGAACAATTGTATTTATTTTATGGCAAGAATTTACATTCACTTTGTACTTAACTATCATGTATTTTATACCTATGCAATTGAAACTGTATTAGATTAAAATTCCTTTACTCAACTTGGGTTATTAAAGTAATAAACTGTTCCGTTTGAGTAGTCACTTTTCCTTATAACAGTATGAGTATATCTTTACTGTTACAGCAGTTTTATTTTATTTTAATAAAGATCCTAACTTTTGTAAGAATTATTTCATGGAAACACGTAATTGGTGCCTACATTCAGATAATCGATGACTGGATAAAGGAAGGTTAACGAAACTAAGGAGTCAAGAACATAATTAAACAACAAATGTGTAAACAATCTAACTAAACCAATATGATGGTTTATCATAGTGTACAACTGTGTCAATATAGCACAATGACACAAAACTTAAATGGTTCTGTCTAGAGACACTTCATAGGATGACTCACACCTATTATGTTAAATTTTAATGCCGTTCTTTTATAGAAGTTTGATATTTTATATAAGAGTAAAAACTGAATGATCCAATCTTCCCGTAGAAACCAATGTAACTACATTGACCTAACAAAATTTTTAAGTTATTATATAAAACTATCAATGTATACGATTTGTATGCTGTTAAAATTTTAAAAGTTAGAATTATTTGGAAAGTTTACCGTCCTGATCCAGACGTTGATCTAGAAATCAATGCGAACGTATGAGAAGTTTTCCTTCTTGAATTATACTGTTACAGTGATGTAAAAACGAAAGAAAATCATATAAATAAAAGAGCAAAGATTTACATAGCGCCGCTATCAACAACAACAGCAGCAGCATAACTACTTTTATTCCGAACGTATCAGCAGGTTAACCAGTAATACAAGAATGAAACAAATGCAGAACAGTGGAGATAGGACAGAAAAAAAAGGCCAATTCCTATTATGACACTAGAGCCGCCAGCTCTAAAATTCTTATTAACACTTATTTCTTGTAAATGTAAAAAAGGAGCTCAGAAAGTCTGTAAATGCAGTAAAGCTAGGTTAAAATGTTATGTATGCAGAATATATAGTGGTGCTTGTAAACATGTGTAAGTTTTAGTAGATTACGATGAAGAGGAATAAAGACCGCCTATTTTCGAGAAAACATTTGATGTAATCGAAAAGGCTTAAAATAATCTGATAATCGTATCGCAGATGTTGCGGACGAAATTTCGGTTTGAGACGTCTCGATTGATCTTCAAGACAAACTCGCAACGCCAGCAAAGCGTAGAAGATTGAGCTAAATTTTGATAAACCAGGATAAAAAAACACGACGCTTACTTTACCTTCAGGTAATGTGAAAATAAGTTTTTTTTCAAGTGTGGTTTAGTCAGAACTCACAGGCATAACCATAGCTGCAAAAGAATTAATCACTAGAAACATCACAGGCAGGAATATAAAAATATACACTGACTGCCGACAAGTACTACTGATCTTGAATAGACATCGTATTACTTTAAGTTTAGAACTAGAATGTCACCAAACTCCAATTGAGACCAGCCAGAATAACGTGGTCAATCTGAACTGGATCAAAGGACATGGTAACTCTCAAGGCAACTGCATTGTGGACAATTTGGCAAGACGAGCTGCGGGCTACGAATAACCTAGTCCCCGCCTACTTACCAAGCTAACAATGTCCGCTGTCGTGAACCTTATTAAACAGCACTCTTACCAAAACATTATACAGTGCTGGAATGGAAGAACGAACTGTAGACTGGCCAAAGAGTTATTACCTTATCCTGGCGAGAAAACAGTAAGAAAATTTAAGGCATTGACCAGACAAAATCTCCAAACAGCGAAGGGAATCTTAACAGGCCACTGCCAATTGCGACAACATCTCTTTAGCATGAAATTAACAGAATCGCTTCTATGGAGAGGTTGCGAACAAGAAAAGGAAACAGTAGAGCATATACTGTATAACTAGTCTGCTTTTTCTGAAATCAGAAGATCCGTGTTGGGCGAGTACTGGCTTATACCAGCCGCTGTCAGGGAAATCCCTTCGGGAGTCATATCACCTATTTTAAATCTTTAGGCCTTATGACAGCCTGAGGTATAGATATCCCTACACACGAGTGGATGCACAATGGGCCATATATGTGGCCTCAGTGCCGACAGAACAGTTGCTCGCTCCTCTCCAATTTTCCATTCAATAAAAAAACAAAATCGTAAAAATTTGAGAAAACATTAGTGATAGGCGATACGAATTTCGCCACGTCAGCTAGTATATAAATATATAAATATTTAAACTAAATGTGACATATTTTAAGCAAATGAAGAAAAGTAACTTTACAGGAACTTAGTACTTAAAGTGTCAAATACCTCTCCTTATCCAAAAATTAATATTAAAAATGTTCATTAAAAAAATTATCTTAAATGAAAAGTAACATAACTAACAGTAATTAGAATACATTTTATAATGTTGCATATTAATATATATGTTAAGTAACTGGATTAAGAAGGTAATAAAATAAATGTATTGCTTATCAAAAATTGTTCCACACTTTAACCAAAAGTTGTAAATTATGTAGGAATGTGATATCAGTAAAAATGTAAATGGGTTATGTTTAAACATTAGCAGTCTTCGTTAAGACGTTAAGTTGAAAATGATTCTACAGAAAATGATTCTCGAGAAAATGTAAGTTTGGATTTTGATTATTTCACAACGAATTTAATTTTATAAATGAGAAATGCAGATTAAGTATAAAACAAATGCAATTTTGTTTATATAACTAAGCAAACGAGTATAGCAATGAAAATTTTTTGGTAACAGATTGCAAAATAACTGACAATAATTAGTAAACATAGTTGTATTTAATACTAGCTAACCCGGCGAACTTCGTATCGGGTATTGCCTAACAATTAATGATTTTTTCCATTTTCCGTTTTTTTCAATTATCACAATTTTTTGTTGTTATTTCGATTGAATTCCATGATTTTATTACTGTTTTTGTTGATTGTTTGTCTATTTTTTACCTTTTTTCGTTGTATTTTGTAATTGGAACTAAGTTCCTTACGGCAGGCTTGGATGACATAGGGATTTTGCTGCGCGACCGAACTGAAAAAAAATGTAATAGTAAAACCGTAACAAAAATACCGTAACAAAAAGTCCGTGGAATAATCTAGTAGGCAGGTTACCGCTAGCCTCCACACAACGCTAGTCTCTACTCAGACATTATGTTGACAGTTATGATATAATTTTTAAGTGTCACCGAAACTTTCTTGAAAGTGTTTACAAAAAATATAATAGGTATAATAAATCAGGCAAAAGATGATCTTCTCATTACAGAATCTTCTAACGAAAGGTAAGTTTAATAATATAATATAAACATTGTAAACAATATAGAAATATCCAACGATGTCAACTTTTGTGATGTCCTATAAGTTAATGAAAATCATTGGTTTTTAAATGTAAAATGTGTAAATTATGTTGTAATATTTTATTTAATTGGATTATCTACACCTGTTACTAATGTTAATCTCAAAATTTATAATAAACTATTATTATTAATATAATCAAAATTTATGCAGTAAATACATAAAAATAATTTGACTAGCATATGATAACTCTTCACGATTGGATATCGTTGGAGGATCGAATACGCGGGATGGTAATTTTTTTTTTAGTTTTTTTCCAGTGTTAAACAAAAAACTATAAATATTATTTTAACTTTAAATAAAATTAATTCAGTTATCTTATTCCGATCATTATCATTATAAAAATTATATCTTTAGATAATTTATTGATATATAAGCTGCCCAGACGAAAAGTACCAAATTAGAAAAATATGTACAACCAAAGGAAATGTAATTAGTAATCTATAACGTAGTATAATCCAAAGCGTGGAGGAGATAGGGACTTTGCTGCGCGACCAAACTGAAAAAAATGTAATAGTAAAACCGTAAGAAAAAGTCCGTGAAATAAAACCGTTAAATGAGACGTGCGCAGGTGCTACAGTCGTATACACAAGCGAGTAATGTCGATTCTACATTAGCCGAAGGTACTTAGTTCCTACCTGGTGTCCCACGACACCATTATAACTTGTTTTTACGCTTTTTTCCTTTTTGGTTGTTTTTTTTTAATATTTTACATTTTTCTTTTATTTACAATTTTCCTTATATTGTTCAATTTTTCTTCATTTTTTATTTTTGTCTATTTCTTTTTTTTTGGTTTTCCGATTTTGCTGGTTTTTCATTTTTTCATCTTTTTTAATTTTTTTTTTTTTTGATTTTTCCATTTTTATAATACGTACTCGTTTTTTTTTGTTTAATTTACCTACTTTTAAATTTTTTTTACATTTTCGACAATTTTTTACGATTTTCAATATTGTTTTAACATTTTTAACATTTTTTAGAATATTCAATATCTTACGGTTTTACACTTTTTTTATAATTCCAATTATTTTTTACAATTGTTAACAATTTTTTATGATTTTTAACAGTTTTCATCAACTATTTAAAATTGTCTAGATTTTCTTACAATTTCCTACTGTTTTTCACATTTTTCAAAAGTTCTGTACGATTTTCGACATTTTTTACCATTTTCAATTATTTTTCAAAATGCCAACAATTTTTTACGATTTTCATCAACTTTTCATGATTTTCAACGTTTTAAGTTTTTTTTTTCAATTTTCGATCCTATTTTTATTTTAAGTTTATCGTTTATTTACTTCTTTATTTGGGGATCTTTTTGTCACTAAAACAAACTTATAAAAAATATAAATCAATATTTTGAAAATGACCTTTGCTTATTGATCTTGATGGATATGTCAAATTTGTCAATGGTCGTCTCTTAAAATTGAAAATGCCTAACAAAAATGAAAATATTTTTTTTTAAAATGTTTCTGAGCTTTCGATAAGATCGGTTGTCGTTTTCAAAAATAAAAAAATTTTTACTCTATACTTCTTTATGCAGTTTAGATTTTAAATTTTTGATTTTTTTTTTTTTTTGGTTACTATAGATATATAGATTACTAGCTGACCCGGCGAACTTCGTACCGCCTACTGATGTTTTTTTACCATTTTTCCAAATTTTTACGGTTTTGTAAATTATCGATTAGATATATCATATATTAACTGCGCCACCTTATGGTGGCGTCATAATGCTAAATTTAGATAGGATCACTCTTTTAAATATATGAAATAGCTGTAACCGGCACGCGTTGCTACGCCAACAACTAAAATAAATTTAAGAAAAATAAAAGAGATGGCGAGATAGAGAAGGAAAGAAAGTTTATAGTTTTGTTTCACTTATCGCACCAAAAATATATTTTTCGAACTTATATTTATATAAAATCGTATAGATATCTATTAATCAATATGGAATTTGATACATGGAAGCTTTATTTAATTAAGTAACCACGTTTCCTAACAAACGATGCTCTTTCAATAAAGTCTATGGCTGTGAATGACATTGACATTCGTTACGCGCGTTTTTTAAAATATGCAAAATTAAATGTCTATTTTTCAATATTTCTGAGAGATTTTTTTAATATTTTCTCCCGTAAGAACCTTCTCCTAATAATAACAAATACAACACAAAAAGTATTAGTAAAATCGGTCCAGCCATTCACGCGTGATGCCATGACCAAGGAAAACGGGTTTCATTTTTATATACAGTGTGTACAAAAAGTAACGTAACTTGATAATATTTCGGTTTGTGATAGGTTTTCAAAAAAAAGTTTCAAATAAAAGTTATACGAAATAAATCAAGTTATCAGAATAAGTCAGTTAAAAATATACAGGGTGCACCTTTACTCCAGAATAACTTAATGACATTTTTTTTTAATGGTACCCGCTGTATATTTTTTCGTTTTTTGAAAATCTATTAAATTAGAAATACAACCGTTAAAACCGCGTGTTTCTAACTTTATTCATTTCAAAGTTACAGGGGTTTGAAAATAAAATATTAAAAAAATATGTATGGCAAAAACATAGTAGGCTTCTGTCATTACTTATTTCTAAATGTAACTGTATCTATTATTTATGTTGAGATTTTTTATTAAGTTAGGTACTTTTAAAATTCCAATATGTTTACGGAACAGGAAAGAATAACGATTCTGATGATGAGAGGTTACGGTAATCGTAAAAGAACTTTTGATTTGGTAGCTCAATTATTTAATGGTACCTATCCAAATCGTAACCCAATTACTAAAACTGCAGTTTGGAGAATTGTGAAACGTTTTGAAGAAGTGGGTTCAACTAAAAATCGCTCTAAAAGTGGACGACCAAAGAACGTAACTAATGATGAAAACGCCTTGGACATTATGCAAACATTTGTAGAAAATCCTTGTACATCCATTCGGAAAACTGCATTAGAACATGATGTTAGTATTGGATCGGTTAGTAACATTATAAAGAAAAATAAGTTTCATCCTTATAAAGTTATGCTGGTTCAAGAATTATCTGAAGATGATTTTGATCGCAGCATGGAATTTTCTGAAACTATAATGCAAAAGGTAGATGTGGACCCTAATTTTACAGAAAAGATAGTTTTTTCCGATGAAGCCACGTTTATGTTAAATGGTACAATTAATCGCCACAACTGCAGATATTATAGTGATATACTAATCCCAGATGGATTCGGGAACATAAAACGCAAAGGCCTTTAAAAGTAAACGTTTGGGCAGGTATTATCGATAACACTGTTATTGGTCCATTTTTTATAGAAGGTAATTTGGATGGTCAAAAGTATTTAGATTTGTTGAGAAATCAAATAGTGCCTGCAATAAGAAATGCTGTTGGTGACAATTTCGATGACATTTGGTTTCAGCAGGATGGTGCACCACCACACTTTACCGTTGATGTTCGAAATTATTTAAATGAAGTTTTCCAAGACAGGTGGATAGGAAGAAGGGGTACAATAGAGTGGCCAGCAAGATCTCCCGATTTATCACCACTAGATTATTTTTTTTGGGGACATCTTAAAAACGTTTTGTACAAAACAAAACCTGATAATCTGGACGATCTAAGACATAGAATACTGACAACAACCCGTCAAATAACGAATGAGCAGTTGCGTAATGCTACTTCTGCATTTTACAATAGAGTGGGATATTGCCAAATAGAACAAGGAAGGCAGTTTGAGCATTTAATAAGATAAAATTAATAAAGTATTAATTGACAGAAGAAGTGCCTACTATTTTTTTTGCCATACATAATTTTTTAATATTTTATTTTCAAACCCCTGTAACTTTGAAATAAATAAAGTAAGAAACACGCGGTTTTAACGGTTGTATTTCTAATTTAATAGATTTTCAAAAAATGAAAAAATATACAGGGGGTACCATTAAAAAAAATGTCATTACGTTATTCTGGAGTAAAGGTGCACCCTGTATATTTCTAACTGACTTATTCTGATAACTTGATTTATTTCGTATAACTTTTATTTGAAACTTTTTTTTGAAAACCTATCACAAACCGAAATATTATCAAGTTACGTTACTTTTTGTACACACTGTATATAGATTAACTCATTCTTTTTTTAAAGTGGTTAGCCAAGATCTAGATAAATCCAAAGTAAAATTTGAAATACATTCATTTGGATTTAATAAAATGTGTGCTGTTTCTTTTAATTTTCTTTTTATAGAATTTTCTTCTTTATCGTTGTTTTACATTTTATGCTAGTTTTTTGTATCTTATTTTAATTATTTCTGTTTTTTTTTTTTTAATTTATGTATATGTCTTATTTTTCCGCCTTGATTTTAAATTTTTCTCATTTTTTTGATCTTCTAAGATTGATAAAATTAAGAACATGCGATTTTATACATACTTTATTTTACTTCTGTACTCAAAGGAATTTCGTACTAAGACAAATCCAATTAATCTTTCTCATTTCTAACTAGATAGAAACAGAGCCATCTACTAACTATCTTCGCAACCACACCATGACAGAAATTTTAATCGATGAATAAACTAAGCTGGTTCTGCAAATGTTCGATAAGGTTTAGGTCTGTTAAATATACAGGCTAATCTTAAACGATGACCCTTCTTATTTAAAGATATTCTCTTGCCACTTTGCGTGTGGCTTTTATAGAGGGTGCATAAAAATAAAATTATTCTCAATTACAACTCTTCTGTAAATGTTTGTTGAAGTCGTAGCACTGACGTTTTATTCCTAGCATAATACTTAAAAAGAAACTAAAGTTTACCTTGTTATTTTGGGATAGATCTAGCAATCTGGTGTCCCGCTTGCCTTTCTGGAGCTCTGATACCAAGAATTCGTTGATCATCTGATCTTAGGCCAATTTTGGTATCACCCAAAAATTTTGCCAATTCTTAAATTTTAAATTTTGGTGATAAAGGTGGTCAATTTTATTTTATAACTCTCTCCTACTTTACAAAAGTTGATCACGAGCTGTAGCTTCTAGAAGTTGTCGTTGCAACTCTAGATGAGAAACACCGGTATTTATTTTAGCAGTTTGGCTCACAAAGCGGTCTAGTTGTTTTGATTTTTTGACAGCTTGGCAACACTCTGGGTAACGGCTACTACCGCTGATACGCCTCTTTAAGGCATTTCTTCTGTAGGTAACAAGAACAATAATTCTTCGACTTTCCACATCTTTAAGACAAACATAAGGCAAGTTTTTTAGTTTTTTAAGACCGAAATAAAAGTAGCAAAAAATGGTATAAACTTTATAAGATAATAAATCGCAGCAATCGTTTTTCTCTTTATTATAATGTTTGTTGGCAACAAATAGCCTTATCTCAGAGTTGGATAACAAAGTTTTTCCTGACGAAAAGTTTGTTGAGCAATACAAAGTTAATCCATATACATTTGGTTGTTTGTATTCTAATCTGCAGAATTCGGTATAAATTTTTACTGACAAGGTTGGTGTAAGCTCGCTCCGAAATCTACTTGACATTACGATGATTAGCTCGTATGTTGCGATAACAGACATTTGTTCTGTTCCGTTAAAATTAAAGCATCTGTAAAATTATATATTTCTGATGACAATAAAATCTCTTCTAAGAAAAATGGAAACCTGTTAACTTAAAGAATAAGTTGTGTGGAAATTATCTATCTCACTGTTAAAAAGTTCCGATCAAAATATAAAGGATTTCCTCATGACATTTACCCTAAAGCTGTTTGAGCAAAGAATAGTTGTTCTTAAAATCCCTTCAATGTCAAAAATGATAGACGGTTAAAATATTCTGATGTCATTACATTTATGTGAACCTACTTACCTACTTTTTTAAAATCTCTGATATAAAAAACTTTCTTACTGTTCAGCTGCCAACACACAGATAATTGATTGATTGAGCTTCAAGCTGTAGATTTACTAAAGTAAAGGAATATTGAACAGAGAAAAACACTTTTGTTGTATCAGTTAGGACATTCTCTTAGAAATAGTAGACAAAACTTTTCAACTGTAGGTGTGTAATAGGATAAAAATTTATTTTGTTTATTTATCTATCCGAGCAAATATAAATGATTATAAACGGTACAGCACAATATTTATTCAAGTCTAAAAACACTTGAGTTTTAATTTCCTATCATACAAGGCAGGCAATATGTAACTGACTGATTTGTATCTTGAATGTTTATTGCTAGAAATAAAATACGTCTATTTTTTATCCTTATACTTTATTGAAACTATAAATTATGTATAAAAAATAATATCAGACAAATGTCCGCCTCTTAAAACCGCGAAAACCTGAGTCATACACACTACATTTTCCATCAAATGTCCAGAGAAATGGCTTTCGTAATATTGTTCTTTAGCTGATTTACAGTATTTGCTTTGTTGGCATAAACCCTATATTTTAAAAATCCCAATAAAAATAAGTTAAGAGCCGTTAAATCCGATGACCTTGGTGGCCAGATTACATTACTATATCAAGAGATTGTGGGCCAAAAAAAGGATTACATTTTGTAGTTGAAAATAACTTTTTTGTTTTTTGGGCGATTTAATTTCTTTTTGCAGGGCTAATTGCCTAACTTGTCCTCAACATATCAAGAACAAATCTTGCAGCACCTATTACCTGAATATAAGTAGTATGTTATGATTACACTATCCAGCAGGATGATGCTTCTTCGCTCACCTCCAAAAATACAAGTATATTCTTGAGTGAAAATTGCCTGATATGGAGCCAGAGATATGGGCACCTTACAGCCCAGAATTAACTCCGGTTGACTATTCAATTTGGGGAATTTTTGAACAAAATTTATATGACGGACAACAATTTGAAACCATTAAACATATGAAAAAAAGAATTCAGTTTGTTTGGAACTATTTTTAACAGGGTGTAATAAATGAGGCTATCAATTTATGGAGCAGACGACTTCAAGAAGTGGTAAACAATACAGCTGGCCACATTCATAATATTTTAGTCTAAGATATAAAATGATTAAACTGCTTTCAATAATGTGTTATTGGTTAAAATGTTATATTTTTCCAATTTAATAAAAAAATGATATTTGGCGAATCCGGTAATTAAAAAAAAAAAATCTTTTTACTGAAGTGTTCTGGATAGTTAACCTACCAAAAGAGCATATCAGTCCAATTGTAGCTAAGACAGTTTTCATTTGCAACGAGCTAAAATGCACCGTTACATAACTTTTTTTATAAGTCCGACCCTTTACGTTATTTATGCTTCCAAATTTGCAATCATGTTAGGCTTTTAGCCCTGCAAAAAGAAATTAAATCACCAAAAAAACAAAAAAGTTTTCAACTACAAAACAAAATGTAGGTAGGTACTCCTTTATTTCGGCCCACAGTGTATATGAGAAGTAAAGAAAATTCGTATCGTTTGCATATCATGCCTAACTAATTTGAAACGTAAAACTCGTTAGGAACACAACAGAATTTTTAATTTATTTGTTTTAAACGGTTTCTGGTTATGTATTCGCCTGAAAAGATCTTATTTTTTTATTTTCATTTCACTGTAACAAGAATTTTGTAAGATTACCAGATCCACCATATAAAAAGATAACTAAATTTTAATACCGCCATCCTAAATCTATTGTGTTGTCTTGAAAATACAATTTGTTGACGATACGGTATCCAAACACCTGGATAGGGTTTTTTGAAAACCTTATTATCTCTCAGAAGTCAGTTTTGCACCGATATTCTTCGTTACCGCTATTTGATTGACATGTTTGAATATTGGTAGCTTATTTTCAGGGATTTATTAGTATTAACTTTTTTGATAGGACCTAGTGTGATTGCTAAATCAGCGAATAAGCCACCGTTGGACGAAAAATGACAAAATATAACCTTATGTTTTCGAGCTTACGTAAACATCGTTAAGCTTTAGAAGTAATTGAATTTTTTCTGTGAACGTGACAAGCTTTGGGATTGGATGGCTTTTAGAAATTCCAAATTGGTAGGGAAACCGGGAGGAATCCCCAAATACATAGACATATATCCTGAATTAAATAAAAATATGAGTTTAGTGCATAATACACCTTTATCGATAAAATGAATAGCGGATTTAAATTAGTATATCCGGTGTTCATATTTTTAGTATTTGAAATTAATTCCAGAATAATGCACATGTTTGCAAATTTTATAAAGTGGATTTCATGTAATAGAAAAACCTATAACGTAGCTGTTTTAGCAAACTTATAAAGATTATATATTTTTTTAAATTATAGATAAGACTAACTTTGTTTTGTTTTATTTTGATTTACAAGATTTTTTATGCAATAGTGTTTTATAGTAAAAAAACTAAAATCTATTCTGTTTACGATGTTCTAATAAAAATTTATTTTGTACACAGAAAAATGTCCGTGCTGAACAGCAATCATGTCCATGCTACGTTAAATGAGACCGAAAAGTTTTGTCCCGTTGTAAATAACTCATCTGAAGTTTTACACAAAAAACCGATTCGTCTAAGAAACATCGTATCACGAGCTGAAGCCTTCGATTCTCTGCATTTGAAAGCCGCTGAGGTAAGTAATTTAATTAAAATAATTAGTTCTGTTTAAAATATGTTTTATTTCAAATATTATAAACTAACATCATGCATTTAGAAAATTACCAAAGTTCTTGAGATTACAGGAATAGAACTATAGGTGTACTGTTAATTTAATAAATTTTACCTATATTGTACATACAGAAAATTATAAAATAAATTAAAAAGGGTGAAAGTAATACTTTATTTTTTTATACAATAATTTTTTATATTTTGGTGTTTTTAAATTTTAATTTTTGACTATTTTCAAATATTATCCATTTTTTTAATCTTCTATGGAACGATTCACGTCAAGTGGATCACCATAACGGTCAGAATTTGTTTTTACCGATTAATACGTAAAAGGTCACAAATTTTTTTTATCTACTCTAAGTACCTACCTCATATTATGTATCAATTTTTAGTTCGTGAAAACTGTCATTATAGACAGCAGTGCGTGAAGGATTAAAAGTGTGCGTAAAGTAACAATGTATTTTAAATGGGATTTACTTTTTCTACAACCGTGCGTAAAGTATTACCTTTACGCACGGTTTAAGGTTCGTAAAGTTTAACTTTTTTTCACTAGTGAAAAAAAAATGTTTTTTTTTCACTAGTGAAAAAAAGTAAAATAAGGACTGTTTTGTATAAGATTATGCGAATAATCTTACGTGTGTTATTAGCCGAGATTGTAAGGTGTTAACCTTCTATCCAGATGACTCGGGTTCAATTCCGGGTAAGGAAACTTTTTTTTTATTATTTAATTGTGTAAATTTGTGTAAATATATTTAATTGTTAAATTATTGCAGTTTAATACATACAAAACTAGATATTATATTAAGTAATTTTTAATTTGATTTTTAATATGACAGAAATATCAGTTCATGAATAAGGGTAAGTATTTTTATTTAAATGATGATTGATTGACATTTCAATTAATTTATAATTTAAGCATTTCGCGTTTCTACGTACCGGTATTATAAGGTAAGATTAATTTAAAAAATAAATATTTTGTTATCTAAAATATGTTTTAAATATAATTTTTTTTTTCGCAGTAAAGCGTAAAAAAAATCAGGCCTATACTTGTATTTCTTGTAAACAAATTCGGTTGTAGAAAAAATATTGTATGCAACTCGTGCGTAAATGTTCCTTTTTTTGACTCATGTGATTGTCGCATTCGCCTGCGGCTCATGCGACAACATTCACGTTCGTCAAAAAAAGGTCACTTTACGCACTAGTTGCATAAATAACTATTTTCGCATTGTTTTTGACACACCTTCATATAATCAATTATTCGCGTTGTCATGGTGTTGCTATGAGGGCATTAAATTTCAACAAAAGTTATTCTGACAGTTTTGTAGTTTGTAGGAAAAAGCACTTATGTCCCTACGAATGTAAGAAGTTGTACTTATTTGGCATAATAAGATAAAAATATTTTTTAAAAATTTAAACGACACTAATAATAGAAATAAAGATATTTAATAGATTGAAAGAAAGTTTTATTCAACAGCTTTATTTAGTTAAATAAATATTATTTGTTTAAAAAAAATATTTGTACATAACTAAAAAACTTCATTTTTTACACAAATTATACTAAAACCGATTTGTATACCCACAATTCGGAGGAATCAAATTGAGCACCACTTAGCAGGTACATGACTTCGGGTTGGGGGTTGTATGAAGAAAGTACTACAGCTGGCAACGTTGCATCACGAAATCTCCGAAATATCAGTATGCCTGATTGTGCGCGTAAAATCTTGAAAAAAATAGTGTTAAGGAGCGTTTACATGAGACGTGAGCCACGATCGTATTTCACGATCTCGAGAGTTGTGACTCACGAGTGTGGTTTCGTAAAGCATCTTACGAATCGTGATGGTGTTTACACGTGAACGCGATTTTCATTCAGTAAGATGATGGAATCGTTAGTAGCGGAAGCATGTGCTGTTTTTTCCGGTGTATTGGCTAAACAACTTAAACAACGATCAAATGATAAATTGAAGTTAAAAAGAAGAAGGAAAAGGAGATGATGGGTAAGGCAGTGGATTCAAAAACGGAACGATAATGGTGGCTCTGCATTTATTTCCCGTGAATTACGAAATGAAAATCCAGAAGATTTCAAAAACATTTTAAGAATGTCAGATACACACTTTGATTTTTTATTAAATAAAATTCAATTTAAGATACAAAAATTAAATACAACAATAAGGGAAGCTATACCAGCAGATACTAAACTCAAAATAAAACTTCTTCCTTTTCATAACAATCTATGAAATTCATAGTTTGTTCATCATTCATTTTCATAACATTCTTATTTACACTCATATTTACAAACAAACAAATTTTTTTTTACTCGACAAAACGATATACCTACCTCCGCTTAGTGTACATCACGACTACGACTGAGTTTTCACGACTAAAATATCCAACATGATTTGATATTGTACGAACCAGTCGTGACAGATTCGTGAACGATAATTTCACTATCGTGAAATACGAATTGATTGTTTACACAAACCGTAAGCCACGCTTTCGTGAGCAACGATCGTGGCTCACGTCTCATGTAAACGCTCCTTATTCTTCTAACAAGTTTATTTTCATCTTGTCTTCCAATATTAATATGGGTGACGATAACAGATTTGTTACTACTACTAGCGAACGGAGCAAAAAACATTTAAGTTTTGCCAGTTAACATTTAGAAGTTATAATAAAAACAATAATCATCTTTGGCGATCTTCTAAAATCAATTATAAGTAAATCATATCTAACCCACAAGGTAATAATTTTGAGATAATCAAAAGTGAAATAAATCACAACCATAAAGCACCACCAATATTGAAACAAACTTTGAATACCCAACAACAGCCAACGCCTGCGAATTTTTTCACATCAATTAAATATAATTTTTACCATCAACACCCCGATATTTACAGTTTCATTGATGTGTTGCTAAATTTTCAATTATTTTCATATGTAAAGATTAAATCGACAAATTTTAGTAAAATTAGTAGACAGAGAGACGAAAAGATTAAAACTTATATAAATTGGTACAAAAAAAATTTATAAGCGACAAAATATTTTTGGAAAAAGTATCTTTTGTTAATTTCCCTGTGAATTTAAGAATATATATAATTTTTTTTTAATAAATAACTAATTTTTTACAATTTAAAAATTGTAGTTTTATTTACATTTTTTTTACTTATTAACTGTTTTTTTCGTTACAGTAACATTATTTTTATATATTATATATACATACACACGTATATATAGATACATATATTATAACTATAAATATAAATAAAATAATATAAATGGCAAAATGTAAATTTATAGTGTTTAACGCGTACCTAATAAGTGTAAATCTGTAAAATCTGAGTACAAACCCTTGTCGCAACGTTGCCATATTTTAAAGCCATCCTTTTCTAAGACTATCCTTCTCATACCATACACCTTCTTACCTGGGTTACGGTGCTCAATTTGGCTATACTCCCACAATTCTTTCCAAGACGGTGTTCGCGGACATCTCAAAAATGTACCTTTTTATTTTTCCATAACGCATCAAAAGAAGTAACTTTAAAAGTCGAATAGTTCCTTGCATATTTTTATTTTTTTAAACATTATTTTAATTCATATAGTTTTAGAAAAATATGCCCAAGCAGAATAAAAGTTTTGTTATAGTCGCTTTCCTCTCGTATTGTAAGTTTCACGCTGAAATCTGTTTTAATCACTGGTTACAAATTTTACCATTTAAATGCATTCTATATTTTATGATAGGAGGTTTAAAAATTATACTGCTGATTTATATCTTACATCTTACATTCTTGAACGTAGTTATCATAAATTACATATTGCTTTTAAGAGGTCTTTTATTTAACCGAATTATGCAGAATTTATTCTGCTAAAGCGATTCCCTGGAATGAGATATATAAAATTATCCATCTATTTCGATAGCAAAATAATTTTTAGATTAAAGAGCTTTAAAAGCGTAAATTAGATGAGAAGCTACGTAGTGCTCTCTATAATTCGTGTCTTTTATTTAAGCCCAAGAAAATGAAATGTTCCAGAACAAATCCTATTCCTTTATTCCATTTGATAACAAGTTTTATTCCGACAATAGTCTACGTCTGGACAATGCTAGATATGAAGTAGAAGTCAGTGAAGATTACCAACATATATGTATTTCAAAGAATATAATTTACTCTTCTTAAATAGCTATTAGTTGATCTGAATTGTAGAATTCTAAACGAGACGCATAGTTGAATAGAAAACCAATTTTCTAACTCAGTCATTCAAAAAATATTTGTTCTGTTCAGATCTACTTTGGAGTTTGTATTTTTGTCATCATATATATATATGAAACCACCGAAGTAAACAAACTGAATTAAGAATCGCACTGCGTAAAATTCCTCTGAGAATCCAGATGCCAAATACACGTTTGCCATTTAAATTAAACCAACATTAAAGAGATATCTGCTTTGAAACAATTCTTTTTATTTTTAATCAACTTTTTCGTAACTAAAATAATTTTTTACAATATTTTGCTGTAGCCGAAATAGCCGATTGGTGAAGTACGATTCGCATGTAATTTACAAAGCTGCTTATAAATCCAGTAAGAAATATTAAAAATATTCAGAAAAATTACAATATGATAAAATTTTGCCGCATTTGTTATGATTAAAATGAAATTTAGAAAAACCACCCTTAAGGGTAGCGAATATTTGGACTGCGGTATATTTTTTTTCTTATTAAAGGATACAGGATCAGGATAAGTTCAAAGATGTTCTGGGAATGCCTAGGCAAACTAAATGAACCAGGACAAAATAACACCGTTACCTTCTTATGGGTTCTAGGACACATAGAAATAGAAGAAAACGAAACAGCAGATAAGCTGACAAAAAAAGGAGCTGAAACCCATACTTGAGAAAAGAATCATCTTGTGGAAACAGCAGTAGTACAGTTTAAAAAAAAAACTAAGAAAAGAAGTGGATATGGAGATAAATTCAAGTAGGTACTGCAACTATCTAGAAGGACTAAGACAACCAAACACGCTCCTGGGAAACTATAGCCAAATGAGATCTTTCTGTCTAAACCTCAGTAAATACAACCTCCGTATTGTAACTAGAATATTAACCGGACAGGGCTGATTAAGAAGACACATGAAGAAACTAGGGTTGGTAAATGAAGTAAAGTGCAGATTCTGTTAGAAATAAGACGAAACCTCAATACATCAGTATGCATTGCATTACGTAATTCTAGGGTCAGATACATCGGATCATACGAAATAGGAGAGAAAAATCTGCCTTACTTGAATCTCAACGATATCCTAAACTTTCTAAAAAAGATAGTCCTAGAAGAGCAGCTATATGTCTGAGAAAACATTAGAATTATAGCAAGAAAAGGGGGACACAATAGATCTTCTAGGTCGCAGGTGTATCTGTCACCCCTAATTACTCACGTACAAGGATACGAGGACCACAGCTATTTGGGCGTAATAAAGGTACAAATTTGCTCCAAATCACTTCAAAACACCTCTACAACGGAGCAAAAATTATTCAACTTGCTAATTCTCTTGCTGTTCCAATTTTTGATAATGGATATAAAAGTATTTTTGCTGAAATCGCTTGGAAATGTTTAGTTTCTCGGATCGAATTGGAGCCGCAAAATACATTATTCTTGTATTTTAGTCCGTTGCTGGATAACGAACTTTTCCGGACTGTACGGAAATATTTTTTCCGTACTGTACGGGAATGATCCATAAAACGTTTATAAGCAAATTCATATTTTGCCTTGGATTTATTTGGCAATAAATTTAAAACCACATTAGTAGCGGGTTTAGTAACTCTCGAGGCGTTTTACACCTCTGGACATCATCGTCACTGTCCATTTTAAATATAATTTAAAATATTTTAAGCAATCTGTAACTAACCAAACTGACACTTTTGTGACACTAATAAACAATGATTAACAAACAATGTCAACGAATCGGTTTCATAGAAAATAAGATTATAATCAAAAACAGTTATGCATATATAAAACTTTCTTAATTTAAGATTATATTTAATGCAATTTCAGAAAAAATAGTATGTGTATCTCGGAGTAAAAGCACATTCCCGGACTCCAATTTAGATTGTCGTCCGGGAATGTGTCGCTTTTCCTACTAGATACACAATATACTATAGAGAATGCTACTTAACGGACGTAGAGGTAAATAATGCGTTTTCCCTAAAATACATGTCGTATTTTTTTATTATTAGTACCGATATATGTGGCATTTATTGGTTCAGTTAAAAACAGTGAAGAGGGTGCAACATCAGATTAGTGCAATTACCACTCCTTCATAGGTGATACACTCCGCTTTACAACTTTCAGTTTTAACTTTAAGTATATTTGCGTAATTAAATGTTATAATCGAGCAAATATTTAAGTAAAATTTATTCTGCTTGCTTAAAACGTTAAGCTAGCGGAATGGTTTTAATAAAGGATGAAAATTTATTGGGGTTGGAAAAAATTAGTGAAGTTTAGAAAAAAAATACTACAATCCAAAATGTTTTTTGATTTCTACTAGCTTAAACGTTAAGCTAGCAGAATCGCTCCTGGTTTAGAGGTGAAAAATTATTGGGGTTGTAAATAATTAGTAAAAAATAGACAAAAAACTATGACACAGTCAGAAATTATTATTTTTTTATTTTGCTAGCTTAGTCCTTATGCTAGCAAAATCGTTCCTTTTAATGGTTGTTTAGAGGGGAGAAATTATTAGGTTGGTAACAGACAGGTAGATAGATATTAATTTGGTTGGCTGTTATAGCCTGTATCACTGCGACCATTAGAAATCTGTTGTAAACACCTATCATCTCTAGAATGGGATAAGAGCACCTTGTCTAGCCCTGCTCTCTTATTGAGACTTAATAGCCTTGACAGTGGCCTCTTTACGTAACTTAAAGCAGCCAGTTTCTTCGCTCCCAATACAAGATAACGCGTCGCTCCAATGCCTTTACATGGATAGAAAATCAGGATGTCTTCCTGTGCCAAGTATAGCTGACTCAGGTGTTTTCTGAGCCAACAATTTCCTTTCAATAGACTGACAATCATTGTTTCATCTTTGTGATAACAGCTCTGCAGTAAATTTTCCCAAGTGTCCTTTTATGAAGACTTTGGGTTGTCGCTTTCCCCGTGATTCTTGCAACCGCTTCTGCCTTTCTTAATGTGTTAGCAACCCCGCCGAATGGTTCCGTTCCAATCATAGGGATGTTATCTCTTGCTCGACCTTTTTCATTGCCTGAAACACTGAGCAACCTGGTACCCATACCAATGTCAGAGAATCCTGACTTGAAACAATGGTCAGGACCCTTACGCAGTACCACATTAGCTGTGAGCTTATTTGTGTCGAGACTATCACCTTTAGAGCTGCTTGGCTGTTCGAGTATATGACTAAGGTTTTACCCTGACTTATGATCTCCGTTGCACAGTGTTGTATAGCCATTACTTCAGCCTGAAACACTGTAGCATACGCACCAAGACTTAATTGGACTTGTATCCTGAAGGAAGGTTATAAGTTTAAATTGAATTCCACTCCCTTGACCCTGCTAGCTTATAATACTTATCAGAAACATAGTTTACTCGAGTGTTTTTGGTTTTTCTAAATTTAGTAGTTAAAATGTATTAAATGTTTTTAAATGTTGCCCATTTGTTAATTATATTCTCGTATTCTAGTAAATTTGTGTTTATCTAAGAAAACCAACAACTAACTAAACCGACGCTACAATTTAATATCTCTAAATGTCCTTAGGTATTGTAGTGGAAACAGTTTCAAAATGAGTATTTAGAGCGTGTTAAACAGATCAAGTAAATAAATGTCAGTAAACATATCCGAGAGATGCAGAGGAATATTATGTAGGTACCTTTAAGTACAAAAAATACCAATGTAGAGCTTCTATTTTAATACTGCTAAAAAGAAATAAATATTGTTTACAGATAAGTAGTTTTATCTTAAAAAATATATAAAAATCTAGTGTCGCTATCTTCGTTTTAACAAAATTTTATAGATATTTGTTGTTTATTCTAACCTAAAAAGTAGGGTAATCTTTATCTGGATTAATAAGCGTAATTTTTTTCATTGCGAATGTAAGGTTTTATGTTTAAGTTTTACGAGTTTTCAATAGATGGCGGTGAGATTAATACAATTTTGTTTAAACACACTATGACGCTACCGTAAGGTGGCGCAATTGATGTATAATATATTTAATTAGAACTAAAAAATTAGTAAAAACCGGGGTACTAAGGAGTAAATATGATGAAAACGACAAAATAAAAAAATTAAAGCTATAAAAAGAAAACAAGGCAAAATCGTAAAAATTCGAATAAAAGAAAAATAAAAAAAGATGAAGCCTTTGGAAAAACTCTTTGACTTTGTTGTCAATTCAATTTCAATTCTGTTTTAAGTTATTTACTTACATATAACTACCCTTTAAACTAACATATTTTATAACTTATCTACTAGCCGTGAGGTTATATTGAAAGATCCTTAAAACTTACACTTAACAATGAGATTAAACACATTAATTTATTAATTTTCTTAGAACTGGATCTTAAAATTATTACATTGTAGAGTATGCCATTTTATAACTGGTTTTCAGTTAGTATCATTGCTTGCCGTACAACGGGTTCTGTAAAACAAAATTTTAATTTTTCTTTACAATAATTATTTTGCTTGTTATGCATTTTTTTTATTTACATTTTCTGTTATAGCCTGTATCACTGCGACCCTTAGGGTGTACGTTCTGTCTGAAGACAGATAATATTAAAAAAAAATAAAGATTAAAAATAACACGATACATTCATACCATAAGGCGCAGTCATCCACAGCTTATTACGAAATGATGCGATCGAATTATGGGTGCAGTTACGCACGTAAATCTAGAGTTACATTTATTATTGTTTTTATTTTGCATTATTTGCATGTTGGACATAACAGAATATATTTGCACAAAATTAATACAGGAATAACAAATTTAATTTTTATACTAATTGAATTTGCAGAATAGAAAAGGAACGATTGAAAAAAAACATTAGATATATCCGATTTCTCGGTTAAAAAATAGCACACCAATCGACATTTCATAGTTTAATTGGCGTATTATTACATATACAAATATCTAAATCGCTTACGTGTACGCAAAAAATTAAAGTTAATGTGTTCTAATTATTTTTAAAGCTATGTTTCTTATGGAGCATTCTAGCGAACGTGCTCATTGGTAAAAAATAGACATTAAGGAAAAGTAACACTATTGTAATACTTACCTTGAAAAAATTATAAAAAATTTAAATAAAGCGTAAAAAAATTGAAAAAGAAAAACTAAATAAATCTTGAAAAGTTGGAAAAAGTAATAAAAGTTAAACAAAATGAAATTATCAAACTTGTTTTTAAATGCTTATTTATTAAAACCAATAGTCTATTTTACTGTTTTAACTATTTATTTATACTAATTTTGTTTTAGTTAAGCTGATTTTGATGAATAAATTTAATAAATACAAAAAATGTAGTTTCGCATTTTATTAATAAAGATTTAAAAACCAGTTCTTCTATAAAATGTGCTCCATCTACTTCCTTACAGAAATAGTTATATTGATATATTCTTGTTGTACTCAGTTAAATGTGTCTAGGGAAATTGCTCTTACATTGATCAACAATCCGTTGTCAAAATGTCAATACTCTCTGGTGCTGTAGCGTGAACCTTAGATCTCAGAAACACTCACAGAACAAATCTACTGGTGTGAGGTCCGGTGACCGAGATGGCCATTTTATCGAACCTTGTCGTCCACTTTATCTACCACAATATTCCTTATCTGGGTAACGTCTTACTGCACCATAATACTAAGCAGAAGCACCATCTTGTTAAATCGATATTTCCAAGTTGCCAAATTTATCTGGAAAATTTTCCAGAGTAGGTATCAAGAATTAACGCGTTTTGTAACATCTCCAGATTGACTTCTCCGGTTAAGTTAACATTCAGAAAAACTGGTCCAATTATTTGGTTTTCTTAAATACCTGCCCAAACATTTACTTTTTTTGTAAATTTCGTATGGTTTTCACAAAAGATTTGTGTCACTGCAAAACCTCACCTCATGTCACTTATTATAACTAGTTGAAAAGCCTATGTGCATTTATTTCATCTCTCCAAATTTTACTAATATAAGAGGTATAACCGTTCAAAAGATTCGAGGGTGGGGGAGGAGACTTTTGGCTAGCAGAGTATAATTATATATTATATAATATAATATAATAATATATATTATATATAGTACACAAGATAAATTTCTCTGCATATTTTATTTTCTATACCTAAAAGAAACCGTTACTTCTACATTCCAAATAGGCCTTATACTTGGAAACTACGCAAATATACCTATACCGCCTCTTGTGGTTTGTCAAAAAGGAAACAACTCCCTAGGGAGTCAGTTAGGTACAGTTTACATACGACTTTAAAATAGGGTCTCTATAAAAAAACTCATGAAAATATTTAAATAAGGAAATATAGGTTAGTAGTTATGTACGCATACCGCTGCAAGCTTTTTTTCAGCGAACAAGGTATTGGATGTTTCGTCGTTTCAATATAAAAGGAATCAGTTGAAGCTAAGTCAATTTTTAAAGAAATGACTCGATCTTCCTGAATGGTTTTACATTCGTTTAGATCACATATTTTTGTGTACAAGCGAAATTTAGACGTAAAATAAATTGTGTAAATAAATGCTTACATTTGTTTGGTAATAAAATTCGCAATATATAGGTTCTAAAACACTGGTATTTTTATATACAAAATGGTATTAAACAAAATTTACAATGGTTATAAATTTTATTATGAATCATTGTGTACGAATTTATAGACAACCGTTATAAAGACTCCTAAACGTTATACAGAAATTACAAGGTATGATCGAAAAGTTTCCGACATGCTTTTTACCTGCAGTGTATTTTAGCCGAATCTCGAGTATAAACGTTAACAGTATATGGACAAGAATAGTAGGATTACTTTGCACGCATCCTTTGAAGTTCTTTGCACCACATTTCACTCCAGTTTGCTGACGCTTTATATGCAGTTTTTTGAGAGCGATGCCAACTCTACCGATTTCTCGGAATATCTGCCGATTTAGGAAGTAATCTACCGATATACTGATTTTGCTATCTCATTTACGATTTTTAGATTTTTATTAACGTTTTTAATAGGTTATAGTATTTTTCAGCGCATAAGATGGTTGGGACATATAGAGAGAAGAGAGGGTACACGAATGGTGAAGAAAGTATTATATTTAAATCCATTAATGAATAGAAGACAGAGACGACCGAGAAAGAGATCGCTGCAAGCGGTAACAGCAGATCTGAGGGTAAAGGGAATAAACAACTGGAAGCCAAAGGCCAGAAACCGCAAAGAGTGGAGAAAAATAATCAAGCGATGGGCCTAAAAGGCCTGTAAAAGCTATATACATACATACATATATATATATATATATATATATATATATATATATATATATATATATATATATATATATATATATATATATATATATATATATATATGAATAATGGTATAGTGACTGGTTCAATATAACGTGAAGTCAATAGTGGAGTTGCAGTCAATGTTATGGCCAATGTAAATAAAGAAAACTCTTTTATTTTTGTCAAGCTTTCGAATTTATTTAATTCTTTTTCAGGACATCTATAGTGAAGAAAAAATTTTTTATATAATAAAATTTTTTTTATAATGTTTTATATGTGATAACTTACTAATACGTGAGGTTATGAAAGAAACTGCGAATTCTGTTTGATAAAATTAAAGTAAATCATACTATTAAAATACATAAAAACATATACGTTTAAAACTTATTATTTGATTGACTTTTAATATGTCTTCAATTTCTTTTTTATATATGTATGTTTTTTTTATGTATCTATGGTATTTATTTTAACATAGTAGGAAAGCAAAAAATTGTAATGATTAATTTATTTAGATTTTATTATTATATCAAGTAACTTACTATATTCGTGAAATACAGAAGGGCTGAGTAATATTTATTGTTACATTCTATCATTTCAAAAATTGATATAAATAAATTTGACATATAAATTTAACTTATAAATATAAAAAAAACTTTTAATAAATTAAAACAGGATTACAAACATAAAGATTAATATAATATTAAAATAAACAAAAATAAAAACCTAAAAAATAACAACTTTCATTAAATTTAACATATAAAAAAATTTTTTATAAAAATTTTTGAAATTAAAGTTCTGTGTTTCACGAATATAGTAAGTTACTTGATATAATAATAAAATCTAAATAAATTAATCATTACAATGTTTTGCTTTCCTACTGTGTTAAAATAAATACCATAGATAGGTACATAAAAAAAACATACATATATAAAAAAGAAATTGAAGACATATTAAAAGTCAATCAAATAATAAGTTTTAAACGTATATGTTTTTATGTATTTTAATAGTATGATTTACTTTAATTTTATCAAACAGAATTCGCAGCTTCTTTCATAACCTCACGTATTAGTAAGTTATCACATATAAAACATTATAAAAAATTTTTATTATATAAAAAATTTTTTCTTCACTATAGATGTGCTGAAAAGGAATTAAATAAATTTGAAAGCTTGACAAAAATAAAAGAGTTTTCTTTATTTACATTGGCCATAACATTGACTGCAACTCAACTATTGACTTCACGTTATATATATATATATATATATATATATATATATATATATATATATTGATATGGATTTTTCTTCAATGGTGCACGTTCTTTCAATGAAGTGTTGGAACGTGGTCATGATTTTTAAATCGGTTGTCTGGATTAAGTATATTTTTGATATTGTATTTGTTTTTGTTTAGTTCATAAGTTATGTTGTTAGGATTATTATTGATGAGATTGTCATTGAGAAAGTTTTTAAAAATGTCATAAAATAAAATGATTGTAAATGAAAGAATTTGAATTTAAATTAAAATAAAGACATAATAATAAATAATTAAAAGAATAATAAAATACAAAGAAACCAGAATTTGAAAGATACAGAAAAGCAGAGAATTGGGAAATTGTAGGAAGAGGAAGGTATAGAAAAAGAGCTGAGCAGCAGAAAGGTATTAGATAAATGGAAAGGAGGAGTCGGAAAGTAGTAGGAAGAAGAAGATATAGAGAAAGAGTGGAAAAACGGAAGAAGAAAGATTTAGAAAGAAGCGATAGATTTTTTTTATTTATAATTTTTATATTTTAGGACAATCAATTTAAAAATTTTGGAATCCACGACCGATAATTTTATTGAAAGAGGGTGTTCCAAAAGGAGGATCCATTTCAATTGGCGCCCAACGTGGGGCTGCTTTGGCACTGAGGGTAAGAGATTTTTCTTAACTATTAGGTGTCAAGCTTGCTTTATTAAAAACAAAGTGTGTGATTCTGGAGTAAAAGATTAAATAAATTATAGGTATATTATATGAAATTAAGAGGGGGAAAGGAAATTACAGATAGAATGTCAGAACAAGGGGATAATATTGATAGTCAGGAGAGTCAGGGTAGTCAGGGTATTCAGGATAGTCAGGGTAATCAGGTTAGTCAGGATAGGCAGGGTATTCAGGATCATCAGGGTAATCAGGATAGTAAAATAGGGGATAGAAGGGATTCATCATGGGAACAAATGATGGAAATGTTAAAAAATATGAACAAAAACAATGAAGCAATGAACAAAAATATTAAAGAAGAAATAAACAAGAATATGGATTCTATGAAAAAAGAAATGAAAGAAATGAACAAAAATATTGAAGCAAATAACAAAAATACTAAAGCAATAAATTTAAATATGAATGTAATGAAAAAAGATATGAACAAGGATATTAAAGCAATAAATTTAAATATGGATGCTATGAAAAAAGAAATAAAAGAAGACATGAACAAGAATATGAATTCTATAAAAAAAGAAATAAAAGAAGAATTCAAAAATGAGATGAGGAACCAAATGGAAACAAACAAACAAAAATTGGAAGAAACAAAGAAAGAAATAAGAACTGAAATAATAGCGAGAATAACGGAAATAGAGGAGTCACGCAAGAAGTAAAAATTAAAACAATTATTAACAAGGAATGTAAAGATGAAATAAAAGAATGTAAAGATGAAATCAAAGAAATCAATACTAATACAAATAAAAAATTGAATGATTTAGAAAAGATTATAAAACAAGATACAGTAAAGAAGATAAGTGAGATGGAAGGAAAAGTAGAAGAAATAAAGGTAGTACAAGAAAAAGAACGTGAAATATTATTAGAAGAAATGGAAAAAAGAAACATAAATAAAAATCAAAATAATATGGGTATAAGTAAAATTGAACATAAATTTAATGGAAATATTGATAAGATTCATCTAAAAATTTTCATAAGAATGGTGAGAAATAAGTTAAAATGGTGTGAAGATCATGAAGAAATAAGAAAATACCTGCGTGAGATGTTAGACGGACAGGCACAGATATGGTTTGCTAGTAAAGAAGAAGAAATATTTGTGTTTAAAAAATTTAAGAAGATGTTTTTGAGTTATTTCTGGGGGAATTTTGTTCAATCTAAATTTAGGAAAAAGTTATATACAGGGAAATATCAAGAAAGAGGAAAACAATTTAAATTTATAAAAAGTTTGTATCGAGGGAAATATCAAGAAAGGGGAAAGCAATTTAAATTCATAAAAAGTTTGTATCGAGGGAACTATCAGGAAAGGGGAAAGAAATTTAAATTTATTAAAAGTTTGTATCGTGGGAAATATCAGGAAAGGGTTAAGGTTACAAAATTTATAAAAATTATAAGTAGGAAAATATTAGGAAAGGGGAGTCTATAAAATTTATATGTATAGGAAAATTCCAAAAGCGGGGGAACAAATCTAAAACTTAAAAAAAAAAATATATTTTGATAAATGTTAAGAAGGGGGAATGAATTTTATAAAAAAATAGTAAAATAGAAATGAAAAATTGAATAAAGAAAAATGTAAAAGTAGATATAAAAGTAGATATAATGATAGGGGATTCATATGTATTAGTTAAAATTAAAATATTCTAAATTAAAAGCTTGACACCTGATGGTGAAGAACAATTTCCTACTGAAAGGAAATTTGATTTGGCAAGGTGAAGTGATTCACCAAGTCAAATCAAATTTGGGGGAAATTGATATGGATTTTTCTTCAATGGTGCACGTTCTTTCAATGAAGTGTTGGAACGTGGTCATGATTTTTAAATCGGTTGTCTGGATTAAGTATTTTTTTGATATTGTATTTGTTTTTGTTTAGTTCATAAGTTATGTTGTTAGGATTATTATTGATGAGATTGTCATTGAGAAAATTTTGAAAAATGTCATAAAATAAAATGATTGTAAATGAAAGAATTTGAATTTAAATTAAAATGAAAACATAATAATAAATAATTAAAAGAATAATAAAATACAAAGAAAACAGAACTTGAAAGATACAGAAAAGCAGAGAATTGGAAAATTGTAGGAAGAGGAAGGTATAGAAAAAGAGCTGAGCAGCAGAAAGGTATTAGATAAATGGAAAGGCAGCAGCAAGGAGGAGTTGGAAAGTAGTAGGAAGAAGAAGATATAGAGAAAGAGTGGAAAAACGGAAGAAGAAAGAATTAGAAAGAAGCGATAGATTTTTTTTATTTATAATTTTTATATTTTAGGACAATCAATTTAAAAATTTTGGAATCCACGACCGATAATTTTATTGAAAGAGGATGTTCCGGAAGGAGGATCCATTTCAATATATATATATATATATATAAACAGATTATCTTTTCTTTTCTTAGGTAACTATCGGGAAAGCGCTAACAAAATCAGGAGGTTCTGTGGCAGGTAGTAAAAGCCGTGAACGAAGTAAGAAACTTTAATCCAAAAAGCGAATATTTCGGCAACTTATTTTTGCCTTCATCAGCGCCTATAATGAAAAATGCAATAAAGTACAAAGAAATATTTCTTTTTGATGGATAATCTTACCAGGAAAACGTTCTTTGTGCTCCTGTTAGGTCCTACATAACAACATGAGGATTACAATGTTAATAAAATATTTGAAAAAATTGACAAATATAAGAGAACAATAAAAAAATGTTACAAGAAAAAATTCTTTTTGTTGGAATAAATCCAGAAAGCAGCCAGTTCAAAATTAGAAAATAAAAAGCTTCTTGGTTAAGATGGTTGACAGAATGACCTGTCATTTCTTCTTTAAGGCGTAAATAGAACATTCCAGAGAAATTTCAGGCAATTTCTCGATTGTAAGGTACTGGAAACTTATGCTGTAAAAGGCCAAGCTTTTGAAATATATATATATATATACAAAAGGGGAAAAATTATTGGGCATGTACGCAAAAAGGATCAATAAGGCCACGAGTAGGAATGGTAACTGCAGACATGCATGTTTCTGGCACTTTGTTTATTATATATATATATATATATATATATATATATATATATATATATATATCTACCGATTTCAGAAATTTTTGGTTGGCAACCCTGCTGGTGGTCGAGAACGATACGGACCAAAATGTGGACTGAGAGCTTTAGCGGCATGGAACGAGTTTTCGTGATCCTAATTTTCTTGTCCATATACGGTGGCCTTGTGAACTTATGGGTATAATAGATAATCTAGGAATTCTACACACCACAATTTAAACTTAAAATAAGGAATGATACGCGTGTGTGCAAAGTTTGTTCCGAAAATGCTTGTGTGGGACAAAAAATCTTTTATTAGAAATAATTTTATACAGCATAAAAAGAGACAGTAATAATAGTATCTAATGTGTAAAAAAATATTACCGATGATGGATCGTGGGAATTTAGTTATGATACCGAAACAAAACAATTTTTAAAGAGAAAGCTTTCATCCGGACTACGGTTAAACATGGCACGACTGATTGTTTTTTTAAAGATAAAGGTGTTTTGCACCTTGAATATGCACTGGCAGTTCAGACAATTGTTAAGAAATATTATGCTAAAATTCTGAAACGATTGCGTTTTTTTGGTGAAAAGAAAACGACCGTATTTGTATTTAAAACCATGACTGGGATCTTCATCATGATAAAAATTAAGCGCACTCATCAAATCTGGTAAAGCAGTTTTTATCGAAATACAATATCGGACTGATTTGCTTACTTGCGTACATTTCCGATATGCTTAATGCTCCCTATGACTGAATTTAAAAATGGGGTTAAAAATAATGTATTAAAAAAAACAACGGGTGCCAGCAGAAGTGGAAACTTGAATATTAATGTTGTGCATTTTTGATAATTTTTATTTATTTATTTATTTACTCAAATTGTGTTATAAGACATTTTACAATGTATACACTTCGTCAAAAAAAAAAAATTAACAAAATATGTTAAAATACGCATTCCATAGATATAATATTAGAACATAATAGATATATCACATTAATAAAACATCACACTTTGTTTATAAACAGACTAAAACACATATAAACAGATTAAAAAAATTTAAAAATGAGGGACTCAATAGCAAAAGGCTTAAGCAAGGTTCCTAGAGATTATCAACTTTCGGCCAAAAATCTTTCAATGTTTTGAAGGGACATATATTCTTTGGTACTGTAGAAGGCTTGTTGTATTAAAAACCTTTTCGATTTGTTTTTAAATATATTGAAAGACAAATCCCTTGTTTCTTTCGGCAGTTTATTGAAGAAATGAATGCAATAATAATTGGAGCCCACTTTACGAGTGTGTAAGCGAAAGTACTCAGCCCTCTAATCATCACTGTGACGTGTGCTGTAACCATGAAATGAGTTGCTTTGTGTTAGTAAGCTTCGATTTTCATACGCGTAGAGAAGACATTTGTATATATACAGACCCGGCAGTGTCATAATCTGAAGTTCAATAAATTTATGTTTTACATTTTCCCTGTATGGTATGTTGGACATGACGCGTACGACTTTTCTTTGTAAAGCAAAGATTCTGGAGGCAGCAGTAGCTTGTCCCCAGTTTATCAGGCCATACTGTATATGTGAAGCAATTAAAGCATGGTACGCTGTGAGCAGAATTTCCCTGTTCACAGTTCCTTTTAGACAACTTATAATATAAAAAATTTTTGTGATCTTTTTCGCTAAGTAGTCGACATGAGACGACCAGTTTAGTTTGGGATCTAGGTATACTCCTAAGAACTTGGCGCATTCGCCATTAGCAACGCTGTTGGTTGGTCTTTGGGAGAAGATAAGATTTATTGTTTTTTCTTCGTTTAGGGCCAGTTTATTATTTAAAAACCAGTTTCGTGTTCTGTACAACTCGATATTTGAAGATGCTAATGCATCAGCTAGGTTTTTGTTTTCAGATAGGAAGGTGGCATCATCAGCAAAAAGTGTGAGCCAAGAGTTGACCAAGGCTTCTGGCAGGTCATTTATGTACATTAAAAATAGTGTCGGTCCAATCACAGAACCCTGAACAACCCCATGCTTGATGGGCAATGTGTTAGATATTTTGTTGTCATAGGTGATATATTGGTGTCTATCGCTTAAAAAAGATCCTATTAAGTTAGTAGATAATTGGTTAAAATTATAGTATTCAAGTTTATTTAGCAGGATTGAGTGGTTCACACAGTCAAACCCCTTAGTTATGTTACAGAAAGTTACATTAATATAGTTACCATTTTCTTGGCTTTTAATTATAGCTTGGACGAGTTCAGTACCTAATTGCAGAATCTGTTGATTTTTTGGATCGAAAGCCAAACTGTTTTTTGAAAAATAAGTTATGGGATTCAAAATGTAAAGTAATTTGATTTTTTAAGGCGGTTTCTATTAATTTAGACAAACATGGCACCATTGAGATGGGTCTAAAGTTGTTTTCGGTAACTTCACCACCTTTATGGATAGGAAAAATCTTTGATATTTTTAAAGAATTGGGGAATCTCCCTTCATTGATGATTTCATTTATTAAGTGAGTCAGAGGATATATCAGAATATTTTTAACTTGTTTTAATAATTTCGTTGATAATCCGAAATGGTCAGGGGTGTTTTTACTTTTAAGACTATTAAAAATATCTCTCATTTGGTTGAAGATGATGGGTGAAAAACTAAAAGGTGGAAAGTTTTTAGTCTGATTTAGGGGGAAATTTTGCGTTACTTTCGGTAGTTTTTTTCCTATATTATCTGCTACATTTGTAAAAAATTCATTTAAAGAGTTAACATCTATATTTAGAGTGGAGGTTTTTTTTAGAAGTTCGGTTTTTATTTATTATCTTCCAATAGCTTTTTGGAGTATTTCCTTGATCATTTATAAACTTTTCATTAAATTTTTGTTTGGCTTTTTTTATTTGGTTTTTATAAAAATTTTGAGATTTTTTTATGTTGTTTTTTAAATTATTGTCTGGAAAGTCGTGATAAAGTTCTTTCATTTGAGAGAGATTATTTTTAAGGATACGTAAGTCATTTGTAAACCATTCTTGCCCAAAATTATTATTTTGCTGTATGGCCTTTTCCTTTAGGGGAAAACACATTTCGACGTTATCTACTAGAATATTTACTAACTTTTGAAATTTTTCATTTAAATCTATGTCTTTATCTCTCGCAAACGACCAATCAACTTTGTTCAGGCTTTCATAGAAGCCTTGTATACCTAGATCATTATACTTACGAAATTTAACTTTCTTACTAGAATGGGAAATTGTTATGGGTGTTGTTATTATTGCTGTAATAGCTTTGTGGTATGACAAACCTGGTTCAAAGACGTCTACTGAGAGCTTATTATTTTGGATGTTTGTTATTATATTATCAATGCAATTATTCCTTCTGGTATATTTTCTTACACAGTATCTAAAATTAAAAGAGGTTATTAAATCATTAAAAGAGAGAAACTTAGGGTCTTTGGTATTAAACAGTATGTTAAAGTCACCATTAATTATTATTTCATTTTTTGATTTATAGGTTTTTTGCAGAATTTTCTCGAACTGTTTTAAGAATATGTCAAATTCACCCGATGGTGATCGATATATGGTGATAACAATTAGTTTTAATTTTTTACTTAATACAGCAGCTACATCACAGTGAACTCAGTAAGTTGCGTTCATTGAGCGCTGTAAAGTCTAAAAGATTTTTAGCCAAAACCAATGAGCCTCCCCTGGGCCTGCAAGTAAATGAAATTGGTGTATAATTATTAATTTTAAAAATATTAGCTTCGTCTTCTGAGAGAAAATTTTCGGTTAGAGAAATCACATCATATTTGTTGACCTGGTCAGAGAAAAAAGCTTCTAGCTGGTGTTGTTTGTTTCTTGCTGACTGAATATTTACGTGAAAAATTTTCAGAGTATCCAGAGTGTCGGTGTAACGGCAATCTGCTATTGGTTCGTCGGAAAATTCAATTTTTTCGAGTTCAGTTTTAGAATATTTCGTTATGTCTCCAAAAAAATAACTCTTTATGTTTCTGGTAACTTTCTCGGTTGTATATGAAAAAATTTTTGTATATGAGCTCCATGAGGCCAGATTTCTGGATTCATCGCGTCTTTGAAATTGGTACTGTATACACTAACTTTAAATGAACTGTACAGAGATGGATACTTAGAGTTTAAGCTTTTCACTATCACTTCCGGAAAATAAGACTTTACTATTTCCTTCAGGTCGTCCTCATTCATACTTGGGTCCTTTCTATATACATGTAAATCTATAAGTTTCGGAACCTCCTTGAACAGCTTTCCATTTACTGATATGTCATTATTTTTGCCAACCACAACTTTTTTCCTCGGTTTTCTTCTCCTAACTTCTTTCCATTCCTCTTGTCCCTCTTTTGAATTCTTCTCAGAATCCAAATCAATTATTTCCTGGAATTTTTGCTCAGTATTTATTCGCAATAAAGCAGTCGAGACATCAGTTTTTGTAATTACTGTTTTTGATGGTTTTCTTGAAGAGCTGGCAACCTCTTGTATATTGTTTATTTCCTTAGGACTCTTACCACTAGTGTTGTTGACCTCCAAAACAGATTTACCACTTTTTGCCTCATGTTTTTGCTGGTTCGATACCTTCTCGTTTTGTCGATTAACAACTGTGTTATTATTTTTTTCACATTGATTTATTTCTTTAAGCAAAATAATGTGTTCATTCATCAAATCAATTTTTTTATCGTATAATTCTTTAATTAATTCGTCTTTTTGCTTTATAATATATTTAATTAGAGTTATATCGATTACCTTAGTGTCTTGACTTAGGTTTTCCAATGCATCGAATAGTGTTGCATCTCCTGCTTCAGGCTCACAGCACATAATTGACTCATCCGTTGTAAATTTAACAGAGTTGCTGTTTCTTGCACAACTTAGATGAAATGTATTATCACAATTGGAGCATTTTAAGCCACTCACTAGGTTTTTCTTACACTTTTTACATGTTTTATTACGGAGCACATTTTCTACCGAACTGTCTGTTTTGGTTGCCATGTTGACTCATTTGGAATGGTTAGAGAATAATTTTGCACGAATTGCTTTAATTAACAGTATAAAAGTAAGCAGACTATCATTTATGTGGTAAAATACAATATTCATTAATTGTACTATCGTGCATAACCAAGGGTAATATAACAAGACCTTGATTATAGTCAGCTATTTTTGTGGTAACTAGATTTCGAGAATATTTTAGTATCAATTTGTTGAAACATAATTTGACATTAATAATCTGATTAAAGCCCGAGAGCTTTAGCTCGAGGGCTTTAATCTTTGATTATTAATGTCAAATTATGTCGAAACAAATTGTAAAATTTTCGAGAAATTTAGCAACAACAAAAATAGCAGACTATTAATCAAGGTAGTGTTATACTTAGGAAGATTATTTCTTGAGAAGACACATTTTTGACATTTATATTTGACGTGACTATTTCTCTAATGCAATAGTCGCTGATATTTGAATCTGATTGGTCCGATTTCAAAAAATTATGACATTCTATTGGTTAATTTGAATCGAAGGAAATAATCAGGACAATTTATATTACATTAAAAATTTAACACTTCAGAACTATTACAATTATTTTACAGTAAAAAATTTATATCTCAGAAAAATCAACTTCCATCCATAATTTTAATGACTCTATCACTGTCATCTTAAACCAGAACCATCTCTGAAACTGATACGATAGGTTTCTGGTAGCTGAAGTTAGAAACGAACAATGTTGATTCGAACCTTTAAAGATATCAAAATAAAAACCGCATCAATAGTAGTTTTGTATTTCGTTGTGCTAAGATTGCCATCATTTGACATCGTTAAACCAAATTCATCATTTAAAAATTCAATCAATAGTTGATTTTTATCGTCTGCAAAGTTTCTGTTTCATTGGCCAATCATCAAAGTTTTTTCCATTTGTTTTTTTTAAGAAAATCAGATGCGTCATGAGAATAGATGAATAAATTTTTATACAAGAAGTCTTGTATAGCACGCAATGGATTATATGGAGAAATGTAAAAGGCAACCATAATAATGAAATGATTATCACTAGCACGACGTATAAATACCAGGAGTCTGAACGTAATGTTGAACGAATGGTCTTAATTTAGGGACCCACTTTGCAAGAAGTACTTGTATTGTTAAAAAAAAAACGTGTGCGTCTCAGGACGCGCGACAGAAGTGATAACTTCAACTAATCCAAGTTGAACTATTCAATATTGAAATTTTTTAACTTGAGAAAAATTTGCCTAAAGTTAAGAGATATATACAAAAAAAAAATTGCATCGGCCGGGAATCGAACCCGGGCCGATCGCGTGGCAGGCGAGCATTCTACCAATGAACCACCGAACCACATACGTATAATAAATTATATACGTATACTTATATACGATTTATGATATTAAATGGATATAAATATTTAATAACTAATAAAAAGTAATGAATTGTATTTAGTGACAGATTAATACCGTATAACACGGTAAATTCAAATATACTTAAAACTTACATTGGGAAAAGCATAGAGAGAGAGAGAGAGAGAGAGAGAGAGAGAGAGAGAGAGAGAGAGAGAGAAATTATATTATTATGTTTCACTGCGCCTGCGTGTAACAACGATAAACAACGCGTTATGATAAACGCTTTTTTCAACACGTTACGCTAAAATCAGTTTAACCTCCCATAAGAAGTTATCAATTCAATAAATAAATAAATAAATAAAGATATTTGTATTAATATTAATATTAATATTAATATTTACCTATTTCTATTATTATTATGTTCCACTGCGCCTGCGTGTAACAACGATAAACAACGCGTTATGATAAACGCTTTTTTCAACGCGTTACGCTAAAAATCAGTTACCCTCCCATAAGAAGTTATCACTTCAAAAACCTTATACACTAACTGTTCATAAATAAAATTTTTGATAGATATTATTTTGAGAGTACTCACTTTTGGTGTTTTGGATAAAGGAACTTTTCCTACATTCTCACTTGCCTTTTGACTAACAAGACAATCATGGACAGCACAAAATTTTCACATTTTTTTTTTAATTACAACAAATTTTTAATAAACTAATTAATATTATTTATTGTATTAAATTAAATAATATTACTTGCGCAGCCAATGGCAAAAAATAGAACTACGATCTGGGTTTATTATTGTGTACATGAAAATCCTTATACTGTTCGGACTCTTATTATATACTTCGTGATAACCAGAGAGGTAACAACTTACACACCTAAACGAAAGAGCAGCGCAGGCATAAATTTTCGCCATCGGTCTTACGAATTTTCGATCAGGCAACGTGTCCTGGCGCAAGTTTAACATTTTTTACCCATTACAAAAAGTGTACAACCCTGCTAAAGAAATTTTTACTTCAAAAATTTCAAAGGTGTTTCAAACATTGAGTTCCAATACTACATACAAAATTTAAAAACTGTGCTATGAAGGTAATTTTTAATCAAATAGGGACAACAACTTTAAAGGATGTCATTAGCCAGTCATTACAAATAAGGCCAGCGTGATATAAACTTCGGTTTGATACTTTTCGGACAGACTTCGTTAAGATTAATAAAAATAAAATAAGTATAATCATATTTTTAATAAAAAAATAGCTCAAAAATTTAAAAGTTTATCATAATTAAGGATCCTTCTTGTATTTTCTAAGCAAAAGACCATTTTGTAATTTTTTTTATAAATGATTAACAAAATAGACAATTAAAATAATAAAAAAACTCCATAGCGATACAATAAACCGAGCATGTGGTCGTAAAAAATAAAACAATGCAAATTGAGGCAAATAACTTTTTGAGCTACATTCACAACAAGAGCGATTGTGTCAAAATATTTTTTATGAATATAAAAAAAACGTAAAGACAGATGACTCTCATTTTAATGTCCAGTGCTTATTGTTGGAATGTGAAGGAATAAAATATGACCTTCATATTTATACTTGTATCTCTTTTAAATTACTGTACTCTTATGAGATCATGTCATTAATCAAACAGTCTTTCATATTACTTTAATTAAAATTTTAGTTACAAATGTTTATTTGTATTCTTCAAAATAAACTGTAAATACTTCTTTACTCATATTCTATGAAAGGATAGATTACATTGCTACTAAATAATAATGTAAGCGGCACTTTAACAACTATTGTTATTCGCTTTTTTTTATTATGCTAGGTTGTTAGTTTGCATTTCTATCAGGAATTGCAGCACAGTGTTTAGGCGAAGCACCGAAAGCAGAAAATCTACCATTTTTTGCAGTAAGATGGATTTATATGATTCTCGTTGCATTCGATTCGTAAGAGGATCAGTAAATTTTGTAAACAAAAATGGTTATTAAAAAATGGGAAATATATTTTTCCTTAGGCCATAATTCATTTTCCAAAGTGCATATAGTAGTGAAAAAAAGTAATTCAGAAAAAATCAATGGAAATTATTTAAATTTTAATACTCAGGGTTTATTGACATTTCTGAACTTGACTATCACGACGGCGGCGGCCACAGAAGCACCTGGTTACCTGGTTGAACTTCGTCTATTAGGCTTTTATAAAAATTCGATAAAATTAAGTCCAAATAAGTTTGTCGGTAGTTTTTGGAGTCGCTGAAGACGGATATCAGTATGGCGATGGTAACCAAGACACCAGGTTAACAGGTGTGATATCTTCTTCCAGAGTCTTATAAAAATTTTATACCAAATCAGCCCTAACTCTTTACTCGGCGTGTCATTTTTAAAGATATGTGCTAAAGATTAAAAAATAATCTGGGTACCTCAAAGACGTTTAAAAGCAAAATATCGAGATAACAAATAAATAGGTATATCGCATTTGGTACCAAATTCCCACTCAAGAATTCGAGGTTAACTTTGATCGAAAAACCAGGTGCTTTGATAACCGTCGGCTTAGTAATATTTGGGTTTACCTTCAAAACTCTAAGTTGCAAAATTGATTAAATTTTTATCAATATTTATTGAATTGCATTTTTTTTAAATTTTAATCACTTCGAGATGCACTTTGAAAAATGTTTTATTGTATTTTATTTACGTATTTTCCATTTTAACATAACCATTTTTGTTAACCAAATGTAAATAAAAATGGTGAACACGAATTTAATCCATCTTACTGCAAAAATATGGTAGGTTTTAGTCTTTTTTCGACTTCATTGCCTCGCCTAGATTTAAAATTTTACGGTTCTTTTTACTCTTCTGATTGTTGCAATTAGTAACATTGCTTTTTTTTTAATATTGGCGATTAATGTTGCCTTTGATCAGTTTTTCGGATATTTTCATTATTAGTCTGTATAAAACTTCTTCTTGTTCTGGGCTATCCTCCTTATTTAGTTTACCTATTAACAATTTTATTCTCATCAGCTTTCTTGTCATTTTTAAGGACTTTTATAACTTCTTTTATTTACTCCCTTCTTTTTCTTCTCTCTCAGTTTCCAATTTGATGCTTTCTAATTTGCCGGGAAGGTTACTATTCAGTATGCTGTCAAAAGGTTTGTCATTTTTGCACCTTATATAAGATTACCTTCTTCATTGGCATATTTTATATGCTTAGCTTTTGCGGAAGATCTGTTACTTTTAAAAAGATTGAAGAAACAGATATTTAAAAAGATAAAAAAATTAGCAAAGAAAAAAGGACTAGAAATAAATGAATATATACTAAGAAGTGGCAAAAATGTAAGGTGACTGAAAGGGATACAATGTACAGAAAATTTTACTTATCTAGAAGTAAATAATAATTGTAAAATTGACGTATCAAAGTAAAACCAGAACAGAAAAACAAAGTATAGATGCTATCAACAAAAACTAACTGAAAATAAAAAAAGAGGTTTTACAGAACAGTCATACGGAAGTGAATTGTGGAAAAAATTACAAATTTGGAAACAAAAATATTACGTAGAATCTACAGAGACATCAAGGAAATAAAATGTGACGAAAAAGAACAAATAATGAATTAATGAAGATGTACAACAGTCCCTCAATAAAAAATCAGATGTCTGGGAAATGTAGAGCAAATCCAGCAAATGAGAGTATTGAGGATCTTATTACGAACAGGAATAGGTAGACAGGATCAGCAGAAAAGAAAAAGCAAAAGGACAATGGTTGCTAACAGTAAAGGTAGAATTAGAAAAACCAAACAAGAAAAACTGCAAAGGAATATCGCCATTACATAATATACTATTAACGTGACATAGTATATTATATATCTAACTGAAATTTTATCTTAGAAAGTCAAATTTCAAATTTTAATCAAAAGGAGGCATTCTAACGATTATATGTCAAAAGTACAAGATAAGACGACGTTCGAATCATCTTATTTTAAGAAAACTGGGTGTGTAATTTAAATTCCATACGTTTGATTTCGATTATCAAATGATCGTTTATAAGTCGAAAGCCAATTGTAAAATTTAAATATCAAATGTTAAAATTTGTCAAACTAACCTACATTTTGCCCTGTTAAGCGAGTGGCGCTATGTCGAAACTTCACACTCAACTACTTGCTCAATCAAAACTTAACAACTAAATCTTTTGCACGTAGTAGATGTGGCAGCATGATTGAAGTGACCAATTATTCACTTAAAATTGTTATAAATGCCTTATTGTGATAATAGTTCACCCAATAAAAGTGTTATTCTCTTTAAATTCAGAGATGTGTAAACAATGAGATGACGTATTGAACATAACCAAAATAATAATTACCTATAAGGTATTTAATCTTTTGTTTTAAAATGAGTTTTCACAGATACACGTTTTACTAAATATTTTTGTGATTATGTTGGATACTTCAATCCATTGTTTACAAATCTGTGAATTTAAAGGGAATTAGTGAAATATTATTATAATTATCCACTACGAACTTATAAACAAACAAACACACACACTCACGAACGCACACACGCACGACACACACACACACAAAAAAACACACACACACACACACACACACACACACACACACACACACACACACACACACACACACACACACACACATACTCGCACGAACGCGTGCACGCACACACACACGCCCGTGCGCGCGCACATAATCAGACACACACACACAGGTCTCTTTAAATTCTTTGATAAATTTACTTCTTTAAAAATTATTCAAAATTAAAGTAAAAGTGCAAAAGCTCAAGAACTTATCTAGAGGTAAATTTTAACTTTGATTAACTTTTAATTTATCAAAAAAATTTAAGAGACCTTTTTTGAAGAGCGTTTAATTCTGTACAAGTATATGAGTTTGTCATGCAATGAAAAAACAAGTCCAAGAAAAAACTATTTACAAAAAGTGGCAAAATCCTATGTAGGTAATTTAAATGTAAAATGCATCGCCTTTATGGCAAGGTTTGTTATTGATATTAAAGGCCTATGATGCTCTAATATTTTGTTTCAGATGATTAATTTAAAAGCGCATCGCAAAAAAAATAATAAATTTTGTAAATAACGGTCCCCCTAATATATATGTGTGTATGTTTGTGTATTTGAATAATTTGTTATTTTCTTTATAATTGTGCCGAAAATCGTCATTATAAACATCAAAAGGCAAATTATGATTAAAACCCTAATCTTCATGTTTACAGACAAAAGTTTCGAAATTACATATGAAGTTGAGAAGGAATAGTAATAATTAATTAAATGAGCAATCTAAATTTGAATTATTTATTCACTGAAATTTCCTGTTTAATATTTCTGATTTATTTTATTAATACATTCATGATTATTTAATCTATATATATAAAAGCGAAAGTTCACTCATCACCGTATCTCAGAAACTATAAGACATACAAACTTAAAATTTGGCAGGTAGGTTCCTTATAGGGTCTAGACGTCCGCTAAGAAAAGATTTTACGAAACTCTACCCCTAAGGGGCAAAACAGGGGTTGGAAGTTTGTATGAAAGTCCTATGTTTTTGAAATAAGGGACTTGAAAATTAAAATGTTTTCTTTAGAGGTTGTGGAGGTGTTTCATTCCAAATTAGTTAGTAATATTTGTTTTTCTCTTCGTTGATTAAAATTATGTTTATTTCAAAGTTTCATGCCAAATAGGTGCTAGCTTAGATTTGTTGTTTTTTTCATTGATTATACTGACGTTTATATCAAAGTGTCATATCGAAAAGAAGTTTGTATTTTTCGTTAATTTGAAAAATGGATGGAGAAATTGTAACAGTCACAGTTGAAAAATTAGCAATCCGATGTAGAGTGAAAGAGATACCTGGCGATGGAGCGTATTTATTTTCATCTCTGTCTTATTTGCTTTATGGAAATATTTCAATGACTACTCAAGTTGGAGCTAATATAGTAAGCCACCTGTCCAACGATTAGCAAAGATTTAGGGGTTTTACTATGGACCGATCCGGGGCCCCTTACGATACAAAACGCCTTTATGTAGCCGATATGGGTAGGTTGTATACTTATGGCACAACTTGCGAACTGAAAGCAGCTGGAGAAATATTTCCATTTGAATTCCAACTGTTTCAAGGTACTTATTGCCAGATTTGTAGAGTCGATACGAGGGATAAAAAGAATGCGTTTTAACGGACATTTTAACGAAGGACATTTTGACGTATTGATTCCTATTAATCTATATTCTAGACGTCCTCTACCCCTAAGGGGGTCAAACGGGGGTTGGAAATTTGTATAAAAGTCCTATTGAAATAAGGGACTGAATTAAAATGTGTGTTCTTTAGAGGTTGCGGAGGTGTACTTATATTGTATTTTTAGAAATAAACCCCCTTCATAAGGGTTGAACGGTGATCAGATACTTTTTATAAGTACAACAATCAACACGTCACGTGAACGACGTCGCGGGTACATCGATTTAAAACACAAAAATGTGCTTAGAATTTTTTTGTCTGTCTGTCTGGATGTTTGTGCGCGCATCACATGAAAACTACTGATTCGATTAGAATCTGGTCTATAAAAATTTTGGAATGATTTTTGTATCGGGATAGTTAAAAGCATGAAGAGTGAAATAGGTTACTTTTTATACAACAATCAACACGCCACGCGAACGACGTCGCAGGTACATCGATATAAAACTCAAAAATGTGGTTAGATTTTTCATTGTCTGTCTGTCTGGATGTTTGTGCGTGCATCACATGAAAACTACTAATTCAATTTGGTTTTCACAGATGTATTTTTCTTCTTTCAATTGAACATCTGGTGTATAAAAATTTCTTCCCCACCCCTTTAACCGGACAATTGAGGGGGTCAGATTTTGTATGAAAGTATCTCATTAATACATTTAAAAATACCACTAAAATAATACACAACATGCATACATACATACGTGTTATAATTTAGTTTTGATATTCGAAACTAGATGACGCAAGAGCTTATTAAAACGCGCTGTCGTTGTTTTTTATCGCATATACATATACAAATGACACACTAATTACTATATCTTACAGATAATTAGGTCCAATGTATAACTGTCACAGATCAATATTATAAGATGGTCATAATCGGTGTTGCATGATTTATTATTATCGAAATCTGTTCAGTGGTTGCAGCGTGATTGATTGACAAACATGAAATTTTAAATAAAAAAAAAAATAATAATAAAAGTAGTTAGGCCAGACTTATTTTACTAAGGATATATCTATAAAATGATTAAAATTAAACTTTTGTATGTAAAATAGACAGTCATTAAATCATTTGTGAATGTCCCAATTCCACGCGAGCAAAGCCGCGGGTAAAAGCTAGTATTAAATATTATTAATTGCTACATGAGTACTTATATGATAGTTGTTGAAATAAATCTGTTTAATATTACTCGTATCTCTTCTTCTATATGTATTTCTCCCTAAGTTATGTTTGTAATTAGATTTAATCCTTATAAGTATACTCTTAATACCTTCCTGGATTAGCTACATTTCCCAACTTTGCTATTAACTTTCCCTTAAGAGTTATTTTAGAAGTTTATTATTACATCTACAAGTCAGTTGATAGTAAAATTTTTATCAATTTTATTCAAAGAAATACTTCTTTCTTAATTCTACAGGAAAATTAAGATTTTTATTATTAAGTACTTCCACCTGCTTATTACCTACTTTTAAAAGACAAGGTTTATCACTCAACACGTTATTTTTATGTTAGTTTGTACAGAAGTTTTAAATGTAGATACGATGTACACTAAAAGGAGATTTTATAGGATATTGCTTTTTCATATATTCAAAGACATTTGGATTTGGAAAAAAATAGTATTAAAATGTTGTTTATTCGCTAGTTTAAAATTGCTTTACTTCCTAGCCTAAAATACAACAACTATTTTACTATTAAGTATAACTTGTTAGAAATTTTTATACAAATGTTGCCTGAGAGCAATTTAAAAAATAATACCAAAGAAAAACACAAAGTCCGTACCATACAAATTGTTTAAGGTAAACAAATCAAAAGGTTAACATAGGTTGACAACTAGTTTCGACCATTAAGGTCATCATCAGGTCAAATGCAAAAATAATCAAATACAATAATATAAAACATTATCTAATGGAAAGAGAATGGTTCCTATGTCTTCAACACTGAATGTCCATCGGTGGTAAAAACAAGTGTGTAATGGGAAAGTAAAGAGGTAAATAGACTGGTAATAGTCAGGTGGTACGAAAAAACTTAAGTTCGGAACATTACCATAGTTAGTAATGTAAAAATAAAACTAAACACATTAAAATATTTGAAATCTGAAAACGGATAGAAAAAGGTAGTCAGCTACGGCGTCAGAAAAGGTATCGTGATAGATGATCCAGAAATTAGGTGGAATAAAGGTCAAAATAAAATAAAAGCTAAAAAAGAGCTTGAAGAGAAAGGTCATTAAGGTCAAACTAATATAAAAACCATAAAAGAGATAAAAGAAAACCAGGTGTTTGGTATGTAAAACCAAGGAGATTAACGAAAAATACGTTAATGTATCATGACCATAAGTCAGTAGTTCTTGGACCTTTATGCGGGAGTTAATAAAGTTCAAATATTGTGGAGGGTAAGTCCACAGAAACAGCGAGGATCTTGAATCACCAAATATGATGTGAGACGTGACCAAGCAAAGAAGTGATGAATAAAATTGTAACAGTGTAGGTTGGTCAAGCCAAGCACAAGGGCCAGCCCTCTGTTATATTACATTCATCTTGTTGCTTCCTTCGTCAACATACAGTGCTTTCTACCAAGTCTACAGTCACTTGAAACAGAATCTGTTACCATCTTATTCATGTTATATGTTTTCTTCTGTGTTAGTGTGTGGTTATGGACTATATTTGTTCTGGAGCTGATTTCGCCGACATTGAAGATGCTTTATTTAACTTACGGCATAGTTGTACATCTTTTCCAAGCTTTTCTCCTCACATGCCCTTGTGCTTGGCTTGACCAACATACACTGTTACAATTTTATTCATCTCTTCTTTGCTTGGTCACGTCACACATCATATTTGGTGATTCAAGATCCTCGCTGTTTCTGTGGACTTACCCTCCACAATATTTGAACTTTATTAACTCCCACATAAAGGTCCAAGAACTACTTACTTATGGTCATGATACATTAACGTATTTTTCGTTAATCTCCTTGGTTTTACATACCAAACACCTGGTTTTCTTTTATCTCTTTTATGGTTTTTATATTAGTTTGACTTTAATGACCTTTCTCTTTAAGCTCTTTAATAGCTTTTATTTTATTTTGACCTTTATTCCACCTAATTTGTGGATCATCTATCACCATACCTTTTCTGACGCCGGCGCCGTAGCTGACTACCTTTTTCTATACGTTTTCAGATTTCAAATATTTTAATGTGTTTAGTTTTATTTTTACATTACTAACTATGGTAATGTTCCGAACTTATGTTTTTTCGTACCACCTGACTATTACCAGTCTATTTACCTCTTTACTTTCCCATTACACACTTGTTTTTACCACCGATGGACATTCAGTGTTGAAGACATAGGAACCATTCTCTTTCCATTAGATAATGTTTTATATTATTGTATTTGATTATTTTTGCATTTGACCTGATGATGACGTTAATGGTCGAAACTAGTTGTCAACCTTTGTTAACCTTTTGATTTGATTACATTAAACAATTTGTGTGGTACGGACTTTGTGTTTTTCTTTGGTATTACCATTCGACCACATTTGAGAAATGGATGATATCCTCTTAATTTAAAAAATGTTTTTTATTTAAATTCTATAATAAAGTAATCTAGTTTTAGATTTTTTTACACTATACTTTACATATGTGTACACATTATAAAAGAATCTTTTATTTCTATAAAGTTGTTACTGCAATAATTTTTATACAATGCAATGCCTCTTTTGCATGGTTAAACATACCTACTTTTAGTTTTAACGAATCTTTTGAGATTTCTCCAAGCGTCGCAACAGAAAAATAAAAGCATAGTCTGTTCTATTTCACCGCAAACACCTGCTATTCGTATCTATGCGGGCTTTCTGTTTCGTTGGTGCTCTTCTGCTCTGTAATTATTTACTTTTCTTCCAATTCCGGTCATTTATTCTATTGACGCTATTTAATTCTCTTGGAAGAGAAAAATATCTTAATTTAAATATATGGACCTACTTATACGGTGTGTCCTAAAAAGTTTTATACAAATGGGGGAAAGACTTATGTTGCAAGTCACAAAAAAAAATTCCTCATGAAAATGCTCTGCATGACCTGGACATCCATAATCAAGTATAAAAATTTCAAGGCATTTGCTGGAAAAATTATTTCTTCTGAAGAATGAATGTTCAAATTCAAATGGAAAGAAAAATGTTCATTTATCAAAATCGTTGCGTTTCTATGGAAAAATCTATCTATACATATAATAAAACTGTAGGAATGTATATGTTTGTGCGCGCATCACATGAAAACTACTGATACTATTCGAATGCGGTTTTTAAAGACGTATTTTCTTCTTTCAACTTAATATCTGGTGTATAAAACTTTCTCCCATTTAACGGGGTGAGGAAAGAAATTTTTATACAAAAATCAACACGCCACGCGAACGACGTCGCGGGTACATCGAAATAGAACCCAAAAATGTGGTTAGATTTTTTTGTCTGTCTGTCTGTATGTTTGTGCGCGCATCACATGAAAACTACTGATCCGATTCGAATGCTGTTTTCACAGATGTATTTGTCTCCTTTCAACTTAACATCTGGTGTATAAAAATTTCTCTCCCATTCCTTAAATGGGGTGGGGTAAGAAATTTTTATACCTACAACAATCACACGCCACGCGAACGACGTTGCGAGTACAACTAGTTAATTAATATTTCAATAAACACGTCAGCAATTGTTACATTATGTAATAAATAAAAACGATAAAAAATAACGTTTTTATCAATGTAGCAACATTTTCTTTAAAAACTAACTAATAACTTACATAAAATAACTCATATAATTTACATAATTTCAACGTATAAACCGTCCGTTTCTAAACAGATAATTGTTCTTTGATTAAATTTATTGATGACTTTTCTAATTACATTGGGAGTTATACGTTTACATTCATCTTTTATTGCTGTTTCTAGATAGTCAACATCTCGAAATGGCCGCTTAAGGTAAACCATTTGTTTTAAATAGCTCACAAAAAAGAAGCTTAGAGGGGTAAGGTCTGGAGACCTCGGAGGCCAAAGAAAGTCCTTATACCTCCCTATCACCCTATCACCGTCAAAAGTGTGTTGGACAAAATCTCGTACATTTTTTGTACTACGACATGGTGCCCCATCATGTTGATACTATAATTCTTGTCTTTCATTTAATGATAGTAAATACATCAAGAAAATCGGACAAGTGATTATTTAAAAATTGTTGGTATCTTTCTGCATTTCTGCTATTTCTAAAAAAAATATGGCCCAACAATTTTGTCTTTATAAATGCCACACCAAACATTTGTTTTAAATGAATACTGATCTCGCGTTTGGATATTAAAATTGGGATTAACATTACTCCACCATCTGCAGTTTTGAGAATTTACAGTACCAGTACATTAACGTTGCCCCATCGGAAAAAATGATATTTCTTGTCATAAATCGGTTACCTTCCAATTCTCCTTGGATACGTAAACAAAATTCGTTCGACATCTCCGTCTTTTAAAGTATGGGTCAAGTGGGGTTTATATGGTTTAAATTTATTTGATTTTAAAATTCTTGCAACAGTACTTTTACTCACATTCAATAAATTTAATGTTTTTCGAATTAAATGTTTTGGGTTTTCCACTACCAATAGCATCACATCAATTTTATTGTCTTTATATCTAACCCATTTTCTATGATTTCTCCTAAATTTATTTTGGACACTTGAATTTATTTATTATGTACCTTACAGATGGGAAGTGTACACTTTTATCGGTATGAGTTTTTAGAGGGCTTTTTTTATTTAAATCGGTCAAGAAATAAAAAGTTATGTATATTTATGTCAATTAAGTAAAATAGTGCTAGGATCTATACGATCAATCATATTTAATAGGGTTCAGTGTAGGCTGGGAGTTACTGAAAAAAGAGGGTAGGAAGCGCGGAGCACGGAGAGCGGGAAGCATTGTTGAACATATCGATTGTACGAATGTTTCTCCACTTAATGCAAAAATGCAAAAATGTAAAATTTAATATTTAAAACAATAGTTTTAATCGAAGGGGTCAGGTAAGTATATTAAGATCTTATATACAGTGGCCGTTAGATGAGGCAATCTTCTCATCTTAAAGGCGTGTTTACATGATGCCAGTGACTGGCGCCAGTCTCACTGGCATGCCAGCGCTGGCATGGTACTGGCATCATGTAAACACGTTCTTGTGCCAGTCCAGCGATGTCGGCCAGCGCTGTCTCGAATAGAAAGTTGGTCTATTTTTCATGCCAGTGGCCCTCGTCCGCGTCCCCTCCAACCCCGCGCTGTGGTTGTAGACACGTGTAAACACAGCGTTCCAGTGACTGGCGTACCTACATGTGAAGGGTAAACTTTACCAATTAGGAACTGGGGTGCCAGTGAGACTGTCGCTAGCTACTGGATACGTGTAAACGTACCAGTCCAGCGCTGTCCTAATCAAGCACTGGCATACCAGTAAGACATACGCCAGTTACTGGCATCATGTAAACACGCCATAATTTTGACGCGTACGAAGTCGCAGGTAAAAACTAATAAAACGCTTTCAAATAAGTATAACGATAAACAGTAGAATTCAAATTGTTTGAAATAACATGTGTCTGTGTTTTATTGCGGTATAAAACTGCATGTTTTTATGAACATTACTTACTTAGTTTTTTTTTAATAAAAAGAAATGTGCTGTTTCTAAATGAGAAAGCTAAATCGAAATACAACCCAGACGTGGGAAAATGTTCAACGAGTGATAGCTTTTACCAAAAGTATATATCATCACGTCACCTTTATTCCTAAAAAAAGAAACCGTTGAACCGTTGGCAATTGGGGGTTGATACAATTTATTTTGAGTGGCGGCTGGTAACGATAGAAAAACCCTCTACCCTAATTAAGCATTTAAATGAAATACAAAAACAAGATTAATTTCGTGATGTTTGCCTAGGGCTACAACGTAATCATTTAATTTTCACTTGTAGATAAAGATAATTAAGAAATTAAATATCAATTTTTTCTTATGTATACTAGAATCTTAAAATTTTCCAATGGGACAATTTTTTTTTTTGATCATAATGTCTTAGAATCTGTAACATAGCTTATCCTCCAATTTTGCAAGTGTTTCTAAGATTATATAAACATTTTCATAAATGTTAAAAATACAGTTACATTAAAAAATGCAATATTTTGTGAAGATTTTTAAAGTTACAAACCAGTAAATTCCAACTTATTCATATTTTTTTAGTTTTTTCTTTTTCTAAAACATTATGTTAAAGGTGTAAAATATATATATATAAATATAATATGTAGTTATTTATGCAACTAGTGCGTAAAGTGACCTTTTTTGACGAATGTGAATGTTGTCAAAAAAGGAACATTTACGCACTAGTTGCATACAATATTTTTTCTACAACCGAATTTCTTTACAAGAAATACAAGTATAGGCCTGATTTTTTTTTACGCTTTACTGCGAAAAAAAATATAATATTTAAAACATATTGTAGATAACAAAATATTTATTTTCTAAATTAATCTCACCTTATAATACCGGTACGTAGAAACGCGAAATGCTTGAATTATAAATTAATTGAAATGTCAATCAGTCATTTAAATAAAAATACTTACCCTTATTCATGAACTGATATTTCTGTCATATTAAAAATCAAATTAAAAATTACTGAATATAATATCTAGTTTTGTATGTATTAAACTGCAATAATTTAACAATTAAATATATTAACACAAATTTACACAATTAAATAATAAAAAAAGAAGTTTCCTTACCCGGAATTGAACCCGAGTCATCACCTTACAACCTCGGCCACTAACACACATAAAAGTATTTGCATAATCTTATACAAAACAGTGCTTATTTTACTTTTTTTCACTAGTGAAAAAAAAACTTTTTTTTTCACTACTGAAAAAAAGTTAAACTTTACGAACCTTAAACCGTGCGTAAAGGTAATACTTTACGCACGGTTGTAGAAAAATATATTTTTAACATAGGTAGTGCGTGCGTTAAAAATAATTTAAAAAATCATAAAAATTAGAAACTCGTAAAAAGTTAAAAAAAAAAATCTTAAAAAATCGAAAAAATCATGAAAAAAAAATAAAATTCCCGAAAAACTGAAAAAATGTTAAAAATATCGAATAAATAAAAAAACATGTTAAAGTCGTAGCAAAAATCGTATTTTTTTAATTACAGACATCCTTAAAATGTCAACAGTAGTTAAACTATTATTAAAAATTTTAAAAAAAGTAAAAAAACTAAAAAATTCGTGAAAAAATTAAAAATGGAAAAATGGTAAAAATATTAAACAAATCAAGAAAAAATGATAATATCATAAAAAAAGACCTCTAAAAATGTTAAAGTGAGAAATCTGAACAATCTTGAAAAAGGTTCTAATTCTCAAAAAAAAAAAAATAAAAAAAATTGTAAAAAACTGGTGACATTTTGAAAATATTAAAAAAACTAAGGAAAATAAAGTAAAACACTCTAGGTTTAAAAGTGCAAGGTGAAGAAAACAGCAGTAAAATGGCCAATTTTTGCATTCGATTTGGTAGAGCTTAAGAAAATTTTTTGGCCCTATGAAATGAAAAAGTATAAAAAATTAGTTGTTGCAGGTTAAAAATGCATTTTCTATAGTGTATCTTAAAGAAACTCTTAGAAATGAGTTTAATTTTTCTACACAAAGGTTTTTAAGGTGTGTGAATACGAATATCAAATCGGTACCTGGTGCGGTGTCTTCGCTTTATTACTGGAGTTTTGCAAACTTTTGTTATAAAACTCGCTAAAACTTGTTAAACAATAATTTTCATTGTTTGTGTTCAGCGACCTACAAAAGCACTAATGAAAAAAAAAATGAACTGATTTCCATAAATATTTTTCAAGTAGTGAATTTTTTCTTTTATCACTCTAAGATGCACTTTGCAGAACAAATTTTTAACCTGCAATTATGCAATGTTCATTAGGTATAAGGTCAAAATCATCTGCCGAACCGAATGAAAAAAATTGCATCAAGATCCAACTTACTTTAAAAATTTGGTAGGTTTAGTGCTTTATTTCTCACTTATGTATCCTATTTTGCTTTCTTTTATTATAAATATTTTTACAAAAATAAAAATCAATATTATCATTGCTCTCCAAAATAAACAATAAAAGATAGAAAATATTTTTACAAATCTCAGCAATGGGGATTTTGAACTAAATTTTCAGAGGAAACTGTAAAAAGCTGTAGGTTCATACAAATTTTTGATTTTTTTATAGTCATTTTGACTTTTATTTTTATTTTCTACTAGCTGTTGCCCGCGACTACGTCCGGGTGATTATAAATATATGCATTACTATAAGTTGTTTAATACAAATTAATTTTATATTTTTAAATTTTTTTATAAATTATAGAGATATAAAAATTTTTACTATTTCATCATTTCTCAAAAATCGTATATTAAGAAAAATTGAGATATCGATAATTTGAAAACTAATGAAAGTATCAAAGAAAAGAAATGTTTTAGTGTTTAATTAAAATTTTTAAATTCTTTAAGAAGCAAGAAAATTCTTGAGATAAAAAGATTTTTAATATTTCAGCATTTTAAATTTTAATTTTTATTTATTTTTCATGCCCCCGCAACCCCCTTTGTGGGTGAAGTTTTGTAAACTTCGTTCACAATTGACCTCAAAATTATACAAATAACTATTTTGCAAAGTTTTAAACCTGTAGGACTTATAGATTTTAAATTTTATTTTATTTTATTTTTATTTTTCACGCCCCCGCAACCCCCTTGTGGGTGGAATTTTGTAAAATCCGTTCACAATTGACCTCAAAATTATAAAAATAACTATTTTGCAAAGTTTCAAACCTGTAGGACTTATAGATTTTAATTTTTTTTTTCACGATTCTGCTACCCCCCTTGTGGGTGGAATTTTTCTAAATCCGTTTTAGTTGACCTCTTCTTTCCCTAAGGAATATCCCTACCAAGTTTCAAGTCGATCGGCCTTATAGTTCCAGAGATATCGTGATGAGTGACTATATACATAGAAACTCTCTTTTATATATATCCCCTGCAACACCCCTTGTGGGTGGAATTTCATAAAATCCGTTCACAGTTGACCTCTAAATTATAAAAATAACTATTTTGCAAAGTTTCAAACCTGTATGACTTATTGATTTTAAATTTAAATTTATTTTTCACGCCCCCGCAACCCCCTTTGTGAGTGGAATTTCGTAAAATTCGTTCACAAATGTTCTCAAAATTTCAAAACTGCAGGACTTATAGATTTTTTTTCACGCCCCCAAAACCCCCCTTGTGGGTGGAATTTTGTAAAATCCGTTCACAAATGACCTCAAAATTATAAAAATTACTATTTCGCAAAGTTTCAAACCTGTAGGAGTTATAGATTTTAAATTTTAAATATTTTTTATTTTTCACGCCCCGCAACCGCCCTTGTGGGTGGAAATCCGTTCACAATTGACCTCAAAATTATAAAAATTACTATTTTGCAAAGTTTTAAACCTGCAGGACTTATAGATTTTAAATTTTAAATATTTTTTATTTTTCACGCCCCGCAACCCCCCTTGTGGGTGGAATTTCGTAAAATCCGTTTACAATTGACCTCAAAATTATAAACATAACTATTTTGCAAAGTTTCAAACCTGTATGACTTATGAATTTATGGATTTTAAATTTTATTTTATTTTTCACGCCTCCGCAACCCCACATGTGGGTGTAATTTTCTTAAATCCGTTCTTAGCTGACCTCTAATTTCCCTAAGGAATATTCCTACCAAGTTTCAAGTCGATCGGCCCTACAGTTCCAGAGATATCGTGATGACTAACTATATACATTTTATATATATATCCTTCGCAACCCCCCTTTTGGGTGGAATTTTGTAAAATCCGTTCTTAGCAGACCTCTACCTTCCCTAAGGAATATTCCTACCAAGTTTCAAGTCGATCGGCCTTATACTTACAGAGATATCGTGATGACTGACTATATACATTATATATATATATATATATATATATATATATATATATATATATATATATATATATATATATCCCGCAACCCCCTTGTGGGTGAAATTTCCTGAAATCCGTTCTTAGCTGACCTCTACCTTCCCTAAGGAATGTTTCTACCAAGTTTCAAGTCGATCGGCCTTATAGTTCCAGAGATATCGTGATGAGTGACTATATACATAGAAACTCTCTTTTATATATATAGATAGATAGATAGAAGTTTTTTTTAGAAAACTAACGTAAGATTCGTGATCAGCGACATTGGGTGTGGAAGACAACTTTGGCATTCAGAAATTATACAAAATTATACGAAATTTGTTAAAAAATCAATTTGCAACTGATTATTCTTTAATACTTAACTATCTGACTTAATTAACTGAAAATTTGAATGCCTGATAACTTTGTTAATTTTTAATTTTTCTAAAAGATAGTAGTTTGTTATTTATATTTTTTAGAAAGTTTTTATATTTTCGCCGTGTTCTTTGTCTTTTGTTCATTCGGTGGAATTTTGTAATCAAATTTAAACCTATTTCCCGACTACCTAGAGCTCTGAAATTTTAAGGATAGCTAAGAACTGGATGACAATGCATGTTTCAAGTGTGTTTTGGCATATACATAGATTTCAAAATTAATACTGAATTGTTATTAAATATGATATAAGTTCATATCTCATTTGGATAAGCGTCCAATTTTGACAGTTCTGTTATGTTATCATAATGGGATCGATTACGCGAGAGAGAAGTTTTTTTTCTGTTTTTTTTTTTGTTCTATATCTGAAAACAGTAAATATTATTTTAACTGTTAATAAAATAAACTAATTTAGAAAATTTTTAGAAAGTTTTTTAGACTTTACTGTGGAATATGCCGTAATCTATCTAGGTAAAGCGCTATTTGCCAAGGGACAGGTTGCACTTAGTAATAATTTAAAATAATTTAATACTAGTAATATGACTTATAAATCACCAAAAAAAACTTTCTACTATAAGAAGTTCTTTTTATAAATTGTGATTATTCATACTTTTATTGTGTTGCGAGTTTTCAAACATTATTAAACGTTTAGGTAAAGTTTATCCAATCTAAATGTGAAAACATAACCACGCCCTTAAACCCCAACAAAGGAACCGACTTTTGAATCTAGGTTGTCAGATATATTTGCGAATATTCCTAAGTTTATATATTTTGAAAATTTTCTCTCTACTTTACTATTCAATTGTTCGTCAATGACTCTTAGAAAGATAATATAAAAATATTCTTACAAAATATATACTTAAATTAATTAACTAGGTTCTTCTTATTTAAACAGTTTTCACTTCTAATGATATCAATTTTGTATATATTACTTATACTTAAATACATTTTTAAATAATGGCAACATTGTGTATATAGTTCGCCATTTAAAAGTCGGTACGCACCCTTTTGATATTATTGTAAAGAAATGCCGACGGCTTTTACTAAGCGCGGGGTGCATCAAACGAAAGATCAAAGAGAAAAATTGCGTGAGTTTAATACCGCGAATAGTCTTGTTCCCCATTACAGTACACAGTAGCGTGATTGATTTTTATTGATTTTTTATATTAGATACATTACGGTCAGCTTGATAGTACTTAATATAGTAAGAATTTCTCGTTTAAATACAAAAGATAATAACTGCGCCAGCTTACAGTGGCGTTATATTATTTGATTTAGAAAGGTATTTTTTTAGCCTTAATTTTTTACGCATTTTTTCTGTTTTTAATTTTCCAGTTTCTTTTAGTTTTTCGTTTATTTATTTATTTATGAATCGAAATTCAACACTATCTTTTGGGTTTTCTTACAATTTAATAATTGTTATAGACAATGCTACGTATCATTTCCGCATATTAAACAAAATATCTAATAATAAAACAAAAAACGATGATTTTTTAAGATTTATGGCAATCAAAAATATCAATGTTCCTAAAAAGGTTCCAGTAAAGAACGAATTAATAAGAATGATCAAAAGTCAGAATTTTAAAAATGAATACGTCATTGACACCAATTGCAGCAGACATGGTCATACCCTTTTGCGTTTACCTCCTTACTACTGTATTTTTAATCCAATCGAAATGGTTTGGAGTACTGTAAAGAAACGTTTACGAAAATATAATCAGTCACCAACCTTAAGCGCAGTTGTTCTTGATAATATTCGAGAGGTAATTAGTGACATTAATAGCGATGTATAGAAAAATTGCAAAACACATGTTATAAAAATAGAAAAGAAATATCCTGTTTTACCGCCAATAGCACCATTAGTTATTCAACCTGGAAACGATTCTACTTCAGAAGACTCTGACAATTCTTGTTATTAATTCCAACCAATTTCCTTTACAACTATCGTGATGTATCTTGAAAACTTGTTTTCAAAAACAAACTAATTTTATATTCTTACTAACGTACCCAACTCTTTCCTTTCCAGGCAAGGAAGGCTCATACCTCCTCATGGTCCTTGCTGGACAGACAATCTTTTAAGATTGTCTGATAAAATGAGTATTATTTTTAGACAATTGTTATAAAAATATTATAAGTTATGTACTATTTGAATAATGAGCCAAATGTTCTTATTAATAACTAAAATTAACAAGTTTCAATTTGAAAGAATTAATTTGTTATTTGACAATTTTCAAATTGATATAAAATTTACAAATATACAAAAACCGTTTTTCTTTTGAAATTTAAAACAAAAATTAATAAAAATTTATGAACTCTTTTTATTTAATTCCACGCCAATGGTCGGAAATGTCGTCAAAGGCACTTAAAAACCGCCAAAGAGCACAAAATTTCACATTAGGATTGGAAAGAGTATACCTTTTATGTTTTTTCAAATTATACAGTTTGTCATATGATTTTGTTTGCTACTTTATCTTCTATATTTATGTATGTACACTAATTTATATAATATCTTCTTACCCAGAACATCACGTAGGGTCTTTGAGTTATTCGAATATTGATACAGAATAATTTTACAATTTGTATAGAATATCGATTGTTTGTTAAACACACGTAGGTATATCCATTTAAGCAACGATATTTATACAATACATGGAATACTTATTATACAAGATAACAAAACGTGATTTAATAAAATTATGTATAAAGGTAAACAAACTAAATTTATTAAGTTTAACGAACACTGAGATTGTCTACAGGTGCTCCATCTTTTATATTAGCATGTAAACTCTGAATAACTTAAACATTTAATAAATGTTTTTAAAACATCAATTTAGCAAAATTTTAACTATAGATCGCTTTATACAAAGACTAAGAAGAAGACCCCCCAGTCACTGGAATAGTTGACGCTCAACCTAACTTTTGGAAAAAAAATTTAATAACTGACTACGCCAATTTCAACCTCTCTGATGGAGTTAATGGTTGAAAAGTTTTGAAAGCGACACCGATTAAGCAGTAGATGAATCAAAATTTATATGCTATTTTAATATTTCATCTTCCATTTGAATACACAAAAAATTATATTTTAATTTGTCTATTTTTTCTTTATTTCCATTTAAAATTGATTCTATGTATTGAAAGGTTTATCAGCAATAGAAATTTATACAAAAATGGAGAAAGCGTTAAAGGAATCTGTTCCTTTATTTCAACTGTGGATCGATGGGTTTCAAACTTAAAACTTTGTCGTTCAAGCGTCGAAGATGAACCACGTAATGGACGTCCAATAAATGCAGCAACACAAAAATCATTGAACAAGTCTATTGTTTGTAAAGACCCAAGTTTGACTAAGGGTGAAATTGCTAATACAGGCATCTTAGATGAACGAGTAATGCATATTTATACAAAAAAGTTGCTCGGAAAGTTGGTTACACATTCGTTAAAAATTCAATAAAAACTGAATCAAAAACAAAAAGACCCTGTTTACAGAAGACAACAATCATTTTTTATCTAGATAATGCACGGCTTTAGAGATGTTTGTTGACAATGGCTAAATTGAACGAATTAAATTCCGCATTGCTTAAACATCCACTGTATTCGCCTGATTTGGCTCCTTGCGACTATTACACTTTTAGAAACCTAAAACAATTTTTTCGTGGAAAGTGTTTTTTGTCGAATGAAGAAGCTATTGCAGCCGTGTAAGAATATTTTCCAGAGGATCATTGGAATAAGTGTGTTCAAGTTGAGGGTGATTATAATAAATATAAAAAAAAAACTAATTCATTTAAAAATACACATTCTTTTATTTTGCTTTCAAACCTTTTTAACCAACCTGTAATAAGCATAAAAGATGGCCGACCTTATTGATATCAATATTTCTCCTAACTAGCGTCATGTGATACTGAAAATATTGATGTTAATCTGCGTATAGTACGATTTACATAAAGCAGGCTTATTTTTATCATATGCAGTATAAATCAGGATACGATGTAATCATCTACAATATTCTCATATATTAACATTTTGATGTATGAATTCATAATGAAAGAGTACCATTGCTTTTAATCATGCTTAGTAAACATACCAAATATGAACTTCAAAATGTTTAATAAAATCTGCCATGCATGCATCTAGCTCTGTATTTGTTCTGTGTAGGGGATTAGTATTAGAGCACCATCCGTATTTCCCTAGTTTTATGGTTTATCGCTCACATTCATTCCGACACAATAACCGAAGTATGTCGAGATATATCACTATATCATCAGTGACAAATTACCCTTTTGTTTCTTGATAAAGACAAATGTTAAATAACTTTAGTTTTGCGAATGGGATAAATTACTTCCTTAAATGACTGCTTCTTAGAGAAATCCATAACTATTGATTATAGACAGTATGGTGAAAGTTTTATAATATCTGCAATTATTAGGAACAAAGAATAAGTACGAATAACTATATAAAAACTTATAAAAACTAATAAATTACATTAAATCTTTGTAAAAAAAACAGTCAAAAACAGTTCAAACTGTTAAAATCATAAATATATTGTAAGAAACGTAAAAAATTAAAAAAACATATATTTTGTTAGCGAGAGGATATCATCCATTTCTCAAATGTGGTCAAATGGTAATACCAAAGAAAAGACAAAGTCTCGTACCACACAAATTAATTTGTGTGGTACGAGACTTAGTGTTTTCTTTGGTATTATATATTTTGTTAAAAATATCGTTAGAAACAGTTAAAAATAATAAAAACTGTTAAAATAAATAAACATTGAAGAAAAATTGGAATAAACAGTTAAAACCCTTGAAATTTTAATATAATTGTAAAAAAGTGCTCATTTCTCAAGACATGTTGTCAATTGAGTAGGTTTTGTCGAAATAAGTGAGGAAAGTGACCATGATATTAAACTTATTACATACCTACCTACTAATTTGAGGAGAACTCACCACGAAAGTCACTGATCTTATAACCAGAAATCTTACACCAACATACACCAAAGGTATGGGTTAATGGATGAGCTGATGGCGTTTCCGTCCTCAAGGATACTCTTGATTTGGATTGATTAAAGTCTGTGAAAGTGGTAATGGCAAATACAATGATTACCAATTTGGTTGCTTATCTGGTGATTTCCTCGAGGAACAATATCATGGCCAAAAAGATTTTGCAGTAAAGGTTTCAAACTTGAAGAAGATGGTGAGAGATCATGGAGTTCTTGCAGAATGGTTATTCGATATGAAACACTACTGGAAATATTTTTAAAAATGTAGAAATAACAGTTAAACCTACCTTAAAACTTTTGCGATATAGTTAAATGTTCATTTTATATTTGGTATTAAAAAAAACTTTTTTCAACAAACGTCACTAAAAGTGGAATTTTTAACGCGTGCTGTCAGTGTCTAAATAGTTATTTATGATATGAGTGTTAAAAGTGACGTTTTATTTTGTGAGTGAAAGAGTTTGTGAAATGAGCGGAGCGAATTGAACAATTTCACGAACAAAATAAAATCACTTTTAACACAAATACCATACAACGTTTTTTGTACAACTGCCCTATTTTGATAATGAAATGGGCGAATTTGCAATGACAATAAACTAAACCGTGTTAAAAGTAAACTAAACCGTGTTAAAAGTAAACTGAAGCGTGTTAAAAGTATTTTTAACACGCTGCCATGTAAACAATCAATTTTAACATTGTTTTCTATCATTAAAAGTGTCACTTTTAATGACGGTTGTAGAAAAATGTCTTTTTACGACACTGGTGTTAAATTTCATTTACTTTTAGCACCACTGCTAAAAGCGATTTACTTTTAGCACTGCTAAGAAAATAAAATCAGAAGAAGTTGTATTCAATTAAAAGTGCAATTAGCAAAACTACAATTAGTGAAAGAAAATCCATGACCAATCTCTCTGGTAGCTGTAACGGTATTTATTTTGGTAAAACTTGTACCAGAGCAGGAAACAGTGTTATCCGCCGAAGTGTTGGACAAAATTTGATCCGCAACGTTCTTTTTCTTTTGTAGCGAGTGGTCTATGTAACCCTCCGCTACTGTACTGGACTTCCATCCAGTCTCTTGATTGTAGTAAGATTAGCACCAGAGTCCGCTAACAAACTAGCTGAGGAACGTCGAAAACAATGGCCAGTATAAAGATAGGAATCAAGCAAATTTAAAAATTTAGCAATTTGAGCAGGCATTTTACCAAATGTGTCATTCCAACTGGAGATTTGCCACTTTTTTTTTTTCATTTAAGAATTTTATAAAAAATCTTGAATGACCAATATCCACTGGACGAAGCGCTAAGTACTTTTTGTAACAGTTCATATACAATGTACCACTAATAACAAAGGTTCCTGGGGGATTGGTTTTTATGTCTGGTATATGCACAACTAGCGAATTTCCCAAATCCTCGATGTTTTCCAAAGTTAAATTGCATAGGTCTTCTCGGCCACAGGCCCCAAAGAGACTAAAAATTGCAACAACTTTCTGCATAAGATATATTTCATCCGAGGCTTCTACGAGAAATTTGTTAATTTGCTCCCTAGTCAATATTTTCGACTTTTTCGGTCGATACCCTTCACCTTTCCGTTTTAAAAACGCTACAAGCTTGTAATACCTGCTTATGTCCTGGTTATTTATATTCATCATCGCTTTCAACATAGAATAATTGGACCAAAGCGTCGATGATTTCCATATTTTAGGCTTTTGTTCAAATTAAGCGAGCAGCACTTTTTCACTGGTTTCCATACCTCTAACATTTTTTTGATCACACCACTTCAGAAAACGATCGTATGAAAACTCATACTGTCGCTTTGACTTATTAGGCAATAATTCAAAGGTAGCTTTTTTAGCAGCTTCTTCAATTTCCACCGGGAGAAATTCATTTTCTTGATCACTTTCCATCATCGAATAATAATTTATAACATTTGTTTGACGCAAGCTGCAAAAACAAATCAACAATCGATTTTTTCTACAACCGTGCGTAAAGTATTATCTTTACGCACGGTTTAAGGTTCGTAAAGTTTAACTTTTTTTCACTAGTGAAAAAAAAAGTTTTTTTTAACTAGTAAAAAAAAGTAAAATAAGCACCGTCTTTTATAAGATTATGCAAAGATTTTTTAGTGTGTTATTGGCCGAGAACGTAAGGTGTCTGGCTTCTACCCAGCTGACTCGGGTTCAATTCCGGGTAAGGAAACTTTTTTTTTATTATTTAATTGTGTAAATTTGTGTAAATATATTTAATTGTTAAATTATTGCAGTTTAATACATACAAAACTAGATATTATATTCAGTAATTTTTAATTTGATTTTTAATATGACAGAAATATCAGTTCATGAATAAGGGTACCTAAGTATTTTTATTTAAATATACGTAGGGTCTGACTGATTGACATTTCAATTAATTTATAATTCAAGCATTTCGCGTTTCTATGTACCGGTATTATAGGTAAGATTAATTTAGAAAATAAATATTTTGTTATCTAAAATATGTTTTAAATATAATATTTTTTTTGCAGTAGTGCGTAAAAAAAATCAGTCCTATACTTGTATTTCTTGTAAAGAAATTCGGTTGTAGAAAAAATATTGTATGCAACTCGTGCGTAAATGTTCCTTTTTTGACTCATGTGATTGTCGCATTCGCCTGCGGCTCATGCGACAACATTCACATTCGTCAAAAAAGGTCACTTTACGCACTAGTTGCATAAATAACTATTTTCTTCGTCCTAGCAACGTATTTCGTAGGTAAGTTAGATGAAATTAGATACATTTTATCAATTTATTTACTAAAAATAATAATAAGCGTTGATTTGGACTATTACTAGCGTTCGTAGAAAAAATATTGTATGATATACGTGTTAAAAGGGATTTTATTTTGTTCGAAGGGATGAGGCACTCCGCCTACGGCGTCGTGCCTCAAACTTCCCTTCTCACAAAATAAAATCTCACTTTTAGCACTTATATCATAAATAACTATTATCTACTCTACCTCATATTATGTATCAATTTTTAGTTCGTGAAAACTGTCATTATAGACAGCAGTGCGTGAAGGATTGAAAGTGTGCGTAAAGTAACAATGTATTTTAAATGGGATTTACTTTTTCGCACTGTTTTTGACACATTTTCATATAATCAAATATCCTTAGCATCCGCATTGCCATGGTGTTGCTATGAGAGCATTAGTTTTGTTAGTATCTTGTTAATGAATTGAAAATAAATTGCTTGCTTGTAATTATTTATTATTTGATTATCGTAGATAAAATATTGTATAAAACTAAACATCGCGTGCGTGCGCAAAAAGCATACTTAACGAACTTTTTCATAAATAACTATTCTAATATAAAAATTTTGTTTGTATTAATCCTAAATGGACCTTTCCCCGTTTTCCGCTTTAAAACTCACATGTTTGATTTATCGATGGATGCTTTATAATAATAATGTTACTCACAGTAACCTGTAGCTTCTCTCTGCCTTTGTTAAATTGAATTAACTGATACTACATTTGTAAAATTTATTTCTTATCGATTTAAATTAAAATGTTTGTAACTCTATTTATTTTTAGCCTGAAGATAGCTAAGAGTAGAGCTAAAACTAGTTGCTACTTCGTTAAATTAATTGAATTAAATGAAAAGATTGTATGGGAATATTTTGAGTATTATTTCAAATAGAAGTTACCCATGGGTATCTTGTAAAGACAAATATTGACCTATGTATTAGCTAATTAAGTAATTTAAAAAAACATGTAATTGAGTCATAAGCGACATTAAGACTTTATTGAGTTATCCAAAAACCTTCCTAGAAATAATTTCTACATTTAGAATGTGTTTTCGTAGTAAAAGATCAAAGTGGAATTTGAGTAGGAAAGACACGTGCACTCTGAATTATAAGTTATTCGTATTAATTTCGGGTCAGTCGAATACACAGTAAAAATGTTTCGATATGTTTTCGTACAAGTGGAAAAAGATTGAAAAGATGTTATACTACGTTAACTGGTTAACGTAACTTTAGTAAATAAATTACGAGTTTAACTCTGTAATTATGTTTAACTGGTTAAAGTGTATAAGTGGGTTCGACGATGACCGAGTGACTGTAAAATGGGTCAAAAGTGGTTTAAATGCTGGTAGGGCACAGTTTACTTCTACAACTTTCTACATCTAGAGAGATTTAATTGATACACGTTTAATATATAAGGGTAAAACGGAAAGAAAAAGAAATATGATTAAGCTAAGTGATTTTCATATAAATTACTTGAAAAACCTAAAGAATTCAATAAACAAAAATAAAAGAAAATAATAAAAACAATAATTACATACAAAATCTCATTTGTTTTATAGCCAAACATAGTATATTGTTTTAGGAGTGACAAAAGCTACATTTTTTGAAGCGAGAGAACAATTTAGCCTAAGCTGGTAATGTTCACGAGCTTCAACAAGTGTTTCTGATGAGTGTAACACCATACTTTTTCTCCAACTCCCTTTAAATCTTAATAATATTCTAGAAATCTAAGGAATATTTTATTTTTAAATAAATTTAACAGAATTTTGTTAAACATGATTAATGATTTAAATATTGATTAATTGTGATATTTAAATAATTAGATTTTTATGTATTAAGGTAGACAATGCCACATATGTTATATTGTTAACTAAGATGACTACAGATGAAAATCCAAGAGCGTTGTATTCTGTATAGATTGTAAAATTTTGGTTTGATTAATCAACATATTTCTCCACAACGTTACTAGATTTCCAGTCACCGTGCTTTTTTAATTAAAGTAAATCCCCCCTGTATGCACTAACAGTATATTGAAGTAAATCACCCCTTCATGCACTAACAGCGTTCTGGAAGTACTACGCAAACAATAGCCAGTATATTTTTGAGGATCAGGCAATTATAGGTATTGAGCGATTTTCATAGGCAATCTACTGACTTTATTTATTCATACAACCTGTCTAGCACACTTTTCGCTCTGGTTGTTTATAAAAAAATTTCAATTTATTTTGTCCAGAGGACGAAGGTTCATATATATTTTATAAATCTCATAGAAGAGACCAGAAATGTGAGAGGAACACGGCACTTTTGTTTTTGTATTACGTATTGTAACTTAGAGTATACTGCTGGTATCTTTTAAATCATTTACTGGAAAATCTTTTAATTTATGACAAAGACAAGCTCCCAAAAACTAAGGCTACCTGCAAAGGTTATTATTAAGATCATTATAAATTCCTCACATTTATAAAGTAATTTAATTTACCTTAGTAATTAAGTATTTGGAGTTGAGTGAATTCTTTAAGAAAGTATGTATCTCGTTAGAAGAACACAATTTTTTTACTTTTAAAACTTTTAGGTGGTTAATGTTAATGTCTTAAATGTGACAACCATTTAAAATGTGCAAGCAGCACAGAATCCGAAAATGGATTTACGTGATTTTTAGCTTTCCAATCCATGAATTTTTCGTGTACATATTCACATCTCTTTTTAGATTTTACTGGTAATAAATCTAAAGAGGTTTTTTCAGCTTGATTTACTGGTGGTATTTGGATAATCTGAACCACTGTTTGATTCAGAGATCATGATAACTTAAACAACTAATAATGCTTTCAGTTCAAACTGAAAACTTTAAACAATTAACGAGAAACGTCAAATTAATAAAACCAGGCAACCAGATGTAAATTGTTTTTAAATATAAGTTTTGTCACTAGTGATGAAAGTTAACGTTATGAGAATTTTTCTCACTTGTGACAGAAATCACGTTATTACAAAATGTCAAGGTTTAAAAAATGCTTTGTAGGTGAATATTTTCTCCAAGTATACAAATTTATTTATAAATTTAGAAATATAGGGAAACAAAATTTTTAGCTGTGTACAAAAAACTCCAACGATTATGTTGTTAAGAAGTTATTCAAAGGTTTAACAATCGGAGTTCTAATTGTAATTACTTTGAATATGATTTCTGAATTCTATTACGTTTCTCAATAATAATTATTAAGAAACGTAATAAAATAATAATAATTATTATTATACGTATTTTAAGAATATGTTTAAAGAAAAAATATTTACTGGTTCCAAAACTGTTAAGTTGTTTACTCAAAGATCGTAATATATTATGCTATTAAAGTCTAATACTTGTGCCTATTAAATGGTTTTTATACACCTACTAAGAACTCATTTCATCTAAATGGTCCTAAACAAAAATTTTAGCTTTCTTTAATTAAAATTTGTGGTGATAGGCTAAGGTTTATTTGAAATGGCGTACACTTTTAATCGCCAAAGGCCACCAAAAGATGATCAACAAGACATTTGCTACCAAATATTTTTTAAGATCAAATAGTGTTTATATTTAATAAAATTGTGAACCTCTTAATATTAACCGAAAATTTTTAGTTTAAACAATAATATTTTTATCTTTAACTAACTTTTTAATCGATGAAATTGATTAAGATTAAGAAACTGCAGTGGAGGCTGGTGCATAGGCGCTGCAGTTCTGCAGAGCTCCCAAAAAAAATAATAATGACGTACATAATTTAAATGAAATATTTTCTATTTCGTACTACAAAGCCAATATTATAACCTTATAATCAGTATTGGCCCAACGGTAGGCGATAATATAATATGAATAATTATATATTTATATTTGTCTCTACAATAGCTAAAAGCAAATGTACGGTAAAAATAATTTTCAACAATTGACAGGTAAAATAAAGCTACTAAGTCATGCTAGCGCTTAATTATAGTTTATCTGGATTACACGATAATGTTCTGGGCACTCGTACGAATAGCCCCTCTGCACGTCCTTAACCACAGTCCACTTTTTTAACAGCAAAGCTTAAAATTTCGTTGCACAAACCCATCGAACTAACCTCTGAGAACTAGGCACAGAAGATGCTAATAATTTTTCTTTGGTAAAAAAAATTAAAAAAGTGCTCATTTACGAAAAATAGCATTTTTTAAATATTTCTGTCTTTTTTAATAATCCACCCCAACAGATAGGGATGTTAAAAAAGATTGTGAACAAAAGGATCACTCACGGTGCTACAACTCGATAGAATTTTAATGTACGGATTATTACTATTGTGTACGATAATAAATTGAATGTATGCAAATAATAGAAAATCAATTCACCAACACGGCAGCAGCTTGTATTCGGCTTACATTAAATGATCCAATCTTCAATTTATGGCTAACTTTTTTCATCATGTGATGTCTCATGTAGACAGTCTATCTAATTAATTGCAGCAAAGAAAAATCGAACGTAGATTAGATTAGATGTTTATTGGGTTGGCTGTTAGCCTGTATCACTGCGACCTTTGCAGATATATTGTGACCACCCATTATCTCAAGGATAGAATTAGAATTGTCCAGCCTGCCCTCTTAATGAGACTTAATAGCCTTGACAGCGCCCACTACGCATAACTTGCAGCAGTCGGTTTCTCCTCTTCCTCTTCTTCGCATTGGAATAGGACATGAAATGCGGTTTCCTCCTTCTCTTGGCAGTATCGACAGATGTCGTCATCTGCTAAGTTCAACTGACTCATGTGTTTCTTGAGCCTCTAATGTCCTGTCAAGAGACTGACAATCATTCTGACATCGTTTCGCCTTTGTGATAGCAGCGCAGTAAACTTCGCCGAGTGTCCCTTTATAAAGACTTTGGCTTGTCGCTTGCCCGGTGATTTTTCCCACCACTCCTGGGCCTTCTCTAGCCTCCATTTCTCAATGGCTGCCTTTCTGAATGTGTCAGCAACTCCGCCGAATGGTTCCGGGCCAATCATTGGGCTATTAGCTCCCGCACGGGCCAATTCATCAGCCTTCTCATTGCCTCGAAACCATCAAACGTAAAATCATTAAAATATTAACAATATCAGTGAAGCATAATATATAAGCGATGAGCCACCAATAAATAAATGCAAACGTCATCAAATTTAATGACAGAATTTTCGCCTTAAGGTGTTTGATGTTATCAATAATTTTGCAAAAGATCGATTTAATTGCAAAGAACATTTAGTAGCTGCATAACTTTTCTATTCGGAATACTGCGGTAAATTTCACAAGGACTCACTTCCGTATGTACCTACCTTTTATCCCACACTTGATAAAGTACGATTACGAACTGAACTCTCTTATTCGAGAAATGATTGCAGAACATTAAATAGCGCACTAGCTAGTCTTAATTTTTAGGTACGATCAATTCAAAAGATACGATAAAAGAAACTAAAAAAATATTATAAATCCTGGTAACAACTCTCATGAAAACATCAGAGACCGAACGATGTTTTTTAACACTGAATCAAAATAAAACGTTTCTCAGAACATTAATGACCGAAGATCGTTTAAGAGCTCTTTCCATGCTATCTATTTAAAAAAAACTTATCTTCGAAATGGACAATACCAGTGACAAAATTTCGAACAGAAAAGAACGCAGAATAGAATTAATTTATAAAAAAAACTTTTTTAAAAAAATTGAACCGTCTTCAAAAAAATGCACTAAAAAGCCAGAGATAAAATCTTTATTTCCTAAAAAAATTGGAAGCAACTAGGCATATTATTTAGATTTCCTTGAAGTCGGCTCCAATGGCAAATTACATTTTATTTTAATCTTAGCTATTAATTCCAGGTTTCGAATGTTTTACAAAGATATAAACCATTGGAGCCGACTTCAAGGAAATCTAAATGAGATGCCTAGTTGCTTCCAATTTTTTTAAGAAATAAAGATTTTATTTCTGGCTTTTTAGTTCATTTTTTTGAAGACGGTTCAATTTTTTTAAAAAAGTTTTTATTTTATCATTTTTAGTTGCTACTTGGTTCATGATGTTCTATTTTCAAAACCTTTCAAATACCGTGCAAGAGGTACTGAGTTCAATCCTCAACAATCCCGATATGTACCAATGTGACTTTTCGGAGACATAAGTAAATTGTCTAAAACCTAGAAACACAAAGCACGTATGGTAAAGGAAAACATCGTGATGAAACGTGGACTTAATTGTCTGAAATCACCAACCCACAGAGAGCAAAAGAATTAATTAAATGCTCATTCCTTCTCCTTGTAAGAAGAGGTCTTTGGCTTTAGAGTTTTTTCTGTTGATTTTTGTGGTATTTCTTGGAATATCTTTCACATTGATAACCAGACCTTAATTAAATTGCTATGAGATCACACGGATACACTATTCTTTACAATGCAAAAAGATTTTTTTAAATCGGATTATAAATACCGGAGATATTCGATAACATAAAAAAAATATTGTCGAATTGAGAACCCCTTTTTTTAAATCGGTTATAGGGGGACAGTAACAGGCCAATTATTATGTTCTTATGTTAGACATTATTATTTACATATTAACTTAACTGCAGAGCTTATTCTGTTGATTTTTGTGGTATTTTCTGGAATATCTTTCACATTGATGAACGGACATTAACCAAATTTTTAAGGGACCAATGGGAAACTCTACTCTTTGGAATGCAAAAAATTTTTTTAAATTGGATTATAAATACCGGAGATATTTGGTAACATAAAAAAAATATTGTCGAATTAAGAACCCCCTCTTTTTTTAAATCGGTTATAGTGGGCAGTAACGCGCCAATTATTATGTTTTTATGTTATACGTCATTATTTACATATTAACTTAACTGCAGAGCTTATTCTGTTGAGTTTTGTGATATTTCCTGGAATATCTTTCACATTGATGACCAGACCCTAACCAAATTTCTATGGGACCAATGGGACACGCTACTCTTTTGAATGCAAAAGAATTATTTAAATCGGATTATAAATACCGGAGATATTCGGTAACATCCATAAAAAAAATATGGTCGAATTGAGAACCCTCTTCTTTTTTGAAGTCGGTTAAAAAATAGGTACGTTTTTTTGTAAAAGTTGCAGATATTTTTACTATGATCCGCCACTCGTTAAAAGTATAAAGTGCATCTTAATTTGTTGGTGACCTGTTTATTTTTTATTGGAAATTATTAAACTAAAATTTGAACAGCATTTCCGATAAATGTAAATTGTTCAGGTTATAAGCAAAGCATTTCCCAGAATTGCATATTATTAACATGGTCTAGCTAAGTTAATTAGATATTCACTAACAGGTGCTATAATCAGTATAGCGTACGGTTATTGTTTATTCTGCTATAAATGTGTTCCTTGCAGACGCCTGGGTTTATGTCTCATTAGAGACAATTACGCAAATAAAAGAACGTATCACAATTAGAGACCATTAGCTGTCAAGTTATTAAAGGGGCATTTCAACATAATATCTTTATAGTACGTATTTTAGTTAGTTCCAGCATTTTTTTAAGTTGCGCAGTAAAAATAATTTTTTGTTTGCTTATTAACGAATAAGAATTTCTGACTGGAATAGACCACTATAATTAAACCTTGCGGCTGCATTCTCGAAGAATTATTATACGAGATCTTTTTATTAAATCCACTCACCCTAACTACGTTGAAATTAGTTCGTTGCTATATAACTTTATTAACCTTCTTTGTCAAATGTATATATATAAAATATTTATGATATTAATCCATCTTAATCTTAATTTACGACTGAATATACTAATTTTAATTGCAAAAGAAATTAATATATTTATTATGATATCTTAAAAGTTTTATTTTTATTTTTATTTTTTCATTTATTGTTTTCCATTTTGAATTTTTGTACTACCTGGGCATAATAGGCTTTGCCTCTGCCCTTACTTATGTTTAATAATAATAAATAATAATAATAATAATAAGAAAAAATGTGGAATTCTAGAAATTTAAATAAAGTCGAAGCGTTTAATGTTATCTTTGGTACAAAAGGACCAACTGGAAAATACAATAATAAAATGGGACCGAATTAAAAGCATTATAAATAATGGCTTAAATATTCTTTGAAGTCACCCCCTTACCAGCCAGGCGGGGCTCGATTCTCGACTTTATGTGAAAATTGTCCAATGTGAAATATTTTCACTAGTTCTTTTCACATGCTTTTGCATAGACAAATTAATTAAGAGACTTTTTGAAACATAGCCCAAAGGCGCCAACGTGTTTGTGCGCAACCCATAAGGCGCAATCGCATTCTGTAGTGGTGAAAATGGGAACTAAACCAGCAAAATCTGATCAGCTGGTATCTAGCGCGAAAAAACAGTAATGGCGGCATAGTGACAGGGAAGTGAAAGTGGCTTTAGTTTAATATAAATTGAAGGTAGTTTTAGCGTAAAAAGGGTGCAAAAGTATAGTGAATAGTTTTAAACATGTCACTACCAGGTTATTTTAGATATAAATGTTGTGTTGTAGATTGTAAAAGTGGGTATTTCAATCCTGTTTATGATAAACATTTTCGTAATAAGGAGCTTCATGTGTTTATTAAATATGTAATTTGTGCAATGTGTAATGTAAATTTTAATTCTTATTTCGTTAAATTAATATAAAATTTAACTTGTTATAAAAGTAATGATTATCGTGCATTTCTGTGACATTAGTGTAATATGTACATAACATATTTGTAACTATAAGCAAATTTTAAACTTTTTTGTACCTACCTTACAATTTATAATTTATTATTTATTATTTTGGTCACTTTTAATATTTTTGCGGCAATAATTTAACTTGTACCTGTTTGTGTGATAATAGTATAAAATCTACCTTTTTTGTGATATTAGTATTTAAGTTATAACTATGTTGTTTATTATTAAATTTAAGTTTCAAAATGTATATATATTTGAGTTTATAGATAAACAGATATTTTAAAAGATGCGCTTCTGTTATTCTGAGTAGAAAGTATTTTTATTTTTTTAATAAATATTGTTTTACAGAATATTTTTTATTTTAAATAAACTGTTCTCTTTTTAAAATACCTGTTTTTTTTTAAATAAAATTTGGTTTGATAATTGTATTTATTTTTTCTTATGATTAAATGTGATTGTGTTCAAATACAAATTGTATTTATTAAAATTTGTTTTTATGTTTGATTTACTAATGTTCTTTTTAAAATATTTTTTTTTATAAATAAAAATTGTTTTCATTATTGTATTTATTTTTTCTTATGATTAAATATTTTCTGTGTTCAAATAAAAACTATTATTATTAATCCTTGTTTTCTTTTGATTTTATTTCTACTAGTATGAAAATATATAGCTTATATTTTAAAATTTATATATTCACAGTAAGAATATAAGATTTTAAATATAAGCGTATGTATTCCAATATATAATAGTTTATAGATGTGCTGGTATATCCCGCCCATTTTTAAATTGATGAGCTTCTACCATAGGACAATGGCGCGCTGATGTCGGAACTTGTTGCCAACTTTATATTAGGCATCAACAAATCTGTTCTATTATCTCTGTGCTTTTGTTAAACGCTAGATATTCTTGGTTATATGTGAAAATATTTTCACATGGGAATAGTCTCGATACGTAAGTCGAATATTAAATAGATATTAGCCAATCACATTTCATAGTTTGAAAATTATAATCTCAATTATAATGTTGGCATTCCTGACAACTGACAATAACAATAACAGACTGTAAATGAAAACATAACCCTATAAAAGATATTGTTTCGGAGAAATTTTATTTTTTAAGATTTTGTTGCTATTATTGTCCTCAGGTATTTTTTGTATATTATTGTATTTAATTGTTATTGATTGGCTAACAGTAAGATATTTATTTAAGCCAACATCAGTCTGATAACTTCCTGTTGCGAAAAATTTTAATAAGTTAGAAGCTTAAAATATATTACAAATAAATATTTTAAATAGATATATGTACCTACTCATTGATATAATATATTTTTTAACTTTTTACTTTCATTTGCAAAGGTATTGCCGATAACCGTGTTGGTGCTGGTAAAATAACCTCAAGTTCATTCAGTAACTGTAAAGCTACTTCTTTTGAAAGCCTAAATAATTTTATAAATTGGGCCTCACTTAAACGTTCAAATGGATCGTTCCTGTTCCACGTGGTCCAAAAATCTCGAGGTGGATTATTTTCTAATAATTCAACCTCTTCTAAAAGTTCTAAATAAAAAAGTAAAGCAGCTTCTTCCATAATCAAGAAAACAATATTACAACAATATGTAAAATACTCATAGAACTATTAAAATGTGTGGTTAGGTTAAAACCAAGTAAATACAATACTGCACATACTCCTTTCTAATAATTCCACTGGAGATTAGATTCTCACATGACCATAACCATGTGGAAATCTTCGTACACTTTTTGTGTCAAAATATTCATGTGAGATTGTCGAGAATACCAAAAACAAAAACACATGTGAAATTTTATTTCTCCCATGTGAAATAATGTCGAGAATCGGGAACAGCGGATTGTCGGTAAACCCGAACCTATTCTCGAGCCTCACAGTAGGCAGTGATATGCACTCATGATTTTACAATTCAAATTTAAAAAATATATGTGATTCTGAATCTGGAAATTTGGGGAGGGGCAAGCTAGTGCTCAACCAACACTGAGGCTACATATGACCCATTGTGCATCCTCCCGTGTGTAGGGATATCCTCACCTCAGGCTGTCACCAGGCCAAATATATGTGGTTATTTTTTTATAAATAAAAATAAATAAATACCAGAAAGGTAAAGATAATTTTTTTCTGATTTCAACCATACCTATATAATACCCACACAGAATTTTAAGGAGCTAGGGGCATTTTTTGTTATATTGAAAGCTGTTCTTTTCTTAGTGTAATGTAGAATATTTTGGTCTGTAAACTTCAAAATTTTGTATTATATAGTATTTATGGTTGAAATCAAAAAAATAGTTATTTATGATATGAGTGTTAAAAGTGAGGTTTTATTTTGTGAGTGAAAACGTTTGTGAAATGAGCGGAGCGAATTGAACAATTTCACGAACAAAATAAAATCACTTTTAACACAAATACCATACAATGTTTTTTGTACAACTTCCCCATTTTGATAATGAAACGAGCGAATTTGCAATGACAATAAACCAAACCGTGTTAAAAGTAAACTAAACCGTGTTAAAAGTAAACTTGTTTACATGGCAACGTGTTAAAAGTATTTTTAACACGCTGTTATGTAAACAATCGTTTTTAACATTGTTTGCTATCATTAAAAGTGTCACTTTTAATGACAGTTGTACAAAAATATATTTTCACGTTTCTTTTATTTATGTATTTATATTTATAAAAAATAAAACACATATATTGTTTAAATTTACACAAATTTGCATATCAGTGGCTACTGTGAGGGTGTAAAAAGTTACGGATTTATGAACGGCCCGCTGTTCCTAGGTAAGGGATGGGTTGACTTCAAAGACTCTTTAACCAAATAATGTTTTTTTATACTAACTTTCGGGAAAAATTGTTTATTATTTCTTTATCCTTGTAAGTGAAATAATTGTTTTTAACCCCCGATGCAAAAGAGGGGTTTTATAAGTTTGGCGCACGCGTGTGTTTGTGTGTGTAGGTGTGTATGTGTATCTGTATGTGGCATCAGAGTCAATAAAAAAATCGTTGATGGTGGGACAGCCTTGGTCCTGAAATTTAAACTGATTTTATTACAATGAATTCTGTTTATTATCCCCCAAGGGGCAGATGGGTGATGTTTTATCCAGAAGTTTGCTATAAAATGTGTAAAAACATAATAAGCAAAGTTATGTTATATCGGGAATACAAAATTATATTAGGTGGTTTTAACTATACAAAAAAATGTATGTATAAAGATAATTTGTTAAAATATTACCTTTTTTTGAACTTCTACGGAAATACAAAATACAGTACTTACCTTTCTGTAGGCGACGCCGACGCCATACTTTCCTGAATTTTTACGTTGTAGATTTTGCTTTAATAAGCGAAATCTTGCAATTCTTTCTGGTTCCAAATTTGAATATGATCTGGTCTATTATTAATTGCGCTTTCCTTTTTACCGTTCAGGTGTCTGATGTAAGCTATTTCATCTTCGTCTTCATCAGTCACTTCCCAATTTTCTTCAAACATTTTTTAAAAACGACACACACCCTTATGTAACACAGTTTAAACGATTTAATTCTATGGTTTAACTTAAACCAAGTTTAAACTAGGTTTAATGCTAAACCAGCGTTTGGAAAACGTGTGAGAGAACATAAACGAAGTTTAAACTCTAAACGTAGTGTAAAATCCTATTGAAAAACCTTTTTTATTTAAATTGGTTAACAATTTATGTTAGCAACGGAAAAGGAATAATCATATCAAATAAAGTTAACTTAGGCTGACATCGCGTTAGTTGAACGCGACTTTTGAGAATGCGAGGGTAATAATGAAAAAATGTAAAATATGATATTCTATGCGATGGCCGTAAGATTAGAAAATATTCTCTTCTAAATTTTTACGCAAAAGAAAGTCGAGGGTTAAAGCTATTTTAATAACAGTGTGATATGCATAGCAATTATAAATATGTCAACTAGTCGACAGATAGGCAATCATTGTTACTTTGGTTTAAAATTTGTTGGAGGACAAAAATAGAAAGAAGAAAAAGCGATTAAGAAAAGTTTAGGCCACGGAAAGAATAACGAGCAGTGGTAGCAATATCAAGTAATACTTTTTTAGTTCACTCCTCTCTGTCGACTTAATATAAAAGCTATAGATTTAAATAATATTTAGAAATATGGATTGGAACAAAATGTAAAATAACAAATACTTAAAAAATGTTCTTAAATAAAAAAATAAATATAAATAAATGTCTCGTATACCCATGAAAGCATTTACATTATTTTTGAACTCGCCGTCTCATTGATTGTAATTATTAACAACTATCTGTCCCGGCGAAAATTTAATGGATCGACCTGAAACCTCGTACCCGGGGGTTTTTGGGGTCGCTGATTACGAATCCGTCATCAGACTTACAAAATTCAAAATGGCGGATCCAATATGGCGTCTTTTTTGTGTCCAAATTTCGAAAACTTAATGGATCTATCTGAAACCTCGTATTCGGGGGTTTTCGGAGTCGTAGATTACGAATCCGTCATCAGAATTACGAAATTCAAAATGTCGGATCCAATATGGCGTCGTTTTTGTGTCCAAAATTCGAAAACTTAATGGATCTATCTGAAACCTCGTATTCGGGAGTTTTCGGGGTCGCTGATTACAAATCTGTTATCAGAATTAGCAAATTCAAAATGGCCGACGCAATATGTCTGGTTTGTGTAAAAAAAAATGATTTTAAAAGCCAATCTTGATTTTTCCTGTTAAAATTTTCCTCTGTCCGATTACTATCGTTCCATCTCTTTTTCATCTCGGATATCAATTTCGTTATTTTCGTTTGCTCGTCATCTGATTATACATATTTACATTTATGTGTTTGAGACATAAATATTTTTGATATCTTCTTTTATTCCTTTATTTATTATATTAAACAAATCCAGTCTTGTGATTTCACCTTCCGTCAAAGTACTGAAACCTAAAAAATAACACATTTGCATTAAATATTCACAATGCATATCTACATTAAACTCGTTGCAAAAACAAGGCACTTCTGATATCTGTTAGTACCTCTGTACACTATGCTGACATGTATTCGCGAACTTGGAAAATCAAGGTCTCACTTGCTTATTATTCTAAATAAATGCACAAAAAAAACTCAACGGGCAGCTGAATGTTATATTTTTTGGTACATAATACTATAATTAACAACGTTCAATAAATTAGAGAGCAAGATCTATCAGGATAAAAAAGTTTTAACTCAACTATATAAACATTTTTATTTTTTTTTTATTTAAAAAATAGTCCTGACTTATCTATTTCTAACAATTTCCTTTTTAGTATTTTATGTGCAGAAATTTTATTACTTATTTTACTTACCTTTAGATGTAGAATCCATATTTTTGCATTTAATTTACTATGCAGTAAAAACTTTTACACGTCTTCAACTGAAGCATCTATTAGTCGATTTCTCCTATACGTGGATACACGGCAAGAGACCTCACTTCCACCATTTTTTGTCTTCTAGGGGATTCCTTTAGCCAACTTGATTACCTACAAAAAACCCTAACTAAAAACTTTTATTTTGGACTTTTGGCACTGTGCGAAGGACTTCGTACCGCATAACACTGACATTTTTTCATTTTTCGTTTTTTCGAATTTTTATTATTTTATTTTCAATGATTTTTTTATTATATCATGTTTTCTCATTATCAGGTTTATACTATTTTTTCGTTGTATTTTATAATTTATCGATTAAATATATTGGGCTTTATAGTACCTACTTAAATTAGTAAGAATTTCTCGTTTAAATATGTGAGATAATAACTGCGCCAACTTACGGTGGCGTCATAGTAGTTAATTTAGTAGTAATTGCTCGTTTAAATATATGAGTTATTAACTACGCCACCTTACGGTGGCGTTATATTATTTAATTTAGAAAGGTATTTTTTGGCTTTATTTTTTCTGCATTTTTTCTGTTTTTTAATATTCTTCATTTTCTTTTTGAGATTTTTTGACAAACAATTTTTTTATTTATCGTAAAAAATAAAAAATATTTTTTTTAAATAAAAAGTATCCTATGTTACTTCTAATACCTCCAAGAATATGTGTACAAAGTTTCATGATGATCGGTTGAGTAGTTTTCGCGTTTCACATTTATAATATTAGTAGGGATAGCTATTTGTATATTATGTACAAAAAGTGCTACTTTGACTCCTCAGATAAAAAGCGGCCGCTAAAAGCTGCACAAAGCTTGCAGCTCGAATTACGCACACGATTTTTTCCACGATCACATGAAATAATATACATATTATGGCATTTGTATTTTGTTTTTCCTCTATTGGCAGTTAAAATATGCTGAATTTTATGGTCATAGAAAAACCTAAGAATGGAAAAGAAAATGTTTGTTTGCCATATTTTACCAAAAAAAGTTATTCTAAAAATTGTCCGGTCGCATTCATACAATTTATTTGATGATTCCATCTTACAATCATTCCGTTAATATAATGCGGCAAAAACAGAAAGGAATGTCTAATGCTTAGTTATTTTGATAAAAGCTCATGTTTTATTTATAAGTATACATACATTTTACAGTTCCAAGAATGTTTACAAGAATATTTCCTATTCTAAGGGCAACAATAAAATGGTAATTAATTTAAAATTTAAATATTTTCCTACTGTTAAAAACAAAAAAAAACTTATAAAATAGCGGTCGCCAACTTCCGCAAAAAGAAATGGCAAAGAAAGAAAAAATATTGAAAAATGGAAGCCATTGATGTTACCTTATTATATATTATTTGAATATAAAAAACTTAAAACTAAAGAAAAATTAATACGTAATCATTAGAAACTAGAAATAATCATATTCTTTTAATAAATTACAAAGTTAAAATTAAATGTAAAATTTTGAAAATTATTTGCCAGAAGTTGATGGTACCTACACAAAAATTGCATTGCTAGAAGTATGTGATATGTGATAAAACTACCTTGTGAGGATTGTCCAGACATTTTTTTAAATGAATCTATTTTACTGTTACTTAATACAAGCTGATTTTTTTGTTTATGTCTGAGCCGGAGGAAAGTCTTTAAATTCGGGCTTTGTGTTAACTATTATCGACATTGTTTTTTTCCTTTCCACCGATGTTACAAAATAAGCAGATTTTGTGCCCTTCGTAGCAATATCTTTTCCTGGTTTATTACTTAATTGGACACCTATTTGGTGCAGATTCAATATACGTTCTAGCTTATCTATCTATCGGATTCACTTTTTCATTATTGAGACTCTGGGCTCTAGCAACGGATAAAACTTCTGCTTGTCGAACGCTTGTGAGTGACGTTCCAGATAGCCAATAATATGCTGCTCTACGAGTTTCTTGGTCAAAGTAATGTTTTACCCCAAGTTTATTAGCGAATTCAAAAGCTAGCCTTCTTATCATGTCAAGTGTTACAGAAAAACCTGCAGCTCCTAATTTTTGAACATATGCGACTAACCGTTTTTCATTGTTGAAGTCCTAAAGTGGATACTGAAAACAAATTAATGCGATTATAAATTAATAGTAAAAACATACAAAGAAATCGTTTAATTGTAAAAATAAGGTGTATATTTAAATATCCAAAAACCTAAATATCTAAATATGTATTTTTTTTTATTTTGACTCACAAATCTTCTCCTCAAGGTTCTAGGTGAAATACCATATTAGTGAGCAATTTTATAAACAGATGATATTCCTTCTCTTATATCCTCAAACGCAGCAAAAAGATCTTCTTCCGTACACAAACAACGAGATTTTGCATTTGCCTGTCTAATGTATTCGCGCAGCATCTCTGAAAAATGAAAAAAAAATATAAAAAACATGATCGCAATACATCGGGGAATCACAAAAACTGTGACATCTATCCTCTTTTGTGGGGATAGTTACCCCACTTATTTTTTAACAAATCGTGTTAAAAAAAAGTTTTGCTTGTTTTGATTTAATATACAAAAATATTAGTACTTATTTTATAATAATAAAAGTTCTGGACCCATAAAGATTATGAGAAACCCAAATTCGAAGTTTCGGTGTCGCGTAAAATAGTTTTTCCTGTATAACTCGTAACACGTACATTCCAGCGGAGTGCTCGGCATCGACTGTTGAGAGAAAAGACGTATTGTCATAAAAGAACCTCATATTCGTACAAGTACGTTATATGACAACTACGGGATCTATTCCAATAGGGCATCTATCCCACATTTACCCTAATTGAATCATCTATGTAACCTTCAGTCACGAAAAAACTTTTCCATTCACCAGTTATTTAAGTTAAATGAAATCACCATCACCTAATAGGTACTTGAAAAACAAGGTAGGTCCAGTGTATAATTCTTGATTGAGGAGTTTTAAATATTTAGCAATGCTGTAAGTAATTTTACCAATGATATTTATTCCTACTATTTGATTTGTACACCTTTAAAATATCGATGAAATAAGCCACGTTTCGATTCATTGTTTTGGTACTGTTGTCTTAAATCTATACATTTGTTGCAGAATTTATGGTAATCTATAGCATTGTTGTTAACTTTTGTAAATTTACGGCTTTGTTCTGTTTTTTAATCTGGAATCTATTAGGATATTTTTTTGTACTATACATTAATTTTATTTTTACTTATTCTCTTTTCTACGTGTTCTAGCAATACCTATAATTAGAATAACCTGTCATCCCATATTCAATAATTAAACTTAACTATGTAATTAAAAACAAGAATCTTACTTTCTATCTGGGAGAGTGAGAGAATCGTTCGTTTGTCTATCGTAGAAAAGAACAAAAGATATTCGTAGTGGTTTGATCGTGATACGATCCCGAACGAACTTTAACGAAGTGCCAAATTTGCGAGAAAAAGTATAAAGATGAAAATTGGATAAAATGCTGAATATGTAGATTATGGGCTTATAAAAACTGTACTAGTGGCAAATATACACCAAGAGGATTAATATGTGATCTATGTAATGATTAGATTAAGTCCGTGATTATCTTTGCCAGCAAGAAAAATGAAAATCAAAGAATATAATGCAAAACCATTTTTTTTTCAAGTCTAACACTGTTGACTAAAGATCCAGTAAGCATTGAATTATCGAGGATAAAGCAAAGTTTCATTTGTGCAGCAGTGCAATATAGTGCCCATTAAGTGCTAATGCAGAGAAACAAAAAACAATTAAAAAAGATTTGTTATTTTTATTTTTGAAACTCGACAATGCTGGCTTAGTATTGATGGCAAAACTACTTTAATAAAAATACTATTACAAATTTTCAAATATTTATTCCCATAGGCGTCATTCGAGGGTGGCAAGGGGTGGCAGTTGCCACCCAAAATTGTAAAGCCCAGTAGTTAGCCACCCCAGAATTTTAAAGTAAAACTCTCAATAATTTACAAATACCTAAAACTGAAAAATACAAGTCTACCAATAGGGAACTTTTTAACTTTAGCTTAGTTTAGCACAGAAAGATAGCATGTATTTTGAACAAATTTAAAGCCAGTTTCTTAAAATGGCCCGGGGGAGGCCTCCCGGACCCCCCGTACACATTGGGGGTATTCCATACACCCCAGACTCCCTAGTAGATCTTGCCACCCCAGTTGAAAAGCTGAAGTGACGCCCATGTTTATTCCGTGTAATTGTCTAATGTGCTATCGGAAAAAATCACCCTGTTTAATTTTTGTCCGTTGTGTTTTGTTTTATATTTGTAGTTATTACATTTTTTGTAAATGTAAAGCAGAAAACTGGATTTGATTGCTTAGGTATCCTTTCGTGCAGAAAGTAACTTTCCGCACATGTGCGAAGAAGTAGCACTTTTCATGGGGGTAGTGAGTTTGATAAGTGTTATTTTTCAATGTGATCGTAGGAAAAAGATATTTGTCACACCCGAATGTATTATTTTTGCGATGTTTCGTTAATGTCATTTTCTTGTTTGCACCATTACCATATTTCAAAAATTCCATGAAAGATATCTCAAAATACTTAGTTGATTAAGACAGATACTTAAATCTTGTTTATATATGTATATAATCTCTTAAAAAAATACACACGAGATACTGAGTATTCTGTATATTGGTATTCATGAACCAGAACCAATTGAAGGTTTTTTTTTGAATAGATCTAATCTACTTGATATTCATATTACAGAAATAATTTGTAATAGCCTGCCTGATCAGAATCAATAACAAAAATTATAACGTTATGATATGATCACGTACAAATACAATTTGAATTAGATTCCAATAATTTAAAAGTATGCATTGTGGTAATTTATATGATGCTGTTCAAAACAATTAAAAGGTAATGTTTTAAAATAAAATAGATGTTATTACTTTCTTTGTATTCTGTTTAATGTATTATGTAAACTAATGAATTATACATTGTTTAAAACATTGAATAAAACACGTCGAGTATACCTTCATGCAAACTTATTTTCATATTCGAAAAAATCATTCAAATTATAATACAGCAGTAAAATTCACTTTTCCATAATCTCAAAACTTTTAATTTTCGAATTGATTTATATAGCACACGAAGCAAAACAGGAAAAGAAGATGTGGAATGTTTCTTACAATGCAAACTTTGTTTTAAGTGTCTCGCAACAACAAAAATTCAAAGGAACTCAACAATGAATCAACGTCACAAAAGGCGAAATACCGCATTTCGCAGATTTAAATATTGATCATTTTTATCTTTTATGTATATACATATATTGTACTTGTGTATGTCACTGAAATTTTTTTAAATATCAATACAAATGGCCAAAAATGGCGAAAAAAACGAAATCAACACTTTAACGCAAATTTCAACAATTATAGGCTATTTGTGCTAAAATTTGTTATTTATAGATTTTATAACGTTTTTTAACATTATTTGTCGTCAAGTGTGGTTCAGTCAGAACTCACAGGCATAATCATAGCTGTAAAAGAATGAACCAATAGGAACATCGCAGGCAGGAATATAAATATATACACAGACAGCCGACAAGCACTACTGACCTTGAATAGACCACGTTTCACTTCAAGTTTAGTACTAGAATGTCACCAATCTCTAACTAGGCCAGCCAGAATAACGTGGTCACTCTCAGCTGGATCAAAGGACATGGCATCTCTAAAGGCAACCGCATTGCAAACAATTTAGGAAGGAGGGCTGCGGGCTACAAATATTAAGTCCTCTCCCATCTACCACGCTAACATTGTCAGCAGTCGTGGACCTTATCAAACAACCCTCTCACCAAAACTTTATGCAGTGCTGGGATGAAACTACGAACTGTAGACTGACCAGAGAGTTATTACCTGATCCTGGCGAGGAAACAGCAAAAAAATTTAAAGCATTGACCAGACAAAATCTCCGAACAGCTGTGAAAATCTTGATAGGTCACTGCCAATTGCGACAACATCTCTTTAGGATGAAATTAACAGAATCGCCGCTATGCAGAGGCTGCGAACAAGAAGAGGAAACAGCAGAACACATAATGTATGACTGCTCTACTTTTTCTGAAATCAGAAGATCCGTGTTGGGCGAGTACTGGCTTACACCAGCCGATGTCAGGGAGATCCCCCTCGGGAGCCTCATCACCCATTTTAAATCACTAGGCCTGATGACAGCCTGAGGTGAGGATATCCCAACACACGGGAGGATGCACAAAGGGTCATATGAGGCCTTAGTGCTGGCTGAGCACTAGCTCGCCCCTCCTCAAATTTCCAGATCCAGATCCAGAACATTATTTGTCATTTTAAACGTTTTTCAATAAAAATTGCAATAAAGTAAAATCAGCACTTTTTAACGCAAATATCGACAAATATGGGTTATTTGTGCAAAGATATGTTAAATTTGGCTTTTAAAACGATTGTTAACGTTATTTGTCATTTTTAATGTTTATCCATAGAAATGGTCAAAAATGGCAAACAAAGTGAAATCAATACTTTTTACGCAAATTGCGACAAATACAGACTATTTGTGCACAAATGTGTTAAACTTTGCTTTTAAAAGGATTTTAACGTTATTTTTCATTTTAAAACTTTGAGCAAAATGTGTTAAAATTTGTTTTTAAAAGATTTTTAACGTTATTTGTCATTTTTACCGTTTATTCATGCCATTTGAGCACAAAATGTGTTAAATTTGTCTTTTAAAAGGTTTTTCACGTTATTTGTCCTTTCAAACGTTTATCAATAAAAATGGTCAAAATTGGCAAAAGCAAAATCAATATTTATTAACGCAAATTTTAACAAGAATGAGCTATATGTGGCCTTAAAAACGTTTGTTAACGTTAGTTGTTATCGTTTATCAATAAAAATGTTCAAAAATGGCAAAAAAATAATCACTTTTTATTGTGAATTTCGACAAATATAGGCTATTTGTGCACAAAATGTATTAAATTTGTCTTTAAAAATGTTTTTTAACTTTATTTGTCAATTTTAACGTTTATAAATAAAAATTGTCAAAAATCAACATTTTTTAACGCAAATGATTTAGATTTTGTTGTCTATAAAATGTTTTTTTAATTATATTTTTACATTAATTGTTTAGATCTACGCATTCTTAATAGATGACAGTTTAAGTTAATTGATGTAACTATATAATCCTTTGACATCAAGGTTGGATAGACACATGGATAGATGGCAATGTGTTTTGATTTCTAAATTATTCAACATCTAGGTGGTCAGCCCAGTAGATGGTGTTGTATTATGATTTATTAATAAATAGATAAACGGAAACTAAAATAAAGTAAAAAATACTAACACAAAAACACCGTAAGGTGGCGCAGTTGATATCCAATAGATTTAATCGATAAGTTATAAAATAATAGTAAAACCTGAAAACTAAGAAAATATGATGAAAACGATAAAACAAAAAAGTATACTTCAAATTTTTAGGTAAGCAAATTTTACTTATTCACCATATACCGTGAAGTGGTTGATATCACGACATATCGGAAATTGGGTCTTTTGTTATATTTATCGTCATGAATAAACGAATTCCTAACTTTGCAGATTTTTAACTAAAAGAACTACCTAATACGGTTTAAACTTAATTAGAACTCTATAGCGCAAATGAAACTGTAATATAGCGCAAATGAAACTGTAATATAGCTTCCAATATATGAGTATGAGTATAGTTTCCAAACTTTTAGATTATATGTTGCTCGAAAATTTTACAGTACCGGTCTCTAGAGAAACATTCAATCAATATCTACTATACATGAAAACTAGATACAAGTTTTATAAAGTTCGATTAAAATACAAATCTAAAATTTCTATGTTTTCATTTAGTTGCCGTGTTTTAAACAATTCCTTACCTAAAAGAAAAATAGAGGAAAGTGGGATCAAACTGACGCGCTAAGGAAAAACTAAAAACTAAATAAAAAACATATTTTTAATACTATTTATAAAATTTATTAGATATTTTTTAATCACAGTTATAAATCACATATTTGGTCATTAAAGTCACAATTTTTATTATTAGAATTAATTGTTTTTTAAGTTAACATTTTACGGTGTTGTCCCATACCTACTTGCTTCAAAACCAGGTCATCTTGTTCCCTTCATGGGTACATTTCTTGTAATTAAGACATTGAACCCAATCATCACTTGATCGAATTTCTCCGTATATTTCTGTGCAATAAATACACTGCTTATTTAAAAAACTAAGTTTTTAAATTTTTTGGAAAAACCAATAAGTATTTAAATATTCTCGATAGCTTTTTTGTGGCATAATAACATCTATTTACTTCTTTATTTGGGGATCTTTTTGCCACTAAAACAAACTTATAAAAAATATAAATCAATATTTTGAAAATGACCCTTGCTTATTGATCTTAAAGGATATGTCAAATTTGTCAAGGGTCGTCTTTTAAAACTGAAAATGCCTAAAAACAATTAATAGTTATTTATGATATGAGTGTTAAAAGTGAGGTTTTATTTTGTGAGTGAAAACGTTTGTGAAATGAGCGGAGCGAATTGAACAATTTCACGAACAAAATAAAATCACTTTTAACACAAATACCATACAATGTTTTTTGTACAACTTCCCTATTTTGATAATGAAACGAGCGAATTTGCAATGGCAATAAACCAAACCGTGTTAAAAGTAAACTAAACCGTGTTAAAAGTAAACTTGTTTACATGGCAACGTGTTAAAAGTATTTTTAACACGCTGCTATGTAAACAATCGTTTTTAACATTGTTTGCTATCATTAAAAGTGTCACTTTTAATGACAGTTGTACAAAAAATATTTTTTTTAAAAATGTTTCTGCTTTCGACAAGATTGGTTGTCGTTTTCAACGATAAAAATTTTTTTACTCTATACTTCAGAAAGAAGAAATTTGACATATCCATTTTCAAAATATTGATTCATATTTTTTATAAATTTGTTTTAAAAGATTCCTAAATAAAGAAGTACCAATAAGCTTTGGCATATATTTTTGAAGTAAAATTTCTTATGGCGCGACTAGGGGTAACTCAGTAATTCTAACGGAGGTGACGTCATATTCAAATGTAACGCAAAAATGCTTATACAAAAAACCTAACACGATTCCGCCTAATATATTAAATAAAAGTTAAATCTGTAATTGTAAATATAGGCAACATAATATACATATTTTGTTGACCTGCCAAATTGACAGCTCGTCAACCAAAATACATTGTTGGTGAATAGTTGTACGCCTAAAATTTGTGTATAAAGTGTTTGTTTTAAATATGAATAAACAAAGTGGATTTATTAGTGAAGAAAGTGATGAAAAAATATTGAATGAAAATGAGTGAGTACTCTATATGCATACATTTTATTTTCGTGTGAATCGTTTAAAAAATTAATGTTGAAATCTTCACAAAGAATAAAAGATATAAAGTTATTTGTACAGAAAATTAATGCACTATAAAGTCTATCTATAAATAATGTATTGAAATTTCCAGATGGGGATCTATAAATATTTAATATACAACAGGTAGTTTGAAGTATTTTAAAAGAGATACTGGAGATTTCAGTATCTACTTCAAGTGATAAATTAGTCAAAAAATCGTGTTTCATAATTTCTATGGAAGATTTTGTCAAAATTAGTACACCGCTATGTGATTTATTAGTTCTGTTGAAGTAACAGTAACAGAGTAATTATTAAATCGTATGTAGCCGATATTGTCATTATTGTTTCGGATAGACATAATATGTCTGGTCCATATTGCTTTAAAAATAGGTCTATTCTATTAGTTTTCTTACAAATTGATTGACAGTTAACATTTAAAATACGGAAGAAATTATCAGATTTCTCATGATTTTCACACACACTGTTCTTTATGTTTCCACTGACTTCCTTGCGATACGTACGTCAAAACTTTTGATTAGCTAACCTTACCTAACCGTTAATTTCAAAAACGATGATACGGACGTCAAATAAGTTTTACTTCAATCGCGCGTAAAGGTTACACGCACACTCTTTTTTTTACGTGTTTTTGGCACTATTTGCTTGGAGTTCTAATTTATATGGTAATAAAGTACTTTTACCTCTACTTTGTAGTACAATCTCGCTCAATTTTAAATAGAACCACCTGCCAAGTACCAGCAAAAAGAATCATCAAAATCAGTGCACCTAGAACAAAGTTATGAGGTAACACACATAGAAAAATGACAGAAGAATTAAGAACCTCTTCCTTTTTGGAAATCGGTTAAAAATAACATTTAAATAAAATAATCTGCTAGTTGTACAAAACTGGGAACTACCCTGTTTTACGGTTTTACCCCAAGCACAGAATAAGAACCAAAATAATCAAATAACCTCAAAAAAGCCGAAATAAAGATTCAACAATGTCCTTTTAAACTCTAATATGTACAACAAATACAAAATTGACTTACTTCCACAGGCGGATTTATAATAAGCCTTTGAAATTCGTTCCATTTTATATTAAACCTCCATAAAAACTTTTTTCTTTAATATTTTCAAATATTTTTAATCTTCAAACTTTTGTTAACAAACTATTAAATATGGCGGAATGCAGTGACCAAAATGCGGGAAAATTTGAATCGCATTAGAAAACGTTAGTGCTGTTTCATGGTTTTACCCCAATACTCGGTTTTAAAGTAATCTCCCCTATATAGTTTATTTTATAAAAGAAATAATATTGAAAAATGAAATATAAACTGATACTTTTCTTAGTTGGGATACATTTTGAAATAAATCCTTTACCTACATTGTCACATATTCCATTTTTTTACTTTAGTTATACTAGAAAATATCATATACTATGAAATATCAATTTCAAACTGTACAAAAGCTCTCTATTAAAAACCGTTACCAGAAGTTTTTGAAATTGAGAATAGGGTTGTTGGATGGTGGCAATTGAGCAGTTTACAATTTTCAATCGTTCGATAGCTAAAGCAAGAAAGTGTAAAATATATATAGGTAATCAATATTTCAGATACAAAAAACGAATCCTATATTGTGAAAACGGAAAATTGTTTTAAATAGAATAAAAAAAGTAGGAATACAAAAATAAACAATATGAAGTAGCTTAAACAATTAATTAGGTTAAAATTTAATTGATTATCTATACTAATATTATAAAGAGGTTTGATTTTTTGTTTGTTTGTTTGAAATGAATAGGCTCCGAAACTACTGGACCGATTTCAAAAATTCTTTCACCGTTGGCAAGCTACACTATTCCCGAGTGACATAGGCTATGTTTCATTAAAAAAATAGGGATCCTTACTAAAATGCCATTAATGTAACCAAAAATGACCTTAAAATCCTTACCATCGCGTGCACTGAGAATACTATTGATTAAAGAATAAAATAATGTACCTACTACGATTTTGAAGAATATATAAATATCTACAAAAAAATGCCGCGACAGCATATGTCTAACTGATATAGTTACGTCACAATAACTAATTTTTATTTTTTTTTAAGTTTTTATCTTGGTATTATTCCTTATCAAAATAACTTATTTCATAATCACGACAGATATCACAAATTTAGCATGTGCAATGGGACGAGGCTACTTATAAAGGAATTAAAGGACAATTAAGTTGTAGTAACCAATATAACTGAACCACCAGCTGGTCAACTAGCTCATACACTGAGGATACCGATGGTCCCAACTGATCTACCAAATCCATTTAAACCGCTTCAATTTCCTATCAAAACATCTTTCGCTTTTACTAATAATAAGTCTTAAGGTCAAACCTTCGAAATAGTAGGGATCGGTTTTCCTCATGGCCAACCGCCTAAGGCGGATCGGAGCACCTGAAAATCAATTTATTTTGCTGCCAGAAAATAAAACAACATGTAATATTGTTTACAGGGAAGCGTTGACCCAATAAATTTTATGGCTTTTGTTATTTTTCTTTAATCCCCGTGCAAAGCCGGGGCGGCCTGCTAGTCGTTAATAATTGTTAATTCTGGAATAGAAAAGCTATTCTGTGTGATCACACGCAAACGGTTTAGTTTAAACTAAAACGAATTAATTTAAGTTTGTATGCGCTTATCTGTTTGGGAGAGCCCTTCCAATGACGTGGCTGATGGTAGGCCTCTCCTGAATATAGTTCATCAACTGGACCACTACTTATCCATAAACACTAAAGAACAAGATTTGAGCTCTCGTCAAGAAAACCAAGGAAGCTTGGTTTAAAAACCTTTTCCAAAAACTAGGAAAGACAAGTTTGAACACTCGTCAAAAAAAAACTTAAAGTTGTTATAGGGTTAAAGATAATGACGCACTTGCGCGTTAGACTTGACAAGAAAAAACTGTAGCGGTGGTTTTGTCTCACAATTATACAATAGCTATTCCGAAGTAGCTTCTGCTCATTAAGTTTCTCAGCAAATCCCACAAGTGTTTTTTTTTCAACTAGACCCAAAGTAACCAAAAAATTACCAATAGTTACGGTAAGATACAACTTTCCGAACACAAACAGGGGAATCATAAATCACAGTTGAACTATAGTCAATAACGCACGTACCGTTTACTTTCGAAAAAATTGTCACAAATGTCAACAAAGAAGAAGATTCAAATCGACAACCAGAATATTAGAAATTAAATTTGTCTATTAAGAAACATTTAATAACCAAAAATATACAGTCGATTAATAATACTACCCAAACAAAGCTGAGTTGTACTAAATAACGCATTGTATTAAGAAAACAGTAATCTAGCCTCACTAACACAGTAACAAGGAATATAAAATTATTAGGCAATACAATGATTTAAAATAAGAAAAAAAAGTTAAAGGTTAAACTGAAAGTTAAAGTAGAATTTCCAAAATGATAATATAATTTAACAGATAAACGAAATAATTAAAATGAAAAAAAAGGCCCGTTACAAAAAATTAACAAAAATTTGAAATAACCAATATGTGCAAATCAAAAAATAAATGAAAAACGCAAATAAATAAAAAGATACAAGAACTAAAAACAAACATTAAAATAATATAAAGTTAAGAAAGATGTGCCATTTGCTTCATTATGGAACTGTGTCATTATATATAAGGTAAACAACACCAGTTTTCTTCCAAACTCACAAAATTTTTACACATAAAAAACAAGTTAAATCTCTATTAAACTCACGTCTGACAATCTTCCTACATTACCATCAGAAACTTATGGTACGACTACAATTCGATTACGGTAGGACTAGGACCAAAATTCGCTGGGTGCGTAACCCCAGCGCCACCTAACGATACAACTTACGGTGGCTCTTTTGAGAAAATTTACATGCATTGGATAGCAAATAGTTATTGACAAAATTAAATAAACTTTAAAAAAAGTTTTTTTTTTTAATGTAAAATGTGAGATATTACAGAGTGTACTTTAAATTAAAAAATTCGAAAAGAGGTTGACCTTAAAGGCCATCCTTGCAACTTCCCGCTAGTAACGTGACGTATTTTGACGTTTTTGACTTTTTTTGAAATGTTTAAAACGCCATAACTTTTTAACGCCTTATTCGATTTTGATGTTTAAGATAGCATTCGACGCAGTTTTTTGAGACCTAAAAACGTTACCGAGAGTGAAAAATTGGTTAGTCCAAAAATCTCTAAGTTATTGAAAAAAAAAACACTTTTTTTTGAAATTTTTCGACAACGATATCTCACGAACGAATCAACCAATTTTAATTTGCAAAACGGCATTCGATGTGGCTTTTTAAGCTTGAGAGCTGATTAGGTTATGAAATTGATCAATGCAATAGCCAAAAAGATATGCCCAAAAAACATTATTTTTACCAATTGTTTTTTTCGGTAATTTTAAAATTTCTCAAACTCTACCAGATCGAATCGGTTCAAACTTACAGGGAATCTAAGTTAGATGGAACTCTTTGGAATGCTTTTTATTTCACTCCGATCGGTCAAGCCGTTCAAAAGTTATAAGAGGTTTACATACATCCACACACACACACACACACACACACACACACACACACACACACACACACACATCCACACGTACATACAGACATACAGACACCCTCGTAGTTCCAAATACCTCAAAACGTTGAGATCCGATGAAAACTCGATTTTCGAAAAACGGGGTGAAACCAATAACTTCCCGATTTTAAAAAAATTTTTAATTTTTTTTAGCGGGAAGTTAAAAAAAAATCCTTGGGTCAGCTGAAAACAGTAAGTAAAATAAACACAATAACTAAAACAAATCTCAAGTGAATTAGGTTAAGTTCTATTTAACTTCATTATATATTTACGAATGTATATTAAATTTTTAATTTCTTTATTTAATTTTTCATATAAAAATGGAATTCGTGTTAAGAATCAATTTAGTTATTACTTACTCAGTTTTCTTACACGATGTACATAATATGTATTATATGATATAATTCTATATAATACGGTTATAGATTACAGTAATACTTACTTTTGACTTAAGTGATAAAGAGCCACCCTTAGTTCTGTATTGTCCGCAGCGAGCGCTGACATCATTTTTGTGTCCCCCACTATGTCTTACGCACCTAGCGAATAGTATTTTAAGCTTGGAAGTATGTATTAAAGTTTAAAGTTTTATTTACTACTCTAAAAATCTGCACTGATGTAATAAGCGGTATTTTATTATAAAGTTTCCTATTTTATTTCTTATTACGCTAATAGTTGGTATTTCATATTCTGTGCATATTTGTCGAGACAAGAAACATACAAATAAATAAAAAGATACAAGAACTAAAAACAAACATTAAAATAATATAAAGTTAAGAAAGATGTGCCATTTGCTTCATTATGGAACTGTGTCATTATATATAAGGTAAACAACACCAGTTTTCTTCCAAACTCACAAAATTTTTACACATAAAAAACAAGTTAAATCTCTATTAAACTCACGTCTGACAATCTTCCTACATTACCATCAGAAACTTATGGTACGACTACAATTCGATTACGGTAGGACTAGGACCAAAATTCGCTGGGTGCGTAACCCCAGCGCCACCTAACGATACAACTTACGGTGGCTCTTTTGAGAAAATTTACATGCATTGGATAGCAAATAGTTATTGACAAAATTAAATAAACTTTAAAAAAAGTTTTTTTTTTAATGTAAAATGTGAGATATTACAGAGTGTACTTTAAATTAAAAAATTCGAAAAGAGGTTGACCTTAAAGGCCATCCTTGCAACTTCCCGCTAGTAACGTGACGTATTTTGACGTTTTTGACTTTTTTTGAAATGTTTAAAACGCCATAACTTTTTAACGCCTTATTCGATTTTGATGTTTAAGATAGCATTCGACGCAGTTTTTTGAGACCTAAAAACGTTACCGAGAGTGAAAAATTGGTTAGTCCAAAAATCTCTAAGTTATTGAAAAAAAAAACACTTTTTTTTGAAATTTTTCGACAACGATATCTCACGAACGAATCAACCAATTTTAATTTGCAAAACGGCATTCGATGTGGCTTTTTAAGCTTGAGAGCTGATTAGGTTATGAAATTGATCAATGCAATAGCCAAAAAGATATGCCCAAAAAACATTATTTTTACCAATTGTTTTTTTCGGTAATTTTAAAATTTCTCAAACTCTACCAGATCGAATCGGTTCAAACTTACAGGGAATCTAAGTTAGATGGAACTCTTTGGAATGCTTTTTATTTCACTCCGATCGGTCAAGCCGTTCAAAAGTTATAAGAGGTTTACATACATCCACACACACACACACACACACACACACACACACACACACACACACACATCCACACGTACATACAGACATACAGACACCCTCGTAGTTCCAAATACCTCAAAACGTTGAGATCCGATGAAAACTCGATTTTCGAAAAACGGGGTGAAACCAATAACTTCCCGATTTTAAAAAAAATTTTAATTTTTTTTAGCGGGAAGTTAAAAAAAAATCCTTGGGTCAGCTGAAAACAGTAAGTAAAATAAACACAATAACTAAAACAAATCTCAAGTGAATTAGGTTAAGTTCTATTTAACTTCATTATATATTTACGAATGTATATTAAATTTTTAATTTCTTTATTTAATTTTTCATATAAAAATGGAATTCGTGTTAAGAATCAATTTAGTTATTACTTACTCAGTTTTCTTACACGATGTACATAATATGTATTATATGATATAATTCTATATAATACGGTTATAGATTACAGTAATACTTACTTTTGACTTAAGTGATAAAGAGCCACCCTTAGTTCTGTATTGTCCGCAGCGAGCGCTGACATCATTTTTGTGTCCCCCACTATGTCTTACGCACCTAGCGAATAGTATTTTAAGCTTGGAAGTATGTATTAAAGTTTAAAGTTTTATTTACTACTCTAAAAATCTGCACTGATGTAATAAGCGGTATTTTATTATAAAGTTTCCTATTTTATTTCTTATTACGCTAATAGTTGGTATTTCATATTCTGTGCATATTTGTCGAGACAAGAAACATACAAAAAACGAAAAAATCGTTTATACATAAAATTATTTTAAGCGATTTGTATTGATACTATACATATCTTGGTTTTTCATTAATCCGTTGAGATGTAACTAAACATTTACTCACAGTTTAATTTTCACGCAAGTGTTGACAGAGGTATTCGTTGGGTGATATTTCCCCAGGCAGCTGCATATCCGTGTATTATTTTATGATAAAATTGGTCCCAGTGGATAAACTTGATATCCTACTGTCGAAATCAGATAAATTTTTATTTCTTTTCATTTTGTGTATATTGCATGCTCGACCCATATGTCTAAATTGGATTCGGTGAGAAGCATTCTTTAAAAAAATACATAAAAGTTGTGCTAACCTTTGTAGAATTTTTTTAATTCACATCGTGATGCTCCCATTTACAATCATGATTTTGTGTTAAAAAATTGGAATACCTCTATCGGCAGCTGTGGACGGTTTTTAGAAAAAAAAAACATTTTAATAAATTATTTTTAAAACAATTTCATTTTATTTCTATTTTATATTGTTATCGCTAAATACCCACAAATTTGCAAATTAAATAGATAATAAAATCATTTGTTTAAAAACAATATGTCTAGAAAATAATAACTGTAAACAAATATTTAATCAAGTCTACTAAATAGTATATTGTGTGGCAAGGATTGAAACAAGACGATTTCTGACTAGGGCGAGAGTTGACTGCCTGAGCGAAGCGAGTGCTGTCATCGCCCGGTCATAAATCGTCTTTGTTTCATCCCGTGCCACACACTATATTTTTCATATCACATGCATTGAAACAGCGAGTTTTGATCTCTGTATCCAGTCAAAGGAAGACTATTTCAGACCAAAGCAACTCTCAGTCAATAACCTTCTGTCAGACAGACTTGAACTAATGACATTTGTTACTGCCCTAGGGGAGAAATAACGTTGTTTCTCCCATAGGGCAGAAAAAACTGTCAGTTTCTTACTGACAGTTACATTGGTCTGAAATTATCTTGTTTCGACAGGCAAAACAGGGATCAAAACTAGCTGTTTTAATGCATGTGATATGAAAAAGTTATTTTATTCATGATCAACAATGCAACGTCATATATGCAGATAAACAGAGTATAATTCATAAAACCATCCAGAAACTTATCTTTTAGTTGAACTCATTGCGAAAACACATAATCATTTGAAGTTATTCAATTATTCAGCTATCCTAAAACGGCATTTCGAAAACATATTAACTGACTCGAAAATAGATTAAATCTCGTTAGTTGTGAATTCGAATTATTTTAAACAGAACGTGGCAACCATTATAGTGATTAAAATTTGTAAAAAAATTGTTATAGACTGGTAAATTATTACCTACCATTCGACTGTTTTTTTTTTGTTTAAAAATTTAATATATTGAAACACTTATGAGGACTTTAACACAATTTATTCAAAAAATTGTTAAGATACACAGAACTCTGCTGGATAACGTTTAAACTAATTGACAATACAATGAACTATTCTAAATATTTTAACTCCCGTTAACTGCCTATATATAGAACAAATGAACATTCTAGAATGTACGCGAAACATAAATCGAACCTAATCAGTACCTGCACACTAGAAAAAGAGAGAACATTTTAGAATAATCTTGAGTCTTTCATGTAAAGGTCCTTTCCTTATTCGGATATACAGTTACAATATTAAACAGAACGTAACAAGTCATCTAGAAAGTGAAGTTAGACCTTTAGGTTTGCAAATATCTATCTAAAAAACATTATAATTAAAGATATAAATTAACATTTAAAATAATACATCATAAGCTACAGAGTTACAATTAGTTTACAAACGGTTCTAAAACTAAAATGTACCGTTTTAAGGAGAAGAAATTTACAGCAGAAAAAAAATATGTACATTTTTTACCCATTGGTAACACACGTCTGTGATTCAGTCAAAGGTATATGCAAACTACCATTTTAAAAAAATTTAAGGGTTTATAAATCAGTGCGGATTAATATGCACAGTGTAACAATCTTTCTGATCGTTTTGTATTATGAATAATTTTACCAGAATATCGTTACAGTACCTATACGGGTAAGAATTACTTAGTTTATGGTTGAAAAATTTGCCGTGAGCGGTGTTGCAGTAAAATTATCGACATTTGCATGTCGTCATGAGTAATTTTCGTTCCATTGACGAGTTGGTAAGCCAAAAATCTGGTTCAAATAAAATGTACTTCCAAATTTATTCGAAGAGGTCTACCCGAATTACTGAACTGTTACTAGATTGGACAAGTTCCAGTCATTTTTGTAGGAAAAGAAAAAACAATTAGGACATGCCGTCCCGAATTTGGAAAAAAAAATCATCCGTTAAATAGGAGCCAATTCAAGCCTGAAGACTTTTTTTAAAGAAATAAAATAATAATTAATCAATATTTTTTAATTTCATAATCGAAATCCATTCAACACAAAAAATGTCATATGGCACTTTGAATATAGACTTTTAAACAGTATTCTCACTCTTTCCCATAACACCGTTAAATCATTATAGCCCTAATGCGCCTTTAGTAGTTCTTAACACGTACTTTTAATACTCTAAATAGTGTAAATTAATATTGTAAGTCGCGCATGCGCAGTATGAAAAAGATACAAAAATGACCAGAATGGACCTTAGATTTTCTTATGGAGATTTACATGTAAAAATGATCGATTTTGCGCTCGAACCGGTGCAGCCCCTTTACTGTCTTGGGATGATTAAACCTTGTAATAAATCTTTTAAAACGGTTGCATGATTATAAATTTTAAATATTGTTTTTTGGTACCCCGTAACTACATCTTTAGGAGAGACTAGTAATACTCTTAAAAGTTAACACACGACTTTAGTTGATCTAGCTAGGAAAATAAGACATTTTAGTATGTTTTAACGTTACACCAGATATTGTCTGTTGAAAAATTAAAAAACAGTCTTAAACTAGGACATGGAGGACTAGAAGGCAACAAGCAGGTTAATGTAGGGTTAAAGGATACCAAAAAATACGATTAGAGACGGATGAAAGCCCGAATATATAGAAAACATAAATTATTGGAATATATTTCTGGTCAGACTCACAGTTAAAAAGTATGTTAAATAGACATGGACTAAAACAGCTAAAACAATTAGTAGAACATGGCAGAATTATAGCATCGAATTATTATAAAAATTTATACACCAATATAGGAAACTTGAAGATATTTAATGATTTTCTAACTGCACATTATACGACAGATTACCTACCTGAACCGGATAAACACAGTCCATAGAATTGTAATGCAATAAACCACAGAAAGCAGGCAATTTTTGAAAACTTTACAGAACTTCATATAACATAAGCATATGACAAGTATTAGTTTGACCCATCTGGATCTGAAAATTTGGGGAGGGGCGAGCTAGTGCTTAGCCAGCACTGAGGCCACATATGACCCATTGTGCATCCTCCCGTATTGTAGGGATATCCTCACCTCAGGTTGTCACCAGGCCTAGTGATTTAAAATAGGTGGTGAGGCTCCAGAGGGGGATCTCCCTGACATCGGCTGGTGTAAGCCAATACTCGCCCAACACGGATCTTCTGATTTCAGAAAAAGCAGAACAGTCATACATAATGTGTTCTACTGTTTCCTCTTCTTGTTCGCAGCCTCTGCATAGCGGCGATTCTGTTAATTTCATCCTAAAGAGATGTTGTCGCAATTGGCAGTGACCTGTTAAGATTCCCACAGCTGTTCGGAGATTTTGTCTGGTCAATGCCTTAAATTTTTTTGCTGTTTCCTTGCCAGGATTAGGTAATAGCTCTTTGGCCAGTCTGCAGTTCGTAGTTTCATCCCAGCACTGTATAAATTTTTGTTGAGAGTGCTGTTTGATAAGGTCCACGACAGCAGACAATGTTAGCTTGGTAGATGCGCGAGGGCTAACATATTTGTAGCTCGCAGCCCTCCCTGCTAAATTGTTCGCAATGCGGTTGCCTTTAGAGTTCCCATGTCCTTTGATCCAATAGTTTGACCCATACAAACCAGTAGAGTGTACCAGAATTCTGAAATGGTTGTCATGTATGTATGTGCGTAATTAGGGGTAACAGATATATCTGCGACCTATAAGATCTATTGGGTTCTCCTTTTCTTGCTATAATTCTGATGTTTTCTTAGACTTATAGCAGCTGTTCTATTTCATGTGCTCCTAGGTATCTGACCCCAGAAGGCAATGCATTCTGAGGGTAGAAGGCAATGCATTCTGAGAACAGGTATGTGTATTGAGGTTTTGTCCTCTTCCTCACAGAATCTGCATTTTTTTATTTTTTCTATACGTGTTCTCTTAGTCAGCAGTACCCTGTTAAAATTCTCTTTATAATACGAAGGTTGTTTTTTACTAAGGTTAACAACGCTGATAAATCTCTTCTGATTTTAGTTTCCGAGGAGCGTCTTCGCTTGTCTTAGTCCTACTAGATCATTTCAGTACTTGGTTTTTTCTCTATCCACTTTTTTACTTAGTTTTCAAAGACTGTACAACTGTACAAGATAGTTCTGGTCCCAAATATGGGCTGTCAGTTCTTTTTTTGCCAGCTTATCTGCTGTTTTGTTTTTGTTTGTTAGTTTGTCTAGGCATTTCCAGACCATCTTTAAACTAATTGTCTGTGAGTTCAATGCTTTGATGGCTGTCATAAACTAATAAAAACAGCACAATAAACAATGGTTACTTTAATAGTTAATATAACAATAATTTTTGAGATATCACTCATATGATTTTTAAATTTTAAAAATATATAAGAAAAAAAAATGGCATTAAGGAGGAAATGAAAGACAAAGCACAAAAAAAAGAATTTGATGTTTAAATTGTCGATATGACAAATCTTCTCTCTTACTAACGTCAAGGCAACTGTGGCTGAAGTGGTTAAGCGTTACCGTGTAAAGGTTCGAGTCCTGCCGGATGCGACATTTTTTCAATTTCTACATCATGTCATTTTCTTGTTTGTATACTATTTAAATAAACAAAATCAATTGTCTCTTAAAACTTCTAAAAAATATTGGAGAATTCATACCTATTAGTATTATTGTCTAAATTCTGAGATGTTTTCGTTTTCCAAGACTCTAAGAAAAACCTTAAAAATAAAACAAAGTTAAATCAACGAATTTTATAAATTTGCGTAAAACAATGTGAAAAATATTGGTCCGTAAGAAATCAGCCTACGTGGGCGATTTTATCTCACAAAAGTTTTCTGAATACCTTTCACGGTAGTTTTTCCACTTAACCGCTAACACCGAGATTTAACTGTTTTCGATAAGAGTTTTTTAAATAGAAGTGGTACAAGAGTGGAAGCCAGTTTGACAATGAACACAGGTTTTGGTTTATTTCCATTTGAGATGAGATAATATATTCGCAAAACCGGGGCGACTGAATAAATGAATTACTCGAATCAACGCGTATGTCCGCTGAGAATTGAGTTAAAATTCGTCAAGTTATTATCTACGTGTTGTGATTTTCAAAAAGATGCTATACAAAAGAGAAATGATAAAAAGTTAACAAAGAATAATAGATGAATCAGATAATTTAGAATAAAAAAGTTCCTCTTATAAATTTAAATAAATGGTGAATGTGCCATACGAATTCACCATATCATTAAATCTGTGGTTGGCTTGTGGCATCTCTTATGCAGATTGAAAATAATTTATTTTATCATATAATTTTTTATCAATAGAAAACACAGCTCTGGTAAATATTTAAGGTTATTAATACCAACTTATTATAATTATTTCCTGCTATATTTTTCTTGTGTTAAGGTGATATACTCCAACATTTTGGCGCGAAACCTAGAAAGAGCAACGATACTCAAACAAACCCAGTACAGAGAATAAATGTAAAAATTTTGTCAGGTATAAATTAACCCCGACATTTAAAACAGATACTGATTCACCGAACTGTACTCGGAAGTTCATAGTAGAGGGCGCTTTAAATCAACGAATAGAATATTTTAAATCTGTATTGCGTTTTTCTCAAAAATTTCAAAATATTTTGATATGAAATTTTAGGCATGAATAGTTTGTTTCATTTTACGTGGTAGACGCATACTTTTATTTTGAATAAATGATAACTTAAAGAAAATTATGATGGTTTATAGAGAAAAAAAAAAATTTTTGTAATAAACACATGCGTCTACCACGTAAAATGAAACGAACTATTCATGACTAAAATTTCATATCAAAATATTTTGAAATTTTTGAGAAAAACGCAATACAGATTTAAAATATTCTATTCTTTGATTTAAAGCGCCCTCTACTATGAACCTCCCAGTACAGTTCGGTGAATCAGTATCTGTTTTAATTGTCGGGGTTAATTTATACCTGACAAAATTTTTACATTTATTCTCTGTACTGGGTTTGTTTGAGTATCGTTGCTTTTTCTAGGTTTCGCGCCAAAATGCTGGAGTATATCACCTTAAACACAGTTTAAAGTTTTACCAACTTTTTCTCCGTTTTTTAAGTTGTTAATAAAAGTGATAAAGAAAATGAAGAGATTGACTTATCCAATGATAAATACAAATGAAAAAAAAACGGTCTCATTTTGCGGACGAAACTTAGAGAGTAGGTGGAGATCGAGTCGTGAATTCAAGATGTTATGGTGGTAATTTATTTATTGACCCATACACATCATATATAGATAACAGACACTATAGGTACGTTTATAAGAATTAAACTATAATACAAACGACTTTAATTGACTTTTATTTAAAAAGAAACGTACTACTTTACTTGATTCTGTCGATATGCTATGACAGTGAGACAGAGTATAGATAACTAAGTCATCCCCCGTACGCGGTCACCTTTCATCTAAGTAACAACGTAAAACGATCTAACGTCACAGAGAAGGCATTTTTCTCAAAATCAATCAGTTTCGTTCACGTTAAAAATTTGTTCAATATCCGTTTATATTAAAGGAAATCCATAAGCAACGACATAATCGGCACTAGCAACTGCTCCTTGCTCTCAAATTTTGTGCAAAGAATATCTGGTTTTAAAAGGCATGAACTATCCGCGACTAGTAGAAAAAGAGTTTGTTTCATTATTAATATATCTGTCATTTGAATTGTGTTGATTATAATGATTGAGTGTGGTTTTGAATCTTAACGTACTTTAGAAACAAAAGCATATCTTTTCCGTATAATAATACTATTTAAGAAAAACGAAAGGTAGAGCTGTTGTGACTTTTTCTTTATCTTTTAATATTGTCTTTATAGTCGTATGTGATAAATTACGTTCTTGTTTAATCTTTAAGTTTTAAAACTTTACCTCTATTATAATTGTTTTTCTTACTCTTTTCTTCACTTTAATGTGATTGGCTTGTTTGGGTAGGATGGTTCAATTTGCAATAATTTTTAAAACATCAACAACTATGAATAAGGACTACTTAAAAACCCGGGACCGACTTTACATTGGTTCCTCTAAAAGGTTTTCTTTAAACTATTATATCTATTAGAATGTAGGTACTTATATAAATTATCTTAAACATTAGCCAGACAACGATTAATATTTTTGTTATAATTTGTATCTATTTTAGTGTATACATATTAAAAAGTTTTATCGTCTATTTTACTTGGTAACAAAACTTTTAAATTAATAACAGATAAAATGCCCTATTATTTTGTTATAAACCTAAAATGGATACTCATATAAAGACATATTGTACGAGCCCCTATAAACGATATTGAATCTTCTTTATAATAGTTGATGGTCCGTATTTTGAAAAGCTATAACATGTTGAATGTGAGAAGTGCTTTTAGATAAAACTACTATAAAAGTTGCATAAGTCTAGAAAATAAATTAAAAAATGTTTACATACGAATTATGTGAAAGTTTTATAGTAAACATAAAAATGGATCTTTATATACTTATAAAACTATACTAAAAATTTATAAACAGGTATTGTTTAAGAGGTGATGTCATATAAAAACTTTGGAAAACCTTGAAGTTACTGATAATTTTAATTATTATTATTTTTTTATTGACTTGATTTTGTAGTCTTAAAGATATAATCTTTTTAAAAATTGAAATATTGTGTTTTTTTTATGCAATTCGGGAATTAAAAATTTCTTGTAATAGAACTCAAACGAATATGAGAAATACCTTATTAGACACAGTATAAAAAAATATGGATGTACTAGGTGTACCTACGACGTCGTTCGCGTGGCGTGTTGATTGTTGTTTACAAATTTCTTCACTCACCCCGTTAAAGGGGTAGGAGGAGAATTTTTATACACCAGATGTTATGTTAAAAGAAGACAAATACATCTGTGAAAACCGCATTCGAATCGGATCAGTAGTTTTCATGTGATACGCGTACAAACATATAGATATAGTCCATTTCACCGATTTTGGCCGATGACAGAAATCATACTCGAAGTGAATTTAGAGTTACATCTCTCTCAGATACAGGCAAGTTAGAAATTTAAATGAGGACGTTTGTTTTTTAATACAACACTTACGTAACTGCATCTTGTTTCACCGGCAGATAAAAAGTATTCCATACGGAAGTCTTGACTTAATTTACATTTCTAGTAACCGTCATGTACGGCTCGTTGTTGAAGGGTTGAATTTAATAATTATTAATGTCATATTTTTGTAGATGTCAAACCACACTGATAGTTTCGGAAACTTACGACCTAATTTAGAAAAAAAAAACTCTTCGCCATTGGTAACTTGGATGACAGTTTAATCTTATTTCAGTGGTTTCTAATATCAAATCGGCCAAAAACGGTGAAATGGACTATAGACAGACAGACGTACAAAAAAATCTAATTTTTGGGTTCTATATCAAAGTAGGTACCCGTGACGTCGTTCGCGTGACGTATAGTTGTTGTATAAAAATTTCTCCCTCCACACCGTAAAAGTTGTTTTTCCAACATTTCCCTTCACTGCTCTGCTCCTATCAGTTGTAGCGTGATGTAAAGTATCCTATAACCAGCTCAGGAGTATAAAAAATAATTGTACCAAGTTTCGTTAAAATCCGTCGAGTAGTTTTTGTTACTATAACGGTTATACAGACATACAGACAGACAGACAAAAATTTTACTGATTTCATTTTTGGCATCAGTATCGATCCCTAATCACCCCCTGATAGTTATGTTGGAAATATATTTCATCTACAGATTTATTATAAAAAGTATAGAAGATTAAAATCCTGCATTTAATATATTATTATATTAAATATACTTTTTTTCCAATACTATTTTCATACCTTTTCTCTTCTTACACTAAATTTCTTCCGGTAGGTACTGAATATAACGTTTTTACCAATCTTAAATAGACCCAATTTTCGTAGCCTCAGTATATCATCCTCATGTTAATGGGTCCATTTATTAACGATTCAACGTTTATTTATATCTAGCAGGCTATCTTTTTATTTATTCACGTTGGTATTGGTTTTTGTCATGTTGCCGTTTGAAAGTTACCAAGTCACTGCAAGTCACAAACTGACAAGCATGACAACAAATATCATAAATATAATGGTTAAATGCATTAAAAAAATTAATATGCCGAAAAAAAATGTGTAGAGACAAAAAAATGAATACAAAGATGATATTATATGTTTAGAAAAGACCAAAAAGTTTCAGAAGAGGCATTTATATAACATCTCTTAGGTTTTTAATGTAAGTAGTAATTGTGTTTGTTTACAAGATTATTCCAATATTTTCATCAGCAAATGGTTTCAAACATTTTTAATTTCATTAATAGTTGTATATGAAGTTATTTGTTACATTAAATACACTTTTACATTCTTATTACATTCAAATTACTTATAATTTATTAAGCATACCTAACCTCACATTTCTTCTGTCAGTCATTATTTTACAATGTTGCCAGATTACACACTATAGTAAAAGTTAAAAATGTTTCAGAATAAAATATTTTTAATTTCTTTAATAACAATGATCTATAATGATAATTAAAATGTAATTTGATAGGACATGGACGAATCGATATTTCATTCATTAATCTATGACCAATCAAATATCATTTCAATTTTTATTTCATACATTTTTTAAATATTTCGTGTTTTTTTTAGGTTAGTGTTAAATATAAACGAAAAATCTTAAAAAAAGATTTAGTTAATGGTAAAAAAGCGGCAAATAAAAGGAAGAAAGATAAAGCAGATACATTTAAGAACTTCATTTAAAAAAAATTGCAGTGGCAGATTTGGACGTACAATTATAAAAACGAATATTTTACTTCAGATAAACTTTTGACTGACGCAAAACAAAACTGAGATTTAAACGGTAAACGAACTTATTTATACAAAATTAATGATATATAAACTTAAAAACGTGAACTGACGACAAATTTTAAGTGAGCGAAGAATAGCAAAATCTCTTTCCTTCAGATATTTATGAAATTAAAAAAATGCAATGAAATCATCAGATTCGTGTACATAGACGTGGATATAAAAAAATGGTACTCCAACGCGTCGATGGAAACAGTAATCTGATTTAAAAAGTAATCCATTGCATGTGTAATCCGAAGAAAAGCGATTTACAATTTTACTCGCAGGAGCAAATGGTGGGTCAATAGAGGGATGTGATTTGTTATTAGACTCTTCAAATACTGACATTGACTATTACAAAACTATAAATGGTGATATTTTCAAAAACTGGATTGTTAATTAACTTATTCCTGCTTTATTTAATTTTCCAGAGAAATGTGTAGTAAACATGGATAATGCTTCATTTCATTCTGTACAACAAAACAGACCACCTACTTTTTCAGCTACAAAATAGATATCATTTTACCATTAGTGTATCTGCTTTTCTGCTGAATTATTGCACTGTAGCTATTGAACACATATTAAACGGATTTCCATTATTTGAAGCATAACATTTTGTTCTACTTATCAAAATAGCTGAAACCAATTGGTATGTCATAATACCGCACTACCTGGAAAGCTCCACGAAAAATTCTTTAATATATATCTGCTATAATACTTATCGACAAAATGAAATATTTTGTATTTTCTCATTTATAGCTGGTCCAATTTAAATGTTTGTTGTAAAACTTATTTTATAATACCGTTATATAGACATAGAAAATTTGTTCTAAATTGCAAATGAAGACTTTTTTCTAAATGTTTTTATTGTTTGCTTTCATTTAATTACTATTATTTTGTAAATGCATTCATTATATGTAAATATATATTTTTAAATTGCGATTTTTGTTTTTTGTAAAAGTACTACTTTTTAATGATTTGATGGCGCTGAAATGGAGTACACAATTGTTATTTTATTTATTGTCACTAACACTATGCTTTTATTGAGGACGTGACAACAGCGCATTTACAACTGAGAATAAGATTAAATATACAGGGCGAAATTCATCACCCTAACAAGGCCTACTTTAATAAAAATAAGCTTTGAATGATGTATATCTTTAGTGAATACCAATCTATAATAATAAAAGGCTTTGTCCTCTCTCACTAATCAACTCAAACTATACCATTGTATTGGGGAAGTTGAAATTTTCATCAAACAATCCTTTTAGAATGTAGGCATGCACCTATACACGATGGGTATTTTTTTAAACACAGCACCTAAAGAGATTGTTCTTTAGAAAGTTTTAGGCAGACATCTTAAAATTTGTTATTATTAATTTCTTTAATTTAAAAAAGATAGATAAAAGTTTATCAGTAATAACATACCCTAAACTTAAAAATCAATTTTTACTTAACTATATTGAGTTCTGTTGTAATGTATGTGCGTAATTAGGGATGACAGATATATCTGCAACCTATAAGATTTATTGGGTCCACCTTTTCTCGCTTTAATTCTGATGAGTCCTCAGATTTATTGCAGTTTTGCTAGTCCTATCTTTCTTAGATAGTTTAGGATGTCGTTGGACTTCCAGTTAGGTAGATCTTTCTCGTTTATTTTGTATGACGCTAGGTATTTGACCCTAGAATTACTTAATCCATTTTGAGAGCATGTGTATTGGCGTTTCGTCCTCTTCCTCACAGAATTTCCACTATCAATGCTAGTTTTTATATGTGTCCTCTTAGTCGGCAGCACCCGATTAAGATTTCTGTTTTAATACGAAGGTAGTTTTTACTAAGGTTTAGACAGCTGAAAGATCTCTTCTGGTTGTAGTTTCCCAGGAGTGTTGCTTGGTTGCCTTAGTCCGTGTAGATAGTTACGGCATTTGAATTTTTCTCGCTGATTCCTCGAGATAGTATTTTTACCATTAATTATAATAATGAAGTTTTTAATATTTTAAATTGTGTAATTTTAGATGAACGATATTATTCTATTATTATATAAGTATATACATTTTTTTTGTATTATTTTTATATGATATGTATATTAGGAATTCCTATTTTCAATAAACTATCTATCTAGTACCTACACCTACAGGTATGGAGTTTCAGCTTTTTTTTTTTGTTAGCTTATCTGCTGTTTCGTTTTTATCTTCGCAATTGCACACTCGTCCAGAAAAGACCACTTTCGGAACTTGTTACGTAAACTACTATTGGTTGTTTGGTAAAAAGTAGCATAAAAATACAAATAAATCATTAGGCTTTAAACTAATATATCATTAATAAACTTTTGTATTCTAATTAGAGTAAGGAAAATTGGAATTTAAAATTTGGTTGCGTAATTATGTAAAGTTGTAGTAAAGTCTTATTTCTTATTTTACAGTTCTTTCAGAGACAGTATCATTAGCGAAAAGCGTGACTTTATTATTGATCTCATTATATCCCCGGAACACTAGTACAAGTTATTCCTATTGCTTACAAAGCTTAAAGCTTTATTTATATTTTTGATTGGGTAGACCCGCGTTCAGAACAAACAAAATGAGTTTAGTTTTTGAACTAACAAGAACAGTCAGAAATAATTCCTGTTTGTATTAAACTTTAAATGTTTTATGTTATATCTTATCGTATTGAAACACTTATGGGGGCTTTTTACACAATTTATTTACAAAATTGTTAAGATACACTGAACTCTGCTGGATAACGTCTAACTACTTGACAATACAATGAACTCTTGTGAACACTTGACTCGAACTGACGTAAACTGCCCATGCATCCCCTTATATACAACATTATTTAATCTAGTCAGTGTGTTTAGAAGTTTCTAGAATTTTCTAGAAACATTATTTAAAATGGTCAGTTGATTTTTTTACAAACTTCTAAAAATCAACTGTCAACAACAATCTTTCAAATTAAGGTCCCTTCCTTTACGGTTATCCCGTTACACTGCCCCCTCCTTAGATTCATTCCTCCTGGAATGTTATTTCCTACATCGGAATCCCGCACACTCCCTGAGCCAGCCAAACCATCTTCTTGGAGTTGCTGCGCATCTCCACTGTGTTTTCCCTTGTAAGGCGCCAAACGATCATGATGGACCACGACGGGTTTCCCTCTGGGAATTTTCACGATCCGATAAATGACATCGTTAATCTTCTTCTTGATGGTGTAAGGACCTTCCCAGTTCTTTTGTAATTTGGGACAAATACCTCGACGCCATCGGGGGTTATAGAGCCAGACTAAATCTCCAACTTGGTAACTCTTTTCCATTGTCCGTGTGTCATAGTACCTCTTCATCCGATCACTGGATAATTGTAGTTTTCCACGCACCAGGTTGTGTATATTTTCCATTCGATTCTGAAGGTCGGTGACATATTGTTCACGTGCCATTTCTTCACCAGGTTTACAACCAAACACCAAGTCACATGGTAGCCTCATTTCTTTACCGAACAGGACCTTCGCAGGCGTTTGGCCAGTTGATTCGTTGATGGCCGATCGAATTGCCATTAGAAATAGTGGAATATGTCGATCCCAATCCTTCTGACAATCTGGCACCACTTTTGACAGATAGTTGATTATAGTCATTCGTTCCACCATTCCATCAGGCTGAGGGTGCATCGCTGTGGTTCTCGTTTTGTGGATGCCTAATCTTTGGCAAACTTCTTGAAACAGCTTGCTCTCAAAATTTCTTCCTTGTCTGAATGTAATTCTAATGGGACCCCAAATCGGCTTACGAATTCTTCAACCAATATATCTGCTAAAGTGGTAGCTTCCTGATTGGGAACTGCATATGCTTCAATCCATTTAGTGAAGTAGTCCATTACAACAAAGATGTACTTGTTTCCTACATCGGTCTGTGGGAGTGGCTCCAATACATCTACTGCGATTCTTTTAAAAGGACTTCCAACCAGGTATTGCTGCATTTCCGCCTTCGGTTTTCGGTGCGGACCGTTACTGGCAGCACATGTAGTGCATTTACGACACCAATCTTTAACATCATTAGTGCAATTTACCCAGTAAAATCTATCTCGGATCTTTTGCAGCGTTTTCGTGATACCCAGATGTCCTCCAGAACTATCATTATGCATCTCTTTTAAAATTTCCGGTACAGCATTTCTTGGGACCACTATTTGTTTCCTTGTTTCTGTGCCCTCGGAATTTTCTACAAGTTTTTTAACGAGCCCTCCGTCCAAAATTAAAGAGTTCCATTGGGACCAGTATGCTTTTAAAGCAGGAGAGGATGAGGATATCTCTCTCCACAACGGACGACGGTCCATTCTCTTCCACTCCCTAATCTTTCTCAGAACGGGATCGTTTTTTTTGTTGCTCCTCCAGCATAGAGCTCTCGTCTTCTGGCACAACCTTAACTAAGGCAAGTTTTTCCTCGTTCTGCTCCATACGGGTACAATGGGGGCAATCAGGTCGTCATGGTCTTCTGGAAAGTGCATCAGCTTTACGATGTCTGGTTCCAGGTCTGTGCTCGATTTCAACATCATATTCCTGCAGTTTTTCGAGCCATCTTGCTATCTGTTCTTCTGGGTTCCTAAAGCTAAGTAGCCACTTTAAACTGGCATGGTCTGTTCTGATCAGGAATTTTCTGCCATACAGATATTTATAAAAGTGTTCGACGAATTTTACAACTGCTAACAGTTCCCTCCGAGTTACACAGTAGTTCTTTTCAGCTTTCGATAAAGTTTTGCTGAAGTAACCAACCACTCTTTCCTTACCGTCTTGTAGCTGTAACAAGACGGCTCCAATTCCCACATTGCTGGCGTCGGTGTCCAGAATAAGCTTACCATCGGGAAGTGGATAAGCAAGAACAGGTGCTGACGTAAGCTGTTTCTTCAATATTTCAAACGCCTTTTGACATTCCTGATCCCAACAGAAGGACTTATCTTGTTCTGTCAAACGTGTCAAGGGTTTGGCGATGTCTCCAAAATTCTTGACATATCGTCGGTAATAGGAACAAAGACCCAAGAAACTCCGGAGCTGATGTTTGTCGATAGGGATTGGCCATTCCTGAACGGCTTGTATCTTAGCGGGGTCGACAGCAACGCCATCCTTCCTTACGTTATGTCCTAAATAGTTGACCTGTCTCTGGAACAAGTGGCATTTCTTAACATTCAATGTTAGATAAGCGTTCTGTAATCTTTTAAAAACTTCTTCCAGGTTAGATAAATGTTCCTTAAAGGTCTTACCCATTATGATGATGTCGTCTAGATAAACTAGACAAGTTTCCCATGACAAACCCCGCAGAATGTTCTCCATTAGTCGTTCAAACGTCGCAGGAGCATTACAGAGTCTAAATGGAAGGACCGTGAATTGCCATAACCCTGATCCACTGGTAAAGGCAGTCTTTTCTTTGTCTGCAGGATTCATTTTAACTTGCCAGTATCCGCTTTTAAGGTCCAAGGTAGAAAACAGAGTAGAACCCGCCAAAGCGTCGAGGGCATCATCAATCCTTGGCAGAGGATAACTGTCCTTCTTAGTGACATCATTTAGCTTTCGATAGTCGACACAAAACCGCATTGATCCCTCTTTCTTTCTCACTAATACCACAGGAGAAGCCCACGGACTACTGGATGGTTCGACTGTGCCATTTTGAATCATTTCTTTAAGGGCTCTGTCTGCTTCTTCCTTTTTAACTTGAGGCATCCTTCGGGGTACCTGTCGAATCGGACGTGCATCACCAGTGTCAATTCTATGTTGTACAACATCAGTTCTTCCCAGTTTACTTTTAGAACCAAATACAGGTTTATAACGGTAAAGTAGATCTCTTACCTGTTTCTTTTCTAATTTTGACAAAGAGGGGTCTAATTTTGTCATTAATTGTTCAATTTCGTTGGTCTCATCTGTTTCCGTAACATTTATCTTGTGAATTATGGCCATTACTGGTTCTAAACTTCCCATTTCCGTGTCCTTTCGGAGAAGAACTGGATGATCGTTCAAGTTGATAACTCGGATGGGTACCTCTTTGGCGGATCTAACAAGAGTCTTACCCACAAGGAGTCCTTTTCCCAATTCATGGTCATGGTTCTTCGGCTCTATCATGGCTGGGGAACCATCTGGCTCCAGTCCATCCAACCGCGCTGTGACGACACATTCGCAGCTTGCCGGAAGTTCGATATCATCGATTAGCTTAATCGAGGCATTGTCAACTTGTTTTCGGTGCAGGAATATTTCTTCATTACCAGTACGAAGGATACGTTGGCGAAGATCCAAATGAAAACCACAGTGGAGCATAACATCCATGCCCAGAACAACATCTTCATCAACGTCAGCCACCAGCACTGAGTGAACAAGAGAGGTTGAACCAAACTGTAGCGTCACCTGTATCTCACCGTAGACTCTAGCAGAATCTCCGGTAGCGGTACGCAGTCTCCAACTGGTAGGCAACATCTTATTTCGCATAATGATGGTTGGTCGGACGATAGTTTTTGTAGCTCCAGTGTCCTTCAGCATGCTAATATTCTTCCCATCAAGGAGGCCATCTACATATAAGCTGTCCACGTGATGTCGCAGAGTTGCCAATTTAATGGTGTGAGGGGCTTCGGGAATGTTTGGGGTCGATTTCGCCCTCCAGGAGTCGACCCGTTCTAGTTTTCCTGCTGCTGGGGTACTTCAGCAGAAGATTTTTCTTTTTGGGGGCAAGTATTTCTTATATGGCCTAGTTCTCCGCAGTTCCAGCATCTCACTTGGCGCCTTCTTCTTGGAGATAACTTCATTAATCTCTCTACTACCGCTTCAACGTCGCTAACGGAATGAACGGCATGGTCGTAGTTACCGGTGACTTCCCTTAGTCGAGCAACTCCACGTGAGGCCTCCGTCGCCGCCTCAAACTCCAGGGCAATGGTCAAGGCGTCCACAAGAGTCTTCGGCCGCGCCAACCGTACAGCGCGCTGCAACTCGACGTCTCGAAGACCATCGGTGAAGGTTTGGACTGCTAGGCACTCCAGCCCAAGTAACATTTTTGGTTTTATTGTAGTTCTCAAGGAATCTACAAAACCTTTTCTATGAACCAAACATAAAACCTTTTAATCCTGATATTCTCCTTACAACTGCAATAAAACTATCTTAAGTCTAAAATGGAGAACTTTATGAAGGTTGCTAGGACTAATTTTTAAATCTTTCTTAAAACCTGGCTTATAATAGTTATAAATTAAGCAGCTATAAAACTTAAATGAGGTTGTATAAAAAGCAGTTTTAAAACTGTAATAAAACTTTTTATAAAACCTGGATAAAACTAAATTTAAGTCGTTTATGTTTTAAAATTGCATAAAATTTTACTAATATATCATAAAAAGATAACTTTAAAACTAATTTGGTTTTAAAGTGATGTTGCCTCTGGATGTTGCTTTCCATACCTACTTAAGATATTCTATTAGACATATATATTATTACATTATTCTATTACCGATAATATCATCAAATTTTGATTAAAATCATAAACAAACTGCATAGTACTGTTAAAAGTGGACCTGATAGTTTCTTAAAATTTACGCGCCTTTTAAAATGTCCCAATTTTATAAATTATAAAATATTTGTAATTTTAGTAATTTGTGTTTTTGCCCGAATTAGTTAATATAATACAGTTACTAATAAAGAGAATGATAATTAATGTCAATTACTGCTAATTTAACATATTTTAGCGGTATAAAATGAGAAAAACCAATACATTTTTGGTGATGGTTTCGGAGTAATTAATGCTCCATAACCACACTATTTATCTACAGACGGAAAAGATCTAAAGTGACTATATACAAAATAAAATTAATATATATGTATTCAGCTATTTAAAAAAATGGTCAGATTGATAAATAGGCATTAAAATATGAATAGAATCTCAAAAAATAATTGTTGCCATCCTTTCGGTTTAGTAGTCATTTTTTAATAAAATGGACTCCAGTAACACTTTTGATTGTAACTAGAAGGTAGAAGTAAAGTTAATCATAAAACCTTTATACGGCTATTAATAAGATATGGTTTTAAGCTGGTTTTATCTTGGTTGTATTAAATGTAATTTACAATTCGCGCATAGGTTTGAAAATATAACCTCACAATTTTTAGTGATTACATCAGGAATATTATTTACATAAGAGGAAACCATATGCAAACATTTTTGAAGTCCTTGGTGCCAATATTGTCCTGCACCAATATTGTAACACTCAATGATTTTGGTTGGTGTTCTTAGAAGTGTACGGGGATCTGTTGGTAATATATTTGGAAACCTTGTATTTATGACTTTTAATCATGCCTTTACTGTGTTTTGTTTCACATTGTATCCATTTGCCCATGCCCAATATCATCATTAATATTCGGAGTAGAATTTTATTTGATAAATTAGATATACATTCAGTAAAACATTCTGCAACAACTGTATTTTGTAGTTTCAAAAACTATTTTTTTAGTTGACAGTTTTTTTCCACTCTCTGCGGAAACGTCCGCTTTTTTTGACATGCATCCATTTTTCTAAAAATGTGTTCAATTTGGCACTATGTTCTCACATAAATTTTAAGCATAAACGTAAATTTGTAAAACTGCTATTGTAGGTTTAAAACTATGTTGGGATAAAACTCTTTGGATTTAAGAGATATTTTAAAAAGCATTTTTTAATGCCCGCTTAGGAACGTCGTTTTAATGTGGTTTTTTAATATGTATGTAGTTGCAGGAGTAAGGAGTTTTAAAAAATGGTTTTATAGTAAATTATATAACCAGTTTGTAATACCAGTTTAAAACATAGGCATATTATTCTACTTCTTTAAAACTGTTTAGCTGTAGGAGTATTTTAAAGCCAAACGGTTTTAATATTGTCACAGTAATTACTGTATTAAAACAATATTAAGATCAAAATCATTTGAGTAGAAAAGGTTTTATTTCGAGGTTTTAACAGATCCATTAAAACGTGATTATAATGCTATTAGCTCTTTAAAAGTTAATGGCCAAATTATAAGCCGCCTTAAGAGTGAAACATATATTGCAACCTTTTTAAAATAGTATTAAAACTTTTTCAAGACTATTTGGTCTTTAAAATGTTACTTGGGAGGAAATCCTCCGCTGCATTTGAATACGCAAGTCGTGCCATTCTTGCTACATCCGTCTCAAATTCCTGGATAGTTTCTCCATTTTTCTGTTTTCGGCTCTTTAACTGCATTCGGTACACCAGTTGTAGATGAGTTAGACCATAACGCATCTCTAGACGATTCACCAATAACTCGAAGTTGTCAGCTTCATCCGGTGTCAATGATTGCAAGACGTCTAAAACTTCGCCTCGCAGAGCTACGGTTAGGGACAATGCCTTCTCCTGGGATGACCATCCATTAGCTCTGGCCGCTTCGTCGAATTGCTTCAGGTAATTTGGCCAGGAAGTCTTCCCGTCGAAGGTCGGGGGTTTCATCGTCGTTCGTACATGGGTCGTTTCCTCGCTTCTTTGTCGTTCGACGTCTGCGTGGCAGGTTTCCATCCTTCTTGCATCTCCGTCGCCGTGGTGGATGGGCTGGTTTTGACGACCAGCTTCCTGTTCTTGTTGAAGCTTCCTTATTTCGGACTGCATTTGCTGGTTGATCTCGTCTCGCAAGTTGGCAACTTGCTGATTTTGCTCGTCTCGTATGTGTAACGTAATTACCCCTTAACTGTCGCCAGTTGGTAGCCAAAACAATCCCTTCGAGAAAAAGATATAAAGATAAAGAAATATCTCAAAGAAATTGTTTCAACAACGTCGGGCGCCAGTTTGTAAGGTGATTACTACCCTTGGCTAGCTCCAGGGTTCGTGGCTTCCTTCTGGTTTTCTTTAACTCCCCCCAAACAAATATTTAAGGGCGCCAAAATTACAGACAAGCAAATAAAAGATGTTAAATCAGTGTAAATTGTTTATTTCCAAAAAATTAGTAATTTAAGTTAATAAAGATTGATTAGTGATTAACTAAGTTCTTATCTTTTGATATCCAACTTCGGAAGACGTCTGAAAGCCAGAATAAAGATGCGGTTGGTACGATGTCTTCTTAAATTTAATGGTTCTGCAGTTGTGGATGGCAAGATGTTTTCTAACACTTGAATGATCTACTGATGTTTGATGGCAAGATGTTTTCAAAAAAATGAATGATCAACAGATGTGATGGCAAGATGTTTTCATAAATTGGGTAACTGTTAAAACCTGCTTACAAAGCTTCTCTCCAAAAAAAAATGGCTATCTATAACAGCCCTATCTTGGGACCCTTCAAAAATTTGGCAATGGCCCTATGAATAAAAATTCACACCGTCAAAATTCCATCTCAATAAACCTTATTTTCGATTACAATCATCCAAAGTTTCTCCAAGTTCGAGAATAGAAAAAAGTTAATCACTTTATCTGTTTACATATTTTTAACACAATAAAAACTGATTTAAACAATGATTGTAATCGAAATAATTTAAAAGTTAGAATAATAAAATTATTATAATCAATAAAATATATTCACCAAGTTTTTGACTATTAATAAAAATTTTAAACAATTAAACTCTTACTCACCAAATGAAGGGAGAAGAAATAGGAATAGAACTGCTGGTTATGAAGCACAAAATTGTAAAGGAATTAAAATACCGTCCCTCTTTACGAGAGAACACGGTTCCCCGCTTATACAGAAATCAACTCTGCGTCGACTCCATAGAATCATCGCAGAATCGAAAAAGTCAAACCGACGTAGGCCAGGCCAAAAATATCGTAGCAAAATAGACGAGAAATTAATGAAATAATATATTATTAGGCCAGGCCAAACAAATAACGATGTAATCGTTACACCACGGTAACCTGACGGAAAAAAAAAGAATTGGAAATTCTTTTTTTTTTTTTATTCAAAAGATAAACTATTAAAATCCAAAAATATTAAAAAAGTAAATAATCAAAAACTGGTGAATCGGTAAAGAAAAATAAACAAAATTAAATAATTAAAGGCAACCACAAGAATTTGTGTACTTCTTAAATAATAAAAAAAAACATTCTCGAAAAAAAAAGAAAAAAAAATTAAAAGCACGAAGCCTTACTACGCTTTACCTCTAGAGAAGAAAGAAAACAAATTGTTTTTTGGGCCCTTGCCCGGGACCTGAAGGGACCCATGTGAAGCAAGTAAAATTACCATGGGTTTTGAAGAAACCCAGGTAGTTAAACCGTCACAAGACGACGTGACTAGATTTTTCCACAAGGTACTAGCCAACCTAAAAGGTGGAACGAATTCCTCAAAAAGCAAGTGAAATTACCATGGGTTTTGAAGAAACCCAGGTAGTTAAACCGTCATAAGACGAAGTGACTGGATTTTTACAAGGGGTACCAGCCAACCCAATGGAACGGTCAACACTGAAGTTTCTCCACGCTGGACAGGGGATGCGAGGAGCTCAGCGAAGACGGGTGGTCTCGGCATAACCAACGGTTATTCGCATCGCTATTAGATGGCATGTCAGCCATGAAAAATAAAACTAAACAAAAGGAAAAAGGTAAATATATAAAAAAAAATAAAGGGACTTGACCAAGGGAGTTCCGAAAGTTAAGCTTCCCCGGGAACATGTTTCTCCATTTGGTAGACAACGCCCAGTCGGGAAGAGAGAGAGAATTTAAAGCCAAAGAGGTTAAGACAAAAAAAAAATTTTGAAAAAGTGGCAATAACAAAAAGAACAAAAAAGTAAGTCACAATCGGTAAGAGAGTCCCCCCACTCTAAAAAAATTTGGTCGCATTGACCAGCACCTCTAGGGTACCCAAAAAGTCAAAATCGGTATTGCTAACATTTAAGTAGCACTAAGTCACAATCGGTAAAAAAAAATTAATAACTGTCCCATTCAAGGTCGCTCAAGAAAACAACAATAACGAGATGTAACAAAAGAAACAAGAGATTAATGTTCACAAAACAAGGCAAAAGTCTATCTCCAAAAGCAAAACAACTTATCATAGCAACGAAGACAAAGATAAGACTGTCGACAACAGAATCATTGAATACACAAAAAAAAAAATACTCAACTTGAGTAATAAAAACAAGCCCAAAAGCTAAGGAAATATTCAATGAACGAGATAAATTGAAACCAAATATCAGCTGAACGAAAATGTGACTAAACACTAAAAGATAAATCAACTAATATTCAGATCCAAAAATAAGTTATCTTATCGCTAAGCAGACAAGAGACATAAAAAAGATAAAAGGTAATTGCTATCATAAAAAGACAAGAAATAACTGGAGATAATGAAAAAGATAAACGATAATATTTATCATTCAAAATGACAACAAACAACGGAATAATGTGAACATCAAAAAAAAATTGGACAGTTAATAAAAGTAAAAATGACGAAATCAATCAGGATCAGAAAACGAATACTCAAACGCTAAGAACACTGAAAGGCAATAATCACTAAGTAAAGAAGGAAAAAAAATTTTGAAAAAGGAACAAACTAAGAATCCAAAAATACTAATACTTTTTTTTCTTTAAATTTTTAAAAAAAAAAAAATTAAATGACAATCGAAGTTAATCTAAAAGGTTGAAAAGAATTTTGAAAAAGTTTTTAAGAATTTAAAAAAATCTAAGAAATAGAAATTGAAAAGTTAATAACTTATGCCTTCAGTGAAGTGACTCCAGTGATCAGAACAAAAGTGATTTCGTCAAATATTATCATCATTTTCACTGTCTGAGCCCTCACTTTCAGACAAGTCTTGATCAACATCGGAAAAATCTTTTTTTAAATCAGAGATATGATAATTGCCTAAATCATTACCCTTAGTATCCTTAACGTTATAAACTAATTTAGAAATAACTCTGTTCACAATACAAGGAACGTATTTCGGAGCGAATTTAGCAGAAAATTTATCAATTTTAGAAGACAGAACATGATTCCTTTTCCAAAGTTTATCCCCTACATGATATTCTATATCTCTTTTACGGAGATTATAATAATGCGAGTTTCTATCATAGGCAAGTTTTAATTTCTTCCTAACTTCAACAAATAGTTTGGGTAACGTTTGAATGTCATTTAAACGGCTATTTTTGTCAGCAATAGATACTAAATTATTGGCATTATCAGAAATTTTTCCATAATAATCACCAGAAAGAGGAACATTTCTAGCAAAATTTAGAAAGGAAGGGGAATAACCGGTAACTTCATGTTGAGCAGTCCTAATTGCTTGAGCAACGTGATGTATTTTTGAATCCCAGGAGTCATGTGCTTCGTGAATGTAACAACGAATTGCTGTAGTGATACTCTTGTTGGTTCTCTCAGTGTGGTTCGCTTGAGGATGATAAACGGGGTTGTAACGAACATGGACTTTATATTTTTCCATAAGACATTTGAATTCACGACTAGTAAATTGACTACCGTTGTCAACGGATAAAACCTGAGGAACACCGAATATTAAGAAAACTTGATTTTCTAAGAACTTTAATATGTTATTCGTCGTTGCCTTGGGCATAGGGTGAACTAGACAGAATTTGGAAAACCAATCCGTAACAACCAAGGCATATCTGTTGCCTAGTTTGGATCTAGGGTAACAACCAATGATATCAGCTGAAATCCATTGAAAAGGAAAATTAATATTTTTATAATTACCCATCAAACCAGCCTTCGGAAGATTAGAGCTTTTACACGAAGAGCAAATCGCACATCTGCGAATGTAACGATAGATATCCTTCCTCATTTTTGGCCAGTAATACAGTTCCGAAATACGAGAGAAGGTTTTAGAAATGCCAAAATGACAACCAGCTTCGCTATCATGAAAATATTTAAGGAGGCTAGCCCTATTACCGGTAGGAACCAGAATTTTCCAATCGGAAAGATTACTCTCGATAGGAATCTTTGAGAATATATGTTTATAAATGATATTGTTATCGACACGAAATGACGGAAATTTGTCAGGAGACGTCTGAATTTTCTGGATTAAGGATAAGTACCACTTGTCCGGTTTTAAATCGGCAATGTCTAGACTAGCGATATCGGGATTATAAACACGAGAAAGCGCATCGCTTACTACCATGGTAGAACCTTTTCTGTGCTTGATGATAAAATCAAATTGAGACAAACGTAAAGCTAAACGGGCTAAACGACCCGAAGGATTCGACAATTTGTACAGATATTGAAGAGATGAATGATCAGTTTCTAAGGTGAAAACGGTTCCTTCTACATAACCTCTGAATTTTTCGATTCCAAAAATCGTCCCTAATAGTTCTTTTTCCGTCGTGGAAAGTTTCCTCTCTGCACTAGAAAGGCTACGACTAGCATAAGCAATAGGGTGATCAATACCATCACACTCTTGGTAAAGGATGGCACCTAAACCGGTATCGCTTGCATCTGTTTGAATAATGAAGGGAATTGAATAATTGGGACTGGATAAAATAGGGCTAGAAGTAAGGAGTTGCTTGATTTTCGAAAATGCCTTGTCAGCGTTGGGGTTCCAATTTATAGGTTGTCCTTTTTTTCGACCCTTAAGGAGATCGGTAATAGGCGAACAAACCGAAGAAAAGTTTGGGAGAAATCTTCTGTACCAACCAATTAGACCAATAAGTCTCTTAATTTCAGTGGTGTTTTTAGGAATAGGGTAATTTAAAATTGCCGTAACCTTGTCGGGATCTGTACGCAAACCACACTGATCAACACGAAAGCCCAAATATTTCAGAGAATCCTTACAGAACTCACACTTATCCATATTTATGGTCAAGTTTGCTTCCTTCAATCTAAAAAACAATTTTTCTAATACCTCTAAATGAAGTTCGAAAGTTGGGGTCGCAATAATGATGTCATCCAAATAACAAAAGCAATAGGGAATGATAGACGGATCTAAGACTCTATCCATTAATCTTGCCATAGTTTTAGGGGCATTTTTTAAACCAAAACACATAGTCGTGTATTCAAAACTGCCTAAGCCATAAATAGAGAACGCAGTTTTTGGAATAGAAGTCTCTGTTAAGGGAATTTGCAGAAAAGCTTTTTTTAAATCAATAGAGGAAAGAAATCTAGCATCTCGTAACTTATTTAGAATTGAGTCAATCTGATGCATAGGATATGAGTCTGAAACTGTGACAGAATTTAGCTTCCTACTATCCAAAACTTTTCGGTAACCATTATCACCCTTTTTCGGAACTAAAAAACAAGGGGAAGACCAAGGCGAATTGGAAGGCCTTATAACACCTAAACATGACAACTCTTCAATTTCTTTCTTCAAATGACCTAACATTGAGGGGGATAGAGGGAATTGCCTTTGACAAATAGGTTTGGCATCACCTGTGTCAATATCGTGGGTTATTAGAGAAGTTCTACCAATTCTGTCAACAGGGGCCAGGACTTTAAATAAGGATTTTACTTTATCTAATTTGCTTAACTGAACCACAGAAAGAGAAGACACAGGTTGAATAGAATTAATAACACACAACGAGGAAAGTATTGAATAAGATAAGGATTCAAAGTTTATATCAATCTTAAATAAGTTCAGAAAATCCATTCCTAAGATGAGAGAATGAGCAATCGAAGGAATTATTAAAACCTTTAAGGAATGAGTAACCCCAGATAAAGATAAAGAGAGATAAACAAAGCCAATGCTTTGCTGAGGGTTACCATCTGCCGTAGTGACACGAATTGAATTATCGTAGATAATAGGAAGATTTAAGTGAGAAATCATCTGAAAACCTTGATTACCAAGAATACACGCGTTTGAACCACTGTCCAGAAGAGCAAGCATGTTAATTTTTTCTACCAATATATTTAAATACAACCTGTTATCATTCTGTTTTTTAACAAATAAAGGGCTGGTTTCCAAGCGCGAGATTGCATTACTATTTTTAGGAAAAGTACGCAGAGAAGATAAAAAGTGTTTTACAAAAATCAGATATTCTTTCCACTCAGATAAGGAGGTTACTGGCTTGATCGATGTTCTCGGACGTTTGTTCTTGATGGGTTTGAAGAATTGTCCGGCAGAATTGCTAAAGAATGACCGGGACGAGTAGCCAGATCTCTGTCTCCGGTCTGAAATTCGTTTTTTGAAACCTTGGAACGACACCACGAGCAATTCGACTTAATAGTGTTCTTTTTCCCACAACCAAAGCAGAACGGAACCTCTTTGCGAGCTCTACACCGATTATAAACGTGACCAAACTTATCGCAATTCCAGCATTTAATCGGCCTAGAATTCGAAAGTACCGATAAATTCGGTTCCCCAGAATTGTAATTGTAGTTTTTTGAAGAATTAAAGGAAGAGACATTCTGGGCTCTATCGCACCAATTTTGAGATTCCTCAATCTTTTTACACAGAATATTTAATTCATCGATAGTTGAAGGGGACTGAAGGGCAAGTTGATTTACGAAAGTAGGAAGAAGATTACGTCTAATCTTAGATACCCTAGTTTGCTCGTCCGGACAAAGATCCAAACGTTTGAAGAGGCCCTCCATCGAAGCGATGAAAAGAGCTACACTTTCACCTCTAGATTGAAATTTATTATTAATAACATTTTCCAAATCAAATTGAAAATTTGAGGGAATAAAGTCAAATTTAAGTTTATCAACCAGATCAGACCAAGAGGAAAATTTATGACGATTATTCATAAACCAGGTTAAACCTTCATCCTTAAATAAATCACAACTACGTAAAAGTAGATCACTGTCAGAAATTCCCCGAGAAACTCGTAACATATCAACCTTTTCCAAAAAATCGTGAACAGAATTATTACCAGAAAAATAAATGTTCCATTTATGAACATCTAAGTTCTTGTGGAAAAAAGCCGGCGAAGAAATACCAACAGGAGAGTCCAGCATCGTTGGAGTGGAAGTGTTGGACTTTTCATGAACATCCGCTTCAAATAAAGTTAATTCATTTTTTAAGGCACGTAAAATTGCAAAATGATCATCCTCAGTGCAAACAACTCTGTTGATTCTACCCGAAATGTGGATAAGTCTAGAATTAATACGCTTAAAAACAGGAGCAGATTTGTCGCCAGTAAACGAATCAATATCAGGTTTTAAAAAACTAATAGAATCTTTAATACCGAGAATATCTTCATCGAAGGTAAAAGTATTTACAATTTCACTGTAACTCCTATTTGCATTTTCTTGAGCTAACAACCCGGAAAGAAGTTTCCGTTTAGCCTCAACAGTAGAAGGGATCTCGACACCCCTGATTTTTAATTCATAATCTAATTCTTTTGTTTTTAAATGAGAAGGCAACATTGTAGTAAGGAAAAAGGAAAAAATTAAATCTGTAATATTCGTCGAAAAATAAACTCGGTAAATAAAAATTTAAACTCGAAGTATACTCAACAATAGCGGTTAGCCTTGAATCTATCGATAATGAATTCCGACAAAACAAGTAAGATAAAAAGTGTTATTTGTTAGAAAAATATTACTAAAATATTTGCATGTCTGTAATTAAATTGATGGAAAATATAAAAATTAATTTAAAGTGAATGATTAGGAAAAGTTTCAAAAAACCAGAATACTTAGTTGGGCGCCAGTTTGTAACGTAATTACCCCTTAACTGTCGCCAGTTGGTAGCCAAAACAATCCCTTCGAGAAAAAGATATAAAGATAAAGAAATATCTCAAAGAAATTGTTTCAACAACGTCGGGCGCCAGTTTGTAAGGTGATTACTACCCTTGGCTAGCTCCAGGGTTCGTGGCTTCCTTCTGGTTTTCTTTAACTCCCCCCAAACAAATATTTAAGGGCGCCAAAATTACAGACAAGCAAATAAAAGATGTTAAATCAGTGTAAATTGTTTATTTCCAAAAAATTAGTAATTTAAGTTAATAAAGATTGATTAGTGATTAACTAAGTTCTTATCTTTTGATATCCAACTTCGGAAGACGTCTGAAAGCCAGAATAAAGATGCGGTTGGTACGATGTCTTCTTAAATTTAATGGTTCTGCAGTTGTGGATGGCAAGATGTTTTCTAACACTTGAATGATCTACTGATGTTTGATGGCAAGATGTTTTCAAAAAAATGAATGATCAACAGATGTGATGGCAAGATGTTTTCATAAATTGGGTAACTGTTAAAACCTGCTTACAAAGCTTCTCTCCAAAAAAAAATGGCTATCTATAACAGCCCTATCTTGGGACCCTTCAAAAATTTGGCAATGGCCCTATGAATAAAAATTCACACCGTCAAAATTCCATCTCAATAAACCTTATTTTCGATTACAATCATCCAAAGTTTCTCCAAGTTCGAGAATAGAAAAAAGTTAATCACTTTATCTGTTTACATATTTTTAACACAATAAAAACTGATTTAAACAATGATTGTAATCGAAATAATTTAAAAGTTAGAATAATAAAATTATTATAATCAATAAAATATATTCACCAAGTTTTTGACTATTAATAAAAATTTTAAACAATTAAACTCTTACTCACCAAATGAAGGGAGAAGAAATAGGAATAGAACTGCTGGTTATGAAGCACAAAATTGTAAAGGAATTAAAATACCGTCCCTCTTTACGAGAGAACACGGTTCCCCGCTTATACAGAAATCAACTCTGCGTCGACTCCATAGAATCATCGCAGAATCGAAAAAGTCAAACCGACGTAGGCCAGGCCAAAAATATCGTAGCAAAATAGACGAGAAATTAATGAAATAATATATTATTAGGCCAGGCCAAACAAATAACGATGTAATCGTTACATATGTTGGTTACTTGCTGATTCATGTTGTCCACTTGCTGATTTAAGATGTCTACTTGCTGATTCAAGTTGGCTACTTGCTGATTCTGCTCGTCACGAAGATGTGATATTTGCAGAACGAACTGGATAACTCATCTGATAGGGTAGACATCCGTTGTGATAGCTCCTCTTGTTGGCTCTTCATCTGACTGGATAGCACCTCTTGTTGGTTCGTCATTCGTTGTGACAGCTGGGACATATCTTCACGCTGGCTCTTCATCTGACTGGATAGCTCTTCTTGCTGGCTCTTCATCTGACTGGATAGCTCCTCATGTTGCCGGGAAAGTTGTTGAGCTTGTTCTTCTTGTTGGCTCGTCATTCGTTGGGACAGCTGGGACATGTCTTCGCGCTGGCTTTTCATCTGACTGGATAGCTCCTCTTGCTGGCTCGTCATGCGTCCTGATAGCTCCTCTTGCAGCCGGGAAAGTTGTTGAACTTGTTCTTCTTGTTCGGGAAAGTTGTTGAGTTAGTTCAGAATTTGCTTTTTGAACTGGGTCTTCGAACTCCACAGCGTCAGGGTTCAAATTATTATTTACGTAGTACTCACAGAGCCTTCTCAACAATACGGATTTGCTTCCAGTAGTTTCCAACTCTAATTCTTCAAGCTCTCTTTTAAACTCAGCCACCAATAGTTCATTTATCTTTTTTCCAGGCATTCTTGTATCTTCACCCCACACCTGACACCAATTTGAAACACTTATGGGGGCTTTTTACACAATTTATTTACAAAATTGTTAAGATACACTGAACTCTGCTGGATAACGTCTAACTACTTGACAATATAATGAACTCTTGTGAACACTTGACTCGAACTGACGTAAACTGCCCATGCATCCCCTTATATACAACATTATTTAATCTAGTCAGTGTGTTTAGAAGTTTCTAGAATTTTCTAGAAACATTATTTAAAATGGTCAGTTGATTTTTTTACAAACTTCTAAAAATCAACTGTCAACAACAATCTTTCAAATTAAGGTCCCTTCTTTTACGGTTATCCCGTTACAGTATATTAAGAAACTAAATTTCTAATAGTAAACTTTAAAATCGTTTTAAGGATAATCATGTACCATTTTAAAACGATTCTACACTAGGCATATGATCATACATCAGCCATATCATTAAACACTTGAATTTATTCGACCGTCGAGCAATATGCCTATATTGCTTTTCTAAACTTGTCAAATACACTATTATTTCTTTATTCTGGGCATTTTTCCATGTGGGCATTTTTCCATGTGGGCGTTTTCCGTGTGGGCATTTTCCCGTGTGGGCTTTTTTCCGTGTGGGCATTTTTCCTGAGGGCATTTTTCCTGTGGGCCTTTTTCCTGTGGGCATTTTTCTTGTGGGCATTTTTCCGGTCACCGTTCTTAAGATGTCCCATTTTCAACATTTTGTACTTTTAAAAGTTCGAATGAGTTGCAATTTCGCGCCCATCCATGTTCGGTTAGTGCCATAGACAAAACTGCAACTTCATATATAAGAGAGTCGTCATTTTTGCAGTGGTTAACAGCTTTTTTAGTGCCGTTGCAAAGGGCTGACGATTTATAACCATGTAATTTAAAACTTTTTTGTATTTTCTTAAAAAAACAAGAAGCTTTCGTGTTTTTTTTAAATACAACGTTAGGTGGGTTTATGGGCATTTGACTCAAGGTAAGAGTTGTTTATATTATTTGTTAATTTTTTTTTATAAAAAGTAGTTCTCGTGACGGGGTAAATTACCATCTAAAGGCCCATCACATCCTATGATGGCTCGGGCCAGTCGCAAAAATGAGACAATTCATTAGTTGTTTTTTTTGTGCTACCACGAGATATGTATTGTGCTGACTAATAAGGCTTAGAGAAATCATTGTGTCCAGAATGTAATTAAAAGCCTATTAAGCTTTAGATCTTTGTAGGTTCCCATTTTGCTGTTTTTTTCTCTATACTCCTAATAAGGCACACTTAAATTTATGAAAAAATATTAAGTCTTTAAATAACCATGTTTTTTCTAAAATAGATTATTAGAATAACGGCACAAAATTGTTATTTGTTGAGTCTATTTAGAGATTTTTGTTTAGTAGGTAAATTAAGTTTTGCTAAGTCTAAGATGGCCCATCGTCCAATTTGTGACCAAAAAAACTTTTGTATCAGATTGATTACCTAAGAATATCACATATTAGGTTAAGTTTTACATAAATACATATTTTTTGTTTTGATAGGGTTTATTGATTACATAATTAATATCGGGCTTATTATCTTAACGAATTGTTTACAAACATGTTAATTTGTATGTTTACTTTTACAAATAAATCACCTATGTTGTGATAAAGGCAGTTTTCACAAATATATATTTTTTTTCCAGTTATTAAATTTTAGCAAAATAAGGGCCTTACAGGGCACATGTACCTCAAATGTATAACTACCTAAAAAAAATATATACCTATAAAATGAAACCTTTCAGAAAGCTTTTAAAGAGAATCACACTCTCAACACTGTAATTCTTTTCGTTTTTATGTACCTATTTACTTTTGTTTGCCAGAGTAAGTCGGTTTTCAGAAAAATTGTATTCAACAAATCAATATTAATAGTCGCCAATGTGTTTATCACTTAAGAAAATAAAGTCCGTTTTCTAGAAAAAATGAAAAATTGTAGAAACGCGTAACTATAATATAAGAAAAAAATGTTACAAAATAGATTTACTCATTGTAGACTATAATGTAATTTCTTAGTTTTATGTTTATACTTTCTTTTGACGTATATTATTTCTTATTATCTTGATTAATGGTTACGATGAACGAACTAATATAAGTAGTCATGATAAATCGTTATGTCAAAAACACAAATCTAAAGAAAACTATATTTTACGATGTTAACCTTCCAAAGGAGACCTTTTTAATAAAATCTTTAAGATTACACAGATAGAGGTATTTACGTGTACATGATATATCAAATAAGAAAAATATTTTTAAATAGATAAATTGATTATTAAAGCGAAGCTTTTTATAAGGGCTTCAGCGGCCGTGCAAGAGAAGCGACTTCTGCTCCTTTAATTTCTTCAACATTTCCGCAATCAGATCTACCCTGAGCCTATCCTCTACCTGACTGTACTGACCATCAATATTGTCTTCTTGCTCTAACATTTGTTTTTCTTCTTTTAATTTGATATACCTAGTTATAAATTTTTACTTCTGGAATATTATAAATCAATCACACACCATCGATCAAATTATTTAGACAAATTTGTGAGCTTGAAAAACTCTTTTACCAAAAGTGGCGAAGCCCCACGTTCTGGGGGGCAATTGATAAGAATTTCCTTCTTGGGGCACCCTTTCAATAATAATAATCTCCGGGTTGTGGATTCTGCCCTTTAGAATATCTGCTGCTATTACAAAAATATCTTTTTGGTTATTTAGTTTTTATTTAATGTTCTTCTTGTTATTGCTTCTGTTACTTTTCCCGGCTTCTTCTGGTATGTGTTCTTCACCGAAAGAGAGCACCCATGGGAAAAATCCATATTAATATATCATATTAATTAGTTTTAATCTGCGCTTGTATTGCTTAGATTTCATCAATATAACCTAATATAATTTTACTTTTAAATCTTATTTGTTTATGGTTGTACCTGCAATTTGTTGAATTTCCAGAATCACAACGTTTCTTACGAACCATTTATGTAACAAAATCTGAATCATCCAAAAAATATTGAAGGACCTTGTACATTTACTACAAAAAGGTAAAAGGAATTGGTGAGAAGAGAAAAAAAAACAGATTGAGATGTTAACAAGAAGGCTGGCTCGTCAATACAGATCTTCTTAAAGTACTTTATTGTTGAAGTTAGGAAGAAATGCTCATAAATGTCGAAAGAGACATAAGTGCACCAACCACCTTTGTATACCAAGATATTGGCCATAACATTGACTGCAACTCCACTATTGACTTCACGTTATATTGAACCAGTCACTATACCATTATTCATATATATATATATATATATATATATATATATATATATATATATATATACAAAAGGGAAAAATTATTGGTCATGTACGCAAAAAGGATCAGTAAGGCCACGAGTAGGAATGGTAACCGTAGACATGCATGTTTCTGGCTCATTAGCCGTCATCAGTGCGGCATAACCAAGTAGGGTATTGCACTTGGCTAGCAAAAGTGTTGGGTACTTGGGAGCAAAGGATGTTGGGGAAACATGTGTAAAGAAACATAAAAACACAAAAACAACGAAAGCTCACACAGGAGTCCTATCGCCATTTTGTGCTTTCAGCGGTTACCATTCCTACTCGTTGCCTTACTGATCCTTTTTGCGTACATGCCCAATAATTTTTCCCTTTTGTTTATATTAATACGCGTTTTCTTGGCACTTTCTTTATATATATATATATATATATATATATATATATATATATATATATATATATATATATATATATATATATATATATATATATATATATACGACAAGTTGTTAACTATTGGGAAAGCGTCAGGGAATTAGTCAAAGATGGAATAGACTACGATGTTGAAGAAAACTTTATTTCTATTTGCGAAATTTTCGGTCCGATTTTAGACCTTCATCAGCGCCTGGGAAAAAGATAAATATACAATTTCTTGGTAAGTCAGTTACAAATTACAAACACTTACAGAGAAATTTTGTTTCAGGTATATATATATATATATATATATACCTATCTAGAAACAAACAACCCTCGTCAAGTTTGGTTAAGTATTAAATTGCTGTTTTATAGTAACTAGTTAGTGTTTAAATTAATTGTTTCATTAAGAAAAATCTAATCATTTTTTTGTATCAACACTTTTAGGAGATATGTAATGTTAAATGTTACGTTTAAGGTAAATAAATATGTGTAGATGTACTTATACATAAGTAAATTACAAAAAATGTTTAAAATGATAATAAAAAACAAAAGTGTAAAATATCCATATGCATAGAACACGAGGAAATCCATTTTAATTTTATAAAATAAATAAAATAAATAAAATAAATAAAATAAATAAAATAAATAAAATAAATAAAATAAATAAAATAAATAAAATAAATAAAATAAATAAAATAAATAAAATAAATAAAATAAATAAAATAAATAAAATAAATAAAATAAATAAAATAAATAAAATAAATAAAATAAATAAAATAAATAAAATAAATAAAATAAATAAAATAAAATCCATTTTAATTTTTAAGGTCAAAAACAGAAATTCTATTCTCGTATTTAAAGACGCCGTTATAGCTGTTATAATTTTTTAAAACCTATATTTAGGCTAACATAGTAGAATAATCTTGCAGTTAAAGCCCAATAAAAGTTAAATATGTTTTTAAAACTGTTAAAATGTAGCTACACTCTTAAATATACTTATACAAAAATTGCTTGAATCATTGGTGCATTCCGTGGAACAAGTTTTTATTAAGTGTTCGTGTTGTAGGAATTATTTTATTAGGTAGAAATGTTAATTTGCACACGTTCAAAAGATTAAAAAGTTTTAAACAACCTTTAGGCACTCGAAGGTTTCTTATTCACGTTTCTAAAATGAATTCCATAAATATACTCTACATAAAAATTCATTTTGCCCGCTTTTTCCACTTTAACCCTTAAGTATTTAAAATTAAAAAAAAGTGTGTTAGTCCCACTTTAAATCAGTTTTATTTTGTGCAAAACAAAATCTCATTTTAACTGGATAACAGTTTGTAACTTTTTTCTAATATTTTTTCTTGTATCCTCGGATTACGGACTTTGCTTTTGTCAGGCCGTAGTAATAATAAACATTAATTCCTTTTTTTAAAGCCATTCCGTAGATTTGTTTGTTTAAATTTGGGGAAATTTGCAATTCGTTATAAAAACCGTGAACTCAGTGTATTACAACAGGAAAAAAATGTAATTAATAGCCACAAATTTAATCTTACTTTTAAGAGTTTCTCGGTTCGTTCCAAATGTCTTTTTACTGCTATACGTACTTTGCACATCGCATATTACATTTTTTTTAGGATTTTCTTGTATTACTAGTTTTTCATTATTTAAAGATTTTTTATTATTCTAATATTTTTGTAATGCATTTCATAATCATTCAAGAAATAGTATATTACGCTACAAGGGACGAAAGTTGAATTTTCGGCCCTGCGCGTCATGATGACCGAGGCCAAAAGCCGAGGGCAACATGACGCGCAGGACCGAGATTTCAACTTTTGGCCCGTGTAGTGTATACTATTTTTCTTCATACCTCGGTCGAAAGTACTTGCGGAACGAGCGAAGCGAGTGCAGCTGGTCGTGGGACAGGCATCAAATACATTCGAAGAGTCAAGTTTTGTCATTGATGATTATTTTTAAGGTTATAGATAGAAATAGAAATGACACGAGAATAAACAGTCCCTAGTTACAAGTGTAACTATGCATGAGAAATTTTTCCTCCCGCCGTAAATAGGGAGTAAATGTTAAAGACGACAAAACATCATGACGCGCAGGGCCGAAAATTCAACTTTCGTCCCGCCGTAAACAGGGAGTAAATGTTAAACTTTTTTCCCTGCAATTAGGGACGAAAGAACGTACTTTCGACCGAGGTATGAAGAAAATTTAATTTTTCCCTAATATAAATACCGGGTGAGAAAAAAGTATGGAAACCCTGTGGTAACTCGAAAACCATGGGTCACAGAAAAAAACTAAAATAACTAATTATAAAATTTATGGTTTTTTCCTGGCTATCAGATGGTTCAGATGGATTTGACCATGACCATGACCATCATGGTCAGGCGATGGTAAGGTCAATTTTTTTACCTGGAAACATGTATTTTTGATAAAGAGAATCGAAGAGCGTGAAATTTTACGTCCAAATATGACCTTGAACATTTTAAAAAAAATTAGCATGATGGTTATGGTCAAGGTCAAACTTAAAATTCTTAGACCATCGCACAATAACTCGAATTGTATTAGTCGCAAAGAAAAACTTCAAATTCATAAAGTTTATATTCTTTCCCTGGCTATCAGATGGTTAAGATGGATTTGAGTATGACCATGACCATCATGGTCAGGCGATGGTCAGGTCAATTTTTTTAAACAGAACTATGTGTTTTTGACAAGGGGAACCGAAAGAACGTGAAATGTTACGTCCAAATATGACATTGACAATTTTTAAAAATTTTACCATCATGGTCATGGTCAAGGTTAAACTAAAAATTTCTAGACCATCGCAATAACTCGAATTGTATTAGTCGCAGAGAAAAACTTCCACGACTTAATGTTTATGGTTTTTCCCTGGCTATCAGATGCATATCATAAGATATTCATTACGGTCCAAGGTCAACGTGACCTGTAGAGGTCGTATGAAGGTCAAATTGTACTTTTAGGAAAATCTTGCAGAATCTGCGTTCATAATAAAAGTTTATGATATGTCTTTACTAATTTTTAATGAAAAAAATAACGGTGACTTTGGACTTAAAACACTATAAAAACGCACCCCAAAGGGAACAGAATCCTTCTACGTCTACGGCGTTGTTCCTGGGTAGTGCTAAAAGAAGGATTCTACTCTAGACCTTCATTTGAGCTCTTTTGTGGTCTTAATTTAAAAAAAAAACGACCTTGGAAAGACTTTAATGAAGAGGTCTCTGTTGTAAGTACAAAGTCGCCGTTATTTTCTTTATTAAAAATTAGTAAAGACCTATCATAAACTTTTATTCTGAACGCAGTTTCTGCAAGATTTTCCTGGAAGTACAATTTGACCTTTATACGACCTCCACAGGTCATGTTGACCTTGGACCTTAATGCATATCTGGTGATGATGAATGATGGTTATGGTCATGGTCAAATCCAGAGTTACCATCTGATAGCCAGGGAAAAACCATAAATTTTATATCTTGCAAGTTTTTTCTGTGACTGATACAATTCGGTTATGTTGATGGTCTAGGAATTTTTAGTTTGACCTTGATCATGACCATCATGGTAAAATTTTTAAAAACTGTCAATGTCATATTTGGGCGAAAAATTTCACGCTCTTTCGATTCCCCTTGTCAAAAATACATGTTTCTATTTAAAAAACTGACCTGACTATCGCCTGACCATGATGGTCATGGTTATGGTCGAATCCATCTTAACCATCTGATAGCCAAGGAAAAACCATAAATTTTATATTTTGCAAGTTTTTTTCTGTGGCCTATGGTTTTTGAGTTACCACGGAAAGAAAGTCAGTGAATAAATGAAAGGTAGAGTGTACAAGAGAGAAAAAACCAGATGTTGCGTTGGATGTGTGTATTAACGAGGAGAGATAAAGTAAGAAAAGAGAAAGAGGTACATTAGAATTGAGATAGCTAAGCAAGAAAATCCAGGAAAATAGGTTAAGATGGTTTGATCATGTAGAGATAAGGGATAACAAATATGTAAGTAAGTAAAAGAGCTGATAAATGTAAAATTGGGAGTAAGAGAAAGAGAGGAAGATCAAAGTTAAGGTGGATGGATTGATGGATAAAATAAATGAAAATTTGAAAGAGATATAACGAAGAAGAAAGGTTGCATTAAATAGAAATATGTGGAAAGAATTGGTACAGAAGGCTAACGCCAATCCCGACTGTGCTTGAGATAGTTTTTAAGAGAAAGAAGAAGAAGAAGAAGAAGAAGAAGAAGAAGAAGAAGAAGAAGAAGAAGAAGACTTGTAAAAAAACTTATTTATATCTGACGATTTTGATAAAAACGATGGTTTCTGGTGAAAAATGTCTATTTATTCCTAAAAAATATGTTGTTTGGATATATCTCAATACTTATACATTAATATATGTTTTATTGTTTGCTAACGTTTTTTTTTAATAACTAGTAGTTATAATAAAATTACAAATCATTTTCTCAGTATCAAATGTTTAGTCAAACTCAACAGTTAACGTTCCTATAATATTAATGTTTTTAATTTTTTTACAAAAAAAAAAGAAAATGCTTTTGGTAGTATATAAATGTAAATTTATCGAAAGTTGTTTTGTTTTTAGTAAAATAAAATCAAAGTGACACTTCATAGTAACATTTAAACAAATTTCGCATATTACAAACTAAATATATCAAAACACATATGCAAAAACAATTTTGAGAAAAAGCCTGAACCAAATCACGAATTTTAATATTTAAAATTGTATCTTATAGGAATTTTCTGCTTTGGCTTTTTACCGAATCATAATCCCACAGGAACTGTTTCAGCATACCCTTTTCATTTTTGACGAATTCCCAAGAAACCTTTTCTGCATTTCTGGAAATATTATACACAATTCAAAGTTTAAAATCACACAGTTGATAAATGGATTTAGACAAGAAAATTCATGTGAAAACGAGCACGTTTAACGGAATCGCGATTTATTTTGCGAAATGTTTAATATTAAGTAGTAACACCACAGCATCAACGCTACGTTTAGTATCATCCGAAACGCTGTATGAGGAATTAATTTTGAGGCTGATGTCAATTAGCTGCGAGCCAATAATGCGTGGAGAGGAAATCAATTGGGTTTAAACTGTTATTACAGATTAATATTACAATATTTTATTTTAAACAGTATAATTAATGTAGAAATATTGACAACTTTTTATCGCACCAGTCAGATTTGGGATACAGTGAAAATTTATGTCTTTTTATCTGGTTAGTTTAGCAAATGGCACAAAATATACATAAAAATAATCCTAGTATACGAAAGCCAAGAAAAATTTGATGTCTTGACGAAACATATTAGCATCAAACTAGTTTGTGTGCCAGGTTAAAAAATAATGCAAGACAACGAGCAGGCTGACAAACTTGCAAGAAAGGGATCAATCACTGTTAGAAGCCAGTTCTAGGAGTACCAAAAATTTGATCCAGAGCTGAATGAAAGCCTGGATAAGTAGACAAACCTAATGGAAGCCGGACTTTTAAGACAACAATATCAACACAGGAAACACATTACTATTCAAGCAAACAGTATTTATGTGGAACTGACCGGAAGAGCTGAAACACTGCTTAAAACCAGCAGAAATTAGTTATATGATTACAGGCTTTGCTTTGAAATTGTCAAAGAACACTTGCAAACAATAGTGCCGTTTAACGAAGAACCTATAAGCTGCAGAATATGCGGCAATCAACCTGAAACACTGAACCCATACTTTGCAGTTGCGAAGCACTGGATCGCTAAAGACGTTTAGTTTTTGGAGACCACATAAACATCTGGCACCGATCCTTTAGAATTGTACAAATTAGCACAGATTCCAAGATCTTCGAATTCATAACATCATAACATGAATTAAAGCCTAATTAGGCTGCAGTACGACTGGTGACTATGGGTCAGGTGGCTTCCATATTAAACAAAAATTGTATTCAAGTGGTTTATTCGGCTGTAGTTGTCATTAATGTAATTAAACAACACTATTATCCTAAGATATAAACTGGATTATATTTGGTATTTTGTAACAATTTATAACCGCATATTCATATATGGAATAAAACTGTTTGTTGTTCAGGTTTCACGCAGAAACTACTCAAAGGAGTTTAATAAAACTTTTTTTGTCATATTATAGCTATTAGTCCCTAGCAAGATGATGGCTATAGTTTATATAAGCCATTCACTTTTTATTTCCATCTCAGTAGGCTCTGTTAGTTACATGAAATTCGCCCAGTATAATACACGTCTGTTCATATTGTTCTGTGGTCTTATTAATTGTAAATACGATGTTTTCACGTCTTCAATAAAAATAAAAATAATAAAACTTGCCGAAAATAAGTCAATGTATTTAATATTAAATTGAATAGGTACTAAAGTAGATACGTCAGTTTTCGCTGCAAGTAGGTACTATTAATATCCAAGAATGGTCTATTTAAATTCACATGAATTTTGACTGATATTCAAAATAACACATTCCTTTGCACAGAACAGATCCCTGTTTATAGTCAATTATCATATTATATTATTGATCTAGAACGAAAATAGTTATTATCCTATCAAGTGCGGAAAGTTATACTTTCCCGCAAGAGTTAGGATCAATATTTTTTCTACAAGCATAAAAAAGATACTTTATTCATTTTTTAAATTTTATTTTCAACTCCTAACAATGTAACAAAATTTTAATTTGTGACAATTAAAGTTTGTTGTTGCTTTGAGTAACGTTTACAGAGGTGTTTTAATAAATTATGATTTTTTTAAGAACAAACATTTTAAAAATCTCTATTTTTATGCAAAATAATCTTTTTTTTACTATTTGTATGTAGTAGGTACAACAACATAAAAGTAATAATACAATAATTTTCCAAAAGGTTATTGAAGGACATATTCATTTAATAAAAAAAGAGAAAGAGATATTTTCTGAATTAAAATGCGTGCGGAAAAGTGTTGTTTTACGCATGCTTGTAGAAAAATATACTTTTATATTTACATTTTATTACAAATAAATAATATAAGTAAAATTCAAAATGTAGCACATATACATATATTAATAAAAACGTTTAATACAACTTTTAAATTACTCAAGCAATAGTAAAAGATCCTTTTTACAAATGTATATTAAAACTTTTAAATTATTCAAGCAGTGGTAAAAAAAATTATTTCATCAGTTTTGAGTTTAACATAAAAACACAGTACTCAAAGTCTATAGGTATCCATCTTTTTTAAAGTCTTCTATTTTACATCCAAATGGCATCGTAGTGTAACATTATTGTATTAGTGGCTGTAGGATAATAAAATTTCACATCCAATGGGTTAATTGAGGAGACTATACTCCAGTAAAAATTTGATTTTCCTGGTCCGCCCCAGGTGGTGTCGCATTTGACTTAAATATGCTGATGTTTTAATAATGTTCTTTATAACAGAAATTTTTTAGAAAAATTAAAATTTGTTAGACATTTCAAACCGATACAATGAAAAAAATATTTTAATAAATTACATAAAAGCAAATAAAAACAAATACAGATGCAGATTTAGATGTAACATGTAAATGTTGTCGGTGTATTTGTATGATCAATCCTTTTCCATTATTTCACTGGAAGAATCAGAGTCACTATCAAATCCAAAATCGGAATCGTCAGAATCTGATTCCTCCAATGAAATAATTAAAGGAGGAATATTGTCATGTGAGCAGTTTCCCATGTAAGTAGTCCAATCTGCCAAAATAAGTTCGTCTGTATGTCTACAAAAATTTTGCCACATGTCTGGTGTACATTTAGTCAATGCTTCTGTCCAAGTTTTTTTAACTCTTTCCTGGTCAAGATAAGTAGATGTAATATGTTTGTTATAATATGTCTTAGTAAACCCCCATGCTAGTTCTATTGGATTGTAGTGACAATGGTATGGTGGTAGTCGAAGTACTTCATGTCCTCGTTGTTTTAAAATTTCATCCACTACATATGTCTTTTCGTCAGTTTTATAAGGTAAGATTATAGAGTACAGTTGTTTCTTTGTCATTTTTGTGTCAAACCTAATGTTATTGTTAATCAACCATTCCTGCATCATTGCTTTTTTCGCTGAAAAAGAGGGTGGTTTGTTAATTTGAACTGAATGGTATGGCGCGTTGTCCATGACCACCACACATTTTTCTTGAAATACAGATAGAGCAGGAATGAGTTGATTAAACACCCAGTTTTTAAAAAGGTCACCATTCATACTTTTGTGATAGTCAAGGTCTGTATTCGAAGAGTCTAGTAACAAGTCACATCCTTCCAAAAATCCAGTATCAGTCCCTGCGTGTAAAATAGTAAATCGCTTTCCTTCGGATTTTACACGAGCTGGATTACTTTTTAGGTCAGAATCGTGCACCCACTGACGCACTGAACTACCATTTTGATAGATCCATGTTTCATCTAGGTACACGAATCTAACTCTCTCAGCAAGACTTTTTAGTTGTTTATATTTCCGAATGAAAGCGATCTTTCTAATTTTAACGTGTCGTTGTTCACATAAAATATGTCGTCCATTTACTTTTTTAAATTTGTATCCCATTAATTTTATAAGTTTGTATAGTGTCGTACGTCCCCCTTTAAAATCAAAATTTTGTTTAGCATCAGTCAAAAGTTTGTCTAAAGTAAAATGTTCAGTTTTAGCATGGTACATCCAAATCTGTCGCTGTAAGTCTTTTTTTAAAAAAACTTCTCAATTGTATCAGTTTTACATCCTTTATCTGCGACTTTCTCATTATTTTTCAATCCTTCTTTAATAATCTTCCGTATTTTCGATACACTGATCTAAAAAAATTAAGCATTTAGAATGTTTGTCATATTAATTAGATTCAAAAAATATACCTCAGTTACACAACGGTAGTTACGAGATTTAAAAATATTTAACAAAATTTTGAATTAAATTATAGTTACAAAAATGTATAATTTCGAAATTTGAAATCTGACAACATTGTATATAATTTATTATGATATCTGTCAAAAAAGGTTATGATTGTGTTCTTTTAATAATATAAATTTTATTTAAAAAAGTGATACATATTTATAAATTCATTACAAAAACCTCTCTCAATTAATCTAATGCAAAATATATAAGTTTATGTTAGCGACTAGCATTGATTTAAAAGAAATACACATAAAATCGTACTTACTTGAAAAACCTCGGCCAATTGATTTAAATAAACACTCTCACAGCTGTTAGCTTGTTTCCTAAACATACCATAACATCTAACCATGCTGTTGTGAATTTCTGTACTTATTTTTTTTGGCATTGTATATTGAATCTAAGAAAGCATCAAATATTTCGTTATTGAATCTTCAACAATTTTACCTTTGACAATGTGCTGTCAATATTTCGACAGTAGGTACCAACCCAACAAATTGAAGTGCCAATCCAAGAAATAAAATGCATAGTCTACTGAGATTGAAATAAGAAGTGAATAATATATAATTATAAGTCGCTCACTTGCGTAAATTCTGAATATATAGCGGTGTAAGTTAATCTATACATATACCATCAATTGACATCTATGTAGATTGCGGAGACACCCGTTAGATGGCGATGTAGTTAAAAAACTATTTGAATTTGTTTTTGCCCAGGAATATAATAATATGTATTAAAATATGACTACAAAACTTGTCAATGAAAAAATTGACATAATTAGAAAAAAAAATGGAAAAAATGAAAAATGATAAGAATCGAACAAACGATAAAACTCGTTAAAAAAGAAAGAAATCATTTCAAAAAATCGAAAGAAAAGTTGTTGAATCGGAAAAAAAACGAGCATGGAAATGGAAAAAATACCTATATTGAAATATAGAAAATAAACACAAAAATAGTATCGGAAAATGTGGAAAATTAGAAAAAGATAGTCGAAAAAAACAACAAAACAAAAAACTGTTAGCAATGGTAAAAAACTGCTTACAAACAAAAACTAAGGTAAAATAAAATATCAAAAAACAAGAAAATATCGCAAATATTGAAAATATAGTGTGGAAAATAACCGGTATCGGCGACTTGCGGACGAAGCATTTGCGGACAACACTGATTTGCGATCACTTGCTGACAAGACGAAAGATTAGATTGTCAGGTAAATAAATTCTTATAAAGTGGAGGCATTTCCGTACACTGTTTTCAACTGCAACAATCAGTAAATAACAACAAAAAAAGTAAAGAAAATCTGACAAATCTCTTTACACTTTATCTAGGCTTAGGACTGGTACAAAGAAACTAATTGGCGTGTTTAGAAGTTTTTTAATTTAGTTTTAAGATTTTTTTTTATATAAATATTTTTCTTTTTTCGTACTTTAAAAATGGTCTATTTTTTAACAAGTTATTTACCTGAAAATGTAATCTTCCGTTTTGCCCGCAAGTGCCCCCAAATTTATCTTCCGCAAATGCTTTGTCCGCAAGTTCGAAAAAAAAAAACTGAAAAAACGATAAATCCTAAAAAATTTAAAATACAAAGAACACAGAAATAGCAAAAAAAAATTTTGAAAAAAAAAACGAAAAAAAATCGTAAATATTGGAAAAAACAAAAATGAGAATAAAATTGCTGATTTTTAGGGGTTACGAAGTTCGCAAGGGTTCTGTAATAAAAATGTTATTTTAAATTTAGGCAAGTTATTAAATACTCGTTTAATTTTATTATTATTATTTTTTAACAATTTTAAGTGTTATACTTTGTCAACATACACATTTTTTGTATGCTTTATATGCAAAAGTTATATGAAAAATTTAAATGTTTAAAAACTTGGTATATCGTGTAGTTTAGGTTAACCTCTACTCTACTTGTAACTCTATAAAAAAATAAAAAAATGAGCTTGGAAGTTGGTTTTTGAATATCTGTTTTTAAAAGGTTCGTAAATAATTTAGAGCTGTAAAAGGCAGTCAAATTTTAATTTGCATGCACTTTTAAAATTAAGACCAGTACAACGACCTAAAATGCTGTCACAGTTTAATTTGCATTCTAAATATTCATTAAAAAAATGAAACAAAATACAAATCAAATACGGGAATTTTTGCCAAAAGTTTGCAAATCTATACTCTTTTAAGAAAATTTTTTAATATATTCAGTAGCCCGTTTTTATTGTTGACGATGTATCCAAATTATAATAAATGTAAGATATATTACTATTATTTTTTACTAAAAGTTTTACATAAAGAAACTTTCTTTACCAGAGAACTGCCATCTGTGAAATGATCAAGTGGTCTCAAAAGTTTCACTTTCCAACTTTTGACAACTTCTCGATAGCTAATTCCTTGCCAGGCGAACTGCGGGGATCTAATAATATAATGGGTCGGAATTTCTCAACTAGAATAAATTCTAATTTAAACCTAAAGATTCATGTCAGAATATAATTCGTTTATACAGGATTAAATTAATGATCCAATCAATTAAGTAGCATTTTCTTAAAATTTGAATTTTATTGAAAGTATGTAATTGATTTAAGTTATATATGTCTTCAATTGTAGAATAAGAAAATTAATTTGAGCTAAAAGAATTTCACTGTGGTGGTTAAATAAAATTTATTGCCAACTGATTTAACACAAAAGAAAATCTAACATACTAATGAGGATAATGGTTAAAAGTTGTATAGCAAAGCGAAAGGATATGTTGGAATAATTGGAGAGTAACTTTTATAATGACATAGATAGAAAAATAATCTAAATACAAAGAAAACTCATGTTGGTAAATGATTATATTAATATAAATCAGCTGACCTGGCGATCTTTGTATCACCTAATAGTAAATGTTTTTTTTTTCATTTTCTGCTTTTTCCAATTTTTACGACTATTTTTTGTATATTGTTCGCTTTTTATTTAGGTCTATAAAGCTGGCAGTGAAAAGTTGGCAGAAACCATCGAAACATGAGTGGGAATTTGTAGCTAAATAGTTGCTAATTAGTTGCTAAAATCACGATTTTGTAGCTCCATTCAGTTCCACAAAAAACAAATTACTGCTATCTTTACAACAAGCTAGCAGAAAAATGACAGGACTTGCCCAGAAAAATTGGACTAATGGGTGTGAATTTGTTGCTCAAAACTAGTACAGGCAAAAATTCGAAAAACCCTAGAATCAGCTAGAAATTGTTAATAATAACTACCAACCAGTATCCCTGCTATCGTAATATACAGTTTGTATTGACACATTGATGTTATGGATTTTGTTGCTGGTCGCAGATGTCATCAGCAGAGCCCAAAGAGCCAGCAACAAAATAAAAATTAAAAATCGGCCCAATCGGGTGGCCGATAATTAACTCCTAGTGTCCATGCTGTCGGGACACGCAGTTCTTATTGACAAAACTCTATTATGGATTTTGTTGCTGGTCGCAGATGTTATCAGCAGAGCCCAGAGAGCCAGCAACAAAATAAAAATTAAAAATCGGCCCAACCGGGTAACCGGTATCTACCTCCTAGTGTCCATGCTATTGTGACAAGCATTTATTATTGACAGAACTCTGTCATGGATTTTGTTGCTGGTTGTGAAAAGCATCAGCAGAGCCCAGAGAGCCAGCGACAAAATAAAAATTAAAAATCGGCCCAACCGGGTGACCGGTAACTTACTCCTAGTTTCCATGCTATCGTGACACGCAGTTATTACTGACAGAACTCTGTCATGGATTTTGTTGCTGGCTGTGAAAAGCATCAGCAGAGCCCAGAGAGCCAGCAACAAAATAAAAATTAAAAATCGACCCGCCCGGGTGACCATTAACTGACTCCTAGTGTCCATACTATCGCGACACGCAGTTCTTATTGATAAAACTCTGTTATGGATTTTGTTGCTGGTCGCAGATGTCATCAGCAGAGCCCAGAGAGTCAGCAACAAAATAGAAATGAAAAATCGGCCGAAACGGGTAACCGATAGCTAATATAATGTCCATGCTATTGTGACACGCAGTTATTGACAGAACTCTGTATATATATATATATAGGACACAGTGAGGTAAATAGTGGGTATCTAGCAAAAATTAGGCGAAGTGTACTCTTTAAGATTTAATTACTTCAATATTTCGTTAAAAATATTTTAACATCTTCAGGAAGTTACTTCCTATAAGGAACCTACCTGCCAAATTTCAAGTTTGTATGTCTTATAGTTTCTGAGATACGGTGATGAGTGAACTTTCGCTTTTATATATATAGATGATATATTCTAAGATATATTTTGAACATTTTTAAAATATATAAAATATATACGAAAATCGGCCAAAAATGAGCTATTTAAAATATATTTTTGATACATATTGTATATATTTTTTTCAAGGGGGTTGTGTTACCGTTTATTTTTACTTGAGATTTTTTTTTATGTAAGTTAAAACGGAAAACGCAAAATTAGCTTCGTTCGCGGAACCTATCCGCTACAAGTCAGGAACATGTTGGTAACAAATTGTCAGTATACGATGTGCGCATGCTTAATTCACAACAGATCCACAACTCGAAAGCACCGCGAACTATAATTTTAGAATAAATAGCCTTTAATATAAGTGGCTCCCTTGCAACAATTTTAAATTTTATATTAGACCAGGGCGGATCTGTTTTGAGTTGGCTTTTGAGAGGGAACCCGCTAATTTTTGTTGAAATTAGTTGAAAACAACTTATACAACAATAATTAAACTATCCTCCTTCTGGAAAAGTTACGCAACATTGTTAAATATTCAAAAAAATATAAAAAAACAAGTAAAAAATCACTGTTTTTTCTTCTTTTTTTTTGCTTATAACTTTTAAACTATAAGTTTTGGAAAAACGAAGAAAAAGAAAAAAGAAAATGTTTGTTAATAAATTTGCTACAAGAAACAATTAGTTAGAAAGTCCAAAATTTATTATTCTTGTTGCAATATTGCAATAATAATTACAAAAAGGAGAAAAAAATCTTTTTATTTTTTTTTTCAATCCTTTAGAATGCATTTAGGACCTTAATATTCTTCCAAGAAAAAATTCAAAATATGATGAAACAACAATAAAAATCATAAAATTCTTTTCAATAGATCACGCGGTTGGACCGATTTTTAATTTTTATTTTGTTGCTGGCTATCTGAGCTCTGCTTTTCACAACCTGCAACAAAATCCATGACAGAGTGCTGTCAGTAATAACTGCGTGTCACGATAGCATGGACACTAGGAGTAAGTTACCGGTCACCCGGTTGGGCCGATTTTTAATTTTTATTTTGATGCTGGTTCTCTGGGCTCTGCTGATGCTTTTCACAACCAGCAACAAAATCTATGACAGAGTTCTGTCAATAATAACTGCTTGTCACAATAGCATGGACACTAGGAGTTAGATACCGGTCACCCGGTTGGTCCGATTTTTGATTTTTATTTTGTTGCTGGCTCTCTGGGCTCTGCTGATGCTTTTCACAACCAGAAACAAAATCTATGACAGAGTTCTGTCAATAATAGTTGCTTGTCACAATAGCATGGACACTAGGAGTTAGATACCGGTCACCCGGTTGGTCCGATTTTTAATTTTTATTTTGTTGCTGGCTCTCTGGGCTCTGCTGATGCTTTTCACAACCAGCAACAAAATCCATGACAGAGTTATGTCAATAATAACTGCGTGTCACGATAGCATGGACACTAGGAGTTAGTTATCGGTTACCCAAATGGGCCGATTTTTCATTTCTATTTTGTTGCTGGCTCTCTGGGCTCTGCTGATGACATCTGCGACCAGCAACAAAATCCATAACATCAATGTGTCAATACAAACTGTATAATTACGAAAGCAGGGACACTGGTTGGTAGTTATTATTAACAATTTCTAGCTAATTCTGTGGTTTTTCGAATTTTTTCCTGTACTGGTTTTGAGCAACAAATTAGCAACAAATTCACACGCATTAGTCCATTTTTTCTGGGCAAGTCCTGTCATTTTACTGCTAGCTTGTTGTAAAGATAGCAGTAACTTGTTTTTTATGGAACTGAATAGAGCTACAAAATCGTGATTTTAGCAACTAATTAGCAACCATTTAGCTACAAATTCCCAATCATGTTTCGATGGTTTCTGCCGACTTTTCACTGCCAGTTTGATAGACCTTTTTTATTTCATTTTTCGGTTTTTTAAATTTTTATCCATTTTACATTTTTCCCTATTTCTTTTTTTTTTTGTTTTTCGATTTTTTCCAATTTTTGTTAGTTTTTCATCCTTTCCTGTTTTTTTAATTTTGCTCCATTTTTTTGGATACCTACTCGATTTTTCAATTTCCTCAATTTTTTTTTATTTTTAATTTTTTTTTATTTATATCTATTGTCAACTATTTTTTACGATTTTTAGATGTTTTTATGATTTTTGACAGTTTTTAAAATTATCAAGAATTTCTTATAATTTTCAACAGTTTTTTACGTTTATTAACATTTCTGTACGATTCTCAACATTTGTTTACAATTTTTAACAATTTTTCAAGATGCTAACAATTTTTTACGATTTTTATCAACTTACATCAATAAATAATTATATTAATATAAACTAGCTGACCTGGTGTATGGCCTAATAAATAATGATATTTTATCAGTTTCGTTTTTTTCCAATTTTTACAATTTTTTCTTGATTTGCAATTGATTTACATGATTTTATTACAATTTTTGTCGATTTTATCATATATGTATTTATTTTATTTACAGGTTTTGTTTTTTTTGTTACATTTTGGAGTTTGTACGCTTCTGATTATTTTTTACGATTATTTTACATTTTCCTTTTATTCACAATTTTTGTTTTTCATCTTTTTGTGTTTTTCTAATTGTTTTCGAGTTATTCCATTTTTTTATACCGACTTTCATTAAATTTCTTATCAGTTTTAACATTTTTCGGGATATTCAATAGTATTTTATGATACTACACTTTTTTTGAAATTCAAAACTATTTTCTACAGTTGTTAATCTTTTTTTTACGATTTCCAATATTTTTTTACGATTTTTGATAGGTTTTTTTAATGATTTTCATCAAATTTTCACGATTGTCGTAAGTTTTCTACAATATTTTACGTTTTTTAAGATTCATGTATAACTTCTGACATTTTTTCAACCATCTTCAATATTTTTTTTTTAATTTTCGATAATTTCCTATAATTTTCTTTTACTTTTTGAACATTTCTGTACGATATTCGACATTTTTCTACCATTTTCAACAACTTTTTACGATTTTCATCAAAGTTTTACGATTTTCAACGCTGGATGCGACATTTTTTTAATTTTTTCTTAAATGTCATTTAATATATTCTTGTTTGTATACTTTACAAAAACTTTTAAAATTTTAAAAATTATTAACGTCTCTCACAATTTTTAACATTTTTTTACGATTTCCAGCATTCTTTCAGGATTTTTAACAGTTTTTACAATTTTGAACCTTTCTCTTATGATGTTTGACATTTTTTTAACCGTTTTTATCAAACGTGTAGGTATATTTAATTTTGTCTTAGTACAGCTAAAAATTATTTTAATTTTAAACAATTATAAGTAAATTACCTAATTAATTATTATACATTTATTATTTATCATCTACCAGCCAATGAACATTTTCTTACAAAGAACAGAAATATAATTAAGAAATTATACTTCAAGTATAATCATAATAAAAGACGAACACAGGCTAGGGGAAAGACAAATGAACCAATAATCATTTTAAAACAGTAATAAAGACTACTTACTATAGACCCTCATAATTTTAAAAGCAGGAAGGTAACTTTCATCGAGGAACAAATTTAAGAAAAATGGTTGTACTGTTTCGCAGAAGCTCTAAGTCAGAACAAAAATTTTGATTATTTTATATCAAAAAAGAATTTTAAATATTAAGTATTCAATTAGGAAATGGTATAATAAATAAATCAAAAGCAAAAAAATTTTTGAAAAAACCTTTTATTTAAACGATCTAAAAAGAAAATTTTCATAATGTCCAATCATAGATCTTTGGAGAAATCTACATTGTAACGCAACTTCACCTTGGCAACAATAAATAATTCTAGTTCCTTAGGTTGCTTTCCTGTATTATTTATATCGGATGGTATATTATTTAGATCTAAGTTGTCAGTTTTTCGAGCACAATCTAGTAGACTATCCTGTGCTATGATTTTTTTGATAGTTATACCACGATCTCGAAAATCTTCAAGGACAGTTTTATAGTGATTGTATACTTGTTGGTTAGTGGGATAAATTCGCAATGCGTCACTTATTTCAGTTTGGAGCTTACTTGTGCCAGACAAAACACAGTTTAAAGTTGTCCTTTTTTTGGACAGGTTCCAGACCAATGCTGATGACGACCATCTGAGTAATCAATGGTATGGGCTTAAAAAATCAATTTTTTTTAAACGTGCATTTTTATTCTTAGCATTTATTATATTGGAATTAGAGGGATCTCTCATCTTTTTTCTAGTTATTCTCAGCAAGAGCTTTCATTTAATACCTATATTGCAGAAGTGCATAAATAATTACAATTCCACCATCTTGGATGTTCCGCCATATTACTTTTAGAATAACGTATTATTTTTCAAGTTACTCTTAACAAGCTTTTTAGAAAGTTTTTTATATTTTCACCGTGTTCTTTGTCTCTCTGTCATTCCGCGGAATTTTGTAATCAAACTTAAACCTATTTCCCGACTACCTAGAGCTCTGAAATTTTCAGGATAGCTAAGATCTGGATGACAATGCATGTTTCAAGTGTGTTTAGGCATATACATTAATTTCGAAATTTATACTGAATTGATATGAAATATGATATAAATTGTGTATACATGTTATCATTTTGAAAGTTTTTAAATATGTCGTTCGTAGCCTAGTTGATTAAGCGTCGGATATGAATCAAGGTGACAGTTCTATTATGTTATCATAATGGGATCGACTACGCGAGAGAGAATTTTTTTTTTGTTTTACATGTGACAACAGTAATTATTATTTTAACTGTTAATAAAATAACTAATTTAGAAAATTTTTGAAAATTTTAGACTATACTGTGGACTATGCCATAATCTATCTGGTAAAGCGCTATTTGCCAAGGGAGTAATAATTTAATAATAGTAATATGACTTATAAATCACCAAAAAAAACTTTCTACTATAAATAGTTCTTTTATAAATTGTGATTATTCATTTGATACCAATATTGTATAAGTGGATTGAAGATAACTATTCCGTCATATTGTATGGTCCGCGTTATTGGATTTAGAATGACGTAACATTATATTTCAAGTTACTCTCAACGAGCCCATTTGATATGCATATTGTAGAAGTGCCTTAAAAATAACTATTCCTACCTCTTAGAGGGTCCGCCATATTAAATTTAAAATGACGTCACACACCTAATCGTGCATTGTGAAATTCAAAATTTCAGCACACCTACTTCAAAATTTAGTTCAAAGATTCGACCCGAACGAACATACATCATACATACATACATTCAAATAAATAAAAGCTTTTAAAAAGTATATCAATTTTTTTGAAAATGTTCTGCTAGACTGATTTAAACTTTTTAGGTTTTGCAATAACAAATGGTGTATTTTAATGTATAGTGGTTTGTTTTTTGTAACTGGTTAATGTAAAAAAGTTTTAAGCTAATAGTTTGACCAAATGACATCTGTTCCAAAGCCGCTAGTCGATTAAATTGAACAGATAACAGTTTGCTTTGACAGTGGAAAAAATAAACTAACCAAAACTTTATCTAAATAATAGATCGCGTAAAGCCTCATATCTCTTTATCCAGATTGTATACATTGTTTAACACATAAATTTGGACATTCCCTCGATTGAAAAATGGAAACAATTTTGATTTATGGCAGAGTCGATGTTTTTTATAATCTGTTGGGTATTACACATCGACGTTGTACAGACAAACAATACGTACAGCCAAACTGGAATGAATACAAATTCGAATAAATTCTCGGTTTGTAACACATCATATACAATATCGGATATTTTTTAGCGTAATACAAGTTATATAACGCATCACGTAATTAATTGTAATTATATCAATAAATTCATTTTTTTTTAATTTGACTGTAATGAATTGTATGTGATTCGTAACTAGAATTTAACTAAATGATTTTATTAAATAGTGAATATTATATAAAATAATTCGCTCTATTTTAATATACTAAGGTTTAATGTAGGTAATAAAATAAACTATTTCCAATAATAATTTTAGTGGCTTTTTAATAGAGATTTTGAATTTGATAAAAAATAAAAAAAGAGTGTGCGTGTAACCTTTACGCGCGATTGAAGGAAAACTTATTTGACGTCCGTATCATCGCAAAATAAATTCAAATTCAAAATATGTTTATTAACAAGTAGCTACAGGTTTTTGTTTTTTCGTTTATTATTAATATTTATTGATGAAAGAGTAAAATATTCTTGAGAATCCGCCATTTTATTCAAGTGACAACTATTTTGTTTTGTAATTTATCTATAATTCATTAATTTCACTTTCACGTCTTAAAAAATTTTGACAGAAATTAACGGTTAGGTTAGGTTAGCTAATCAAAAGTTTTGACGTACGTATCGCAAGGAAGTCAGTAGAAACATAAAGAACTGTGTGTGTGAAAATCATGAGAAATCTGATAATTTCTTCCGTATTTTAAATGTTAACTGTCAATCAATTTCTAACAAAACTAATAGAATAGACCTAATCTTTAAGCAATATGAACAAGACATATTATGTCTATCCGAAACATGGTCCAATAATGACAATATCGGCTACATACGATTTAATAATTATTACTATGTTACTGTTACTTCTATAGAACTATTAAATCACATAGCGGTGTACTAATTTTGACAAAATCTTCCATAGAAATTATGAAACACGATTTTTTGACTAATTTATCACTTGAAGTAGATATTGAAATCTCCAGTATCTCTTTTAAAATACTTCAAACCACCTGTTGTATATTAAATATTTATAGATCCCCATCTGGAAATTTCAATACATTTATAGATAGACTTTATAGTGCATTAATTTGCTGTACAAATAACTTTATATCTTTTATTCTTTGTGGAGATTTCAACATTAACTTTTTAAAGGATTCACAGGAAAATAAAATGTATGCATATAGAGTATTCACTCATTTTCATTCAATATTTTTTAATCACTTTCTTCATTAATAAATCCACTTTGTTTATTCATATTTTAAACAAACACTTTATACACAAATTTTAGGCATAAAACTATTCACCAACAATGTTGACAAGCTGTCAATTTGACAGGTCAGCAAAACATGTATATTATGTTGGCTATATTTACAATTACAGATTTAACTTTTATTAATATAGTAGGCGGAATCATGTTAGGTTTTTTGTATCAGGTTTTTTGCGTTAAATTAGAACATGACGTCACGTCCGTTAGAATTACTGAGTTACCCCTAGTCGCGCCTACAGAAGTTTTACTTCAAAAATATAAAGGTGGTAAAGAATAGACAAAATAAATATCTTCATCTTAATCCTGCTGAAATAAGGGCAGATTTTTTTTTTTATAGAAATCCATTTTCCAGATCAAGCAGTTTTCAAACCAACTTTTTTAACCGACGTTTCTCAATTCAACCGTGTATATGCTTTTTTAAGTTCGTTCGTGGATAACATAGTTTATAAACCAATTTGGATAATTCTTTTTTAGTTATAAAGAAATCAGGGTGTGATGATTGCAGACCAGAGAAATCGAGGGGAACTTACAAAAATCGTAGACGCGACTAGTGCGTTTGTAAGTTTTTATTAAAGTAGTAACTAAAAAGGATAAAATAAAAACGTTTTTAAAATAGATTAACTGCCTTAAAAAAGAAAAATGAACTCTAAAAAGTAAAATCTAAAATCTTTATTTCCTAAAAAAGTTGTAATTGATTTAGATTTCCTTGAAGGTGTAAGCTTAATTTTCTATCTAAGCACTGGATTTTACTTCTGCTGTATGTAGATCTAGTTAAGATTCTCTATAAAAAATATTTTTTACTCTCTGGGTGCAATCTTATCTATCAGGTATATAATGAAATTTAAACTCGTATTATCTTAAAATTAATTTTATAATTTATATTTTCTTTTCAGAAAACACCATGTTCGACGCAATTATGTATGGGAAGTGTAATGGCTTTGCCCACAAGGAACGACATACGAACATCGCAAGAGATTTTGGAGCATGCAAAGGACTTTTTGGATCAGTATTTTACATCTATTCGAAGGTATGTTCTATAATGTAGTTGTTTCAACCTTTAAATACAAGTAAAAAAATAATTTTAATATAATTGATTTATTAGGAACCTAAATGGTAAAAATATTATTTTTTTTGTTTTTATTTTTATTACAAATAACAGAAAGCAAAAACCTACAAAACCAATATTTTTTTTATTTTATAGGTGACGATTGTGTTAAATTAACCAAAAAAAGTATAAATCAAAATATTTAGATTTAACAAGAATTTTAAAAAAATTTAAAACCACTTTAGTACCACTCAAAATACCGTTTTTAAGTCTCTTTTAAAGTTAACTTTTTACATTACAAATATCTTTGCAATAGGAAGCACAATAAAAAATTCATTGCTCCTAACTTTCAGATCTTTCAGTAAATATCTATATAATACTACTTTACAAATATAAGAAAAACTTCTAAGGCACTCATACAGGTAGCAGTGTATCACAGCGGTTTTCCAGCACGTGCGATAATACCACAGCGACAACAGATCGCTGACGATGTACCAGCCAGAATTAGGAAGTCATATTGTGGTCTGTTGACCGCAAGAGTTGAGCAGACCACAATGTCGCATTTAAGCCGTGAAAAAAGGTTAAATTAGTTATTTTTTTATTTTTATTAAAGAAACAAAACCAAAATTTGGAAAAGATAATTGGAATATGTGCATAAGTCGGATCTCTCTTTATGAAAGGTAAATGTAAAGAGTGCCTATCATGACGAAGCTGAGAAAGTCTGAGCCTGATGGTATAAAAGACACACAACCTTTAAAGCAACTAGGTACATCAAGGAGAAAAAGAAAGTTGGTATGTACATTTTATTTGTACCTGCTTCAAATCTGAAACAGATACCAATAAACTGTATATACCACCTCTGTGGTACTACAATCTATTCCTTTTTCTCGATGATCAAGATGATCCTGGAATATCACAGTCAAACTTAGATGACAGTCTGCTTCTTCTTCTCTCAACTCACGTTCACGTGACTGCATTGTTATTTTAGTAACCACTTTTTACTCCAAATCTTTTGACGATTTCTTTTTTTAATATTTTCAAAGTTAATGCTGAATCAATAAATGCAATCATGTCGTCTACAACTGTGAAATCCTTGACTTTAACTGACCATCTCTGGGTGTATGTGCTCTCCCGCTGCCTTAGAAGTTTTTGTAATATTTGTAAAGTAGTATAGAATTAAAAAAATCTATGCCGAAGTAGAGGCCATCTAAATGTTATTCTTTGTCTTGTTTACTTCGCGACAGACCTCGTGTATATATAATTCAGGTAGTATATATATTGTGCATGTTGTACAATTTATGTGAGTCAAATTAGATTCAATTTGTAATATTTAACTCAGACTGACAATCAAGTAAACCCCATTCGAAATTAATGTCAAATTTAGATCTAATAGTTGAAATATATAGTCCATTTCATCGTTTTTGGCCAATTTGATATTAGAAACCACTGAAATAAGATTAAACTGTCATCCAAGTTACCAATGGCGGACAGTTTCTTTTCTAAATTAGGTCGTAAGTTTCTGAAACTATCAGTGTGGTTTGACATCTACAAAAATATGACATTAATAATTATTAAATTCAACCCTTCAACAACGAGCCGTACATGACGGTAACTAGGAATGTGAATTAAGTCAAGACTTCCGTATTGAATACTTTTTATCTACCGGTGAAACAAGATGCATTTACGTAAGTGTCGTATTAAAAAACAAACGTCCTCATTTAAATTTCTAACTTGCCTGTATCTGAGAGAGATGTAACTCTAAATTTACTTCGAGTATGATTTCTGTCATCGGCCAAAATCCGTGAAATGGACTATATCACCTAAACTAACCTTAACTTACGTCGCAACACAAAATTTTTATTAACGTAATATAGGGATCATGCAGTATTTTTAGTTTTGTTTTTATTTTAAAGAATTCCATGGAAAATAGGTCATAAACATATTAAAAAATTAAAACAATCTAATTTAACGTAAAAAATGCGGTTTTAAATAGACCGTTTAAGTTTTCGCGCCAAAACGGACCTGTAGTTCCGATAACGTCATTCCTGTCTGTCACTGGTTGTGCTTGCCGTCGTTAGCTTAACAAAGTGCAAGTTTTCTCGACTTTCTACTTATTTTTTTGTAATAATTTAAAATCCATCAACATCAGGTGATCAAAGTAATACCCCTAAAATTCGGAAAAAAAGTCGTGTTAACTCATATTTTTTGCCAATTCTTCCATCTACTTCAACAAAATTTCCAAATAAATTGTTTTTGACTGGACCTTTTGACCCAAAATTGAGAAGAAAGTGGTTTCAAGCTGCAAAGAGGAATGACTATTATTCTCCAAAGACTATTATTCGATGCTGTGAAGACCACTTTGACGTAATTTGGCGAATACTTGTTATTATTGCGTACTGTACCTAAGTATTTACAAAACTTCTCAATAACATAATTTTAATTTTACAGTTTGGAGAACGACGTCACGACATCGAAAATTGAATAAAGTTTAAAATGTTTGGGGGGAAACTTTATCTGAAAAAAGATGTAGTACCTCATATTTTTGAATGCCAAAATATACCACTAAAACCTAGACCAGTAATAATGAAAAGGAAAAAACGTAAAATTCTTGAGAGCATTGAAAATACTGCAGCTATAATATTGATGTATTCTTTCAGATTATTTTATTCTTACACCGAACATTTAATCTCACATTTTTATAATGATATAAAAGTTTAAAAACTATGATTCATGCATACCGTAGTAATTTAGTCCCTTTCATTTTTACACTTGAAAACTCTGGACTCTTGACAAAAAAAGTTACTACCATGCCGACAGTAACACTTGGTAAATTCCTGGAGTCTGTTTTGATAAACCCAACGTCCATTTTTATTAAAAACGTAAATAATATTGACTGCTAATAATCAATTTTACACGCAAAGTTAACCACTAAAAAGTTGACATAGCAGGAGTGACGTCACTAAACGCTGATTGGTGTTTTGAAATGCGTTTTGTTTTACGTAATTTTAATTGGTAATTATTGTTAAAAATCAAGATGATATTTAATAAAAACGTTAAAGTAGTCCTTCTTTTATATTTTTTTAAACATTTAATCATAAAATTTTCATAAATATCATATTTGCATCTTCCCTATTGAATAAGAGTTTTATAAGAAAATACAGATATTACGTATTAGTTAACAAAAGAATAATTTGTAATTTAATGAGTGCTTATGATGATGATTTTGTTTGAAAAAACTTAGGTACAATTGGATATTGGATACCAAAAAGTTTTGTTTTCTGTTACCTTTTTATGTAGTTCCTTGGAAAGTTGGTAAACATTGTTAATTTTTAAAGCTCTACTCGTATAAAGTAAGAAGTCACTTAAAACTTTACAAAACCTTTTATATCGACTTTTTCATCAAAAAAAGTTACCAATATAATGGGAACTATTAAGTCTAGTTCCACTTATAGAAAACATTTCTTAACGATCTTTTTAACGTGTTATAAAAAAAGACATGAAAAGATATTACACAAGGGTTAACCTCTAGTAGAACTCTTTGCCTTTGGCTTGCTTTTTTCTTAATCCCAGGAAAAAATTGTGCGACATGGTGATGACTAAGACATTTAGAGTTTATAGGCCACTTGTAAATTTTAGTAATAGTAGAGGCGATACTTGATAAATTAATTATTTTAGCAACTCTATGTGCAATAGTTTTTTCAAACGATAATTATTCGAAACCAAAATTCCAAACAAGTGTTTTTATAAGCAATTGCTTGTCAAAACATTGATTGCAAAAACTAATTTTAAAGTTGTACTTCTATTCGTGCACTCGCCGGAAAAGATTTGTGTAGAGTAAAATGGGAAAAATCATTACATATGTAATGGTGTGAGTAAGAGAGAGACAGAAACATTTATAAGGTATATTGGTCGGTAAAAACAAATATATGGAATATTTACCACATGTTATTAGTCATAACTATAAGTCCTTTGAATACCGTTTCAACATTCAGTACATCGAAAAGGGATAGATATACAAAAAACAGTCTAAACTAATGTATGAATATCATAGTGACAAACCACATAATTATTTGACAGATTATTTTATAATTCTGTCACGTAAGTATACATATAAAGTTTAGCATTTTATATTAATAATAATAATATTCAGTAATGAGTATTGTATTGAAGTCTAGAGTACCGTCACATGGTTGCAGTATAGTCTGCTGTATGCTTTTAAGGTTGTTGGCTACATAAACAGAGTTTTTACGAATAGTCGAGGAAATAAAGCACTAAAACCTCCAAATTTTGTAACGTAAGATGGATCGAAATGCGTTTTTTTTTGCATTGGATTCGTTAAAGTATCAGGAAATTTGTCGCTATATTTTATTATGTAAAAATGGGAAATTGCATTTCTGCATTCGAAAAGTGCATTCCGAACAGACAAAAGAGAGAAAACTTATAACTCGGTAAGTATTGCTGAAAATGGGTTCAATTTATATATCGGGGTTTTTGGGGTCGCTGTACACGAATATCATGATGCCAAAAGTCTCTAAATTCTAATAAACTGTGAAAGGCTTTCACGGCCATTGTCTAATGTATCAATGGTGTTTGGGCTGTTAGGCCGGCCTCGATTGTCTTGCTGACTTGACGTTTCACCAACACGAGCGGTTGGCATCTTCAGAAGTTGCTTCCTGGTTGACAGTCTGCGAACTACTACTACTTAATAGTTGACAGACTGTCAACCAGGAAACAACTTCTGAAGATGCCAACCGCTCGTGTTGGCGAAACGTCTCTAAATTCTGTACGAAATCAGTGCAGACTTGGTACGCAGTATTTTTTGAGTCACTAAATACGATTATAATAATGACGATGGTCTTCGAAACACCTGGTGCTTAAGACGGACCTTGTCTCCAGGATTTTTTTTTTAATTCGATACAAAAAGAGTGTGCACTCACTCACTTAGTACTGTGAGGTTTTTGGGGTCGCTAACGACGAATAGCATATAATTATTTTGCTAAATTATTCGCATACAAATTTATGAATTCGGGCGCGTGCATAGAAGTATAACTTTTGCCGGGAGTCCCACTGACTGCCACATTCGTTTTTTTTTCTTATAACTTGTTAAAAAATTTATTAGATATAAAAATTGTTTTAATAAAGAAAATTGTAATATGAAATTAAAGTGGAGTTTAGAAATATTTCTTTATTTTAATTTATAACATTTATATTTGTATAAAAATTACTTGGCTTCTTATCTCACAAAAATTAAAACCCTATTTTTTGTATTAAGGGATCATTTAAATTAATTCGCATTTTGTTTCTAAATGGACCCATTCAGAATTGAACAAAAAAATATATATACCAAAACAGGCTACTCGAGTCGGAGTTACCGGTTCAGCAACTGAAGGGCTATTAAACAGTCTCTTAAAAACCTTTACAATACCTTTTCCCTTATTCACCTACTCACTTTTTCAATAGTGCCCTAGATTTAAAGTATTATGTACACATTTTGCACATTATTTAGATACTTATATACCATAGAATAAGTAAATGTCTCAACAAAGTATATAGAATATTTAATATTCATTAATTTCACAATAAATACTTAAACTCTTTTAAAACTATATTTTTTCATTGCAACAACTAAAATAATTTGAATATTACATCCTAAATTCAACAAACACAAAGCGACTAAGAGATTTATTATTCATTTTCAATGAGGGTTTAACTGTTATAATTATTCATAATGTATAGTTTTACCAAACGAACTTGAAATGGGGTCTAGGAAAATTCCCCGACAACAATTCCCCGACGGAAAATTCCCCGACAACAGTTCCCCGACTGGTAAATTCCCCGAGTGGAAGTGGAAAGTTCCCCGACAGGAAAATTCCTCGCCAAACAGTTCACCGAGAGGAAAATTCACCGACAAATATAAAATAACTAGCTTTTACCCGCGGCTTTGCTCGCGTGGAATTGGGACATTCACAAATGATTTAATGACTGTCTATTTTACATAAAAAATTTAATTTTTATCATTCTGTGGGTATATTGTTAGTAAAATAAGTCTGGCCTAACTACTTTTATTATTTTTTCTTTTCATTAAAAATTTCATGTTTGTCAATCAATCACGCTGCAACCACTGACCAGATTTCGTTAATAAAAAACACCGATTATGACTATCTTATAATATTGATCTGTGACAGTTCTACATTGGACCTAATTATCTGTAAGATATAGTAATTTGTGTGTCATTTGTATATGTACTTGCGATAAAAAACAACGATAGCGCGTTTTAATAACCTCTTGCGTCATCTAGTTTCGAATATCAAAACTAAATTATAACACGTATGTATGTATGTTGTGTATTATTTTAGTGGTATTTTCAAATATATTAATGAGATACTTTCATACAAAATCTGACCCCCTCAATTGTCCGGTTAAAGGTGTGGGGAAGAAATTTTTATACACCAGATGTTCAGTTGAAAGAAGACAAATACATCTGTGGAAACCGCATTCAAATCGAATTAGTAGTTTTCATGTGATGCGCGCACAAACATCCAGACAGAGAGACAATAAAAAATCTAACCACATTTTTGAGTTTTATATCGATGTATCTGCGACGTCGTTCGCGTGGCGTGTTGATTGTTGTATAAAAAGTAACCTATTTCACTCTTCATGCTTTCAACTATCTCGATACAAAAATCATTCCAAAAATTTTTATACACCAGATTCTAATCGAATCAGTAGTTTTCATGTGATGCACGCACAAACATCCGGACAGACAGACAAAAAAATTCTAAATCGATGTACCCGCAACGTCGTTCACCTGGCGTGTTGATTGTTGTATAAAAAGTATCCGATCCCCGTTCAACCCTTATGAAGAACCTCTAAAGAACACACACATTTTAATTTAGTCCCTTATTTCAATAGGACTTTCATACAAATTTCCAACCCCCGTTTGACCACCTTAGGGGCAGAGGTTCGTAAAATCCTTTCTTAACGTACGTCTAGACCTTATAAGGAACCTACCTGCCAAATTTCAAGTTTGTAGGCCTTATAGTTTCCGAGATATGGTGATGAGTGACCTTTCGCTTTTATAATTAATAGGAATCAATACGTCAAAATGTCCTTTGTTAAAATGTCCGTTAAAACGCATTCTTTTTATCCCTTGTATCGACTCTCTAAATCTGGCAATAAGTCTGCTACCTTGAAACAGTTGGAATTCAAATGGAAATATTTCTCCAGCTGCTTTCAGTTCGAAAGTTGTGCCATAAGTATACAACCTAACCATATTGGCTACAGAAAGGCGTTTTGTATCGTAAGGGGTCTCAGGTCGGTCCATAGTAAAACACCTAAATCTTTGCTACTCGTTGGACACGTGGCTTACTATATTAGCTCTAGCTTGAGCAGCCATTCAAATATTTCCATAAAGCAAATAAGACAGAGATGAAAATAAACACGCTCCATCGCCAGGTATCTCTTTCACACTAATCCTTCAACTGTGACTCTTACAATTTCTCCATCCATTTTTCAAACAAACGTAAGTTTACTTAACGAAAAATACAAACTTCTTTAAGTAAGTAATCAATATGACACTTTGATACAAACGTCAGTATAATCAATGAAAAATAAAAAAATCTAAGCTAGCACCTAATTGGCATGAAACTTTGAAATAAATATAATTTTAATCAACGAAGAAAAAACAAATAATATTACTAACTAATTTGGAACGAAACTTGTACACCTCCACAACCTCTAAAGAAAACATTAAAATTTTCAAGTCCCTTATTTCAAAAGCATAGGACTTTCATACAAACTTCCAACCCCCGTTTTACCCCCTTAGGGGTAGAGTTTCGTAAAATCCTTTCTTAGCGGACGTCTAGACCCTATAAGGTACCTAGCTGCCAAATTTCAAGTTTGTATGTCTTATAGTTTCTGAGATACGGTGATGAGTGAACTTTCGCTTTTATATATATAGATTAATTAATTAATTTTAAAATAATAAATGTTTTTGCAATGCACCAACTTATTTTTTTTGTCTTCCCTTCACACTTTATCTCGGCTTAGGACGAGCAGCACAATGCTGGCGTGTTTAGAAGTTTTTTTTTTTATTTTTTAGTTCTTTTTGTCTTTTTTTTTCTTTTTTTAAATTATGTTTTTATCATTTTTTTATTTATTTTTTTAATCTTTTTTATATATTTTTTTTTTGTTTTCACTGTTTTATTATTAATATGTAAGATTGTGGGCTATGCCACGCAAATAAGTGGAAAGGTCCTCCTGGTCATAACTATTTACCAGGGTTGCGATTCTTTCAGCAGTATCTCAGTACTTTTTACGAGTAGGGGGGCCTTCTAGACCTCCAACGTACTGCTCAATCTAAAGTTCATGCAGACTTTGTTCTCGCTGCAAGGCTTTTATGAATTTCCAAATATTGGGATGATCTGAAGAAACTTGAGTCTCGAACGCTCTGTGCCACCCTTCTATAGAATTATTAGTTTTTGGAAGTCCCTCTTGTACACTCCCATAACAATTCCACATTTCGAGAGGAATGCGTGGTGAGCGCCGACGTTGGCGTCTTTGTGGACTTTCAATCCAAGTGTCCTCGAAATAGTCAACAATTGGCTGGGCATTCTCGGGTAGCACATTCTCCTCGTAAAGGGCTTCAAATGCATCTTCTACGTTTTCTGTGGGTACAAATGCTAACGCTGGCAACATCTTTAGTTTTGATGCAAACTCTGCATCGGTTTCGTATTGCTTTTGTAGACCTTCTGCCTTAATTTTTCTATAGATGCACTGGGAGAAATGGAAGAAGCATCCACGATGCTTTGAAGTTAAAAATTCTTCGCAAGAGCACTTATCATGCCAGTTTCAAAATCCGTAAGGATGGTAGCTGGCGACACTCCAGGCATTAATTGCTTTAACTTTTGCAGCAAACGAATGTACGAATTTTTTGTTTTGTCTGGTAATAGCACATATACCAAAGGAACTGAAATATTTGTCTTCAACCCATGTAATGTGAATAGTTGGTAAAACAAGTGGGGCACTGTTTTAAATGTTCCATCCGCATACCAATGTTCAGTTTGAGCTACAAGTGAAATATTTCTTGCCTTACTAAAGATCAGCAGTCTTTCGTCATTTGGTCCAGAATCGTACATCAAAAATGGTTCTCCATTATATGTTATTTTATATTCTTCTGGAAAAACTATGTCTCTTCGATGAAGTGGCAAAATCGGAGCAGCTTGTGCTTTTGTGCGGATATTTCTTATACTTCTCTTTATGCTGGAAACTTTCGGTAAACAGGCTGCAGTGGGCTGACTAAGTGTAATCGATGCAGTGGAAATAACAACATGTGGTGCATATTGGGTATTTTTTGCGTTGTCTCGTACCTGATTATTAAATTTGGTTTTTTCACTTCTCTGACATCGGCTGAATGATTATGCTCTCCAATGGTTTTTATTACAATATCACCAAGCGTTGTAACTCGAGCACTACACTTTATTTTACTATAGTAGTCACATTTCCAATAAATTTTTTCCACCCCTTTGTCTTTTTGATATAAATATCCAACATGCAATAACTTTTTTTCCCTTTTTCGCTGAGAACATATTCAAGTGCCATTTTTCAATATTAATAGTCAGATGAACGTTTTTGAACTACCTAAACAAGTCGTAGAAAGTTGCATATTTATAAATAATTTGAAGAACTTTCTTTTTTCAGAAATTAAGATAGGTACTTTTAACAAGTAACAAATTACCAGATTAAAAGATAAAAAATGTTAAATGGTGCCATAAGTTCAAAAGGAACACAATAGACTAGATAAACATTATAATCTTTTGCACTAAATTGAAAATGGAAGGGATTAGCCCTATAAGAATTTAAAGGATTACTTTAATTCTAGGTAGATTTCTTTTTGAAATAGAATTTAACAATTTTGATTGTTAAAATCTCATTTTAATCTGATTTATATGGGGTTGTATTTTTAATACTATAATTGCAGCTATTTTATAAATAAACTATTGTTGAAATATGAAAAAATATTCTACCAGAAATTAAGAAAAAATGTATATTTGCTGCTGAAAGAATCGCAACCCTTGTAAATAATTAATTAATTATTTATTTTATATTTTTTATTAATTATTTTATATTTGTCGGTGAATTTTCCTCTCGGTGAACTGTTTGGCGAGGAATTTTCCTGTCGGGGAAATTTCCACTCGGGTAATTTACCAGTCGGGGAACTGTTGTCGGGGAATTTTCCATCGGGGAATTGTTGTCGGGGAATTTTCCGGCTTCCCTTGAAATGCCAATCATTTTTACGATTTTACCAGAGCTACTGTAAAAAAACGTTATTATATAAACGATACCAGTGAAATTTCTATTTAATTCTTCGTACAAATTAAGGCAACTACGTATTGCTTTTGAGACAGCTCATTGAACAATGCAATATAATTTTTTGTTTTTAAAATGCAAAAACATTCATTTTTTATGCCGGGCGTAAAAGATGTTTTAACTTCACAAAATTTCACCACTCCAGTCGAAAAATGTCGTATACTTTTCGGGCATTAAATGTTACACCCTCGCGTGATTATTCCAGCCCTCTAGTCGGTTTCGCCGCCCTCCGGCTACCAATTACCGCGCGGGTGTAAAATCGCAGTTTATGCCCTAGGTGTATAAGGTACTATTTCGTCATTCTGGGCGGAAAATGCAATTTTACGCTCTTAGTTTAGGATATAATAGAGGTACTATTTGTATTGCGCATCTGAGGAAAAGGTGTATAACGCACATGTATCTGGTGTCCACCTTCTCCCAACATTGTGTAATACGCTGTTTTAAGCGCTTTCAAGAAGAAAAATTATACATAAAAAGTTGGCACTTCGTTAAAATCTATTTATGCGTGGATCGCTATGTGACTGCGGCTAAAATTAAGTCACTTAGAAATGCAATAGCCCTTAACTTGGTAGATACTAAGTGACTTACTTTCTCACCGCTCATAGCTATGTGCCGGTATCGCTATTTGACAACGGGCTAAAATCAATTACATAGAGATACGATGGTCTTTAATTTGATAAATCCCTAAGTGCCTGACTTGTCGTTCGCACGTACCTATGTGCCGAAATCAGTCACATAGAGATGCGATGGCGCTTTTCTAAGTGACGGACACATAGCTATGTGTCTAAAATGGCCCAGTCACATAGCTATGTGCCCGTATCGCCAAGTGACTAAGACATATCATATACGTGAGTAAAAAAAGTATATATGTCGTAGTCACTTGGCGATTCAGGCACATAGCTATGTGACTGGGCTATTTTAGGCACATAGCTATGTGCCCGTCACTTAGAAACGCGCCGAGTATAGATCCATTACATCTCTATGTGACTGATTTTAGCCCGTAGTCAGATAGCGATTCCGGCACATAGCTATGTGCGGAGAACAAGTCAGTCACTTAGAGATTTATCAAATTCAAGACCATCGCATCTCTATGTGACTGATTTTAGTCAATAATCACATAGCGATTTCAGCACATAGCTATGCGCGGAGAGAAAGTCAGTCACTTAGGATCTACCAAATTTCTCGTTTACATTTTGTTAAATGTGTCTCTGGCAAATTTTCATCGATGTTTGTTTAACAGTTGTAATTAGTTGTAGTTTAGATTTAGATAATATATCTATGTATTTTTGTAATTGTTCTTTCCATAATATTTGGGTCTATAATAATTTCATAATTTTAATAATTTAGTAGTTATCACCAAAGTATTCGTATCTACTGGTACCATATCGGAATTATCTTTTTGTTAATACTTTTCATAGAATTGCTTCAATTTTATTTAAATCCGCGTATTTCTTACCGTACCGGAGTTTGAGAAAGGGATTAATTATCCCCAGCCCCTAAAAATAAAAAGGTCTGACCGTACCGGAATTCGGGTGCGCCCATATTATCATTGAATTTGTTAAATCATTCGTATACGTCATTCAAAGATTTTTTTTCATAAATGTGTCGTATAATATAAATTATTACACAAACTATGTTTATAATAATTTTGTTTTTAAATTTATTTAACAGAAAAAAGTATTTCTTAATAAAAATACGCATTAAAAAATATATAAAAAAAATTAATTTTAATTTATAAATGAACTTTTCCGAATCTCTCTAAGTTTCCCTGTGCTATGTGCCTGGATCGCTATGTGATTGCGGCTAAAATTCAATCACATAGAGATGCAATAGCCCTCCACTTGGTAGATCGTAAGTGACTGACTTTCTCTCCGCGCATAGCTATGTGCTGAAATCGCTATGTGACTACGGACTAAAATCAGTCACATAGAGATGCGATGGTCTTGAATTTGATAAATCTCTAAGTGACTGACTTGTTCTCCGCACATAGCTATGTGCCGGAACCGCTATCTGACTACGGGCTAAAATCAGTCACATAGAGATGTAATGGATCTATACTCAACGCATTTCTAAGTGACGGGCACATAGCTATGTGCCTAAAATAGCCCAGTCACATAGCCATGTGCCTGAATCGCCAAGTGACTACGACATATATATATATAAGATAAAAGCATAAATAACAAAAAAAAATAATACGAATAATATAATTTCTGTCACGCCCACAAAGATATTTTTTAAAGTAGTATAGAGCAAAATCCCGCCACTTTTTATTTTGTGTTGATAAAAGAATACGTTTAGCAAAATCAAATAAAAGGAAAATAAATAAGCTTACATTATTCTTTAAAAAAATATTAATTTAAACTTTTTACGGATAGATTTACACAACACCAAGTATTTATTCTATTGATAAACTACAAGAAATTAATTTTATATAAAAAACTCTGTGCCTTTTTGACCTAGAAAAATAAGCAAAATATTTTTTTAGATTATCATCCAAAGATCATTTTTTTAAATAAATCTGATTCCTTTACTTAGGTACTGGGTAAACTTTTCCCAAAAAACGACAGGTTTCTATATTAAATTATGTGATGAATCCATCTGCAATAAATTCTAGCAGATATTGAGGTTTAAAGTTAGTAGTTAAATTTGTCAACACTAAACCACTAACTAAATGAAAATTTTACTTAACAATTAAAAAAATTGTACTTAATGGCAAAACTGCAGATTTTTATTCTCAAAATAACTATTTTAATCACGTTTGTCAAATTCCTTAAACAAGAAACTCATAAAATAAAAGTTCGCTTTCAGTTATTACGAAACTTTGGTTTTTGTGCAGAATTCGAATTTGGGTACATTGTTTTTAAATTATATTTGTTTTCATCATTTGTTTTGTTGTAAACTTCTAATTTATTAGAAACTAGCTGACCCGGCGGACTTCGTACCGCAAATCATCGTCATATTTTCTCATTAGTTATCAGGTTTATACTATTTTTTTTTTCGTTATATTTTGTAGTTTATCGATAAAATATATTAGATGCATCACAATATTTAAATTAGTAAGAATTTCTCGTTTAAATATAAATGATATTAACTGCGCCACCTTCCGGAGGCGTCACAATACTTAAGTGAGGATTGCTCGTTTAAATGGGTAGTACCGAATTCCTAACTATGGTCAGATCATTACGATCGACCGCCAGCTGGGCTACCGAACTCAGACCCTCTCCGTTAATCCTATGTCCGAATTCCTAACTGCATACAAATATTATTTAATTCTGAATTTAATAAATCTAAAATAGTCTTCAAAATGTGTTTTGGAAAATTTTACATTATTTTTTTTTGTACGATTCATTAATTAATTAGATTTTACTCGTAAAAGTATAGCGCGTTAAAATCTTAAAGTGAAGATGTGTGATTAATAAAATTAAAAAAAGTTTAAAATTGCAATTATATTTTTATTTTTGGATTTTTTTCTATCTTCTTTTAATTAATAAAATTAAAGAAATTTCAAAATTGCAAATATATATATTTTTTTTTTCAATTTGATAAAATATCTACATTCATGTCAAAACGTATAAAAAAATAGTTAAAATAAATATATACATAAATAAATTAATTTTAAATTAAAAATTATTAAATTTATACGAAATACATTTGTAAACTTTCAAGTACTACTTAGATGAAATATTTCTTTTCTTCAATTCGATTAAGAAAATCTAAAGTAGTCGCTAAGAACAGGTAAAAAATGTTTAGTTAGGAATTCGGACATAGGATTACCGAATTACTTACTAATCCCCAAATGTTATGACCACGGTTAGGAATTCGTATATCCCGGTTTAAATATATATGTGATATTAACTGCGCCACCTTACGGTGGCGTGATATAAAGTAATCAAATAAGTAGTGGTTGCTCGTTTAATGGAAGCGCCATCTGGTGGTAGCTTTCATTAATACGAATATCATATTCATCTTAACCATTAAAAATACATTATCATACTGATTTTCATGACAGTCGGTTGAACGGGGCGGAAGTCGATACTTTACTGCGCCGCCTGGTGGCGAGTTACATCAATGGGAATAGCATATAAACCTTCTGCGTGGAAAAATACATGTACATACCAATTTTCATAACGATCGGTCAAATAGTTTCTGAGTCTATCGATTTCATATATACAAACATCCATTTTTATATATATAGATAAGGATTGCTCGTTTAAATATATGTGATATCAATTGCGCCACCTTACGGTGGCGTGATATAAAGTAATCAAATAAGTTGTGGTTGCTCGTTTAATGTAAGCGCCATCTGGTGGTAACTGCCATTAATATGGATATCATATTTATATTAACCATTAAAAATACAGCATCATACTGACTTTCATGACAATCGGTTGAACAGGGCAGAAGTTGCTACTCTGCAGCGCCACCTGGTGGCGAATGGCATCAATGAGCATATCATACAAACCTTTTCCGTCGAAAAATACATATACATACCAATTTTCATGACAATCGGTTGAACGGGGCAGAAGTTGCTACTCTGCAGCGCCACCTGGTGGTAAGTGGCATCAATGAGCATAGCATATTCGTTTTCTCCGTGAAAAAATACATATACATACCAATTTTCATGACAATCGGTTGAACAGGACAGAAGTTGCTACTCTGCAGCGCCACCTGGTGGCGAGTGGCATCAATGAGCATAGCATATTCGTTTTCTCCGTGAAAAAATACATATACGTACCAATTTTCGTGACAATCGGTTGAACGGGACAGAAGTTGCTACTCTGCAGCGCCACCTGGTGGCGAGTGGCATCAATGAGCATAGCATATTCGTTTTCTCCGTGAAAAAATACATATACATACCAATTTTCATGACAATCGGTTGAACGGGACAGAAGTTGTTACTTTGCAGCGCCACCTGGTGGCGAGTGGCATCAATGAGCATATCACATAAACCTTCTCCGTAGAAATATACATATATATACCAATTTTCATAATAATGGGTCCAGTAGTTTTCGAGTCCATAAATTTCTTACATAAAAACAGATCCTTTTTAGATTAGAAAGTTTTTTATATTTTCGCCGTGTTCTGTGTCTCTGTGTCATTCCGTGGAATTTGTAATCGAATTTAAACCTATTTCCCGACTACCTAGAGCTCTGAAATTTTCAGGATAGCTAAGAACTGGATGACAATGCATGTTTCAAGTGTGTTTAGGCATATACATAGATTTCGAAATTTATACCGAATTGATATTAAACATGATCTAAGTTGTGTATAGATAATATTATTTTGAAAGTTATTAAATAAATCGTTCGTAGCGTAGTTGGTTAGGCGGCGGATCAGTCCACTTGTGACAGTTCTGTTATGTTATCATAATGGGATCGATTACGCGACAGAGAAGTTTTTTTTTCTTTTTTTTTTTGTTCTTACATGTGAAAACAGTAATTACTATTTTAACTGGTAATAAAATAAACTGTTTTAGAAAGTTTTTAGATACAACTACCCTTGATTTTGTTAACAAGGAAACAATCTTCTCTATGATCAATCACAGCGTTGTATGACTTAATATTTTTACAATGTCAGGGATGCTGTGCATTGTTGAGATGACACAAAATATGACCTATAAATCAGTAAAAAACTTTTTGTACAACTGTCATTAAAAGTGAGACTTTTAATGATAGCAAACAATGTTAAAAAAGATTGTTTACATAGCAGCGTGTTAAAAATACTTTTAACACGTTGCCATGTAAACAAGTTTACTTTTAACACGGTTTAGTTTACTTTTAACACGGTTTGGTTTATTGTCATTGCAAATTCGCTCGTTTCATTATCAAAATAGGGAAGTTGTACAAAAAACATTGTATGGTATTTGTGTTAAAAGTGATTTTATTTTGTTCGTGAAATTGTTCAATTCGCTCCGCTCATTTCACAAACGTTTTCACTCACAAAATAAAACCTCACTTTTAACACTCATATCATAAATAACTATTTTATAATTCACGTTCACAAAGTTTCTATTTCGACACTAAAAACAGTATCGAAATAGATTCATTGTAACACTGTTTTTGGTAACTTTTTGTTGTACACAATTGGTTGCACTGCACTGATTGTCAACGAAAGAGTTCAGGTAGTAAATCAAAAAGTATGTTGTACTAAATTATTAACTACATTATCAGCGTTATTTGCTAAATTCGGAATATTTTATACAAATTTGACAAACATTCAATTTTAAAATCATTAAAACTGACAAGTGTCAAAAGTGTCAAGATTGCCAACATAAATAAATATTTCGAAAAACTCTCATTTTATATATTTTTTATACTTTTAAAAGTTCATTATAAAAAATAGTATGTAACATTCGAGTTACAATGACGGTTTGTAGTACTCGTTCTTTGCGAAACTCACCGCTTCGCGGTTCGTTTCACAAACTGAACTCGTACTACGAAACCTCTGTCATTGTAACACTTGTATTACAATATACTATTCTATTATAAAAAGTTCTTTTTGTAAATTGTGCTTATTTATATATATAGATATATAGTAGAGATCACCAATAATGAGAATAATTATTATTAATTGAAGTATCTTTACCATTCAAAATTTTGTTTGCTGTTTCGAAATTATTGAATTATTCTGGAATAAAACTTGCGAATGAAAATGAGATTTCATTAGGCGTGAAAGTTCATATTATAATGGACGAAGTTGGTATAATACAAAATTCAATTATACCTTTATAATACGTTTCTATACAGAATTTGAACCGAATCAAAAACAACCTAAGATAATGAAGGAATGAATATTTACTTACAACTCCATGTGACATTAAACAATTTATATGTACGGTGGAATTTAGATAATAGAACAAAGGTGATGTTTGTTTATATAAAATATTTATCTATAAGATGGGAATTGCGTTGGTAATTCTAAGTAATATTGATTTTATATCAGACCAAAATTGATATTAATCGCATAGGTACCGTTATTGGTAAAGTGGTTTCCATCAATGTGACTGTTGTTAGTAAATTTTGATAAATAACGTTTTATTTAAGTAAAAGCAGGAAAAAATAAAGCAAAGGTTGTTATTTAGATACTTCTAAGCATACCTCCCATAGATGTAAATAAATAAGTTTTTTTAATATGTATTTATTTTAAGAAAAGTATATAAAAGCTCATAATTAATAGTATATTACGTAACAAGAGTGGTAAGTAGGACATTACGTACGAGTGGAAAAGTTACGCACAAAGCCGCGTAGCGGCTAGTGCGTAATTACACGAGTACGTAATACCTCTTACCACTCGAGTTACGTACTATGCTTTATCTACGACTTAATATTTTAATTTCACTTCTAAATATTTGACATCTCTAAAAAATATATGACGTACGTACTGTACTGTTATCTACTCCTTTGACAGTAAATGTCATTTATACTCATTGTCACCATGCAGGGTAAGTAAGCTATAACGCACAGTTGTGCGTAATGAAACGTCATTCCAACATGACGTTTCATTACGCACGACTGTGCGTTATAGCTTACTTACCCTGCATGGTGACAATGAGTATAAATAACATTTACTGTCAAAGGAGTAGATAAACAAAATTATATTTATAAATACATTTAAAAATATTAAGTACATTATACCACGTAGGTACTTTATATTATAGAAATTTATACAATTTTCTCGTATCATTTACTTTTATTGCATGATAATTTTCATCAATTTTGTCTTTTATCACTTGTTTCCTTCATCTTGTCTGTCTAATGTTTGCTTTATTCTGTGACTTTGAGTTAAATTTGTCTGTGATAATATGTGGTATTCCTTGTAGTAGGTACATTCTATTTTGGTTCTTGGTTCAGTTTGTTCAATACTTAAATATCTCGTGAGTATCTATCAAAGATACCACTTCACAAGGAACAATTTGCTTATCAACTTGACAATTCTACAATAGATGTATTACACTATCTCGTAAAAGACCTTGAAAAGGCTGTCGGAAACGAGATTGCTTATAGTCTTGCAAAAGAAAGAGCTACTACCTCTTTTTATTAGACCTGAAACTTTTGATTGCATCTTAAAATACCGCATTATGAATGAAATTCAATGGAAAAAGGAACTCAGTGCAGCCAAAGACAAGCAAAATGCGTTAACTTATTACGTTTCCAATTCAGCTTGTGCTGTTAATATTGTTCGTATGTTAAATTACCCTTCTATTATCTAATGCATTATAAACATTATTTATAGTATGTAAATGTACTGGTAAACGTAAACCCACCTATAGCTATCGGATTAATATAAATGATAAATGTCATATAAATAGAAATAATTTCCATTGTTTAATAGAATATTACAGGGTTTACATAATTCACAGCAGAGGTCGTAAAGAAATAAAAATGCGTATTTGATATAACTTTTTTTTTTAGTAAATTCTTTGCAAGAATTTTCTATACTTTTTTCTGCACGAGGTAGAATTTGAAATAGCCCTATTAAATAGAAAATTTAAAAATTATTGAAGGTTTGGTCTTGATATACCGGTGTACTTTAAAGCTTTTACAACAGCAACAAAATCCAAAACCAACACCAAAAAGATTACTTAAAGCCAATTATAAAACACAAAACCAGCATCAAAAATGAACCAAAACGAATCCTCAAACAACTAACAAAATTTCTCAAATTTACCATCTGTTAATTATTGTTTTAATATTAAAATTTATATAATTCATTTTCCAAAGACGAATACAGTAGAAATACTTATGCAAATTTTTTGTTACTTAGATAAAATGACATTTTCCTTTTGACTAAAGTGAACCAGCTGTAGTGATTATTTAAATTGATGAAACATCTGTTTTCAGGTTTCTTGTTACCCGTAAATGAGCCAATTTAATTATATCTTATACCTACTATAATTTTATGGAGAATTGTGTGTTTAAAAGAATCAACTTTATGACTTAGTTTTAATTAAGATATTTACGTTTACTTGCCTAGAAATGTGAAGTTTTATTTACCTATACTTAATTTTATATTAGTTTTAACTTGTAATACTTCGTTAGAAATCCTGTTTAGACACATTATTTCTATTTCTTATTGGTCATTCTTTATTCCCTTAGTTTAATAAAACTTTGATAGAGTCTTTCATTAGAAAAAAAGCAATTTAGTAAACTACTCAAAACGAAAAAGGAGCCACTATTTCATAATCTTATATTCCACGTAGTTTGTAATTGAAGGAAAATATTTTTTTACAATTACAATGAATAGACTCTAACCTTACACGTACAGCTCCAAACAACTTTTTTTGCATTGGTATCCTCAGAAAAACATGCAAACATTTTAATGTTAAGAAGTCCGAATCAGGGCATAGTAAATTTGCTCCTGTTTATATTAGTCTAGTTTAAATTTTACAGTGAAAACATGTATATTGATGTGCTGGGTAGAAGAATCTGCCGTAGAGTGTACCTAAATAAAATTGAAATCGCTAGGGCGTTAACGTTAATTCAGGAAGGTTATTCCAGAAGAAGAGTCGCAGAAATTCTGAATGTGAGTCGGGCCGCTATAAACAGAGCATGGACTTGGTATTTAATTTATGGCATTATCAGAAGAAGGCCCTATCTTCAACGTCAAAGGGCCACAACAGCTCGAGAAAACCTTTCGTTAAGTATGTGGGCGATTATGGAACGAACCAATACTGCACGAGCGCTACCAAAATCAGTTAGCAGTCACAGTGGGGACCAGAATTTCTGATCAAATAGTACGCAATAGACTTCATCAGTCTCAGTTGCGTGCTAGGAGACCGGTTAGAGTGCCTCCTTTAACAGCAGAGTATCGAAGAGCTCGAAGAATTACTTTATATGGAAGAAATTTTAATACCACACGTGATTCCTTTTACGGATAATATGGGAGCAGATTTCATTTTACAGCACAATAATGCTAGGTCACACGTGGCTAGGATAGTAAGAACTTTTTTAAATGACCAAAATATTCAAGTTATGGTATGACCGGATAACAGTTTACATCTCAATCCCATCGAACACCTGTGGGATACATTGGGACGACGTTTATTGGAGCGACAGCCTATACAAACCAAGACCAAGACCAAGTGCTGCCAGCTGACCATAAGTGGACATGTTTAGTGTCAGTTCTAGAAAAGAATGGAGAGTTAAAAGTGAGATGAATCATAAAGTTAAGTGTAGATGGAGATGGATGAAAGGGAGAATAATGAGTTGGACTTTACAATCTAGTTATAATACCATCGTTAATGTATAACTCAGAAACTTGGTCAATAACGAACAAGCGAGAAAGTTAGAAGTGGCGGTGTAGAAGATAAGATCTTGCGTTGAATGTGTGAATGATCGAGGAGAGGTAGACTAAGAAATGAGAAAGAAAGAGGTACAGTAAAGCTGGGACAGCTAAGCAAGAAAATCCAGGAATGAGATGGTTTAGTCATGTAGAAAGGAAGGATGAGAATTATGTGAGTAAAAGAGTGAATGTGAGATTGGCGTAAGAAAAATAGATGAAGACCGAGGTTAAGATAGATGGATAAAATAATAGAAGACCTGAAGGAGAAAAAATGCATAAAAGCTGATGCATTAAATAAAGACAGGAAACAAATAGTACGAACGGCTAATGCTGACCCTAACTGTAATAAGGTTAAGAGAAAAAGAAGAAAAGATGTATTACGCGAATGGAAAAAATTGTCATATGGTCTGTAATGTTCTTTATACATGTAAATATTAATTTAAAAGAAACTGTAAAAGATTACTAATATTTTGATGTCTATAAACGTACTGCTGTATTAAGCACTGGATAATAATAATAATTCATGACTCGATTCTATCTATTTTGTATGAATCAAATACTAATTTTAAAATGTTAAATTTTAAGTAATGTAAATTTATTCTGTTATATATTTAAAAATTTTCATTTTGACTATAAAAATTTTAAGTGATGCATAAAGATTTGCATAAGAAAGATTCAGGAGTATCACGATTTTCAAATGAAAACCGATAAAACTCGTGGCTGCAGCTAGCGAAAAATACACCAGTGCGTGTAGATATTACCATCGAGATTTTGCATATAATGCACCGAATATAAAGTAATGAATTCCAATAATCGCAAATCGAAACCGCGTTTATCTTGACTAGATTTTCCGTTCAAAATGCAGTAACTTCTAATAAATTTAAATATTTCTACGCGCTACGATCATATATATCTATCGTTTAGGATAGTTTATTGAGGTGAGTAAAAGAAGTTTACTTTACATTTAATAAAGCCTTGATAAATGGATCCGGAGAAAAGCGAAAGGAAAGAGTGCAATAAAAGGGGTCGAAATGGAACTTGACAAATACTAAATACACTAACAGAATAAATTTACCTCTTCAATTTTATGATAAAATTAATCCCTTAAGAAAAGGCAAATTCATTATTTCAAAAATTCCAAAAGTTTTAATAGCTGTGATAAAAAAAGTTAAATAGTGCAGTAAAATTTTATTTTTCCTTTGAATTTGTTAGTTCATATATATTTTACACTAGCTTACCTGCGAAGTTCGTATCGCTTAACAATTAATGATTTTTTTTTATTTTCCTTTTTTTCAATTTTTACGGGTTTTTCTTGTTGTTTTGATTAATTTCCATTATTTTATTACTGGTTTTGTCGACTTTTTTTCGTTGTAGTTTGTAATTTTTACGCTTTTGTCCCTTTTTTAGTTCTTTTTTTTTACAATTTTTTTTTATTTAGAATTTTTGTGATATTGTTTTTTTCTGTTTTTTCAATTTTTATCTATTTCTATTTATTTATTTTTTTTTTTCATTTTTTTGATTTTTTTAAATTTTGCTAGTTTCTCATCTTTTTCTGTTTTTTCATTTTTTTTTCCTCATTTTTTGATACTTTCTTGTAATTATCAATTACCCAATCTTTTATTTTTTTACATTTTGGACAATTTTCCACGATATTAATAATATTTTATGGTTTTACACGTTTTTTATTTAGGATTTTCCACTATTTTTCACAATTGTCAACATTTTTTTAACCATTTTTATAGATTTTCAAGAATTTTTTATGATTTTCAACAATGTTTTACGTTTTTCAACATTTCTGTACGTTTTTCAACTTTTTTTTACCATTTCAAATATTTTTCAAGATGCCAACAAATTTTTACGATTTTCATAAACTTTTCAAAGATAAGTTTTTTCGATTTTTAACATTATATTGAGATTTTTCATAATTTTGGTAATTTTTTAAGATTATTGACAACCCCCACAATTTTTAAACGTTTTTTAGTAGATTTATATATCTATATTCGCAGGTCACGACTTCGGGAAAATTTCACTACAGTTTTTCGTATATATGTATGTATGTATAGTTCCGATATAACGAAATCTGTGGACACGATAGCAGTCGCATTTCTTAACGGATCGAAATAAAAATGGTACAAAAATCAATCGTCCAAAAATCTCGGTCGAGTTCGTTAATGGGCCAAATCGGTAAGGCCGTTTGGGCGTGACATCAAATCAAAATGGAAAAAAATTCGTAACTTTTTTACTTCACCCTGTACAAAAAAATGTTAGGGGACTTTTTTGTTTGTCTTAAAGAGACCTACAACTTTTATTTGAAACATTTTTTTCTGAAACGTATACTTTTAATAGATTCAATTGATATAAATCTACTGATGCGCCTGGCTTACCAAGGGCCATTTTTTCATTATATCCAACAACACTTCTGGATTTGTAACATTTTTTTTGGATTTTCATCAATTTTTCATTATTGTCAATTTTTTTACAATTTTCAATATTTTTTCACTATTTTCATTACTTTTCAAGAATTTCTTACAATTATTCACGTTTTTCAGGATTTATCATTCTTCGACATTTTTTCACCATTTTCAAATTTTTTTTACGATTTTCAACGTTTTTTTAAGATTCCCAACAAAATATTTCCGAAATTAAAAAACGGAGTGATTTTTAAATATTATCCATACAAAGTTTTAACCCTTTATTTATTTGCCTCTTGAATTCTAATAAAACATGAAACCCGTGTTCAATGACATATTTTGAGCAGTCTAAATTTCAATTATTATAAAAATTGGTACCGATTTAAAGAATTTTTTATACAAACTTTCAACACTAAGTCTAATCGAGCAATTCAGGGTAAAGCAATTTTCCATTCTAGTAATCGCTAGAATCGTCCAATCGTTGTTTTTTTAATAAGTATTGTTTAAATGGGGTATAGATAGGTAATTACAATTTAAGTTAGTAAGATCTAACGATAATAATTAATTGATTTTATGAAATATAAATCCGTTATGGTAAGTAGCTTTTGACGACAAATACACACATGCTGTGAGCAACTAAATTAGGCCAAGTGATTATTAAATAACCAATATTATTCAAGAGAGAATCTATAGGGTTTGTATAGGGTTTAATTTTGATATGATTGCAAATTATGCAATTATGGATTTGGTAGAAAATAAGGTCATATAACTATAGCAAACTAAGAGAAATATAAATTATTAATTAAATTTAATTAAAAATGATTTGTTAGTTAAGTCACTAGTAAGTAAAATCACGCAATGGTGCCTCCAAAAAAATGGGGAAGCAGAGCCTTTAATAATGTATTCTTATAATGTATAATTTTTTCTATGCAGACTATAAAAAAGAATAACTGTAGGGTTAATAAAAAAAGCATTATTATTATTATTTTTATTATTATTATTATTATTATTATTATTATTATTATTATTATTATTATTATTATGAAAAAGACTGCCTTTAAAATTTCAATGAAGGTATACCCACATGCAACACTGTTGTACCTTAAAGGCAAGATTTGTGTATTTTGTCACTTTGCATTGTGTTGATCCAAAACATTGTTATTATTAGGCACAGTAACATCCACCAGACGATCCCTTTTTATCCAATACCACAAAATCAGCATTATCAAACACTATTCGCGGATGTCACTTGAGAGTAATAAAGAGTGTATGTCCTAAGCAATCCAAATTTGTTGGTCAACTGTTCGTTTTTCAACCTAGTTTTGTCTGCGCAGGTAGTTGGTGCCAGCTAAGGTTGTTACGTGCTGTATGGTTTTCGAAGATATACGAAGCATGTGGGTGATGAAGGATGATGAAGGATATGAGTAAACCTTCTTGTCTGTCTTCTGTCTATTGTCAACTATTTGTGGTTTTTAGATGCTGATACCCTTTATGGCCCCAGCCACCTGCTGTTAAGGCGTCAAAAGCCATTGGCTCGAAATTTACTCTTTCATCTTCGTATCTTATCCATTGAGCGTTGGTGTTATATTATTTTTAATTAGACCATATCGAGGACCAGTAGTGTGTCAATTCTTCTTTGTTCGGAAACTTTTGATCATTACTGTATAAGGTGTGTAAAAGAGCTTTTAGTTGTTGTCAAATAAATAATTCTGCTGCTTTCTCTGACTATATTTGATATAACGTAACGCTTAGATTTTGCTTTCAATTATTGCGTGAGTAAATCCACATATATTCAGTGACATATTGTGGATGTTGTGAGTGTCCTGGGTAAGTTTTTATTTTCCTTACTCGGTGACTTAAACTTCTAGTAGGACGCGATTCCTTTTGAATTTCGCTAGCCGTCCCATATCCCTTCTGATTTCATCAATAGAACTTTCCACTCGGGGTTGCTCTTTGTGGTGATTATGACAACACAGCATTGCCAATGTTCTACAGTAGTAAAGACTGTGAAACTTATCCAGTGTCTTACAGTCTTTTACGTGGTGATGCAGTGATTATTTTTGTATTATTTCTAGTCCTTTTTTTAGGTGGTTTGGTCGGTGTTTTCGATCCCTTCCTATAAATTCCGCTAGTGCTTACCAAAGTTCGGCTGCAGCACTTTTCTTACCGATATTTAAGGTGTTTTTGTTGTTATCGGGTGTTTTGTCACGATCAGGTTTTCTTTCGACTTGGCCATTGTGGTCTTTATTTTGTCCATACTTTAAAATCACTCTACAGTGTCTTCCGTGGCGTCATTATTTTTTTGGAGGTCCCAGTGAACTTTCCCTTGAATTTGTTGCAGTATTTTAGCAGAAAGTAAATTGTTTTCAACACTAAATCGACATTGATCAGCAATACGTTGTTCAGTTAAATGCTGCATTTTATAAATGCACGATCAAAGGCGTAGGTACCTATAAGCTATTATTTTAGTTTCCATTTTCGTGGTTTTTAAGTAGGAGTGCACAATAGTAGATTTTTCAGTGTTAGATCGACTACTCAGATTCAGAACGCTGGAAGAAAAAGACGAATTTTTGCTCCCCTCAGAATCCGTTTAGCAGAAAGTCTGTGAACAGACATATTTTATTCTTTTTCAAGCGAAGATACATTGGGAGCAGTAGACGACCACCAATTTTCCTTACTGGAAGCCATAATTTTTATTTAATTAAATTTATAGAAAAGAAATTTTTATATACAGAACTCCTTTAGAGAAACTAAAAATGGATTTATCATTAAGTATTTCTTATTGGGAAGTAAAGTAACAAACAAATAAATTTAACTGATAAAATGATACTTTTTACGAAAGATGTTAATTTTTAAACTTACAGTTTACTATATCTATAATAATAAAATCAAGATAAATTTGTATAAAATGGTACAGGGGCAGAATTCAAATCAACTATCAAGAAATCTGATGTTAAACTTCCAAAAACTACACCCCCACGGGAACATAGTTTTCAATACCAAACTTCTATAAAGTTTACCCGTGTGAAATGCATTGTAATGTGAAGATTTTCTTTGTCTGTGGAAACATGGTTTGTTATAGTAATCGATATAGAAAATCTTGGTTTATTCGATAGAAACTTGAAGTTGAGAGAGTGTAAATTTTTTAATTCTTTTTTACGGATACCTGAACTTTTATGTATACATAAATCAGTCGTGCTACTATAAATTACGTATGTTTGGTATAAAAGATAAATTTATTTTGTCAAATAAAGTAGTTCCACGAACTAACGCTGTGAGATTAAACCAAATCATGACCAAATAAGTTACAGAAATAAAAAAAAAGTTTCCCATTTAGAAACTGCATTTGTGTGAGTATGTACATCTGATTGAATATGTACCTATAAAGTGGAAATACACGAAGAAATGTTGATGTAATTTAAAAAGACATTTTATTTCACGCTGTCCTAGTCCCAAGACTCCTATAAATTGATATATATTTCACAAGATCTTAAAAATACAAAAAATAATAAAAAATCTCATTTATTATTTACTCAATTTGTTAATATCAAATAAAAAAAATAATAAAAAAGTAACAAAACTTTATATCAATTTTTAATATTTATCCGGTTATTTGGCTTATCATTGATAACAAAGAAAATTTTTCAATATTGCTTCGAAAACCAGCTTAAATAATTGGTCATTTATTGGCCATTTATGGTCAAGTGATCACAACAATTGGTTTCAAGGACAGGCAAAAACTTTTAGTAGGTACCCAAAATTCAAAATACGAAAGCTGTTGCAAAGTAAACAGGACTATCCGATACTAGTAGCGCCATCTGTTATTTGGGCCAACGTTTAACAGGTACATCTTTCATTGATATTCTGTCAAAATTTCATGACCACTGAAACACTTCACACCGAGTGATCGCTCTAAAGTGACAGTACCTGTTTAACATCGGTCGAAAAATGAGCATTGAATAAAGAACCAATATTAAGTACTGTTTTAACTTGGTAAAACCTTTACCGAAACGCATCGATTGTTGAAACAAGTTTATAGTGATGATTTTTTTATCTCTTAGCCGAGTCTACGAGTCGTTTCCACGGTTCAAAGTGTGTCATGAATCGCTGGAAGACGACGAACATCTTGGCCAACCGAAATTTGTGATTAAACTAGAAACTGTCGACAAAGTGCGTCTGTTTTTGAAAAATGAGCCAGAAGTTCTCAAGCGAGCCAAATCTGATAAAAAAAAGCCGTTTGGGAAATTGTTTCTACGATTCGAAGAGAATTATTAACAAAGAATTTGTTCCAGCGGGACAAACGGCTATCTAGGTGTGTTTGCTCTCGCGTATTCGTCCTGTTCGGCCAGAATTTCGCGAAGAAGTAAGCTGGTGGTTGTTGCACGATAATGCACCATCACATCGATCGACACTTGTGTCCGATTCTTTAACAAAAAATGGCATTTTAACCATCAACCACTTTCCATATTCTCCGGATATGGCACCGTGCGACTTTTTTCTGTTTGGTACACTACATTTGCTCATTAAGGGATAGTGGTATGCCGACGTAAAGGCCACCCAGTCAATGAGCTGAAATTTTCATTAAAAAAACTTGTAGACCGTGCAAACCGCTGTATTGACTCTGCAGGGGACTATTTTAAATAAAATAAATAATATTTTTTGTTAATTATTTTTCTTTGTCTTGTTTACTTTGAGACAGACCTCGCTTTGCTCGTGCTCTAAACATCGCGTGCGTGCGCAAAAAGCATACTTCACGAACTGTTTCATAAATAACTATTACTTAACTGAGTGTGACTAACAACCTCTCTTCAGCTGAGAATGCATTTCGCGATCTAGTATTTTCATATTGAATTTGAGGTCCAACAAAGTTTAGTAATAAAGTTTGGATGTTCTTTATATAATATCAAAACAATTTTTCGGGATATAATAGAAGATCATTGTATTTTATATAAAAGAGTCCTTTTATAAGCCTTTCAGGCAATAATTTGGGGATAAAATGGATTAAAAAAAATATTCAGCTCAAATTTTGCATATGATCGTAAAAAACAGAAACTAAATTCTTCAGCCTTCTCTGCTTAAAAAAAAACCTTTAACGGTGTTGATTTTAGTAAAATTTTAACTTTTTATTAGATACTTTTTGATCATAAATTTTGCGTTACTTTGACAGTTTTTCACTGCTTTATTCTTAATTTGAACTGTCATACGAGAAAATTTACTTCTTTTATCAGTTTTTTGACGATTAAGTAAACACTTCTTATTGATTAAATTTTTTACCTAAGTATTTAGGAAAAATCATATTTCGATTTCTTTGTTATTCAATTTCATTATATGTTTAAAACACTTGTTCTTAAAGGAATAATTTTCTCTTAAGACAACTACGGTTTCGGCTTTGGCTAAATGTCTACTAGGGATTATTTATTTCCTTTGTGAATCGTTTTTGGATCCAGATTTAGCGAGAAGGTCGAAAGCATACTGTGTAGGGGTTCCGACAGGTTTGTGGTATTAAGTATTCCGAAAACTTACTATTTCCTTGAGATTCACCGAATTAAGGACCACCGAAAAAATATAAGAGCTGGACTCGTTTCGACATAAAAAGTGCCAATAAAAAACTTACGCCGGCTCAAATTAATCAAAAAGTTAAACATCCAACGAAGAAGATATTGTGGGCTGCTTTTTTAATAAAGGTACTGGATTCCCGCATGATGAGTTCTCAAAAATACAAACACTTGTTGGAAAGGAGATTAGAAGGAGAGCTTAGAAAAGTGGATACCAATAATAAACCAATTTTTCAACAACATTCGTCTCCTTGCCACGTCTTCAAGATGATGACAAAATATTTCAAGGACAAGAATGTACCATGGCTTGAATGGCTAGGAAACTCACTGGATGTCAATCCAATGGAAAATCTGTGGGCGATTGTGAAAGTAAGACTACCCAAAATGTATTGCACAACAAAAGAAGAATTGATAAAGGGTATAATCCATATATGGTTTTGGGATCCTCAAATCACAGAAAACTGTAAAAAACTTGTTGACTTCTTGCCAAAACATCTCCAAGAAGTTATTAAAGCGAAGGGACGACATAGTTAATATTAAAACAATGTTGGTTATTCTATTTTGTTCGTCTATAAGAATTCTGAATTTTAGGCATGTTTTACATTAATTCGCACAGTAATGTAATTATTTAATACTTAATATTATAATATTTGCGTTTCTCTACAAAGTATTTCGGAAATTTCTATGTGTAAAAAACAAGGCGTATGAAATACAGTTAATAACTAGATTTCAAATTTTTAAATTTAATCAATTTATGTAAAAAGTTCTATCGTTGTATAATTAAAATCTCAATTGATTTCAGATTCAACAGTCCAGCTCATTTGTCGCGATGGGAGCAAGTACAAAAAGAAGTAAATACAACCGGAACATACCAACTCACAGAAACTGAACTAATTTACGGAGCAAAATTGGCTTGGAGAAATTCAGTTAGGTGTATAGGTAGAATACAGTGGTCCAAATTACAGGTATGTAAGGTTCTATATACTGGTTTTAACATTTATGCTGAAATATCTCAATTTTTAGTCACTGCCAATTAAAATCAAGTATCAATATATTTGATAATTTTAAGGATTATCTTGTGTAATGATTTTTATTTTAACCAAAGTTTTTACAAAGGTATTCAAATATTCAAATGTTGTAAAATTTGTTGATTAAGACCTTACATATTATACAAAAATAGTATATTACTTTACGAGTGGAGTAAATTGCATATTACGGCGAGTGTGTTTGGCCCATGAGCGAGCTTGCGAGCGAAGGGGCTAAAGAAACGAGCTAAATATGCAATTTGTTCCTTGAGTGAAGTACTATGCTTTACCCACGACTTACCAAATGGTTTTTTATAAAACTAAAAATAACAAATATAAAATTTAAATTTTGGCATAAGTTGTCAAAAATATTTGATTTCGCAGACGGTCCTGTCTGAGAAATGTCAAAGGTTAGTTTAATTTAATGAAAACTGTCGGTAACCAGCATAATAATACAGGTTTCTATTTACTTACTTCACTAGTTTAGTAAATGAAACTTATGGAGGGTAGAGGTAAGGAGAACGATTTTAAATGGGAAATGATTAAAAATGTGTCCACTTTTTAGAGGTACATAACACTTCTCAAACTTGCCACTACAATGGCGCTAAAGTAGATGTAGGGTACAGAATGAATGTAGCAGTTTTTGACAAATTGATTGAAATGTCGTATGATTTCGTAATATAAGTGCTATAAAAAAACGCGGTAATGAATTTTTAAATACTTATTCACTTATTGCTGGAAAATAATCATTATTAAAATTTCATTTTATATACTTTATTATTATCTTATGTATGTGTCATAATAAAGCGGAAATGTGTCTTTCCTTGTTTATTTATCTATCCTACTCTAAGAAATTATGGCGCTTTTTTTAAAATTTACCCTACTACGATCGTAGCGCCACCCTTATTTACCACATTTTGACGGACACATTCAATACACGGAGACAGTTCTCCTTACCTCTACCCTCCATAATGAAACTATAACACAACTCCTCAATAATTTGACACTTAGGTACTGACAGAGTTATAGGTTAAAAAATACGCAATTTACTTATGAGCCGTGGGTAAAAGATATTAGCTACGTATCTACAATGTTAAATCTGAAATAAATTTTAGTAAGCAAATAATCGTATTCGAAAGAAAAACATCTTTCCCATTTACGTTATTCATGTCTTGATATAAGATAAGACTCAATATTTTGAATAAAAATTGGAATAAGGGGGAAAGCGCAAAAACGGGTTTATTTTGTATAAAAAAGCATTTTCAAATACATGATTATTATGAATCCGCATATTCTGTACATCACTTCTCTCACTAACGAAAATTATATCTAATATATTTAAACGAGCAATTCTTGTATATATATATATATATATATATATATATATATATATATATATATATATATATAAATTTTGGTTGATCACGGTGCGTTTTTTTAAAACAAAAGTTCTTTTTAGTTAACTTTCGGGAAACGCCACAGGAATAGGTTAGGCAATGGATGAAAAGAGCCAGACGTGAGAGAAACTTTATTCCAAATATGCGAAATTTTAGGCGACTTTTTTCGCCTTCATCAGCGCCTAAAATGGGAATTACAAGATTTGTAAGTATATAAAATATAGTATGATGTTAAAACTTACAGAGGAAAGTGTTCTAATTTTCCTATTTTTTAGGTGTTCAAATACAACATAATTTGTACTATGCAAAAACAGTAATACAATAAAGATTTTCGGATATAACAGTGTTTAATTTCCCGATCTTAATTTTAAACAATTTAAGAGTTTTTACTATTGCAAAATTCGAAACATAACAGTAAAACACGAGGACATCGAAGAACGCAGAAACATGTATCCTTTTTATTTTTGTATTATTAAGACAAAGACAAAACATATTAGGAATACACAGAGCGAACTCTGGGTAAGAGTTGCTAGGATACTCCTGTTGTTAGAGGCCACCTACGGTGACATTTGGATAGACCTTCGACAGGTATCAGCCATTTATTGTTTTAAGGTTAGGCCCTGGACATAAACACAAACAAAACACCACACAACAACCAAGAAAAACATTGTTTTTGCACTCACTAAACACCAATACTGCACTAATTAAGGTAATGTCCCCATGTCTGATCTTCTTCGTTAGATCCTGATGTACCAGGTAGGTGTAAATCGAACTTAAACCTTCCACATCTTTTTTAGAATTCATCGCATTTTTGCACCCATTTATTGTATTACTGTTTTTGCATAGTACAAATTATGTTGTATTTGAACACCTAAAAAATAGGAAAATTAGAACACTTTCCTCTGTAAGTTTTAACATCATGCTATATTTTATATACTTACAAATCTTGTAATTCCCATTTTAGGCGCTGATGAAGGCGAAAAAAGTCGCCGAAAATTTCGCATATTTGGAATAAAGTTTCTCTCACGTCTGGCTCTTTTCATCCATTGCCTAACCTATTCCTGTGGCGTTTCCCGAAAGTTAACTAAAAAGAACTTATATATATATATATATATATATATATATATATATATATATAAACAAAAGGGGAAAATTATTGGGCATGTACGCAAAAAGGATCAATAAGGCCACGAGTAGGAATGGTAACCGCAGACATGCATGTTTCTGGCTCATTAGCCGTCATCAGTGCGGCATAACCAAGTAGGGTATTGCACTTGGCTAGCAAAAGTGTTGGGTGCTTGGGAGCAAAGGATGTTGGGGAAACATGTGTAAAGAAACATAAAAACACAAAAACAACGAAAGCTCACACAGGAGTCCTATCGCCATTTTGTGCTTTCGGCCAGCTGTGCCAATGGGTTTTTATGTTTCTTTACACATGTTTCCCCAACATCCTTTGCTCCCAAGTACCCAACACTTTTGCTAGCCAAGTGCAATACCCTACTTGGTTATGCCGCACTGATGACGGCTAATGAGCCAGAAACATGCATGTCTGCGGTTACCATTCCTACTCGTGGCCTTATTGATCCTTTTTGCGTACATGCCCAATAATTTTCCCCTTTTGTTTATATTAATACGCATTTTCTTGGCACTTTGTTTATATATATATATATATATTATAACATATATGAGTGTGTGTATGAATAATAATTTGTTTAGATATATCAATTACTATGTTATAAAATATTCCTTACCATGAATTAATTTTGAATTTTAAATATAAATAGTGAATAGGTAAGAATTAACTTAATGTAATTATTTTCCAATATGATTATTTAAATATGCTACCGGCTATTCCCTTATGTCAAGGTCAGAGTTCAAATATTCAACAAAACTAGATTCAAAATCAGTTAATATACAAATTTTCAATAAAATGACTGTAAAACCACACTATCCTAGACCAATGATGTTTTCTAGGCATGAATTGTATATAAATTTCCAACCTTACTAATTCAAAATGTGTCAAACTTCAAAGAAACCGTTGTTAACCCAAATATGTCTCAAATATATATAAAATGAAGTATTCTGATTTGAGTTAATAAACAATTCAAATTAAACTTATCAAAAAGTGAATAATAATAATAATAATTTAGTTAAACATGTAAAACAGTGAAATAAAAATGTTCATTAAAATTACAAAAATCAAACACATAAAAACTCTTTATTGTAACGAGTGAAAAGTGGTTACCATTTGTATGAAGCTTCGCTCCTCTTCTGGAAAACCAGGATTCAGTTCTCAGGACAATCTACTTTCTTCCCCGGAACAGCAAAGATTTCAGGAAACTTTGTAGAGATCAAACAATCAATTCCCCTTCAAACCAAGAGATAAACTAATGCTATTTCCTCTGGTAAGTGTAATTATGACTTTCTTTCTTGTTAAATATTAGTTTAATCTTCATTAACTCAATTAAAATGCAGTTATACCATATACTGCTCAACCCCCAATTGAAATATCTCTTTCTTCATAAAATAATATAAGTTTCTCTTACCAATTGCTTTCTCTGGTTACCTTGTGATAATATTTATACTTTAAACTGATTTAATACTTTCTTTTATCAATATTTTCAAAAAAAACTCAAAATTTCTACGGAGCAATTTTTTAATACAACTTCCATTTAAAGAACCAGAAAACAAGAGTTTCTATCAAATCAACAAAAAAACAACTGACAAATTCAACAAACTTAAATCTATACATCCTTAACACCTAATCGCCTACTAATTTCTTATTTAAATAAAATTACTAACAAAATCTAATTCTTGATTCAATATTACAATTTAAAACAATGATTATTCTTTTTATTCTTATAAAATTTACTAGCACTACAAACTAATAATTTTCTCTTTTTCAGAATATTTCATTTGGCATTTGAACTATTAATAAATTAGAATATGGTTGATAAATTTGTATATTTTAAAAGTAAGTAGAAGTTTTAATATTTATTTTAACTATTTGTGATATTTTTATAATTTAATTTTCTTATTTAATTATATCCTTAATTCATTTAAAAATTAATGTTTAATTACTAATGTATTGGCAATTTTCATAAGCTTTTAATTATCTACTTTTCCCATTTATCAATTTCATAATTATTGAAACTTTATATAATGTAGATTAATCCATTTTGAATCTTTAAATAAAAATCTTTGAAATGAATTTGTATTTTTTCTTTCTTATTCTATTTTCTTTTTCCTTTTTGAGGAATTATGAAGAAGATGATGATAATTGATCCTAATGTTACTGCATTTGTGCTCTGACCCGAAATAAGAAAATTTTCCTTTCTCTAATTTCCATAAGATTTTCATTTTACATTCTTATTTAATATAGCATAGTAACTCATATCATCTCAATATATATATATAAATATATAATAGGGTACCGGACAGTAATCGAAAAAAAATCTAAAATGTGTTTTAAAATAAAGTTTGTTATACAACAATATCACTCAATAAAGATTTTTAAGAAATAACAATGATTTATATTTTTAAATCAATAAATAAAGTTGCGTAAATTATCTGTGACGTGTAAGAACCCAAACGCCTATCACAGTGCGTAACGTCATGTGTAGGTAGCCATAAGTAAACAGCACTGCTTTGTATGTTATTTCGCGTTTTTCTACGATTTATTTGCATTTTTCTAAAAATATTTCATTGTAATTAGTTACGAATTGAAGGACTATAGTCATAACAGAACTTTAGTTATACATTATATCTCTAGTATAAGTGAATCTTGGAAAAAAATATATTCCATATTTTATATGAAAGCACTAAATAAAGTAATTATACACAATTTGTCAATGGTTTTATTTATTAACATTCTCAATATAAAGTAAAATAAAATGTATATAAAAGATATAATTAAGTTTAAATATTCTCTACAGCTTCTTTGGCAGCTAAAACACAAATACAAGATTGTTTATGCATACGTAAAACATTCTAAGTAAGACATAACCTATAACACCTAAATTACATACACACTAAATATGATTATTTATATAATGGGCTGTGTAATAACACTCTAGGTACAGTACTTACATCAAAGTGATCTTCACAAAAGTAAATTGGGAAGTAACAGACATTCCATCGCACTTATGTCTGGTTTTCGAGATACACCAATAAAAAAATTATTTGGAGTAGTTACTGATGTATTTCCACATCGAGGTACAACACACCAACGATATCTTTTTCGGTCCATGATGATTAAGAAACACAAAATACTTTATTTATCCAAGCACTGATCACTTGTAATATGGTTAGAAGTTTGTTTACCTTCCAAATGACGTCACGCGATCTGAATTGACATGAAGTGCTGTTTTCGCGGCAATTTAAAATAAATTATGTTTTTGACGTTTTCAAGTACACCAGAGGATTTATTTAAATAAAATATTATTTTTTATGGCTATATATATTAATAAAGATTATTTTTAAACACTATTTGAAAAGTTGTCCGGTTCCCTATTGGAACCTCGGAATCGGCTCCAACGATTTTCATGAAAAATTGTTTTTCAAAACTTGTAAAGCGATAGAATTATATTTATTATATATTCTTAGTAACCTATGAGTAAGTCGCTTTACTAAACACGACAATATTACAGTTTACTGTATTAATTCTTATAAGTTTCGAGGCAGACGTCTCGTTGTCAAAACCTTTTGAATTTTGGTTTGCAGTTGGAGGTGAGGATGTCACTACTACCGCGGAGTTTACACTTTCATTACTGAAAGTAATATATCTTCGTCAGCGATTATGCCTTAAGCTCGCTGACGGATAACATATACCTTGTACTGACGAGACCCAAAAAGGTCGAAACCGGTATGCAAGTTATGTTGTCCCTTCTAACTGCAAACCAGAAAGGTTGGTTATATATCTTGTAGATATACCAACCCCGTTCGACTTTGAAGTGTAATCCAATATCCGTCGGGGTATATAACCCGGGAAGTAGTTGTTTCTTCTTAGTTGAACGGTCATTTTCTTTGAAAAATTGTTTTTCAAAACGTGTAAAGCGATAGAATTATATTTATTATATATTCTTAGTAACCTATTAGTATATAGAGGGTTTCGGGGGCGATAATTCGATCTAGCTAGGAATCATTTTTAGAAAATGTCATTTTATTCGTGTTTTATCGATAATCAATATCAATATTAAGTGCCATAGGTTCTCAATAGCGGATCTAACGATTTCGTTGAAATTTGAAATATAGGTGCACACGGAGGAAAAAAAACGATCTAGCAGGTACCAAGTCTAGGAAAATTCGTTTTTTCCATTTTTCACATAACATGATTGTTAGGGTAAGATAACCTGTGAAATAATGCATAACTGCTCAGGTAGCACATTCAGCAAAGTATTGGACTAATCCAAGGCCCCATCTTCATTAAACAGATACAAACAGGTTAGGTTTATCAAACTTCGCGTATCAAGAAACCATTAATGCAAATGATCAGCTTTATACTCGTCGAATCCGCGCTGCTAAAGTAAGATGTTTGCAAAATTTGACTAACATACGAACAGAAAGCTCTATGATAAATTTTGACAAAATTTTAACAAAAACAAAATAATATCAAGTTGCTTTTAGAACCAGTAGTTTGTTTCGCGTTAAGGTGTCGTATTAATATAAAATAATTAAATAATTAAATTGGCTTGGCAAGTACTTAAAGTTAAAATTTGTCAAATTTTCAAGAATAAAATTATTTCAAGTAGGACCACTTAAAGAACAATAGCAAAGTACAAAAATGATATCATGGAAATCGTGTAAATTTACGGCACAAAGGCCATAGAAGTCGGTGAAAAGAACAAAAACAAGGCTCAAATGTCGTTAAGGAGACTGGCCTGTCAATACAAATTTTCTAAGAGTACGATATTATTGAAGTTGAGGAGGAATGTTTTAATATATTAAAAGAGACGTAAGTGTACTTAATACTCGCAATAGTAACTTCTTCGTATACCAAGTCGTCAACTAAGGCTGGTACACTTTTTCAATAAAAAAATTGTAGTATTTCTAAAATGAAGGAAAACGATATATTTAATACGTATAACGTAGAGGAATGCACTAATAATGTTTGGTACAAACTTAAGGCAAAAGTTACAAATAAAATCCTTGTCTTATGTGCAATTTCTAACATTATCTCGACCTTTTGTGGGAATGGGGAGGATTCATGAATTTAAATAGTTATTGAGTAAGAGAGAGGATTGATTTATTTAAATATTTAGACTGATATCGATAACTGCATTTCCAAATTGGTTTATTTTTTCCACTAACATCATGCTAATGACGATATCATGTTTTGGCCAGACCATGTACAAAGACTCAAGAGTGAATTACTCAAGAGATTCCCAAAACTGGCTTTGACAACACCAAATAATTTAACATTTTTTGTTCCCATTACGATAATCCTCCAAACTTGCGGCATGTTGTCAAATTAAGGATTTTTGTGCTTACCTCTTTAGGAAGGTTTATCATGGAGGCGAGGAACTCCAAGATGAAAAACAATTAAGACGACAAAATTAGAAAAAACTAAGAGAAATAGATCGAAATTCTATCCAAAAACTTATGAGAGACAATCGAAAATATTGGGGCACTCCACATAATTCGATAGTATAGTCTAGCTAAGTATAAAGTTGTCATTTATGATAACTAATTAGTATCTCAATAAATTTCTTTATTAAAACCCAATTCAATGAATTATCCTACTTTTCTTTTAAAGTATATAACACAACATGATAAAATAAAAATGTGTATAAAAGAAGATTATGGAAATCATGTCACTTAATTATTTATAGCTTTTATAAGACCGTAGGAGTCATTCAAAGGCACCATTCGGGGGAGAAATGAAATCTTAGAACACTGCGAATTTATAACAATGATTCGTTTTATAGCGATTACAGCTCTTCATTAAGGAAAAGTTTCTAGTAAACTTTTAGTCCTAAATTTCGCTTTGAATCAGCTGCTTTGTGTGGATGATAACTGTTACATATCTGCCATGCATTTTGTAAAGTGAAAATTATCCGTATTATAACTTTAAGTTTATTTGAAAGTAAAAAAAGAGTTTTCTACAAAATTATTTGTAGCTGTTCCACAAATTAGCTGAATTGGGTAGCCACTTGGAAGTTAAAGACATTATATAGGAGGCTCGTGGTATATAGCAACAAAATACAAAATTTTTTAAAATGTTTTAAATTAATCTTGTGATAATAATAAACAAAATAAAATTTTTATTTTTATTTTTAATTACCGAAAAATGTTATTAATTCAATTTTTTATTTACGATTTGAAACTTTTGTGAAGAAACGTTAACCGTTTTGTCTCATGACGACCCTCGGTTAGTGAACAATACATTATGCAAAAGAACAACGTAAAATGGTTTTTGAAAATAACTAGTTTTAATATATATTTTTGCTGTCTTGCAAAAAGACAAGTAGTGTAAAATGGCCAAAATGTTGCTATCAAATACCGAGGAATACCAAAACAATAAACAATTTGATGAAATTGGCAAGAAAAGATTCAAAATCATTGTTCACAAAGACTAGTCATTATTTCTGTAAAGACCACTTTATTAAATTAGCTATCGAATAGGTAAATAGATATGGTTCAAAAAACTAAAGAAATACGCTTTTAAGGCACATTGAACTAAAAAGGTAAAAATTACATATTTTTGAAATAAACATGGGTGACTTCTGCTCTTTTTGTCGAAATCAAGTACTTTAAAAGTGTGTTTTATAGTTTTTTTTTACTATATTTATTATCAATATTATGATTGCAATGGATAACGGAAATCAGGGTTCGATTCCCCCGTAGAGTGAGCCTGAAAACCAGCTACCTAATGCAAGGAAAGCAGCAGGATAACGAATTATTCCCTGCCTTACCGTCTGTCAATGGCAATCTTATTTGCTACTATCTTAGCAACAGGAAATCAGGGTTCGATTCCGGAAAGGGAGCCTAAGAAACGGCTACCACATCCTAGAAAGACAGCAGGCGCGCAAATTACTCACTTCCGGCGCGAGAAATAACGATACGAGACTAATTCAAGGTCCGTAATCGGAATGAATATGTTTTAAGTCTTTTAATGAGAAACTATTGGAGGTCAAGTCTGATGCCAGCAGCCGCAATGCTTTCAACTCCAATAGAGTATATTAAAGTTAAATTTACGGTAAAAATTCTAAAAATTTGGCGAAAAGATTTATTTTCGGCGTAGATGGGATTAGAACTTTCGATCGGTGAATCCAGTGGTCTAAGTTAGCAAAGACCCGCGCTTTAGCATGCTCACCCAATAAACGGACTGATAGTGGTGAGATATACTAATATTTATAAGCCCAGTCCTAAGGATACTTACAAACTCGCAAACAAACAAATAAACATACAAGTGAAGTTGATAAAAGCGTGTTACAAAAACTTCATAACGATAGATAAGCGTAGAAACTGATTATATATTATAGTTGAATACTAATTTTGCAGTACTTTCGAAATATTGGAGGTATCAGTATATCCAAATAACCTGTGATTATTATTATTTTTTTTTTTTAATATAAATACCGACAATTTTATTACATTATTTATGCATTTTCACTTCTGTTTATTTAAAACACATGTACATATTTTGCATGGTTAAACTTGTGCTCAGCTTAACGCAATCTGATTTTTCCAGTATCATCGGGTTTATATCCACGCCACATATGAATTACTGTTATAATACAATAAACATTATGTTTTAAATTAAATTGTGATATTATAAACAACGTTAATACTGACTGTTTTAAAAAACATTTTAACTCTTCAACAATTCAACTTCATTATCCAAATTAATTCAGAGAAGATGTAAATTTCAAATTTAATTTATGTTATCCACTGTCTGACCAATAAATTAAAAACCCTTTAAGGGTCGCTTTGGTTTGCCGATCAAATTATTTAAGCCCCTGATTATCTGCTTTACGGTATTCTCTTTTGAGCTAAATTGGATCTTTTGCAATCATTATAGGGCTTGGTAAAATATATTGAACTATGTGATACATTTTATAATTGCTGTAAATAGCTGGCAGCTATAGTTTCACCGTTTTTTGAGAGTAATGAACCGGAATTGATAAACTCACTGATGCAAAGTTATTCTAAATAAGTAATATTAAAAATAGTTTCAAAAATCCAAAAATAATTTCTCCCAATTTTGTAACAAAAAAATCTATTATTGAAACGTTATTGTATAATGATTGTCTATCCTTTATACTGTACTGCATGGATACATTGACATGGAATTCCTTCTCTGGGACTTCTTCCAATTAATCAAAATCTTCGGTTTGTAAATTCTGCACTTGAGAAAATCGATCACTATAGCAGAAAAGAAATTAACCAAATAAACTTTTCTTTTTTCTTCTTGTGGCTGGTCTCCTTTCTTTATGTTTCTTTAAATGCTACCTATATCTTTCTCTCAATTCCTTTACCTCCTAGCTCTGTTTTTTTTTATACTTTTTGCTCCTGCTTATTGTTTTATTTGTATATTTTGAAGGATTTGTATAAAAAGAAAATATTCAACTTTCCAAAAAAATTATCTTATTATTCAATGGAAACAAGTTAAAACAAATAAAGAAACTTAAAGCGTTATTAATCGCTGTGACTAGAAGCGCGTATCAAAAAACCAATCTACATCTTAATGATCATATGTTTGTATTAAGCAAACGAAAATTGTTTTAAAACAATAGGAAAATGTTGTAAAATACCGAGACGAAACAAAAGCAATGGAGACAGACATCCATTCAATTTGCTGTGAATGTATACAGTAATTACGTAGAGAATGTATAATCAGAAATTCCATACAGAAATTCTGCATGCAGTGTTTACACACACAGTTAAAGCGATAACAGTTATAGTGATAATAAAAAAATTGGTAATTTAGATTGGTGTGTATATATGTAGATACAAAAGGAAAGGGATATTTTTTTAACATTATTAACAATTTCCTGTATACCTATTCATGTATCTATAAAAATGTAATAAATAGTTTTTAGACTAATTTTTGAAATGAATTTTGGATTCATTACAGTGACAGAATGGCTTATAAGGGAAGGGTAATTTGGGTTTTGGCCTTTAAGGCTTACCTGTATAATGCAAGGAATTACAGGAGACATTTAATTAAAATCCTGTTTAATGAATATTAAATGGAAAATGCCAACTAAATACATCATTTTTCTAAATAATAAAATATATATTTTTATTTACAGAAACAAATGTTTTTGTAATTGCTTTAGTATTTACAATTATTTTGGTATAAAAGAGAAAGTATCCCTTTTATTGCGTTTCTTTTCTTTGAAATGAACAATAATAACAATGTCTGCTTTGTCTAAAGTATGTTTTTCTCCTTTAGTAATTTCAATCTAGTCGCTTCTTATTTATTGAATTTTATATATCAAAATTAATGATTATTTTTGAGAATAAATAATCAATAATGCATAAAAAACATTTTAAATTTATATAAGTCTAAAAGGAACAATGACGGTGCTTTTTTGAACTATGATTATAGACGAGGCATTAAACCTAGCAATTTTGTGCACCAATATGAATCGTTATGCAACTTTTTGCATTCGATTCGTGAGAGTGTCAGAATTTTTTTTGAACTAAATTGATCTTCGGGAGTTCAATTTTTATACTCGGGGATTTGGGGGGTCGCTGAACACGAATTTCGGGACAGCGATCGTGTCCGTGGTACCTGGAGCCCAGGGTAGAACTCGTTGCCTGGAGTTTTATATTGTAATCATTCAAAATCAGTCAATAATCATAACTCGTGTGATTTGGGGGTCGCTAAGCATGAATTTCATGACGGCGATGGTCTCCGAGGTACCTGGTGCCTAGGATGGAACTAGTCGCTTATAATCATTCAAAAAAAGTCAATAACCATTACTTGGGGGTTTTGAGGTTCGCTAAATATAAATAAAAAGTTGAAAAAGTCTATAATATACCTGTAAGATTATATACAAGTAGATTAGATTAGATGTTTATTGGGTTGGCTGTTAGCCTGTATCACTGCGACCTTTGCAGATCTATTGTGACCACCCATTATCTCAAGAATAGGATTAGAGAACCTTGTCTAGCCCTGCCCTCTTAATGACAGTGGCCACTCTGCATAACTTGGAGCAGCCGGTTTCTCCTCTCCCAGTATTAGATACCGCGTCCTTGCAAGGCCTTCGCCTTGGCATAGGACATGAAATGCGGTTTCCTCCTCCTCTTGGCAGTATCGACGGATGTCTTCATCTGCTAAGTTCAACTGACTCATTTTTTTCTTAAGCCTACAATGTCCTGACAATCTCTTAATGAAGACTTTGGCTTGTCGCTTGCCCGGTGATTTTTCCCACCACTCCTGGGCCTTCTCTAGCCTCCATTTCTCAATGGCTGCCTTTCTGAATGTGTCAGCAACTCCGCCGAATGGTTCCGGGCCAATCATTGGGGTATTAGCTCCTGCACGGGCCAATTCATCAGCCTTCTCATTGCCTCGAAACCCTGAGTGTCCTGGTATCCATGCCAGGACTTGCGCATGTGTCATGGCCACCACGCAGTCTCACACCAGCTGTGAGCTTATTTGTGCCGAGACTATCGCCTTTAGAGCTGCTTGGCTGTCCGAGTATATGACTACGGTTTTACCCGTTATACCCTGACTTACGATCTCCGTTGCACAGTGTTGTATGGCCATTACTTCAGCCTGAAACACTGTGGCATACCAACCTAGACTTAGTTGGACTTTTATCCTGTGTCCTCTACTGTATATACCTGACCCTGTGCCTTTCTTAATCTTTGAGCCATCGGTATACCAGATTGACTCCCCTTGGATTGGGGGGCCATTGTTCTATGTATACAAGTAACTAGAAGAATTAGTAAGTATTATGGTCAAATCGCAAGTTATTTTTTTTTTTTAATATTAAATACTTATTTATTTAATTTTAAAAATTTATGACCAAAATTCAATTATTTTCCATACTTTTTCTAATTTGATAACGACCAAATTTTCTTTAAACAATTAGAAACCTATCTTTTTTAACATATATTTAAAAATACAGGAAAATAGTATATTAAAGTATAAGTGCATAAAAAGGTCTTTAAAACACGCGCGATTTTTCAAGCACGACGGCGCAGCCGGAGTGCTTGAAATAGAGCAAGTGTTTTTAAGACTAGTTATGCACGAATACTTTACGCTATTTTTTTTTATTGGTGCAGTTTTAAATCATAAATACTGGTATTATTACTAAAAAAAATGGGAGTTAAAAATGGTCGAATTCGTGATATGAAATAAATATACCTTTGGTTGTTATGGAAATGAGAATATCAAAAATTGATCGCAATCTGTCATCAAAGAATAATTGTTGTCACCGCAGTGCTTAAAAATGAATTCTAATATCGATTTTTTAAATAGTAAAGCAGAATCGCGGTTGATACCGCAAAAATCTAAAGACGCATATGAAAAAGAATACGCCAAGTTTATCACATGGTTGGAAGATCAAAAGGTAACAGATATAAATGAACGAGTTATGCTTGCTTACCTTCAGAAAATGTCGGAGCAATACAAGGCGTCGACTATGTGGGCTATCCATTCGAAATTGCAATGTTTGTTGAGGTTAAACAAAGGAGTTGATATAAAATCATTTGTAAAAGTGCACGCATTCATGAAGGCAATTAGCAAGAATGATGTAGCCAAGAAGGCGTATGTTTTCAAAGAAAATGATTTGCGGAAGTTTTTCATAGATGCGCCGGACATAACGTATTTATTTTTGAAGGTGGTAGCCATTTTCGGCATCTTTGGGTCTTCTAGAAGATGTGAATTATGCGATTTGCGCTTACATGATATCAAAGAAGAAGGAAGCGTATTGGTTATTACTATCCGACCGTCTAAGACAATAAAGGCTCGGCGTTTTACTGTAGCCGATAATGATGCAATTAGTTATGTGCGTTTGGTGAAGCAGTATTTATCATTGCGCCCGCAAAATGTAAGTACAGACCGAGTTTTCTTACGATATGATAAAGGGAAATGTACCAATCAAGTAGTTGGTATTAATACATTTGGATCATGTCCGTTGCAAATTGCACGTTATCTTAAATTGGATGATCCTGAGAAATACACGGGACATGCATTTCGACGTACGTCCGCTACCATTATGGCAAATAGTGGCATGACAATAGATCAAATCCAACGACAAGTAGGATGGAAATCGGCAGCTGTAGCGAGTGGTTACGTTGAAGAGAGCATTAACAATAAGAATCATGTTTCAAACGTTATTGGTAGTGCCATTAATGGAAGTGAAACCTCATTGTGTTCAGAGAGTGTTAGCGGTATTAATTTAAATAGCATTTCCTCCGATTTAAAAAATCGACAAATTACTATATCAAACAATACTAACTGCACTATTCATATTCATTTAAAAAATTAAAATTACTGTTAAATAATGTTTGAATAAAGGTTTTAAATTTGTTAGTAATATTTTATTTGACGTTACAAGTATACTCCTGTCAAATCAATAATAAAAAAATTGTCATTTACAATGAACGTTTTTGAATTTGTTATGTTGCCATGGTAACTTTAAAAAACGCGCGTGTTTGAAAGTTCGATTTAAACACGCACAGGCGTGCTTTAAAAAGGCAAAATAGGGTCCCAATAAAAAAAAAACTATTATTCTCTGTACCAGTATATCTCATTTTCAACTATATGTATAAAAAATATTGATATGTAGCAGAAGTGTAATTACTTGAAATTATATTAATACAAACAATAAAAATTTCTTATAACTTTTTATATATTTTTATATTTACTAGTTATCCACGTTTAGTATCAACAAATTTTAGGAATTTACGACACGTGTGCCTGTCGTAAAACTTTTGGCCGTATGTATAACATTTTATTAAACGATGGGTTCAAATTACAGCAGGAAAAAATTGAAACATTAGGTTTTAGACTACTGAAATTGTCTGCTTTTAATAAAAAGAGTCAATTATAAAAGCCATTTTATATGAAAGATTTTTTTTATTATTATAAGCATTAGGCAAATCAGAAGATGTCGTTATTTACTGAATAATATTACAAATATTAAAAAATCAAAAAATATTAAGTAAATAAAAAATCAAACATATTCAAAAAAGTGTAAAATTAAAAAAATTACAAATAGCCATAAAGAATTATCATAGATTATAAAAATTAAAATAAGAGTGAAAAAATTGTAAGAAATTCATTAATTTTTACAAGAAATCACGAAATAATATATAAAATAAATTCAAATAAATTATAACAAATCAAAACATAATAATTAAATTATAACAATAAAAAAACATGTAAATTTAAAATATTTAAATTATAATAAAAGATCTAAGATGACTTAAGGGTGTATAAAAAAATTTATTACTTGAAAATTATGAAGTACAGTTTTTTAAAAATACAAAAAAAATGATAAAAAATTTTGGAAAAATTGGGATTCTTGAAAATATCAAAATTTTTAAATTTTATATAAAAATGGTTAATAAGAATCAGATAATCAAAAAGAAAATATCGGAAATTTTGTAAAACTAAATATTTTGAAAAATTTAAATAAAAAATATAAATTAGAAAAAAAAAAGAAAAATCAAAAACTTAATAAAAAAATTAATTGTATAGAAAAATGTCAAACAATTTTTATAATCATGCCAAAAAATTATCGCATTAAAAAAACTTTGACGTAAGCAGTTAATTACTAAATAAAACAATGTCAATTAAATAAAAGCGGGAAATCTGAATATAAAAGCAAATATATTCATTTTTTCATTTAACATACTTCTTTGAAAATTAAGTTTAAAATTTAGCTACGCTTGCATTATTTACAACGAAACACAAACAGGAGGGTTTATTTGTTCGCTTTTCGTGTCTTATTCGGATGGAAATTGATTAGTCCACATCAGCATTTTGACGTTTCTTGTTGTTGAAAAAAAAACAATAGATACCAGTTTTTACGTCACAGATTGACTACTTGATACGGCAGTCACGAAAACCCTATTGTGAAAAAGGAAAAAAGGTTTTGCAGTAAACGATGTTAACCCTTCTACCGCTTGTTTTTTACCGGAGCTATCACTGATTCGATAGAATTAATTGAAATGAAGTTAACGGATTCCCATAGAATTGAGACATTTCAGAGAGGATACATCAGAATTTTATTCAATTATATTGTAGCAACAAATAGGTATCTGTAAAAATATTGTAATATACATAATATATTACTAGCTGACTCGGCGAACTTCGTACTGCCTAATAATCTATGATTTTTTTCTCATTTTTCGTTATTCCAATTTTTTTCTCGTTTTTTAATTGGTTTTTAATTATCTTTTTACCGATTTTATCACATTATCTCGTTTATTTTGTTTTGCTTATTACATATTTTTTTAACTTTTTTTTTCGATTTTCTACTTTTTTTTAATTTTTGCAAAATATTTTTGCTTTTTTTTTCGTTTTTTTATTATTTTTTACATTTTCTATTTTTTTGTACATTCTATTCTGTCTTTGTGTTTTTTTGTTTTTCTATTCCATTTTCCATCTTTTTTTTTGCTAGTTATTCCTCTTTTTCTGGTTTTCCTGTATTTTTGGCATTTTCTCCATTTTTTATGCTTTGTATTTTTTTTTTTTCGATTTTCTCCGTTTTATTTATAGTTTTTAATAATTTTATTTCATCAATTTTTTAAATTCTTTAAATTTTTATTAATTTTTCCTTTAGTATCTTTTTACTTATTATTCTATCCCGACAAAGACAAATCCAAATAATCTTTCTATTTTTTTTATTTAGAAATAAAAATACCACGCCATCTACGCAACCTAAATGTCAATCGCTGGTAAAGTTTTGTATCGATTAACTTACACCGCCGTCAATTAAGAATTCATGGACCTAAAGAATAATAAAAATAATGTAAAAATTAAATTTTCACTTTTCGTTACTTATTATTTATGTTTCTTACTGTTTTAACTTTTCCTGAATACAAAATTAGTCAAATCGGTCCAGCCATTCTTGAATTATAGCGAGACACTTCATGTGTATTTCTTTATATATATATATATATATATATATATATATATATATATATATATATATATATATATATATATACTATATATATACTAGCTGACTCGGCCACGCGTTGCTGTGCTAAGATTTTTGTTATATTACATTGTAGTAATTAATCTATTTAAGAGGAACAGTAGGAGACCACCATGCTTACTTACATAGATGCCATTTGTAAAAAATAGGGCGACCTCCATGACAGATTTTCTACTACTGCAACCCCTTAATACAATGAAATTATTATTTACGAATGAAGACGGAAACATTAAAGCTGGTATAAAAATTCACTGGATTGATATTAAGCAAAAATCAATACAAAAGAATTTTAAAATTTATTATTATTTTTATTCAAGTTTCTAACAAATGAGTATATTACTGTCACGCCTTGAGAGATTTGGGAAAATGTGCCTTAGTGTTATAGGATAAGGGGTAGCTTACTAAAGGCACTCCCGGTTAGGTATCCTGATGAAGGCAGAAAACTAACCAAGGGGAAGATGAGATAAACAACAGAAAACAAACAACAAATATATTAACCAATAAATAAGCAATGCGAATGTGTATAATAAACATCATGAATAGGGAATAACTGAATACAATAATCTTTACTAATCTTACCAAATAAACTACATGGTAGCATGTCACACTTACTCACGAAAATACGTCAAGAGTCACAATGGCCCAGACCCAAGGGTCTGTTTTAGGAACACTTTAAAGGGTGATCCTTACAGACAACCTCAGACTACAAACTCCTGGTGTTTGACCTCATCAACCTGCTTTTATAGCCAATTCATATTCTACGTGAGAATAAAAAATAAACTATTTAAACACGTGCCAAGATCTAACGTAATGCCTTTTACCTGGTAAAATGTAATACATAACAATACAGTAAAATATAAACTAATAAATTAATATGTAGGTCAAAACTACCCTATCACCTATGTGACATTACAAAGTAAATAATATGTAACACTTTAACTTATGAATGAGGTAGGTAGGGCAGATAGTCTTAAATCTTTAACAATAATATTTATTATTTTAAATTATAATTACTTTTTATTTCAATTTAATTTAGCCCTAATCGGTGCACAATATTTTTGGTTAACCCGTCTTTAACTAACACAAACAGATTTGACAATTTCCCTACACGTGAACATACAACATATAGTTGCCCATGAGAAAAACATGGATTGTCAAAGTCTAAACCACAAATGGACATTGTTTGACCTTGTGACTTATTTATCGACATGGCAAAAGCTAAACGAATTGGAAACTGTAGCCTTCTAAAGGGTATAGTAAAATCTGACGGTATCATTGGAATACGTGGCAACAGGACCACTTTTCCTTTAAACTTTCCAGTTAAAATGGTTGCTTCAAGAATATTCCCGTAATCTTTTTGATGACCAAACGCGTACCGTTGCATAATTGAGGTGGGTTCAAATTACGTAGGAGAATAATAGGGGAACCAATCTTTAATCGAAGATTATGTGGTGGCATTCCAGGTATATCTAGTGAATTTAAAAATTCAATTGGAAAATTTACACTTTGATTTTCATCAACAACGGTATCGATTGATTTAAAAGACATCAGATCGCCTGGTAAGAACTGTATCTGGAAATTAATTTCGTCAACATCAACATTTTTGGCTGCCAAAATCGCCCGATTACTGAGCCAGTCATGATTTAAGTAATTATTCTGTAAATCCGGAAAAATACTCTGGATCAGTTCATTTTTTCCTGAAGAAAAATTGTCTGGCAGTTTAATGAATTGCGTATTTGGTTGCAGTTCTATTTTACCGTTCGCAATATCTAGCAATTGTTCGGAAAATATTTGTGCTGATGGATCATTTTGCAATCGTACTCGCATGTTTACAACTTTTTATGTTAAAACTTTTCAATAATTAAAACTGAATTTAAGTGTCATCTCAACAATGCACAGCATCCTTGATATTGCAAAAATATTAAGCCATACAACGCTGTGCTTGATCATAGAGAGGATTGTTTTCTTGTTAAAAAATCCAGGGTAGTTCGGTAGTTGTATCTAAAAACTTTCTAAATTAGTTTTAACAGTTAAAATTGAAATAATAATTATTGTTTTCACATGTAAAAACAAAAAAAAAACTTCCCTCTGGCGTAATCGATCCCATTACGATACCCAGCCGAAATGTCATTATCAGCCGCTGATCCAAATTAGCTACTAAGACATTACATAAAGACTTTTAAAATAATAATATCATATCTATTTAATATAATAACAATTCAATAAACAAATAATTTGCAATAAAATAATATTGCTACTATAAATTAAAATGTAAGCTATCCTATCTTTCAAGTTGGATCAAACTGCACACGGTGTGCAAATTTGATTAAAATCGGTTAAGTAGTTTAGGAGTCCTTTGCGGACAAACAACGTGACACGTAATTTATATATATTAAGATATATATATATATATATATATATATATATATATATATATATATATATATATATATATATATATATATATATATATATATATTTCGCCACGTTGGCGGAACGGACTCATTGTGTTTAAGCCGTTCCAAGCCCAGAATGTAAAACAAAAAAGGTTGCCAAGTATGCGTACTTATTAGACAAACAAAAGGGGCAAATTAATGAGCATGTACGGAAAAAGGATCTTAGGGTCACGAGTAGGAATGGTAACCGCAGACATGCATGTTTCTGGCTCGTTAGCCGTCATCAGTGCGGCATAACCAAGTAAGGTATTGCACTTGGCTAGCAAAACTGTTGGGTACTTGGGAGCAAAGGATGGTAGGGAAACATTACCTGCAGTTGGTAACTCTGCTAATCACTAAAGCCATATATACTTTTTTATAGTCACATATACTCAAACGGCCAGAGTGATTTCGTGGCTGATCTAATTGCACGGAGTTTCAAAGTATCTTCTCATGTATTTTGACCTGCTTAATCCAAATTTCGAACATGCATGAAGTGACAGAAATTTGTTATTAACAATTTAATTGTTTAAAACGCTGAAGAAATTATTCTCAAATAAATATCAATTTTTAACCACTGTTAATTCTTAAACCTAACAGAAAGAATCCAGTCCAAGGTTTATTAAAAAAGATTAATTTGGACCGAAGAACTTGCAAATTTAGTGAAAAAATATTGCAAAATTACGGAATCGCGGAGATTTTTCGCCAATAAATCGGCTTTATTTTGACGAAATGCATGTACGAGCGAGCGCTATTCCAAGTAATACCGCGATTGCTTTTTCATTAAAATTACAATACCTATTATTATATATGAGTTAAATTTATCGTTAACATCAATATTTTACATTTTAAATCACTGTTCCTATTTCTTTAGATTAATTTAAACAATTAAACTGTTTATAACAAATTTCCGTCACTTCCAGCGAGTGAGCATGTTTGAAATTCGGATTTAGCGGTTTAAAATACATTGAAACTCCGTGGACTTTGATCGGCCAGGAAATTTTAGTGCCTTTGTTATTCGTGTATTCTTTGAAATGTTTAGATTGAAACACGAATTAATAAATGCAGACTCATTGTACTTTTGTTATTATAAATTCTTTAAGAAGTAGTTTATTGTAGTTTTAATGTAATAATAATCTGAAATGAAAATGCACTAGTTTAATTTTCATTTTAATGAAAGGCAAATCTAATGGATCTAGCGCAGCTTTCGGAAAAAGCCTACTGAAACAAACCGTTTAATACTGAAAAGATAATACAACTCGAGCTATGCTCGGGTATATGACTAGCCATTCTTTTGATTGAAAAATATCAAACATACGAGTTTTCATTTCCATTTCGTGGTTTATTTAAAGATTTTTTTGTTCTATTCTCACATACTAGAAAAAGTTACACATTTGCTTTTGGAGGTTAAATTATAACATAAATCTTTCATGTATAAAAAAGTATGATGTATATACATATATACTTTATGTTTCAGATAATATCTGAGAGGTGATTCAAGATTTGTGAAATAATGGAATCAATAATATAAAAATGCTCAATATAAATAGTTTTTCGCTGAATTAAGTGCTTAATTTAAAAGAAGTAAGAGTAGAGAACAAAAAAATTATATTTCATTTTTCACGGAATGTTTTAGTGTGTTTTAAAAGAGTGAAAAATTTATCTGTCTCCATAATATAAAAACGATTTCCTATGCGAATGCAACGACATATCTAGACATTATCATTTAAGTTTTGGAATTCGTAGGCAACATTCTACTTTTGAGTATGTGATAATGGAAAAGTTTGTTGTATTTGCCGGACTAAGAGACTGGGGCACTAAGAGATAGACTGAGTGACAGACTAAGTAAATTGAATCGCTTTTTAGCGGTATCGATGGGAGTAATTTTCATCAGAATACGAATCTTTACGACAAAATCCAAATGAAAATATTGCGGCTGTGAATTAGTCTCATTTAAAAAAAATCGTGCGGTTTTTGTATATTGCATATTGCAATAGATATTATGTCGTTGGTCGATATCGATTGTTTCTTACCTGCTGTCACTTTAGTATAAATCATTCTTTTGCCACACACTTAAAAATTTGCTGAAAATTGTTACATTTCTAGCAGTAATAATTGAAAATGGTGATAAAAACCAGTAATTCAAAGTTTTTTACTCAATAAGTACCTACTTGGTACAAAAGCCGCATTCGGAGATAATACCGTTAGTGATCGAACAGCACATACCTAACTGGTTCAAGAAATTTTCTTTGGGAGATCTCAGTTGGTTGACTGATGACCAAAAATTTTGAACAATGAGAGTTCTAAAAATCTTCATCAGCTAGGAAAGACGTGAAAGTTGAGCAAATGGGTTCCTCATAAATTGATAAAAAGTGATCCGAGGGAGAAAAAATTTCTGAACTCGGCCAATGTAATAATAATAATTTATAGAAAATAAAACCAAAATGGGTGTATGTCTCAAGTTACAAATTACAGACAATGAGTAATGGCTCTATTGCTAAAGAGGTTACGATTGAAAAGTATTAAGACTTTTGTTATAACAACAATCTTATTTCATTTTTTTCCAAATAAACTTTGAAGTAGGTTCCTTGGGTGTCGATGCACCGGTGGTATTGGCCCTTCTACTGCTGAAAGCACTTTTTTAACACGTCTTTCGGTATGGCTTCAGTTCGTCGGTTACACTTTGTTTATTGTCCTTCCCCTACTGGAATTGCCTTCCATTTCACTTGAGCGTAAACACAAAGAATTTTGGGGGTGACAGGTGTGAGCTGTAAGAGGGGTGAGGGTATGATCCAAGTTTTTCTCATGAGAGAGGTCCAGATGAACGTTGTGTGCAGAGCCAAACTACCACTTTTTTGTAAAAAGCCGAGTTACAGTCATTCAAAGTGGTACAAATTCACGCAATCTGTTGACGGCTTAGTCCGTTTTCGACAACTCCCTAAACGTTCTTCGTTTTCGACTTCCTCGCTGTCATCCTTGAACGACTTGTGCTAAAAGTAAATTCGTGCTCTAGACAAAACTTTATCTCCATGAGCTTGCTTAAGAAGTTCCTGGGTCTCAGTAAAAGTCTTGTCGAGTTTAATGCAAAATTTGATTATATCGCTGCTCTAACTATCGCGACTCTGAAAACCTAAGAATCAAAACAGACGATAATAACTTAACCGTGGTTGCCGCTAAACTACGGAATGTCGTGTTTGAAAGAGCATACTCCAACGCACATATGTCACCTCTACCTGTTTGTTTTGGACACTTTTAAAGCGCGGTGCGACATAAGTCTCGATATTTTTCAATCGGAACCTGTATGAAAGAAATCTTTTAGTAAAGCTGTTAAAAATCAGTGATTTCTTGAAAACTGCAGAACCGCTTCTCCGTTTTTTGTGTGCCAATTAAATAATAATAATAATAATAAACTGTATTTATTGAAAACAAATGTACATGACATTTGCCCACAGGGCGAAAATTAGCTTAAAGCTGCTCATTAACTCTTAACCCTATTTACAATAATTATTATGCTATCAGTAGTAAATAAACAATACTAATAAAATGAAAAAATATTTATAAATTGCCAACTGCTCCTTCAGGAATAATTGCTTGTATTTTTTACGAAATTGATTTTCCGAGGAAAGCAAGTCGGGTTTTAGGTGATTAAATAAAGATACAATATTAAATGTAAAACAACGAGAAAATAAGGCGGTAGTGTGGTGTGGCATAGTCAATGTCATGTATCTAATGTTTCTGTTATGAACCATATTTCTAGGTATTAATTTTTCAAATAAATACGATGGTGCCCTATGTTTAAATAAACGATACATAAATAAAACGAGATGAAACTTAAACAAAAACGATAATTTTAACCAATTTAAATCATAAATGTGTCTTGAAACATGATCGAACTTTTTTAATCCACAAACAAAACGACAACATGTATTTTCGACGCGTTGTAGTCTTTGCTGAGACATCTTATCTAAAAAGAGATAATAAACTGTAAGGCAATAATTGATAATAGAGAGCACAAAGGATTCTGCAAGTTTTTTCCTGGTATCAAACTTTAAAATATTATCTTTATTATCATATAGAAGCCGTAAGCGCAAATAACATTTTTGGAGAATTTTTCCGACGTGCTCTCGAAATCTCAATGACGATTCAAGAATTAAACCGAGAATTTTTACCTGTTCTGAAAAAGAAATTTAAATGTCATCGATTGCAATAAGCATATTATTTTCAATTTTAAATCGTTGATTTTTAGAACTAAAAAGTAGGATTTTAGTTTTGCTGGGGTTAATTATAAGATTATGCTCAGTTGAATATCTTTTTATTAAGCGTAAGTCATTATTTATACATTCAGCAGCCTCATCGATATTATCTGGATCAAAGCAGTGCATCAACTGCGTGTCGTCGGCATACTGATAAACCTTTGATCATTTTTTTATCCGTGCTATCCGAGGCTATTCCCTTTGTTCTGTGAACAGTTTTGGTTTTCTAACCAATGCAGATTGCTAACCTTACCTCAGGACCCTTCTCCTTTACCCGGGCTTGGGACCAGCAACATAGCTGCTAATCAATCCACCCAGCAGGTATGTGGGCGGACAAAAAGAAGTTCGAACACAAACAATGGTGGCAACTGGGGTATCAGGATACCTCTGGGATGTAATATGAAGGAATAAATTCATGAGTATTGGATGCAACACGCGAATTTACAAGATATGTGTACGACCTATTATGACCTACGCTGCAGAAACACGAGCAGAGACAGCTGCTACTAATCAACTGCTCAGTTCAGCTAAAATGAAAACGCTAAGATAATTTGTGGGAAAACCCTTAAGGACAGAGTGAGAAGCAGCGACATTAGATCCCAATGTGACATACAAGATGTTGTAAGATGGTCCAGAACAAGAAGAAGAGCATGGAGAGATCATGTCGACAGACAATCGACTAGCTAAAATCGCAAAAAAAGATAAACCAACTAACTGCAGACACCAGAAAAGCCTTGGAAACGATGGTACGAAAGCTGGACATCGGAGTCACAACTTAGGCTACAACTTTAAAAAAACAAGACATTGTCTTAAAATAAGAATAAGAAGAAGAAGAAAAATATTTTTTTAAATTTCCTTTCATTTCGTATATTTCACTCCCATTATATTTTTACATTCATATCTAACATCGTATTCAATTAATTAATTTACAATCTATCAACAAAACTTCTGACACTCTAAACAAAAACAAAACTTTTACAACCTCACAAAAAACATCAGTTACTGAAAGAAAAATCCATAATTAATTTTTTCCAAGAGCCTGTTACCCAAGCAAATTTTACTCTATAAAAATATACATGAAAGCTCAATAACCAAACGTTATATGTATATAGAATATGACGTCTATATGTTCCTATTCCTACACGTGAATCATTTAGTTGTAACACACCAGTAATCTGTTTAGTTCGGATAACAAGTCGAATGGAGAAAGAAGTTTAAGAAGTCGCCTTAATTTCGAGATTTATCTCTAGATAGAGTGACATATTCTCTAACAGGGTTACATTTTTTGCTGATTTAGAATTCTGTTCTTACTACTAAAACGCAAAATTTATAAATCAAATTCAAAAATTCAAAATGAAACAGAAAATTTTGTAAAACAACCAATAGTTAACAGTATATGTAATCTATTGTAGCAATAGAAAAAATTCCAAAACAACAATTCTAAAATTTGTAAAACAAATCAAAACTTCTTGCATAAACAGATAACGTGTTACTGATGTTGTTGGTATAAGCAACGCAAAGAGATTCTTTTATAATACAGAAAGAAAGAAAACTTTATATTAATGTATACTTCCAAGAGGATTTGTAGGTGCATGTCTAACATCCTAATCCAACATAATCCCTACAAAGTTTGAGTGCGTGCTAGAAAATAAGGGTTTTGCAGCTGTCGGGGGAGTCAGTATAAGACTTTTGAGATGGTTTTTGTATGTATATTTTTAGATATAAAATTTTAATGTAGGTGGTAAAAAATTACATTCACCAATCTAGTTCGACTGAAACGTCAAATGTTATAACTGCAAGACAGTCCACACTAAAGGCTATACATAGTGGTTTAATGTTATTATCTCTATTAATGATTTTATTACCCATTACACGCTTTTTTTATAAAATTTGTTTTCTTACTTATAAATGGCAGTTTTAATTCATTCTAATTAATATTTAAGTTTAATTTGAGACATAATTGAAGTTAAATAATTTTTTAGAGCGACGTTAATTAAATTCGTTTTTGAATTCAAAAAACAAATTTACTTTTTAAATAATAGATTTAAAGTATGTTTCAGCGTTACGTGCTTAACGATTCTTCCTTTGACAAAGTTGAAATGCAATGTTTAACCTTAGTAACACACTTACAGTTCTTTGCGGCATAATTGAACTTCACTAACTACAAAACGAAATATTGAATGGAAAAGTATTTTTTTGTATACGAAATTCTTCTCATTATATAGAAATTTAAATGCGTACAGAATTTAGACTTGCATAATTTTAAAAGATAATGATGTTATTCATGAAGTTTTCATGTGAGAAGGTTATTATAAAAAGCATTTTTTTAACCGTCCAGAAATTAGTACTTTCCGGTTTATTTTTAGGTCAGAAAATCTAATTTTGTCAGACAAGGTCGAACAAGGGTTTAAAAAAATATTGTACGTAATACGTCCCAAAAGTGCTTTTATTGGACTCGCAGGCTGGCAGGACTCGCCTGCGGCTCGCCCTGCAATTGCCCAGTCGTCCAGTAAAAGACCACTTTTGGGACTTGTTACGTAAACTACTATTGTTTGTTTACTTGCCGTAATAAAAAGTTATTTCTGGTATTATATTTAATAGTTAAGATCTTTCTAAGAGAGTTACAGAATTCTTTATACTACAAAGTTATATTATTGTTGTAGCCAGTAAATAAATATCAACTGTAGGATCTATTGCTTTTATTCGGGTTTTCTAAATATATAAATTTTTGTAATCTACTTTCCTTCCACCTCTTTTAGCATAAATAAATAAATAATAGCTTTATTACCCAACAGTTTCCCATTTCTAGGGTAAAAATTTTGGCATACATTTTTAGGTAGTATACAATCAATCTGTTAAAAATATAGAGTGAAAATAATTTAACTAAACAAATCACTATGTAAATAAGAAACACAAAATTAACAATTTATGGTAGGTACTCCATAAACCAATGCGGTATACACTAGTTAATTAATTGGGCATGAAAAAATATCACAGTGGTTGCATATTTTGTTATAATTATTGCACATGACATCAGTAACATATTTGCTCTCGCACGTGGACAAGTAAACACGATAGTTGACCTAGAACTTATTTGTGGCACATTAAATCTAATTTGGCCTAATATGTCACTGCAGTCAATACAGTTGCGTAACAACTCTAATCTAACAACAATAACAATATATAACCTATTACATAACAAATCGTAATCATAACCACGGGCAGGATATACTCCATCAACCTTAAATGCTAAATATTTTAAAAGTTTCCGTTTTACCTTTTTAATCTGGTGCATATAATATTATTAATAGGATACCAAATTAAACTACAATATTCTAGTTTTGTTCGCATTAAGCCGCGTCCAGACATATGTAATGTATCGTGTAACGTAATGCGAATTCATTTGGACGCTACCTGAGCATAGAACGAATGCAACCAGAATGCTTACTGCGAATTGTCTATCCATTTAGTATTCGCGAACATGTCGAGAGAGGTAGTAGTTGCGGGAACGTCCAAATGTAGACTGCGAGCTCAGCGCGAGCGCCTTTGTGTTCGGGCAAAAAACCGACATCCGATGGATTCCCTCAAACCATTCGGCGAGCGTTACACGTAATGCTCGCATTGCCGTCCAAACGGAGAATTCGCGTTACATTACACGTTACGTTACACGATACATTACACATGTCTGGACACGGCTTTAGATACAGCAGTTTAATCGCTAAAATTTCTACAGTTTCTGATGATAAAACCGTACATTTTCATAGCATCGGATACTTTTTGCTTAATATGGTTTGTAAAGGTAAATTTTGAGTCGAATATAACTCCTAAATCTTTAATGCTATTCCATTTTTTGGCATTAAGAAAGAGTTTGTTTTTTAATTGGTTACGAAAATCTGTTTCTGTTCGAAGTATACTGCTTTCGTCGGCTTGTTTACCTCATTGTAATATAGATTCTTTTGTTTTGCATTTTGTGTATTTTAGAGTTAATCACCTATTATCTCCAAAACCATCTGACTAAATCAAAACAGTAAATATGAAATATTATTTTAATAAATTTCTATAATTTATTATTAATTGAAACTGGTTAACAAATTTTTCACGCATGACGGAGGCAGCATTGTTGGACCTTGTACTCGAAGGCTATATGTTTAAAAATGCTTCGGCTGCTTAATTTTCTAGTTCAGTTTCTTGTTCATTTGTAGAGACGTTTTTTAAGCCGCTACTGACAATATTATGCACACAACATGTAGCTTTCATCTATTTTAATTTGCAGGCGACATGGTGAAACAGAAATGCAAAAATCTCCATGACTGTTATATTAGGTACTTGAAGATTAAGGTACTGGTTCGTCCAAGACGTATCAAAATTGGCCTTTGGCAGGCCATTTAGAATTTCTTCGAGATACAAGAGCAAGATGACTGATTAGCTCTAATTTTACAAGCAAACCATTGAAAATTGGTAAAGATGAAAAAATCACGATCGTCACAGATGTGCTGCTCCCTCCACCCATAAAAAAAGAAACAAAATCTCGTAACCGAATACGTCGCCACCGTAATAAATTATCTATCTACCAAAAACAAGAGCAAAGGAAAACTCTATGCTGTAGACCATTTGCTTTTGTGCTATGCTGAAAGGTTTAAGAAACTGAATGCTCGAAAACAAGTTCTGATCAACATGAAATTGACCCAATTGAAGCAGACCTTCAGAAACTGTGACTTTTGCAGTTCAATGGACAGACGAAAGTCTTACGCCCCTTCAGCGATTTCATCAGCAAAAGATATGCAGAACTATATTTGTTTTGGAAAGACAGCAGAAGAACATATTTAACTCTTTAATAATTTTTTCATTCTGTTGTATGTAATGTACCTTGTGATGTGTTAATGTATTTCTAGTGCTCTTTTGTTTTTCTTGTTTTATTTTATATTTTCCTAGGTTTCTAGATTCAAGATTGAGATAGATTTAATTGAGATATTGTTAAAAAGTTTTGATTAAAGTATATTATAAAAAAATGAATAAAAATGTTCTAATCTAAGACATCGTTCTTTTTATGATATAGGTTTCCTCGAGTTCGTTATTATTTTTGATATGAGGGCCTGCAAAAGATTATGTAGAATTTCAAATTGCCCCCGAGACATTCGAAAATAAATATAGAAGCAGTCTTTACATACATGAAGTAAGTTTAACACATAGTCTGTGATATTTACCAAACTTTTCTCTCGTCTCGTTTATTGAAGTTATACTTCTATTCGTGCACTCGGTGGAAAAGATTTGTGTAGAGTTAAATGGGAAAAATCATTACATATGTAATGGTGTGAGTAAGAGAGAGACAAAAACACATATAAGGTAGATATATTGGTCGGTAAAAACAAAGATGAAATATTTACAACATGTTATTAGTCATAACTATAAGTCCTTTGAATACTGTTTCAACATTCAGTACATTGAAAAGGGATAGATATACAAAAAACAGTCTGAACTAATGTATGAATATCATAGTGACGTACCACATGATTATTTGACAGATTATTTTATAATTCTGTCACGTAAGTATACATATAAAGTTTAGCATTTTATATTAATAATATTAATAATAATATTCAGTAATGAGTATTGTATTGTAGTCTATAGTACCGTCACATGGTTGCATTATATCCTGCACTATCCTTTTGAGGTTGTTGGTTACATAACAAAGTTTTTAAGAATAGTCGAGGAAATAACTAAAACCTCCGAAATTTGTAACGTAAGATGGATCGGAATGCTTTTTTTTGCACTGGATTCGTTATCAGTATCAGGATATTTGTCGCTATTTTTTATAATGTAAAAATGGGAAATTGCATTTCTGCATTCGAAAAGTACATTCCGAACAGACAATAGAGAGAAAACTTACAACTCCGTAAGTATTGCTGAAAATGGGTTCAATTTATATAGTCGGGGTTTTTGGGGCCGCTGAACACGAATATCATGATGACGAAAGTCTCCGCGGCACTTGGTGCCTAGGGTGTTTACCTCTTCTCCTGGGGTTTTATGTAAATTCTGTACGAAATCAGTGCACACTTGGTACTCGGCGGTTTTTTGAGTCGGTAAATACGATTATAATAATGGCGATGGTCTTTGAAATACCTGGTACTTAAGACGGACCTCGTCTCCAGGAATTTTATGCAAATTCGATACAAAAAGAGTGTGCACACGGTACTAGGAAGTTTTTGGGGTCGGTTACCACTAATATCATATAATGATTTTGCTAAATCATTCGCAAACAAATTTATGAATCCATGCGCGTGCATAGAAGTATAACTTCTGCCGGCAGTACCACTGACTGCCACTCTTGTTTTTTTTTATGTACCTATTACAAAAAAAAGACGTTCATCTTCATCGGAACTGCTGGACATAGTTGGCCCTTCTGTACCAAAGATAACATTAAACGCTTGGACTTTATTTAAATTTCTCGAATTCCACAGTTTCAAACACAAGTTTTAAAACAACTGGATCGCCGAGATTGTCCCGTGTTATGTTTAACGAAATTAGTCGTGGTATAGATTTCACTGAAGGTCTTGACTAAACTGATTTAACTGGTTACAGCTTCTCAAAATGCTGCTTCATTACAACACCTCAAAATTGTTGAATTGCATTCTAGATTTTTCACCTCAGAGACACAGTAGCATTGTTGCAGATGAGTTTGACTTTTGTTATCTACTAAACTGTGTCTCCATCTATGTCGATAATCTTGTATTAGAATTTTGTGTTTACCTACTATAAGACTATCACGTTGGTATTTGTAAAGTTAGTTTCATGAATAAGTATTAACTTTAACCACAAATTTATATACGAATTATAATGTTAAAAAAAACAAACAAAAATGGTATTGGTAAAAAGATAGAAAATCAAATAGTTCTGGTGGTTAAAATGATTATAAGATTTAAAAATGTATCCATTTTTTCAGGTCTTCGATTGTCGTGGTGTCACTACCACAAGTGGAATGTTTGAAGCTATTTGTAACCACATCAAATATAGCACCAATAAAGGCAATATCCGGTGAGTTAACAGTTTTTCAATATCTTACGTCCAGGGTAAGGCGGAGCTAGTTGAACAATTTTTCACTTGATTAGTTATAGCTTCATCTTTCTTAAGTCTTATGATACATAATGATGGATTGGTAATTTATCCCTAACAATAGTATCCATTGTAATTTATTTCTAATAACGAGCTACATCTAATTAGAAGTTATGAGTATAATGTTAACTAAATTTACAATTAAATTACATTTTAATATTTATAATTTTATAAAACAACAAATCTAGAAGTATTTGAAACAATAAAATTAAAATAGAATCAACAAAACAGCAATGTATCTATAGTTCCTCGTTCCCCAGAAGTTATTTTATAAAACAACAAATCTAGAAGTATTTGAAACAATAAAATTAAAATAGAATCAACAAAACAGCAATGTATCTATAGTTCCTCGTTCCCCAGAAGTTATGGCTCTGAAGTTACTTACAATTTTATTCGGCTTCAGTGCAGTGGACACTTCTGTTTCGTTAACATTCCAAATGAAAAACTAAAACCATAACTGTTTAGCCAATTTATCATTTTGAATATTAAACGATATTGCTCTACCAAGGCTGGTTGGTTGAGGCTTTTGAACAGGTAGCTGAATTTAGTTTTAAAAATAACGTAACCCATAAGTTTCCAACCATCTTGTTTGTTGTCTAAGAAGATGTAATTGTTATATCAAATACAACAGCACACTCGTAAGCAAGGCGAAGAACATCTTTTTGGGAATATCAATAGAACATTGATGCCATTTTGAAGAGTCTACGTGCGTGTGAGAAAATACTTTTTTCGGTGTTGCATAACCTATAGACGAATCATCACCTTCATTAAATAGTTTGATACCGAATTCTTTGGCAGCGGCATTCATATTTTCCCCTCAACATTAACAGCTTTTGTAGCCTCATTTAAGTAGTATAAGAACCTCTAGTAATCTTTATTTTTTAAGTCTGCATGCTAAAAAACATTTTATAAGTACTTCTGTAGAAATCGTGGCGTTAGGTTACAACTACACCTCAACTAACCCCGACTTGAAATTTTAAAGCAAAAGTAAATTTACAACAAAAGCTGTTAGAATTATATCCAGGGATAACATTTAACTATCACACACGAAATATTCCGGCTTACGATTATTTTACTTTTTAATCACATAATAATGCGCGTGGGTACTTTTCTCGATCGCGGAGTCGCCACAGGCTGGCACGCGATTAGTTCCCATAAAGCAACCCCATCTTTCGGCTGTTTGATGCGTTTGCATGCGGTGGATAGTTTTCGAGATATTGCCCAACTTACATCTAGTCTCAACTAGCTCCGCCCTATCCAACTTGAATTAGTACGATCTATTTCTACAAAAGTTAATTTATAATAATAATAAAAAAATCGCTCTTAGATCTATGATCTACTGATCATATGAATTCTAAGAAAGAATAAACATGATTTAAGTACGTACTAAGAAAAATTGATCAAATATTTATAGAAAAAGTAAATCTCATCCATATAGTTCACTAACAGATATAGAAATTTAAACGAAATCATCAACGTTATCTCTAAAGTGACATTTTATCTCTCCAAAATGTGAAATGGTGAAATCGGTAAAGCGGCCGGGAGCAGTAACTAATAAATCTCTTATTTCCAGCACCGTGTAAAAATAAATAAGCGTATAACAAGCACGAGTCTAAATTTTACGAAAGAAGTGTGCTCAGGATTGCCACAAGGATTTATTCTCCGTTATTTATCCTCTTAAAATAACCGATATATTTTTTCCAGCAATTCGCTTTCGTCTTAACATTTATGGATCTTGATTTCACGAGAAAATTTATGATTGAATATAAATATTGTCTAAAAATGATCATAACTCAATTGTAAACATAATTATTTATGTTGGTAATGTAATCCTGCGTGAAATATATTCAGATAATCATGTCAGAATAGAGTGCGGAAAGTCTTAGGGGAAATTAAAGTTGTTTAAAAACAGCAATTTAAAAAAAAGTATTAGGAACTAAAATCGGATACAAAACAAATAAAACATATTGTATGATTTTTTGTATTTAAGAATTCAGATTTGTTAGAAACTTAAAACTTGGTCTATAAACTCGTTCTAACTTTATTTACACTTTCAAAATGGCTATCCAGAGTTTAATATTTTCAAGTTTGAAAACATAATTTTATATAATATATTTCAAACGTCTTTATAAACTTTGTAACCAAGTTTAGTTTAGTTTGTTTAGAATTTAAAATTATATGAATAAATTTAAATCAAAAATACGACAACTGTTTCATAATAAGAAATAAGCTAAATTTAATATAATTCAAATTTCTCCAAAATTTACTTTTACAACATATTCGCAAGACAAACAAATTTAGATGAAAATACGAATTAGGGGATACATAGGAATTCAATTTTCTTACCGGAACAGGTAGTAAGAATAGAAGATAAAGGTATTTTTAGTTACTCTATAGAATAAAAAAACGGTAACTAAAATACAATAATAACTTTATTATTAAAAAAAATCAGCATCCCATAAATAAACCCTAATAGTTCAAACTAGTAATCCGATACATTTGCAGATGTAACCGTTATCAAGATTTTATGAAACCACTTTTACCTACGTAGAAGGATCCCCTAAGTGATAGTAAAACTGATATCCGCTATAAATTTTCCGATTCGTAGTCGACGCGAGTAGCTGCCGGGATTTTCTCGAGTTTAGACATAAGTTACCGTGTAAATTTGTCAGAAAAAGCTTATCATTGTTTAACTGCTTGCTGTTTTTTCACTACCTATTAATTCTTCATTTTGTAAAATTAAAAGAACTTCTTTTAACTTATACAAATAAATTTTAGATCTGCTATCACAATATTTCCTCAAAGAACTGATGGAAAGCATGATTTTCGTGTCTGGAACCCACAGCTTCTGGCTTACGCAGGATATCGCCAACCCGATGGTTCAATTATTGGAGATCCTTTAAATGCTGAATTCACGGAAGTTTGTTTAAAGTTAGGTTGGAAAGGTAGTGGTGGAAAATTTGATATTCTTCCACTAGTTCTTTCAGCCAATGGACACGATCCAGATTATTTTGACATTCCCAAAGAGTACGTCCTGGAAGTTCACTTCAGCCACCCTGAGTAAGTAATAGTTTTATTAATTTATGCTTACAGAAATAAAGTTAGTATATTTGGTTTTAGATATGAATGGTTTAAAGATCTAGATTTGAAATGGTATTGTGTGCCAGCAGTATCAAACATGCTGTTCGATTGTGGTGGTCTTCAGTTTACTGCGGCTCCATTCAACGGTTGGTATTTGAGTACCGAAATTGGGTGTAGAGATCTGTGTGACACACATAGGTATAATATGTTAGAGGTAATAATTTAGTAGAATTTTCTGAGATTTATATTTTACAACAGCGATTTACTAGGTCTGGCTATTAAAAAACAAGACTGTGCGCCTAAAAGGCGCTCTAGAGGGGTAGAGAAAAACGAGTAGTGAATTGGGTATTTAGAAGTCTCCTCTATGCACGTTTTTGTCACTATCATAGTATTTGTGTAGTAGCGATTTGAAATGAACGTGTTTTTTTCTCGTGCCGAAAACCATGTGTCATGAAAAAAAGCAGCAACGTATCAATCTCAAATTTCTCGTTAAATTGAAAATTTCTCGGACTGAGTGCTATAAATTGTTGCAAGAGGCCTACAGGGTCAATTCCCCATCTCGTGCGCTTGTTTTTGAGTGGTACAGGCACTTCAGTGAGAGCTAAAAGAGCACTGAAGATCACCAACGCCCAGGTCACCCTGTCACTGTTTTAAATGTGACCAAAATCAAACAAATTGTGCGTGCAGACCATCCAATGAACATCCAGATGGTTCCAAAAGCTCTAAACGCTGGTAAAGAAATGGTTAGAAAAAATTTACAGGAAGAATTATACATCACAAAAGTCTGTGCAAACTTGGTGCCAAAAAATTCCTGACCAAAAGCTCCTGCGTCAACAGGTCTCAGATTTCCTTGAAAGGTTAAAAGAACTAATGAAAAACATTATTACTTTCGCGGAACCGTGGATTTTTCAATACGATGTTGAAGCAAGGATGTCAAAATCAAAATTCAAGGCAGTGTTGATCGTTTTTTTTTTTTAATAACGGTATCGTGATGACTTAACTGGTTCCAGAGGGTCAGTCTGTTGTCAACCATACTTACTATTTATCAGTTTTGGCAACACTGCGAGCACGATTTCATAAGAAACGGTCAGAGTTGTGGAAGAACAACTCTTGGATTTTGCACTAGGACAACGCACCTGCCCATAATGCGCTATATCGCCAGAGCAAATATGTGTACGAGGTCTGTCGCAAAGTAAATAGGACTTTTAAGAAATATCCGATGCTGCTAGCGCGATCTGCTAACGTGGCTAACGTTCGATTTGTACATGTTTCATCGATGTTCTGTAAAACTTTTATGACGATTTATCGCTCTCAAAGTAACAGTAGCTTTTTGACATCGGTCAAAAAATACCCAACTAACAATTTTATATTTTATAAAAACTGTAAGAACGTTTACCGAACATGTTTTATAAAACATCTTTTATTGTAAGAACATTGTAAAAACGTTTATACAACCGTTATAAAGCCCAAAAGGGCGCAGGTTTATAAAATATTTCTGCTGCATAACAAGTTTTATAATGTTTGCGGTAGCTGCAATACAATAGTTATATAAACGTTTATACAGCTTTTAAAAAAATACTATAAAATCACTATAAAACCGTTTCATATATGCTTCATGATGCTTTCATTTTTTTATTTTATATAACAAGTTTAGTGATATAGAAATGTCCAGACGAACCAAAATATTTTTTAACTGTTTCGAAAAGAATTATTTTATTTTGTAAAGAGAGAAAACTTGGACAAGGCCATAACTAATTTTATTCACCTACATTTCAAAACAATAAACAGTTAAACTTTGAAGTATTATTTAGTGGACACTTGGTACCAATTTTTGATACGCAGAATACTTTACTGTAAAATATATAGTACATTTACACTAAAATTTACATGCGACGCTATATTTTGCATTATTTCGGTAAATGATTGCAAACACAAAAAAATATATTTTTTTTCTTATTTTCGTAATATATTGGTGAAATTTTATTAAGAATGATAATTAACATTGTTTTAAATCAAATTTTCCTTTATTATAAGTGATTAGAAAACAAAAAGTGAGTATGTCTAGGTTTTATCTAACTAAATCCAAAATGGACGACTTTGAAATGTCAATTAAATGGCTGCGTACCTATAAAATATTTTTGTTGCAGAAGCAACATTAATAAAATAATAAAGCTACTAGCAAGGACTGTATTTAAATAGATAAAGTAATCCTCATTTACAGAGGCGCATCTAAATAAAATCGGGTTATCATTTAATTTTTATTTCTAGTTTATTTATACAATTAATTAAGTATAATTATTACTCAGAGAGCGAAATACTTTTTTTTTAATTTCTCAATTGTAGGTATATGTTAATAATTCACACAACTTTTACCTTATCCCAAAATAACAAGTCTTTAAAATTTGTTAAATCATTATAATTAACATTTTCATCTACACATTCATTGGAATCAACAATATTCAGAAAATTAAAACTTAAACTGTTTTGAAAATTGATTTTTACTTTTCAGCGAAAATAACGACTTCGTTTTACTTTCTTCCAGGCACTAATTTTTAAAGCATACTTTTTTTGTATACAAAGACGAACGTACAAATGGAAATAAACATAGAAAACTGACAGATAATTAATATCGCGTTCTGAGTGTTACAGATATTTTATTATGCTTTTATAAATGTACATTATAAAATCTATTTACTTTTATTAAAACTATCTTATCCCACAGCGACTTTATAAAAGATTCATACACGATATGTTTAAAGCTCTTATAAAATGGTTTTTTTAAAGTTTTTGTAAAAACAATTTGATTTTATTAAAGATGTATTTTCTATAAAACTGTAATAAAACTGTTCTATTAATATTTTAAAAAACTTCTATAAAACTGCTTTATAATTGTCCCTAAAGAAATAAATATGTTTCAAAAGGTTAACACATACAACCGTTATAAATCAATTTAGTTGTATAGGATATAATGCTTTGAACTTCAAAGTTTGAAGGATTGTTTTATAAACGTTTATAAAACAATTTTATTGCGATGTTGTAAGATATTTTATAATTTTGTTTTAAGAACGTTCTTACTGTTAAATTATAAAACTAAATAGTCCCGACGACCAAATACTTGTTAAGACGGCATTTAAAAAACAATTTTGAATTTCTACAGCAGCTAAAAAACTATAATAAAACAGAATCGCTCTATTGACTAAAGGTTATAAAACCAAATTGTTAGTTGGGTAAGCATCGAACAAAGAGCTACTATTAAGTTTCGGTTTTAAACTTGGTAAAACGCATCGATTGTTGAAACAAGTTTATGGTGATGATTGCTTATCTTGTAGCCGAATTTTGACCAAGTTTGTTCCGCACAAGCTCACGGATGACGAAAAATTGCTACGAATTCCACATTCAAGAGACATCATTAAAGAGGCCAAGATAGATAAAAACTATCTGTGTAACTGGTAACGAAATTCGTTCCAGCGGGCCAAACGGATAATGCTGTGTATTATCTTGGTGTTATAACGCTTTGCTCTTGCGTATTTGTCGTGATTGGCCAGAATATCGCGAAGAGGGAAGCTGACACTTATTGCACGATAATGCACTATCACATCGATCGATACTTGTGTTCGATTTTTTGACAAAAAATTGCATTCTAACTATCAACCACTCCCTGTATTCTTCGTATATGGCACCGGGAGACTTTTCTCTTTTCGTTGGACTTCATTTGCCCATGAAGGGACAGCAGTAAGCCGACGTAGGAGCCATTTAAAAGGCGTCGACAACCATTTTAAGGACATCCCGGTCAATGAGCTAGCTGTCTTTTTTACTTTGCATCAGATCTAGTATAATCTACTCAAAGAACACACTTTCAATTTACAGTACAGTTCGCATGATGTGAACTGTTTGAAGTAAGACAGAAAACGGTGCTTTATTTAACTCTTAAACAATCAAAAAATCTGAATTGCTTTTCAATATTTGAAAACTGTAAAAGTACGAATAAAAAATTATATAGCAGACTTTTTATTATACAGATTTAGTTTAAAGCTCTCTGAAACTTTACAGAAGAATGAAAATAAAATTACATTAAGTATATTTATAACTTTCAGGTATTTTCAGTCCTAAAAAGAAAAAGGAATATGGGAAATACGCAATACATTTTTATTTGATCTATAAATCGATAGAATTTATGTAAGATGTAAAATATTGTTATAGAGAAAATTTCGTTGAAAATTGCAGTAAATATGAAATGTCTGTTTCCGTTACCATACGAGTGCTGAGTAAAGTATTTCGAGAGATTTTAACTTTATTTTACTGACTACGTGAACATTTTGTTGTACATATTCCCATTGAGACATTTAAAATACAAAACTCAATAACATCTCTTCTTTTCTCTTTGATCTTGCTTATTATTAAACATTCTTCTATCTAGAAAATTTTAACATTTATAGACTATCGCCACCCATATGGATCTTGATACAAGATCTCCTGTTACATTATGGAAAGATAAAGCCTTAGTAGAAGCCAATTTAGCAGTAATTTATAGTTTTCAACAAAAAGAAGTTACTATTGTCGACCACCACACAGCCTCAGAATCATTTATGAAACACTTAGAAAACGAAAATCGTCTACGGAATGGTTGCCCCGCGGATTGGGTATGGATAGTACCTCCTCTATCCGGATCTGCTACACCAGTTTTTCACCAGGAGATGGCCCTATATTATCTAAAACCTTCTTATGAGTATATGGTTAGTACTTTATATAACGTAATAAATTGCTCTTAAGGTCATTTTAAGTAAGTTATACACACCACACCACGATTCTTTCAATAAATCAACGAACGTTACAAAACATTGTGTATCAAAATAAGATAGGTCTTGTAGCAAAATTTAAAAAATTTAGATATGGAATTGCCGGGATATCCAAAATTGTTTACACGATATAGTGTTTACCTATTCTTGTTACAGAAGTTGAATAATATAGATCCCAGGAGTAAAATCAAGATAGATTATAATCTATAATGTAAGTTGAAGTAAAAGTAATTTAAGTAAAGTGATTCATTTTTTCGGATCATGAGTCCGCAACTCAATGGCTTTTGTAATTAGATCGTTTTCTGATATGGAGACAAAGTACAATGAAGTTCATGAAATAAACCGTAAGGCTGAAAAAATTCTCCATTTAAAGGCGACCATGTAGTAAATTTGATTTTAAAGTACTTTGTGGATTGCTGCAGGCCAAGTCAATAGCAGTTGTTAAGGATAATCTTAAAAGAAACCTGGTGTAAAATAATCGTTTTAACCCAAATTTTATAAAAACGTATTTGATATTTATTCTATCATATCATATAGTTTACATTGGTACGATAAAAATGAAATCTGATATTAAATGTATGTTATCGTAAAAAAAATTTTTATTCCGTTTTATTAGCATTCTTTTAGAAGAATTTATAACAAAAACTTTGTTTGCAGGACTCTGCCTGGAGAACGCATATTTGGCAAAAAAGTCGAGATTCTGTAAAAAGTAAGAAGCCACGTAGAAAATTCCATTTTAATCAAATTGCTCGGTAAGTTAGTTTTATTAACAAGCAAAACTGAGAATGAAGTAGCGCTTTACTCGTATTACTTTACTTTGTTTTTTCAGTGCGGTCAAATTTACATCGAAACTATTCGGAAAAGCGTTGTCCCGACGTATCAAGGCTACCGTACTTTACGCCACAGAAACCGGAAAGTCCGAAAGCTATGCCAAAAAGTTATGCGAACTATTTGGACACGCTTTTAATGCTCAGGTTCATTGCATGTCCGATTACGACATGTCTAATATTGAGCATGAAGCCCTGCTTTTGGTCATTACATCCACATTCGGAAACGGAGATCCTCCGGAAAATGGAGAAGTAAGTAACAATTTTAAATAGTTTTATTACTTTTTAATTTTTTTTAATGATTCAAAGTGATTAAAAAACAGTAGATCTTGTTAGGATAGTGATTTCCACTTAATTTAATGCAATTTTGTCACGTTAAGACTGTATTTATAAAATAAATCTGTTAAATCTACTTGTGACTAAACTAAACTAATTTTATAAAGAGGAAACATTTGTGTTTTTGTATGTATATTTAAAATGTTTTTACACGAAAACTACTGGACCGATTACAAAAATTCTGTTTTATTTTTGCTTCGTGGATAAGTGATAACAGCAGACAAACTTAACAATTTACTAATAAACACAACAATTTCTTAAAACAATCTACACAACTTTGATACTGAATTACTGAATAACGTCTTTAAAATACTTTGTACAACAATTCGCACTTCAATCAATGTTTATCGCTAACTATTACAATTACAACTATTATTCTCCGTCCAAAGCGGTCCCTTATATATGAACTTAATTCATTCTAGAAGCGTTTTTAAAATCACATCTAGTTCCAAAAGCCACTGAATTACTGAATAACGTCTTTAAAATACCTCGTACAACAATTCGCACTTCAATCACTGTCCATCGCCAACTATTACAATTGCAACTATTATTCTCCGTCCAAAGCGGTCCCTTATATATGAACTTAATTCCTTCTAGAAGCGTCTCTAAAATCACATCTAGCTCCAAAAGCCACTGGAACATTCCCAGATTCTTAGAACTGGGGTCTGTCTCGCACCACTTCCTGGGTGACAGGTCCGGACCGGCTCGTATTAATTGTTTTATCCCGAGTAAACTGCATCTACACTGAGTGATATATTATGCTGTATAACATTTTAAAAAGAAATAGAGATCCCAATTAAAATGAATAATGTGACCAAAGATGTGAAAAAATTGGTCATAAAAAAACTGTCATCGCGTGGGCTGCGGAAACTATTAATGATAGAACAAAAAAATGTTCTACAGTATTATAGAACGTATCATTATCTACAAATACCAACAATTTTTAAAATTAATTTTGTAATCGATTTAGAATTTTTTGAATTTGTGTGAAAATCTGTATGTATATTCTAAACACACTTGAAACATGCATTGTCATCCAGTTCTTAGCTATCCTGAAACTTTCAGAGCTCTAGGTGGTCGGGAAATAGGTTTAAATTCAACTACATTATTCCACCCGGAATGACAAAGAGAAAGATAGAGAGACAAAGAACACGATGATAATAAGAAACTTTCTATTTTCCCATATAAAATTTGGATTTTCTTAAAATTGTGTCAATTGTGTCAAAATCTGTATGTATATGCCTAAAGACACTTGAAACATGCATTGCCATCCAGTTCTTAGCTATCCTGAAAATTTCAGAGCTCTAGGTGGTCGGATAATAGGCTTAAATTCAATTACAAAATTCCAACCGAAATGACAAAAAATGTCGTAACTTGCCACGAAACTTGGATTTTTTATTACGACCCTGAAACCAAGAGGCATTCAATGCACTGGGAGCCTCAAAACTCTCCGAGAGCCAAAAGAGCGAGGATGAGCAAGTCAAAATTCAAAATGTTGATCGTTTTCTTTGATTTACGGGGCTTAATGTAGTATCACATCAGTACCACAAGGTCAAACAGTCAATCAATACGTTTTACGAAGACTCCGAGAAAAATTTCGCAAAAAAGGTCCGAAACATGGAAAGAAAAATGCTGGATCCTACACAAGACAACACGCTGGCTCATTACGCACAGTCTGTCAAGGACTATTTGGCCAAAAACCAGGTCACAATCTTGGAACACGCGCCTGGTTCGCCAGAATTTAGCACCCTGCGACTTATATCTATTTTCAAAAACCAAATCCTGTTATAGAAGAAGTAAACCAAAAATTGTCGCAGCTACTCAGATGATAACCTGTAGCACTGCTTCGCACAGTAAAAGTTTCGGATGAAAAACATGAAACATGAAAAATGGAAAAACACATTGCGATTTAGTAACTTCATAAACATAAACAAAAATAAATTATTTGATTTTTTTAACAATTAATGTACACTAAACTCTATTTTTAATTGATAAGAAGAAATAAAGAAAAAAAAATGTGATTCTAGTAAACAAATAAAAAAATATGCTAAATATTTCCTAATTAGTCATCCAGAGATATTTCGTCAAGTAGAAATATCTACAGTAAAATGCCTCGATATTTTCTTAAACTAATATTCTTAACATCTTGAAAAGTTTTGCAACTAACTACCCGTAATTTATTCTGCATTTTTTATGTTTTTTAGATTCGTGAATTTCGTGATTTTACAAAATTTAATCCAGTGTCCTTTGATTATGATTTTAACACTGTTCCATGGCATTTCTGCTACAGAATGCAATCTGTTAATGACAAGGTGGATTTTCTCAACTTTATTTTACTGCAGCTGTTTAACTTCCATGCACCTATTAAGAAAAAATCTTTCTCTAGACCGTATGCCCCTTGGATAACGCCTGATATTCGGCGCTTACAGCGAAAACGAGAAAGGGCTTTCAAAAAATTAAACGAAATTCTGAGGTAGAAGGTTCCTGGACTCATTACACTGAGATTAGAAACTTTACAACTGCTGCCACTCGTCGAGCAAAAAAATCCTTTTTTGAAAATATTGCATTAAGATATCATGATAATTCTCATGCGTTGTGGAGTGAGTTGGGCAAATTAAATATCAAAAATAAATCATCTCGTACAAAATTACCCCCTCAACTTAGTGATGTAAACTTGCTTAATAGGTATTTTGTTTCTTCCTCACAAACTTCTGGAAATATTCCGTTTGATATTTTGGATTTTTATTGGAGCCAAACAAAGGTTGGGTATGATTCTATATTTTCTTTTTCACTTGTCTCTATGGAGGATGTTGAAAGGGTCATCTTCAGCATTAAATCTAATGCAGTATACAGATGCTACAGTTGTGTTGTCCTACAATTTTGCCAATTCTCACACATATTATTAATACAAGACATGTCTTTTTGAAGGTACCTTTCCAAAAAAATGGGGCGAAGCTAATGTCACTCCGATTCCCAAAACTAGAAATTGTACTAATCTTAATGATATACGTCCAATAAGTATACTTTCTCCGTTGGTAAAAATTTTAGAAAAGATTGTTGACTACCAGCTTAGAAAACACCTGTCTAACTTTAATCTTCTACCCGAAACACAGTCAGGCTTCCGTCCAGGATATGGTTGCGCGAGTGCATTAGCTGCAATACTTGATGATGTTATGTCATCCCTTGATGTTCATCGAAACACAGCTCTGATACTGATAGACTACTCGAAGGCATTTGATACCGTTGACCATGATCTACTTTTGGCTATTGTTCACTATTTCGGTCTCTCCGACAATGCTGTATCCTTTTTTGCCAGTTATTTGGATTGTAGGTCACAGAGGGTAAAGATTTCTGAAGAGTTGTCTGATTCACTGATGTTGCATCATGGTGTTCCTCAGGGTTCTGTTCTCGGTCCTCTCTTATTTTCAATTTACACTTGTCATATTTATAACTGTCTCGAGGTGTGTAAGTTTCATTTATATGCTGATGACTCCCAGCTTTATTACTCTTTTGATACCAAGGATGTTGCTACAGCGGAGTTGGTCATTAATAAAGATCTACAGAATCTTTTATGTGTATCGTCCAAACATGGCCTCAAAATAAATCATTCAAAATCGTCTGTGCTGCTATTTTGTAGCAATAAGGATCGCAACTTTCTTCAAGAAAATCTCCGCTTGTCATTGGATGGTAATCTTCTTGAATTTTCTTCTGTAGCCAGGGACCTTGGATTGTATATTGACACTGAGCTCAGGTTCAGAGAACATGTTGCTAAAATAACTAATTTAATCTAATAATCTTAATTTACGTCATCGTGGTCTTCTCACTATACCCCGACACGGTAGCTCATTATTTCGCCGTTCGTTTTCATTTAATATCGCATCGTCTTATAACAATATCCCTGCTGAATTTAAATTATTGAGTCCGTCCGTATTTCATCGGAAAATGAGAATGATGCTATCGATTTAACTGTGCGTTTGAGTCTGTGTGTTGGTGGCTCAAGCATATATCTAAATTACATTATGTGGAATAGGGTGTAGAGCGGACAGTGAGCTAAGAATATCCTACTTTTAAGAATTTATTTTTGTTGTGGATTAATTTGGGTTTTGGGTTCTGGGAGTAGAGAGAGGCATCTGCACTTGTTGCAGGTGAATCTATCCAGAACCTATTGTCATGAAAAAGTTTAATACCTTTATTCAATTAAAATCTATGTTTTTATTAGAAACTAAATTATGACTGCCATCATGTCACATAGATTGTTATATTTTTGTATTTTTTATCTTGACAATAAACAGCTATTTAACGAAACTCCTTTTCATTTTTAAACAGGCTAACTTTGCTATGTTTGCCAGCTAGAATCGTTTTTCTTTTCGCTATATCATTAAAATATATATATATTCTTGCAGGAATTTGCGAAAAATTTATACACTCTTAAAATGGCAGAAAACGGAATTTCGAATGGAGATCCAGCAGCAATAAAGTAAGCATATTTTTCTAATACCACTTTTTTTAAACTGACGGTAATATATTTAATAAATTATATTTCTATGCAACCTATTTTAATTCAGTATGGCATCATCGAAATCCTTCATTAAAGTCAACAGTCAAAGTGATATACCAACAAAGAGCAAAAGATTAGATAGATTAAATTCGTTAAAAGGATCTCTTCTCAATGAACCACTTTTAGATGATAGTTTCGGACCCCTAAGTAATGTTAGGTAAGACAAGCATGGAAATGGCTTGTGCATGAAATGGTTTAAGAAATATCATCATAACAAGAGTAGCATGTTTAGTTAAATATATTTTTCTGCTAATTTATCAGCTTAGATATCGAATCATTCATCTGTCACTATTCACGTTCTTTGATACTTATAAGAAATAGATGCAGTTGTGTGATCTGCAAATGTATTTAGGAAATTTTTTGTTCAAATGTGGAATTGAACTGTATTTCTTTAATAGATCTATAGAAACGCGTTTTAAATAATATAGAAGTTTAAAAAAGACTGTCTATGTTCATAGTTTGTAATGAAATTAAGCTGTAGACTAAACAATTTAAAATTATACGAAAGTAATGTTTTTTCTAAAAAAAAAAAAAATAATAATTTTTGAGTTACTTATATGAAATATTTTTTTGTTTTAAAAGTATTGTTGTTTAAAGTTCTATTTTTTTGTTTCTTTTTTAAATTATAAAAAGGCCCACATATTTTCAAAGAATTAAAAAAAATATTTTATATAAAAAGGATCAAATAGTTTAAATTTTTTTTTTAATTTTTTAAACAATAAATCGGAAAAAATGGATAAAACAATTGAAAATAAACGAAACATAAAATAAAATTTAAAGACCATAACCCTGAAAAACTTTAAAAATTTTAAAAAATGAGAAAAGTAAAAAAATGGTACCAAGAAAATAAAACAAAATTAAAAAACAAAACAAAAATAAAAAAGGAAAAAATCCAAACTACGAAACAATGAAATCAAACGAGAAAAAAAATTGAATCCAAAAAAAAACGAAAAAACGGGACAAAAACAAAAGAAAATATGGTAAACTCAAAAAATCAAAGAAATTACCAAAAATTATAAAAAAAGCAAGAACCGATAAAATAAAATGGAAAAGCGAAAACCACGAAAAACTAAACAATAAATTAGCAAATATAAATAAAACTGTAAACAAAAGGGAAACAAAAAAAACAGGAAGCAAAAAAACAGCAAAAATTGTAAAAAAAAATAAGAAAGAATAGAAACACCGAAAAACTGAATTATAAATATAAAAAAAATGGATTAAACGAAAAATGACCAAAACTAAAATGCTTCTTTTTGTCTTTGTTTTTGCTTGTTTTAATTTATATCCCCTTTTTAATAATATTTCTGATATTTCCTTATTCCATGTCTTTTTCGGTCTTCCTCTTGTCTTCTTTTTCTGAATTTTTGCTTTCCGTATTTGTTTTACATGTCTCTATTAATATATTTTTTGTAACTGTCACCACCAAGTTAATTTTCGCTGTTTAATAAAGTAGTGGTTGTGTATCTTATTCTTTTCTAATTTTGTGTGATTTTTATTTTATCTTTTCGTGTCACTTCTTTAACCTAAGATTTTTATGTCCATAGCTTTTAATTTGCTCTTTGGTCTTTGTGTTAAGCTCCAGGTTTCACATCCATACGTCAATATTGGTGTGTATATGAAATTCTTGATATTTCTCGCTTGCTAATAAAGCTTTTGTTCAGAGCTTAAAACACATAGACTTGCTCTACTTTTTGCTCTTTTATTTCTATGTAGTAGTTTTTTTGCCATCGCCTGCAAATGCTCCATCTGATATTTTTATCACCTCTAAGCTTCTATATTCAATGTACAGTTTTTTAACCTTTTCTGTATACCTATGTATTTATATTTATAAACGTAAAGATCATAAGCGGGAATAGACTTAGAGCACCTCTTTGTCTTGGTCCCTCCTTGGTTATGATTGGCTCAGATTTTGTGTGTTTGCTTATAGAGTTGTTCACATTTCTCGTATAGACATTTGATTACCTGTATTAATTTTTGGTTAAAATTTTTATTCTAAAGAATCCACCAAACCTCATCTCTAGGGATTCTATCAAAAGCTTTTTCAAGGTCAATAAAGGCAACCATTTTGCTGAGAGGTCTTTTCTTAAAAATTAATTATACTAAAAATAAACAATTTTATATTAACAAACTCCTCATATATAACTACTACATTTTGTATCTGAAACACATTCCATTAAAAATAAATAATTTGAGTTGCATATAAATAACGCATCTAAAAAATGCCATGTTGATCTTGGGAAAGTAGGTACCTACCGACCGAAGAAAAAACTTTTTTATTCGTGATAAAAAAAATTGGTGATTGTTATCTAATTAATTAATAACAGTTTAATTACCTATATAAAAAGGTCTTAGATGGCCTACAGGCTTATATCAGAATCTAGGTTCTTAATTAAATAACCCAAAGAGAATTTAATTAAAATGTTTAATATTAAAATTTAAAATCTACATATATTTTTTATATAAATAACCTGCTTACATTGCAACACAATGTTGTGTCAAAATTTTAAAGCAATCGATATCGATACAGATCTGTTTGAGATTATCGTCTATGTTGAATATGGAATATTATAATTTTTATCTTTTTTGCGTTTTTTATTTTCTTTTTTTTTATATGTTTTTCCTCATGTTTGACCTAATGCGCGCATCGAAATTTTTCCTTTAATTATTTAAATTTTAAGGTCACAGAGCCTAGAAATTCGATTTCAATGATTTTTTCCCTGTTCTGAAGCAGCTACAAAACATTTATTTTCATAATGAGAGCTTATACAAACTAAAATAACTTTTTCTGCAATTGTGACCCAGTCCCTAAATGATGTTCTACTGTGGTCACCAAGAAACACAGATATTCAGCGCATTGAGCATGTATGTAACGAGTTAGGAAAGCGAGTTTGTACTAGAGGTCTTTAAGCAAACCTTCTTTAACTGGTCCAATGCCTTTTGAAGACATGCAAGAACATTTATTCCTTAAGAAACAATTCCGCATCAACTTGAGGCAAGAGGGGCAACATCGAAAATAATGCTATATTAATTATCAGTAATTTTCAGGTGTGGCATTTTTTTAAGGGTCAGTGTATTAATAGACTCATAAACATAGCTAAAGTTATATCTAACTTATAACAAGACTCACATAAACATCTTCTCTAGTAGAAATCTGTATGTTTCATCGCTTATTTTCTCTTATAAATGTTACTCCAACATAAAATTATAACATAAATTTTAATCTAGGTTTGCTGTTTTTGCATTGGGATCAAGTGCCTATCCAAACTTTTGCGCCTTTGGTAAATATGTAGATAATTTATTGGGAGAACTTGGAGGAGAACGACTCTTAAAGTTATCCACTGGTGATGAAATGTGTGGTCAGGAACAAGCCTTTAAGAAGTGGGCTCCTCAAGTTTTTAAGGTAAAGTATATTAACTAAACATTCTCTAATAATTTTCTGATTACCTTATCAAAAAGTAGTATGTGGTCAGAAAGAAAGTTTGCAGTAAAACTTGAATAAGTCACTAATTTAGAAGAACCACTAACACGAGCTTCCTTAAAAGAATATAGAAATAGCTTAAATCTCACATACACAAACAAAAATTAAGATGAAACTTACTTAGACGGTGTAACATAAATATTTTACTACCACAAATATTTTTGATTAAGAAAAAATATATTAGTTAACACATAGAAAGAAAAAGTAATAGAAGAGGCTCTTAAACAAGGGAATTACCACTAATTTTTAGAAGAAGTAGAATGGTTCAATCGAAGATCATAGAAGCTTGTACAAAAAACAGCAAAAAGCTCGAAATAATTAACGAACTTGATGGCTCGGAATACATATAAATTCCTAAGTTTTAGAAATCTCAGTGTCTGTGCTTTGTAATGGTACTTAAACGATGAAGAAATTGCCATTAACAAAACTAACAAAATTTAAAGTTAGTTGTAGCACTGTTTTCTTTTTTAGGTTGCTTGTGATACTTTTTGTCTAGATGATGATGGTACATTTTTAGAAGCAACAATGACACTTCAAAGCGAGTCTCTTACAGCAAATAATGTGAGATTTATTGATGCACAAGAAACCTCCTTAGTAATAGGGCTTTCCAATTGCCATAATAAAAAGGTAAATTCTTTGTTTTAACTTAATAAATTTGTACAAAGGATTAAATCCATTAATTAATTTAAAAGAAAACAAAATGTATTTATCATACTAATAACTCATTAAAAAATAATAGAGTATCTCAAAAATGCTTTTAATGCATTCATTTATTTACCTTGTTACGAAGAGATTTCTAGTCGATTTCCAAAAGGTATAAAAAATTCATTTTCTTTTTAAGAACTTGTATTTGGTTTATTATATTAACAAAGAAAAACGTGTTAAAAGAAATACACAAAATGTACTTTTTTAGTATTACGAAAAATTTTAATAACGATATTCGCTCCTTAATTTACCAACTTCTACTCGTTATAAGAAATTCAGTAAAAAACTGAGTTAAAAAGTAAAGTAGGTTGATGTTGAAGTACAGGTATTAACGTATAATTTTAATTGATATTTTTATACATTTTTTAGTTCATTACAAGGATAATCTTGTTTTGTTTAATTAAGTACTAAATTTTAATTATTGCATGATAACATTACATTGTTTTTATTTAGGTAACTTTGTCTAAACTCTTTCGGAGGACAAATCTTCATGGAGACAAATCGTCAAAAGCAACGTTGCTGCTGGAATTTAAAAGTAACGTTTCTTATAAACCTGGTGATCATCTTGGAGTATTTGCCAAAAACAGACCAGAACTTGTAGATGGCATTCTTAAAAGATTAAAAGGAGTAACCAATCCTGATTCACCGATGGAATTACAGATACTTCAAGAAACACACACATCAAATGGTAAGTCATACTGGCTGATGGACAAACTATTAGCCAATCAGAGCAACTAAAAGTACTTATTGGTCTGTTATTGCGTAACTTAGTTCAATTTTGTTTATAAATAATATTACAGTAACATATTTTAGGAGTTGTTAAATCATGGAAACCACATGAACGTTTACCAACATGTTCGCTACGACAACTTTTTAGTTTTTACTTAGATATAACAACACCGCCAAGTCCGAATCTGTTACAACACTTTGCTTCTATTGCTACTGATGAGGAAGAAAAGAAACAACTTAATTTACTTGCTAGTGTAAGTATATCAGCTATCAAAAGGTTCCTGTCTCTTATTTTTAAAATTTTTAGGATTCTGCTGCTTATGAAGACTGGCGACACTGGCGATTCCCTCACTTGTTAGATGTTCTCCACGAATTTCAATCTGTAGAACCGTATGCTCCACTTCTAGTTGCACAACTTAGTGTACTTCAACCTAGATTTTATTCGATATCATCCAGTCCAATACTTTATCCAAAGGAGGTACATCTTACTGTTGCTGTGGTAGTTTATAAAACTGAAGGTTTGTAATAGTGAATAGTTTAGAAATGCATGGAAACTAATCACAGATCTGATTAATATAAATGTTTTAACTAGACACGTTTTAGAGAAATTTGTCATTAGTATTGCAGTTTATTTTTTAATTTAGTACTGTAGAAACCTTTCTGCAACTTCCTTCAATTTCCTTCCATTAAAAAATTTATTATTCCATTTAAGTACTTTGATGCTGTATACTTTCATCTGGTGTAAGTCTTCTTGGACTATGATCCTATGGAGACCTTTGTGGACATTTTTTTCTCTAAGTCTTTTCTTCCATCAAAAAATTTGTTATTCCATTTGAGTACTTTGATGCTGCATACTTTCATCTGGTGTAAGTCCTCCTGGGCTTTGGTCCTATAGAATTTTTTATGGACATTTTCTCTTTAAGTAGGTCTTCGTAGTGGTTTTTTAAATGTAGATCTTTGTGGACTTTGATTAAATCATCTTTGAAGTGTATTGATTTTCGTACACTGTTATTTTCTGTTACTCTTCGTAGAGTTTGATCCTGTTAAAATCTTTGAGGACGTTGTTTCACTCTAGGTCTTCATAAACTTTAGTCTTTGTGGACGTTGTTTCGCTAAAGGTCTTCGTACATTTTAATCTTATGGAAGTATTTGTATATGTTAATTTAAAAGAGTTTTTCGTGGTTGTTGTTTGAATGTGATTCTTCATAGACAATAATCCTGTAAAAGTCTTTACAAATAATGTTTTTGTAAAGGTTTTCGTGGATGTTGTTTGAGTTCATGTTTTGTATAAACCTTTGAATACTGTGATCATGTGCTGGTCTTCGTGAACGATGTTTGACTGTAGTAGTATTAGCAGACGCTGATTATATAGAGCTCTTTGTGACAGTTGTTTCAGTGTACGTCTTCACAGACTCCCATCCTGTGGAGGCCTTTGTGGCCATTATTTTACTCTAGGTCTTTGTGGTCTTTGATACTGTAGAGGTATTTGTAGATTTTAATTATAGAGAGAGTCTTTTGTGGTCATTGTTTCAGTATGAGTCTTCGTAAATTTTGATTCTATATAAGTCTTCGTATACGATAATTCCTCAGAGGTTTTCGTAGACCTTGATTAGTGTAGGTCTTCGTAGACGTATATTTTGTACGTCTTCATAGACTTGGACCTAGTGGTTATGAATGAAATTTTACTCTAGGACTTCATAAACGTTAAGTATGTAAAACTCTTCGTGGTTCTTGTTTTTGTGTAGGTCTTCGTAGACTTTTTTTCTTGTGTATTCTTCGTAAACATTAATAGAGTTTATGTTTTCTTCTTTTCTTTATCATCTTTTCTTGTCCTATTAGTTCGATATGAATCATAGTCTTAAGAGTAAATAAAGTTAATTGCTATTGCCTCTGCTAACATTTTGTTGCAAATACATCTTTACAATTCTTGTGATTTTTATATCTTTACCTGTAAAAATGTACAACCTTAAATAAATAGTTTTTTGACTCTTCTATAACTAAAAGTAGCTTATTTTATTTGTACCTATAAGTTTTGTTTAGTATGAGCCAAATTTATTTATTAATTATATTATATTTTCTGATTTGCCTGGTAAATTACACACACTTCGAAAATAGAAGCACTTAAACTAAGCTATAATTATAATGCGTTGAATTTTTAATTTGTAGAACTAAATGGTTTAGCACACCATTGATAATAAAATTATTTTAAAAGTGATTAATAATTTCGAATTTTGATGATGTTGGGAAATGATACTAAAATTTATTAATATAATGTGTTTTAAATATATAATTGGCAATATTGACAAATTAACGATTTATTTATTGAAAATATTTCGGATACAAATCTTGCTAATAGGAGCTGTCTAAATAATTAATAATCAGCAAAAATAGATTTATATCACAGTAATTTTTTAGATGGAGAAGGAGATACCCACTATGGAGTTTGCTCAAACTATTTACAAGATGTTCCTATAAATTCAGATGTGTGTATGTTTGTAAGGAGGTAATATTTTTTCTGTAGCATTAATGTTAAGTTATGTATTATCAAATTTGAATCTAATGATACTTGGGTACAAATTTTTAAAGACATTATTTGTTGTAGTGCTCCAGGTTTCTATCTTCCCAATGATCCAGTTACACCAGTAATTTTAGTAGGACCTGGAACAGGAATTGCACCATTCAGAGCTTTCTGGCAACACAGATTTGCCCAGGTGGTCAAACACAAGCAACGTTTTGGAAAAATGTGGTTGTTTTTCGGTTGTAGAACTAGAGATGTTGATATATATACCGAAGAAAAAAAAGAAATGCGAAATCGAGGCGTTTTAGACAGAGTTTTCCTTGCTTTATCAAGAGAACGTGATATTCCTAAAGTAAATACCTATAATTTTCTTATAAGTATGTGCTGATTCTAATATTTGCAATATATTTTCAGACTTACGTTCAAAATTTAGCCTTACAAGAGGGATCTGAAATCTACCGACTTCTGGTGGTTCAAAGAGGTCATTTTTATGTTTGTGGAGACTGCACAATGGCTGAGCATGTATATCAAACGTTAAAAAGTATTATACAAGAACATGGAGGGATGTCTGAAACTGAAGTGCAGTCATTTATGCTTTCATTAAGGGTAACTGTTACAAAAGTGTTTTAATGCCTAATTTTCGTAATTAAATAAAAAAAAATGGAAGTTGCATTTCTAAAGATTTTTTCGTTGCTTTCTTGTTTGCTTGTTCTTGATGTTTTAAAGGGACAATGGTATAAATTTTTGGATAATTCTGTTTTTTGTTTTGATTCATCACTGTTTTTTTTTCTCTAATCTTTCTCGATTCTTTACAACTTTTCACGATTTGTTCTTATTTTTAACGATATTTTTTTGTATTCCTGCACATTTTGTGGATGTTTTTATTTTTTCGAATTTTTTTACAATGATTTTTATTTTGCTTTTATTTCTTATTCTTGATAGATCATATTTTTTAAAGTAATTTAAGTTCTCTATTTTTTTCCAACTTTTAATAGTTTGTTTTTGAATTTTTTTAATAAATTGGATTTTTTATAATTTCTTTCTGTTTCTTAGGATTTTGTTAATCTCGTGATTTTAATTATTTGCTGTTATTATTTTATGTGATTTTTAATTCTCTGGGATTTTTCATCATATTTTACGATTCTACAGATTAGGATTTTTTTTTTAATTTTTACATTATGTATATAATTCCATTTTATCGTTTGTTACCAATTCTTAACCTATTTCTAAAAATTTTTGCTTTATTTTCAATTCTTCCCTGTTTCGGTTTTACACATTTTTGGTTTTTTCCAAATTTTTTTTCTTCCGAATATTCTTTTTTTTTTTGTTTCTTCCTATTTTTGCTAGTTTCTCCAAGAAGACAATTCCAAATAACCTTTTTAGCTCTATTATTTAGCAATCGAAATAGTTTTCTTTACTCAATTTTTCTGAATTACTATACGATTTTTCACATTTCTCAAGACATTCTCACTATTTTTCGTATTTTTATAAAATTTTTTGATTTACCAATTTTTGTAATTTTTTGTAACTTATTCAGATAACAAACACTATGTAAATATTTCCATTTTACTTTAGTTTATCGTTTGTTATCAACTCCTATTAACCTATTAGTAAACATATTTGCTTTAATTTAAATTCTTTTCTATTTTTTGGTTTTTTTCCTATTCTACCGAATATTCTTTTTTTTTTCATTTTTTGATTTTTTCCCCAAATCTTTTGTTCTCTCCTATTTTTGCTAGTTTTTCTTGTTTTTCACTTGTTTTAAATTTTCTGTCGCCATTTTTTTGATTTTCCTGCATTCCAGACGAAGACAAATCCAAATAAGCTTTTTAGATCTATTATTTAGCAATCGAAATAGTTGTTTTACTCAGTTTTTTCTGAATTATTGTGGGTTCATCTTGTGTTCTTCTCTTCATTTGTCTTTTTTGTGCGATTTTTTCTTGTTGTTTTAATTATATTTTGTCTTTTTTCTGTTTTATATTTTTGTTTCCGATTACTGCTAGTTTCTTACCCCATTTTCAATTGTTTATTTGTTGTTATTTTAACTTTTACGTTTTTGTTTATTTTTTTCTATTTTATGCGATTTTTTTTTAGTTTTTTTCGATTGTTTTTCATGTTTTTTCTGTTTTTATTGATTTTATCATTTTTTTATAGTTGGTTTTAAAGTTTTCACCAATTTTTTATTCAGATTTATCGATTATTTTCCAATTTACTTTCTCGTTTGTAACCAGTTTTTTTACTCTTTTGTTACTTCTTTCATATTTTTTCGGTTTGTCTTTATTTTGAGTTTTATATATTTTGATTTTTTTCTTATTTTTTTTTTTATTAAGGATGTCCTCGTAGGTATAGACCTAAATACAAATGTACCGAGAACATCTATTGGGGCAGAAGAGACAATTTATTAATTCAGGATTTAAAGGCCTGCAAGTTAGAACGAGTATGAAGGTAAGGAGTTCCTCAATCTGGAGACCCTTGGGATAAAGGAACGATCGAATTGATCCGTTCTCGTTGTCAAGAATTGAACAGTATAAGGGTGCATGGAGTTGGCACGTCGCGTTGCTCTGGCTGATCTGACAAGTGGAGGCATTATAGGGCGGAGTTCTTTTGAGCAAAGTCCGTTTATGTATCGATAGAACAAGGAAAGATCAGACACTGCTCTTCGGTTGGACAATGGGGCTAGGTTTTTGGTGATACTGGTGTCGTTTATTAGTCGAACTGCTCTTCTCTGTATTGCATAAAGAACCTCGAGCCTTGACGGAGCCGCCGAACCCCATACATGCGAGCAGTATTTAAGATTAGGTCGTATTTGGGCTTTGTAAGAGTAGCTAAGCTAGATGGAGAAAAATATTTCCGTGCTCTAAACAGAAAGCCTAGTTTCTTTCCTGCTGCAGTTGCTATGGAGGCAATATGTTCGTTCCATAGTAAGTCCTGGGAGATCATTATGCCAACCAGAGTAATGAAGTCGCCCGCTATCAGTGTCTGATCGTTGATTGTAATGGATGAGTCGCATGTTTGCCTCTTGTTGGATAGGCAACATGTCTTTGTCTTGGAAGCGTTAAAATTAACAAGATTCTTTCTTCCCCACCCGTCTACAATTTTTAAATCTTGATTGAGAGAAGCCGTTGGGGATCTTCTGTCCTCTTCTAGAATATCTATAGGTATGGGACGGTTGTGCGCTTTGCTACAGTGTAGGTTGCTATCATGTGCAAAACCATGTATCGGGTTATTAGTGGCTTCTAGTAGATCATTAATATGTAATAGGAGTAGGAGCTAGAGCCGATCCTTGGGGAACTCCAGCGTTGATCTTGTAGAGGTTGGAAGAATGTCCATCTACAGCAACTTGAATGTGCCTGTTGGAGAGAAAGTTGGATATCCATCTGCAAAGATTTTGCGAGAGTCCGTATGAAGGCAGTTTGTTCAAAAGAGCTGCATGCCACACTTGATCGAATGCTTTTGAGATGTCTAATGATACTATTTGAGTCTCCCCATAGCGGTTGATAGTTTTTTGAATTTCTTCTTGTTTTCTTTTTCTATTTTATCGTATATTATTTTCTTCCAGTTTTTTTTTATTTTTTTTATTTTTAATATAATTATTGTTTTGTACGAGTTTTCCCTTTTGTTTTCAAAATGTTTCATTTTGTTTTTACGATTGGTATCATTTTTCGTTTTTCCCAATTTTTTTTATTGTCACTTTTTTTATATTTTAAAACTTATATTATTCCGGACGAAAACAAATCCAAATAATCTTTCTAACTTTAACGAGTCAGAGTCCTAGGCGATATAAATTGAAACAAGATTACCAAAAACGCCGACTAACCGCTAGCATATTCCATTGCTAAACGGATTTAGGCACTATCGTCTATAGATAGAAGGTTCAAACCCTGCCGGCTAAACTTTTTTTTATTTGTCTTAAATGCTATTTCTTGTTCATCTAATTTTTAAATAACAAAAATCTCATAAGAGTTAAATCAAATATTTAAATTATTAAAGTTTGAATTAATTTTAGGATGAAAATCGATACCATGAAGACATATTCGGAATCACTTTAAGAACAGCGGAGGTGCATAACAGATCAAGAGAATCAGCGAGGATTCGAATGGCTTCAGAACCTTAACAAAATTAACTTTAATAACTATAATTATGTTATTTAATATAAAAATATATGAAGGCGTTTTATGTAAAGCATCAAATTTTTAAGCACATTTTTATTCATCCGTATCTATAAATCTAAAATTTGTGTTTTATACAAAGCGCCAAAAAAGATAGTAATAATAATTATATTTTTATTGATTTTTTTTAACTGTAGGAGTAAATTTTCTATATTAACACTATATCTTGCTCCTCTTTACGATGCGACGTTTTATCTAAAGCACAAATACTTTAATATGGTTGCACTTTTAAAAATTTTAAACATAATTAATTAATTAACCTTAAATATAATATTGTAAACGAAAATTGATGCTCCACTCTTTAACTAATAACTAATATTGTTTAAAAAATAAATTAGAATATTAACCATCGAATGTATCTATTTTTTTCTTCAAAAAATATATATAACAATTTTTATATCGTTTAGTTTATTAGGTACTTATCCAATTTATGTAGTGTTAAATATATAAAATATGTTAATACAACTATTCACATTTAACAATAGCCATATTTAATACAGTACTTATTTTTAAGGTACAAAAGAGTAAAAATTTTAAATTAACAAAAAACTTTTAAACTGAACTGAAAACTGTAACAAATAAATAAAACATCTCGCAGTTTATTATGCATAAATATGCCTTCGGTATTGGTTTCTAATCGAACTTGCAAGACATAAACCAAAAACTGCTCCAAGAATCTGAAACAGAAATAAAAACTTTTGTAGCTACTTTATTATTAAATCACAATAGAAAATCTAGACAGACACGTAAGTCAGAATTCTTCGGAAAGTTTTAATGCTTTGAGGACAAATATTTTTTTATATACGCAAGCTAACCCAAAACATTTTTAATTTCGTCTGTTTGTATGTGTGTCTGTATGTTTCTGCAGTTTTCAGGAATATATTGTGGTCAGCTTCACTTAACATTTAAATAGTTCAACAAATAAAGAAGTTGCGAGCTTAGCTTGAGTGCGGAAAAGCACAGGATACGGAGTGAGTGAGGTGCTCGGACAACCCGATGTGCAAACTGATAATAGTAAAACAATTTTATTCCTATTCCAAAACTACTTTAAATTCTAGCGGAGAAAATTAAGGATGTTAATAATTCTACTTTCAACTCTATCAGAGTGTCCGCATGGGAATTCGACTTTTCCCTAACAATTTTCATCAGCACCACATTATCTTTCAGTAGATTATACACTAAAAATGATTTAAATAACAAACAACCAGCATAAATAGGTGTAATTTCTAAGGTCTTGAATAAACAAATCAAGAAAAATCTAACTTTTGAAAGTCGTTAGTGTCTATTATAACACTATTAAAATAACTTCAAAGCTTTCTATCTAAGATTATATTCTATGAGAATGTCCTCAGAAATATAAAAACATTTGGCCTACATTTTGTGTTTGGGTAGCTTACAGATGAAGCAGAAGAATTTAAAAAATAAACAATCAGTACAATGTGTGAAATTTATGAAGGTGTTGGAGAAAAAGATTCAAAAATAATCTTCACCGACTTGTGGAAAACTTTGTGTTGAGTATAATACTACAACTGCACGCAAATATATTTAACAGGAATAACGCAGAATGTTAAGAGTAAATAGTTATGTTTCTGTCAGAAGGAAAGTGGAAGAGTTAAGTAGTATTTTTGTTATTTCTGACTTCTAAAACTTTAGCAGTGAAACGTATAGGTAGTAAGAATGTAAAAATAGTTTGTAATTAGTCTTTGCAGAATATCTTCTTCTTCTTCTTCAGATGCATAACCACTACTGGATGTTTGCGCTCACATTGCTTCTAAAATTTCGCGCTGTGTGAATCAGTGTTTGTGTGTCACGTATCTCTATCCATTACCTGATGTTTTGAAGCTATGACATTTTCTTTCTTCATATTCTTTTTTTGCCCTTAATTAGATTAGTAATTGCAAAAATCTATATTTTTCATTGTGTATGATATGTTCTAGATAGACTGTTTTTCTTTTCTTAAGTGTATCAAACAGTTCGCGTTCTTTGTTTACACGCTTCAAAACTTTTTGTTTTTTATTCTTTCTGACGATGAAATTTTAAGGGTTCTGCGATATAGCCGCATCTCGAAAGCGGTTTTTATTTTTTAGTCGGATGTCCAGTCCTTGAAAAGCCATGTTCCCAGATATTTGAATGTGTCTATTCTTTTAAAGAAGAGCTGCATTAAAAGTTGTTTCGTAGTTTGGAAATGCAATGTTCAGGATCATGATTTTACTATGATTTACTAGCCGATCGTGTATATTATTTTAATCCTCATTTTTATATCGTGCAGAATAAACTCAAAATAATTAATTGGTAACAAATCTATTTTATATAGAATTGAAGTAACTTAAAACATCCATAAGCACCATAAAAAACTTAAAATTACATTACCAACGAAATTGATACAAAACTGACTATTGAGTAAAGCTAATTTTGGTTGTTTCTGGGCATAAATATCGGATATAAAGGAAAGAAAAAAAACAATATAAAAAAGCTTATAAGAAAGTAGAAAAGTATCAGATAACTGTTCACAAATTGTCTTACATTAACAAAACTGTGAAGAGCACAACTGTAAAGAGAACAACACAAGTTACGTACACACTTAATTTAATAATTATGTAACTACTCAAAATTGTGTCATCTAGATAAAGAGTACCTAAAGAATATAATTTAAAACAGTAAATATAAAAGACAGCAATACTTACTTCAATAAGAGCAACACCAACTGCTACACCTCCAATAATTTTCGCATTTCTTTCTAATTCCACCTGAAGTTTATATGCACATCCATCAGAGTTTACTTCGTTATTCGAACTTGGACATTGTACTTGGACGTTATGACAACAACTTAAAGGAACTTTTGTCGTAGAATAATCTTCAGGTCCTTTCACACCACAACATTTGAACTAAACATAAAATAAATTCCGTTTAATGCATGAAAAAAACGTAAACCTCTTTACTTACTATTCTTTCTGTGATGTGCATTGTTTCATTGGCTTCATGATTTCCAGCTAACATACTATTAAACTGCCTTTGAACGTTTTCTTCTATGGCAGCATTGAACGAGTTTTTATCTCTTATTTGTAAGAATACATAAACTCCGATAGCAACTTGAATAATGAATATAGTGAGAAGAACAATTGAGTACTACAAAAAAAAATATAAAATTATTACGAGACAGTATAACATACGAGGGTTGTCTTTTTAGTTTTAAATATAGCCGCTTAGATGGTGCCACCAATAGACACAAATCTAATCTCAATCTTTTGTTGACATAAATCCAGAGTTTCATTGCTATGCAACAAGTCGTGTAGGTACAGTGAATTATTGAAATTAGCAAGACGGTCGAAAAATGGATCTTAGCCGAAAACCATTTTTGAGCAAAACTTTTTTACAATTTTCAGAGATGATTATCCCAATGGCAATGTTTCTGTATTTGGGAATAAAGCACCACACTAGGCAACTACTTCCAGCTGGTACTGCAAATTTCAACGTGAACGCTCTAATCTTACGCTAATCTTACCGAGGAATCCTGGCTAAGTCCACCCAAAATAGCAGTCACACAGCAAAACATTGATGCGGTTCGTCAGCTAATTAAGGATGGCAGCCGTGTAACATAGCGGAAGGCATTTTTGGGCATTTCAAAGATCTCGATCCAAAAGATCCTACAAGAACTGGGTGTTACAAAGTTAGTTTCCCGTTGGAGCCCTCATTTGCTCACAGAAAAGTAAACAGCGGTTCGCGTCAATTGGTGTTGAAAAACATTGGAACGGTTCAAAAATTAAAGCTCAAAAAACGTTTATAGTATTGTTAATGGCGATGAAACAAACCGGAAAATAAACGCCCATCCGCTATGTGGGTGTTTCAGGATGAGAAAAACCAACAAAATTTCTCGAAGTGTGACAAAGAAAATGGTCGCAACTTTTGTGTTAAAATCTAATCATGTGGCAATAATTACTTTAGAAGATCCAAGAAAAGTTACTTCCGATTGATATATAAACATTTTGTTAACAGAAGTTATTGCGAAACTCCGAAAAAGCAACACACAACGGCGAATCATCCTATATCAGGACAATGGAAGTGCTCAGACTGCCCAAAAGGCAATCGAGTTTTGGAGCTTCAAAACATTGAATTGTCTAACGTATAGTCCCAACAACTTTTTCACGTTCCCAAGATTCAATGCGTGGGCAGTGATTCCAGTCGCCAGAAAAATCCATCGATGGCTTTAAAAGAGCGATTTTGCAGGTGTCAACTAAAGACCGGAATAACTGTTTTACCAATTGGTTGAACAAATGCAAAAGTGTATCGATCTTAGTGGGACATATTTTAAAAAGCAATAAAGTACTTTTTGTCTTTATATGCAAAACTAAGTCAACCCTCGTATAAATCAAAATTGAAATAATAGTAGGTTAGTAGATTTGTTATTGTAATATTTTTAGAAATATCTCACAAACCGTATTATTGTATAGCTAATAATCTGGGAATAAATAATATGGAACGAGAATCATGTGATATTACAACCAAATTAAAATAATTGTACTGACGATGCCCGATTACAAATTTTTAATCTATTTATAGTCCACATTGACACCACTCTGATGACTCACGTTTATTTTTTTGCAAATAGTGAAAGTGCTATTTTTGTAGCTAAAATATAAAAATAAATTTACTTTCATCAAATTACCTACTGCAATATAAATTTTTGTAATTTAGAGTCGAAACGTGACTTTTACAAACTTAATTGATTTACATTAATCGAGTCACTTGCCAGTAACTTATCAGTGAGAATTTTATGACTACTGAAATTTAGTTAGCGATTTTCTACGGTTTTTAATGATCTTAGAATGTCTGATTATATACTGTATTACGTATTTTCATGAATAGTACAGTTTTTTCAAAATTTTAATTTTACTTCTGAAGATATCCTTCTTATGGGAAGTTTTGACGAGAATAAACATAGAAAGAGCGACAGAAAACCAAACAGACATAGGATATATCCCATTTCCTTGATAAGAGAAAGATGCGCAAGTATATGAAAGTTCATATTATTGTATATATACTGTTTCCTCTTTTTGTTCGCAACCTCTGCCTAGCGGCAATTTTGCTACAGCCTAAAGAGATGTTGTCGTAATTGGCAGTGACCTGTTAAGATTCCCACAGAAGTTTGGAGATTTTGTCTGGCCAATTTTCTTGCTGCTTCCTCGCCACTATGAGGTAATAACTCTCTGGCCAATTTACCGTTCGTTGTTTCATCCCAGAGCTCAGAGCGTTCACTAAGTTGGGGTCTACTGTCTTATCTGTTAATATTTTGTGTGGTTTGTCAAAGACAACTCTTGGTATGAATGCATCCGTGTCCGCCAGAAAGTGTGGTATCGCCTTTAGTGATTCCCTTCACAGGCTGTCCCTATGAATGGCGGTCCCTACAGTGGGTTCGATACCAACCGTGCGAAAGCGTACTATGGTCATCAAGTCGATGAAGTACTCATGACTTTTGTTACGAGAAGACCTTTGGAGTTGGATTAATTTACGCTACCACACGACAGCACCATATGTTAGCATAGGTCTTATGATTGCCGTGTAGATCCACACGGTGACCTTGGGGAATAATCCCCAGGTCTGTCCTATGGTTCGACGGCATTGCTCATAAGATATATACGCCTTTTTAACTTTGATTTTTTTGTGTAAGTTCCACGTCAGCTTGTTGTCAAGGATTACACCTAAGTAGTTCACTATTGTAGTAAAGCTTAATTTAACGTTAAGAAGACTAGGTGCTGTTAATTTTATACATTTACGTGTTTAAACAAATTAAATCCTTCTTAGACATTATCTAGTAGATAAGATATCTAAGCCAGTTTCAAATTATCTTTATAACGTTTTTGGTAATCAAATATCCTTCCCAAATAAGCATACCAGCAATTAACAAACGTACATTTCAAATAAAAAGATAATGCAATTACTGAGTCATCTTAGTAAGAAAACAAAAGTTCTATTTACTCGATTCGGTGTTTAAACAATGAATGTATTATAACTTATAACCATATGGATCTTTTCAATTTCTTTGTAACTTGCGACTAAAATTAGCTTATTCAGAAGTTCTATTATAAGTGTACAAAAATGAATTTAATTTCCATTAGACAAAATCTAATGGATAAAATATCTATATTTGTCTGAAATAATCTTTATTTTATGATTGTAGTAATTAAATTATTGCTATTTATAATCGCTGTAAGCACAAAGACCATAACAACTAACAAAAGGTTGTAAATGAATGCATTATAAAGACAATGCAATTACTGAGACCTTAATAAGAATAAGAAAGTTAAGTACTTGATATGGTATTTAAACTTTTATATTAATGCCCTTATAGGAACTTTATAAATGCCTTGCACACATTATTAATATTTAATATTTATCTAATACTATTAATTACATACTATTGCTCCATTTATCACATCTGCACCAACTATATTTTAATTGAAAAGGTCAAATGTATGTCTGCATATTATTAACTGATCTAAGTACGTTGTCAATCTAATTATGAATTAATCTATACATATAATAAAACTGTAGCAGGGTCATGTTTGTAAATTAAAAAAACTATCAGGCGTTGATAAGTAAATATAAATCACAAAACTATAATTTTCAAAAATATTGTCTGTCTGTCCCATTGTGTGCAATAGACTCGAAAAACTGAACGGATTTTTTTACAGTTTTCAACAACATGTACAGTGATTCCTGAGAATGATTTTAGTCTATAATAAGTTAAGATTTTGTAAAAATTGAATGAAATACGGCAATATTAGTTCAACATGTCGGAAAAGATAAAGCTGGTCCGGAGCTTTTATCGAAAAAGCTGCCAAAAATATTTTGTTATAACAAAATAATGTATGGTGACATAATAACTTTTTTTTTCTTTTACATATTACAATAAAATGATGGATTATTTACAAAGCTATTTTTAACAGTACAATATTATTCCTTATTCAATTAAATACGTTAGATACGTTGAGCAATTAATGTAAATCAAAATTGTCTTTTACACTATATCAATAAAATAAATATCTTATGAGTTACCTGGGTGAGAAATTCAATAGTAAAATAGTTAAAATATGGATGGAGCAGAGCGAAGATGTCATTCATTTAGTAAAATTCCTAATGGATGACGGTGTAAGTTATTCCAAGAGGTCTGTCCCAAAGTAAACAGGACAAAGAAAAAATAGTAACAAATAGTTTTTTTTTTGGGCAAATGGAATTTATTTTATTCAAAATAGTTCCGTGCAGAGTTAATACAACGATCTGCACGGTCCACAAGTTTTACGAATGAGGATTTCAGCTTGTTCTTGAAAATGGTCATCAACGCCTTTTGAATGGGCTTTACGCTGGCATACCGCAGTCCCTTCATGGGCAAATATAGTCTACCGAACAGAAAAAAGTCGCATATCATATCCGGAGAATATGAGGATGGAGGATGGTGCATTATAGTGCTTCCTTCTTCGCGATATTTTGACCGAACCCGACGAATACGCGAAAGCAAACGCCTTATAACACCAAGATAATCGACAGCATTAACATGTTAGCTAGCTGGAACGAATTTTTTGTAGATAATTTTATTCGAATCGTAGAAACAAATCAACATTGAGTTTCCCATGCGGAATTTTGAAGTTTGGTTTTGAAGTTTTTATCTTTCTTGGTCTCTTTACTGATGGTTCTCACATGTTGAAGTCAAAGTATTTTTTGGTCATCCGTAAGCTTGTGACCGTGAACACACCTTTCTCATGCCCAAATCCGATAGATCGAATCTCAATAAAGTTTTGGTTCCTTTTTCCTAAACAGACGCTATTTTTCGACAGTAATCACAAATTTTGTCGTTTTCATGACCCTCTTTGAACCGTGTAAACCACTCGTGGACTCGGCTAGGAGATAAACAATTTTATCACCATAAATTTGTTTTATCAATCAATGCCTTTCGGTAAATGTTATACCAAGTTTAAAACAGAACTTATTAATATTGGCTCTTTGTTCGGCATTCATTATTAGACCGATGTTAAAAAGGTACTGTCACTTTGAGCGCAATAACTCAGCGTGAAGTGGTTTCATTGTCATGAAATTTTGACAAAAAGTCAATAAAAGATAAAAGATGTACCTATCAAAAGCAGGCCCCAATAACAGATGGCGCTACTAGTATAGGATATTTCTTAAAAGTCCTTTTTACTTTGCGTTAGACCTCATCAATTGACATTTATCATAAATTGTGGACACATCTTTTAAATAGCATTGTATTTCGATTTATTTATTTATAAACCTTAGTTATTGGCTCAAATTTGTTTAGTTCACAATAACCATGACATGAACACAAGAGAAATTTTAAATTTTACATTGTCGTGTCTTATCTCAGGTTAAATCTGTTTATGGCAGCGGAAGTTGCAAATAAATTCAAACGAGGTAATATAATAGACACTGGACTATACAGAGTAATAGTAGCTCAAAATTGCTATAACTGTCCAAAATAGTACTTTAAATTACAAGGAACAAAATTCGATCATCCATTCCGGCAACTTGCCAGGGATATGATTAACTTTCGTCGTAAGCAATGCATACCATTTTTCTTGATATCCGGTCGAAAATTCGTAACCAATGCGCCACAAACAGAAATAATTCCTGCGTAAGTATATAGACAGGAAATTTGAATTTTTGATTGAAATAGGAACAAAAATACATTTTAAAACAGTTCACAACACCAGCAAAATTTTTGATAATTGAAATTAGATCGAAATTTTTCATAAAAATTATTTGATAGGTATAGGTACCAGAAATACGATAAATATGAATCTGTATCTATAGCTTTCTACTCAACATTTCATTTTTTATGATGTTTTGATGTTCCATAAATGTTAGTAATAGCAATCGTATTTCTTAAAAAAAAACTAGTTTTTAAATTAAATGTGTTCTGAAAATCTACTTTTTAATATTAAATGTGCTTGTAATAATTAAATGAGAAATATATTACCGTTGTCAACATGCACGTGCTTTCTCTCACAGCACCGCAACATCCCAGGAAGGCTGTTATGAATACCACAGCACCTACTATAATGGAAATAATAGGAGCAAATGCAAAATCTTTTGGTAATATCCTTGTTGCTTCACTAACATTTAGCTTTACTAATATACCAATTACTACTAAAGCCAAGCCAGCTATCTGAAATTAAAAAAAAAATTAATAATAAGGAAACAGTTATTAAATACTTATGAAATTATATATCCTATATTAGAATATCTTAGAGCACTACAAATAGGATTATTATACGCCATTTTGACTGAGCTGTTACTAAAATGACGTATTTGTGGTAATCATTTTGACAGCAGAGTTAAAATGGCGGATCATAACTCATATGTTTGGACAGAGAGAAAAGATCGCGGTACCCACTGTATCTCTCCCTACTTGCGCATTATTTGGCGTAAGTACAGTATAGCTCTATGGAAAATAAAACGAGGTCTATATGAAACAACCAGAAGGCACGAAGATGTTACCAACAGAGTTTTTCGTCTTCAGCACAGCCTTTAGGGCCTTAAGCAGAAACTTAGGTGTTGGAACACTAGGTATGTAAGCTTTTAACTAAATTAAAGGAGAGTTTGAATTAACCAGCAAGTTTTTAACTAGATTTAGAAATCAAATCGAATAAAAATGGATCTATTCGAATTAGTCAAGAAACCTATGCAAGAAAATTATTGAGCGTTCTGGAATGATTAATTGTCGTCCTGACGGTACTCCAATAATTAGTGAACCTATTGAAGAAGAAAAGGATGAAAATTCTGAAGAGTTAGAGGGGAATAACGAAGAGAATCTGAATAGTTCTGAAGAATTTCCATGCACACAAGCTGTCGGTAATTTAATGTATCTGATGACCAGCTTAAGGAATGACTTAGCCTATACTGTGGGAATTATTTCCAGAAACTTGGAAAATCCTAGCTCTTTAGTCATTGTGAAAGTCAAAAAATTTTTTAGATATATAAAAGGAACAATAAATCATGGAATTACTTATAGTTTTGTAGTAAAATAAGCCATTTTAGAGGCATATATTGGTGCTGATCATGGTGGTGATCAAAGAACAGGTCGTTCTACCACAGGTGTAGTTTTTTTATACTCAGGAGGAGTAGAAGACAATCTTTAGTGGCAATTTCTACAACTGAGACAGAAATTGTTACTGCCAGTGAGTCTGGAAAGGAACTTATTTGGCTATATGAACAAATTGTGAAATCAAAAATAGTTCTAATTTTACACATATTTTTTTATACGCGAATAAGTATCATAACAAGAAATAGATGTTAGAAAAGTTTTAACTACAGTAAAAAATAGCCGATCTTATGACAAAACCGTTATGTAAACCAAGATTAAAATTGCTAATGGATATGTTGGGATTTGACGAAAACATATTGAAGGCTCAGGTAAGGTGTTGAAGTTCCTGCTTTATTATTATACATCGGTGTAATATTTCATTTGAGAATATTGTATATTCCAATATCATTACGATTTTTATATTAATATATAGTTGTCAAGATTTGACTGTAGTTGCTTTGAAAAATAAAGTTATACATCTTTTGCAAGAGTTTAGTTTAAATATTCGTTTTAAAGGATTTTCCACGTTTCGATTGCTATACACACATTTTGATCTCCAATTTTCATTGGTTAACAAAACCAGATTGACGATTTCTTATTGGTTAAAAATTTATAGATGACCGAAATTCCCTGTTGCAGAAAGAAGTTACTAAAAGGCGTTCTGTAATATTTTATTCTAACAAAAAGTTAAAGAGGCGAAGTTTCTTGATAGATTTAAAGAACAGATAAGCAAAAGTATATCATAAATAATAGAAAATTTTAGATATTTAATACATTGGAACTATTTCCATCTGTTTCCATTGTAATTCGATTCATTTTTAAATTAAACTATAATAATAAAAATATTACAATTTTATGGTCAAGTCGTAGGTTGTAGCTGCTAGATTACATTTAAATTTAGACTGTCGATAATAATTTTTATTTATTATTGATAAAGAAAACAAAATAGAATTATCAACTTTTTAGGATTGACCCGAACATAAACAATTATTAAAAAAATATTTATTAAATATTACAATTACCACTAAATTAAACAAATTATATTTGTTTTTTAGTTCAAAAACCTGATAACTATTTAGATAATCGAGAAGTAGTTTTAAATAAATATGATATACATAAAGATGTGATAACATTACAGAAACTTGTTATCTCAATAATGGTCATTTCGCAAGTTGTTGTGAGTTTAATAAAACTCCTTCTTTTTAAAATTTATTTAAAAATATCAATTACTTCTCTATTATTTTTCAAGGCGTACATTTGATATCAAAGCCATGCCAAACACTGGATGTAATACACACCTACTTGTTAAAAATAGATTTTAACCTGCTAGTTAAAATCATTTTGCGTATATTTTAATGCGAATATTTTTTTAAATTAGCTACTTAATGAAGAGGAAATTTAAAATAATTTTACTTCATAGCGTATAGGTAATGGTCTAAACAACGAAGGTTAAAGGTCTACCTGTTGTGTAGCTATTTATATTTTCTTGGCATACACACAAAAAAAAAGAATCTAGTTTAATTGAATGTGATTGGGACAGTAGAAATTTTACCTGTAAAAGGTTCGATTGTTGAAGGCAAAGTCATTGTCTGGGAATCTTTTCATAAATAGATTCAAAGAGTAAATATATATAAAAGCTGATTGTCCATTTGGTCGGACAGTGAAATTTGATGCTAAGAAAGAGAGAGAGAGATATCAAAAGTGCCTATACAGTAAAATGCACAGACATCTTTCTGTTACTTAAATTACCTACTTTAAAATATTCAAATAAGAAAATTATTACAGAAGGAAAAAGAAAATTCAAGATCTATGGGTCACATCTAACGGATGTCAGACCCCTAATTACCTATGCTGCACGGGTTTCGTGGAACAACAAAACAACGCAACAAAAAGCAATAATAGAAATGCAAAAGGTACAAAGGCTTTGTCGGTCTTGAAGGAAATTTCCATGTAAAGAGGATTGTTCTGAAAGTCTCTAAAACACGGCGATCTTACAGAAAAGCCTGGGAGCAACCCAATGTAAGATGATGTCTATAGACATTGTGTCTTCATAACGAGATTTCCAACTCAGACTAAAAGTATCAATGAGTTGTGAGTTAACACAAAACGGAATTGCTCGACTTACAAAAAAGGCGCTTACTTATTATACTCATGGGTCTAACACACCAGAAAGAGTAGATATAGGGGTTAAAGGTCCTAATATCAAGCTCTTAATATCCCTGGAAAACGCTACTACGACATTTCAAGGAGAGCTGTTAGCAACACTCTTCTGTGCTGGAGAGTACTTAAATGCATCCAAAATATTTATTGCCTCAAATAGCCAAGCTGCTTTGAAAGCTCTACAATCAACTATTTGTGAGTCCAAAACTCATTGCAAACAATCTCTAACAATCTGGCTAAACACAACAAAGTACGTTGCTGTGAGTATTAGGGCATAAAAGCATTGTCAGAAACGAGATTGCTGATAGTCTCGCAAAAGAAGGAGCTAGAACTCCTTTTATGGGTCTTGAACCTTTCTGTGGATTAAGTTCGCGGTTGGGAAAAGGAGCTATCTGAAACTGCCGAGGAATCGTTTGCCAATGACATAAATATTTGGGTTAGGTTTTTTTAGAGCCTGTTTATAGGCTACAATCGAACATTCTAAGCGGATAAAAGTCTAGACCTTATATGGACTCATAAATAGATATAGGGTATTGGTACACAACTGGTCGCAGTGCACTAAAATTACCCACTTATAATCTACAATCTAAAACATTTTACGAGTGAATTGTTATGTAAATTTTTTTTTCTACAAGCATGCGTAAAACAACACTTTCCCGCACGCATTTTAATTCAGAAAATATCTCTTTCCCGCACGCATTTTTTTTTATTAATTAGAGATGTTTGCCGATAACCTTTTTGACAAATTATTGTATTATTATCTTTATCTTGTTGGACTACATACAAATAGTAAAAAAAATTAAGATTATTTTACATGAAAATAGGGATTTTTAAAATGTGTGTTTTTAAAAAAATCATAATTTATTAAATCACCCCTGTAAACCTTACTCAAAGCAACAACAAACTCACATGTTTAAGTAGGGTTGCTATAGCTACAGTCGTGTATTTATTGACACTATGAACGATTTAATTGTCACAATCGCATGTTTTCAAATATCTAAATAATTTTCGAGGTGATTTTGCTTGTAGAAAAAATATTGATCCTAACTCTTGCGGAAATTAACTTTCCCGCACATCGGCAGTTCGCGTGCGGGAAAGTATAACTTTCCGCACTTGTTAGGATAATAACTATATCACTTCGACATATTCTGGCTATATATACGCTGTCATATACCATTTTTATACTTATGGAGCTATGCTTCTTATGGGATGTTTTGTTATTCGAAGTGAACATAGAAAGAGCGACATAAAAAAATCGTTTCATAGGATATACTCATCTACCGCGGTAAAAAAACGCGTACATAAATGAGAAATCATCACATGACCATTTTATTATTACATATATATGTTATGTACGTACATGGTATACGTTATACGTATATAGTACTATCGTCAGTAAACCGACTTTACAGACAACCGATTTTTTTTATGCAGAGTATAAACATAGTTTCGACAGATTAATTTTACGAATTTTATTTTGTCTTCAATATTCGAGAGTTTTGTTTAAATCAGTGTAATCATAATCTCAAAAAGCTCGTTTAACACCAAATATATATCCTTGGATTATTATTCTTAAGTGTTTTTCTTCGTGGGTATATGCAATTTCCAATGGTAAATTCATACCACTGAACAAAAAGGTCAAGTTTACAGAATTATTTCAATTCAAATTTTACTCAACGCTAGTGTCATAAGAAGGTTACCCGTAGACCTCGACAAAACCATTATAACTAGAAAAAATGTGATTGCCAAAGTTAACAACAATAAAATTAAATATTGGAATACTAATGAGGTACCTATGACATTATAAACATTACCAAAGATACATATAAATTAGTTAGTTATAACAAAAGACCGGTAACACCTAAAATGACAAAGCGGAAATAATTGTGATATCGAATTGGTTTGATAAAAATAGGTAGATCAATATACTTACTTATAAAAAAACATGACTTTAGAATGAGCCATGTTATGAAATTATTCAAGTGTAAAAAGATTATCTGATTTCTTGATGGAACAGTTCTAAATCTCCATTTTAGTAAAAAAAGTACTGTTAATCAACCCAATTTACAATAAAATTCTTAGTACAAAAAATGTTTGGTGAATGTCCAATTGCAATTTCAGCATATGATGTCTTAGGGCACACCTCAATTTAATTTGAATATCACATTACTTTGACTTGTTCTTCCTACACAACCAAAATGTTTCCGGGGTTAAGTCTACTTGGCATTTTGTATACTTGATGACTTTTACTGTTGCAAAACAAAATAATGTTGATAACCTTCTCTTATAATCCTCTTCGTTTGTATATTTTGAGATAATTTTGTTTTAAAATAAATTAAGAACTAATGTACTCATTTTGTTATTGTACATTTGACGAGACCTTGTTGTTAACATTATTAAATTACTGGAGTAAACAGAAAGTATTTTTATTTCATGACTCATATTGTGTAATATCTGCTACACGTATACATATACATATATAACAGGTGCTGTATTAAGAAATAACAATATTTACTGGAGGTTAGAAAGTATGGGATAGAATATATAATTATTTAAATAAAACTAAAAAAAAGTTAAATCACTTTTATTCAGTTTTCATTCAACCTCAACCAACGACATCGTGAACTTCGGTTCAATGAAATCTTTAAAGAGTTCACTGCACAACGACAATACTTTCTTTTTAAATTGACTTGACATTTTGTAAATGAGAAACTTAATTTAATGAGAAATGAGAAACTTAATTTAAGCATTTTTATTCTTTTCAGAACAGACACCACATGCATTGGTTAAAAAATCTAAGGTAGAATTTTTACAGTTGACCATTTATGACAATTGTAATTAATATTTAATCAAGAATTTTAATAGTAAGTAGTGAAATGATAAATTCATTACAATATTTTGACAGATTTTAAGAGATACCATCGAAGTCTACTAATTGACCAATTATCAATGTCAAGAGTTTGCTGAAGTAGCTTGGACTAAAAAAGCTTTTATATCTTGGAATTCGATGGGTTTAGATCTTAATTAGTGAAATAATTATTATCAAATTTTATATAGAAATCCTAATATAATGTTTTTTTCTGTTAGTTGAATCTGACCTAGTCTTATAGAGACACTTTAAGATTGTCATTTGTCTCAACTATTAATCTTTTTGCTAGTCTTTGGTCCGGAGTATTTTTCCAGTATACTGCACTGCGGCGTTCCGTTTTTACAATTACGAATTTCGTCCATAATGCGGTATTTTCAGGTACCATGGTTCAGTCCGATAAAACGACTACTTGTTTCCTCTTTGCCAGACTATCAGCAATCGTGTTTCCGACAATATATTTATGCCGTGGTACCCATAGCAAAGTTACTTTTTTGTGTTTAGCTAATTGCTTTAAGGTGTCTTTATAATTTAATTTGGATACTTTAAATTTTTCAACATGAATATTTCGTATATTTGTAGTAAAAAATAAACTGCTTATTATTGTCAATGGTGAGTCAGTGTTGAATGTGACACGAGTTGGATTTAACGACAAAAAAAACGAATTGATGACTAAGTATCCATAGCTTAGATGTTAGAGCGTTGTCGCGAAGAGCCAAAGGTTGCGGGTTCGAGTCTTGAACGATGCGACATTTTTGCAACTTCTCCTTAATGAATATTCTTGTTTGTATAATTTCTGAAAAGTTTTAAGGTTTCAAAATTTTCAATTGTTGATATCTGTTCTTTTTCATTTGTTACTAATATGTTTTTTGTTTTATAACTGTTATTTTATATTATTCACTATTTTATATCCATATTAAGCAGCCGTGGCTTAGACCAGAAACTGAAAATCAAGACAATAATTTTTTGGATGTGAGTGACAATGTTCTAATAGTGAAAGTTGTGTCGAAAGAGGTGAAAGAAAAGTTATCGGATTTTATAGTTAAGATGCTCATCAAATAATTTTGAATGTGTATGAAGGATTTAATCTGTAAACCAGCTTGGAATCCTTAAAACAGTGTCGCGAACCACCATATATAAATTAATAAAAAATGGACCTTCCGGGAAAACGCGTGTAGATTGTGTTTCTTTAAAAGTTTAGGACAATTACGAGATATTATATATATGATATGTGAACTAAAAAAAAATGACCCTACTTTACGTAGCATTTAAATCGAATTGAAGAACAGACGGTTGCAGTTCAGTAAAATAATTGAAAAGAACAGTCAGTATATCTGTTGGTATAATATAAATCCTATTAAGGCCCTGAGCTTTATAGAGTCGGCTTAGATACCTGCTAATAACTGCGAACTTTGAACGAATAATACTCAGAAATTTTGTACTGCATACATATTTAAAACAGGTGTTCATTAAACTTAAAATAAAATAAGACACTTTCACAGCCGTACTTTACTATATATGCGACACTTTCCTAGTATATAAGTAAAATATTCTGATGATTTTATTTATCGTACGAATAGAGGAGATTATTAACCACCCGCCGAGATGGCTCCGTAAGAACTAAGAATCGAAACAGGTAGGTAAAGTGACCGCGTGAGTAACTCAATGGAGCAGACTGAAGACCGTTTTCAATATTATTGACTCCTATAATCTTAGTCAAATACGGAAATTGCAGAAAACATTCACAGTTCAATTCAATTTCAACTTTTGATTTTTCGGCAAATAACTTTTTAAAATCTGAAATTATTTTATATTGTGCTCAGACAGTTTCAGACTGTTTAAAGTCGCATTTAAAATTTCTCTTTAAAGTATTTCGATCATCAAAAAATGAGCAAACGATTATTTCCATAAATATTTCAATAAAACGAATAATCTTTTATTAAAAAAGTTAAGTTAAATTGTTACTTAATAGGTAGGTAATTGGTTTAAAGATTACTAAAACATTTAATACAACAAAAAAATAGAGGTATCAGTAACCGATGTTTATGTGCATCATTATAGTGTTTAAATATTGTTTAAATGGTTATTTAGATTAAACAGCAGTTATACAAATACCATTAATGGTAATTAGATAAACATTACAGTAAATTATTTAGAATACTAGAACTACTTAAAATTTGAAGTATAATACTGATTGTGATTTATTTTAAACAACCAAAATTCCAATAATACTCTTACCCTTTTCATTTTGAATATTTATTATAGCGTGTGTTTTGCAAACAACAATAAAAATATGAAATCGATAACCCATAGAAACAAAATTGGAAGTAATAAATCAATATATGATGACTCAGTTTACAAAGGATTTAGTAAATAATGATTATAATGAAAACAAAATCCACTATTCTAGATTGCAAGGATTACCTAATCTCTAATTTCTTATCAATATAACCCATTATTTTAGTAATTTACTTGACTTTGTTTAACTATAAGAACTATGTTAATAATGCCAAAGTTCATTAATCTCATTTTAGACAGAAGTTAAAAACACTAAACAAATTCCAAGTAATACTAATAAAATCGACCAACAAATTTAAACTAAATGAGTTTAAATGCACGTTTAACTTAGTGTGAAGTGAAGTGAATGAATTTAATTCCTAGCAACTCCGTAGGTTTATGCACAGCTGACCTTGTTCTACCTTATAACGACCATAAATACATAAATTACTTATGATGTCATCTTTTATTAAAAGATTTATATTACTCATTATATTGTTTATAATCCTAGTAACTCTTTATAAACTATCCATTTGAAATTTTCTTCATACAGAAGTATAAGTGATTTAAGAATTTGTTTGAAGGACAAATTTAATAGTACAGCCATTGATGGCAAAAATAGGATAATTGTTATCTATTTAGATGAAATTATGGGAATAGGCTCACGTACCTCCTAATTTAAAGTCTACCCTATGCTTATATATGCTTATTATTTTTTTAAAGGGAAAAGCTGCCCCATATTACCAAAATTGAATAAAACTTGTTGTAACGTATATAAATCAAAATGCTTTTTAGGCGTAAACAGCCTATTTAAAAAAAAAACCTCAACAGGCCTTCGAGGGCAAGGGCTAAAAAGATTATATTATATTACATTACTTATTTTAGTAACAATTTGTTGTTTTTTTATCTTTTTATGCAATCTTCTGCTACTGTCTTCCATTCACTTCTGTCCAATGCTTTTTCTTACTAGTTCTTAATGTTACTTCGTGTAAATGTAAATAATGGTCTTTTTATACTTAAAGACAATTTTTTCGCAATTCATAACATTTTCAAATAACTCAAAGAAAAACGAAAATTAGCGCTCTATGATTTGGTCATATATATTTTTAAAACCGTGTAGATACATAAAACCAATCTAACTTTTGAACCTTAGAAATAACACTAAAGTAAATGATATTGTGGAAGGAAAACAGTGTATTTAAACAATGGTGAATAATTACAAGGTTCATTTTTCTTAAAATATTTGAGTAATATTTTTTTGGCACCATAACAACTCGTTTAGTTTGAAATGATTAAAAAAATTATTTTGCTTGAAATTAGGTCGTCTAACGACTCCCACTGTTATTTAGACCAAACAACTTTCTACTCCCGGAATGCGAAACACCCGCTAGATAAAGTATAAAGTATATTTTGGCATATACTTTGTTTCTTGAGATATGGCCCTAGCTACTCTGAAAATATGAAGTAAATTGATGCATTAGGACGGAATTCGGAGCCAAACGCCCACATTCAATGGACTAAAAACCCTTCTTCAAGGTTTACAAAGTGATTCGGTTGGAGAGATTATTATAATAGATTATAGATTATTATAGATATGCAGATTCTTGATAATTTTACAAAAGAATAATAATTTAAGATCATTGAATACTAACAGTTGTTAGAAAAGTGAATGTTCAATAAGAGGTTAAAGTCTATACGTATTTCCTATAAAACAATATCAAATAGTAATGGTTGAATTAATTCTATTCATTAATTATACCGTGACGACATTTTTATAGAAAGACTTTTTTACAACAACATTTTATAAAAAGGAAAGATATGAAACCACGCATCATACATTGAATGCAAGGTGCACATTATATTCGGTCATCGACCTACACTGTATATGTACTTTTTTATCTTTTTTAAAATCTTAACTTTTATTACTTCAAAGAAAAGCAGTCCTGCTAAAAAAATAAAGTAATATATAATCCTATAATTAGCAACATATCAAATAACCGTTAACGTTAAAGATGCTAATTTTTTAAATTATTAAGAAAGTGTGACTTTGAATAATCCACAATTCTCGGTGATCCAGATCTAGAATGTCAAACTTATTTGCATGAGATAGAGTGCGTGAATTTATAACATCAAAAGGTAAATTCGTAATTTATGTAAACGATAAATTACGTGTGAAACGCAGTTTTTTCAGTTATCTTTGTATTTTCTTTCATTAGAATTAAGTTTTTTTATTGAAGGATTTCCTCGTAGGTTTAGACCTAAATACAAATGTACCGAGAACATCTATTATTGGGGCAGAAGAGGTAATTTACTAATTTGGGATTTAAAGGACTGCGAGATAAGAGGAGTGGGGAAGACGTGGGAAGGTAATGAGTTCCCCAATCTGGAGACCCTGGGGATGAAGGAACGATCGACTCGATCTGTTCTCGATATCTGGCACTGAACAGTATAAGGGTGCATTGAGTTGGCACGTCGTGTTGCTCTGGCTGGTCTGGCAAGTGGAGCCACTTTAGAGCGGAGTTCTTCTAAACAAAATCCGTTTAAATATCGGAAAAACAGGAAAGATCAGACACTGCTCTTCGGTGGGACAATGGGGTTAGGTTTTTGGTGATACTGATGTCGAACTGCTCTTCTCTGTTTTGCATTTTTTAGTTTTATCAGAGATTCTAATAATCTATTTTTATTGTCTAAAAATGAGTATTTGTGAATATATTCACATATCTAAAAATATATGCAAAAACAGCAAAGTGGTAGATATAAAGTTTCACATCGAAAATCGAACACATAAAGATAGCGAATAGGAAGTAGTAGAGTAGTTCGAAAACTGGCTACACATGTCGCAGAATTGTCTTCAAAACCATTTAGTAACTATACGTATCTTCGCTTTCCGCACTGTGGTAATTTTACTTTCATTGAAAGTTTCATTTCCGCTCTTCTCACCAGTCCGCTATCCGCATTATTTGTGACCGCAGTCTGACCCTCTGGAACCCATTCAGTCATCACGTTGTCAAAAAAAAAACGATCAACATTGCCTTGAATTTTGATTTGGACATCCTTGTTTTTACCTTTCGAACTGCAACGCTGTTAGAGGAAGGTATTGTGATCGCGAAAAATTTCGATCTCGGGTTTTTAGCGGAAATACGCGTTTTAGGGTTCCTTGGGCCTAAAAAACCCAAAAATAAAAAATGTCTGTTTGTGTGTCTGTGAACACATTTGCGGCTAAACGGCTAATCGGATCGGAATGAAACTATAAAACCTTACTTATAATCACCATCGGAGGAATCTGATAGAATTTGAGTAAAATCCGCCGACCGGAAGTGGACGTTTACTCTTATCAAAAAATGGAATTTTTTGAAAATATTGGGTTTTCATATAGTTATTGGCAAAATATTTATACTTTGTGGAAAGAACATGTAATCTCCGACATTTTTGAAAGAATACATTTTTTTGATATTTTCATTAGTTTTCGAGATATTGACACTTTTATCAAAAACTGGAAATATGTGAAATAAAAATTGTGGATTCGCTCTTTCACTACTTGTTATTATACATGCTACTGTTCGGAAGGTCGTGTGGTGCCCACACCAGATTTTTTTTATTCTGGTCGATTCAGGCGTCTTCCAATGCATCGGTTGCTCCTTTGTTTCACAACATCGTATTGAAAAAATCACGTTTCGTCGCAAGTAATAATGTTTTTCATCAGTCCGGGATCTTCTTTTAAACCTTTCAAGGAAATCTGAGCAGAACTGTTGGCGCACGAGCTTTTGGTCAGGAGTCAGGTTTTTTGGCACCAAATTTGCACAGACTTTTGTCATGTGTAATTCCTCGTGTAAAATTTTTCTAACCGTTTCTTTATCGTTTACAGCTTCGGCAATCATTCGGATGATCATTTGACGATCTGTACGCAATTTGGTACTGTTTCCGGAGCTGAAACAGTGACAGGGCGACCTGGGCGCTGGACATCTTCAGTGCTCTGAAGCGCTTGTACCACTCAAAAACACGCGCACCAGATAGAGAATTGTCCCCATAGACCTCTTGCAACAATTTATAGCACTCAGGGAGTTTTTTTTCAATATAACGAGAAATTTGAGATTAATACGTTGCTCCTTTTTTCGTCACCAGAAAAAAACACGTTCGTTTCGAACTGCTACTGCACAAATACTATAATAGTGACGAAAACGTGGTTTGGTACATGCATAGAGAAAACTTCTAGATACCCAACGCACTACCTGTTTTTCCCCACCTATCTAGGGTGCCCTTTCGGCGTGCTGTCTCGTAATTTAATAGTCAGACCACGTACATATATATATATATATATATATATATATATATATATATATATATATATATATATATATATATAACGAACAGAGCGTTTTGTAACAGTCTAAGAATGTCCAAAGATGATACATAAAGTATCTAGTGCCTAACTGTCAAAAGTAATAATTTCAGTTTTGAACTGAAATGGTGTCGGTTAGAAATTTCTAACACTTTAAAAGACACCTTGGATGCTGCGATATAAATAGATATAAATATCATTCAACCTATATATATATATATATATATATATATATGTTACAGTTAAAGTTTACACCCCAGTTAGTGTAAACAGAAACTAGTTAGTCTATACATTTACGTCGCATATTAGTTAATGTATAAAAGACCAGAGAAAGAGAACACAATTACTGGTTAAAGTATGCAATGACTAGTAATTGTATACATTTACTATTATCGTTTAGAAAAAACATAAAATCTATTTAAAAGACTGTTTTTCTGAATTTTTTTTTATTATTTTTATAAAAAAGGTTATTTTTTACAAAAAAAATGTTAAATTCTTTTATATTTATTAAATAAAAATAAAACATTAGATAATAATTAAAATAATTCAACAGAAACGATATAAAACCATCTTAGTAATAAATATATATTTTATCTATTTATTACAACAACTTAAACTAAAATGACATTTAGAATTGCATAAAACTTTATTCCTCACACAATTGCACTTTTTTGTACCGCATTTAGTTTTACAATTACATTTAGAAAAGCCTTGGCCAGTCCCGATTGATTGTTGGTTGGCAATTGTTCTAAGGGACATTGAGTTTGTTGGAATTTCTTCTAAATCAATTATTTTTTCAGGACAAAGACTAAATTGGGATCTTGTGTGCAAATCTTTTAAAATTCCGTTTCGTGTCCCAAGCTGATAAAATCCATCATCACTTTTATTTATAACACATGCTAATATTGAACGTGCGTCTCCTCTCCCTTTATCTACATCTGGTACCTTAATTCGCACAGTCATACCAATATCAGCTGGAGGATGAGAACTATCAGATATAATTTTCATTCTCTTAGCTTGACTTTCTAAGTTTTCTTTGGCCCCTTCTCTGTTATATAAAATTTCTTTTTGTGTACAACAAATTTGGCATAAATCGCAATTCTTAAAGGAGTCAAAATATATGCCACACATTTTACACGTTTTTTTAATTTCCCCTTTTGGGCCTTCTGTAGTTTCTTCAAGAACTTTTTCAGTTATTTTTGATAGTCCTCCGTCCAAATCCTCAAACAAAATATCCTCTTCCAAGGCTTCTAATAATGTAGCATTTGTTGTATTTTGTAAATTTTCTTTTAAAATATTATTTTGATCTACATTAATATTTTCCTCTTCTTGTTGCAGCGTATTATCTTCAAGAACATTACGATTTAAAATTATTTCTGTTTCCTGTAAAGTATCTTCTCTTAAAATTGTTTCAAGATCTTCTTCAGTATTTATATTTTGAATGACATCTCTGGGTAACATGGATGAAGTAAGTCCAACTTTTGCAGGTTGCCCAAATAATGCTTCATAAGGACTTCTTTTAATTCCTGAGTGAAAAGCTCGATTTTTCATAAATTGCACAAAACCTAAACCTTTGCTCCAATTATTGCATTTTTCTTGTTGCATCCAGGTATTTCAAATATTTTCTATATCTTGGTTGGCACGTTCAACGCTACCTTGTGATTGGCTATGTCGAGGTTTCCCATGCACTATTTTTAATTCAGGCCAAAGAATCTTTAAATCTTCAATAATTCTATTGACAAATTCACGTCCATTATCAGATTGTAATATTGATGGTGCTCCAAACAACAAAAAAATACTAAGAAGCTGCTCCGCAACTTCAACTGCTTGTTTACTTTTTAAAGGCCTTAAAATTACAAATTTTGTCAGGTGATCCTGGTAGACCATAATAAATTTAAATTCTTCATCAGGCTGGGATTGAAAATCAATTAAATCAACCTGACATCTTGTGTTAAAATGAGAGAAAATCATCGGTTTAACTACTAATCCTTTTTTATCACATTTTCTTTTTTGTAGGCATGGTTCACAAAAATTTAAAAATGTTTGTATATCATAAATGGTTATATTTTTATATTTACGTTTAAGTTCACTTTTCATTCTATCGCGGCCTCCATGTCCAATAGCTGCATGACTTTCGTATAAAATATCAAAAAGTTCTTCAAAAATAACATAATATAGGACTTGTTCATTGTTTACTATAGGATAAATAAGTTTCTCTTTGTTGTTAACTGTAACCATGTCATAATGTCGTAATAGCCAGTAATGACGATTATTCTTCTTAGTACTATTTTTAGCAGCTTTTACTTCATTTAACAGTTTAGAATACTTTTCTAAAGACATGTGAAAAGCATTTACTTTTTGTACTTTTGTATTTAAACATTCATAAAATTTATTTTTCATAGTTTCTCTATCAATCTCGTACAATTAAACTTAAATACACTAAAAAACACTAGATCGCACACAAAAGTAAACTAACTTACGCAAATTGATATTTTAAGGTTAGAAAATCAATTCTTTTATGCACACTCCAACTACATTTAGTAAGAGAATGTATACATTTACTAGTTAATGCTTAAATTACATTTAATATGAATACTTTACCGTAGAAAATTAGTAAATGTATACATTTACTGGTTAGTGTATACTTTTACGAAAACTATGCTTTAACTGTAACATATATATAAGAATTTAACAGCATTAGTTTAATAAATTCCATGATAATAAATTGTTTGAATAACCACAAAAAATTACCCAAATCTGTCATGTTTAGGTGTTATTTTCTATGACCTTAAAAGTTCGGTTTGCGTGCGTCATGTTACTTATAGGAAATTATTTGTATTACTAATATTTACATTTCCCACTATAAATAAATTAAAATGTAATTTAAAGTTGATAAAAAACCACCTACATTTCAGCATATTAAGTTTTATAGATTTGAAATTATTACCTCTTATCACAGCTGTAATTTGAAATAAGAACAAGGTAGTTAAAAAAATAACTTATGTAAGTTTTGTGACGCAAACAAATTAAAATCAACAATACAAAGTACGTATGTATTCCATTAATGATAAGAAATTTAAAGAAAAATCACAAGTTTTCACACAATAAGGTTATTATTTCAAGTATAACGAAAATTTATTTGTGAAATTGGGATTTATTCCGGACAATTTTTCTAAAATACAATAAATTGATTTCAATGAAAAATACTAATATTTAATTAGAGTTCTTGTGTAATTGTAAATTTAATTGAAATTTTAGGTTTAACTACAAATTCGGGCATTTTATAGGTATGCTAATTTGAAATATGTAGGTTCAGAAAAGATTTGTAAATAGTGATAACCGTAATTATTTCTTAATGATCTTCTTCCTAACAAAACACAGCATATGTACACTAATTATTTTAACAACTAAATGTATTAAAACCAGGATTGCGACCTGTCACAATTATGGTGGACTTCGAAAGAGCAGCAATTATTGCTCTGCAAGTAGAATTTCCAGATGCCAGAATCCGTGGTTGATATTTTTCACTTTACTTAGTGCCTGTGGAGACATATTCAAGGTGCAGGATTACAAGCAAGGTATAGTGAACATTCTGATTTTGCCCTACAGTTACGGGAACCAGAGGAGCATGTTGGTGCAGGATTTGAATACCTACTTGACATCGAATTTTTTACGGAAAATAAGAATTTGCTGCAACTTCTGATAAATTAGTTTGAAGACACGTGGATAGGACGCTTAGATAGAAGAAGACGACGAAGAGAACCGTTCTTTTTTCTGGAATTTGTGGATTTTCTATGATGCAGTATATCAAGATATATCACAAACACACAGTGCTGTGGAAGGATGGCACAACAGTTTTTAGTCTGCACTCCAAGCCGCACATCCTAAGATATGGAAATGTTTTAAAGAAAGAATGCGAAGTTAGAATACGTTAAGAATAAAACAACTTCTAGCAGGAGATGTTCCGCCTTCTAGAAAATTGTATAAAGATACTACAAACAGGATCAAGGGAATAGCTTCGCAGTACGGCAACAGACCAACTTTAGACTATTTGCGGGGCATTACCCACAACTTTCAGTTGCAAATATAAGGTCTGTGTAAATGTACAAATGTATAATAATGTAGATAGAATTAATTTTTACCAATGAATTTTATAAGTAATTTTAAAGTTAAAAAAAAATTAAAATTCAACAAACCCAAAAAAAATAAATAAAAAAATTAATAAAACCACACGAAAATGAGAAAAAATCGAAACACGCCAGTAATTCGCTGCTAGTCCTAAGCCTAGATAAAGTGTGAAGGGAATTTTATTCTTAGACACATTCTTTTGTACTGCGTCTTTTTGTCGCACGTCCTAATGATGTCAGTGCACTTTTGTCGCTCACGCCCTTTTGTCGCTTACACACTTTTGTCACGGGTACAAATTTCTGCGCCTTTTGTCGCGCGTATAAATTTCTGCGTCCTTTTGTCGCACGTACAAATTTCCGCGCCCCTTTGTCGCGGGTACAAATTTCTGCGCCCTTTTGTCACGCGTCCTAATTTCCGCCTTGTACATCAGATTATCATAGGAACAACATTTGTTGTGTAATTGTACAAAATGTAATAAAAAGATAAAATTGAAATATGTATACACATTTCAGTACATTTGTCAACTTGAGATTTTCTAATAGATATTTATACCTGTTTGTAAATCATTGACATTCATTATTTTTACTGATATCAATCTATTCTTAGAACATACTATGGGGAATACCTACTGTTTTTTTAAGTATATCAATAAAGAAATATTTGTTTTAAATTTCAATTAAAATATTGCTTTTATTTACCTTATCTTTTATTAGATTTTTAAAGTGTTTCGATTATTTGTTCGAAATAATCTACGACGGAATATTTAAATAAAACATTTGAAATTACTGACCTGTAGCGGTAAAAAAGTATTGAACAATTATTAAAACCTTGTATTATTTCTGTTTTTATTGACTAGTTTCACTAATCTATATTTGGTATTCTTAAACATCATTTTTTATTTATTGCAATGGTCAATTGCTACATTGCTACTTATTTATTGTTTGGCTCATTTTCATTGATTAACAGAAGAGGTTCAAATAAAAAAAATATTTATTCATTTTAAACTAAAATGTAAGTGCCATAATAATTATAATTGGAATTTTAAACACATTTTTATTTAGTACATATATAGATATATCCTCTGACTGTTTAGGTTTAATAACGGTTATTTTAGGATATTAGCAAAATAAACGTGACTCAGTGTCTGTTGAAATAAAAAACTCCCGGGCTTATAAAAGAGTAAAAAACACACTTCTATATTTTTTTAATACTTAAAATAACCGTTAAATGCATAAAAAACAATCTTTGTTGTGTACAACATGTACACAACAAACGGGCCGCTTTGTGATTTGATCCGGCCCACTAGGCATTTAAAAAAAACCTAATAAATATATATTATTATGGAATCTGCTTTTCTTTAGCTCCGGCTATATGGGGCGTGCTTCTAATTTGAAACAATGTTCAATTTATTTAAATTTTATTTTAAACTTTAACTTCAATTACAAAATTTTTAAATTTTGAAATTACAACTATCTCGTTCAAATTAAAAATCAATAATAAACCTATTTTTCCCCCTCGTCCCTAGGTAACCTCATCAAAAACAAAAATATAAAACAAAACAAACAACTCTCTAAACACTTTCTGAAATAAAATTCTTAAACACCTATATAAAGATAGTTACCTATTATCAAATACAAAAAAAATTTTAACCAATCAAATCATAACAATATATTACTCTACCTACTCATACCCACAGAATCAAGTGAGTTAGCAAGCCAAGAGTGAGGCAGCAAATGGGACAAGAAAAAAGTACCGATACTGTTGGTGTCGAGTACTTTTCTGTCGATAAAGATACTTTTGGTTTCCACTACTTTTTGTCGATGCCGATACTTTTGGTATCGAGAACTTTTCTCTCGATACCAATACTTTTCCTCATACGATTACTCTTTGGCAGTTAGGTATCGTAGGTATCTCATATCAAATAGATCTAATTTCATTTAATACCCAAAATCTATTTTATATTCAGATTCAACAGTAGGTACTCAGTACTTGTGAATTTTTATTATAAGTCTTCCTATAAGAAGAATGACAGAAGATTTTTAATTTAAAATATCTTGTTTGTCTCCAGTTTCATAATGGAACTATAAAGATTTTTCCCAAACATATAAATATGCATTTGAAGAAACAATTTTGATAATATTGGCATTTAAGAATACAAAGATGACAATTGAAACATCTGTCCAAAAAATTTTGGTAGGTAAGGCATTTGACGTTAAAATTTTGACAATATTAACATTTGACGAATTAATTTTGTAATTCAAATTTTGACTATCTTTGACATATTATGTTAACATTTTAACCTTTAAAGTCCATTTTTTGACAATATTGACATTTTATGGAACATTTGTGATCATTAGTAAACTAATTTAAGATATTTCTCATATGGAGACTAGACAAGGAGTACGCACTCGACCGGGGGAATTGCCAAAATCTGTCCACGGTATCGTACATATTAGGTTTACCTTTTTCACCACTAGCGTCGCTAGTTTTCCTTTTGTACCGGTATGAATATAGACAATTAAATAATCGTGAATTATTAAATTGGTTTTTATTATTTATATCTGAAAGATTGAACTATATTTTTTATTGTGTAAATAAATTAATAATGAAATAATTAAAAATTATTTATTTTATTTCAAACTACGTCCTCATTGGTCGCCATTTTGGTACAAATGGAACACCAGCGCACTCTATTTGCATACATGGAGTTCGTCCTCCTTGTCTAGTCTCCATGATATTTCTCATGGGATTTTGGAAATTTAGAAAGAATAGGAAACAGGAATATGGCATACGTAGATGGTGCAGGATCGAGTCCTACCGGATGCGACATTTTTTCAAATTCTTTCCAATGTCCTTTTCTCATTTGTATACTTTCAAAATTTCAAAAATTGTGATTATATGGCATCGAGATATATCTCGATGTTATATGGACATATTAGAGTATTATGACAATTTTAAAAGTTTGTAACTACAAGTTTGACATTAAAATTTTGACAAAGCAATTTTAATATTTGACCAAACGCTTCTCAGGCATCTCGACTTTGCGACGCCAGCGCTACCTCATGGCGCAAGGCCGCGTTAGCTTGAGTCAGGTGCTGTTTATTGTCTATTGTTTATCATGCAAAATCACTCTTCTGTAATAAGCGTTATTTAAAAACTTTAGCTGAAAAACCGCTAATTCTCGATTGTAAAAATGAACATCACGATCAAGAAATAAAAAAACTTTGTCACTCCATAACATTTTATTTGATAAACATTATTGATACATACTCGAAGGACTGCGACAATCCAATCCTTGCGACGAGCTACTTCCCACGATTTCGAGGGAAATCTATAATAACTTATTCCTGGGATAGTATAACCCCGGAAATTGCACCCAACAACACAACAAGTGTGACCACTAACTTTTTTCGCGGATATTTCACGACAATCGATTAAAATTTTAAATTTAAAAAAGTACACACTCCGCTGGAATTAAATAGCATATGACACTTATGACAGCCGATTGACCCAACCGCATGTCGCGGCAGTCCGCTTGGTGGCGCCACTAGAGGTGCCTGAGAGGCGTATTTTGGTCATGTTGAAATCGAACCCATTGCTTTGGCATTTTTATAACTAAAAATTGCTCAGCTTTTTCTAAACATTCGTTCATATGTACTTTTGAGAGAACTAAAAAAAAGATCGAGTAAAAAAAGAATAATGTATCAAAAAATGTCAAAATAATTATCTTTACCAAAATTTTGTAAGCCTACGAGTAGGCAACCCGAGCGCTGCTTATATGTAAAACCACCTCTGTTCCAGTCCCAAAAATTTCTTAAAAAAAAATAGTTTAAGTATATCTAAAGAAAGAGCTTAACTTGCACCTTCGTACTTTTTTTGATAAACTTGATTAAAAATTTGCATTACTCAAACCAGATTCAAATGCTCATATCTCACTCCCTAAAGTGTATTTCGATATGCGCCTTTTACCAAAAATTTGCAATTATAATTTTCTAATTTGCACCATCGTAAAATTTGCGAACTTTTGCAAAAGTGAAAGTGTGTTCGTTTTAAAACAGTTGGTATGCCAAACACAGATTTTTATTTTTATGTTTACATTATACATATTTATAATCTCTCACATTATATTTATGGTATGGTCCATTATAATGATTTAGTCTATTATATTTTCTCTATGGTCTGGTCTGAGTCGTCTGTGTGTGGCATACCAACTTTGCAAGTGATACTTTCAAACTTTCAACAAAAAAAAGTTCCTAGAAAGTTAAAATTGCAAATTTTTGGTAAAGGGCGCGTATCGAAATACACTTTAGGAAGTGGGATATGAGCATTTGAATCTCGTTTGAGTAATGCAAAAAGTACGAAGGGGCAAATTATAAAAAATACATTTTTTAAAGGTGCAAATTAAGATCTTTCAGTAGATATAAACTATTTTTTTTTAAAGAAATTTTGGGGCTGGAACAGAGGTGGTGTATGAAAATACCTGCATCATATTTGTTCATAGTGCTGTAAAACAGAGAAATCCGAATCATTTTTTTTTTGGAACCATTTATTCTAACAAAGTCATACTTCTAGTTTAAAATGCAGTCGGCGGAATTAAAAAATATTCACTCGATCAAAAGTTATAAACGATTGAAAAATGCAAAAAAGTAAATGTAAAACTTTGAGCGCAAATATCTCGGAAACTAAGAGTCGTACGAAAAAATAGTAAGGACATTTTATGCTTAGGTTGCCCATACCATAAACATGCTCTAAAAAAATCGAATTTTAAAATATACAATAAGCAACAAATAATTTTGAACACCTCTGAAGTTTACTGAAATCTTAACTGTTGCAAATTCTGGCTAAAACGGAAAACGTAATGTTAAAAATATGCAAATTATTACTAAATATATTACAAAACAACTCATTGTTATGTATTTAAAAATCATTTCATCCTCTCTAAAAATAGTTATAGGTAATAAAAATTGTATTTAACATAAAAACGTTCTGTGATAAGACAGGATACTATTTTTTTAACGCCCATGCAACATTTAACGTAATCTTACAACTATTTATTATCTACAATATCGAGCGCAACTAAGCGTAACATTCAAATTATGTAATATATATATATAGGTATATTAAAAATATTATAACAATTGCAAAATTGTTTGGCATGTGCCAACTATTTATACAATTACGTCATTTTCAAGGAATATTTTGATTTATACACTGAATTTGGTTTCAAATAGTTTCATTATTCATTGTGAATACCAATATTTACTGCTATCCTTATATAGCCCGAATTTTGATAATCACACTCTGTATTAAGAAAATACAGGTATTTAGGCAAGTGCGTATTTTATTAATCAACAAAAATGTACATAAGAAAATATCAGGTAGAGAATTTCAACCCCTTTAATGACATTTGAGTGCACATTTTGTGACACTCTTTGGCTACGGCCACACTAGCGGGACTTCAAGCTGCGTTTCGTTCACGCAGCGTGAATTCCCGTCATTATAAAAATAACAGGCCACACTATCAGTTTTTTCACGCACGTGAAAACCGGCTCATCCCTTGTCAAACACGTCGGTTTTCAGTATTCGTGTGTCGGGAAGCTGAGCGATTACAAAAATGAACAAAGTACTCTTAACGAAAATCACGCTGCGTGAAATTCAACTCGTTTGTCAACCCAAGACAGCGTGAAAAGACGCTCGAAAATGGAACCAGTCCTATTCGTGAGCGGGACTCGGGAGACCTTGAAGACGCGTCTTTTGGGCGGGAATTCACGCCGTGTTTGGCCGGCCCAACTGACAACAGTATAGACTATTTTTTTGACGTGTTTTCAGGTCAAAACGCAGCGTGAAATCTCGCTAATGTGGCCGTAGCATTAGTTTTCAACGAGCTTCGATGAGGTGCCAATAGTAAGCAAATGCAAACTTTGAATCACCGTACCATCTTCGATTTAAATCATGGAAAAAAATCTATAAAGTTTTTTTAAAGAAAAACCTACAATTGTCATACGAAATTTTTTTTAATATTATGAATACTTTTTGGTTTATTAAAAAAAAATCTAAAAATTCTATTCCATTCAAATGGACATTTAGGTATATTTTTTTATAAATACAGATTTTACTGCTTTATATCCCACGGTTTACCGTTAGGTCAGTAAAAATAGCATTTAACGTTGCACTAAATTTCCGATCCAAATTTCTTTTTTTATAAGGTTTCGGATAACTTACTGAGTATGAAATCACAAAATGCTGACAGATCCAGGTGACGCTAGAGGCGCCATCTTGAAAAAACGTTTTCGGCCGATATCTCGGAAACTATGCACTTTAGAGCAAAAGTCATATGGACAATTATTATAGAAAATAAAATTTTGCATCTTTTGTTTTTAGCAAACTTTTTTGTAAAACTTTCCGTTTACGATTTATGGCCCATTTAATGAACCGATTTTTCGATCGCAGCCAATAACTCTTGAAAGATTAGCATAACCAATAAAATGCATCAATTCATTTTTAAAGATCCGTTTATTCTCCACAACTTTTGTTTTAAACTTTTTTTTCTAATGTCCATAGTTTTTGAGTCATAGGACGTTTTATGTTGGACTACCGAGCGAAAAGTTGAAAATTTCAAGATACGTATAGAATATAATAGTACAAATTCAACAAATAAATTAAAAAAAATATCCCGATTGTTTATGTAGTTAACAAATAATAGTTCAATTCCTTACCTGCAATAGTAACAAACATTTTTTTATTTTACTTAATTATATTTCGCTGCCGCGTCACCCGCCGAGCGTCGACATTTCTCCATTAAACGTCCTATAACTCAAAAAGTATAGACATTAGAAAAAAAAGTTTAAAACAAAAGTTGTACAGAATAAACGGATCTTTAAAAATGAATTAATGCATTTTATTGATTAATTTAATATTTCAAGAGTTTTTGGCCGCGATCGACAAACCGGTTCATTAAATGGGCCATAAATCGTAAACTGTAGGTTTTACAAAAAAGTTTACGAAAAACAAAAGATGCAAAATTTTATTTTCTATAGTAATGGTCTATATGACTTTTGCTCTAAAGAGCTTAGTTTCCAAGATATCGGCCGAAAACTTTTTTTCAAGATGACGCCTCTTCTAGCGTCACCTGGATCTGTCAGCATTTTGTGATTTTATGCTCAGTAAGTGATCCCAAATCTTATAAAAATAAAATTTTGGATCGGAAATTTAGTGCAAAGTTGACCCGAAAAAACGGCTATTTTTACTGGCGTACGTAGTGGATATATGAATGAACGTGACAACCGCGAAAGATCATATTCAAAATATAATTTAACGGATTTACCTGTCTGATAAAGAAAAGTTTAAATGGAAGGGACTGCACAGAACTTCGATTGATTCTAGTTACTTAATTTTATTTTATTTGTACGCAGTTATTTGTTAAAATTGGAAATTTAAGATACACTTAATATATTTACATGCTAAAGAGTGAAAATCAATTATTTACTATTGGTTTCTCAACTAAAAAGGCTATGTCCATTATGATGGACGTCAGGTCATTTGACATACATAAATATTTAATTAGTATTTTTGGTTTCAGCTGTTTTTGGCAATAGAACACATTTAATGCCTGGGGAAGATGACGATAAATTATTAGAATGTTTAGTAAACGCCGATATTGAGTTGTCAGATTTTGAAATAATCACTTCCTTAATCCAAATGAAGAAATAGATAAGCATCAACCAAAGACCTAGATTTGTCTTCTGAAGATGAATCAGATAATGAACCTTTTAGCGATCGCTTAAACAAGTTAGAAAAGTTTGTCAATGTTGATCAACGTAAAAAAATGCGAGCATTTACTCCCAAAAATATAGATATACTTTGCTGTTTCATCAGATACAGTCCATGATAGACAAAATTGGAAAGTTGAAGTCTACATCCGTATGTATTTCAATGATTCTAACATTGAAAATATTAGGAATTGTAAAAATGTAAGATGTTTGCAAAAAAAAGGTAAGGCTATGAATTTAACTGTCCGAGAGGTAATTTTTTTGGAATATCAATTCTAATGTCCTGTTTAAAATACCCTCAAATTGGGCAAAGTAAGCCAAAATCAGTAATATTACACGTGCTATGACTCGAGATAGATATTTTCAAATCAGGAACAACTTAAAAGACGTTATCGATGCAGATGTACGTGAAAATACAAAAAAAATCTTTCAATTTTTTTAAGAGTCGACATTTAATTGAAACAATCAGAAAAGGTTTCTTAACACTTCCTAGATCCAAGGAAGTTGCTGTGGACGAACAGATGATTCCCTTTCGGGGAAAGCCTAATCCAGAAAGACTGAAAAATTTTGTGTGAGCTACTCCAAAAGAGTTAATACTAGACTTTGAAATTTATCAAAATAAAAATACATTTTTACAAAATGACGTAACAAATTTAGGTGTTGGTCTACCTGCAGTTATTAGACTTTATAAGAATGCACCCAGGTCTACATTGACCAATATTTTACCACTATACCTTTACTTAAATACATGCTTAGCAAAAATATTTTCTTAACTGCTACGATAATGATATCCAGAATACACAAAGCAGTCCATTTGACATCGGATAAGATGATGAGTGGATTAGGTCGAGGCTCTTCTAAGAAAGATATAAGGTCAGACGGAAAAATTCACATTGTCCAAAAGTATGACATGAAATCAGTCATGCTAGCATCAACTGCTTTACAAGTAGAGCCTTTGAATGAATGTAGACAACAGTGTAAACAGAACTTTTTTTGTATTTAGAAAAAAAAATCAGTATTTCTCTAAATGTTTTTATACTAAAGTTGAGAAACCTTTTAAACCTGTATTAAAAAATTACAAAAATTAAATGCTTAGGTCTCATGAGGATATGACGTAATTATCAATTACTATGATATCTACAAGTGTACTATTTTATAAAACCTATTCTTATCGACCCTCTATAATTAACTTAAACAAAAAGTATTTTCATGTAGCACGTATGACCCTTTATGTGTTTTATCGATTGGAGTTTGAAATATTTATGTATATGTAAACCGTTTATTTTTATACGTAATTGCGTTTTTACTCTTTGCTCTACAAATGTCTACTTTCAATGTTGTGGGAAAACCTACTTTCAACTTATTCATAAAAACATTTCTCACAAATCGTTAGCATTTTTTAAAACATTACACTTTTTTGTTTGGATTTCAGAAAGATAAAATGAAGTATGTATAAAAATGAATACCAATATTGAATATAGATCAACAAGATGATAATTTTGTAGTAAGTGTGTAACTAAAGGGAAACTTTACGCATAAGGAACGATCCAATTTAATATCTTGCAGTAGATATGCAGAAGGTTCTTAAAGAAGTGTATTTAAATAAAATAAATTATTTTCTCAAAAATTGGGCAGCAATGTAGAACAACTTCATGTTTTTTTATGTGTGTATGTAGATATTCTTTAATTGTTGTGCTTGATAAAATTACTTACCTTGTCCTAGAAAATTCTAATATAATTAAAAACTAATTAAAAATTCTTGTTGGGTATTTCCTTACGTTGTTAATACATATCTGCATAATGATAACTCAACTATGAGTCAACTTGTGTAATCAAATAATCAACTAAGTTAACATACAAAAGAACACCTATTCGGAAATACACATTAATAATGGAGTGGTATTTTTTAAAATACATTTTCTGATATCACATCATGTGTATTTATATATCCATAACAATAGGATAGAAAAAGTGTCGTTTGCATTAAGAAATAGTTTAAACTGAACAAATATTTGTATTAGAGCACATAATGACATTTTTAAAAGAATTAAAAAAGCTAAATACAATACTGAATATAAAATATAAATTACTTTGACTCTCTGAATCATTAGAAACTCTTGAAGATATGAACGAAACCGGATTTTATCTGAGTTAGATATAAAAGATGGAAGCGAACATTTAAAAATATTTGATGGTGTCCTTGATGATGGTTCTGACATAAAAAAGAACGTGAACACAACAATTATATAACTGCTACACAAAAAATAATAAAGGATGGGTCAACGATTTAATTAATAATAATCCAGTTCAATTAATAACATAAAGTCACTTGATAAATAACCAGAACAAAATCGATATGGAAAGTAATAATTTTTTCTATGTTAATTGAAGTTGTGTACTACACAATTTTCTAGGTTTAATTAGTTGAAATTCCAAATTATTTTGGATAATTTATGCAATATTTCTTTTATTTGTGACCTTACGCGGGTGCGGTAATCTCATTCCCAATGTCTCTTATAAGAGTATTAAAATCACAGCGTCTTAGGGGAGTTCTCTCCAGAGTTCTTAAATTGTCGTTAAATGGCCATTAGTATTTAAATACATTAAGACATTTAGATTGACTGTATTTTGTTATACGTGTCTTTGGGATGAATAATTAAAAAAATATCTACCAGCTCCACGGGAATGATACCGGATTAAAAAACCCGGGAAGCATATTTACAGTACATTTGAAACTACTAACAGATTTGGACAGCAGAGTGTGGAAACCAGTGCGCTTTTGTAGTGGCTAGACATTCACAGATGTATCGGCTGTTGATACTGTTTTTAAATATGCTCTATGCTCTCAGATAATATTTATAACGTCACTTCCTTCAATAAATTTTATGTATATGTTATTTATTCTTATATTGTAATGTAAAGGGGTGCATTATGTAAGCATCTGTGTGCAGTTAAAATGCAAGAAAACTTCTATTTACATAACTGGCCTATACTAACTTTTGATGATAGGATTTCATTGGCCAAACTGGCAGAATTGCCGGACATTAACGAGTCCTTTTTTAAAACTATGACCGATTTAAGTCACAGACATAACAACATAAATACCTCACAATACAAACATGAATTTTTCTGTTAAAAATTTGTCAAATCATCCTTCTGATAACGAAAATTGTAAAGAAAACATAGAAAACATGAGGAACATTATTACTTCCAATCAGGGCAGTCAAATAAACAAATGCAAATGGAAAATCGATCAGATTTTTTGATTTTTTTACGTCAGTCAAAGGCAGAAAAATTAAGGTTTAACCAACTGCAATAAGCAGAAGAAAACATCGTAAAGGATTGTCTTGCGGATCTCGTAGGATTATATCTGGACGTCCATTCAAAACCGAGGCAGCAAAAGGAAAAAAAGGACTAGAAACCTGAGAAGAAACATCACACAGAACCACCCCAACGCTAAAGGACATGGATTTGCTCATTAACCTAATGTTATTTTTTTTATGTTGTTCTTTTGTCTTAATATATCCAAACAACGTTTAATTGTTTATTAATAGTCGTTAGCATCTGTGCATGAATAGCCCCTACAAAAGCTCACTGGTTTCAACACTCTTGTGTCCAAATTTGTTAGTATTTCCAAATGTGCTGTTTTTCCAAAACCTCGCAGAATTCAACACCCTGGTGCCAACAGACACTAGCATCTGTCACTGTGTACCCGGGAAGGAGTTTACTTTCCTAGTAATAATTTTTTAGGTACACGATTGGGATTACTTTGAGTCATCTAAGCGTAACTGTAACATGAAGCAAAGTGGCTTATGATCTATTAAACCAGTCGGTATCTGTCGAAATACAGACCATAATGGACATTTTCCATATGAAGTTATTTTTTTTTGTGGATTTCCCAATATCGATAATCGGTTTGTGACTGGTGCATATCGTGATTATCGATATTTGGCACATCCTAAAAGAATTCCAGCAAAAAAAATAGCTTACTATGGAAAATGTCCAATCCAAAACATATCACGCCTAGACTATATATTTGTTTAAGATAAATACAAAAGACTTTATAAGTTTCTATAAGTAAATTGTCTAAAATAATTTATTAGGCATATTGCTTTTATTGTATTTTTTACTTATTGTTTGATGTTTGCAATTTTACTCTCTTTTCATTTTGTTGTTCTTGCTGTTTCTTTAGATGTTTCAGCATCCTATGAACTTTAGTTACTAAATTCTTATTTATTTAAACATAAATAGTTTACTTGCTTTTCATTAAAACTATATTTAAGAAGTACAGTTTTTTTTAATATTCGAAGGTTTAAAGAATAGACAAAATAGGTATATCAAAAATAAAAAAGCAAAAACTTTAATGATATAATAAAATCTAGTACAATGATTTCCACATGGAATGGTTTACATAGATATTACTTTATTCGTCTACTTTTCTATTTAAATAACCTACTTTTTTAATAATTTAACCTTTGTATTATTTAGTAGGTGTATTTTTTTTAATATTTACATGTTTTTAAATTATCTCATTTAAGCAGTACCACTTTCAATTGGTACTATACGTCTACAAGATGTTTTAACATCTAAAAATAAATCAGTGTATAACGATCTCTCATTTAACAAGATTACATCATCATTTTTTGTGTATATCGTTAAATCCCTAATAATATTCCCACGGTTACGCCTATTTCGCCGGCCCTTCTTTTGTGATCATGTTCGGTTTTTAGTGTAATATTATCCGGAAACACCCGATAGTATTCACATTCGAAATCAAAATTCTACCAGATTATTTAACTTTTAAAAAGAGTATGGATATTTTTTATACATAAAAAATGTTTTATACAAAATACAATAAACAATTTTATACTAAATAAAATCGCTATATATAAATTATATTACTCATTCAATGGATAAGATTTTTAAAATAAAAACTCCCACATCGCGTTAACAGATGTAGGCAGACACGCATTTTACACTTGTTGAGTGTTAAACAGATAAATTAAAATATAAAAAGTAAACAGTAACTTACGGCAAAAACCAGGTTGCTAATAAACACAAGGTACTTAACAATCCCCGTAGCACAACCCATGGTAAAATATATTCAAATTAACAACAGCAAAGAAGTTAAAACTCTCACTGACGTCGCACAAAGAGAAAACGCCTGTGGATATAGTTACAATGTTTATTTTTGTGAGCGGTGCGATGGCGTAACCCAAATAAAATCTGACTCGGACTGATGTTTATTCACCTCGTCTTTGAACAGAACTAACTGCACAGCAGCACCGCGTTTAAGTGGAAGGTTGAAAAACAGGTTTGAATTCCCTGTACCGCTCTCCGCTGCTGTTGCAATTTATCTAGCTATTTTGTCCGGTACTATTTGATACTGATAAGAGTTCTCCAAAAAGTTAATTATTCATCGGACATCGGACACGCATAGTCATAGAGGTTTTCCCAAAATGTCTGATTTGTTTTCTCGGTTTTATGATACAGTAGAAACAAAATGCGGGATTCTATATAGTAGCCACACTGACTACGTGAATCCCACAGCGAGAGATGGATTCCCGCATAGGCCCGGGCCTAGGGCGGCACGATTTGGGGTCGGAAAATTTTCAGAACGTTAAAATTTTAGAGCGGAAATAATTACCGATTTTTTTTTAAAATTGGTTCTGTATTTTTTTGTGGAAATTATTTATAGAAAACTTTCTATGGACGATGTATAATATAGTTCATTTTCCCATTGACTTCTTAATTTGTGAGTACAATACTAAGATTTTGATAAGACAATTATGGTCTTGATTAAATAATGTCATTAAAACGAAACAGTCGAATTAATAAGCTTCTGTGCAAAATACTCACACTTATCTAAAACAATCTTTTTTTATTTAAGGATGTCCTTGTAGGTGTAGACCTAAATACAAATGTACCGAAAACATCTATTGGGGAAGACTGCAAGTTAGGAAGAATGGGGAAGACGTGAGAAGGTAAGGAGTTCCACAATCCGGAAACCCTGGGGATAAAGGACCGATCGAATCGATCTGTTCTCGATGCCTGGTACTGAACAGTATAAAGGTGCATGGAGTTTGCACGTCGCGTTGCGCTGGCTTGTCTGGCAAGTGGAGGCATTATAGAGCGGAGTTCTTCTGAGCAAAATCCGTTTTAGTATCGGTAGAACAAGAAAAGATCAGATACTGCTCTTCGGTGGGACAATGGGGCTAGGTTTTTGGTGATACTGGTGTCGTTTATTAGTCAAACTGCTCTTCTCTGTATTGCATCAAGAACTCTGAACCCTAACGGAGCCGCCGATCCCCATACATGCGAGCAAGATTCAAGATTAGGTCGTATTTGGGCTTTGTAAAGAGTAGCTAAGTTGGATGGAGAGAAATATTTCCGTGCTATAGACAGAAAGCCTAACTTCTTTCTTGCTGCAGTTGCTATGGATGCAATTTGTTCGTTCTAGAGTAAGTCCTGGGAGATCGTTATACCAACCAGTGTAATGGAGTCGCTTGCTACTAGTGCCTGATCGTTCATTGTGATGGATGAGTCGTATGTTTGCCTCTTGTTGGATAGGCAACTATGAAGGATTTATATTATTAATACAAGATAAAGTATTAGTAGAAATTTCTAGAGAAGTGCAATCTGATAAGTATTTTGGTGTAATTGTGGATTATACGCCTGATATTGCACATGTCGATCAGCTTATGATGATTATTAGATATATACATGACTAGCGGCCGCCCGCGACTTCATCCGCGTGGTCTTGAGTTTTTTGCCACCGAGTTTCATACAAATTTGCAATCGCTATTTTAAATCCTTAGGGATGGAATTTAAAAAAGTAATTTCTTAGTACACCACTACGTTATAAAACAAATTTATTCTCGAATTTTCAAGACTCTACGCGTCTATCGACAGTTTCATGTCGGCCAGCAGCAGCGTGCTACCGTCTCACCGCTCCACACACCCCTTAGGGGTGAAATTAATTAAAATCCTTTCTTAGGGGATGCCTTCGTCGTAGTAACTATATGCATGCAAAGTTTTAGCCCAAACGTTTTAAAATTGACAAAGTTTCATACAAACTTTCATCCCCTATTTTATGCCCTTGGGGGTGGAATTAATCAAAATCATTTCTTAGCGGATGCCTACGTCATAACATCTACCTGCATGCCAAATTTCAGCCCCATCCGTCCAGCAATTTGAGCTGTGCGTTGATAGATCATACAAACTTTCATCCCCTATTTTATCCCGTTGGGGGTAGAATTAATCAAAATCCTTTCTTAGCGGATGCCTACGTTATAACATCTACCTGCGTGCCAAATTTCAGCCCCATCCCTTCAGCGGTTTGGGCTCTGCGTTGATAGATCACTATATCAGTCAGTCAGTCAGTCAGTCAGTCAGTCACCTTTGAGTTTTATATATATAGATAGATAACGGTGAAATTGTTGGGGGGTTTTAGAATATTTGCCAATTACTGGCCATAAGGGATATTGAAGATGCTCTGTTAAAATCTCTTAAAAACAATGGTTTAGACATAATGAACTGTCGTGGTAAATCTTAACGTAAGCAACATGACAGGTGTACCTATATTCAGGAGTGCAGTCAAGATTCAAAATAATTAATCCATTAGCACAATATGTTCCTTGTGCTGCCTATTCGTTAAATTTACTAGGAACTTGTGCAGCTGAATCAGTAATCGTAGCAGTTGACTTTTTTCTACTTTTCGGTGGGAGATCTTAGTGTATCATACAAATGTAAAACTTAAAAGAGTCTTTCTCAAACTCCTTGGTCTACTCGACAGGATGAATGTTATGCATTAGAAAAAGAGTGGCCTGGAATAATTAATGCACTAAAATTTATTGCTAACAATAGTAATGAAAAACCGACTACGCGATCAGTAGTTTTAGAAGTTGTGAGCATCCACCCAGGAAATTTATTTTCGCTAAAAGGTACCAATCCTGTCGTTTTGAAGCAATTTGCTGCTATTCCAACGGTTGCCACCTTCAAATATGCTTCGTTAACTCACCAGCTTGAAAGTGGGTGACGGTACGCCCAGGGTGAGCATTTAATCATCTTATAGTCTGATTAAAGTAAGTTGTCAAACGCCCAAAAAAAACTAACGTTTAATGGTTGAAGCCTATGTGTAGTATAAGCAGAAAAGCAAAATAAAATTATATTTTGTATGGCTGCTATGTCCGTCAAGTAGAAGTAATATTTTTTTAATTAACTCCAAATGTAGGTATAGCATGAGTGGTAAAGCATACAAAAACTGAAATATACGCCTTTATATAACTAACTTTTCGGCCTAACTGTTCTTTCAATAGAATTGGACCTGCATAATCACAACCCGTAATAAAGAAAGGTGGCTAAGGTATAACACGATTTTCGGGTAAAATACCCATAATGGGCGTAATTTCACGTGGATTGACTCTAAAACACGGTATACACGAGTGCACTACTTTTTTTACTAAATTAGTTCCTGAAATTATCCAAAAATGTTCTCTTAAAGAGGACATTAATAATTTTGGACCAGCATGTAAAAGTCTTAAATGTTCTGTTTTTACGATTAATTTAGAAATGTAATGTTTGCTTGAAAGAAGCATGGGATGTTTCTTGTGGAATGAAAAGTTTGATAACTGCAATCGTCCCCCTACTCTCAGAATGTTCTTGCTATCAAGAAATGGATTTAATTTTAACAAATTTGATGATTTGGGCAAAGAAGCATTTTTCTGGAGATAAGTTAATTCGACAGAAAAGGTTTGTTGTTGTGAGAACCTGACCAAACATTCTCTAGCTTCCTTTAATTCATATGAATTTAAAGGACCGTTAAATCTATTGTTGAGATTAACCCTTTGAGCGTTATAAATAAATCGTAAAATATATGCACATACTCTCTGTAAATTAGTAAATGAAGTAAATTTTTCAAACATTTTATTTTTACAGAAGTCTTCTGATTGTGCGATGACCATAGATACAGTTGAGTCCGTGGTTCTTTACCCGTGCGTCATCATTTAAAGCATACGAAGTAAGTCGGAAATTGCAACTTAATAACATGCGGTAGCTGTTCTGTCTTTAGTTTCATCCGTGGAAGACAATGACGCTAGATTAAAAGTATGTGTCTTATCTCGCCAGGTATTAGTGACGCACGGGTAAAGATCCACGGACTCAACTGTAGTACCTGCCTTTTTCGTTCTGGAAGTTCATTTTCTAATACAAATTGACACATTGGCCACGATTCATATTCTTTCCTGAGCCAATTAGGGCCTTTAAACCATAAGTGGTTGGTAATTAGTTGATTGGGCTACACTCCGCGGGACACCAGATCTGCAGGGTTTTCAGTAGTTTTTATGTAAAACCAATTTTCGAGAGAAGTTAAGCTCTGAATCTGAGAAATTCTGTTAGCTACAAATATTTTATATTGATTTGCTGTGGATTTGATCCAACTTAAGACCACAGTGGAATCTAACCATAAATAAATTGTATCAATATTAATCATAAGACTATCTTGTACTTTCCTGGATAATTGAGCTAATAACAATGCACCACATAGTTCGAGTTTCGCAATGGTCAACGTTTTTATTGGTGCAACTTTACTTTTAGCACAAAGGAGGCCAATATTAATATTTTTTTATTTATCTATAGTTCGAATGTAGATCACTGCGCCATATGCTGTACAGCTAGCATCGCCAAAGCCATGAAGTTCTACTCTTACTGGAGATTTGCAAGTAACTTGTCGGTTAATATGTAAAGAATTTAAATTCATAAGTTCTTCGCGAAATTTTTGCCATTTTTGCCCTAAATCAACCGGCAGCTCTTCATCCCATCCAATGTTATTCTGCCACATATTTTGCAGAAGAGTCTTTGCTATAACTATTGATGGAGCTACTAAACCTAAGGGATCAAAAATTTGCGCTATTTCTGACAAGATAGTTCGTTTTGACAGAAGTCTTTTAGGTTCAAGCTTCCCTACTTTAAACTTAAATTCGTCTTGTACGGAGTTCCAATAAATACCTAAAGTTTTGGTTTGTCCTTGTTCTCCAAATTGTTTAATAGATTGAACTTCAAGTTTGTTGTATTGTTTTAATGTTTGTAAATTATTAAAAACTATTTTTGAATTAGAATTCCATTTGCATAGTTCGAAACCTGCGGATTTTAATATATCGTATATGTCTTTACAGGTATGAAAAGCTTCGTCCTCTGAATGCGTTCCAAATAACAAATCATCCATGTAGAAATCACGTATAAAGCGATAAGGACGCTGCGTTATGAGTATCTGCAAATTCCATTGAAAGATATTTGAACATCTTACTGCCAAAAAAGGACTTGATCTTAAACCAAATGGTACTGTTGTTAAGGAATATGTATTTATTTCTTGAGAAGGATCATTTCTCCAAAGTACGCGAAGTAAATCTCGTTGTTGATCTTGTATTTTAATTTGCAAAAACATCTTTGATATATCCGCTGAAACGATTACGTTATGAATACGAAATCGTAGTAATATAGAATATAGATCATCTTGTATATTTTGTGAACCCACATATTATTGTAATTGGTTGAGGGACACATTGCTGTCAGAGGGTGACGAACCATCAAACGCAACTCTCAAAGGTGTAGTAGTACTAGAATCCTTAATAACCCCGTGATGAGGAAGACACCACATCCATTCTTGGAGATGATAGTTTAACCATATATCCAGCATTCTCATAATCTGGCATAAACTTACAATAAGCCTGTTTTAATGTAGCATTCTTTGTCAGTTTTGATTCTAGTGTATAAAATCTTTTTAGAGCAATTCGTTTGGAGTCACCTAACTTTGTGATAGGTTACTTAAATGGTATGCTGACGATGAAACGTCCATCTTTATCACGGTCTATAGTTTCCAAAAATATTTGTTCGCATTGTTTATCTTCGGAATCTATTTTCAAGTTTGTTGGAGGTTTTTCTATTTTCTATTAGCCAAAACTTTGCTAACTGCTCTTGTATTCCTGAAGTTGCTAAGTGACATAATGTTTTCTTATTAGATGAATTTACTGGTGCCCATCCAGAAATAATCCAACCTAAACTGGTAGATTGTAGAATTGGCATTTTTATACCTAAGCTTATTTGGCCTGCAGTAATGAGGTTCCAAAATATGTTAGCTCCTAGTAAAATATCTACAACATCTGATTTAAAATATTCTGGATCAGCTAAATGAATGTGATCCGGAATTTTAATCTGTGAATTATTAATTTCTTGAGTAGGAATATTATCACTAATATGTGGTATAACCAAGCAAGATAAATTTAAAGTGATTGGATATATTCTAGATTTGACAACAACATTACATTTATGTTTAATATTAGAGGTGACCTGGCCAATTCCCGAAACTGATACTATTGGGAATGTTTGAATGCCCAGCCTCTCACAACATGAAGACGTAATAAAGTTAGACATAGAAGCAGAGTCTAATAATAGTCTGCAGATTTGATAATTGTTATACTTATCTTTTATGAATATTAAAGCAGTACTTAGAAGAATTTCTCGTTGAGTACCTATTTGAATTTATTTGACTTGACATCGTAACTCGTAACCGTATTCTCAGGTTGCTGTAATTCATTTTTATTATTTTGAATAATACCGCTATCAACTGAAATTGAGTTATTTACAGAATCTGCATGTTCCAGATTTACAATTAGCGACTATGTGATTAGGTTTTAGACAATTTGTGCAATATTTTAATTGATTTATAGTAGAAGTTCTAATGTTTACAGGTAGTTCCAAAAACTTATAACACTGACTTATTTTATGGTAACCTCTTTTACAAATGACACAATTTTGTACAAAAGTTGTAGCAAATGATTTTGTTTTATTATGATAATTAAAGTGAAACTTTTATAGGATGGTTTTAAGAGCATGTCGCATGTCGGTCGAACGCCGAGTAGGTATAAAGTATAAAGTAGGCGGCGCCTATTAATACGAACTTCGAGTAAGTAAGTATCTACGACATGTAACGTCGACGGTTATATTGTACCTATTCGTATTAATACGAACTTCGACTAAGTAAGTATCTACGACATGTAACGTTTTAAAAATTATACAGTCGTAAATAATACTTTTTGAAACTGAAAATATGGAAATTGAGCAATAAATTATGTAACATATATTAAATAAAATATCTTTTAAAATTAATCAAATTCGAATTTTTTTTTTCAAATTTAAAAATGTTTTATTGTTTAGCTTACAAATTATTTCTTAGAATTAAATAAGTAATATATTTTATTTCCCTAAACCCTGCTATAGGACGTATCCTTTTCAGGGTAGTGCTACAGTTTACTGTTTCCTGCTTTTCAAAACACTTTCATTTTTAAACAAATAAACTTTGTAATTATCCTACCCTTGTTATATATATTCATTTCATTCTTTTGTCGATTTACTGAAGTTTTCACTTCTATCGTGTGTGAATCGCACACACACCTTTTGATTTTGATTTCGATTTTGATTTCAATTTGAATTTCAATTTCGATTTAGATTTCAATTTTGATTTCAATTTTGATTTCAATTTTGATTTCGATTTTGATTTCGATTTTGATTTGATAAAGCGATTTTTATACCCTTAATGGAATATGATTCGAAAAATTTTTAGTTAAATGTCTATAGTGTAAAAAAAGTTTCACTTTTACCGTGGTTTCATAAAACCACACAATGCTTTTTTTCCCTTTTTAGCTGAAAATTGATTTTTAACTTGGCTAAGTTTAATGGTTTCCAAAAGATCCGCTCTACCTTTTATACATTTTTGAAAATCATCTAATGACGGCAGTTCCGAATCACCTTTAAATTTTTCCCATTCTTTAAATGAGGTTTTATCAAGTTTACTAGCTAGATTATAAATAAGAAGGGTATCCCAATCGGTTGTAGATTGACCAAGATTTTGTAGTGCTTTTAAATTCTTATTAACGGTATCTATCATTTGTCGCAATTCTAAAGCTAATTCATGGTGAATAGCCGAGATATCGTAAATGGATCTAATATGATTGTAAACTAATAATCGTTTATTGTTATAACGCTGGTAAAGGATATCCCAAGCAACAATATAATTCTGAGCAGAAAATACTAAACTATCTATCAATTGTCTAGCCGACCCCTCTAGTGTTGATCGCAAATAGTGAAATCTTTGGATATCTCCGATTTTAGGGTTCGTATGAATTAACGATTGAAACGTGTCTCGAAATTCAACCCAGGTATGGTAATCTCCAGAAAATTTTGGAAGTTCTATAACCGGCAAACGAACTGTAATTGAGATATTGTTATCAATATTATTATGTAAACGTAATTCATTGTTTGAAGATAAATTACATTGTGGTAACTGATTTAAACTTTCTAAATTAGCATTCTGATCCAGTTGATCTGAAGTCTCTGACCTAGCAAAATTGACATTTTTAGAAGGAACGTCATTTTTTAAAAAATCATCATAATCGTTTAAAATTAATTGAGCTTTCGCAGTTAAGTTAAAATACTCGTCTTCAAAATTTTGTCGAATATTATATTGCTCTTCAATGTCCTCGCAGGAGTCTTCGATTTTATTTTGAATTACATCAAATTCTTTAAATATATCCCGAATATTATCTAACCTAGTTTTTAATTGTATATAATCCTCCTTTCCTTTAATTATTTGATCAGGAAAATGAGTGATTATAAATGTTTTGAAAAATGTTAGTCGCGTTTTTAAGCTCCCTCTTTGAAATATGAAATACCGGTGAAATATATAAAGAAGAGATAGAAGGAAGGGTGGATGCTCACTCACCAACCAAAATTCCAGTAGACCAATCTGTATCAAGCCTGCCTGACTTCTAAAGCTAGTGGTACATATAATGGCACAGAATCCCAATGGTAATGGTAAATCTTCTGGTATGGATTATCTTGAAAACTCCGAAATTGGGCAAGTGTCTTGTATGAGCTGCAATCTGGATCGAAATTGTGCGAGCGTCTTGTATGAACTGCAGTCCGGATCGAAATTGTGCGAGCGTCTTGTATGAGCTGCAATCTGCAATCCGGCTCGAAGGACCAAAAATATGAAGGAATAAAACCAGTCGAAATAATATCTTTGGCTATTTATTCACAACTTGTTCAATGGTTTGACAAAACATGTAAACTTTTTATAATGGTAATGTCAATTATATTTTTTTTGGTAACGTTAGAAACAACTCAAAATAATATATATAAAAAATGAATATCAACAACACAAAATATGTAAACATACCTAAACTAGTTTAACACTTTTATGTGGCACTCTTATATTCGTTTGGACACCATTTGAAGGAGTCTTTAAAGTTTCAATAACCGTTTGACTATCGGCACATCTGAGGGGCGCCTACGTGGCAATGTTATGTCCTTTAGTAATACATCATATTACACTGCAATTTTCGGCTATGACTCTTCGTCTATAAGTGGTAACAAAAATTTATTAGGAAAATAATTAGTAAGAAAAAAATAGTTAGAAAATATGGTTTATATTTGTTTCGATGTTACTCTAGTTTTTTAAGAACTGTGCTTTTTAAAACAACTGGTTATTATTTTCAGAAATTTACCAGAAATAACAAATCATATTTTCGATGTATTCGACGTTGAGAATCGCTTTATCGATTAAAAATAACATCGAAATCAGTCAAAATCCCAAGTTACGTTCTTTTTTTAACGAAAACCTGATGGTTTTAAAAGTAAAATATCCAAAAAAAAATCTTCCGATGAGTTACATACTTTTTTAAAGAATGCACCCAACTCCAAATACTTAATGACTAAGGTAAGTTAAATTACTTTATTAATGCGAGAAATTCTTAATCATACTAATAATAATGTTTGTAATTAGTCTAAAAGATACCATCAGTATACAATACGTATAGGTAATACAAAAACAAAAGTGCCATGTTCCTTCCACATTTCTGGTTTTTTCTATGAGATTTCTTATATATGAACTTTCGTCCTCGAGATCTGGAGAAAATAAATTCCAGATTATTTATAGACTACCAGCACGGAAAGTGTACTAGACAGGTTGTGGGAATAAATAAATTCAGTAAATTTTCTATAGAAATCGCTCAATACCTAAAATTGCCTGATCCTCAAATATATACTGGGTATTGTTTGCGTAGAACTTCCGCAACGCTGTTAGTGGATGCAGGAGTTGATTTATTTCAATTAAAAAAATACGGTGGCTGGAAATATAGTAACGTTGCAGAGAAATAAAATACAACACAGCGCATCTTCATCAGAAATGATATCAGTTAACAATATAACAGATGTGGCATCGTCTACCTCAATACATAAGAAAGTGGATTCTAAAAATTCTATAGTTTTGCATAATTGTCGAATATCACAATTAACCCTGTAATCATAAATCAAGTCATATTAAATTTAAAATAAATTATTCTTCATTTTTTTAGTGTTATTAAGATATAAAGAGGGTTGTAGAAAAAGTATAGTGTTTCACTCGTCGAATACACTTTTTGAAGCGCGTGAACATTGTTTTCTCGGTTCAAAAAATGTTACTTTCGTCTCGTAAAACGATATACTATTTTACTTTACGTCATAAAACAGGAAGCTTAACATGAACTAGGTATTATAGTAATATACTTCCTGTAAAGTTTTAATTTGGTCAAAAAAAACAGAGCTCAGAAATGTTAAGTTGTCAATACTGTTATTTCTGAGACGTTTTGGGTATTACGAGCATGTAAAATGTAAAATTATTTAGATTTATTGAAGTGGTGACTAAAGGTTATTTTTGACCGTAGCAAAATTTGAAGATATTGCTATTTATTAAACATATTTTTTTGTAGAGTGGTATTTTTTGTTATTAGTTATTATTCATATCATTAATTGCACAAGAAATTGTCCAGTATTACGAATTAATTACAGATTATAAAGGAAACGATTACTGTATACCATAGACAAATTATCTCTGCTGTATACAGTAAGATATCATATGACTATTTTTTTTAAGAATTGTGAGATATGTATGTATACAATATTGTGCAACAGAAAATAAAACGTCTGTAATAAGAGTTGCCTATAAGTCAAATAATTCTTAAGATTGATACATAACTGTAGATTTAAATTATAACAAATTAATTATAATTTTTTTGAAATTTTGCAGATATATTTCCAAGTCTTCGTACTATATACAAAATTACAAATTTAGACTAATAAGAGTGTTGTCTTTTTAGTTTTGCATATAGCCATAAAGACAAAAAATATATCGACTTAAAGTACTTTTTGCTTTTTTTATCTTTTCCACCAAGATCAATACACTTTTGCATACGTTCGCTGTCCACGCATTGAATTCTTGATCTTTGGGCACGTAAAAAGGTCGTTCGGACTATACGGTAGATGGTCTAACATCTAACAATTCGATTTTTGAAGTTTCAAAAACTCGATTGTCCTTTGGGCAGTGTGAGCACTTGCATTGTCCTAAGGTAGGATAATTCGCCGTTGTGTGTTACTTTTTCGGAGTTTCGCGATAACTTCTGGTAAACAAACTTTGAATACCAATCAGAAGTAACCTTTCATCAATCTTCTAATGAAATTGTTCCACATGACCAGATTTTGACACAAAATTTACGACCCTTTTCTTTGACACATTTCTAGAACTTTTGTTGGTTTTTCCTCACACAGCGGATTTGCGTTTATTTTTCGGTTCGTAGCAGTAAATCCAATATTCATCGTCATTAACAATACTATAAACGTTTTTTGAACTTCCTTTGTTGAACCGTTCCAATATTTTTCGACTCCAATTGACGCGAACCGCTTTTTGCTCTTTTGTGAACAAATAAGGGATCCAACAGGAAACCAATTAACTTCATAATACAGGATCTTTTAGATCAAGGTCTTTGAAATGCCCAAAGATATCTCTGTCTCTTGGTATTTTACACGGTGGTAATTCTTAATTAGCTGACGAATCGCATCAATGTTTTGCCGTGTGACTGCTGTTTTGGGTGGACCCAGCCTGGATTCGTCGCTGAAACTGGAGCGACAACGTTGAAATTCGAAATACCAGCGGGAAATAGTTGACTCGTGTGGTGCTTCATTCCCAAACACAGAAATCATATTTCTCCGAAAATTGTAAAAAATGATTACTGGAAAATATTCTCGACTAAGACCGATTTTTTTAACCGACTTGCTAAATTCAAAAATGTACTATGTCTACACAACTCTGGATTTATATCAACAAAAGATTGAGGTTAGATTTGTGCCTGCTCCTATGGCTGGCGCCTTTTAAGCGGCAATATGCAAAACTAAAAAGACAACCCTCTTACAATATTACTATTACTTCTTAACAAATTTTTTAACATGAAATCGATATCATTCCCGCATTTTGTGTGAGATTAATTATTCTCATAACTGTGCGGCAATATGCTATTGGTGTAAAATGAGTAGGTATTCTGAATAAATTTAAATAAACCATTTATTAATAAAATTACGAAACTACCAAACTAAAATTTGATAATACACCATCAGAAATAACAGTATGCTAAAGAAGCTATTACTAATTTATTACCCTGGGAAAGAATGGTGACAAACAAAAAAAATGGCAAAAATTGAAATTAACTTCAACGCTTTCGAAGCAAAGATATGTTGTCTATCCAACAAGAGACAAACATCCGACTAATCCATCATAATAAACAATTAGACGAAACATATTGCATCCATAGTAACTACAGCAGGAAATAAGTTAGGCTTTCTTTTTAGAGCACGGAAATATTTCTCTCCATCCAACTTAGCTACTCTTTACAAAGCCCAAAATTCAACCTAATCTTAAATACTGCTCGCATGTATGGGGATCGGCGACTTCGTCAATGTTAAGAGTTCTTAATGCAATACATAAAAGAGCAGTTTGACTAATAAACGACATCAGTATCACCAAAAACCTAGCCTCATTGTTCCACCAAAGAGCAGTGTCCGATCTTTCCCTGTTTTACCCATAGTTAAACCGATTTTGCTTAGAAGAACTCTGCTCTATAGTGCCTCCACTGCCTCCAGACCAGCCAGAGCAACGCTATCTGCCAACTTCATGCACTCTTATATTGTTCAGTGCCAGACATCGAGAACGGATCGATTTGATCGTTACTTTATCCCCAGATTGTGAAACTCCTTACCTTCCCACGTGTTCCCCACTCGTCCTAACTTGCAGTTCTTTAAATCCCAAATTAATAGATTGCCTCTTCTGCCACAAAAGATGTTTTCGGTACATTTATATTTAGGTCTGTACCTACGAGAACATAAAAAACAAAAAAAAAACAAACAGATATTAAAGTCTATGTGGCTCTTAGCCAAGTTAAAAGTTTGAATGGCTTGGCTTTGTGTGATGTTGATACAAATAATCTTTTGAATGGGACACATGGCCAAATAGCTTTTACAGAAATAAAACTATTCACTAGACCCCCTAGTCATGATGAAACTTAATAAAAGTAAAAAGCTTAAAAAGTTTAGTATACATTTTTGAACACAAACAACAAATTCATGATGTACCCTGAAAATCCCGAATGCCAGTTTGGAATTAAACTGAAATAAATAGTCAGCTATAAAATCTCACCAACCTACCTTTGAAATACATCTTTTCAATAAAACAGAATCATCGAAATCCGTTGGCGTGATATTGAGTTATTTGTCCATTTGTCGCACACGTACTTAATGCAAATTTAAGACTTATATAATTTACTCATAGACGCCATCTTCATTACTGGACCAAATTAAAATAAAACCACACTTTTTAAATAAAAAAAGAATCATCAAAATCGGTTTAACCCAGTCGAAAGTTCTGAGGTAACAAACAAAAAAAATACGGTCGACCAAAACCCCCTTTTTTTATAGAAGTCGGTTGATAAATACTAAGCAAACCTAAATACCAATTTTTCAAAGTAATTTAATTGAAAAGATAATAAAACACAATGTATGTATTAACTGCGTACAGTTTGTATGGATTTTATTTACAAAAACTTGGCATGTCATCAAAGTTAAAAATAAATTGTTGTTTATATTTAGTAGAAATATATGTTTTTTATATATTGTCACTCATATCTACATTAACTGGAAATTTGTACTTTATAAAAAAGCTTTGTCTTGTAAATGTGAAAGCTACGAGATACAAGCTTCAGAAATTTCTATTTACACATAGTTCAGGAAAAGTCCTAAAAAAAACCAAATTCAATTCAATTTACAATAAATATAATAGTTCTATACTTACTTAATACCTAAATCTTCGTTCTCTGTTTTTGATACTGCTCGATAAACATAATGAAAATACGCATCCAATCACCTAAGACAAGAATTCATTTAAATTTAAAACTGAGTGTTATAAAAATAAGTCAAAAACGTTATTAGACAAAATAAATTAAAAATTATTATTAATAGGAAATGAAATTAATTCGTATCGTTTTTGTTACCTATAAGAAAAAATATTAATTTTTAATGAAAATCAAAAATTACATTAAAACTGTTGTCCATTGCTTTATGTTGCTTTTGACGATCTTTTGGACAGGGAACCTACTATGGCGGAAGAACGCTTTGTCTTTAGATTAATCGACCCATTTTTGACAATCTTCGCAAGAAGTGAACTTCTGCTCAAACAGGATATGAGCCATCGAACAAAACAATTAGCAATTAAACAGTGCAACATCTGGTGGATGGTGTAGGATTTCCCATTTAAATATTTCCAAGTATATTTTTGTACCGGTTTTGCTAGATGCGGATGGGTATTGTCGTGCATCAAAATTTTCAGTTATGGTTTCATTCGGCTTCTGCAGTTCACTCTCTTCTTGTTCCACCAAATACAGAGCGGAATTTTATACTTATGGATATTCGGCTTTGCCATTGATGTTGATGGTTATTTTTCTTCTGTTAGTGTCTATTCGTTTCGGATGTAGGTTATTTTTCTGAATAATTGAATTGTTGACTCGTTGAAGTATTTTTTTAAGTTTTTTAACCACGATAATCAGCCCGCTCTTCTAGCTGTATATATCTTACTTTGCCTTGCAGGATTGTATCGGCTATCATTACGAATTATACGCGAGACAACGGTATTGAGGATCACTTTCTCCTTTCCTATTGTTCTCAGCAGTTCTGGATTAGTATCTCTATCTGACCATAGTATTCTTTGGATTCTTCAGTATACACAGTTTAAACGCTGCAAGTTTTTTGTAAGACGCCTTCGTAAGAGTCCCCAATTCAACTCTACAAAAAAGTATCGAGAAGATATTGATGTTTGTCCGGGCTTAACCCATGATTTTCTGTGCTTTGGATTGTCGTAATGGTTTAATTTTTTATTGCCGGTGAAAATTCGAGTTAAAAACCCTTTCTTTTTTTCCTTTGATGCAACAGTTAACAATTAAAAAAACTCTTTTAATTTCCCTTGGTTTCTATTAATATAGGACCAAAGTTCTTCGTTCTGGATCATGCTCAAGCTTTAAAGAGGTTTGCCTACTTTTGTAGACTACTCTTGAAGTGTTTCACCTGACTTTTTATAGAGAAAAACTTTCAAATTATTATCTTCAATTTTTTTGGTTGCACAGATGGCATCTTGTCATTTAAGTCTAAATTATCAACTTTCAAAAGAGCAAACCACTTTCGACACGTTTGCTGATCTAAAGCATGTTTGTTTGGCACAAATTTTAACATATTCAGTAAGGTGTAAAATTTTGTTATTTACGATTTAAAATAAGGTTATGTAAATCAAATAAGTCCAAAGACAGCTATTTCACGATAGAAACATTACTTTACTTTATAATGAGATAATGTACTTGTACGAATTAATTCCAAGACCTAACATAAATTAACACTTAAAAAGCAGTAAAAAAATTCTAAAAAGTAACAGAAAAAAATAAACACTAAAAAAATGGAAACGCCGTAAAAACTGAAACAAATAATTAAGATTGTTAAAAATAGACAATTTTAAAGAAAAAATCGTTAAAGATTTTGAACAATTAGATTAAAAAAGAATTTAAAAAATTTGAAAGAAATGAAAAAAAGTGGGCAAAATTATAGAAATATAAAATATTAATAATGTTAAAAATAAAGAAATTAAACGGGATGAATTGTAAAAAGTGATGAAAATTTGACAAAAACTGCAAAATAGAAAAAAAATCATGTTCAATTTAATAAAATCATACACAAATCAATAAAGCAATAATTGTAATAAATTTATTAAACAGCAAGCAACCGAGAAACTAAAAATTGTCTTGAAATTTTAAAACCTGTAAAAAATTGTGAAAATGCGAAAAAAATGTAAGATATTTGCAAAAATTATGTAAAATCGTAAAAAGTTGTGGACAATTCAAAAAACTATATAATTTGAAATTTAGCAGGTTATAAGAATTTAAAAAAAAAAGAATAAAAAAAAATAAAAAATTTAGAAAAAAAATCGTAAGAATTTGGATATAACCCTAGGAAATTCGAAATACTATAACAAGTTTAAAAAAACTTTAAAAAATTGTAAAAAAATCGTAAAAAACATAAAATATATCTATGGCTTCGATTTCCTTTTCAGGCTTTAACTAGTAACAGATTTTAGAAAACGTGAAACTAACACCCATTTTCTTTTGGTAATTGTACAATTAAATGTAAAATTCCATTACTGTTTATTAAAAATATCTTTACCTCAAGTGCTGATAATGCCAAAACTGTGATTCCAATTATTTCCATTGCGCGAGACAGAAAATCATAGAAAGATGTATTACAAGAGTCTCCATACTTAGGACCTGTCGAGTCTTTCCCTTCATAACAAGAGGCAGGAATAGGAGTTATTTGGTAGTCTGTAGTACCACAACAATGTAACTGAAAATAATTTGTAAAATTTATACACATTTACTAAGTAAAATATATAATTTTTTTCTAGATTCATCACCATTACAATACTTACCTCTGATTGAATAACATCTACCAATTCTGTATGTGTGGAGTAACTTCTAAATAGAGTAGAAAAACTGGAATCAATCTTTTCTCTAAGCGCAGTTTCATCTTTTATCTCCAAAAAAGCAAACACACCAACCGCAATTTGTAATAAAAATATAACCAACAATATAACTGCATACTACAACAAATTAAAAAATTATTAAAAAAAAACGTATGTGTGTACTTATGTACGCACCTAGTTCTACTTCTTTTGGTGTGACAAGAAAAAAGCTTTGTAAAAATTTTTGCGTTTTCCTACGTTATCTAGGGCTAACCTTAGATAACGGGTTACTCTAGAACAAAGATGAAAACGAAATAATACACAAAGCTACAAAAGCCCTTATGGTACACAGAAACATTGCAGGAAATAGTTAGGGTTGTAACCCAAAGACACTGGAATGGATGTATATTGCAATAGTAAGACCAATCATCACTTATGAAGCAGTTGCTTGGATTATGAGAGCTAATCTGACTGCTACGAGGGATAACCTCTCGGAGATTCAGAAACAAGCCTTTGCATGCATCACTGGAGCAATGGGAACATGCCCCGCTGGTGCAATGGAAGTATTGCTAAATTTCACGCCACTAAACATTCAAGTAGAAAGTGTAAGGAAGAAAACAATATATAGATTGGAACAATCATGAAAAGATTTCGATCATTTAACTTTGATTAAACATGTGAAATGCCCCAAGATAATATGTCAAAGAAATTTAACTTTGAGAGAAAATTCACCTGGGTAGTAAATCAGAAAAAGACAAAGACACCATATTGGGGCTAAGCCAACATGCCATAAAATGGTATAAGGATGGATCCAAAACAGATAAAGGATTAGGAGCACGGGTTTTTGTACCTAAAGCCAAAAACTCAGAAATCTAGGGTACATACCCAAGCATTTTTCAAGCGGAAATTCGTGCAAAATGTGTAGAATTTAATAGAGAAAGGAACTATCGTAGATCGTAATCATGTCATATTATCAAGCAGTCCTCAAAGCTTTGAACTCATACACAATCTGTTCAAAGATGGTCTATGCAAACTAGGACAAAATAACGCTGTTTTCCTCTTATGGGTTCCAGGACATATAGCATTAGAAGGAAACGAAACAGCAGATAAGGTGACAAAAAAAGAACTGAAACACCATACTTGGGACCAGAACCATCTTGTGGAATCAGCAGTAGTACAGTCTTAGAGAAATTAAGGAAAGAAGTGGATAGAGAAATATCCAAATATTGGAACGAGCTAGAAGGTTTAAGACAATCGAAGATGCTCCTGGGAAACTATAAACAGAAGGGATTTTTCAGCTGTCTAAACCTTAGTAAGAAGAACCTCTGTAGTCTGTATCATAACGGGAATATTAACCAGGCACTACCAAATAAGACGGCACATGAATAAAGTGCAGATTCTATGAGTTAGAGTATGAAACCTCAATACACATACTCTCAGAATGCATTGCATTACGTAGTCCTAGGGTTAGATACCTAGAAACATTTGAAATAAAAGAGAAAGACCTACCTTACTTGAAGTGCAACGATATTCTAAGCTTTCTAAGAAAGATAGGACTAAAAGAAAAAAGGGAAACACAATAGATCTTATAGGTCGCAGGAGTATCTATTACCCCTAATTTTGGCTCATACATGCATACAACCTATATTTACAGAGAAAACGTCACTAATAATAGAAAATAAAGGTATTTAATACATTGAAAGAAAGTTTTCTTATAACGCATTATCTAGATAAATAAATTTCATCTAAATATGATATAAAATTAAAAAACAATATTTTATAAACAAATCATACTTGAACCGTTTTTTATTGTCCTTAATTTTTTAATATTTACATTTATGGCCTTTTACTGTTGTTACATTTATTAAACAACAAAAATGTCATTCAGAGAAGAATTGTCAGAAAATAGTTAATAGCAATATATATTGAGAAAAAATTAGAATATTAAAATAAGTAATACAAAATGACCAAAATTAACAAAAAGTGAAAATCTAATAGGAAATTTCAGTAACCCAAACGCAAAAAAAACTAAAATATTGACTAGCTAATTTCGTGGTGTTGGTTTTTCGTGACGCTCATCCCTAACGCGCCAAAAGAAGTATAACTTAAAAAAAAGCAAAATTTAATAACTTTTAAAACAAAAGAAAGCAAAATAAAATATATACGTACTGTTGTAAGAAGACATGTGCTCTCTCTAATAGCTCCACAACATCCCATAAAAGCGATGACAAATATAATGGATCCTATCACAATGGTGAATATTGGGGCATAACTCACTGCTTGATAATCGTCAGGAATGGCATCAGTGTAGTGACTGAAATTTAGTTTGTAAAGAACACCCACAGCAATCAGTGCTATTCCTCCAATCTAAAATAAAACATTTATTATTATGTTTGAGATATTTCCCACAGAACAAAAAAAAGTTCAAATTACAGATCCAGTGATTACTCCTACAAGTAAAATAAATACGGCAAATATACAGTGGAGTAAAAATGAAGAATATTTTTACTTCTTCGTCATTTTTATTAACATTTTTTACTGAATAGTATTTTGGCATTGAAGTTTGTAAACATTGTAAATTGTAAGCATAATGTAAACTATACAATACATGCGTTAACTAATCCTTATTTTACTCAATTTTAAGTTAACACGCGTAGTTTTAACAGATGAAAGAAGTAAATATGGTAAAGTCACTATGTGGCCTCATTATATAGCGTCAATGGAGGTCATATTGTTGTTTATGTATCAGACACAGATGTTGATAACGACAACTTTAATTGTAAGCTTTTAACGAAATATTCACTAATGTTTGTAGATCTTTATTATCCCAGATGTTAGAAATATGGAAACAACTATATTGGAGAAAATACCAACATCCAGTATGAATAATACTATTTTAGAACATCCAGCTGTTAAATTGAGACACGCTACGCTAATATTAATATTTTAAAACAAGCGAACAAAATGACCGAAATATTCATTAAGAAGCTGGGATTATCAACAATTGAAGATACTTTGATAAATAAAACTATTTTTACCTTTCGAACAGAACGCTGTTAGAGGAAGGTATTGTGATCGCGAAAAATTGCGATCTCGGGTTTTTAGCGGAAATACGCGTTTTAGGGTTCCTTGAGCCTAAAAAACCCAAAAATAAAAAATGTCTGTCTGTGTGTCTGTGAACATCGGAGGAATCTGATAGAATTTGAGTAAAATCGGCCGACCGGAAGTGGACGTTTACTCTTATAAAAAAATGGAATTTTTTGAAAATATTGGGTTTTCATATAGTTATTGGCAAAATATTTATACTTTGTAGAAAGAACATGTAATTTCCGACATTTTTGAAAGAATACATTTTTTTGATATTTTCATTAGTTTTCGAGATATTGACACTTTTATCAAAAACTGGAAATATGTGAAATAAAAATTGTGGATTCGCTCTTTCACTACTTGTTATTATACATGCTGCTGTTCGGAAGGTCGTGTGGTGCCCACACCAGATTTTTAATTTAGGGATTAGTGAATTCGGTAGAGGACGGGGCGAGTCAGTCAACCTAATTGGTGTATTGTGTATTATGGCAAAAAAAGAAGAAAAATTTAAAGTTGAAACAATAAATGGCATCATAGATACTTGGCTTGAATAAAATGCTCTTCAGAAAACAAAATGAAAAAAATTAAAAATAATAATCGGTTCCGCATTTGTAACAAAATTTGCTTGTGTCTATCTTATAAAATAGGCAATCAAATTACCTATTACAAGAAATAAGCAAACTTATTGACGAATTCGTGAATGGACGGATCCAGCTTTGTCGCCAGGGAAGGGTCACATAGTCGTGCTCAAGTCACAAAAAGTTATAATCTAATTTAATAATAGATGCAAGTAATAAGTAGGTAATTTATTAATATATCTAAATACTGTTCTTAACCATTCCTACTTGTATTTTAAAGAACAAAATCAATTTTTCTTTTACATCTTCTCCCGAAACGCGTTATCACTTCATCTACATCAATGGCTACATTTTTATGAACATGGAGAAGAGCCAGTCCGGTTAGTCGTTCTTCAACCATTGAAGCTCTTAGCACGATTTTATTTTTCGTAACGTAGAAAATGATCTTTCCGCTGTCGCTACACTAACAGGTAGTGTAGCAATTATACATAAAAATTTTCTGATATTACGATACATGTTAATATCGCAATTTAAAATAAGATCAGAAATCGACTGCGGTAAGTCCTGAGTCCGCTGCCACTTCACCATCCACAGCCGATATTCGTTTACTACGACAGAAATTGGGTTATCCAGTAACAATGTATAATCGGTGGCAAGCTGTTTCACGGTTTCAATGTCTTCATGACTGTATTCACTTTTTGGCATAAAAACGCTTAGCTGAAATAAATTAAGTATTTCAGGAGATAGACGGTCCGGTAGGTCATTTATTATTGAATCCAGAAGAGGGATGTTGTTTGCGCATCCTAATTTAATTTGTTAATACTTGTTTTTGATGATAAAAATTTTGAAGCGGCAACCCCGCAATCTGTCCAGTAGACACAGAAGGGATGTTGCGTGAAAGAACTCTAATAAAGATCGCCAAGCTGAAAACACGTGTTTTATTGTCTCACAAGTTATATTTGTTTAACCTATGGAAAACTAGACGTTGTCTACGAAGAGAAAATTAATCCAACATATTGTTCATGGTCCTTCGATACGAATGAATCAGCAGCATAAATTAATTTGTGAGTTTGGAGTCCAATAATTAATAATTTTCTACACGACACATGCCGCAAGGGCGGCGGAATCAAGGTTAGTCTATCCTTTTTTACTTTAAAAATATCCTTTTATCCACAGGTAGATCGTCTTGGTTCGGTGTGTGTACATTTCCTAATAGTTTAAATAGCTCGGCATAATTTCTCTCAAGTAATAATTCATTTAATTATAATTTAAAGGTTATAAATCTATAATACATCTTAATAAGTCATAATAATTATTGAATTTCTTCACTTTATGATAACTATAACTACACATAACACTGGATTATTTACTAACGATTTATTTTTAACCGATAATTATAACCAACGAGTTTTAACTTTAATTTGCTTTGTTTAATTGTAATGTAAAAATAACACGCTTACCCATACAAATCATTTAACAAATTCTCGGTTGACATAATAAACAATACCTTCGCACATAAAGTTTTATTTCATATCTAAATAAGCTTACAAAAATCAATTTTGTTTCTCATCAGTTTTATATTTTTTAATTAATAGAAAAATGTCGGATCCTGATGTAGATCAAGAGCTCGATGCTTTAAAACAACAACGTAAAACACTAAAAGGAAGGTTAACTCGATTTGAAACATTTTTGAATGGTTTTAATACTGAAAACGGCAGTATTACGTTATTGCAAACGCGTCTGGAAACAATAAACGGTGTTTTAGATTCTTTTATTGATGTGCACAGTAAAATTGAGCTTATTACGGCTATTGAAGACGACAAACAAGTACCCGATTTTGAAAATAAATATTGCATTTTAATCTCTCAAGCTACAGAAATAATCGAAAAGCGTAAAGCTCCCTTGCCGGTACACACGAATTCGGGGTCACATCAGGCTAATTCAAGCGTGCAGGTGGCAACTTCGCACGTTAAACTTCCGGATCTCAACTTGCCACAATTTTATGGGGAATATACAGGGTGGCAACAATTTCATGATATATTTGACACGTTAATAAATCAAAATAATCAATTATCAAAAACTCGTAAATTTTATTATCTATTAGCTGCCTTAAAAGGAGAAGCAGCCAAAATAGTAAATTCATTAAAGGTAACAGATGCCAACTACGATGTAGCCTGGGATTTGCTCAAAGGTCGATATGAAAATAAAAAAGCCATTATAAATGCACATGTAAAAGCAATTTTTGATTTAGCCCCTATAAGTAACGAGTCGATCACAGAGCTGAGAAATCTTTGCGACACATTTTTAATACACTATAGATCTTTACAAAATTTTGGGGAAAATGTCTGCGATTGGTCCAGATTAATAATATATATATTGAGCTCAAAACTTGATCCAAATTCGCGCAAAGAGTGGGAAAACAAAATAAAAAATGTTGATAACCCTCAAGTTAAGGATTTTACAGATTTTATAGATGACCGATGTCTACTCATGGCATCTGTAGAATCAGCAAAAACAAATAATACTAATACAAAATCAAAATCTGTAAAATCATTACACGTAAATAATAACCAAAATAAAATAAATAACTGTCTCCATTGTAAAGAGTCCCATTCGTTGCATTTATGCGAAAGATTTAAACAGTTAACTTTACGTGACCGCTATAACGAACTAAAAAAATTAAGATGTTGTACAAATTGCCTTCGGATTGGGCACAAAAACAGCGAATGTCGCTCGAATGGTTGCAGAATTTGTGGCCGAAAACATAGCTCTTTACTTCACGGTTTAAACGTAACCACTAACACTAACTCAACAGGTCAACAAAATTATAATAACCCTATTAATCAGCAACCTCCGAGCAATGACCAATCCGCGGAATCTAATTCTTTAACCAATTTAAATGTTTCTGTAAATCATGCACAAAAAGGTCAGTTTAATGCCGTCTTATTGTCTACAGCTTTAGTTAAAGTTTTTGATCGTAATAATCAACCCATAAATTGCAGAGTGCTATTGGATAGCGGTTCTCAAGTAAATTTAATTACAGATAGATTTTTCAATCGGCTTAACCTAGATTATAAACAAGTAACTATTCCTGTAACAGGTATAAATCAATCTTTAACCCAAATACATAAGCAAGTTGAAATATCTTTTCAATCCATACATAATAATTCCTATAATATTAAATTGCCATTTTTTGCAATCGATAATATAACTAATGCAACACCCAATCAATACATAAATATTAACAGCTTAAATATACCTAAGTCTATAAATTTAGCAGACCCTACTTTTAACCAAGTGGCTGAAGTTGATATGTTACTTGGAGCCGGTATATTTTTCGATTTGCTATTAATAGGTCAAATAAAATTAGGTCCCAATTTACCCATTTTACATAAAACAAAATTGGGTTGGATCATTTCCGGTAACATTCAACACGAAAATACGCCCAAATCTTCATGCTTAATTACTACATTAGAATTGAATAAAAACATTGAACGGTTTTGGGCTATAGAAGAATCACCTATAAAACAAAGTAAATATTCACTTGAGGAACAACAGTGTGAAGAGCTATTTGTAAATTCATATCATAGAAACTCAGATGGTAGATTCGTTGTAAGGCTACCTACTAAAGATAATTTACAAGATCTTGGAGAATCCAAGACAACTGCTATAAATAGGCTTCGCTCTGTTGAACGCAAACTGGCAAATAATAATGATCTAAAAGTAGCATATCAGAAGTTTATGAATGAATACCAATCTCTCGGTCATATGACTTTAATTTTAGAAAATACAAATAACAATTTGCCAATTTGCTATTTACCTCATCATAGCATAGAACGCCCAGACCACATAACCACGAAAACGCGAATAGTTTTCGATGCTTCTTGCAAAACGTCAAATAATTTATCATTGAATGACGTTCTCAAGGTAGGTCCAACCATACAGCCTGACATCTTTACAATATTACTAAGATTCCGTACGCATAATTTTGTTCTAATTGGAGATCTTGTAAAAATGTATAGGCAGATTTTAATATCCCCTGATCAACGGGATTTACAGAGAATTGTATATAGAACTGGCCCATCCGAAGATATAAAACATTATAAACTAAACACTGTAACCTATGGCACAGCTTCTGCATCATTTCTATCAACCCGTTGTTTAAAACAAATCAGTATAGATAAAATTAATGATTTTCCTACCGAATCTCGTATTATAGCAAATGATTTTTATGTAGACGACCTGTTGACAGGTAGTAATACTCGCGAAGAGCTTATCATAATTCTAAACAACTTAATAACCATTTTCTCAGAATATTGCTTTGATATCAGAAAGTTTCAGTCAAATGATTCTCAAATTCTAGCTAATTTAACCGACAATCAAAATGATATCGAACATAAAATCATTAATGAAGGTGACACAAAAACTCTCGGAATATCTTGGTTACCAAAATCAGATACATTTATTTATAATGCAACTAACATAAGCACTAATAATAAAATAACTAAACGTACTATTTTATCACAAATTTCAAAACAATTTGATCCTATGGGGTTGCTAGCCCCGGTTCTAATACAGTCAAAACTTTTCATGCAAACTCTTTGGCAATTGAAGATCGCTTGGGATGAATCTTTGCCTGTTGATGTTTATACACGGTGGCTTGCTATATACAGCCAATTATCTCAAATTAATGAAATATCGATCCCTCGTCATGTTTTAGTACAGAATCCAATAAATATAAGTATACACGGATACTCTGATGCTTCTCAGAGTGCTTTCGGAGCATGTTTATACATAGTATCAACCGATCACAATAATGTGATCAAAAGTAACTTACTATGTGCGAAAACACGCGTTGCCCCCTTGAAAACAATAACTCTTCCTCGGTTGGAACTATGTGGCGCAGTTTTACTCGCCAAACTTGTAAATAGTTGCGTTGAAATTTTAAACTCAAATATAAATAATATCTATTACCATACTGACTCTACTATCGTTCTGGCCTGGTTATCGCGAGAGCCCAGTACACTCAAAACATTTGTAAGCAATCGGGTTGCTGAAATTTTACGCTTAACCGATAGGGATAGTTGGTCACATATTGAAACTAATTTAAATCCTGCTGATCTCCTCACTCGTGGAATTCATCCAAGTGAACTATCTTCTTCTAACCTGTGGTGGCACGGGCCCCCACATTTAAGTCAAAACATGAATTTAAACAATTTTAAAAAATATAATTACCCTCAAAATATTGACGAATTACCGGATGTCAAGCCAGAAAAAATATTAATGGTAAGAATTGACACTTTTAACAGCTATGAATTGTTTTCAAGTTACTCCAAAATGATTAGAGTATTTTTAGCTTGTTTAAAATTTATACGCATTTGGAAAATCAAGGTTGAAAACAGTAAAAGTGAAAGGGTTAAGAATGCGATTGTTGTGAAAGTTACTTTGCATGACGCGAATAAAATTAATCAAAATTTAATAAAATTAGTACAAAAAGAAGCGTTTCGGTCAGAAATCAAACTTCTTCGATCAAATAAATCTGTTAAACCCTCCAGTCGATTAAGTACATTAAATCCATTTCTAGATGATAACGGCATCATACGCGTCGGAGGTAGACTGGAAAAATCCCACTTAGAGTACAACAATAAGCATCCCATAGTTTTGCCCGGCAAACACCATTTCACCCGATTGTTAATAAAACATGAACACATAATCAATCTTCATTCTGGAAACCAAGCAACGCTTTGTTATTTACGTCAAAAATATTGGCCATTAGATGGCAGAAGCTCAGTAAGAGCTGTGCTTAGGTCTTGCATACCATGTTTTAGGGCAAAACCTGTACCAATGTCTCAACTAATGGGCGAGTTACCTGATTTTCGAGTGACTCCATCTAGAGTGTTTTCTTCCATTGGCGTAGATTACGCTGGCCCTTATGAAATAAAAGATGGTAAAACTAGAAATCGTAAACTCATAAAAGCATATATTTGTATATTTGTTTGTACTGCTGTCAAAGCTGTGCACATAGAGCTTGTAACGGAATTAACCGCAATTTGTTTTTTATCAGCGTTAAAGAGATTTGTATCCAGGCGTGGATTGCCCAGACATATATACTCCGATAATGGAACAAATTTTATTGGCGCTAACAATCAATTGATCACCATTATGAATGAAATTTATAAAACTGATGTGATTCAAGCTTACTCTTTAAATAATTGCATCGAATGGCATTTCATACCCCCCCATTCCCCAAATTTCGGTGGGCTTTGGGAGTCCTCCGTTAAAAGTACCAAAACTCACTTAAAACGTATCCTAGCTGATTCATATTTGAACTTTGAGGAGTTGTACACATTATTGACCCAGGTAGAAGCTACCCTTAATTCCCGACCACTCCATCCTTTGTCAGACGACCCTAACGACATGCAAGCTCTGACTCCAGGACATTTTTTAATTGGACAACCACTAAACGCTGTCCCAGAATTAAATTTGGAACACTCTCCGACTAATAATTCAAATCGTTTTAAAAGAATTCAACAAATGAACCAACACTTTTGGCGCCGTTGGAGTACAGAATATCTTCATAATTTGCAACAGCGTTATAAATGGAAATTTAAAAAGGATGCATCGTCCTTAATTGGATCCTTGGTGCTAATCATTGAGGAAAACATTCCGTCTTTAAAATGGCCTATGGGACGTATTGAGAGGGTTTTTCCTGGATCCGATGGCATCGTCCGAGTGGCAGAAATCCGAACATGTAATGGTCGATTCAAAAGAGCTATCTCCAAGTTATGTTTGCTGCCAAGTGAAAATGAACTTTAATATTTTAAATTTATTGTTTATGCATTATTATTACTTATTCCATTTTGTATATGTACTTTTCTGTTCTTTATGTATTTGTTGAAAGCAGTAGATGCTTCCAAGGGCGGCGGTATGTTTGCGCATCCTAATTTAATTTGTTAATACTTGTTTTTGATGATAAAAATTTTGAAGCGGCAACCCCGCAATCTGTCCAGTAGACACAGAAGGGATGTTGCGTGAAAGAACTCTAATAAAGATCGCCAAGCTGAAAACACGTGTTTTATTGTCTCACAAGTTATATTTGTTTAACCTATGGAAAACTAGACGTTGTCTACGAAGAGAAAATTAATCCAACATATTGTTCAGATGTATATAGCTCTGCGGAAATACTCTTCAGCAGATTGAGCATATTGGTTATTGGCCCTATGTATTTGTCTCGACACTATTCTGGGACATTTAATTTTAATTCAATTAGGCAAATTTTTGACTAGTTCATCAAATCGGCAAATACACAGGTTAGGCGGATCATATGTATATACCGCTACCAACAGCTAATCTCCGTTAAAGAGTACAGTACCACGAGATGGCGATTGTTGCAAATGTCAAATGTAATGGGCATCGCTTACATCTGTAGTCTAAAAACTTCACTTATTTTAAAATTTCTTACATTAAAAAACCCTGGGCAAACGGTGGTCAAAAATTGTTGTTATAAATATTGGACTTCACGACAAAATTGAAATATAGTAAGCTTATCATGTTGCATATCTAGTTTAATATTCCCTATCACGACAGTAATCATTTTATTGTAAAAAATATACATATACCAATAAATTTAATCAAATATTACATTGTTCTGTACTTACAGAGAAGGTAAAGTTAGCTCCTGATACAAAAAATTTAAGGCAACTCTCTGAAAACGTCATTTTTATATATTTTTTAATACTGACATTACATTTTATACATTTCACTCATGTAAGTAAGATTAGGTAGGTAGGTACTTATACTTTATATTATCTTATTAATTTAGCTTATCTTTAAGATAAAAATCAGTAGGTCTCTACCAAGTCGTAAGTAAGGCTTATTCTTATTACTTTGACTTGCTGACAACATTTTCATCGAATTTATTTTTCTAAAAATATGTTATTGAATTATTTTAGAGAATTTAGATATAATTTTTATAAAATTGAGAATATCAATAAAAAGATTAATTGATTTACTGTTTTGTATTACTTTATTGTTGTGTTTACAATAGCACAGTATCATATATATGACCTACCTATTAGTTCACCGCGCAGAACACTTTTTTTTAAATGATTAATACATACTTGAAACTTTGTGTATAGCTTCCTATTGACGAGTCCAACAAAGTTTAAAATTATCTAAATTTAAAACTGCTGCTTTTTCGAGCTAGAAATAAACGTAATATTTAAGCTGTCGAGCAGCAAAAACGCAGCAATAAATTTGTCGGACAATGTGAGCATTCGATTTAATACTTAATTATAAACAAATTGTGTAAAAATGAATTATATATATTATATATAAGTATATTAAAAAACGTAACCTGGTAAATTTCGCATTTTTCACCAGCGAAATATCATCAATTTAACTATTTTACGAAAATAATCTTCTCCTCCTGTGTATCTAGTTTCTTTAAATTTTCGTAAAATATTCGGCATTGTTCAAAGCTCGGATTATGGAACAGACTGAGAAAAATTCTTGCAATACAGTAAAAATTTACTGTACATCTCAAGGGCGGGGATTATCACCGGCCATGAGTCGTTCTGGGAGCTGTAGTAAGGTCACCTGGGCCACTGGACCCCACTTATAATATACTAACTACATTATCTACAATGGTACTTGCAAGGATTATTGTATGCTAATTTTTGACAATATTCGTTCTCTCTAAATCTTGCTCCTGCTGACTTATTTTTCCGCGGCTTAAAAAGACCTTAAATTGGTCGTCGAAGAGGTTCAACAATGGGCGTCAGCAGTTTTAAAAGCAATACCAAAATAAGAGATTTCTTACAGTATTCAGATGTAAAGCATTAAAGCATTAAATTCAAACATCAATGAGTAATGTGAGTATTTTGGAATCCAATTGTATTTTCCTTTTCACTTTTTTGTTCGTTCATCTTAATGAAACTTTGGAGGTCAAAAAACTTGGTAACAAAAACTTTATGATAGCTTTTGTGAACTTTACCAACAAGTTACCATTGTATAAGAACATGATTTTACACAACGTTTTGACTTAGCGTGGCGGAAGTTTTTGGAACACCCATATTACTGTGCAGTTCTTTTTGCAGCTGTGTTTTTTCGTAAAAAGACCATAAAGAGGTTACAGTTTTGGACCTGACTGTATGGCTGAACTATTCTAAAACAAGTGTTCCGAGAAGCTGTATGAACGTTGTCAAACGTGGCTGATGAAGGCTAATCTATATCTATACAAATAATAGAACTGTAGAAATGTACATGTTTGTGCGCGCATCACATGAAAACTACTGATCCTATTCGAATGCGGTTTTCAAAGACGTATTTGTCTTCTTTCAACTTAACATCTGGTGTATAAAACTTTCTCACCCCACCCCTTTAACGGGGCGAGGAAAGAAATTTTTATAAAAAAATCAACACGCCACGCGAACGACGTCGCGGGTACATCGAAATAGAACCCAAAAATGTGGTTAGATTTTTTTGTCTGTCTGTCTGTATGTTTGTGCGCGCATCACATGAAAACTACTGATCAGATTCGAATGCGGTTTTCACAGATGTATTTTTCTTCTTTTAACTTAACATCTGGTGTATAAAAAATTCTCTCCCATTCCTTAAATGGGGTGGGGTACATCGAAATAGAACCCAAAAATGTGGTTAGATTTTTTTGTCTGTCTGTCTGTATGTTTGTGCGCGCATCACATGAAAACTACTGATCAGATTCGAATGCGGTTTTCACAGATGTATTTTTCTTCTTTTAACTTAACATCTGGTGTATAAAAAATTCTCTCCCATTCCTTAAATGGGGTGGGGTAAGAAATTTTTATACAACAATCACATGCCACGCGAACGACGTTGCGAGTACAACTAGTTCGTTAATAAAACTAATTCCAATGTAGAGACTGTTTTAGTGTATTATTTATACTATTCACCTAAATTTTTAGACATACTATGTAGGTGAGACTCAATACTTAGAAAATGTTTTTAATACTTTTCTAGATAATTTTAATGAAACATGATCAATTTTTTTCCGTGGATATCATCATGTATTTGTTGAGTTAATCAGTGTTTGTTTTTTTTTCTAAAATTAAATGAAATTTTCTTATCATAAATTTTAGGAAATTTATGTAATATTGAATGTGTTCAATAAACACTAAAAAACAACGGCAATGTTAATATATCATCGAGTTTTCACTTATATTAGGGATTGGCATACCCACTCTTATCTTGTTTAATACTTATATAGGTATTTACTTATTGTGTTGACTAAACGCTATTCCCTGCTGATAACCATATAATATATAAAAATTTGGTTATTAGTAACGCATAACTCTATAAATTATTAGAAAAGTATTGTGTCTAAAAATAAATACTTCATTATCTAGATCTAGAACAACACAACAAAAATGTCAAAGGTTTTACGTCAAGATACTAAACGTATAATAAACATATCTTGTAAATCTGTCTTTAGGCTTTTACCAGTGAAGTTATGAGTTTAATAAAGAAACAAACTTAATTTTAAATTTTATCTGTTACTAATCATGTAGAAGACTCATACTATTCTTGGAATTTGCAATCCATATCAATAAGAGATTAACCGAAGAATAAACGTATCATTTAAATAAGTAGGTATGCCTAAAAGTATTAAGCCATGGGTTAAGTCGCCAACACACGTTACTCATAATAGCTCATAGGGTTTAAAAAATAAACTAATTATCTACAAGATATTAAGAAAAATATTGTTTTGATTTTTATCTGCATAAATAATATACCTACCTAATCTATGAAGCTTGTTTTTTATCATTTGGAGAACGTGCAATTCAAGATTTTTTTAAATAAAACTGTGAGCAAAAAATAGTAAGACTTTGTTCATAATTTTAAAATTCTTTATTTATTCTGCCGAATCTATTTCGTCCTCCTTAAAGTATTCCCCCTCGGTCCCAATACACTTGTGCTAACGTTTTTTCCAATCCTCGAAACACTTGTTAAAGTCAATTTCCGGAATAGCCTTCAATACCCGTTCACGTTTAATGTCTTCAATTGACTCAAAACGCTTTTCCCGGAGCGGTCGATTGAGTTTGTTGAACAGCCAGAAGTCACACGGAGCTAAATCAGGAGAATACGGTGGTTGTGGAACGATATTGGTTGAATTTTTGTCGAAAAACTCACGAAGAATCAATGCAGTATCCGACGGTGTATTATCGTGGTGCAAAAACCAAGAGTTGTCTGCCCATAATTCTGGCCTCTTTTTGCGAATCGCTTCGCGCAAACGACGCATAACACTCAAATAATATTCCTTGTTTACAGTTTGGCCGGGCGGAAGGAATTCACGATGCACCACACCACGATAATCAAAGAAAACTGTTAACATGACCTAGATTTTTGAACGACTGTGACGCGGTTTTTTCGGCCTTGCCTCACCTTTGACACGATATTCGCTTGATTAACAGGTTGTTTCCGGGTCGTAGGCGTAGACCCATTTCTCATCTCCTGTGATCATACGTTTCACCCTGTCCTGTTAGTCAGAAAGCATCGTTTCACACACATCAAGGCGACGCCTTTTTTCCAAAAAATTGAGCATTTTTGGAACCAAACGAGATTTGACTTTTCTCAGGCCCAAATGGTCTTTTAAAATGGTTTTCACTGATCCTTCTGATATGCCAACCATATCAGTAAGATCTCTTACAGTCAATTGACGATTTTCGAGCACCAATTGTTTTATTTCTTTGACGTGTTGTTCTTCAGTTGATGGTATATACACAGATCCTTCTGCATCTAAATGATCCCTAAAATACTTAGATTACCTACCCTTATAGAAAAAGCTTTTTTGAATGTGTTACCGATAGTTTACTCAATTGAAACATTTACAAAAAAGTAACAATTGTAGGTAATAGATACAAAACATGAAGGTTATTCTTATTATATTTTTTTAATTTTCTCTAGTTTAGCGCTCTCGTATAACAGAATATGCGTTACTGCATATAAGATCCAAAAACCATTGTTTTTATAACATTGTTGTAAAGATTTCCTTAACATATTTTAATTATTTTCATAGTTTTTTTCTATAATAGATTTTTTTAATAATATTTTTAACATTTTGTGCTTATCCACAAATTTTAATATTGTTTTTTAATTTCTCTTAGTGTTCTATATATCCCTATTTTCCTCAATTATAAATATTTTTTTTAATAAAAATTGTTTTTTTAATTACAGTTAATTATTGAAAATCATATTACAGTAATAAAATTTGATTTGGTAAAAATGTGTCCAATATTTGCATACAATTTAACACGTCTCATCCGCTAAAATAGAGTATTACCTGGAATTACTATAGTACAAGGTCTGTCCCAAAAGTATCCGACCAGTCCCTATTTTTCGTCGCTGATTGGTGACAAAAACTACTCGACGGATTTTAACGAAACTTGGTACAATTATTTTTCATACTCCTGAGCTGGTTATACGATACTTAACATAACGCTACAATCAATAGGAGCAGAGCAGTGAAGGGAAATGTTGGAAAAACCACTTTTACGGTGTGGGGGGAGAAATTTTTATACAACAATCTATACGACACGCGAACGACGTTGCGGGTACATCAATATAGGACCCAAAAATGTGGCTAGATTTTTTTGTTGTACGTCTGTATGTCTGTCTATATGTTTGTGTGCGCATCACATGAAAACTACGGATTCGATTGGAATGCGGTTTTCACATATGTATTTGCCTTCTCTTAACTAAATATCTGGTGTATAAAAATTTCTCCACCACCTCTTTTACGGTGTGGGGGGGGGGAGAAATTTTTATACAACAATCTATACATTACGCGAACGACGTCGCGGGTACATCGATATAGAACCCAAAAATGTGGTTATTTTTTTTATACGTCTGTCTATCTATCTATATGTTTGTGCGCGCATCACATGAAAACTACTGATCCGATTCGAATGCGGTTTTCACAGATGTATTTGTCTTCTTTTAACTTAACATCTGGTGTATAAAAATTTCTCCTCCAACCCCTTTAACGGGGTGAGGAGAGAAATTTTTATTCAACAATTAACACGCCACACGTCGCGGGTACACCTAGTTCAAAATAAAATTATATAAAAAACATTAATACATGTGTAAATCTAAAGAAAACGAGTTTTTGTATACAAAATTAACATTATTTGCATCAGAGGCATATTCCCTAATACTTGAATCCATATGGAAAGAGATTTTTGGAAACCTTGGCTAATTTTTAAACTCTTTACATACATATCTAGTATCTAGTACCACAGTTAAATTTAGCACACAAAATGAACCCAAACTAAATTCTTAAATATATGTATTTAGATTCTTCGTATGTACACATATTTTGTCAGAACAATGCATTTTCGTTGAACACTCAAATATGAATAATCTTTCTATTTTTTATAATCAAAAAAAGAAATATTAGAAGTCCACTCTTTGATATATATTGTTATAAACAGTAATTTTCTTATTGTTCACGTTTCTGTGTAGGTAATTGCAAATAAAGATAAAGTAACAAACAAAAACTTACCGCAAATAAAATATTGCCTGCAAACATAAACAGTTTCACAATACCTTCAGCACAACCCATCATGGAACACATTATCCAGTTCAAATAAAAATTTCAGATATTTGTTAAAGTGTTATATATGATAAACGTACTCGAATAATAAGGTATATAAGCAGATAACATTACCTATATATTGCTATGAATCAACACAACCTTCCCTGGATATAGATAAGAATATTATCAATATATTGGTGTATAAAAATTTGCGTTAGAAATGACAAATTCGTGAAATTCTAAAATAAAATATATATTTTAATTAGTGTATTTTAAATTAATCTTGTATCACAAACGGATAACCATCACAAAGGTAATCTCTCTATCAAAGATAAATTCATATTTATCCGGAATAAGAAATTAAATTTTTTAATTATCGATGACAATAAAAAGATTTATGATGTTATGAGTATACCTATATGCATTAAGCATTAATCCCTTACTTTTTCTAAGGTATAAAAATGAGATCATAGGAATGTGTGAATCTGTCAGAATTCTTTAAAATAATTCCTTGCTTCAACAACAGACGGAGGTGTCTGTTAAGGGTACTTTTCACTGATATAATTTTTTGTGAATAGTTAGTAGAAATCTATAGGAAAATCTCACCCTTTAAAAAGTACCTTTGGTATTTAGGGTTGTGTGGACCTTGTAGATGATTCCTGCAATCGATGTCCAAGAAGTACAACACTCCGAGATATAAGAGGATCTCTTATTAAAGATCCACAAATTTCTTGTTAATATTTTGCATTATGTTACAAAATAAAAACTCCTTTTATGTGAAATGAATTACCATTGTTATCTGATGAATAATTCAAGTTGAAATGATTTTATAGAAGCCATATAAAATTATTCAATAAAAACTATCATTACCTAATTTAGTTTAGTATCCAATATCTGTTGTTGATATTAAAAAAGTAGCGTATTGCTGAAAAAAATTTGTTTTTTTTTTTGAGAGAAATAACGCTGATTTCAAGTGTTGATCCAATTATCTGTTTTTGAATCTTGGAAACAGTCCGCAGGCCCGGACTGGCACGAAACCCTACAAGCCGGTGCCGCCTTTGTTAACGTCAACTTAACAAATTGGGACGCTGAAATACGTTTACACGAAGATGATGCTTCTCTGAAAAAAAATTGACATTGCAATGACCAAAGATCAATGAAGGATAGAATTTTTTTCAAATTACAACTCGTATTACGAGTGTGGTCCTAAAGTGTAAAGATTAAGTTTTCTGGGTTCACTGACTTTATTATATTAAACTGGGTGCGGACTATTGCACTCCAGATCCTATAAAACAACGCCAGCGAGTAAAACAAACGGTACCCTTGAATTTAACGAAGCCTGTGGCACAAAAAGGGCACTGAATTTGTAAAAGAATCCTTGATTTTTATAATTTTTATGTATTAAATTTATAATCTAGCTAGCCGCAACGGAGGGCGCTGCTCGCGGTGCTCGACATTTAGCTGCGCATCTTGCATCTTCTGCTTCTAGTACCTATTCGGTTAAAATGTTGGCTATAATGATGGCTATTCTGACATTAAAAAGTTGGAACATCTTGCACCATACATTTTTCTCTGTAGTATATTTTGTAGCAGTAAGTATCGGTTTTCTTTTACGCATGATGTGTCCCAGGTATTAGAGCTTCCGCACTTTCACTGTGTCAAGTACCATTTTATCCTTAATCATCCTTGAATAACCATCAACCATATATCACATTAAAGTAAAAAATTATACTTTTTAAACTATAAATTTATCCACAGGTTTTTCTGACGATTTAAATGATCTATATATTACTCTTGAGTGCTTTAGGAGTAAAAACTCATTTAGAATGTCCCAATACTTTTCACTATTAACGGTACCATTAACTATACATAGAGTTGTAGCACTACGTTGAGATATTGCTCCCCAAAACATTATTTGAGTGGGAAATTTGAACAGTAACAGGTTGTTTTGATAGGATATGTGTAAGTGATTTGCACCAGGTTGGAAACTTTTATCCGATATAAAGATATTTATAAAATTATCTACTTGAAAACGTTGACAAAATTCTATTGTTCGTTCCTTTTGTAAAGGTGTCGTTTTAGGGATTTTTTTGGTTTTCTTGATATGAAGCCCTGTCCTTTTAGTGACATACGGTCATACTTTTACATTTTGTTGATTTCCAAATCTGTTAGCCAATTTTCAAAACTATAGGATTGTGCCGTTCTAAGATCAATAAAGAGTTTGTTTCCTTTAGTCGAGTTCAGTTAATTGCACTAATTTTTTAACAATTTTTAGCCAGTCGGGCCCTGATTAGTACTATTACAAAAAAATAACCGAGAAATCAAAACAGGAGGGAAAAGCGCACTGAAATAATCAAGATAGCCCAATTTAAGACAACTCCTTATCAATTATCTTCAAAAGGGTAAAAATGAGACAAAAAAACCTTATATTTTTGGACATGTAAGGGTACTTATACAAAGTTTAACGAATTAAATTGTAACTAATTCTACTCTTTATTTACCGAAAAATATTAATAAAATTTTGCAAAAATTATTATTAACGTGCCAACTATCTTCTAGGTGGATATGTAGTTCAGTGGTTAGAGAATAGCCGCATAAAGAACGAGGTCTGCTTAGATACAACATTTTTCTATAATTAAAGCCAATTTGTTAATAATAAAAAAAATCATCCATTTAATGTTCTAATTATAATTATAGTATAATATTTACTTTTACTATGATTCATGTGTTTCCTACTTAAATATTTGTTTTTAATAAGTTACATTCTTAAAATTCTCAAATAGCTGATCATCTTGATAAAATTACAATAAACTTAATCTAATCTTCCAAAAATAAATTATTATACTTAATTATAAATATAAAATATCTACAAAAATCAGTTCAACTTAAGTTTTTGAAATCAGTTGTTTATACGTGTGTTACGTATATTCGGAGAATATGTGACATTATTTTAAAATGTTATTTAAGGTCCAATTTATTTATGGTGATTTAATCAGTAAGTGGAACGTACTGCAAAGTATAAATGGATATGACTATTACAGAATGCAGATGAGATCTCGCAACCTAACACTACTTTAATACAATACTGTATTTTTAGTTTAAAAAAAGTCTTTATACCAATTATCAGCTATTTACCTTGAAAACTATCTCCCCCCTCTTTTAGGGAATAAGGGCAGATTAAAAAATACATAAAAGTATTTTTCTTTAGTAATAAATAGTGTGTATAACAATTTTTGACTTTCTTCCTTGAACACTGCGGAAATTTCAATACAAAATTTTACCCCCTTTTTGAGAGGTCGGGGACAGATTCACCCCCAAAAAAGACAAAAAGTAGCTTATGTTACTCGCCAGCCCTTCAACTATCACCACATAAAAAACATTGTTCTGTTTGACGTGAAAGTTGAAAAAACACACAAATACACTTGTATTTATAATGGATTTAAATTCAGTAGGCAATCGAAACTAACTTTATTCACTTTTTCGAGCTAGTGATGATGTAAAGTAGCCTCATACATTAAAACACCACTAAAACAACCATTTTGACTGTGGTTTAAAAAAAATACACCAAATCATAGAACATGATGAGCTGAACAAGAACTTTACCACTTGGACAATCTAGGAGGAATTCTAGAATGGCAATTTCACACAAGTACCAACCATAGTAGGTTTCAACTCTAACCATCAGTACAATTCGTTGCTAGTAAATATGGAATAATAAAAATATTTTCAAATCAATTTTAAATAATTATTTTTTAGTTAACGATAATTTAGTTGAAATAGCACAACTTTGTGATGACCAACCCACGCTTCTTACCAATGAAACAATTTCAGCAGAAAACAGAACTCAGGAAGTTTTAGAACTTAAAACGTTTTATACAAATAGTACTTTTGTTTAAGATCCTGGTGCATTTGTTAAGGAACTCAGTGTAGCCAGCTGGGAAAACACTCCCGTCCAAAGACAAGCAAAAAGGTTAATACAGACCTTACTAAGCTACTTTAAATTATGTACTCTTAGAGCTTGAGAAACCTGGTCTTTCTAAAAAAATGTTTTATATAATTCTTGAATTAAAATGAATAAATATTATTATTAATGAATATTTTGATTAAGAACATTGCTACTAATACTGTTATGTCGGGGTTTTCTTCCTTAACTGGTTGAAATAACACCACTCGTTTTTTATTATTTATTTTACGTGCAACAGTAATACAAATACATTGATTTTTACACTATTTTTTGTTCTACCAGCGTTACTCGTGGTCGCCGATCATCTCTCTCACCCTCGTGGCACCCGAGGTCAGAGAGCACACTACAAAATTGACAATGTTGCCACTGTGACAAAATAATACTTAAATTTAGAGAAACATAAACTCGAACATATTCCCCCCCTTGAAAGGCTAGGGTTTTCAACAAATTAATAACATTTTATCAACCAAAATAATAATTCTAATCATGTAATAATGTCAGCAAACCAAAATTGTTTATTCACTTGGAAACAACGATATTTTTGTTACCGATCGTTTAACGACACCATTTTTTGTCTTAACGGACACCACTCGCACTACATTGTCTTTCCCTGGATGAGTTTCGACTATTCTTCCTACAGGCCAAAGCATGGAAGGAACGTTGTCTTCCTTTAATAGGACAAGGGAGCCGATGCGATAGTTCTGATTGGTGTTGAGCTGCCATTTGCTCCTTTGCTGCAAATGATGCAGGTATTCTTTTCTCCATCGAGTCCAAAAGTGCTGACCCATGAGCTGGAGATGCTGGTATCTTCGACTGTAATTAACCTTTTCTTGGGATAAGTCACGTTCTGGAAGAGCCGTGAGCTCTTGCCCGATTAGGAAGTGAGCGGGCGTAATTGCACAAAGGTCATTAGGATCGGAAGACATGGGAAACAATGGCCTTGAGTTCAATATTGCCTCAATTTGAGTGATTAAGGTATAAAACTCTTTATAACATAAACGCGTACCGTTCAAAACGCGCTTTAAATGATGTTTGCATGACTTCACGGCTGCTTCATGCAGACCGCCAAAGTGCGGTGATCGGGATGGCATAAAATGCCATTTAATATTAGAATGTACCACGTAGTTTTGCACACCAGTGGATTCGATCAATTTTTTGACTGAAATTAAATTATTATTACATCCCACGAAATTGGTACCGTTATCACTGTAAACATACGAGCAAAAACCTCTTCGTGATACAAAACGCTTCAAAAGACTAAGAAATCCGTCACTAGTTAGGTCGGTAATGACCTCAATGTGTACGGCCTTGGTCACCAGGCAAACGAAAATACAGACGTATCCTTTGATGAATTTATTAGATCGAGTTTTACCATCTTTGAGATCGAAAGGTCCGGCATAGTCTACCGCGACAGATGCGAATGGGCGAGAAGGGTTCAATCGTGCCTTTGGCAAATCACCCATTTTTGGAGAATCGATATTTGGATTTATCTTAAAACATGGTATACATCGCCTTATATATGATTTAACCGCGTTCTTGCCATTAAGTGGCCAGTATTTTTGCCTTATATGAGATAAAGTACCCTGAACTCCAGAATGCAATGTGCGCTTATGTTCATAGTCAATTACGAGTTTAGTGAAGTTGTGATCCGAGGGCAAAACTATAGGGTGTTTAATATCATATGCATAATTTGAGTTACTTAACCTACCACCAACTCTAATAATACCGTCCTGATCAATGAATGGACATAAAGGCTTCAGCTTACTTTTGGGCGATACTTCCCCTTTATTTTTCAAATCGTGAATATCTGTTGAGAAACTCTGAGACTGAACTAATTTAACTAATACCAATTCGCATTTGTGAATTTCTGAAAAATTTAAATTCCCTTTACTTCTTTTTTCTCTCCTGGTAGTTTTAAATTATTAACAAACCTTAAACAATATGCTGTAATCCGAACCATCTTACTAAAACTTGAAAACATTTCAAATATTTCGTAACTAAAAACTTGAGTAGACAAAGTTATTTTTGGCACTGATTTGGCCTCTGGAATATTTTGAGTGGATCGCTTAAAATGGACAATATTAGTGTTTTCTGGCCATTTTTCAAATTCAATAAAAAAATTCGGACCGTGCAGCCATAACGAGGAGGTGATCAAATTTTTTATGCTGGAACCACGCGATATTATATCTGCTGGATTCTTATCAGAAGCAATGTAATTCCAGTCTTCGATGTTTGTCAATTGTTGAATTTCCGCGACACGATTGGCAACAAACGTTTTCCATCGTTTTGGTTCGGCAGATATCCACGATAGAACAATCGTTGAATCTGTCCAAAGATAAGTTTGTTGTATGTTTAATTTTAAAGCATCTTTACATTTAGTCATTAGTTTAGCTAATAAAAGAGCTCCGGAGAGCTCCAATCGCGGCAATGAAATTGATTTCAAAGGGCTAACTCGCGACTTGGCACAGAGTAAATGAATCTCGATTTTGTTGTCTACGCTGATTGAACGGAGGTAAATACAACAGGCATATGCCTTCTCGCTGGCGTCCGAAAAACCGTGAATTTCGATGACCTTTGGCTCCTTTACGAGGACGTGACGTTTAATATGCAAAGAACCAACCTGAGATAATTCGTTTCTTACATCCAACCATTCTGTGTATAATTCATTGGGAAGACTTTCATCCCAGTCGAGTCGCAGTTGCCAGAGTTTTTGGATTATCAGTTTAGCTCGTATCGTCAACGGACCTAATATACCGAGTGGATCAAAAATCCTTGCTATAAATGATAGTATGTTTCTTTTAGTGGCTCTATTATTTTCGACTAAGAGGTTTTGAGAATTATATTCGAATTTATCGAGACTCGGTATCCAAGAGACACCCAAAGTTTTGATACTTGAATCATCCGTGATTAAATATTTATTGTTAACATGACCGTATTTATTTATATCATGAACTATTTCGCGATTGTTTGATTGAAATTTTCTCAATTCGAATCCGTATTCGCATAAAATTGCGGAAATATTTTGTCTCAATTTTACAAGTGTATCGAGGTCTGATGCTCCCGTGAGGAGATCATCAACGTAAAAATCAGATGCAATTATGTCGCTTTCTACGGGGTAAATTTCAGTTATATTTTGAGATATTTGTAGCAAACAACGCGTAGAAAGAAACGAGGCTGGCGCTGTGCCGTAGGTGACCGTGTTGAGTTGGAAGTGTTTAACTTCTTCCTCTGGAGAGTTTCGCCAGACTATTCGCTGCAAATTTCTTTCGCTTTCATCAATTAATACTTGTCTGTACATTTTAGTCAAGTCACCGATAAGAACGAAATTATGTTTTCTGAATCGTAATAAAATTGAGAACAAGTCATTTTGGATTGTAGGACCGACCTTTAAAACATTATTTAATGAAAGATTTGTGGATGACTTGCAAGCGGCATCAAAAACAACCCTTAGTTTAGTTGTCGTGCTATCGGGTTTTTCAACATAGTGGTGCGGAATATAATATATAGGAGTTTTCGAAGAAGTATCGCGAGGTATTTCCGTCATGTGACCTAAAGTTTGGTATTCTTGCATGAAGGAAACGTAAGACTTTCCAATTTCGGGATTTTTCGCTAATCTTTTTTCCATAGAATATAGCCTATTTAACGCGGATTGTTCGGAATCACCTAAATTTAAAAAATTATTCTTTAAAGGAAATTTGACAATAAACCTACCGGTTTCATCCCGACGTGTATTCTCTTGAAAATGCGTCTCGCAATCCATTTCTTCTTTAGTCATTAACGAGCGTGGATTAGGATTGATCTCTTCGATGAGCCAGAATTTTTCTAAGCTATCGTTCAACGAATCCTCAACAAAAAAGCAATTTGATAACATGACCTCAGATTTGCCAAGTTTACCTTGACCGCATGGCACCTGACCCGATACTATCCACCCGAGTAGTGTTTTTTGTAAGATTGGCAAGTTTTTCCCCAATTTAATTTGCCCGATGCAAAGTAATTCAAAGAAAACTTCTCCGCCCAATAACATGTCAATTTCCGCGGGAACATTGAAATCTGGGTCTGCCAGTGGCAGATCGTCAGGAATATTTAAGTTTGATGTGTTAAAGTATCTTTGTGGTGAGACTTCTGTAATTTTAGGTATGACAAGGAAATTTAATTTTGTTTTGTAACCGGAATGTTGAGAGGACAATGATATTTCAGCACGCTGAGATATATTTGTTTTTATTTGATTTATTCCTACTACTGGAAGTTTAATTTTCGTGCTTGGCACATGTAATTTTTCGAACATAGAAGAGCTTATAAAATTTGATTGGGATGCGGAATCAAGAAGCACTCTGCAGGGTAATATATTTTTGTGCTTATTGTACACATTGACAACAGCTGTGGATAATAGAATGAACGAACTTATTGTATTTGTACAAGTATTTGACATTACTGAACTATCTCGAGGTACTATATCACCTTCATCGTTTTCTTGATCATTTTTAATTTCGGTAACAAATGCTTGACTCGAGGACTGAGGTTCGGTAACTTTGTTTACGGTATTCGAGTTTTGATTATTTGCGCACGAGATTTCCTGAGATTTATGCAACAAAGTCGCGTGTCTTTGTCGGCATATTTTGCAGCCCGATGATCTACATTCCGAAGATCTATGTCCATTTCGTAGACAATTTATACATAGATTAAGTTTTTTAACCTTTTCAAAACGCTCTGATATGGATAATTCTTTAAATTTGTCACAAGAATATATGAAATGCTGTTCCTTAATATTTGGACATTTTGGACGGTATGTGCTTGATGTTATAAATGATTTTGATTCAAATGGTTTTTTAGAGTTGGTGCTTGCCTTTGTGTCTAAAGTTTCTAATAATTGACATCTTTGAATTATGAATTCGTTAAAATCATCAATTTTTGGACAAGACATGCTTTTACAACATATTTCCCATTCACGTTTTGTATTTGTGTCTAATTTTGATACGAGAATATAGATTAAAATTGTATTCCATTCGGATACGTTTTCTCCCAATGATTCTAGTGATCGATAATTTTTTAAGAATGTGTTCGAAAAACTTCTAAGTGATGAGTGAGATTCTTTAACTAGTATTGGCAAATCCATTATTTCTTTTAAATGAGAATTTATCAGTACCTTTTTATTTTCATATCGTTTTTTCAACAATTCCCAAGCTTTACTATAATTCGCGTCAGTGGGTGTTAATGAGGCAATTAAATTTTTTGGTTCACCTTTCAGAGAGGCTTCCAAATAATAAAACCGTTGTACATCGGATAAAGTACCATTATTGTGTATTAAAGCGCAAAACATATCCCGAAATCTTTGCCATTCGCTGTAAGAACCGCTGAATTCAGGCAATGTTAATAATGGTAGTTTTGCGGCTACATTTGGCAACACCGCATTTTTAGTTGTTTGACTTTCCTTTGACAATACGTTTGGTGCGGCGCCATCTAACCGTGGAATTTGTTGAGACATAGATGAAAAATGATTATCTAAAATTTTATGACCCTGAGCCAGAGATAATAGAACAGATTTGTTGATGCCTAATATAAAGTTGGCAACAAGTTCCGACATCAGCGCGCCATTGTCCTATGGTAGAAGCTCATCGATTTAAAAATGGGCGGGATATACCAGCATATCTATAAACTATTATATCTTGGAATACATACGCTTAAATTTTAAAATTTTATATTCTTACTGTGAAGATTTAAATTTTAAAATATAAGCTATATATTTTCATAGTAGTAAAAATAAAATCAAAATAAAACAGGTATTAATAATTATAGTTTTTATTTGAACACAGAACATTCAATCATAAAAAAAATACAATAATAAAAACAAATTTAATCATAAGAAAAAGATAAATACAATAATCAAATCGAATTTTATTTATAAAAAAACATATTTTAAAAAGAGAACAGTTTATTTAAAATAAAAAATATATTCTGTAAAACAACAATATTTATTACAAAAATAAAAATACTTTCTACTCAGAATAACAGAAGCGCATCTTTTAAAATATCTATTTATCTATAAACTCAAATATATATATTTTTGAAACTTAAATTTAATAATAAACAACATAGTTATAACTGAAATACTAATATCACAAAAAGGTACATTTTATACTATTATCACACAAACAGGTACAAGTTAAATTATTGCCGTAAAAAGATTAAAAGTTACCAAAATAATAAATGATAGATACATTGTAAGGTACAAAAAAGTTGTTTAAAATTTGTTTATAGTTACAAATAAATATGTATGTACATATCACACTAATGTCACAAAAATGTACGATAATTATTACTTTTATAACAAGTTAAATTTTATATTAATTTAACGAAATAAGAATTAAAATTTACATTACACGTTGCACAAATTACATATGTAATAAACACATGAAGCTCCTTATTACGAAAATGTTTATCATAAACAGGATTGAAAGACTCACTTTTACAATCTACATCTACAACACAACATTTATATTTAAATAACCTGGTAGTGACACGTATAACTATTCACTATACTTTTGCACCCTTTTTACGCTAAAACTACCTTCAATTTATATTAAACTAAAACCACTTGCACTTCCATATCACTATGCCGCCATTACTGTTTTTTCGCGCTACCAGCTGATCAGATTTTGCTGGTTTAGTTCCCATTTTCACCACTACAGAATGCGATTGCGCCTTATGGGTTGCGCACAAACATGTTGGCGCCTTTGGGCTATGTTTCAAAAAGTCTCTTCTTAATTTGTCTATGCCCTGAGCTAACGCTTTAAAATAACGTGTTTCAAATTCATCCCTTTCGTTTTCATAGTCATCCTCATTATAATTATCAGGAAAATCACCTAATATTAATTCTTCAAAATGCGTTTGAACCGACCTGAACCTATCGAGAGGTTTTATAGTTTCTACCCTAATTTGCAACAGTTCGATTGATTTAGAGAGATCAGTTTTATCCAAAAAGTTTTGGAAACGAGTTAGTTCTCCGTTAATTTGAGCTTTGTTATGCTTCAATCGTGATAAATCGAGTTGAGGATTTGCATCATCTACGTCTGACATCGTGATTTTTTATTAATTATTTATTACCGATTATGCTTACTACAAGGTTTTTGCGATAATATGTTTACCGTGATATTAATCAAGACTTTCAATTTGCTACGAGACGAGAATCAATGTTATTAATGTTCCAAGTGATATGCTTACAAAACCACGTGTTGCATCAAGTATTTCAAGCAAATGAATATAATGTTCACGAGATTTTTTATACGAGACCTTCAACTGTTTGCCTAATTATTAACGTGAAACGGTGCAAACTACAATTAAAACGAGACTTCTGTTCAATATTTTCTGTATATTATACGAGTTTTCGTGACAATATTGAACTCAATGCGGGAAAAACAGGCAAACAATATTAGGTTAAATTTAGTAATGGAAAGGACTGACCTTTTTATACTGCTGTATTTGGCTGAAGGACCATTTGTTATGTCGGGGTTTTCTTCCTTAACTGGTTGAAATAACACCACTCGTTTTTTATTATTTATTTTACGTGCAACAGTAATACAAATACATTGATTTTTACACTATTTTTTGTTCTACCAGCATTACTCGTGGTCGCCGATCATCTCTCTCACCCTCGTGGCACCCGAGGTCAGAGAGCACACTACAAAATTTACAATGTTGCCACTGTGACAAAATAATACTTAAATTTAGAGAAACATAAACTCGAACAACTACAATTCCCTTACCGTTATATTTAAATATTTTCTTTTATTGTATTGTAGATGAATATTCAAAAACATAGTGAACTTACAACCGAAAAGCTATTGTCTACAATGAACTTGAATAAATGGCGTATAATCTGCAGATTTGATATAAATAATTCAATTATTCAAAAAAAATGCTAGTTTAATCAATAAATATTCTACAAAATTTCTTTTTTCTTTTAGTTTTACTTGTGATATTAGCGGTATTGGTTTCGGTTTCTGACAAAAACATGGATATAGTTAAGGATGATGTAGTAATCTCAGGTATTGGTGGATATTTCCCCAAGGCTCATAACATAGAAGAATTCAAGAATAGGCTATTTGAAAATGAAGTTTTAGTCAGTCCTGCTTGGACAGAAGGTACTTTTATACTTAAGCTTTTATATGTTTGTTTTATTAGTGTAAGTTACTTGAAACCTTACATTTTAAATAATTTTAAAGTAAAAATAGTGACTACCTATAACATACCCCAAAACTTTAAGTTATTAATCCAAGACCTAACATAAATTTGTCGCAAATTTCAACTCATAATGGTTAACAATTCATTTAAATTCCAGATCTAATAAATTTGTGTTTGGCAAATTTTCATGTGTTGGTTCGTTGGATTTCTAGGTAGGTAGGTACATGCAGGAGCAGGAAACTTAAAATTGTATAATTAAATGAGTCACATCCATATTTTTCAAAGTAAAGTAGAAAGGCTATAGGTACCAATAAAGTTGCAGGTAACCGATATTCATTCTTTAAAACATTCTACTTATGTAGCGGATCTCCTCCACTACCTACATTAAAATCACTGAATACTGTTATAATTTTCCTTCGTGGATTCGGGAAAAGTGATAAACAGCAAACAAACTTAACAATTTATTGGTAAACACAAATAGATAACAATTTCTCAAACTAATTTACACCACTTTAATACAATAACAATTACTAAATAACGTCTTTAAAATATCTCGTACAACAATCGCACTTTTTCGTCAGGTATTTCTTTCTCCGTTCAGGGCGGTCCTTATATACCAATAAATTCTTTCTAGAACGTCTCTGAAATTACATTTATAGAATCGAACAAAATAGAATATTCCAGAGCTTCATGTATTATCTGGATATTGCGAACGGACACTTAGGATTTTGGAGGAGAGCGAGTCGTGGATTTCCGAGCAGTAATGGGGAAAATAAGGATCTTATGAATTTAAAAAACCCAAATAAAAGAAATAGGCAGAAGAGATGTCCAGGAAGTTACATGAGGTACAACAAAATTTAAGTAATACTCTGAAAAATAACTACATGTAACAAACTTAAACAAACAAATTAAACTTACCATGTTATCTGATAGCTCGTTGGCTTTTAGTCAACTTAACTAAACTCAATGTATCAAAAATTAAGACTTAATGGTGTCTTATTAGAACTACATAGACGAAAAAGTTCTTTAATATAAGAAGGAGAATATTTATTTGAAATATATATCAAAAAAAAAAACATAAGAAAGTGGATAAAGAAACTATAATATACTATTAATATTTTTATAGTATGAGGATCTGAAAAATTGGAGAGGAGCGAGCAAGTGGTCTGCCGGCACTGAGGCCACATTAGGCCCATTGTCATCCTCCCGTGTGTAGGGATATCCACACCTCGGGCTGTCATCAGGCCCATTTTTTTATAGTATAGACTTTTTTAAAAATCGACATGAATCAAAAGTAAAATAACCAAACTTAAAGTCCAAATGAGAAATATTTTTTTAAATTGGCCTAATGCATTTTAATTATAATTTAAGAAACGGCAACTTTTGGTTGGATGTAATGCCGGCGTTGGATTGTACCGGTACTTATCCAGAATATTTAAAACAATAAACTTATTTGTAGTTTCTTTTCATTTTAATATTGTTTTGAAACTGGTTTAGAATAATCACAGCTGCTTGGACACTATCCAATTTAAAGCATTACTGAATCACATCAGGATAGTTGTATGACAATAATAAACCATATATAAGACGACACTGAACTTCGACAAATAATTTTATAAAACAAAAATAGGAGTTGTAAGTAACGATATGATGGTTCTTCCAAGATGAACAAATGAAGATATTTAATCAGCAGTTTGACGAACATTCGTCGTGATTGGTCTGATATTCAAGTTATCAGAGTGTCTTTTAGAATTATTCAATTAAAATCGTTATAGTACTGGATCTTATGAAGTTACCAAAAAGATGTTATATAAAAAGTATTAAACGGATATATCATATTCTCACAAAAGGAAATGGAACGTAAATTAAAAAAATTACAATTAAATTATATTTCGGTGTACTGTTGGTTAAATCAAACCGCCAATGAACCACCTGGTACAATTGTGGCCCAGAGGTTAAGGCGCTGTCGCGTAAGGACAGAGATTGTAGGTTCAATTCTTGTTTTTGAGATTTATTTTTTCTATTACGAAAACGACAACCGATCTGGTTTTCCAATTTTAGAAGAAACTTTTATATTTATTTAACTGTTGTTAAGCATTTTCAGCTTTTAAAGACGGTCTTTGACAAATTTGACATATCGAAATTAATAAAATAAGAAAAGGCCACTTTCAAACATATTGATTTATTTTTGTTTTAGTGGGAAAAAGTTCCTCAAATAATAGAAGAAAATATAAGTCCCATATCCGTATATTTTTTCATTTATTTAAATTTTATTTACTTTTAATAACTTTTGTATTCTGATCGAACAACATTATTATAACCAAATAGTTTTTGTGTGAAAATTTACATCTATTGCCAAATTTCTTCATTTACTAGATGAAATTTTTACTTACATATTCTAACTTCCCATAATGAAATATTTGTAGAAACGCATAGGTTGCTGCTTAGTACAACCCTGTTTATTTTTATATTCACGTAGATTCTTTCCGGAAATGTATTTCTAAATTTGCATTTCATTTATAATCAAAAGAAAATTATAAGTTAAAACATTTAAATTTTTTGAATTAATAAAAATCTATTGAATGTCAATGTACGTGAGTATATTTTATCATCTAATTCAATATATGCATTATGCATGTTACAAATAGCATACTAACATAAGACAATCGAATTGGTAATAACCAATACGAAAAAATAGATTTTAATTAGTTCCTCAAAAGGTTTTAGTTAAGGTGAAAAGGTGAACTTGTTAAATAATAATGACGTTTTAACAACACTTTTTTTTAACTCAATAGGTACTTAACAATGAACATTTTTTCACAATTAAGTAATTTATTACACAGGTAAAGACGTATTAAAAGATTAAAGTTTTTTTTTGAAATTTAGAAATTACCTATATAAACCAGATAATGACATACACACATGTTACTTAAGAAGGAATTAAGTGTCCTTCCTATCTGACGTGGGTTGAATCAAGACTATCAAATATCCGACTAACTACGAATGCATCTGTAGCTAAAGTTGTTAGAGGCGTTAACTACTGTACATAAAGATTGCTGGTTCGAGTAACTTTTTTTTCAATTTCTCCGTAATGTTTGTATAATTGTAAAAACCAAAAATCCCTTGAAAGACATTAGTGTCTAAATTTAAAAGTAACCGTAAATTAAATACATGGTTAGTTTGTCTAATTGGGCCAGTCGGTATCTGTCGATAGGCAGACCATAATGGACATTTTCCATAGAAAGCCATTTTTTCCTGGAATCCCTTCAGGCTGTGCCCAATATCATGATATGCGCCAGTCGCAAACCCTGTGCTATTTTTTTATTTAACAAAATCTAAAATAAATTGAAAATTTCTCATTTTTATAAGAAGTTAAAAGTTTCGCTATTTTTTTTTTAAACCGGCCAGAAATTAGTACTTTCCGGTTTATTTTTAGGTCAGAAAATCTCATTTTGTTGGACAAGGCCAGAAAATAAAAATGAGCCCGGTAAAAGCTTTTACCGGACTATCACAATAATTTTTTGGCCCAGTCCGACAAAATGAGATTTTCTGACCCAAAAATAAACTGGAAATTACTAAATTCTAGCCGGTTAAAAAAAAAATGTGAGCCGTCACGGGACGCCTGACAGATGTGAAACATCGACATTAACCCGTGCCTAAATCATAAGACATTTTCCAATTTAAATAACATGGCATTTTTGCACTTTTTGTCGTTATTTTTTAACTTCCCGCTAAAAAAAATTAAATTTTTTTTTAAAATCGGGAAGTTATTGGTTTCACCCCGTTTTTCGAAAATCGAGTTTTCATCGGATCTCAACGTTTTGAGGTCTTAGGAACCTCCCCTGACTATTTTTACGAGGGTGTCTGTATGTCTGTATGTACGTGTGGATGTGTGTGTGTGTGTGTGGATGTATGTAAACCTCTTATAACTTTTGAACGGCTTGACCGATCGGAATGAAATAAAAAGCATTCCAAAGAGTTCCATCTAACTTAGATTCCTTGTAAGTTTGAACCGATTCAAACTGGTAGATTTCGAGAAATTTCAAAATAACCGAAAAAAACAATTGGTAAAAATGATGTTTTTTGGGCATATCTTTTTGGATATTGCATTGATCAATTTCATAACCTAATCAGCTCTTAAGCTTAAAAAGCCACGTCGAAAGCCGTTTTGCAAATTAAAATCGGTTGATTCGTTCGTGAGATATCGTTGTCGAAAAATTTTAAAAAAAGTGTTTTTTTTCAATAACTTAGAGATTTTTTGACTAACCGATTTTGCACTCTGGGTAACGTTTTTAGGTCTCAAAAAACTGCGTCGAATGCCATCTTGAACATCAAAATCGAATAAGGCGTTAAAAAGTTATGGCTTTTTAAACATTTCAAAAAAAGTCAAAAACGTCAAAATACGTCACGTAACTATAGGTTTGCGGTTAAAACTAGCGGGAAGTTGCAAGGATGGCCTTTAAGGTCAACCTCTTTTCGAATTTTTTTTACTGAAACAAATGTAGCTAAAAATAATTAAATATCTATTTCTTGTAGGAAATTTGCAATAAATTTGTCATCAGAGTTAAATTCACGATTTTTTTTTGTAATTTTCACCATAATTTTTATTTACATCAAACTAAATACATATATATATAGGTAATAAAATTAACAAATACAAAATTTGGATACAAAATAAAGTATATTATCGCTTATAAATAATAGTATCACAATATTTATTGTACGTTTTCTCAGATTGCTCACAGATGTCGTGAGATTACAGAACGAAAATAAATTTAAAACGTGATTTCGTTTAGCTTTTTATTTAATTGCCTTAAATTCAATAATCTTAAAAAAGGAAATTATTAAAACACAAATTTATATAGAAGTACGTTGCTATATTAATATAATTGTAGTTACTTCATAATTTTAGTACAAACAAAAAGCGATAGTAAATAAAAAATAGGAAAATGATGAATTTAACTATGAATACAACTTTATCGTTGAATAACTTTTAAACGGTATTTAAATGGGAAATGTATTATGATTTAGACACGGGTTAATGTGAATATTAAGGGCTGGTTTGGGTCTGATAATTTTTGTTAGGTCATAATCTAAAAATTTGATGGGAGAACAAAACCAAATTTGGGAAATAACGGGCACCCTAATGTATATAGAGTAGGTAGGTACTCACTCATTTTTATTCAATATTTTTTCATCACTTTCTTTATTAACACTTTGTTTATTCATATTTAAAACAAACACTTTATACACAAATTTTACAGGGACTATTCACCAACAATCTATTTTGATTAACAAGCTGTCAATTTTACAGGTCAGCAAAATATGTAGGTATATTATGTTGCCTATACAAACAAACATTTTTATATATATAGAATAGATAGTAGGCGGAATCGAGTTAGGTTTTTATGAAACAATTCATACCCTGTCCCGCCAAATTTTTGAATCGATGAGCTTCTTCCCCCTATTGTTGGCGCGCCACCGTCGGCGTCGCTCAAAACATGAGACCAATTTCATATAAGGTATCAGTACATCTCTTTATTATATATTATCGATGCGTTAGGTTTTTTACGTCATACGAATCATACGTCACCGTCGCCACGCGAGAAATCTGATTCACGTGCGGCTGTAGATGTTTCACAGCAAAAGATAAGTGTGAAACGGGTGTATATCTGCTTCTTTATTGCTCATCACAATAGGGTGGACTTAAGTAGTTTATTGTGCCATTAACTCTCAACCAATTTTGTTGAAAAATACTATACGTAAAACGTCCCAAAAGTGCTTTTACTGGACTCGCAGGCTTGCAGGACTAGCCTGCGGCTCGCCCTGCAATTGCCCACTCGTCCAGTAAAAGACCACTTTCGGGACTTGTTACGTAAACTACTATAACACAATATTTCGTTAGTAAGAATTTGAAAATTTATTGTTGGAAAATGGCAATAATTGGAAAAAAAATATACAAAAATGAAGTTTATTCTTTGATTTTTTTAGTCCCTCTAAACTTGACTTACAACCTCCATATTCCGCATAAAAAACTTTTTAATATGATTAACACGTCTGCTAAATTTTGTTAGGAACGGTCGGTGTATAATAATTTTGCAATCCAGCATACTAGAAAAAAATCGCGAATTTTCAAATTCATACTAGGCCCTAAATAAGATCAGATAGTCGCCAATTTTTTTACATATAAAGGAAGGCTCAAACTTTCAAACGCTTTTTGTAAAATTAAAATCGGTCCAGTAGGAGAGGATTTTTTTTTAATATTTTAAACATGTTTAGGCTTATTAACAATTTGAATAACTTTAACCAATTGTAGGTATACATATTAATTTTAAAATTTATACACTTAAGGTAAGGCACTATAAATAAACATAGGTATTATCATCAGCCATGTTTTGTCCAATGTCACCCACAAAACCATAGATAATAGAACAGATGTATTGATGCCTAATATGAAGTTTGCAACATGTTCCAACATCAACGCACCATGTTTAAAACGTTTAAAACTATTCACTATACTTCTACACCTTTTTTAAGTTTACAGTACCTTAAATTTATTTTAAATACTAGTACTTACCGTTATAACTACTTTTCGAGCTACCAGTTGGTTTAGTTCCCATTTTCACTACTACAAAATACGATTGCACGTCAGCCAGAGATCCCTATGCACGTCTCTTTAATTTGTCTGTGGTCTAACACGTGAATTGAGTGACATTTGACAAAAAATGGCTGATGATAATACCTATATCTATAGTGCCTTACTTAAGGTACATTAAAAGACGCTTCTACTAAAAAAAACAGATACATTCGGCTTACTGGTTGCCGAGATATTAAAGATAAAAGTTGGCATAAATCTGCCGTGTAACCATAAGTGATAGAGGGCTCGTTTTTATGCCAACTATTATCCTTAATATCTCGGCAACTAGTAAGCCGAATGTATATTTCTTAATGTTCTTTATGTGTATAAATTTTGAAATTAATATGTTTAGAGCTCGTAAAGTTATCTATTCAAATTTTTTAGAAGCCTAAAAATTTTTAAAGAATTAAAAAAAATCTCTCCTAGTGGACCGATTTTAATTTTACAAAAAGCGTTTAAAGTTTGAGCCTTCCTTTATTAAAAAAAATGGCGACTATCTGAGAGCCTTATTTAGGGCCTAGTATGAATTTGAAAATTTGTAACTTTTTTTCTAGTAGGCTGGATTACAAAATTATGATCTTAACGAAATTTAGCATACGTATTAATCATATTAAAAAGTATTTCTAGGTAAAATATGGTAATGGTGGTTGTAAGTTAAGTTTAGTGGGTCGAAAACAATTAAAGGATAAACTTCATTTTTTTATACTTTTTTCCAATTATTTTTATTTTTTCAACAATAATCATTAAATTTTCAATTTCTAAATAACGAAATATTGTGTAAAATTAAATAACAAAACTTTTAACTTCTTATAACTTTTTCTCTAGGAGCAATACTTTCCGAATTATACACGAAAATAGGAGTAAAAAAATGAGAAATTTTCTTTTCTTTCAGATTTTGTTAAATAAAAAATTTAGCACAGGGTTTGCGACTGGCGCATATATTTACTCTAAATTTTTTTGATTTTATTATAATTAAATAAAAGTTCCAAAAAAGCTAATTAAATATGATTTTCAAGATAGTAATAATATCTAATTTTAGATAAAACTGTACCAAATGCATGTGGCAAAATTGAATCAGATTTGTTTGACAATTCTTATTTCGGAATACATCGACAACAATGTTTCTATATGGACCCTATGCATCGACTTGCCTTAGAAAGATGTTTCGAAGCACTTATAGATGCTGGTAAGATTAAATTTTAAAAATTTACAAAAATTTTAAAATAGTTAATACTTATTTTAAGGGGTAAATCCGATGGAAATCAGAGGAAAGCGAGTTGGTGTTTATATGGGTTCTACAATTGGTGAAAATGATCAACTGTTTACAGAATCTGTAGTAAGTGGTTTTGGTGTTACTGGACATGCCAGAGCTATGTTAGCAAATCGTATTTCATATTGGTTAAATTTAAAAGGTTAGTATTAAAAATAGAAGTGCGGGAATTTAGATTTTATTATTATTATTATTATTATTACATCAAGTAATAAAAAGGAAAGAAAACATCCTATGAACCTTAAAATTATACTGAAATAATAAATTAAAAACTAAGATCAAAAGTAGTATAAAATCACGCAGTTAAAATACTTAGTTAACATCATAAGAATTCCTTCAGTCGATTTTTTAGTTCAACAGCTTCTACGAGTAAAACATTCCACTCAATTCTTTTGTTAAAAAAATATTGCTTGGTTTTAAAATTTTCCTTCTTGCTTTTTTAACGCATTTTCTTAAGTACATCTAACTGTTAAAAGAAAGGTGTTTTGAAAATGCCCTAGTCGTATGTAGACCTGATGAAACAGACACATTTGTCAAACATCAATTCTTACGATTTTTTTCCATAACCGTGCTTGTTACATCCTATAGAAACATAAATTTGAGTTAACCACCTGGTATTATTTAATAAAAGTGTTTTTTTATGAGAGCCGTCACTGGTTGTACTGCAGCCTAGTTAGACTTATTGTGCTTTTTCCAATGGTTCATGTCACTCACTTCAGGATCTTGGTACCCCCTACTAAAGGATGTGTATCATATGTTTGTGGAGGCATTTAAATGCTTCACAAATTGACTGTCTCTCGCGTTCCGGTGCTTCGCAATGGTGCAGTATGTGTTTAACTGGTTTAGATTCCCTGCCGAATAATCTGCAGATTTGATCCCCATTTAATGGTCACATGGTTTGAAAATGCCCTTGACAGGTTGCATAGCCTGTAAGGAATCCTCTAATAACTCGTAACTGATTCCTGATGATTTTGCGCAGTGTTTCAGCTCTTCTGGCACACGTTTGTTCAATACACATTATGATGTGTGCTTAGCCAAAGATGAGTTTAGAGTCTTGGTTGTGTTGTCTACGGATCCAGGTTGTTCTTTCTGGTACCCCTAGATCTGGTTCTGGACCGTAAAGTAATGTATCTAATTTTTGTGTTGCAAGTTTATCAGCCTGTTCGTGGTGTTGTTTTCCTGTCACCAAACAGTTTGACACTGTTATGTACGACCAGAATATCCAGTTCTACTTGGCACTCGTGTACTTGTCTGGAAAACACATTTAGAGGTACTTAAAATCCCAATAGCCGCGAGACTATCTATTGATACGCTTAGATTTGTAAGCCCTCAAATTATTTTCTCTTCGCATTGCAAGACTGAATATACGTTAGCTTGAAATCCAGATCTCTATATTTCCCCGAGGGACAAGAGTTTTTACGTTTCCATCACTAGTGTAAACTCCTGCTTCTGAATCCTTCTGAAGCTTGTCTTGAGTGCTCACATTTTACTACTGTTAACGTTTAAGTATTTCTTCCTGGAACGTTTTCTTTGGCAGGTATTGGGAAACCGTGCGATTTGATTTTATTTTCTAGTTGCTTTTTCCGATTCCATGTATCATTTGATTGTACCCTGCTCTAAAAAAATATTGCTCAGATTTTCTGGCCTACCTTTCAAGACTATGTGATTAGGAGAAAAAACTTTCATTGCTGCTGTTGGAGTGCCTCTCAGAGCTCCAGTTTTTCTAAGTCAAACAAGTCTTTGGACCTTGCTTTGCTTAATAATGGCATTTTTATTGTATCTTTGGCAACTATACCAAAGATGCATATATGGGACAATATAACATGTCTGGCTTTAAACAGAACGTTTTGACATAAGTGTAATTGGCTATCATTAAACCTCTTGGTTATTAATTCAAGATGATGGTTCCAGGTAATTTTTGAGTCTAATATTACCTCCAGCTATTTAACCCTTCCACCACTTGTGTATTTGCACCATTAAGGCTTAGAGCACTTACACCTTCAAAGTTTCTTCTCCTGGTAAATGTTACAATCTTAGATTTTAGAGGTCTTCTGTTAAGCCCTACAGTTAAGGACGTGTTGATCTGATAATTCTAATACTGGGCTCTATCCGTTTACTTTAAGCTAAATTATGAAACAATAGGTGTAGCTATTTAGTAATACTAGTTTTAATCTAAATATGAATTGGTAATTTTTCCTCATATAGATGATTTTTTTTTTAAATACATATCATAATCCTAATTTTCTAATTCCAGGCCCCAGTGTAGCCTACGACGCTAATTGGGTATCAGGTGTGGAAGTATTACGTTTAGGCTATGAAGCCATTAAAAGAGGTCAATGTGAATCAGTGATAATAGGATGTTCTAATGTAGTCGAGTATGTTGAATTTCAATCGATGTATAATGAGCTGGGAGTTTTATCGCAAGATGGAAGTGTAAAAGCATTTGATGCTGACGGTATGTTATTTTTAACATTTATTTAATCCGTCTCTCGCTAATGTCTTAAAGATAACGTTTATCTTTATACGTTTAATTTTTCCAACTTTCAACTAGATACATTTTCCCTATTCTAAACTTACAGCTAATGGCTACGCACGTGCTGAAGGAACAGTAATGATTTATCTACAAAAAGCATCGGAAGCCCGAAGAGTATACGCCAGCGTTGTTAATGTTGCAGCTAAATTCGATGGAAGAACTAAAGGCGATTTCATGGATATAGATAAGGACTGCTTGGTAGAATTTTTAAGTGAATTTTACAAAAATTCAAAAGTTAAACCTGAAGAAGTAGACTTTGTGGAAGCATATGGTTGTGCTAATAAAGTAATAATTTTAAAAATACTTTACAAAATTGTTAATCCTTTATGTTTTTTAGAAAGTTGATAAAGCTGAGTTAGACAGTTTTGACGAAATATATTGCAAAAACCGTTCTAAGCCTCTCATGGTTGGTTCTGTTAAAACTGTAACCGGTCATTCTGAACCTGCATCTGTTTTATTTTCCTTGGTTAAAGCTATAATAGCACTAGAAACAGATGTAATTCCAGCAACGCTTCAGTATACTACACCTAATCCTGAGATAAAATCTCTGATTGAAGGTAGAATAGAAGTGGTAACAACTAATAAAAAATGGAATTCCAAATATATAGCTGTCAACGCTTTAGGATCCAGTGCTTATTTCGGACATATACTGCTAGAAGCAAACCCAAAAAAGAAGAAACCAATGTATCTTAATCTACCGCTATTACTTACAGCATCTACAAGAACTGAGGAAGGAATTAACAAGATTATTGAAACAGTAAGATATATTATTTTTAATTACATATATCTCTCGCAATATTTCCTACCTTAATTTTCAACAGGCCTTTCCATCTTTGAACCAGACTTGTATGATACTTACAATATTGTTACTTCTACTATATTTCAAATTAATTGATTTGTAATTAACACAATAATTTTAAAGAATAGTAAAGAAGATTTTGAATATTCTTAGTCGTTACTTGATGAAAATCCATATTCAAAGAATATTAAAATACTAAAAGTATTGAGATTTTCACAATTTTTATTTAATGTATGACGCGTTTCACTATCTTATAGCTTCTTCAGATACATTTAAACTTACAAAGTTATGGTAAAAATAAAATGAAATAATGGCATGACATTATTTCATTTTATTTTTACCATAACTTTGTAAGTTTAAATGTATCTGAAGAAGCTATAAGATAGTGAAACGCGTCATACATTAAATAAAAATTGTGAAAATCTCAATACTTTTAGTATTTTAATATTCTTTAAAGAAGATTTTAGTTACGTGGTAACCAAAAAATCCTGTTTGTTTCGTAAAACAACTAGATAAGCTATAAGTGCGTTTGTGCGCTAAAATATACATAAAAAATTGTATGATTGAAAACGTTTTAATTAATAAATTTTGCAGTTAAAGAATAAACCTAAAGATCCAGAATACTCCAGCCTAGTTCACGATTTCTTCTCAAAATCAATTCAGGGACATTTATACAGAGGATATATTCTAATGGGACAGGATGAACCAAAAGTAGAAACTATTGTAAGTAACTTTAATCACAATTTGCTAGAACTAAGAAATATATTAAATCGATTTGTAGAACCATTTGGGAAACAAACGACAAATTTGGTTTGTATATTCTGGTATGGGAAGTCAATGGAATGAAATGTTAGGAGATCTGATGCAAATACCAATTTTTGCCGATTCAATAAACCGATCAGCAGCAATATTAGCTAAAAAAGGAGTTGACCTAATGACGATCCTATCTAGCAAGGATAAAACTCTATTTGATAATATATTGCATAGTTTTGTTAGTATAGCTGCTATGCAAGTAAGAAACTTTGTAATAGATTTATTACTTTGAATACAGTTTAATTTAATTTAATTGCAGATAGCATTAACAGATGTTTTGCATGCTCTTGGTATCGTACCAGATGGAATCATTGGTCATTCTTTAGGTGAGTTAGGTTGTGCTTACGCTGATGGTTGTATGACAGCTGAAGAAATGATTATGTCTTCGTACTCAAGAGGTAGAGCTTCTTTAGAAGCTTCTCTTGTACCAGGAATGATGGCAGCTGTAGGTAAACACCGCAATTCTTATATAATTTTACTGTGTACTTAAGCAAAAATTAATTATCTTAGGACTGGGTTACAATCAAATAAAAGATAAACTGCCTCCAACAATTGAAGTAGCATGCCGTAATGGACCTGAAAGTTGTACGATAGCTGGTCCAACTGAAGATATGGAAGTGTATGTGAAATCATTACAAGATAAGGGAACCTTCGCTAAGTTAGTAAATGTAGCCAACATAGCATACCACAGTCGATATATAAAACCTGCTGCTCCTTTATTTTTAAAATATCTAAAAGAAGTTCTACCGAATTCTATTTTAAGAAGTTCAAAGTGGGTAAGTACTTCAAATGTGGAAGCAGACTGGGATACCGATTTGGCAAAACATTCGTCAGCTGAATACCATAATAATAATCTATTGAACTCTGTTTTATTCGAAGACGGTATTAAACACATTCCCAAAGATTCGGTACTAATTGAAATAGCTCCACATGGTTTATTACAAGCTATATTAAAGCGATCAGTTAAAGATTGTTTTAATATTCCACTTACTCACAGAGGAACTAAGAGTGGAACTGAATTTTTACTTCAAAGCTTAGGAAAGTAAGTATCAAGCGTCAAAAGTAACTTAGCATTACTGAACTCCAAACTAACGTAACTGAAAACGTACCGTTAACAACAAATCGTATACAAAATCTGTAAAAGGCGGTTGATAAAAAAGAATAGTACATTAAAGTAGTGAACAAAACTATACTCAGTGACATTAGAAGTGTTACACCCAGAAGGAATAATTTCTTAATCTTAATTTTTTGGCAACATGGTAGATTTACATCGAGAATAAAACGATAACATTTTCAAGAATTTTTAATAACGTATAACAAAAAAAAAATAATAATGTGTTTGGCGACCCCGTAACTGAATACACTCATGTACATGTCTAGGCATTGACAAAATGAGATGATCAATGTCTGCTTGTGGTATCTCGTTCCATGCAACTTGAACTTCATGGATTAACCGTGCCAGAGTTTGTGGAGAATGGTGAAAATTGGACAGTCTTCTTCCCATCATATAACACACATGTTCGATGGGATTTAAATCTGGTGAACGGGGTGGCCACGGGAAAACATTAACGCCAGCTTCTTGGAGAAAGTCCATAGTTCGACGAGCAATATGGGGACGCGCGTTATCTTGCTGAAAAAGGACGTGTCGACGGCCGTCTAGATAAGGCAGTAAAGTGTTTTGTAAGACATCATCAACATAACGTGCGGATGTAATACTGCCTCGAATGAACACAAGTGGTGATCGGCTACCATAGGCAATAGCCCCCCAAACCATTACTCCAACTGTCCTGTGTACATGTCTTTCAAGAACAAACCCGGTATCTCGTCGCTCTCCACGGCGGCGTCTTATCCTTCTACGGCCATCGTGTATGCCTAAACAAAATCGCGATTCATCCCTGAATGCTACATTATGCTATTCTTCTACCCATTGCTGCCGTTCTCTGCACCAATTCAAACGTTGATGGCAATGGTCCTGGGTCAAAGGTAGCACTAGTCGTGGGCGGTATGAAAACAGACAAAAGGCACGAATACGACGGTATAGTGTACGCATAGTAACAGGTCTACCTTCCTCTCCAAACCATTGATCAGCGATTTGACGCGTAGTAGCAAAACGATCTCGCAGAGCAAGTAGTCTGAAGCGCCTATCTTGACGCTCTGTGGTACGCCTTGAATGGCCAGTTGGTCTTCTTCGTGTTCCTCTACCTTCGTTTGTCCACACACGAATTACCGTTATTCCCGTACAATTAACACGAAGGGTAATTTGGCGATACGACAAACCCATATCTTTATAGGCAACAATTCTACCCCTGTCAAAATCGCTAACATGGTGGTAATTTTGATGTCCTCGAACTCGAGGCATTTTGTTACACTGACTACAATTAGACTGAAGAACAATAATTAAAAATTTCTTTACAAACTGGTCTTCATAAATCGTTTTTTTTTTTAATTTAAGATAAAATTTTATTTTTACAAAAACTATTAAAGATAAAACATTGATATTGTTATCATAGCATTCTTTAAATATAGTCATGCTGTTGTCAAAAAACTAAGATTAAGAAATTATTCCTTCTGGGTGTAACACTTCTAACGTCACTCAGTATATTTCAATGAAAACAAATATGTAGGACTAAACAATTTTGAGATTTCCCTCATGTTTCGTTTATCTATTGACTTTTTCAGTTATATCGTTTACAGTTCAATGTTTAGAATAAAAGAAAGATGACGTAAACATGATAATTTTTAATTTTATTATATTCTTTTATGAAAAATCATTTGATACACCTTTTTATTAACAGATTGTATTTGGCTGGTGTTGATATGAAATTGGCAAATATTTACCCAAAAATCGAATATCCTGTAAGTAAAAACACTCCATCACTAAGTGACTTGGTACATTGGAACCACGCTGAAAGTTGGAGTCGAGCACACGACACTCAGAAATTGGTAATTGGAGTACGAAACCTTGATGTAAATATATTTTCCGAAGGATTTGAAAATTGCACAGATCATAAATTAAATGGGCAGTATTTGTTACCTGTTACCAAAATCTTGGTAAGTAATATTACATTTTTTGTAATATTCACCTACTAGCCCTTTTATTGTATTTTCTAGGAAATATTACTACAACTAACTGAAAATCCATTTGAAGCAAATGCGATAGTATTTGAAAATATATTATTTAAAAATAATATAATAATACCTGATGTTGGAGATATATCTCTAAGTGCTATGCGTCAGCCTGGAACTGGTGAATTCGAAATATTTTTAAAAAATGATTTACTAATTAGTGGTAAATTAACACTAATTGATAGTAACGAGAATACAGAAATCGAAAATATACAAATTCCTGTTAATCAACAAAGTCTTCAAATAGATGCGGCAAATATTTACGAAGAATTTGAACATAGAGGATATCAATATGGATCAAACTTCAAAGTTATTAAGAACCTAATACTTAGTAAAAATGGTAGGAAATTCTATTACAATATTTGTAGCTATTACCATCTTTTACATGTAACCCTCTAACTTTCTTTGTACTCTCCGTTATATTTTTATCTAAGGGTTGTGTTTTCCTTCTTAGTAAGGCCATCGCAACTATTTTTTCTAATTCATCAAACCATTCCTTTACATCTATAACCTCTTCAGTAGTTTTGTTCTTCGTCCTTTGATCACCTCAACATTATTTTCTATAACTTTCTTTTATCTGTCACTAGCTGCTCCGGCGGACTCTGTACCGCATAACACTGTCGTGTCTTTTTTTCCATTTTTCATTTTTTCAAATTTTTACCATTTTGCTTTTTTTGTTTTCAACGATTTTTATTATATTAGATATTTTATATAAGATATCCACTGCACCACCGTACAGTGGCTTTATAGTACTTAATTTAGTAAGAAATTCTCGTTTAAATATATGAGATAACTGCGCCACCTTACGGTGGCGTCCTAGTTATTTTAAAATTGTAATATCTTCTAAGATGTTCATTGAAATTAAGTGATGTCAAAAAAAAATTTTGTTCACAATAAATATTCTTAATCAACAACACATTTATTTGGATAAAGATTAATATTACCTATTACGTTGATACAACTCTTAACAAATAATGCATTAATTTCGACCAAATTTGATTACCATGAAAACGTTCTAGTGAGTTAATCTTAAAAGATAGGCATATACCGTCGCGGACATTTTTTTAGATCATTTCAAGAGGAATAATTCTTTCATACATATATTTTTGGTGTCTTGAACCGTTTTCGCAGCGCACGCAATGGAAGCCCACAAGGATCAATAATTTTCCCTGTTTTTTTCACATTTTCCATTATTTCTTTGCTCCTAATAGTTGCATCGGGATGTTATATATCCTAAAGCCTTCCTCCATAAATGGCCTATTTAACACAAAAAGAATTTTTCAATTCGAACCAGTAGTTTTGAAATTTCGAATATGGCTAAGCACCTATAGCTTAGTTGTTAGAGCGTCAGAGCATAGAGCTGAAGGTTGCGAGTTCGAGTCTCGCTAGGTGCGACATTTTTTCAATTTCTCCTTAATGTCATTTAATATATTCTATTTTGTATACTTTCTAAAATATTCGAAATTTCAAAATTTTCAAAAAAACCAATGAGAGAAATCTCAAAATAATCGTTTACTAAAGAATCCATGGTTCCGGTCTCCTAGCCGAATAAAAATATAAGACAGGGCACTAAAAAAATTACTTAGAGTTTGATGTTTCAATTGTCGATTTGACAAAGTCTCTCTCAATAACGTCATCCTATATGTGCTTAAGAAAAAAGTGAGTAAGTGTCACATGTGGCATAAGTTGAATTTAACGACCGTTTGCGATTTGATGGCTAAGCACCTATAGCTTAGTTGTTAGAGCGTCAGCGCGTAGAGCTGAAGGTTGCGAGTTCGAGTCTCGCTGGGTGCGACATTTTTTCAATTTCTCCTTAATGTCATTTAATATATTCTTGTTTGTATACTTTCTAAAATTTTCGAAATTTCAAAAAATCCAATGAGATAAATCTTAAAATAATCAAAATAATCGTTTACTTACTGGAATTACTTTCTTCCACTAATTTAGTGCTTTTATTGATTTTGCTTAATTGATTTAAGGTTCTGTTGCAACATTAGAACGAAAAAACAAATGGTCAGATTTAGTGGAAACTATGATACAGCAGCACCTATTTTTTGTTAGCGAAAGAAATCAAAACGTTTATGTACCGCAACGTATTCAGAAACTCACCATAGTTAACAGTTTATTACCACAGGAAGGTATATCAACTGTGAATGTGCATTACGAATATTCTACAAATACCATAGTCGCACCTGGCATTGAAATAAATAATTTCAGTACAGTTCCTTTCGATAAACATAAGCTAGATATTCAGTTGGACTCTGTGGTTGAATTGCCATTGCAGGATAATATTGTAGAGGTATATGTATTAATTTATTTGTTTTTTTTTAAATAATTATTATATTTTTATTTCAGAACATTGAAATAGCTCTAGAGCAATGTGTTCGAATAACTTTAGCCAACTATAAAGATCCATCTATTGCAAAATGTTTTATATCCGAAATAGAAACAGCAAACCCTTTGCAAGATAAAATAAAAACTGTTACTGACACCTTTTTGTCTTTTAATGTAAGTTACTCTTATTTTTATCTATTTTAAAATATATAAAATTTTTATTTGTAGATATCTTCGACATTGGTAAAAACCACCAAACAGCTGATTTTGGCTGAATATCCTACATTATTAGTTGTAAATGATGCACTAAATGATGACTTAGTGAAATTATTACTTAATTCTGAAACAGCCATTCTTTTGGCAAAGAAGAATCCCAAACAGGAACAAATTCCACAAATTACAATTCTTTATACATTCAGATGTGGTCGTGATCACTATATTCTCTGCAAGAGGGTTTGTATTATTTTTGTATATAAAAATACCATTTTTCTACAATCACTATTGAAAATTGGCTTTTTCACATCCAAATCCCTAATAACAAGTGGGCGTTTGCCACCATCTGTCTGTTTTCGCTCTAATTATATTAAAATAAAGCTTGCTTGGTCCACAGGTTTTTCGAATGAGGATTTCAGCTCATTGATCGGGATGTTCTTGAAAATGGTCGTCGATGACTTTTGGATTTCCTCTACGTCGGCATACCGCTGTCCCTACATGGGCAAATGTAGTCTACCGAAAAGAAAAAAATCTCACGGTGCCATATCCGTAGAATATGGAGAGTGGTTGATGGTTAAAAAGCCATTTTTTGTCAAAAAAAGGACAGTGTCGATCGATCTGATCGTGCATTATCCTGCAACAAGCGCCAGGTTCCTTCTTCGCGATAATCTGGCCGAACACGACGAATACGCTTTGACGCTTGTTTTGGTTTGACGTATTGAAAACACCACGTTTTGTCACCAGTCACAATGTTGCACAGAAAGTTTTTTATCTTTCTTGGCCTCGAATGTTGAATTCGAAGCATTTTTTGGTCATCCGTGAGCTTGTGTAGAACAAACCCGGTCAAAATGCAATAGATCGAATCCTTGGATATATTTAATTCCATTTGCATGTATCTGAATGAAAATTTTGGCTCATTTCTGGTCTAATCACAAATTTCAGCTAGCCAACATGTTCGTCTCTTTGAACCTTATAAACCACTCCTGGACTCGGCTACGGATAAATAATCATCACTATAAACTTGTTTCAACAATCGATGCGTTTCGGTAAAAGTTTAAAACAGACCTTAATATTGGATCTTTGTTCGATGGTCATTATTCGACCGATGTTAAAAAGGTACTGTCACTTTGATCGCGATAACTCGGCGTGAAGTGGTTCGATCGTAATGAAATTTTGACAGATCAATGAAATATGTACCTATCGAACACTAGCTCCAATAACAGATGCGCTACTAGTATCAGATTTTTCTTAAGAGCACTGAATATTTTATTTGACTATCTGATATTTAAGAAAATATAATACAATAATTTAATAAAAATAAAAGTATTAAAAAATTAAAATATTAAATATGTCAATAAAAGTCACTTTAGTTTGACTATCAATGTAGGTAAAACAAAATACACATACCAACTAAAGTATTAAAATTCATTTTTTTTTTGTAACTTCATGTGATCGTAGAAAAAATCTTGTTTGTAATTTGAGAAATAAGCTCTTTGCCTCTTTTATCTCAACCGATAAATTAGCACTTACTACTCTTAGTACACAAATAGCTATAAAAAATAGTCAGCTTTTATGGAAATTCTGTCAAAACAGTAGCTGGCGGTATCTAATAGTTAGAAAATTAGATAGTGAAGTTTTTCTATGCAATATTTTATTATCCATTTGAATAAGACGATGGAATGGTGATTTTTAAGTGTAGTCTAAAACGAGTCTTAACTTGGTGGTGGCTAGATTTTATTAATCAAAAAATGCATTAGAGGCATATTGTAATGCGACTCCGGCTCTGTCCTGGTTGGCCATATGGGCGAGTCCGACCGGCGGGCGACGCCGTGGAATGTTCTATTGAACCATATCGAAGCTTCCGGACTTACACATACGACTGGAAAGATCTCTGCCCTTACGCGAAGTGATCTAGGTGTTTCTCGATCACTCGATGCGCATATAAATAGACTTTACATTCGAAATATAGTTAGTTGAGTTTTGAGTTGAATCTAAGTAAATAAGTGTTTATATAAATCAGTATTCAGTGTTCATATAAATTAGTATATTGTAAATAAATTGTGTTATAACATAAATTAAGTGTATTAGTTGTATAAATAAATTAAATAATAAACTGTGAAAATAAATAAACGTTACATTGGTGTCAGAAGTGGGATAGTGTAAATAAATAGTGTAGAAAAATGTCGAAAAAACTTTGTGATTTAAAAGTGGCAGACTTGCGTAGGGAACTTGAAGACCGTGAATTGGACACTACAGGAAAGAAGTCGGAGTTGGTGGAGCGACTTAGACAAGCGATAGTTGATCAAGGATTAGACCCGGAGGAGTTTTTATTTGCTGACGATACTTCATCATTGATGTCTTCTATAAAAAATATTTCTACTGAAATGTCTTCTCTGAAAACTGACATTTCTACCGATATGTCTTCTCTGAAAACAGACATTTCTTCTGAAATTTCTTCTTTAGAAAATAAAGTTTCTTTTGAGATGACATCCATGAAGAACGAAATTTCTACAGACATAAATAGTAAAATTACCTCAATGGAAGATAAAATTTCTGCTGACATGACATCCATGAAGAGTGATATCTCTACAGACATAAATAATAAAATCACGTCATTAAAAGATGGTCTAGAAAACCAAATTAAAGAGGAAATTTCGGTAGTAGAAGACAAAATCCAAACCAAAATTAAAGAGATTGAACGAAAAATGGAAGAAATGGGAAAGGGGAAAAGGATTAGTGTGGAAGAATCAAAAGAGAAAAATGATGAAGAAAAGACAAGCTGTAAAGTGGAACAAAAACCAAAACTGGAAAGCAGTGAAAGTTCGGTCCGCATTAAAGCCCCAACCTTTGATGGAAAAATGTCATGGGAAAATTACCTTAAACAGTTTGAAACAGCTGCACGAGCGAACGGATGGTCAGAAAAAGAAAAGGCTGTAAATCTCACGATCGCTCTTAGAGGAGATGCTTGCGACGTTCTTCAGACTATACCGGTGGAAGAGACGGATGACTTTGAACAACTTAAGAAGAGATTAAACATGCGATATGGTCATGAACATCTGGAGAATTTGCACCGGTCACAGTTGAAGATACGAAAACAGAAGCGAGAAGAGACCCTTCAGGAATATGAAGTAGATATTGCCAGGTTGGTCAGATTTGCCTATCCTGCAGCTGATGAAGGAATGATAGAATGTTTAGCAGTAGAAGCATTTCTTGATGGGCTCCGTGATCCTGAAATGAACAAGACTCTTCGTTTAGCCCGTCACAAGACTTTAGTCGATGTCTTGTCCGCTGCGCTTGAGTATGAAGCGGCTTCGAAGGCTTGTGGGGGATACAGTAAAGTAAGATCTGTAAAAGACGAAGAAGACGAAAATAAATTGGACCAATTAGTTAACATGATGAAGAACTTTGCGGAAAACAAAAAGAAGAGGCCCCGCGTGTGTTACAATTGTGGCGAAATGGGACACTTCATCAAATCATGTAAACGTCCAGTGGCCAATGCAAATCGAGAAACAACTCCACAGGAAAACTAGAACGGGTCGGCCTAGAGGGGGCAGCTTCGACCCGTAACCTTTTAAAAGACCCTCTCATACTCATAGCCTCTCTGAAATGTCGCGATGACAGTGTATATGTAGATGGTGAAGTAAATGGTAAAAAGTATACACTGTTGATAGATACTGGAGCGACCAGGACCATTATACGACCAACAACTATAAGTAGCAGCAAGAAACTTCTACCAACAAGGCTACGGCTGCGGACCGCCACAGGTGAAAGAGCTAACATCCATGGGGAAGTCCAAGTGCAAATAGGAATTGGTACAGAAAAGTTCGCGCATACTGTCATTGTCGCTGATATCGAGGAAGATGTGATATTAGGAATGGACGTGATGAACTTACATGGCTTTCAGCTGGATTTCAAAAACAGAGTTATTAAAGTGGGTGCCGAAGAAGTATTCCTTCATCCGTATGAGGACAGAACCGTGCCAGCAGCTCTAGAAGAGGATACTGTGATACCTGGTAGAAGTGAAACTATCGTAGTGGCACGTCTTCAAGGAACTGTTGATGCAGGAACACCTGCCATGATGGAACCTTTGAACCATGATGAAGACGTCGGTCGAGGAATTTTGATCGGAAAAGGATTGGTCACTTCTGCTAGAGAAATTCCGGTACGAATTATAAACATCAATGATCACCCTATTACAATCAAGAAAGATACCAGAATTGGAACCTGTGTACCAGTATCGTCCATAATTCGTCAGACGGCCACTTCGGATAATTCCAACGACAAGTTCGAACACATGGTGGCAGTTGCTGGTCCATCTCTGAATCGAATAGAGAAAAGAAGAGTTAAAGACTTTCTCCATCAATATCGGAACATTTTTGTGCCAAAAGGAGGTAAGACAGGAAGAACCTCTACAGTGAAGCATAAAATTGACACAGGGGATGCCAAGCCAATTCGTCAAACAGCTAGAAGATTACCGCAGGCAAAGAGAGAGGAAGCTGAAAGGATTGTTCGAGAAATGGAGGAAGACGGGGTGATAGAACCTTCTACCAGCCCATGGGTCTCTCCGGTAGTCTTGGTTAAGAAAAAGGATGGAACTACGAGGTTCTGTGTAGACTACCGTCAGTTGAACAATGTTACCAAAAAGGACAGTTATCCTCTGCCTCGAATCGACGACACCTTGGACACTTTGGCTGGAAGTAAATTATTCTCTACCTTAGACTTGAAATCTGGCTACTGGCAGGTAGAAATGGACCCAGTAGACAAGGAAAAGACAGCCTTTACCACCGGTTCCGGACTATGGCAATTTAATGTTATGCCATTCGGACTATGTAATGCTCCAGCGACATTTGAAAGGCTTATGGAAAATGTATTGAGAGGGTTATCTTGGAAGACATGTCTGGTCTATTTAGACGACATCATAGTCTTGGGAGAGACATTTGAAGATCATCTAAAGAACTTAGACAATGTTTTTAAAAGACTTCAAGCTGCCCAACTGATGTTGAACCCCAAGAAATGTCAGTTATTCCAAAATAAAGTTAAGTACCTGGGTCATGTTGTCAGCAAGGAAGGCGTGGCTGTAGATAACGACAAAGTTGCTTCCATCAAGCATTGGCCACAACCAACCGATAAACATCAAGTAAGAAGTTTTCTTGGGTTATGCACGTACTATCGAAGGTTCATAAGGAAGTTTGCAGATATTGCTAAGCCATTAACACGACTTACTGAAGAAGCAAGAGAATTCTGCTGGGATGACCACTGTCAAACGGCCTTTGAAACTCTAAAGAAGCATTTAACAACAGCACCGATACTGGGCTACCCACAACCAGAGGGGGAATTTATTTTAGATACCGATGCCAGTAATGTAGGAATTGGAGGAGTTCTTTCTCAGATTCAAGATGGGCAAGAAAGGGTTCTGGGGTATTTTAGTAAAGTGCTCTCTAAACCTGAGCGGAATTACTGCGTTACGAGAAGAGAACTTCTGGCAGTTGTGAAGTCCGTGGAACATTTCTATCAATACCTTTATGGAAGAAAATTTTTAATCCGGACCGATCATGCAGCCCTTAAATGGTTAATGCAATTCAAGCACCCTGAAGGTCAAATTGCCAGGTGGATCGAACGGTTACAAGAGTACGACTTTAGGATCGAACATCGAGCTGGAGTAAGCCATAGAAACGCCGATTCTCTTTCCAGAAGACCGTGCCCAGCAGATTGCTCCCATTGCAACAAGACAGAATCCAAAGAAACTGCTATACTACGAACAACTGTAGTTAACGATTACTGGGCACCGACTAAAATTAGAGAGGAACAAGAAAATGATCCTGTTTTAAAGAAAATGCGCCAATGGAAGAGAGAAGATCGACGACCTACTTGGCAAGAAGTGTCAAAATTGTGTCCAGTACTTAAATCCTATTGGGCTCAGTGGAACTCTTTCATCCTGGAAGAAGACTTATTAAAACGAGTACTCGAGAATGATGATGGTTCAGAAATCAGAAAGCAGTTAGTTATTCCAAAAACTAGAGTGGCTGAAGTACTCCGACAGTTACATGACAGTCCATCAGGAGGTCATCTCGGTGTTAAGAAAACCCTTCAACGAGTACGGGAAAGGTTTTATTGGATGAATAGTTCCGATGATGTGAAGAGCTGGTGTAAGAAGTGTACCATCTGTGCTGCGAGTAATGGACCGCAGCGAAAAAGGAGAGCTCCCATGAAACAATACAACGTCGGTAGCCCATTCGAGAGGATTGCTTTAGACATTGCTGGACCATTTCCGACGACTGAGATTGGAAATAAGTACATGTTGGTGGTTATGGATTATTTCACGAAGTGGGTAGAAGTCTACGCCATTCCAAATCAAGAGGCCACAACTGTTGCAGATGTCCTAATAAGAGAATTTATCAGTCGATTTGGAGTACCCTTGGAGATTCATAGTGACCAAGGTAGAAATTTCGAAAGCCAGCTTTTCCAAGGAATTTGCGATACTCTAGGAATGAAGAAAACAAGAACTACAGCATTACATCCACAATCAGATGGAATGGTAGAAAGAATGAATAAGACCATTGGAAAGTATCTGTCAAAAGTAGTGTCCAACCACCAGCGGGACTGGGATCAATACCTTTCGCTCTTCGCGATGGCTTACCGATCCGCAGTCAATGAAACAACAGGCCAAACACCAGCAAAGGTCTTGTTCGGACGAGAGATGAGACTACCATGCGACCTTGAGTTTGGATGCCGACCTGGAGAAGATATAGCTGGAGAAGATTATGTGATCCAGTTACGAAGGAAAATGGACGATATGCATGAACTGGTTCGCTCACATATTCAAATTGCCAGTGATAGAATGAAGAAACGGTATGATACTCAAGCCACGGAAGGATGTTTCGAAGAAGGAGACAAAGTCTGGCTTCATAACCCAAGAAGACAGAAGGGTTACTCGCCGAAGCTACAAACGTCTTGGGAAGGTCCATACATCGTTAAGAAAAGAATCAATGATGTCATATACCGAATAAGTAAGATTCCAAATGGAAAACCGAAAGTGGTACATGGAAACCGGCTGGCACCGTTTGAAGGAGATCATAACCAAGAAGAAGAGGTAAATCGACTCCAAGAGACTCCTGATTTTGCCTTTGATGAGTTTATGGGTGCTTATGGGGGTACCGGGAAAGCAAGATTTGGCGTAACCATTGAGAAACATCAAGACCTGTTCACGCTTCCAGATGACTGCTCGTTGGTCCATAATATTCCTGCCAGTATCAGCGACGCCCGAGGATTAGCGTCCGTTTTCCGAAAAAAGTTTGGTCGACTATCAGAACTGCAAAGCCAATTGCCAGCCCCCGGAAAAGCTTTGAGACTCCAAGATGGATCACGTTACCTCTTCTATCTAGTGACAAAGAACACCTATCCCGACCGACCCACTTATCAAGATGTATGGGAATCTTTACTTAGCCTGAGGGAACACGTACTGGAGTCCAATATACAGAATATAGCAATGCCAAAGATCGAGTGTAAGGAGTTAGACTGGAGGGTCATTCGAAACATGGTGGAAGTAATCTTTCAAGATACCGAAGTCCAAGTATTGGTTTGCAGCCATTCGCCCAGTGTCCAGTTTACAACGAAGACCGTCCCCTGTTTTTTTTATACAACTGGAAATTGTAGAAGAGGATCCGACTGCAGATACAATCATTCCCATCCAGCTCTAGTTCCAGGAGGAACTATCTCTTAAGGAGGGGGCAATGTAATGCGACTCCGGCTCTGTCCTGGTTGGCCATATGGGCGAGTCCGACCGGCGGGCGACGCCGTGGAATGTTCTATTGAACCATATCGAAGATTCCGGACTTACACATACGACTGGAAAGATCTCTGCCCTTACGCGAAGTGATCTAGGTGTTTCTCGATCACTCGATGCGCATATAAATAGACTTTACATTCGAAATATAGTTAGTTGAGTTTTGAGTTGAATCTAAGTAAATAAGTGTTTATATAAATCAGTATTCAGTGTTCATATAAATTAGTATATTGTAAATAAATTGTGTTATAACATAAATTAAGTGTATTAGTTGTATAAATAAATTAAATAATAAACTGTGAAAATAAATAAACGTTACAATATTTAGACAATGATTGGTGGATAGGAGATTTTTCGATGAAATTTCATTCTTGAGTTAATTACAATTTATAATAATTATCCTGCATACTTTTTTAGGCATTAGAGCAGAAACCTCATATAATTACCATCAAAGAATCGTCAATTTCTATTAAAAACCTAGAAAATAAATCAATCTCTTGGGTAGCAGAACTCTTTAAGAATATATCAGAAAATCATGTAATGTTAGAAACATCATTAGTACCAGCCGAAGGACTTGACAATTTCATTCAAGCAATTAGAAATATACCAAAATTAAATAAGGTTCGAATTTTCTATAACTTGGATAAAAATTCCCAAAAAATCGAAGAAGCTGCTAGAAGAGACTTTACTTCTATCATTCTAAAAGATGGCATTTGGTATACTTATTTACCTCTGAATCTGAATACCAACAGAATCGTTAAAAACAAATCAACACAAATACCTGTAATTGAAAGTAGATCTATAAGTTATATTAGCTTGAATTTAAAAGATGAAACATTGACACCAGAAATTCAAGATAAAAATGAAGTTGGGAATATTGATTACAGTGGTCATACCCAAAAGGGAGAACGTATCATGGGCTTAGCATATTTAGATAAGGAAACATCTAAATTTGTGTTTGATGATATACTCACATTCCAAGTTCCAGAAGCATGGACTTTAAAAGAGGCAACCAGTGTACCACATGCTTTTATCAGTGTAAGTAATTTCTAATCCACTCTTAACATTTCTGCTTTCTTCATATATAATTTTTATAAATCAAACAGATCTCTACTTGTTTTTTTTTCTATCAGAAAATTTATTGACAAAAATTTATACCTTATTATAGTTTATTAAAGGTACAAATCAATTTCCAAATCCCACAAATATTATAGGCTATATAATTGATTTATTCTTTCAACGTTTCGACAATGTAACGATAATTTACCCCCATAAAGTTGGCAGACCCATATTGGACAAATTTGTCGAAATTTAGGTCAAAATTAGGTGCTATTTAGGTGCGCAAAACAAAAATTAAGTGCACTAACCGTTTTTGGAATATTCACGAAAAACCAAAGGACCGCCAGTCTTTGAAAACCTAGCAGACCTTTAATAAAAAAAAAAAACACAAATCTTCAGGCACTAAGCAATGAATTGTTGATGTCTTATTTTTCCTCTTCAATACATCCCCAACTAAAAAGGTTGAACTATATTTTTACAATACATTTAAATTCACAGGCATACTACATGTTGTTCGTAAAAGCTCGACTAAAATACGGTGAAACTGTATTAATACATGCAGGATGTTCACCCATTGGTCTTGCAGCTATAAATATTTGTCGTAAATATGGATGTCAAATTTTCACTACAGTTTCTTCTAATCAACAAAAAGCCTATTTGGTTAAATCGAACTTAGTAAGTTTACTATTTACCGTGGATCATTAATCATATTAAATAAAAAAAATTTTTTTTCCAGATAATACAACGTAACATCTTGGATCTTAACTCTTCAAGTATTGATTCTCAATTATTGTTTGCTACAGGAGGTAAAGGAGCTGAAGTTATTTTAAATTGTTCTTCGGGAATAACATTAAAAGATTCTTTCTTGTGCACTGCAGTATACGGAAGATTTATACATTATGGCAAATATGATGCAGAACAAGGCAACTCGATTGGCATGTATCGCTTTTTGAAAAACGTAGATTTGTATTTTGTTGACTTACAGAATATATTCGAGAAAGATAAAGAAGTAAGAGAAACCATTAGAAAATTGGTGCAAGATGGAATAGAGAAGTTTGTTGTCAGACCAATGTTTAACGAACTGATTAAATTTGAAGATATTGGATCAATTATGAAGTAAGTAATTTTAATCTTCATTCTAATCAAAATTTAAACTAAATTTGTGATTTTAGAAAACTAGCATCACCTGATATTATTGGAAAACTCATTATTAATGTTAAAAGTGATATAAATATTAATCAAATTAACGTAAAGGAGCCATACAGATTTGCTTGCTATTCCAAGTACACATATGTGATTTCTGGTAAGTAGAATTGGTTTAAAAGTAAAACAGAAAAATAAATATTATTATTTTAGGAGGATCTGCCTTAAATTGGATAAACTTTGCAGAATGGCTCGTACAAAGAGGTGCTAGAAAAATTATAATAAATAGCGAGAACAGTCCTAGCAATAACCACCTAAATCGACGATTATCCATTCTTGAGCGCTATTATGATGCAAATATTATTACATCCAACAGTAGAGTCCAAACAAAAGAAAATGTTGAACAATTCTTATCTGAAGTTCAAAACCTTGGACCTCTTCACGCTGTTTTTATCTTACCATCTTCTAATCGCGACTCGGAAGTTGTGGAAATTATTGACGACATTTTAAGAAAACTAGCACCAAAAGCTTTACTTGTAAATTTCATTAAAGCTGCCACAGGTGCTTGCTATAGAAGATCTTTATCTGAATACGCCACAAGTAATATTCAAATTGAACAACAGGAATTGAAAAACGTTATGTTGTTGCTAGACAATATTTTATATAGTAACAGCAACAATGTTGTTGTTAAAAAACAACTAACTCAGGAGTTATTACAATATTCTTCCACAGCAGTAATAGGTAATTATTCGATTCCTTTGTCAAATATGATAAAGCGTTTTTTAGGTATTATATTTCCTGCAGTTTCTAATGGAACTTTCAACGTTGCGATTTCAGCAAAAAAATTCCTAGTTCACCTTTACTTCACCTTCTACTATCCGTAAAGTCACCTTAAACTATTTTGGATCGAGAATCTTTTCAAACATATTTTTAAAAAATTTCTAGATTGGACCCTATCACCTATGTTGTAATGTTTATTAAAATCAATATCTTCTTCTTTTGTTTTATTTGCGTCAGGACGCAGTAAGTCAAGTTTGGTTCTTATAGGGGGTCCAAATATATTTTCGGATGGTGATTTTCCTGATGCTAAAGGTGTAACTCTATATCTGAATAAAAATCGATTTAATTTTTCGTGAAGGTCTCCTGATTCAAGCATCATCCGATATAATTTTGATTTCAATGTTTGACGAATCCCATTTTTAACTTCCCGCTAAAAAAAATTAATTTTTTTTTAAAATCGGGAAGTTATTGGTTTCACCCCGTTTTTCGAAAATCGAGTTTTCATCGGATCTCAACGTTTTGAGGTCTTAGGAACCTCCCCTGACTATTTTTACGAGGGTGTCTGTATGTCTGTATGTACGTGTGGATGTGTGTGTGGATGTATGTAAACCTCTTATAACTTTTGAACGGCTTGACCGATCGGAATGGACTAAAAAGCATTCCAAAGAGTTCCATCTAACTTAGATAAGTTTGAACCGATTCGAGCCGGTAGATTTCAAGAAATTTCAAAATAACCGAAAAAAACAATTGGTAAAAATAATGTTTTATGGGCATATCTTTTTAGCTATTGCATTGATCAATTTAAAAAGCCACGTCGAATACCGTTTTGCAAATTAAAATCGGTTGATTCGTTCGTGAGATATCGTTGTCGAAAAATTTCAAAAAAAGTGTTTTTTTTTTCAATAACTTAGAGATTTTTTGACTAACCGATTTTGCACTCCCGGTAACGTTTTTAGGTGTCAAAAAACTGCGTCGAATGCCATCTTGAACATCAAAATCGTAACGCGTTAAAAAGTTATGGCTTTTTAAACATTTCAAAAAAAGTCAAAAACGTCAAAATACGTCACGTTACTATAGCTTTGCGGTTAAAACTAGCGGGAAGTTGCAAGGATGGCCTTTAAGGTCAACCTCTTTTCGAATTTTTCTTACAGAATTCAATAAAATTCTTAGATTTAAAAATAGTGGCATTGTCACTTATTAAAATTTTAGGCAGTCCCATTCGACTAAAGATTTCACTTAAATGGTAAATAGTACTTTTCGTTGTGGGGTTTTCTTCTCATTATTGTAATCTCCGGCCACTTAGAAATGGCATCTACTACAATAAAGAAAAAGTTTCCCATTTATTGGACCCGTTTAATCCATATGTATGCGTTTCCAGTTTTTATCAGGTGTTTCCCACTTATGTAATGGTGCTTTTACTGGATTTTTACTTACATTACAACATGCCAAACAACCCTAAACTACATTTTCAATATCAGAGTCTATCTGTTTCCAATAGCAATAGTTTCGTGCAAGTGCCTTCATTTTAACTATTCCCAAGTGTGTTGAATGTAATTCTTTTAGTACATCTGGTTGTAAACTTTTCGGAATGATTACACGGTGGCCATGAAAAATTATTCCATTCTGTAAGGATAATTCTGGATCTCTCACGTTGCCTCTTAATAAATCTGTTTTAAGCTTTGATAAATCATTGTCACGTTTGATTTCTTCTCGTATCTCCTCAGATGTTACGGTGTCCCCTTGTATTTTATTAAGTAGTTGAATATTAGCAACATATATCCCATCTAGGTACATGTTTCTCTTCATCCAGGTTAACTGAGTGGGATTTCTTGAAAAATAGTTTGCATTCGAATGATCTTCGCGACTGGATGACCTAATCAAACCCAGCTAAAAATTGAGCGTAACGTAACGTTCTGTCGATTGTCTAGTAAAAAAACTTACGGCCAAAAATATAATGATATAATGGCTTACATGCCCAATATATGACAGTTGCCTCTTTATCCAGCTGACTGTAGTTTTTTTCGGCTTTAGTCAACGACCTGGAAATAAAGATTATAGGTCTTTTTGTACCATCTTCTAATTTATGTGATAACACGCCAGCCAACCCACATGGACTTGCATCAGTTGCCAATGTGATAGCCAACACTGAAGTGAATGGTATTAGAATTCGATCAGTAGCTATTTCTTCCTTGGCTTTATTGAATGATTTTTCACAACTATTTGTCCACTTGAACTCTACCTCTTTTTTTAACAATCGATTTAATGGATGAAGAAGTGTTGAAGCATCGGGTATAAATTTTGAGTAGTACATGATTAAACCTAGAAATTGTTGTACTTCTTCACGATTTTTTACTGCCTTAATTTTTTCGTTTGCGGCCTTAATCCACGTTCCCCACCGAATAATAACAGGTTCTGGAGGTAAACTAACTTCTAGTAATCTCTCCTTATATATCTGCACTCCTAGAGCTGCTTTAAGAAACACCTTTTTTTACATTTGAAATTAATTTATTTACTAAAGGATATTCGTTTCTGACGGTTTCTTTGACTAGGATTATTCTTGCGCAAAGACCCGATTATAAGATTTGATATATATCTGCCGAACGCATCTGTGGTTTTCACCAACAACAATGTAAATTTTTTTATCACTCAATGATACTCTAATTTCGTTCAAAAATGTTTGCTTAAAATATGTTTGCAAAAATTCTTTAAACTGCAATTCTTTGCTGCAGTTATAGCTTTGCATAAGTCTCCTTGAAAAGTTTCCTTTTCATGTTTTGATTTTCCCCCTGTCATCTAATCTTGCACATAATGGACCATCTGTTGATTTAGCTATTTTTAGTCTTTATTTAGCAGGAATCTCATCGATCTTAGGAGCTTGAAATGCGTTTTTCACACTCAGCTGAACTGGCTTAGTTTTCATTTTTTGTAACTTTGATTTATGCAGCGGTGTTTTCAAATTTTGATCGATTTGGAACTTATTTTCTCAAACTATAATTTTTGCACAAGCTTTACAGAAGACTTGTTCTTCATTAAACTCCAACTCTGGGAAACTTATTCTATGAATGTTTGTTTTTTGTTAAAAGTCTTAAATTTAATTGCAGATATATCCAAGTTAATTCCAAGTTCTGATGACGTTACTCGACTACAAAAAAATGCCCCTAACGAACCAGAATTTATGCAAGTATTAACTGAAGGTCCTGTACAAATCAGAGAATTGGCTCCACTGTTTATAATTCCTGGACTTGCTGGATTTAAAGAATTGGAGGAATTTGTACAGCATCTTCTTTATCCTACTTTCTGTGCGGTTCTACCAAATACACCATGGTCATTTGAGAAGCTTGCTGAAGTGTATGCACAGGTAAATCAAACTTACTAATTGGTAGCAAATATTTTATACATATACTTATTTTAGAAAATGTGCGAAATATATCCAAGTGGACCATATAACATTGTTAGTATTTCGTCTGGAGGTCCACTGACAATAGAGATAGCAAAACAATTAGCTAAGAAAACCACAAATCTTCATTTATTCTTTATTGACAGTACTCCTCGTAGGATTCAACAAGGATTAAAAGATCTTGGAGAAAACAGCTTAGAAATAGAAATGTCGATTTTGAAAACACTATTTGAATTAAATGATTTGAAGGTGAGTTTTAAAATGAATCTGTTTATAAACTCAATTCGGTAACATTTTAGTTTACAAACGAACTTAAACAACTTCCTAACTTCGAAGCGAGATTAGCTTTACTGACTCAAAGAACAAACAAATCTGAAAGAGTTAAAAGGTTACTGGAGGATGGATTGGTAGTTGTCAGAGATTACATCGAACAAGTAAAACAATATAAGCCAAGTGGAGAATTAGTTGCAGGAAAAATTCATCATATATATCCTGATGATTGTATTGCTTTCGACAGTTATGGCCTTCATTTGGTAAAGAAAATTTCAGATTGACTTATTAAAGGGAAGCTTTTAATGTTAGGTTTAGTAGAAGCGCTGAGACAAAAAATGAATACCACTAATACCCTTGTCATGTTTATCTCTTTTTGGAGTTTACTCCTTAAGAAACGATATATAAGGCGCCTAGTATGAAAAAAAATATGGGTAGTAAAATTGTGTGAAAGAGTCACGTTGAGAAAAGTGTTACACGCAGGCGCAGTGAAACAGAATATCATTTCTCTCTCTCTCTATGCTTTCTCCAAACATCTTATACTGAACGCATAGAGAAAGCACTTATTGAATTTTTCGAAATTTGCAAAATTTTTAGAATTTTCAAATTTTCAAACTTTTCAAAATTTTGAAAATTTTTAAATTTTTCAAAATTGAATCATTTTGAAAATTTTTATAACATTCTGTATTAATTTTGAAAGGAATACGAATTATAAGCATATCAATATATTTTAATAAATATGTTTTGAAAATATGGCAATTTTTCGATTTTATGTTAAAATTCAAAAATATTCGAGAAAATGTAAAAAAATATACAATTAAATTTTAAACATCCCGTGATATTTATAATAAAAATACAATACGAATAAACTTGATTAGTCAATTATGTACGTCATTGTTGAGGTCTAATACCCAAGCATAGCCATTTCACGAGGCGGCGTTCAAAAGCATATAGGATTTTGTTGCTAATTTGTTGCTAATTTGTACCGCATAAATTGATTTTGTTGCTCGAAAAGATCTCCTAGAAACTACGGTTACGCTAGGGTAATATTACGCTAGCAGAACCATCGCAATATCTCGTAGCCTAATGCAGCTAGGGTCCCAAATTGAACGGCAAATTTTGTTGCTAATTTGTTGCTAATTTGTACCGCATAAATTGATTTTGTTGCTCGAAAAGATCTCCTAGAAACTACGGTTACGCTAGGGTAATATTACGCTAGCAGAACCATCGCAATATCTCGTAGCCTAATGCAGCTAGGGTCCCAAATCGAACAGCAAATTTTGTTGCTAATTTGTTGCTAAAAGATATGGTAGTCAGATACATCAACATATAAACCCTGAAGGGGGATAAACCACCTCTATCCCCGGTAACATGAGATACTGCGTATTGGAGCTAAGAACACGGATCAAGAGGGATATTTCGATGCTAATTTGTTGCTAACAGACGAAGGAGTCAGATTTATCCAAATATTAACTGAACTATCCCCACCTCTGGAAATACGAGATACGAGACAAGTGGAACCAAAGCAGGCAGCCAAGTAAGTAAAATATATTTATATATATTTCTCTTAAAAAACGGGATAGTTAGATAAACTAAAGCTTTAGGCCTTCACCGGGGATGAAACAACTCCGCCCCCGAAAAAAAAAAGATGGTACGAATTTGTGAAGCAAAAAAAATACCTGGTATGAAATGGATGGCAAATTTTTTGTTAATTTTTTTATATTCATTGACGAGAGAATGAATTTTATTAATCAAGTAACACTCTTAAAAGCTGTGGGTATGCTGGCGTAATAGCTTGCTAACAGAACATGCGCAATATCTCATGACCCGATACAGCTAGCGATGTGAATTGCATGGCATAATTTGTTGCTAATATGTTGCTTTTAGTTTATTCAAGATCGAATTTTGTTGCTAAATTAAAACGCCGAAAACTTGTGGGTATGTTGGCGTAACAGCTTGCTAACAGAACTTACACCATATCTCATGGCATGATGCAGCTGGTGATGCGAATTGAACGGCATAATTTGCTGCTCATTCGTTGCTATTTGTTGCCCTGTAATAAAATTTCGTTGCTTAAGTGAATCTCCTAAAAGCTGTAGGTATGCTCCCGCAATAGTATGCTAGCAGAATAGACTGCAGCAAGAGCCTAGCGAGTGCTGCAAATGAACACGAGTTAAACAAAATGGCGTTTTATAACAAGTTCCGTACAAGATTTTTTATAATTTTGACGAAATTCCATAATTAATAAAAATCATATTTATCTAATAATAATTAAAAACAATACATCTAGTTCTCGTGTTTATTTTGCATTGATAGCTTTCTAATGACAATTCTATTTAATACAGATATAATTAAAAGGTAAGTTTCTGACTTAAATAGTAAGTATACTTATTTAATTTTTTGTTTAAAAATGTCTGCTTTTAAATATTTCTTTAATAAAGTTAGTATAAAATAGTTCTTAGTTGTTTATATTTGCTTTATATTTTTCGTAACTTGTTTTGAAATGACCTTTTCAAAACTAGTTATGAAAAGTAATGACTTTCAAAACTGACAGCAGTTTTGAAAAATGTCACTTTAATTGTCAAAATTATAAAAAAGTATTTATCACAAGGTGAATTATTGAAGAATATTTATATACTAATAAAACTTAATAAAATAAATCTTCATGATAAAACTTGATAAAATTTATTTATTTTTGAGAGAAATATATATAAATATATTTTACTTACTTGGCTGCCTGCTTTGGTTCTACTTGTCTCGTATCTCGTATTTCCAGACGTGGGGATAGTTCAACCCCCTTGGAAAGGTTAATATTTGGATAAATCTTACTCCTTCGTCTATTATTTATAGCAACAAATTAGCATCGAAATATCCCGCTTGATCCGTGTTCTTAGCTCCAATACGCAGTATCTCATGTTACCGGGGATAGGGGTGGTTTATCCCCCTTCAGGGTTTATATGTTTGTATCTGACTACCATATCTTTTAGCAACAAATTAGCAACAAAATTTGACTTTCGAATTGGGACCCTAGCTGCATTAGGCTACGAGATATTGCGATGGTTCTGCTAGCGTAATATTACCCTAGCGTAACCGTAGTTTCTAGGAGATCTTTTCGAGCAACAAAATCAATTTATGCGGTACAAATTAGCAACAAAATTTGCCGTTCGATTTGAGACCCTAGCTGCATTATGCTACGAGATATTGCGATGGTTCTGCTAGCGTAACCGTAGTTTCTAGGAGATCTTTTCGAGCAACAAAATCAATTTTTGCGGTACAAATTAGCAACAAATTAGCAACAAAATCCTATATGCTTTTGAACGCCGCCTCGTGAAATGGCTCTGCTAGGGTATTAGACCTTCATTGTTGAACTTCACGATTCACGATTATTAAATTTTCAAAAATACACCTAACTATTTAATAAATTTTTAGCGCCATCTCTTGGTTTTACTATTAAGGTGGTTAAATTATTGTAAAAAGTGTTGCATATTTTTCAGGCACTATTATTTACATAATAGTTATAAAAACACAAAAAATAGCATGGTGATCGTTCTTAAGGAGTAAACTCCAGTTCATGGGCGTAGCCACGGTGGGGCAGGGTGGGGCCCTTGCCCCACCCTGGTTCTGACCTGTAAGGTACCTAATGAAACATAAAATACTTAATTACCTAGGTACTAACTACAATACTTAATAGATACTTACAAAAAAATCGATAAAAAAACGCGCACGATTGACAGCACGCCCGCAGTGGACGTTAATGCATACACAAACACAATCCTCTTGTTTTTCGTTTGTGTACGTAAGAGAGTGGTTGAGTTGAGGGGTAGCTTTGCAACTTGGCAAGTGTCAGAAAATCTCAAAAACGTCCAGAAAAAATTTTTATTCAGAATCTGCCTGTGGATGTGCATTTAGTTAGTGCTCATGAAAAAATCATACAAGATAATTAAAAAACTGTTGCATCTGTAGTAAATACAGCTTTTTTTTGGTACTCATGATCTGCCATTAAGCGGTAAAGACCTTCATGAAGGTATGTTTGATTACCTTATCAAACTTTAGATTGAGTCTGATAATAAAACATTAAAGGTGCACTCAGAATCATATGCAAAGAATGCGACATATACTGCGCATCAGATTCAAAATAAAATATTAAATATTTCTGGAGATGTTATCATAGACGGTGTAAAAAAGCACATTCATATAGTATTTTGGCAGACCAGAGTGACGACATCGCAGGCAAGGAGCAACTGTCAATCGGCGTCAAATTTTTTGATGAAAAAAAGATGTTGATTGGTGAAGAACTTTTAGGCTTCATCAAACTAATGGACGCCACATCTATTGCCTCTGCCATAGATAACTTCATAACAAACGTGGGCCTGGATCCAGAAAAGTGTATGGGGCAAGACTATGACGGGTACTTCACAATGTACGGGAAAAGATGGTGGCGTTCAAAAGATACTTGGAGAAAAATAAAAAAGTCCTCTTTTTCCACTGCGCTAGCAACAAATTAAATTTGGTCGATCATGATTTAAACCAAATCTCCGCTATACGTAATACACTTGGCTCAATAAAGGAAATCATAAAATTCTATCGAGAATTGGCTCAATGTCGTAAGCACGAGCCTAAAATACGGATGCTATGCAAAACACGCTGGTCGCAAAAATATAGGTGCAATGCTATTTTCAAAGAAAATTACATCCAAATAGCCACGGCCCTTTGGACATTTTCAAAAGAAATCAACAACGCTACAAGCAAATCGGCTTTTAGCTATACGGCGCTGCTATAAATTCAGAATTTATTGTCTCTGTTTGCCTTATTGCGAAATATTCCGCATTGCTTCAACCTATCGTAAATGTGTTAAAGTCAAAAAGCATTGAGTTGTCCCAGTGTGCCAATCCTCCGGCAGAGAGTTCTACTCATTTTGGAAACAATCGTTGATTATTTTCTACTTAGACACCCTAATTATGTCATTGGAAGAGCGTTTCTCGGAGAACAACTTACCGACATATTTTTTGATATCATTGCACCCCGCATAAAGAATAAACATTACACACCCAAATAACATGTTGCAAATAGCAAGAATTAAAAAAAAAAACGAGGCTTTTTGTGAGTTAACTTAAGTGGTGACGAGGCTCAACTATGGTACCACTTGTGGGAAGATAAAAATATGGCATCGAATGTTCTAAAAGACATGGAAGTGGTAGAACTAATAAAGAATTCAGAAATGGTTTATCCGAGCATAATAAAAAAATGCGCTTGCTTTTTTACTGTCCCAATCGTCTACGACTTGTATTGTAGAGAGGTCTTTCAGTATGTTATGGCATATCAAGACGTGGCTTCACTGGGTATACCATGAGTGAGAATCGTCTTAGCATTCTCTGTTTGCTCAGTGTTCACAGGATAAGAATCACCGAAGCGAAAAATAAATTGGAGCTGACACACACACTTTTTTTTTGCTCCTACTTTCGAGTAATTTAACGTCTCCTGCCTGTCTTATTAGCTGTTCCTACTTCAGATAACATTAAAAGCTTCGCTTCTATGGAAAGTCATCAATTCCATTTGTTTTTTACAATTATTTTTTTTAGTTCTTCAAAAATATGCCTGTGTCCACTCAAATTGTTGGAAATCACTTAAGTATTATCCGACATAAAAATACATACGAATATATCAATGAAAAACACTACCAATAAAAATTTATGCATTTATACTTATCACGAACAAATATAAGTTATTAAATTACTGAAGTTTATTTTTTCTGTCTTGTAATTCTTTTTTTTTTAAGTACTACATTTTAATTATAAATTAGCATTATTATATTTTGTATAATATATATTGATATCTAAAATATATTTATAAAATACATAAAATATTGTCATGAAATACTTTTACATAAAAATACTTATATGAATACCATACTTATTTTAATTTTCCAATAAATTTCTTTGACAAATTATTCATAATTGAAGTTCTTTGGTAGACTACTTCTCGTCGACAAAATGATGATAAAATAAGAGGACATTCATATTTAACAGTTTCTTCACATGAGGCACCTTTGGTATAATTAATTGTATGGAAAAATTTAAATTGACTTTCAGAGTTTACTAAAAGTAATATTTATTAATTATTTTGACAACAAAATTAAGTAGAATACTTACAACAGTAAAATCCATTAAAAAGACAAGTTTTATGTACAGAATCAATGTAATATTTATCTTTTTTTGGAGAAGCTCTTATATTAAAATGTGCAATTGCATGATTTGGAAAATATGGCCAATGAGATAGTTTTTCGTAATATTCTGTGCTGTATTTCCAATGTTCATAGTTACCGCTTTCTTCAATAATATTGAAATTAATGCTACCAAAATAAAATATGAATATAAACCAATAAAAAAATAGTATATACTAACATTGTCGGATTTAGATATTGCATGTTGCTAAAATCAGCAACAAATTCCCATGCTTCATTTGGATGTACTTTAGGTAAAAAAACAGTAGTTTTATGTTCATACGTTTGAGTACGTATCACTAAATATAAAATTAACAGACTGACTGCAAAACCGATAGTTCTGTACTTCTTCCATTGCAGTTTAGCCATTCTGATGAGTCTTTAACAGAAAGAGGTTTCAATATTATAGAGAGGGATATAGTTTTTTTTTTTATAATATTTTATAATAAAATCATTGTCTTTACATTTTTATTATTTGATGTCGAATACAATTATTTGATTACACGGATACTGCAAAAGTATGATAGTTTAAAAATTGTGAATTTATGTGTAGTGAAGGACCATTATGCTCAAATAAGTAAAACCAACTACAGCAGGATGGTTTATTTACAATCGTTACCATTCTCCAATTACTTCTTCGTTTCTTTCTTATGATATTTAAACTTATAAGCCAACCAAATTAGATTTTTATCTGGAAAGAATTGTATGGACGGGTTTGAAAGTTGAAATCTATATATATAAAAACGGATGTTTGTATGTATGAAATCGATGAACTCAAAAACTACTGAACCGATTATTATGAAAATTGGTATACATATATATATATATATATATATATATATATATATATATATGTTACCGGCAATGTGTACAATCAGGCATTGTATAGAATACCTAGGCATTCTATACATTGCCAAAAGTAAGCAGGCAAAGTGTGAAATTTTAAACATTTCATACTTTGCCTAGGCATTCTATAGAATGCCTGCTGGAGTTCAGACAGAGTTAAAAATCTGTCTGTTCCATTGTTTTCAAGTTACAACGTGCTTGCCTCACCTACTACCCCCTCCCATCCCCGCTATAACGCTGCTCTCAGTTCTGTTCCGTCACGCCACAGTATTGTGCTAGGCCTACGCTTCAGTTCTGTTCTGTCGTGCCACTGTATTGTTGCTTGAAAATGTCACAAGTGAACAGTAGTATCAGTAGTTCTATTGATTGTTTATCGCTAATGAAACTTCGTTTTAGTGCCGAACTTGTAAAAATTCGGAATGCAAGTGCTAAATATAGTGTTTTTTTGACTGAAGACGACTATAAGAAGCTGGTGTTGGAGGTCGAAGATGCCAAGGCCAAGCCCAGAAAGGAACCTCGTCACTACTGGCTACTCAACAGGTATGATGTAATGATCGTAGAAAATGTGCAAAAACTAATACACCCATTAAAACAAGGAGACAGTGTTGTAAAATTTTATGTCCACGATTCAGATTTATTTACTGTTCTCCATGAAGCTCATGTAGCTATTGGTCATGGTGGAAGAGATCGAATGTTAAAAGAGCTAGATATTAAGTACAAAAATGTTACACGTCATGATGTTGAGCTATATATTAGTTTGTGTGAGCCATGTCAGAAGAAACAAAAGGGTTCGAAAAGAGGAGTGGTAGTAAAACCCCTGATTTCATCAGAATTTAATTCTCGTTGTCAAGTAGATTTAATTGATTTCCAGTCACAGCCCGACAGGGAGTTTAAGTTCATAATGGTCTATCAGGATCATTTGACAAAATTTGTGATTCTTAAGCCTCTCAAAACTAAAACCGCTGAGGAAGTAGCATATCACCTAGTTGATATTTTTACTCTCATTGGAGCACCAAGTATATTGCAGTCAGACAATGGAAGGGAGTTTGCAAACAAAATAGTTTACAATTTAAAAGATTATTGGCCTACGTTAAAAATCGTTCATGGCAAACCACGTCATTCTCAAAGTCAGGGTAGTGTAGAACGTGCAAACCAAGATATTGAAAACATGATTTCGACTTGGATGCAAGATGAAAAAACTGACCGTTGGAGTGAGGGATTGAGATTTGTGCAACTTATGAAAAATAGAGCTTTACATTCAGGAATCAAAAGAACGCCCTATGAGGCTCTCTTCGGCTGTAAAGTTAAGGTCGGTCTTACAACATCTTCTCTGCCTCGAGACATTTTGGATTCCATTAACAGCGAAGAAGATTTGGAAAGAGTGGTTAATAACATGCACACAACAGAAACACAAACAATGTCAAGTCTAGAACCTCCACTCCAAACCGATCATAACACTTCAGAAGTTAATAAGGCAACCGTTGATGTCTCGGTCAGTTCTAGCCTTCTACAAATGTGTAGCGTTTGTTTGCAGCAAACTAATGAGAAACAAAACTGCACAAAATGTTTAGCGGACATACATATTTCATGTGGCCATTCAATTCAGGGGTGTGATGATACTGAAAAAACCCTGTTGTGTGTCCTTTGTTTTAATTCGGAAAATATTGATAAAGAGAGGAAGAGGTCAAAAGCTTGTCTTGAAAAACAAGCTAAGAAAATGAAAGATAATTCCGATAAAAAGTTTCCCCCCGTCACCAAAGGAGTCACTGTTCGTGTTCCAATTCCTGACGTTGACAAAGGAAGAGGTGACTTGAGAAATATTCTGGCAGTGGTCATGGATACGACAGAAGATGGGTTTTACAAATTAGGGACCGCCAACAGAGTTTTGAAACAACTGTACGCAAGGTCACAGTTTACAGTTTGCAAAAAAAGCCTAGTTCGAGTAGAAGACGTGCCTGATCAAGAAACAGGACTTCGTACCGTTGCAACAGCTCAGTCAACAGGAAGCGGCCAAGGATTTGTGAGATGCACTTGCAAAACTAAATGTCAAACCAAACAATGTGCTTGTGTTAAAAACAATCGAAAATGCAACTCGAAGTGCCATAGTTCTCTTTCCTGCTGTAACAAGTAATTTTTTAAATTAATATTTCACATTTAAATTTTACTCTAGTAAAATATGTGGATTTTCAGATCCTATGTTTAATACATTTCATGTTTGTTATTTGCAACAAACAATTTTTAAATGTCAAAACAAACAATGTGCTTGTGTTAAAAACAATCGAAAATGCAACTCGAAGTGCCATAGTTCTCTTTCCTGCTGTAACAAGTAATTTCTTAAATTAATATTTCACTTTTAAATTTTACTCTAGTAAAATATGAGGATTTTCAGATCCTATGTTTAATACATTTCATGTTTGTTATTTGCAATAAACAATTTTTAACAATGTTGTTCATTTTATACTTTGCCTGCAAAACTTTCGACATTCTATATAATGCCTAGGCATTATACACAATGCCTAGGCAAAGTTTGTACAATTGTTAAGAAATGAGTTTATTTCATACTTTGCCTGGATTCACTCGGCAATGTATAGAATGCCTAGGTATTCCATACAATGCCTGAATTGTACACATTGCCGGTAACATATATATATTTCCACGGAGAAGGTTTATATGATATGCCCATTAATGCCACTCGCCACCAGGTGGCGCTGCAAAGTAGCAACTTCTGCCCCGTTCAACCGATTGTCATGAAAATTGGTATGTATATGTATTTTTCCACGGAGAAGGTTTGTATGATATGCTCATTGATGCCACTCGCCACCGGGTGGCGCTGCAGAGTAGCAACTTCTGCCCCGCTCAACCGATTGTTATGAAAATCAGTATGATCTATTTTTAATGGGTAAGATGAATATGATATTCGTATTAATGGAAGTTACCACCAGATGGCGCTTCCATGTATCAAATTCAATACTGATGAATAGATATCTATACGAATTCGTATAAATATAAGTTTGAAAAATATATTTTTGGTGCCATAAGTAAAACAAAACTATAAACTTTCTTTCGTTCTCCATCTCTTCTTCTCTTTTATTTTTCTTAAATTTATTTTAGTTGTTGGCGTAGCAACACGCGCCGGGTTCAGCTAGTGTGATATATTACAAAAACCCTCTCAGTCAGAGATCCATCGATTTTTTAGTGGAAAGGTTTAAAAATAAAAAAATAAAGCGCAACAATCATTATTTTGCTCATAACTGAAAAACTTTTGTATTTTGAGATTTGGACAGTACTAAAAAATGTTTGAGCGGAAAAAATACACCAAATGAGAATTGCTGATTTAAAATCGAATCATAAACAAAGAATTTAATATATTATCCAAAAAACGGCTCATCATTTGTACAAAACTATTATACAATAAAACACTCAAGTTCAGTTATATTTAAACAAGTTTTAGCAAATAATAAAAAAAATATTAACATTATTTAAAAAAGCTGTTTTGCTCTTATTTTTGCAATAACTTCTTTGTTTATTGTTTGATTTTAAATTAACAAATCTCCAAATACAAAAGTTTTTAAATTACGAACAAAATAATGATTTTGTCGCTTTTGCTTATTTATTAACCTTTCCACTAAAAAATCGATGAATACCTAGGTGATTTTTTCCAAACTTTCTTTAATATATTTATTCTTTAATATCAAGCAGTTTAATATATAAAGACAATGCTTCTAGTGACAATATAAATATTGATGTATAAAATTTTACAGCAACTAAAATGTGAAATCGTTTAGTTAGCAAAAGAACATTTTTAATTGATCAGCAACTTCTCAAATGAAAGTCAGAATATCTCTAAACGTTTTAAAGATATCTTAAATAAGTGTCTTAAAATAAATATTTTTGTGCATACAAGCTTGCTTAAAAAGAAAAAAGTGTATCAAACATTTATTCTGTAGAATCAAAATGGTACAACGTAATAAAAAGAATTATAGACTATTTTTAAAAAATGCACACAATTTTTAAACTAAATAAAGTTTTCTTTAAACTGTACAATTTTGTCAAAACAGAATTATTTGAACTATAAATAGGTAACTAACAAGTTTCAGATTCGAAAATCAGAAAACTATCTATATAAGTAGTCAAATATGATTACACGTAGACAAACATGAGTAACTTATTTTTACGTAAAAATTAATAAAAAAGTAATAATTTCAATTAAAATCTCACCTTCTAACCATTTAGTACATCACACAACACTGATAATAGTGGAAATTTATGCTGAGGCAGTTAAATTATTCATACAGTTAAGGAACTACTTACGCTAACATCAAATAATTTAAAATCTGCTGCTACGAGATGAACTTCTAAAAGTTTACATTATTCAAATTATAAAAGAGATCGGAAATTGTTTATCACAGCTTCAGTAAGGTTAGATAAACAAAATTCATAAATAGTTATCAACTAGTCTGACGTTAGCCACTAAATGTATGAATACTCAGTAAAAGACCGTGGCCGTGGCCTTGAGCTAGGTGCTAGGTTTTAGGTTTTCGTATTATCTCTGGGTTTTCGATTAAATCCACATATAGGTTAATTTATCATTTTATAAGATTTGTATTCGTGTTATAAACTAGTATAGTTAAAATTTAGAGACATGGGTTCAGATAAACCAAAATTAATGGTTTTTGACTTAGGTAAATAGAATATCGGTAATTATTTACATAAACAGTTTCTCGACAGATCGAATTAAAAGTACATTACATTATACTGTGTGAACTTATTAAAGTTTTTACGTATTGTTTTGTTTGGAAAAAGCTGTGGTTTAATCACGTTCTAAGTAAAGACAGTGTATTTTGTGGAAATTGTTGTGATTTTCCAAAAACAGCAGAAAAGGCAACGTTTTTCCAAAATGCTAGACTACCATTTACTGATTTATTTATAACACGTGAGGTGATTAATCACAATGTTTCGAAACATCCAGAAAAACTCGGCAATCCAGGTACTATAGTGGTGGTCTAAGCAAAATTCGGAAGAGAAAATACCACCACGGTCGACAAGTTGAAGATCCTTCGCTTACACAAGGACTTAAGAAATACTTTTTTGGTGCCCATACACAATAGAGACGCTGATCCTTCTTGGGCATAATTAAAGAGTAGATTCTTTTTGCGACAATCTCACAATATTCGAAAAACACATTTCTTTGGTTATCTTGCAAATATTTGTTTTTGTACAACTGTCATTAAAAGTGACACTTTTAATCATCTTTTAATGATAGCAAACAATGTTAAAAACGATTGTTTACATAGCAGCGTGTTAAAAATACTTTTAACACGTTGCCATGTAAACAAGTTTACTTTTAACACGGTTTAGTTTACTTTTAACACGGTTTGGTTTATTGTCATTGCAAATTCGCTCGTTTCATTATCAAAATAGGGAAGTTGTACAAAAAACATTGTATGGTATTTGTGTTAAAAGTGATTTTATTTTGTTCGTGAAATTGTTCAATTCGCTCCGCTCATTTCACAAACGTTTTCACTCACAAAATAAAACCTCACTTTTAACACTCATATCATAAATAACTATTATAAGAAAATATCGCAACAAATATACTTTTTAAGCCGTTACAGTTTTATGCCTGCACTTCTTATCAAATAATCTAAGTATATAGTAACTTTTTTTACGCAAAATTGTATATTTTTTACTCTTCAACTACAAATTCATGGTTTACTGTAATTTAGGTTTTATTTTCAGATTATACATTATGGCCTTTCTGGGTAGATACTCATGTTTCTCCTCCTTTTAGAAAAGCGTATGTATGTAAAATAATAATTATTAATAAGCTATAAGTTAAAAGCTTTTTTATATTTTAGTTCTAATGGAAAAATTGTAGATAGACAAAATACTCACATTAAGTGCTATCCAGAAGTTCCAGAGGTTTTAGAAAAATTACACAATGAAGGATACAAATTAGCAGTAGCTTCTAGAACAACTGAAGTCAAGGGAGCGAGACAATTAATCAATCTCTTTGGATGGGATAAATATTTTGGATCATGCATGGAGATATTTCCTGGTTGCAAAATAACTCACTTTAAGAAGTACGATATTATGATACAATTTTTATATTTTTTAAAAAGCCACTGGAAATGCAAGTCTTATCTGGATCATAGCTGCTACCTTTCACATGCCTCATTATTATTATTATTTTATTTCTAGTTATTCTTATCTTTTCTGGTTATTTCTTTTTATAGTATTCATTCTAATCCAACTGTACACTCTCATATACTATTAATCGACCGCTGGTAAGGTAAGCTGATTAAGTTGGTTAGGATTCTATTAAGTAGCCAGTTTGCTTAGACACAATTTTTTCACATTGTTATTTGAAGTTACAGAAAAGACGTTTAAGGAGATTTGTCATTTCCAATTTAATCGAAAATCTCACTAAAGTATTGGCTGGCATATCCGTCAATATTTAAGAGATCTGGAATTCGTTCCATACCTTCTCATACCACCACGAAGTGTAGATACGACGAGTCCGAACGTAATATTGAAAGAATGGTCTCAATTTAGGGGACAGATTTTTACCGGTAGAGTGCTTCACTTTTCAAGAAGTACTCGTTCAAATCTTTATAAAGTAATTTTTTAAAACACAAATTTTTAGTAGACATTTATTTTAAGACTACTTACTTTTGGTGCTTTGAATAAAGACACTTTTCCTACATTCGCATTTGGCTTTCGGCCACTAAGTCAATCATGGACTGTACATCTTCACAATTTTTTTAATTACAAATAATTTTAAATAAATAAATTTATATTATACTCATCCCACGTTTAAAAATATCTATTAGTTGTTTATTTATTCACATTGGTATTGGTTTTCGTTATGTTGGTGTTGCAATTGTTATGTAACAATTACTTTATATACAACTATTAATGGACTTAAAAATGTTCGGAACTATTTGCTAATGAAAACATTGGATTGTGTATAGAACACAGTTAGTACTTACATTGTAAAATACACTTACATTTTTATACATTCAAATTACTTATTATTTATTAAAAAAAAAATTAACCTAAAATATAATATATCAATGTCACTCAATATTTTTCAATGTTGCCAGATTATATAAGATTATCGAGAATTAAAAATGTTTTGAGAATAAAACATGATCCTTTTGATAATTCACATGTAATTTGATGGGACATTGATGAATGAATGAAACATCAATTCAATATAAAAAAGCCGACGTTTCACCTGGGGTTGAAATTGCCTTTATGCAGGGTGCAACCCCAGGCGAAACGGCAGCTTTTTTACAACGAAATGATGTTTCATTCATTGATCTATGTCTCATGGCGAAATTCATCACCCTAACAAGACCTACTTTCATATTTTTAAACTTTGAATGATGTATATCGACATTTACATGTCATAATAATAGCATCCGTACGTCCTGATTACTTGCGCAGCTAGTGACAAAAAATAGAAGTATGATCTGGGTTTATTATTGAAATATTATGATATCTGAACTTCGTGATTTTAACGATTAATAGAATAGGCAGTCTTTGAAATATTTAATATAAGTAGTTACTGTCGTGAAGGTATTAAAAATTCAAACCTATATGACTTATTATGTAAACCAGTTTCTCTAGCTTATTTATTTACTTTTAGTATCCAAAAACAGCTGGGAATCAATTTTGAGGAAATGATATTTTTTGATGATGAACAACGTAATATAAGAGATGTTGGTGGTTTAGGAGTATTATCTATATTTGTTGAAAATGGTGTTAACAAAGCTGTGATAGAAGAAGCTAAAAAACGATTTTCACAAGGAAAGAACTAGTTTTTTGTACAAAATAAATAAACTATCATAAATTTTCCACATTTGGAGTTTTATCAATGACTTTAAAATCACCTAAACTTGTTCTTAACCATGTTAACCAAGCTGAGTCTACTATCTTACTTAAAGTGACCTCCTGCCTCCTGGAATATATCACTTTTACTTATTTCTATAAAACCCATGTTTTCAAACATTTTTATACTAATGTTATTATTAAAAGAAATTTTCACAATATACTGCTTTACACCTAAATAATCCGTACCATACAATAGCATCAATAACATTGCTTCCCAACCACACTTTTTACCTCGAGCCCATTTTTCTGCGATCATAATTTCTGCTTCACTGCATAGACGGTCATCTTCATTTGCAAAGAATAGATTTGTATCACCAATCATAGATTCTAAAATAAAAACAATTATTTACCAATGCATTCATTATGTGAGGAATTATTACCTATTTCATTGTTTGTCTCTTCAAATTTTTGTTTATCCAATATAATAAAAGTTAGTTCTGAAAATATAAACTGTGATGAAAAAGTAGGTAGTCAAGCAGTATAGATCAACGAAATTGACGAAAACAAACTGCTCAGTGCAAAAAGTAAGTATTTACGACTCTACCAAAATTTTGTAGGTATAATAAGTGATCTTAGATTGGTCAATATAATTGCTAATATAAGTGCCACTACTCCAAATACAATTCGTTCTTCTGGAAAAAAACAACGCCAAAATTCAATACTCTTAATATAAAAATATTCTAAACATAAAACATCTTTATTTGTACAAAATTTCTTCCTCGAAATTGTTTCTTAATCACTTTGGCAAAAATTATCAACACTCATGACCCGAAGGATGATAAAGTTGCCGTTACCTCGCCTGATATTATGAAAAATTCCTTCCTTCATTTGCCAATATGCACATATAGCTGTATTATTAAGAATTCTACTTAAAATAAATTCATTACCATCAGATTACATTCGCCCAACCATTTGCACTGACTCTGTCTTATCTATCAACATAACAAAAAATATTTACAAACAGCATTTTACAAGCCATTCATCTAATGAATTAATGATTTCTCCTTAACCAGCGGAATCCCAGGAAACGAAAAAGCTGAATGTGAAGCAATGCTTTACCTTCAACCATGACTACTTTACAAGGACCTACTAAGAATTAGTAAGCATTTCATTCAAGAGAGATGGCTAGCTCCCTCGAATAGGATTCTATGAGTGCTATGTGGTGATAAATTAAGTAAAAGGACAAGGGCAGATATAGAAAGGGAGAAGTCATTTGACAAATCGGATTATGTAGTGCCGTTTATAAGACATTATTAGTAGTTAAGGGTTAAGAAAATAAATTTGTTTTATCAACTTTAATATTATTATTTTGCAATATTTACACTATTGTGCCTGTCTCCATAAACTTGCAAACGAGACACATTAATTTAATAATAAAAAATTAAAGGATACAAGTGAATACCAGGTGATCTAAATATGGTTACTCAATCTATTAATACTTAACTGTTTTGATCAATTTGCCAGGATCGTTGCATTTCATATTCTTCATCTAAAGATAAAGGTTCAGATGCTGTTAAATGTTGCAATTCTTCAGATTTCATCCATTCATGATATCTATAGATTAGAAATGTGAGGTTAAATAGGTTTGTGTTTACATTCTTTACTTACTTCAAAACATGTTCTTTTTTATATGGAATTAAAATAACTCGATGGCCTTCAATTACTGTATTTTTATTAATTATCATTTTAATAATTTTATGTTTTCATAGCATTTATAGAAACATACCGCAAAAAAATAAAAATTCTGTTTTGTTATGAATGAACTACTTGAACTAGACCACAGATTATATGCTACTAGACATCCTTTATCCTTTATCTATGCATCAAACTGTCAAACAATTTTCGGTCTCTATCACAGATATAATATAGATCGGAAATGTCATTTTTATAAAATACGTACAATTGAAAGCGAAAAAGAGAGGTTTATGCGACTGCGCATTGAAACGTACAGAGCAGGATATGTTAAAAATTTAAATTTTAACTTGAACTTATTAAATTTAATGTATAAAGCGTTTTGAACACAGATTAATAACGCCAAATAACTAATTTACAATAAATAATAAAAATTTCAATTGACACAAATGAAAGATGACACATGTGTCATACGCTTCAAAACGATAAAAGAGCAAATGCGCATGAGCATATAAATAAATGTAAATTTTTCGAAAGTTGTTTTGTTTTTAGTAAAATAAAAACAAAGTGACACCAATTTCGCATATTACAAACTAAATATATCAAAACACATATGCAAAAACAATTTTGAGAAAAAGCCTGAACCAAATCACGAATTTTAATATTTAAAATTGTATCTTATAGGAATTTTCTGCTTTGGCTTTTTACCGAATTATAATCCCACAGGAACTGTTTCAGCATACCCTTTTCATTTTTGACGAATTCCCAAGAAACCTTTTCTGCATTTCTGGAAATATTCTACACAATTCAAAGTTTAAAATCACACAGTTGATAAATGGATTGTTTAGACAAGAAAATTCATGTGAAAACGAGCACGTTTAACGGAATCGCGATTTATTTTGCGAAATGTTTAATATTAAGTAGTAACACCACAGCATCAACGCTACGTTTAGTATCAAGTATCATCCGAAACGCTGTATGAGGAATTAATTTTGTGGCTGATGTCAATTAGCTGCGAGCCAATAATGCGTGGAGAGGAAATCAATTGGGTTTAAACTGTTATTACAGATTAATATTACAACATTTTATTTTAAACAGTATAATTAATGTAGAAATATTGACAACTTTTTATCGCACCAGTCAGATTTGGGATACAGTGAAAATTTATGTCTTTTTATCTGGTTAGTTTAGCAAATGGCACAAAATATACATAAAAATAATCCTAGTATACGAAAGCCAAGAAAAATTTGATGTCTTGACAAAACATATTAGCATCAAACTAGTTTGTGTGCCAGGACAAAAAATAATGCAAGACAACGAGCAGGCTGACAAACTTGCAAGAAAGGGATCAATCACTGTTAGAAGCCAGTTCTAGGAGTACCAAAAATTTGATCCAGAGCTGAATGAAAGCCTGGATACGTAGACTAACCGAATGGAAGCCTGACTTTTTAGACAACAATATCAACACAGGAAACACATTACTATTCAAGCAAACAGTATTTATGTGGAACTGACCGGAAGAGCTGAAACACTGCTTAAAACCAGCAGAAATTAGCTATATGATTACAGGCTTTGCTTTGAAATTGTCAAAGAACACTTGCAAACAATAGTGCCGTTTAACGAAGACCCTATAAGCTGCAGAATATGCGGCAATCAACCTGAAACACTGAACCCATACTTTGCAGTTGCGAAGCACTGGATCGCTAAAGACGTTTAGTTTTTGGAGACCACATAAACATCTGTCACCGATCCTTTAGAATTGTACAAATTAGCACAGCTTCCAAGATCTTCGAATTCATAACATGAATTAAAGCCTAATTAGGCTGCAGTACGACTGGTGACTATGGGTCAGGTGGCTTCCATATTAAACAAAAATTGTATTCAAGTGGTTTATTCGTCTGTAGTTGTCATTAATGTCATTAAACAATACTATTATCCTAAGATATAAACTGGATTTTATTCGGTATTTTAGAACAATTAATGAACGCATATTCATATATGGAATAAAACTGTAGAAGAGTCTGTTGTTTGTTCAGATTTCACGCAAAAACTACTCAAAGAAGTTTAATAAAACTTTTTGATGTGAAACATCTATAGCGGCACGTAAATCAGATTTCTGGCGTGGTGACGGTGACGTCATAACGTAAAAAACCTAACGCGTCGATAATAATCGATAAGAGATGTACTGCGATATCGTATATGAAATTGGTGTCATGTTTTGAGCGACGCGACGGTGGCGCGCCAACAATAGGGGGAAGAAGCTCATCGATTCAAAAATTTGGCGGGACAGGGTATGAATTGTTTTATAAAAACCTAACTCGATTCCGCCTACTATCTATTCTATATATATATAAAAATGATTGTTTGTATAGGCAACATAATATACCTACATATTTTGCTGACCTGTAAAATTGACAGCTAGTCAATCAAAATAGATTGTTGGTGAATAGTTGTCATATAGTTGTCCGCGTAAAATTTGTGTATTTAGTTTTAAATATGAATAAACAAAGTGTTAATAAAGAAAGTGATGAAAAAATATGAATAAAAATGAGTGAGTACCTACCTACTCTATATACATTGGGGTGTCCGTTATTTCCCAGATTTGGTTTTGTTCTCCAAACACCCATCAAATTTTTAGATTATGACCTAACAAAAATTATCAGACCTTAACCAGCCCTTAATATTCACATTAACCCGTGCCTAAATCATAATACATTTCCCATTTAAATACCGTTTAAAAGTTATTCAACGATAAAGTTGTATTCATAGTTAAATTCATCATTTTCCTATTTTTTATTTAGTATCGCTTTTTGTTTGTACTAAAATTATGAAGTAACTACAATTATATTAATATAGTAACGTACTTCTATATAAATTTGTGTTTTAATAATTTCCTTTTTTAAGATTATTGAATTTAAGGCAATTAAATAAAAAGCTAAACGAAATCACTTTTTAAATTTATTCAATAAATAGTCATCGTTATCTGGAAAAAATCGTAATATTTTATTTTATCATTATGACATATTTAGTTCCTATCACAATCTGTTCTTTTCTGCATATTACTTTTACACAATAATGTCGATGTTTCACATCTGCCAGGCGTCCCGTGACGGCTCACATTTTTTTTTGTCATATAGCTATTAGTCCCTAGCAAGATTATGGCTATAATTATAAGTCGCTCACTTGCGTAAATTCTGAATATATAGCGGTGTAAGTTAATCTATACCTATACCATCAATTGACATCTATGTAGATTGCGGAGACACCCGTTAGATGGCGATGTATTTCGATTAAGTTAAAAAACTATTTGAATTTGTTTTTGCCCAGGAATAGAATAATATGTATTAAAATATGACTACAAAACTTGTCAATGAAAAAATTGACATAATTAGAAAAAAAAAAATGGAAGAAATGAATAATGATAAGAATCGAACAAACGATAAAACTCGTTAAAAAAGAAAGAAATCATTTCAAAAAATCGAAAGAAAAGTTGTTGAATCGGAAAAAAATGAGCATGGAAATGGAAAAAAATACCTATATTGAAATATAGAAAATAAACACAAAAATAGTATCGGAAAATGTGGAAAATTAGAAAAAGATAGTCGAAAAAAACAACAAAACAAAAAACTGTTAGCAATGGTAAAAAACTGCTTACAAACAAAAACTAAGGTGAAATAAAATATCAAAAAACAAGAAAATATCGCAAATATTAAAAATAAAGTGTGGAACATAACCGGTATCGGCGCACTTGCGGACGAAGCATTTGCGGCAAAACTGATTTGCGATCACTTGCGGAGACGAAAGATTAGATTCTCAGGTAAATAAATTCTTATGAAGTGAAAGCATTTCCGTACAATGTTTTCAACTGCAACAATCAGTAAATAACAACAAAAAAAGTAAAGAAAATCTGACAAATCTCTTTACACTTTATGTAGGCTTAGGACTGGTACAAAAAAAATAAATTGTCGTGATTAGAAGTTTTTTAAATTACTTTTAAGATTTTTTATTTTTTTTATATAAATGTTTTTCTTCTTTCGTACTTTAAAAATGGTCTATTTTTTAACAATTTATTTATCTGAAAATGTAAACTTCCATTTTGTCCGCAAGTGCCCCCGAATTTATCTTGCGCAAATGCTTTGTCCGCAAAAAAACTGATAAATCCTATAAAATTAAAAATATTGAAAAAAAAACGAACAAAAATCGTAAATATTGGAAAAAACAAAAATGGGAATAAAATTTTTGATTTTTAGGGGGTAGGAAGTTCGCAAGGGTCGGCTGGTTCTGTAATAAAAATGTTATTTTAAATTAAGGCAAGTTATTAAATACTCGTTTAATTTTATTATTATTATTTTTTAACAATTTTAATTGTTATACTTTGTCAACATACATATTTTTTGGATGCTTTATATGCAGAAGTTATACGAAAAATTTAAATGTTTAAAAACTTGGTACCTGTATCGTGTAGTTTAGGTTAACCTCTACTCTACTTGTAACTCTATAAAAATATAAAAAAATGAGCTTGGAAGTTGTTTTTTGCATAATATCTGTTTTTAAAAGGTTCGTAAATAATTCAAAGTCAGTCAAATTTTAATTTACATGCACTTTTAAAATTACGACCAGTACACCGACCTAAAATGCTGTCACAGTTTAATTTGCATTCTAAATATTCATTAAAAAAATGAAACAAAATACAAATCAAATACGGGAATTTTTGCCAAAAGTTTCCAAATCTATACTCTTTTAAAAAATTTTTTTAATATATTCAGTAGCCCGTTTTTATTGTTGACGATGTATCCAATTTATAATATATGTAAGATATATTACTATTATTATTTACTAAAAGTGTTACATAAAGAAACTTTTTTTACCAGAGAACTGCCATCTGTGAAATGATCAAGTTGTCTCAAAAGTTTCACTTTCCAACTTTTGACAACTTCTCGATAGCTAATTCCTTGCCAGGCGAACTGCGGGGATCTAATAATATAATGGGTCGGAATTTCTCAACTAGAATAAATTCTAATTTAAACCTAAAGATTCATGTCAGAATATAATTCGTTTAAACAGGATTAAATTAATGATCCAATCAATTAAGTAGCATTTTCTTAAAATTTGAATTTTATTGAAAGTATGTAATTGATTTAAGTTATATATGTCTTCAATTGTAGAATAAGGAAATTAATTTGAGCTAAAAGAATTTCACTGTGGTGGTTAAATAAAATTTATTGCCAACTGATTTAACACAAAAGAAAATCTAACATACTAATGAGGATAATGGTTAAAAGTTGTATAGCAAAGCGAAAGGATATGTTGGAATAATTGGAGAGTAACTTTTATAATGACATAGATAGAAAAATAATCTAAATACAAAGAAAACTCATGTTGGTAAATGATTATATTAATATAAATCAGCTGACCTAGCGATCTTTGTATCACCTAATAGTAAATGTTTTTTTTTTTTCATTTTCTGCTTTTTCCAATTTTTACGACTATTTTTTGTATATTGTTCGCTTTTTATTTAGGTCTATAAAGCTGGCAGTGAAAAGTTGGCAAAAACCATCGAAACATGAGTGGGAATTTGTAGCTAAATAGTTGCTAATTAGTTGCTAAAATCACGATTTTGTAGCTCCATTCAGTTCCACAAAAAACAAATTACTGCTATCTTTACAACAAGCTAGCAGTAAAATGACAGGACTTGCCCAGAAAAATTGGACTAATGGGTGTGAATTTGTTGCTCAAAACCAGTACAGGCAAAAATTCGAAAAACCCTAGAATCAGCTAGAAATTGTTAATAATAACTACCAACCAGTGTCCCTGCTATCGTAATATACAGTTTGTATTGACACATTGATGTTATGGATTTTGTTGCTGGTCGCAGATGTCATCAGCAGAGCCCAAAGAGCCAGCAACAAAATAAAAATTAAAAATCGGCCCAATCGGGTGGCCGATAACTAACTCCTAGTGTCCATGCTGTCGGGACACGCAGTTCTTATTGACAAAACTCTGTTATGGATTTTGTTGCTGGTCGCAGATGTTATCAGCAGAGCCCAGAGAGCCAGCAACAAAATAAAAATTAAAAATCGGCCCAGCCGGGTAAACGGTATCTACCTCCTAGTGTCCATGCTATTGTGACAAGCAGTTATTATTGACAGAACTCTGTCATGGATTTTGTTGCTGGTTGTGAAAAGCATCAGCAGAGCCCAGAGAGCCAGCAACAAAATAAAAATTATAAATCGGCCCAACCGGGTGACCGGTAACTTACTCCTAGTGTCCATGCTATCGTGACACGCAGTTATTACTGACAGAACTCTGTCATGGATTTTGTTGCTGGCTGTGAAAAGCATCAGCAGAGCCCAGAGAGCCAGCAACAAAATAAAAATTAAAAATCGACCCGACCGGGTGACCATTAACTGACTCTTAGTGTCCATACTATCGCGACACGCAGTTCTTATTGATAAAACTCTGTTATGGATTTTGTTGCTGGTCGCAGATGTCATCAGCAGAGCCCAGAGAGTCAGCAACAAAATAGAAATGAAAAATCGGCCGAAACGGGTAACCGGTAACTAACTCCTAGTGTCCATGCTATTGTGACACGCAGTTATTATTGACAGAACTCTGTATATATATATATATATATATATATATATATATATATATATTTGTATATTAGTATAAGTATTTGAATACATGTATTTTATATATATTCTAAGATATATTTTGAACATTTTTAAAATATATAAAATATATACGAAAATCGGCCAAAAATGAGCTATTTAAAATATATTTTTGATACATATTGTATATATTTTTTTATAATTTTTTTCAGGGGGGTTGTGTTACCGTTTATTTTCACTTGAGATTTTCTTTTTTTCATGTAAGTTAAAACGGAAAACGCAAAATTAGCTTCGTTCGCGGAATCTATCCGCGACAAGTCAGGAACATGTTGGGAACAAATTGTCAGTATACGATGTGCGCATGCTTAATTCACAACAGATCCACAACTCGAAAGCACCGCGAACTATAATTTTAGAATAAATAGCCTTTAATATTAGTGGCTCCCTCGCAACAATTTTAAATTTTATATTAGACCAGGGCGGATCTGTTTTGAGTTGGCTTTTGAGAGGGAACCCGCTAATTTTTGTTGAAATTAGTTGAAAACAACTTATACAACAATAATTAAACTATCCTCCTTCTGGAAAAGTTACGCAACATTGTTAAATATTCAAAAAAATATAAAGAAACCACTGTTTTTTCTTCTTTTTTTTGCTTATAACTTTTAAACTATAAGTTTTGGAAAAACGAAGAAGAAGAAAAAAGAAAATGTTTGTTAATAAATTTTCTACAAGAAACAATTAGTTAGAAAGTCCAAAATTTATTATTCTTGTTGCAATATTGCAATAATAATTACAAAAAGGAGAAAAAAATCTTTTTATTTTTTTTTCAATCCTTTAGAATGCATGTAGGACCTTTATATTCTTCCAAGAAAAAATTCAAAATATGATGAAACAACAATAAAAATCATAAAATTCTTTTCAATAGATCACGCGGTTGGACCGTTTTTTAATTTTTATTTTGTTGCTGGCTATCTGAGCTCTGCTTTTCACAACCTGCAACAAAATCCATGACAGAGTGCTGTCAGTAATAACTGCGTGTCACGATAGCATGGACACTGGGAGTAAGTTACCGGTCACCCGGTTGGGCCGATTTTTAATTTTTATTTTGATGCTGGTTCTCTGGGCTCTACTGATGCTTTTCACAACCAGCAACAAAATCTATGACAGAGTTCTGTCAATAATAACTGCTTGTCACAATAGCATGGACACTAGGAGTTAGATACCGGTCACCCGGTTGGTCCGATTTTTAATTTTTATTTTGTTGCTGGCTCTCTTGGCTCTGCTGATGCTTTTCACAACCAGCAATAAAATCCATGACAGAGTTATGTCAATAATAAATGCGTGTCACGATAGCGTGGACAGTAGTTAAACAAGGACAGTTCTAGCCATTTTTTTGAACATAACCTCACTTTTTTTTGAGTTGGCTGTTTGCGCTAAATGTCAAAGGCCAATTCTTCTTTTTTCAAATGGCCTCTGACAGTTGACACATGCAGCCAAGTCTTCTTTTTCGAGTGGCCTTTTACGTTTGACACATGCAGCCAATTCTTCTGTTTTTCGAGTGGCCTCTGACATTTGGTGCAAACAGCCAATTCTTCTTTTTCAAGTGGCCTCTGACGTTTGGCACAAACAGCCAATTCTTCTTTTCGTATATTTTTGAATTTTTCGCGCTTCACTGTAATCGTACCAACTTTACATGCCTCACATTATCTCAACTCACCCTAACTCACCCTACCACCCCTCATTATCAACCCCAGTGCCCAAATAGAACTTAGAATAATTTTGTATGAGAATAAGTGTAGAAAAAAAATTCTGTGTGATGTCTGTTGTGGTATTCGAACCCACAAACTCATGTGTAGAATGTTGACGCCTTAACCAACACGGCTATCATCTGACTTGAAAAATAAAGTTGAAATGTGTTAGATAAATAGCTCCGTCTACGTCATATACGGTTGTTGGTAAGTTAGCAGAGGCGTACTGTTGATTTTTTAGATATTTAGCAGTGCCGTACCTAACAAAAATAATAATAATAAACAAGTCTTATCGCAATAAAGATAACAGAGTACGGATTTCGTCACGTGACATTATTGTAAAGGGGTTGCTGTATAGGGTAAGATTAAGCGTCAAAAAGACCTTATTGATAGTGCCAAAAGGGCATTAATGGTGTATCTTGTAAACGGCCCAACGGATTTCGACGTGTGACATATCATTGTAAAGGGGTTGCTGTATAGGGTAAGATGAAGTGTTCAAATCTTCTTGTCGATACCAACTTTACAGTGCTACCAACTTTTGCGTTAAATACAATTAAATTTAAAAAAATTCTTTACAGAATTGAACCCGGGTCCCCCGTATGATAAACAAATACGTTAGCCACTACACCTGTGACGTAATCGACTGATGTGTTAGAGTGATAACAGACTTTGCTTTCGCTATTAATAATAAAACATATCATGGAAAATATTTAGTTTTAGAATGGCTTCGAGAGAATACAGTCAAAAACTTGAAGAGTTTTGTGAAAATATAAGAAAATTAAACCAACAAATTTCTGTCTATGAAGACCAAAAAGAAGTATTAAAAAAAATTAAAAATTTAAGTTTGTGGGACAAAGTTTTTGAAAAATATTTACCAACATCATCATCATCAACGCCCACAAGACGAATAAAACCATGGCCTTGTTAAAAACAAATTTTGTTGTTTTAACAGCAATATTAAATAACATGCTTTACGTTAACGTTCCGCAAAACGTTGCACATATTGGTGTGTGTTTAGATATAAACGGAACAAAACAAGAATGCAGTACATGGCAAATGATGAGTCAGGTGTCAGTAAATGATGGAAAATTGCAGGTGTTTGCATTAAAATTAGTGGAATCGCCTCTTAATTACAAACTAAAATTAATCTTTAACGACAACTCTGAAGGAGTGGGGGAATGGCGATCAAATCTTCAAATCCCAATGCAACAACTAGAAATTACTATGGAGGATCCAATGCAACAGCAAATATGTCAAGTAGTTCAGATAACATGGGCAACGTTAGCAGGAGTTTGCGTGTTAATCATGAAAATTTTGGCGAAAGAAACCAAAAGAAGAATGAAGCGATGAAATGTATTTTTAAATAATAATAATAATAATAACAATAAATATTTGTAAACTTTTAAAAGGTGTTTTAATAAAAAAAAACCTTAATTTTTGTTTTATAGCTTTATTTAGGTAATACAGTATAATACAACCAATTATACAAAGAAAGAATATTATTATATGCACACATAAATTTGCCGTTGGCGTGGTGAGGACATCCTGAATATACAGCTTCAAAATTTTTTGTTGCACAGGGTGTCCCATCATAATTTACAACATCATAAATTAATACATGGATTCCAAGTTCTTCGCATTTTGCTTTTAAAAAGTCAATTTTTTGATTCCCTCTAACATAAATCAAATCAACGTTGCCAAGTAGGTGTTTCTCCAAAATTACATTGACATCGGAATAATCTACATCTCCAGAATCGTATCGTATTCCATGCAAAAATTTTTCCAAATACCGCGTTGTTTTTTTGTCTTTGGCAGTCAACTCGTGGAATGGTTTAGGCGGTTTAAATAAAAAATTCGATTTTATACCACCAATCTGAATAGCGATTTCTTTTGGATAAAAAACTTCATCGATTATAAATCCTTGGATGTCGACTACTGCAATTCTCATGATGACGACGATGAAACTTCTTTGAAAGCTGAGCAAATACTAAATAGGTAGTAGTTTATATTATATTTTTAACTATTTCTGTTAGGGGATAATGCTCCAATAAACAATCGTGAATTATGATACAATATGCTTTAGTATTTTTAGGAAATCCTTTGTTAGCATCAATTTCCAGACGTACATCAACAGTCGATGATTTTATCGATTCTTCTTGCTTAGAACAATCAATAACAAACAAAGCACGATTTAGGAATGCTAGTAAATCCATTAATGGTCGTTTCACTGATACTCTGTTGTAACTGGAATTGAATTCGCTGTAGTTGTAATGAGCAAGCGCAAAGTCGTTTTTTTCAAAATCAAGTTGCATTCTTTCATTGGGAAAATATTCACCATTCAATGCGAGTCTAAGACCTTGTAGATTTACGTGATCAAATAAAGACGGATCTGCAGTTTTCAGATTTCTCCTATTAGTTTGGAAAAATACAATAACATATCGAGGTTTCTCGATTGCAGATGTCGTTTTAACAGCCCAAATTTCTTGTTTTGCTCCTCCAGTCAAAGATGGTAGCTCATGTAGTTCCCATTTTCTAAACGGAATTACGATTGGACGATCGCTTTGAATTGATCGCATCAATTGTTCTTTAACGAAATCATTTGGATAAATATGTTTAACTTTCAGTTCCATCGAATGAATCAGAATCTGTACGGTTGTAGAAGTAGTTACGTTACCGGTACCTGGTTTTTCTGTTACAATAACGCTATCGAGATCATTACGAGCTCGAACGAATCGAATCGTTTGTCGTCCACAAGTTACCATTGGGTAATCATTGAAACTGTTGAAGATGTGTTTAAGCGGCATCAGTAAACTAAATGATTTATCAGCAGCATTGAGAATAGGATTTGTGGGATAATTCCAACCGGCAATGGCGAGGTGACGAGAATCTTCTTCATTGTAACATGTTAAAGCTCTTACAGTGCTAACAATTCCAGGATCTCGAACTGTTTCTATCTCTCTTGCACATTCGCTATACGTACACGAATCGAATAGAAATGCTCCAAAGTTTGGTGTCAAACTAACATCGCCATTACCAGTTATATCCAATTTTCCTTTAATAGCCAACAACGTATCATGCATTGCAAAGAATGAGTCCACCTGATTTACACTAAATTCTACAATGTCGCTGCAGCTAAACGATTTGATGAACGGTGTGTAAGATCGGTATTCAGATTTTCTAATCGATTCATCCTGAGTCGGCTCTCGATAAATATCAAACATTGGATCTTGAATTGTTCGTATACGATTCATTATTATTATTATTGTTAATAACTTTGAAACCAAGAGCTTTCAAAAATAAAACGTTGTCTCTAGTAAGTTGTCGTCGCTGTCGTCCTACCGAACAGTTTAACGATTTGTTCAATACTGCAGGCTTCTGAAAATATGAAGGTGCTATATAGTTGAAAATTAATCCCATTCTTTCAACTCCAAACCCAATATACTTCTTTCACCTTGAAAATTTACAGGTCTTGAATTTTGATCCAATGCCAGTATAGTAATATTTGTAATCTCAGGTATATTAATCACCGGCAAATATGTGATATTTTTTGGAATTTCGTCGATAGCGTAACCAGGGTCTACGGATATACCAAACTCGTGGATAGTGTGAGTAGGTCTGTTGTTGTAGAAGGCTCCGGTGGTAATGTTTGTTTCGAAACGAATCGTTCGTACTTTAACAATTTCCACAGGTAGATCGGAACTATGTCTTACGTTCGGTTCCAGAATCCTCTTTGAGAAACCCAACATTCTGCCTATACTGTCTTCGCGCTCGAAATTTATTGCATGTTGACTACTGAATATTTCACACTTGAGTGTATTATTGTTGGGTTTCAATGAAAAAACGTCTTCAATCTTTGCATTTGATGGTATATTTAGTAAATTTCTAATTGTCTCTTCAATATCGGAAATTTCATAGCAACCTGTATTTAACGTTATTTTCTGCAATTTAGTTTTATCGTTATTTTCGTAATAGTAAAAAGCATTACTGCCATTCTCTACATTCGGTATACTGTTGTACGAAAAGAAAAACAGAAATGCCAACTTGTATTGTTTCTTTGGATCTAAACTCAAAGGAACCGGAGGAGTCCAATCAAATTGATAATCACGACTCTCTAGCGTCAACAACATAACTGTTGGAGGTTGAACAAAGAAATAAAATTTTATATCTTTAACATTTATTTAAATAATTTTTTACAAGCTCATTACATTTTTCTAAACCCAGTTTACATATATTGCAATTTCCTTGTGATTGCGCAGGTCCGTCAACATGGGTGGTCCATTCAGGACGATTATGATGAACAAAGCATGGCAGGCAGGTTCGTAATTCAAAATCCAATCTATATTCAAGCGGCAACTTGCACCAAACTTGTAATAATTCACAAGGTTTTGCGTACCTTTTCAAATAACATATAGGAAAACAAGCCAATTCTTGTTCAGTAAAGTCAATCAGGTTCTTTTCATGATTAATGTACGCCAAAACAGCCTCCATCATATAAAAATTCTAAACAAAGATGGCCGCAATTGATTTGATTAAAAGTCTGGTAAGGATCGTGGTTGTAAACAATTTTCGTTGCAGGTCCCAGATACTGCACAAGTTCTTTCGGCGGTTTCAACTTGCCAAATGAATCGAAATATTCGACGTTATTGTTAATCTTCCGATACGCCACCCAATGAGTTCCATGATTTTTGCTTTCATCCAAATTTAGGATTGCGCATTCGCGTTGAACAGGACCGGTTTTAGGCAATGTGTCTCGCATAAATACACCTCTGAAATTTGGGATTTTTAAAAGTTTAGCATATCGTTTTAGTTCGTAATCATACAATCCTCGATTGGGTAGCTTGCCTAGTTTTTTTTAAGAAAAAGACCAAAGCCTCCTCTGGCATTTTTTCGTAAATATAGTCCTTTACCGAGAGATTCCATAGCTTTGTTATGTCGATGTTCTTCTTCCAATTTTTTCTGTGCATTTTTCGCATCAATCACAGTTTTAGCGATTCCAGCAGCTCCACCAGACAACGCCCCGAGTGCACTTAGTCCAGCAAATAACGGAATTAACGGTAAAAAGCCTCCGGATTTTGGTTCGATAGGAATAATCCTAGGTACTTTAACCTGTTTTTTTCCACCAGCATTTTGTACAGCAACCCTGGCTGCTTTTAGAGCAATACTGACTGCTCGTTTTAATGTACCCGAAGGACCAGCTTTTTTTATATCTCTCTGTATTTTACTTATAATATTGCGTTTAAACGATTTCGGTTTTTTTACACCCATACCAAGTTTACGTTTAGCTTTCATTGCGGTGGTAGTTAACCAAGCTGCAGTCTTTTCGCCAATTGATGCGTCCTTGGACTTTACTCTTTCCCACGCTTTATTCTCTAGAATCTCGTCCGCTTTATGTCGTTCCGCTAAATCTTTATGCTTAGAATATGCAATGTCGTGTTCTCTGGCTGCGTCGTCCAGCAGGTTAACACCCGTATCTCCACGTGCAAGTCTTTGATGTAATTTAGTTCCAGGACCCAAAAAGTTGTAACCAGGATAATGTAACTCAAACGGTAGATTATTGATTAAACTGTTGAGCACACCTTCACCTTCAAACACCAACATGAGAAATGAAATGATTTTAGAATTACTACACTACTTATACAGTGAAACATTAAAAAACATGTCAAAACATGAAGGTCGTTCAGCAAGAACACACACTGCCGATTGAAAATTTAGATGGAGGAAACGATCAAATGGCTGGCAGTAAACATGGTCCACTGCTACCAAATTAGTTTCGAGCGCTAATCTGTGGACCCAGTGGGTGTGGCAAAACAAACGTTATGTTATCATTACTGTTTCATCCGCATGGCGCGAAATTTAAAAATGTTTACGTTTATTCAAAGTCATTGTATCAGCCCAAGTATAAATTGTTGGAAGAAGTGCTGTCGAAAGTTAAAGGTGTGGGATATTTTCCATTTAAAGAAAACGATGAAGTTATTAGTCCAAATGAAGCAAAGCCGAATTCAATTTTTATTTTTGATGATGTCATATGCGAGAACCAACAAAAGATTAGAGAATACTACAGCATGGGCCGACATCGGGATATAGATAGCGCATTTCTTTCGCAGACCTACTCGAAATGCTGTAAACAAATTTGTAGAGATAACAGTAACCTAATTGTACTTTTTAAACAAGATGCTATTAATTTGAAACATGTCTTTGATGAACATGTGTCACCGGATATGAGTTTTGAAGAATTCAAACAGTTGTGTTCGAAATGTTGGCAAGAAAAATATGGGACAATGGTTATTGCGAAAGACTTTGATTTAAACAACGGTCGGTATCGAATCGGTTTCGATAAATACATAAAATTGTAACATTGCGTTCAGTATTCGACAACATGTCAGACAATCCAGTTGACATTGCCGTTCGTAAGAGAAAAATTGCCGAACTTATAAAATATAAAGCGTTACAATTGGGTAGAGTTGAAACGGATGAGACACTAAATAAATTGTTTAAACCTGTCACAGAACCTCTACACAAAATTGTAAAATCTTCTCTAAACCAAACAGTGATCTCTCATCCTCAACCAGCCAACGAGCCAGAGCCTAAAAAAGAACCATCTAAACAAAAAGAGGAATCACCTAAACAAAAAGAGGAATCACCTAAACAAAAAGAGCAATTGAGTATACCTGAGTTTATAAAACTCGAAAATGTTGCCGAAACTACTAGTGATGATAATGATGAAGTATTCTATGAAGACGAAGAACAGGCTGTTAAAGATTTTAACGTTTCAGAAGATGTTATTAAGGAATACTTGGATCAGTATCCCCCAATGGCTCATCCATATATTCTAGATCATTGGGAGAAAAAAGATAATATAGATACGGTTTATGGTCCTACTTACGATGGTGATACATCTAAATGGTTTCTGGGTGGCAAACAAATCGACTTTGATAAAAAGCATGGATTTATTATTACAGAAGGCAAACAGATAAGAGGTACACCGGGTCTGTATGAATTAATTTTTAATGATGAACCTAAAAATTTCAATAATGATGATTTAAAGCGTTATGGAACAATACTAGAATTAACAAATCCTCATAAAAACATTAAAGGACACCTTAAAGGAACAAACCGATTTAAATACACACATATCATAAAACCTCTGGCTACCTCTCACTTACGAAAACATTCGAGCACTGTGGGCTCTGGGATGCAAATGGTTTACAACGATAATAAAATTGACCTTCAATATTGGGACGATCCAAACGAACTCGTTGACAGGCTTCGGCTTTTAATAGCGTCAAAAGAAGCAGGAAATACTTCGAATGATAATGAAATTGTTGCAATTATCGAGGAATTAAAAGAAGCACGCATTATTGTCTAAACATCATTACCACAATGAGTGTCGACAAATTCGGACGTACTAAACATGATATAGGCAATAAAAAACTATTGCTGATGTCTAAACCAACCTTAGTCCATACCGCAAACGGTGATATTGATTTTGAAAATTTAAAACTTTGTAATGTTAAAGATCCTGACTCAGACAGCGATGCCGTCAATAAAAAATATATGGATAATAATGTGCAAAAGTTGACTGAAAACATGAATGCTATGAATAAAAGTTTAGAATCACAAATAGCGGCTATTAAAAAGAATATTGCTGTTTTGATCGATACAATAACTATAAATCAACAGAATCTGCTTGATGTTCGTGAAACTATTACTGCGATGGATTTGACCATAAAAGCATTGGAGAATCGATTAATACAAAATCCCTAAACATTTAGTCACAGTCATGTTTTCAAAGGAAAAGGTTCAAGTCGTTAATGAGCTGCATAAACCGGCTCGGAAAAATTATGCTCGTCGACGAACAATTATTAAAGGTTTAGATGATTTATGGCAAATTGATTTGGCTGAAATGAGTTCGTACGCAACTCAAAATCGATCGTTTAAAATGATTCTAGTGGTAATCGACTGCTTCTCGAAATTTCTCTGGACTCGACCGTTGAAATCGAAAACTGGCGAAGAAATCACGAAAACTTTTGCCGATATTATAGGAAAACGCAAACCGAAAAATCTTCAATCTGATCAGGGCAAAGAGTTTTACAACACAAAATTTCAAAATCTAATGCAGAAACATGGCATAAATCATTACAGTACATTTACCAAGATGAAAGCAAGTATGGCGGAAAGAGTTATTAGAACGCTGAAAACGAAATTGTACAAGCATTTTAGCTTAAACGGTACGTACAGGTGGATAGATGTGTTACCGAAAATTACAAAAGAGTACAACGAAAGCAAACATAGAACGATTGGTCAAAAGCCGTCTCAGGTAAACAGATCCAATGAAAAAGAGATTCTGAAGCAACATTATAATCATTTGAAAATAGCAGGCCCGCGAAAATATAAAATTGGAGATGTGGTGCGCATAAGCAAGGCAAAGCATCTATTCGATAAAGGCTATACACCTAATTGGACTACGGAGCTTTTTAAAATTACCAAAGTGAACATAACTAATCCTGTAACATACATGTTGGAGGATTTACATGGATCGCCAATTAAAGGAGCATTTTACGAGGAAGAGCTACAAAAGTCAAAAAATCCTGATGTTTACCTTGTTGAAAAAGTGCTGAGGAAAAAAGGCAATAAAATCTACGTTAAATGGTTGGGGTTTGATAGTTCGCATAATAGCTGGATCGAAAAATCTAATATTTTATAAACTCTGTTGTTTCTTACTTTAAACATTTTTTACACGTATTCTTATGACAAACAAGATACGTTTTCACAGCTTCCGGGGGCCTTTTTGATTCATATCATCTATTGCTCAAACCGTTCAGTCTGCAGTCCGACTAAAACTGTCCTTAGAAGCAGAAGCAATTATTTTTTACTTAGTTTCCACACAAGTTTTATCAAGTATTAAAAGATGATGACACAAGACAGTGGTTATAGTAGTGAAAACTTACCGTCATATTCTGAGAGTAGTAGTAGTAGTAGTAGTGAAGATTCTATCTATATGGAAGAAGTAAACAAAATTGTAAATTTTTACGAAGACAAAGCAAAACGTGAAAATTATTTGCTGCTACAATCATCTTTTACAATTGAGGGGTATGTTATAACAGTTGGCTTATCTCCTGCAAGAACATTTTCTCCAGCTATTATTTTATCAGAATACTGCAAGCCAAGTAAATTGTCGTTTGGAAAAATGGAATGGCTTGACCTTATTGACTATTTAGATAAGATGAGTTTGATCCAGAGTGCATTTACATTTTCCTGTGGAGATTTTTGTACAATACGACAGTTGGTATCCGATGACACCAGGTTCATAGAAGTTGAAAAACATGGCGTAAGATATCATCTAACGGAAAAGGATGCAGATGAACTTGTTAGAGTACACCATTGTATCGTAGCTTATCAGATTTCACTTCTAGAAAATATTAACTTTAATTGTTATTATAATAATGTTATAGATATTGTAAAAAAAAATTTTGATTATAACTGGTTTAAAGGATTAGATGTATTTTGTGAAATGTGTACTGATCCTTTATTATGTAACGCTTTGCGTCAGTATATTTACTTTTATAAACAAAATGTAACAAGAGATTTAGAAAATATGAAATAAACTTTTATAAAAAAAAAAAATAATGACTTTTATTTCAAAATCCATAAATATAGCGTCAAAAAATTTTATTTTATCGAGGCAAAATTTATGCATGTCACAGTTCTAAAATTTGAAACGTCAAAACGTTAAAACAGCGTTAAAATTTGTCGTTTCAACGTTTTAAAAAACTGATAAGAAAAAATTTTCGATTTACAGGTATTTCTTATGGAAAAACATCATTTCAAAGTGACAAAAAGTGACACTTTTCATCGTTTTTTTCGTTATAAAATTCATGAACGTCAAAGTGTCAAAAAATAGACGTCTAAACGACGAATTTGAACGTTATTGTGGTCGTTTCAACGGAACATATTTAAAAGAAAATAATACACCATAGATTCAGATTAAAAATTTATTGTAAACATAAAAAATTTTCGATATACAATAAACAATAGAAAACTAAAAACTAACCTAATTACTTTACAACTGTTATTTAATGTTAGCTATACAATAAACAATAGAAAACTAAAAACTAATTAATTTACAACTATTTTTTATTTTCCCAATTATAAGTAGCATTAATCGAGCATTATATCGCGATGGCCCCATGCTAAAGTGTCAAAAGATCCATTGCATAAAAAGCGTTTATCATCGTGTGGACTTAGACCGATTTTGGTTTGTTCGATTGTAAACACATTGTGATTGTAGGAACGGAACGTGCATTGGTTAACTGTTTTCAATTTACTATCTCTCAGACAAGAAAGGTAATCATCAAAAGTAATTTTCTTTGCAACGACATTCTTTTTAACCCCTTTTGATTTTTTAACGCATTTATCACCCTCTGTTAAATACGAGTACATTTTTGAACGCAACCCCACAAATTCTGTTAAAAGTTTGCCGTTGCATTCATCTTTCATTAATCCTATGACTTTTTTATTTAAGAGTGAAATACCGTACGCATTGTTTGTTTCATAGTCTGAGGTGTCAAATTTTTCTGGATAGGCTTTAATTAATTCGGTATAAACATCATTGCATTGCAGTTCTAGAAGAAACGCGTCGGTATCGGTGTATAAAAGTTTACAGTTGTCTACACCCATCGTAGGAAGTAGAAAACTGTAATAAAAGTCATACATACACGTCTTTGACAAATCAAGAATCGACATGCCAATGTACAATGGTTTATTAAATACCAGTTCGGTTTTATGAAGCTCTATCGCTACAAGGTTTTCGTCAAAGATTTTTCTCGAACTAAACCTAGGACTGCTTATCAAGTTCTTTGCTCCATATCGACCCTCCCAAGATCTTACGAGTTTAACAATTCGATGTTTCCTTATATTTTCCATGGTTTTTCCGAAGACTGCATTGTTCATTAATTTATATAAATTCTTTTCAAATTCATTCTTTGCAGCTGTTCTTAGTCTAGTATTTAATTCAATATAGGGCCGCAACCAAGCAGACTGTTTAAATTTCAACACTCTGTGAATCTTTTTCACGTTCAATCCATGTTTTATAGCCTGCTTTAAATTTCGATAATGTATTACGTATTTTTCTTTGTCATATAAAGTGGTCATTAGTTTTTGTATTTTCGATCCTTGGGGTTTTCGATGTTCTGGGCAAAACGGTAAATCGTTGTGTACATCATGTAAATGCTGAGGGTATTCTATATCCACTTCGAGGATATATCCCTCATCAGCATCGTCTGGTATTTGAGTCACATCGATGTTTGTATCAGTCCATTGGAATCCTCCGTACGGAAGAGGTTGACTCATTGCCCAACCATACAAGTTGTTGACATCCAAGTACATTAAATATTTTTCAGATTCTTTTCGATTAAAATTTTTCATGTATCTATTGTTTGCTTTAGCATATCTATTGCTGCATTGACTGACTCCTCCTCTTATACCTTTCTCTATAAACATGATTTGGTCTATATCTTTGAGTATATCCAATTTAGATTTGGTATATTTTAACATAGCATCCCACGTATAACCGGGGAGCGTATAATACCAAGCAGGATCGAGACCATACGTTTTTCGACATTTTTCACGAAAACATTCAAACACAGACGCTAAAAGCAAGATATCTGTTTTCATGTACAGCATGCTATAATCTTTTAAATTTTTTATTTCAAATGATTGCCAAACCTTTTGTGCATGCGTGTATAAATCGTCAGTAATATTTTCATCTGTTAGTGTGCTATAAAATTTATCTTTGGATGGCAGTTCCGTATCGTCTAATTTTTCAATTGAATCAATGTATTCATAAGGAAACACCCCTTTTCTACTTAATAGTTCAAATTGTTCAGATGTTAAATTGGGAAATTGTGAACGTAGATAATGTAGATCTGATGGTTCTAGTAAAGCAGACAGTTTATCTAAGGAGGAATCTAAAAATCGCAGCGAGTCTATGAATCTAAACTTTACTTCGCTCTCGTCATTACTTAATGTACATGAAATGTATTTTTCTTTGTTTATAGGGAGCAAGCTTATACTACCTTTTTTGGATAAATCTCTAATTAAAAAATGTAAGTCGTATCCCGACAAGTTATGAAAGACTACAGGTACAACAAACTGTTTTCTAAAATTTAAGTTGCAATGCTCATGCGCAAACCCTCTAAAATCTCCAGAGAAATGACAATGGTCTCGTACGATAGTATCCTTCTCTTTGAAGGGGTGCTCGCATATATGACATGTTGTTGCAGTAAGTAAATTAGGCTTGACAATCATTGGTTCAATATGTTTAATTTTGTCTTCAATAAATTTAGCCATCCTTGTCATTTCAGCAGCGAACCAATCCATGCAGTCTTCTCCACAATATTCAGAATAAAATGATAGCGAACTATCATAGGAGCAATTTAGATAATATCCTGCACTATACGCCTCATGTTTCTGAAACTTTCGTGTATGTTTTCCCAAGTTCTTGTTATGAGGACGTAGCACTGACTCAAAGTCTGCATAAATGACAAAAGGTGTAGTCTGCTTGTATACGTGGTTTTTAAACTCTACATGATCAAATGGTGGGTACGATATTTTGCAATTGTTCAGATCTTTGCAGTATTCATCATGATTGCTTAATTTTTCCTGACTACTAAAGTAATTTAAACATCGATCACAAATATATTTTTTTCCATCATGTTTACTAACTTGACTTGATATTAGTCGAGATAAATCTTTGATTAAACAATAGTGATATTTGATATCTTCATTTTCCGTATCCATTGATGGAGCTTCATAATCATTTAATTTTGGAAAGTATTTGTCCTGAATAAGCAATAAATTTACATGTTTATTTAATTTTTCTTTTGTTAGTCGGGCAGGATAAATTGTGTAAACCGGTTTATCTTTTGCGGCATTTAATTCTAAAGCGTACACATTAATTGAAATATTATTTAATTTTTCAAATTTTGAAATAGTATTTAGGGGCATTGGCATGTCCAAACCTTGTGTTTTTAAAACTGCTGCATAGTGAGGATACGATTTTACCAAATCTACATGTTTATTAACTGGATACAATGATGCTGTTACCGACCAGTAAAAACATGCTTCATCTAAATTTTTAATATTAATACATGCTTTCTTTTTTTGTATAGGATCAGGTAGCTTAATGTATGATGAAGCACCGTTACCTATCTCATATTTGTTGATGTTAATTTCCAGTGAAATAATTTTGTTTAAAGCCCATCCAGACTCTTTAAGTTGAAATTCCGATACTTTACTCATTACTTTATCAACAATTTTTTCATTAAATAACAATGCAAGATCCGTACCTGCATCTATTACTGCGTTTTTTGTGTTAAAATATTTAAACTCCAAAATGTCTTCGATTTCCTTAGATTTCTTAATAAATTCCCCGCAAAATGTTGTATTTACTTTAATCATATTAAATTTTTTCAAACTGTTAGCTATTCTACTCTTAACTAGCCTAAACGCATCACCAAAAAAGCTATTAAGGTCTTTATGTTTTAAATTAACGATAACAGCAGTCCTAATTCGTGAATAAAAAGCAGATTCTAAATCGACCCATTTTACCCCTAATTTTTCAGTCAACCCCGATCCCTGCTTAGACAAATTAATAATTGCTTCTTTAAACGTTTTTAAATGCCCCAAATTTTTTTGTAAATTTCTACGTGTTCCAATATCCAAATTTCCCCTCCAAATATCTTTATTAAGACTGCTGATATGCCTTTTAATTTTTTTTAGTAAGTTATTTGCTTCTCTGTGTGAAAAACTGGAGATTAACGCTTTATATGATATAGATAATTCTTTTACAATAGCATTAGACCTATCGTTATTCATAATTGCAAATAAAAATTCTTATCTTTGTGGGTATGTAACAGAAGATCTCTTGCACTTGAAACTGAACTGGATGTAACAGAAGATCTCTTGCACTTGAAACTGAACTGGATGTCAAGAGAGCTCTTGCACTTGAACCAATTGTTTTCCACCAAAAATTTGCTCTGAATCGGTTTACTCAACTCACAATAAAATTCACCTAAAAATTAAAAACTTAACTGAAGAAAAATGAAATTACATAATCTCAAAAATAAAATTAATAAAATTAAATCATGAAAAATAAACTTAACTGAAGAAAAATAAAATTAAATCAACTCAAAAAATAAAATTACATAAGCAAATAATTAAATAAACTCAAAAATAAAATTAAATAAAATAAAAATTCTTACCTTTCTGAGTATGTAACAGAAGAGCTCTTGCACTGAACTGGATGTCAAGAGAGCTCTTGCACTTGCAACTGAACTGGATGTCAAGAGAGCTCTTGCACTTGAACCAATTGTTTTCCACCAAAAATTTGCTCTAAATCGGTTTAATCAACTCACAATAAAATTCACCTAAAAATTAAATAAACTTAACTGAAGAAAAATGAAATTACATAATCTCAAAAATAAAATTAATAAAATTAAATCAACTCAAAAATAAAATTAATACAAATAAATCATGAAAAATAAAATTAAATCAAATCAAAAATAAAATTAATACAAATAAATCATAAAAAATAAACTTAAAAATTAATAAAATTAAATCAACTCAAAAATAAAATTAATACAAATAAATCATGAAAAATAAAATTAAATCAAGTCAAAAATAAAATTAATACAAATAAATCATAAAAAATAAACTTAACTGAAGAAAAATAAAATTAAATCAACTCAAAAATAAAATTACATAAACAAATAATTAAATAAACTTAACTGAAGAAAAATGAAATTACATAATCTCAAAAATAAAATTTATAAAATTAAATCAACTCAAAACTAAAATTAATACAAATAAATCATGAAAAATAAACTTAACTGAAGAAAAATAAAATTAAATCAACTCAAAAATAAAATTACATAAGCAAATAATTAAATAAACTCAAAAATAAAATTAAATAAAATAAAAATTCTTACCTTTCTGAGTATGTAACAGAAGAGCTCTTGCACTGAACTGGATGTCAAGAGAGCTCTTGCACTTGCAACTGAACTGGATGTCAAGAGAGCACAACAATAATGAAGAAATAACCTCCAGACCACTCTTTAAATATGTACGACTTAGCCGAAACACATAGGCGTCGATAAAAATTAAAACCTAATTGCCGCGTTTACAATATATTCTCTATGTTGTTTTTTATATTTACTAATCATATTATGTGACGCTACTGTCTAAAAATTCCTTTATGCATCGGGATGACTCATAGCTTCCTGATAAATAACTGCATTAATTAGGTCATCATTTTTATGTATATGATATAAAACTGCTTAGTTGCATTTCTTATCTTTTATTGTTTATTCATTAATATGATGTCATTTCATAATCACTGCAGGTGGAGCATAATTCAGCGATTAAGCAGAAATGTGAAACCTATAAAATGATAAGGACATTTTCTAAGAATAATAATATAATTGTTTCACATTGCGGTCCAACTCTAGCGCCAAGGTCACGCGCTTTTAAAATTTAATTTAAAAAATATTTTCTTTATTGCGATAAGACTTGTTTATTATTATTATTGGTGTAGAGGCTAACGTATTTGTTTATCATACGGGGGACCCGGGTTCAATTCTGTAAAGAATTTTTTTAAATTTAATTGTATTTAACGCAAAAGTTGGTAGCACTGTAAAGTTGGTATCGACAAGAAGATTTGAACACTTCATCTTACCCTATACAGCAACCCCTTTACAATGATATGTCACACGTCGAAATCCGTTGGGCCGTTTACAAGATACACCATTAATGCCCTTTTGGCACTATCAATAAGGTCTTTTTGACGCTTAATCTTACCCTATACAGCAACCCCTTTACAATGATGTCACGTGACGAAATCCGTACTCTGTTATCTTTATTGCGATAAGACTTGTTTATTATTATTATTTTTGTTAGGTACGGCACTGCTAAATATCTAAAAAATCAACAGTACGCCTCTGCTAACTTACCAACAACCGTATATGACGTAGACGGAGCTATTTATCTAACACATTTCAACTTTATTTTTCAAGTCAGATGATAGCCGTGTTGGTTAAGGCGTCAACATTCTACACATGAGTTTGTGGGTTCGAATACCACAACAGACATCACACAGAATTTTTTTTCTACACTTATTCTCATACAAAATTATTCTAAGTTCTATTTGGGCACTGGGGTTGATAATGAGGGGTGGTAGGGTGAGTTAGGGTGAGTTGAGATAATGTGAGGCATGTAAAGTTGGTACGATTACAGTGAAGCGCGAAAAATTCAAAAATATACGAAAAGAAGAATTGGCTGTTTGTGCCAAACGTCAGAGGCCACTTGAAAAAGAAGAATTGGCTGTTTGCACCAAATGTCAGAGGCCACTCGAAAAAGAAGAATTGGCTGCATGTGTCAAACGTAAAAGGCCACTCGAAAAAGAAGACTTGGCTGCATGTGTCAACTGTCAGAGGCCATTTGAAAAAAGAAGAATTGGCCTTTGACATTTAGCGCAAACAGCCAACTCAAAAAAAAGTGAGGTTATGTTCAAAAAAATGGCTAGAACTGTCCTTGTTTAACTACTGTGGACACTAGGAGTTAGTTATCGGTTACCCGATTGGGCCGATTTTTCATTTCTATTTTGTTGCTGGCTCTCTGGGCTCTGCTGATGACATCTGCGACCAGCAACAAAATCCATAACATCAATGTGTCAATACAAACTGTATATTACGATAGCAGGGACACTGGTTGGTAGTTATTATTAACAATTTCTAGCTAATTCTGTGGTTTTTCGAATTTTTTCCTGTACTGGTTTTGAGCAACAAATTAGCAACAAATTCACACGCATTAGTCCATTTTTTTTGGGCAAGTCCTGTCATTTTACTGCTAGCTTGTTGTAAAGATAGCAGTAACTTGTTTTTATGGAACTGAATAGAGCTATAAAATCGTGATTTTAGCAACTAATTAGCAACTATTTAGCTACAAATTCCCAATCATGTTTCGATGGTTTCTGCCGACTTTTCACTGCCAGCTTGATAGACCTTTTTTATTTCATTTTTCGGTTTTTTAAATTTTTATCCATTTTACATTTTTCTCTATTTCTTTATTTTTGTTTTTCGATTTTTTCCAATTTTTGTTAGTTTTTCATCCTTTCCTGTTTTTTTAATTTTTCTCCATTTTTTTGGATACCTACTCGATTTTTCAATTTCCTCAATTTTTTTTTATTTTTAATTTTTTTATTTTATTTTATCTATTGTCAACTATTTTTTACGATTTTTAGATGTTTTTATGATTTTTGACAGTTTTTAAAATTATCAAGAATTTCTTATAATTTTCAACAATTTATCAACATTTCTGTACGATTCTCAACATTTGTTTACAATTTTTAACAATTTTTCAAGATGCTAACAATTTTTTACGATTTTTATCAACTTACATCAATAAATAATTATATTAATATAAACTAGCTGACCTGGTGTATGGCCTATTAAATAATGATATTTTTTCAGTTTCGTTTTTTTCCGATTTTTACAATTTTTTCTTGATTTGCAATTGCATTACATGATTTTATTACAATTTTTGTCGATTTTATCATATATGTATTTATTTTATTTACAGGTTTTGTTTTTTTTTTGTTACATTTTGGAGTTTGTACGCTTCTGATCATTTTTTACGATTTTTTTACATTTTCCTTTTATTCACAATTTTTGTTTTTTATCTTTTTGTGTTTTTCTAATTGTTTTCGAGTTATTCTATTTTTTTTATACCGACTTTCATTAAATTTCTTATCAGTTTTAACATTTTTCGGGATATTCAATAGTATTTTATGATACTACACTTTTTTTGAAATTCAAAACTATTTTTTTTACGATTTTTGATAGGTTTTTTTAATGATTTTCATCAAATTTTCACGATTGTCGTAAATTTTCTACAATATTTTACGTTTTTTAAGATTCATGTATAACTTTTGACATTTTTTCAACCATCTTCAATATTTTTTTTTTAATTTTCGATAATTTCCTATAATTTTCCTATCTTTTACTTTTTGAACATTTCTGTACGATATTCGACATTTTTCTACCATTTTCAACAACTTTTTACGATTTTCATCAAAGTTTTACGATTTTCAACGCTGGATGCGACATTTTTTTAATTTTTCCTTAAATGTCATTTAATATATGCTTGTTTGTATACTTTCCAAAAACTTTTAAAATTTTTAAAATTATTAACGTCTCTCACAATTTTTAACATTTTTTTACGATTTCCAGCATTCTTTCAGGATTTTTAACAGTTTTTACAATTTTGAACCTTTTTCTTATGATGTTTGACCTTTTTTTAACCGTTTTTATCAAACGTGTAGGTATATTTAATTTTGTCTTAGTACAGCTAAAAATTATTTTAATTTTAAACAATTATAAGTAAATTACCTAATTAATTATTATACATTTATTATTTATCATCTACCAGCCAATGAACATTTTCTTACAAAGAACAGAAATATAATTAAGAAATTATACTTCAAGTATAATCATAATAAAAGACGATCACAGGATAGGGGAAAGACAAATGAACCAATATTCATTTTAAAACAGTAATAAAGACTACTTACTATAGACCCTCATAATTTTGAAAGCAGGAAGGTAACTTTCATCGAGGGACAAATTTAAGAAAAATGGTTGTATTGTTTCGCAGATAAGTCAGAACAATAATTTTGTTCATTTTATATCAAAAAAAAAGTTTATAAATATTCAGTTTTCTATTAAAAAATGGTATAATAAATAAATTAAAAGTAAAAGAACTATTTGAAAAAAGCTTTTACCCACGACTCATAAGTAAATGGCTTTTTTAACCTATATCTCTGTCAGTAAGTGTCAAATTATTGAGGAGTTGTGTTATAGTTTAATTTACTTCACTAGTGGAGTAAGTAAATAGAAACCTGTATTATTATTATGTTGGTTGCCTACAGTATACATTAAATTAAACTAATATTTGACATTTCTCAGACAGAACTGTCTGCGAAATCGAATATTTTTGACACCTTATGCCAAAATTTAAATTTTATGTTTGTTATTTTTAGTTTTATACAAAACCATTTGGTAAGTCGTGGGTATAGCATAGTACTTTACTCGAGAAACAAATTGCATATTTAGCTCGTTTCTTTACACACTCGCTGTAATATGCAATTTACTCCACTCGTAAAGTAATATAATATTATTTAAACGCTCTAAAAAGAAGAAAATTAAATTTTCTTTTTTAACTTAACTATCAACTTATCACCTCATAATACACAATTCATATGATAATAAAAGTTTGTCGCAAGGTATAGGTACCAATGAATATTTAATTAAATTGAAATTTAAAAAAAATACATACTTAAACAGGTAATAGTTTATTTACAAACGTAGGGACGCCTTGATGATGATGTCTAATGGAACCATTCACCAGATCTTTGTAGCAACATCCCCTTTGCCCCAACGAATATTTCTAGTTCCTTCCTGTCTTGTCTATATCAGATGGTATAATATTATTTAGATCTAAGTTGTCAGTTTTTCGAGTACAATCTAGTAGACTATCCTGTGCTATGATTTTTTTGATAGTTATACCACGATCTCGAAAATCTTCAAGGACAGTTTTATAGTGATTGTATACTTGTTGGTTAGTGGGATAAATTCGCAATGCGTCACTTATTTCAGTTTGGAGCTTACTTGTGCCAGACAAAACACAGTTTAAAGTTGTCCTTTTTTTGGACAGGTTCCAGACCAATGCTGATGACGACCATCTAAGCAAATTACACATACCAAAGTTAATCAATGGTATGGGCTTAAAAACATCATTTTTATTCTTAGCGAATCCATTTATTATAGGAAAGCATATTGGAATTATAGTGATCTCTCATCTTTTTTCTAGTTATTCTCAGCAAGAGCTTTTATTTGATACCCAGAAGTGCATAAATAATAACAATTCCACCATCTTGAATGTTCCTCCATATTGCTTTTAGAATAACGTCACATTATTTTTCAAGTTACTCCTAACAAGCTTTTTCATTTGATACCAATATTTTATAAGTGGATTGAAGATAACTATTCCGTCATATTTTATGGTCCGCGTTATTGGATTTAGAATGACGTAACATTATATTTCAAGTTACTCTCAACGAGCCCATTTGATATGCATATTGTAGAAGTGCCTTAAAAATAACTATTCCTACCTCTTGGAGGGTCCGCCATATTAAATTTAAAATGACGTCACACACCTAATCGTGCATTGTGAAATTCAAAATTTCAGCTCAATCGGTTAAAGATACCTACTTTAAAATTTAGTTCAAAGATTCGACCCGAACGAACATACATCATACATACATACATTCAAATAAATAAAAGCTTTTAAAAAGTATATCAATTTTTTTGAAAATGTTCTGCTAGACTCATTTAAACTTTATAGGTTTTGCAATAACAAATGGTGTATTTTAATGTATAGTGGTTTGTTTTTTGTAACTGGTTAATGTAAAAAAGTTTTAAGCTAATAGTTTGACCAAATGACATCTGTTCCAAAGCCGCAGCGTTGATTGCTAGTCGATTAAATTGAACAGATAACAGTTTGCCTTGACAGTGGAAAAAATAAACTAACCAAAACTTTATCTAAATAATAGATCGCGTAAAGCCTCATCTCTTTATCCAGATTGTACACATTGTTTAACACATAAATTTGGACATTCCCTCGATTGAAAAATGGAAACAATTTTGATTTATGGCAGAGTCGATTTTTTTTTATAATCTGTTGGGTATTACACATCGACGTTGTACAGACAAACAATACGTACAGCCAAACTGGAATGAATACAAATTCGAATAAATTCTCGGTTTGTATCACATCATATACAATATCAGATATTTTTTAGCGTAATACAAGTTATATAACGCATCACGTAATTAATTGTAATTATATCAATAAATTCATTTTTTTTAAATTTTACTGTAATGAATTGTATGTGATTCGTTAACTAGAATTTAACTAAATGATTTTATTAAATAGTGAATATTATATAAAATAATTCGCTGTATTTTAATATTCTAAGGTTTAATGTAGGTAATGAAATAAACTATTTCCAATAATAATTTTAGTGGCTTTTTAATAGAGATTTTGAATTTGATAAAAAATTAAAAAGAGTGTGCGTGTAACGTTTACGCGCGATTGAAGGAAAACTTATTTGACGTCCGTATCATCGCAAAATAAATTCAAATTCAAAATATGTTTATTAACAAGTAGCTACAGGTTTTTGTTTTTTCGTTTATAATTATTATTTATTAATGAAAGAGTAAAATATTCTTGAGAATCCGCCATTTTATTCAAGTGACAACTATTTTGTTTTGTAATTTATCTATAATTCATTAATTTCACTTTCACGTCTTAAAAAAATTTGACAGAAATTAACGGTTAGGTTAGGTTAGCTAATCAAAAGTTTTGACGTACGTATCGCAAGGAAGTCAGTAGAAACATAAAGAACTGTGTGTGTGAAAATCATGAGAAATCTGATAATTTCTTCCGTATTTTAAATGTTAACTGTCAATCAATTTCTAACAAAACTAATAGAATAGACCTAATCTTAAAGCAATAAGGACCAGACATATTATGTCTATCCGAAACATGGTCCAATAATGACAATATCGGCTACATACGATTTAATAATTACTATGTTACTGTTACTTCCATAGAACTAATAAATCACATAGCGGTGTACTAATTTTGACAAAATCTTCCATAGAAATTATAAAACACGATTTTTTGACTAATTTATCACTAGAAGTAGATATTGAAATCTCCAGTATCTCTTTTAAAATAGTTCAAACCACCTGTTGTATATTAAATATTTATAGATCCCCATCTGGAAATTTCAATACATTTATAGATAGACTTTATAGTGCATTAATTTTCTGTACAAATAACTTTATATCTTTTATTCTTTGTGGAGATTTCAACATTAACTTTTTAAACGATTCACAGGAAAATAAAATGTATGCATATAGAGTACTCACTCATTTTCATTCAATATTTTTTCATCACTTTCTTCATTAATAAATCAACTTTGTTTATTCATATTTTAAACAAATACTTTATATACAAATTTTAGGCATAAAACTATTCACCAACAATGTTGACAAGCTGTCAATTTGACAGGTCAGCAAAATATGTATATTATGTTGCCTATATTTACAATTACAGATTTAACTTTTATTTAATATAGTAGGCGGAATCATGTTAGGTTTTTTGTATCAGGTTTTTTGCGTTACATTAGAATATGACGTCACGTCCGTTAGAATTACTGAGTTACCCCTAGTCGCGCCTACAGAAGTTTTACTTTAAAAATATAAAGGTGGTAAAGAATACACAAAATAAATATCTTCATCTTAATCCTGCTGAAATAAGGGCAGATTTTTTTTTATAGAAATCCATTTTCCAGATCAAGCAGTTTTTAAACCAACTTTTTTAACCGACGTTTCTCAATTAAACCGTATATATGCTTTTTTAAGTTCGTTCGTGGATAACATTGTTTATGAACCAATTTGGATAATTCTTTTTTAGTTATAAAGAAATCAGGGTGTGATGATTGCAGACCAGAGAAATCGAGGGGAACTTACAAAAATCGTAGACGCGACTAGTGCGTTTGTAAGTTATTATTAAAGAAGTAAATCATAATTTTTAATTGGATGGTAAATAAACAATAAGGCGAATTTTTTATGACCGATTAACTACTCAACATTACAATTTGATTTAAAATTGGTATCAAAAAGGTATTGAAGATATTACTTCAGTAGTATCTGACGAAGCCAAGTAGCAACTAAAAAGGATAAAATAAAAACGTTTTTAGAATAGATTAACTGCCTTAAAAAAGAAAAATGAACTCTAAAAAGTAAAATCTAAAATCTTTATTTCTTAAAAAAGTTGTAATTGATTTAGATTTCCTTGAAGGTGTAAGCTTAATTTTCTATCTAAGCACTGGATTTTACTTCTGCTGTATGCAGATCTAGTTAAGATTCTCTATAAAAAATATTTTTTACTCTCTGGGTGCAATTTTATCTATCAGGTATATAATGAAATTTAAACTCGTATTATCTTAAAATTAATTTTATAATTTATATTTTCTTTTCAGAAAACACCATGTTCGACGCAATTATGTATGGGAAGTTTAATGGCTTTGCCCACAAGGAACGACATACGAACATCGCAAGAGATTTTGGAGCATGCAAAGGACTTTTTGGATCAGTATTTTACATCTATTCGAAGGTATGTTCTATAATGTAGTTGTTTCAACCTTTAAATACAAGTAAAAAAATAATTTTAATATAATTGATTTATTAGGAACCTAAATGGTAAAAATATTCTTTTTTTTTTGTTTTTATTTATATTACAAATAACAGAAAGCAAAAACCTACAAAACCAATAATTTTTTTATTTTATAGGTGACGATTGTGTTAAATTAATCAAAAAAAGTATAAATCAAAATATTTAGATTTAACAAGAATTTTTAAAAAAAATTTAAACCAATTTAGTACCATTCAAAATACCGTTTTTAAGTCTTTTTTAAAGTTAACTTTTTACATTACAAATATCTTTGCAATAGTAAGCACAATGAAAAATTCATTGCTCCTAACTTTCAGATCTTTCAGTAAATATCTATATAATACTTCTTTACAAATATAAGAAAAACTTCTAAGGCATCCAGGTAGCAGTGTATTACAGCGGTTTTCCAGCAAGTGCGATAATACCACAGCGACAACAGATCGCCGACGATGTACCAACCAGAATTAGGAAGTCATATTGTGGTCTGTTGACCGCAAGAGTTGAGCAGACCACAATGTCGCATTTAAGCCGTGGAAAAAAGGTTAAATTAGTTATTTTTTATTTTTATTAAAGAATCAAAACCAAGTTTTGGAAAAGATAATTGGAATATGTGCATAAGTCGGATCCCTGTTTATGAAAGGTAAAAAGTAAAGAGTACCTATCATGACGAAGCTGAGAGAGTCTGAGCCTGATGGTATAAAAGATACACAACCTTTAAAGCAACTACATCAAAGAAAAAAAGAAAGTTGGTATGTACAGTTTATCTGTACCTGCTTCAAATCTGAATCAGATACCAATAAACTGTATATACCAACTCTGTGGTACTACAATCTATTCCATTTCTCGATGATCAAGATTATCCTGGAATATCGCAGTCAAACTTAGATGACAGTCTGCTTCTTCTTCTCTCAACTCACGTTCCCGTGACTGCATTGTTTTTTTTTAGTAACCACTTTTTACTCCATATCTTTTGACAATTTCTTTTTTTAACATTTTCAAAGTTAATGCATAATCAATAACCGCAATCATGTCATCTACTCCTATGAAATCCTTGACTTTAACTGACCATCTCTGGGTGTATGTGCTCTCCCGCTGCCTTAGAAGTTTTTGTAATATTTGTAAAGTAGTATAGAATTAAAAAAATCTATGCCGACGTAGAGGCCATCTAAATGTTATTCTTTGTCTTGTTTACTTCGCGACAGACCTCGTGTATATATAATTCAGGTAGGATATATATTGTGCATGTTGTACAATTTGTGTGAGTCAAATTAGATTCAATTTGTAATATTTAACTCAGACTGACAATCAAGTAAACCCCATTCGAAATTAATGTAAATATAGATCTAATAGTTGAAATATATATCACCTAAACTAACCTTAACTTACCTCTCAACACAACATTTTTATTAACGTAATATTAAATAAGAGTTTTATAAGAAAATAAAGATATTACGTATTAGTTAACAAAAGAATAACTTGTAATTTAATGAGTGCTTATGATGATGATTTTGTTTGAAAAAACTTACAATTGGATATTGGATACCAAAAAGTTTTGTTTTCTGTTACCTTTTTATGTAGTTCCTTGGAAAGTTGGTAAACATTGTTAATTTTTAAAGCTCTACTCGTATAAAGTAAAAAGTCACTTAAAACTTTACAAAACCTTTTATATCGACTTTTTCATCAAAAAAAGTTACCAATATAATGGGAACTATTAAGTCTAGTTCCACTTATAGAAAACATTTCTCAACGATCTTTTTAACGTGTTATAAAAAAAGACATGAAAAGATATTACACAAGGGTTAACCTCTAGTAGAACTCTTTGCCTTTGGCTTGCTTTTTTCTTAATCCCAGGAAAAAATTGTGCGACATGGTGATGACTAAGACATATAGAGTTTATAGGCCACTTGTAATATTTAGTAATAGTAGAGGCGATACTTGATAAATTAATTATTTTAGCAACTCTATGTGCAATAGTTTTTTCAAACGATAATTATTCGAAACCAAAATTCCATACAAGTGTTTTTATAAGCAATTGCTTGTCAAAACATTGATTGCAAAAACTAATTTTGAAGTTGTACTTCTATTCGTGCACTCGCCGGAAAAGATTTGTGTAGAGTTAAATGGGAAAAATCATTACATATGTTATGGTGTGAGTAAGAGAGAGACAGAAACATTTATAAGGTATATTGGTCGGTAAAAACAAATATATGGAATATTTACCACATGTTATTAGTCATAACTATAAGTCCTTTGAATACCGTTTCAACATTCAGTACATCGAAAAGGGATAGATATACAAAAAACAGTCTAAACTAATGTATGAATATCATAGTGACAAACCACATAATTATTTGACAGATTATTTTATAATTCTGTCACGTAAGTATACATATAAAGGTTAGCATTTTATATTAATAATAATAATATTCAGTAATGAGTATTGTATTGAAGTCTAGAGTACCGTCACAAGGTTGCAGGATAGTCTGCTCTATGCTTTTAAGGTTGTTGGCTACATAAACAGAGTTTTTACGAATCAGAGTTTTTACGAATAGTCGAGGAAATAAAGCACTAAAACCTCCAAATTTTGTAACGTAAGATGGATAGAAATGCGTTTTTTTGCATTGGATTCGTTAAAGTATCAGGAAATTTGTCGCTATATTTTATTATGTAAAAATGGGAAATTGCATTTCTGCATTTGAAAAGTGCATTCCGAACAGACAAAAGAGAGAAAACTTATAACGCGGTAAGTATTGCTCAAAATGGGTTCAATTTATATATCGGGGTTTTTGGGGTCGCTGTACACGAATATCATGATGCCAAAAGTCTCTAAATTCTAATAAACTGTGAAAGGCTTTCGCGGCCATTGTCTAATGTATCAATGGGTTTTGCGCTGTTAGGCCGGCGTCGATTGTCTTGCTGACTTGACGTTTCACCAACACGAGCGGTTGGCATCTTCAGAAGTTGCTTCCTGGTTGACAGTCTGCGAACTACTACTACTTAGTAGTTGACAGACTGTCAACCAGGAAGCAACTTCTGAAGATGCCAACCGCTCGTGTTGGCAAAACGTCTCTAAATTCTGTACGAAATCAGTGCAGACTTGGTACGCAGTATTTTTTGAGTCACTAAATACGATTATAATAATGACGATGGTCTTCGAAACACCTGGTGCTTAAGACGGACCTTGTCTCCAGGATTTTTTTTTAATTCTATACAAAAAGAGTGTGCACTCACTCACTTAGTACTGTGAGGTTTTTGGGGTCGCTAACGACAAATATCATATAATTATTTTGCTAAATTATTCGCATACAAATTTATGAATTCGGGCGCGTGCATAGAAGTATAACTTCTGCCGGGAGTCCCACTGACTGCCACATTCGTTTTGTTTTCTTATAACTTGTTAAAAAATTTATTAGATATAAAAATTGTTTTAATAAAGAAAATTGTAATATGAAATTAAAGTGGAGTTTAGAAATATTTCTTTATTTTAATTTATAACATTTATTTTTGTATAAAAATTACTTGGCTTCTTATCTCACAAAAATTAAAACCCTATTTTTTGTATTAATGGATCATTTAAATTAATTCGCATTTTGTTTCTAAATGGACCCATTCAGAATCGAAAAATATATATATATACCAAAACAGGCTACTCGAGTCGGAGCTACCGGTTCAGCAACTGAAGGGCTATTAAACAGTCTCTGAAAAACCTTTACAATACCTTTTCCCTTATTCACCTACTCACATTTTCAATAGTGCCCTAGATTTAAAGTAGTGGGTACACATTTTGCACAACGATATTTAGATACTTATAAATGTCTCATATACCATAGAATAAGTAAATGTCTCAACAAGGTATATAGAATATTTAATATTCATTAATTTCACAATAAATACTTAAACTTTTTTAAAACTATATTTTTTCATTGCAACAACTAAAATAATTTCAACAAACACAAACACACTAAGAGATTTATTTTTTATTTTCAATGAGGGTTTAACTGTTATAATTATTCATAATGTATAGTTTTACCAAACGAACTTGAAATGCCAATCATTTTTACGATTTTACCAGAGCTACTGTAAAAAAACGTTATTATATAAACGATTCGAGTGAAATTTCTATTTAATTTTTCGTACAAACAAATTAAGGCAACTACGTATTGCTTTTGAGACAGCTCATTGAACAATGCAATATAGATTTTAGTTTTTGAAATGCAAATTAACTTTTGAAACAGAAAAAACGACTTTTTAAAAACAATTTAAAATTACACAAGAGACTTTATTACTTGAAAGTTAACAAAGATCTGATTTTATTTAACAAATTACTATAATTTATAATGTTGTATTAAAAGTATTGTCAGCGGTTTTGTATTCTGTATAGTCGGCGGGTTTCGTTCCATAACTCCTCCGGGGCAAGCTGAGAACTATGGGGTTTCTCCATGGTTCGATAGTAGAGGGAAGTTTCCTGGAATAGGGTCCATTTTTGTTTGTTGATTTGGTACCTCTCTTCTTTGTTGATTTCTTCTGATACAAAATTTGTAAAGAATGTACGTTCCTGTAAAAAGGACTGTAACATAGAGCAGTATTGTATAAAAGCTAATATTTTTAAAATGCACTGTAGGAATGTTTATATTTTTCAATTTTGTCTTCTGAGCTTCTAAAGTATTTTGAATAGTATTTAGTTCGTCAAATTTCACACTGTCTATTTGCACTGGGTTAAAATTAGAATTGTCTATTAGTGGATCATTTTTAAAGAAGTCTATATTTGGTAATTTAATTTGTTTATAATTTGGTTCTGAGGATTCGAGCGTTTTTAAAAGCACTTTGTCTATTTGCACATCACAATACTTGTTGATTTCTATAAGGTAACTTCCATTCAGTGGTATATTGTCTGTGGTTTTGATGTTTTTCCGAATCGCAACTGCATTACGTGGGGTGATAACCATCCATTGATTATTTTCTAACTTCTGGATTCTGGTGTCGTTGATTTTTGTTAAAATTTGGTTGCAGCGTTTCGTTGGTTCTGAATATTTTAGTAAATGAATTTCGCAGGGTGCATTTGTTTTAATTTCAAGTGGCTGAATATCTTGACAGAGAAATTCTTCTTTATTGATTAGTCGGCATGGAAGATCCGAAAATGCATAGTGTTGCTCATTTTTGAGGAGAAATTTGGATTTAGGAATAATAACTTTAAAGTTTTGATTGAATGGTGTAGGGAGAGGATACAGATGATAGTAGTCATAATCATTTGCTTCTACGATTGGGATTTCTAATATAAAATTAAATATATTCTGTTTAGAGTAAGCTTTGACTTCTAGTATTTTTTCGAAAGACAAAATATTTTTTAAATTGGGGTCAAATGGAAATTTGATATTACTTTTGAGGGTTTTACTTATTGCCAATATTTCAGAAAGTAATTCTCTGGGGTCAGCTATTGCGTTATGAAATATGTTTAATTTTGAAAAACTAATGGCTATTTCTAGCGTTTCTAGTGCGTCGTGAATTATCTGATAGCTAGTAGAAAATTGTGAAACGAGTCTTTCCAGCGCGAAATAGTGAAGGGTTTCGACTTTGTCCAAACTTAGATTTTGTATTAACTCTTGTATTTCATTAATGCGAGAACTTAATATTAATTGATTTCGAGATAGTATTTTAGTTGTGTTTTCAAAATTTTGTATAGAGGATTGTAGTAGTGTGACTTGTTGTTCGATTATGGTTTTGATTTTATTCTGATTATTAGATAAGGAGGAGATAGCTTGATCATAACGTTTGGCATCGGTTTGATCGAGATTTCCTGTGAGGAACTTTATTGCCGAACCAACTCCATCAAATAATGATCGTTTAACTCTAGGGTTCCAAAAGGGGTTAAGTTGATTAAATTGAAGGATAATTTTGTTTTCTAGTAATTGGATCATGTGATAGGAATTTTGAAATTCTTCATCGAATCTAAAATGTTTTGATGAGTTTAGAAGAGTGTATTTTATGTCGAGGTATTGTCTCTTGAGTGTCAAAAATTGTTTCGTAATATTTGTTATATCATAGACATGTACGAAAGTCCAATAGTCAGTCTTAAGTTGTGCTTTTCCTAGATATAAAGGAAGAAGTCCCGGATTGTCGTTTAGGTTGTGGATTTGGCAAGGGTTTGGTCCTGCGCCTGTGGTATTTGTTCTCCAGATGAGGAGGAATCTGCAAGAGGAGGTTTCTTTAGTTCCTTAATGTGTACTATTTCGGTTTTTTCTGATAATTTTTTGTGTTTTATTAATTTCCGGCTTACTTTAACACGGTTTCTGTCAAGTAGCTCGATAATCCGATAAGGACCTAAGAACCTTTTGTCTTTTTTATTTCGTTTAGTAGGATTGGTTTTATAGACAGTTTGTCCTATTTTAAATTCGGTATTCTCGTCGCCTTGATCGTTTCGTTTTTCAATAGTTTTAGTTTTTTGATCTATCAGTTTTTCATTTACATTTTGGTATACGTGTTTCAGTTTTTCTTTATGATTATTTGAATAGTCCGTGTAAAAGTTGTGGGGTAAAAATATTTCGTTAGGGCTTCTCGAGTCTGTATGTCCGAATGTTAGTTCAAAAGGGGAAAAATTAGTTGAGCTATGGATAGAACTATTGTAAGCAATTATTGCGTAGTCCATTAAGTCAGTTTCGTTAGGGTGAGTTTCTTGTAATATTCTTAGGTGTTCAATGAGCGTTGAGTGGAGTCTTTCTACTATAGAGTTTGATTCATGATGTGCTGTAGTCGTAAAATGTATTTTAATTTTATGTAGTCCTAAAAGGTCTTTAATAATTTCATTATTAAATTCTTTTCCTTTATCGACTGTTATTAGTTGTGGAACGCCAAAAGAAGTGAAAAATTTTAACAGAGCTTTACTAGTATGTACAGCTGTCTTACCGGGTAATAGAATTGCTTGAGCTAATTTAGTGAAGGCGTCTATTATTGTTAAATAAATTTTATTGTCGTAAGAAAATACGTCCATATGGATTATTTGAAATGGTTTAGTAGCTGTCTCAGTTAACATGAGCGGAACGTATGGGTTTTTCCTTGAATATTTATTTTTTTGACAAGTTGAGCAAGCGTTAATATAGTTTGTGATTGATGTTTTCATATTTTTCCAATAATAATTTATTTTTAGTCGTTCGTAAGTTTCGGTAATACCTCGATGGTTGGTTTTACCTTCGTGATAGTTTTTTAACAAAAGCAGTTGTTCTTCTTTGTCCGCAACAGTGTTTATTAATTTAGTACATTTGATCATTTTTGGTATGTTCTCAGAAAAGTGTTGTAAACAAATTCGATTAAAATCCCTATAGAGGTTATCTTTATTGAAGTAAAAATAGAAAGTATTTTCTGAGTTGGTAAATTCTGTCAAAAATTCAAATATTAATTTGTCATTATTATTTTCGGGTATTTTTACTTTTATTATTTTTTTGTTTTCGTAAGTTTCATGTTTAACGTCAGTTTTGTGATGAACATTTGGGTAAACTAGGATTTGATGTGTTTTATTGTTTATAATGTCGTCTAAAATTGGTATGCCATTATTAGTGGTTTCATTGGCTGTCGAATGTTGTGTCGAGTCATTTGAAGAATCTAGATTGTCGAAGTTTGTTTTTTCGTTATTTTTATTTGAGTTAATGCAAATGTCAGAGAGAACTGTAATTTTGTTGTTATTAGGATTACTTGTTGAAGGTTGTGGATCTAGAGGAATATTTTCTGCAAGGTTTCTCAAATATTCTAAAATGTTTTCGTCAACGTCTCCGGGGTTGTTTATTATAGTATAATTTTTAATATTTTTATTTTTAACTTCTAAATCTAAAATTAGTGGTATTCTAGCATTTGGGGTTTCTATTACATTTTTGTTAATTTTTATATTTGCGTCTAATTGTTTAAGTAAATCTACACCTATAATTCCGTCAAATCTATTGCTGAATTTAAATAAATAGAATTTATGAAACTCTGGTTGATTAAAAATTGAAAATAGTGGAATGTAAGCAACTTTATCATGATATGAAATATCATGTGCAGTTTGAATGTTAAAGTTTTCATTTAAAATAAATTTTTGATAAAACTTGTAAGCTAAATCTGGGTTAATTAGAGATTTTGAACTTCCGGTGTCAATTAAAAACTTTGCATTAATTTCTGGAATTTTGATGTATAGTAAATTTGCTTTAAGGGCATTAAGAGATATCATGTTAGGTTGTTGGAATTCAGTGTCTTGGCAAAAATCCTGAATCGCGTTTTTTGTTTCGCTTGATTCCGAGTATATGTTATCGTTAGCGTTATCATTTACATGTGTTGGATTATAATAATTGTCTTGTACGTATTGAGTTTCGTCTTGATACTCGTAACATGGTTCAGTGTACGTTTCATCGTAATAAAAATTTTGATTGTCAAATGGATTTTCGAATTCTGGATTTTGATTATTGTCATTAATCATTTGATTATACAATTCAGTTGAGATAAAGTTTGGCTTGGGTTGAATTTTTGAATTTCTTGTATTACCTGAAGAAGTATCCATTGGTTCAGGTTTAAAATTTTGGGAAGTGTTCGGACGGTTATTTTGAAAGTGGTTATTGAAATTTCTGGTTTGCATTGAATTATTATATTGATTTTGGAAAAAGGGGTGACGTTGGGTAGGAAAATTATTATTTGGTCTCCAATTTGGGAAGTTATTACTATTGTTTGGAAAAACTGGTTTTGGTTGAGAAAAATTATAAAAGTTAGGTCTTGTTACTTGGTTGGGTTGAAATTGGGGATAAAATTGTTGAGGGGGTTGAAATGAGTTGACGTTGTTAAAATTGGGGGTAAAAGTTGGATAACTTCGATGATTGGAATTCTTAGAAGGGGTTATTCTAAAACTAGGTTTAAATGATGCATTTGAATTAAGATTATTTGTTCTGTGAGTTGAGTATAAAAAGTTTTCTTCCTCTATTACTAAACTCATAGCTTTTTCTAAGCTATCAGGGGATCTTAATCTAACATTAGTTTGTAGTGGTAATGGAAGGCCTCTGATAAATGTTTTTAATGCCAAATCATTATAATTTTTAAGTTGAATTGTCCTTTCATTATCAATTGTATTTAAAGTATTTAATTTTGAAATAATTAGACTCCTAGAATCCTGGCATCTCATACCAAAATTATAGGGAGACTCATTTTTAAGAGGTCTTAAATTTATAAGGTCTTGGACCAAACAATCTATGTTGCGTTGATCTCCGAAACTTAAATTTAAGGCTTCTTTTACTTCAGCCCATGTCTTAAGCTCTGTACGTGAACCGATTAATATTTGGGCTCGTCCTGTGAGCTTTCCAAATATGGCTTTTAACAGAAATGTGTTTAAAGCAATATCTGTGTTACTTGCAAATACTGAAATAAGACTTTCACAATTTCCAACAAAAATTGTTAAAGTATGCGGATTACCATCAAAAGCAGGAATTGAATCTAAGTATAATTTAAGTAGCTGATAATTTACGGATGCAGTAGTCATTGTATTATTTAAATATTCTTTGTTATTTTCTAAATTACTTAAATTATTTTCTGAAATACTCGGCTTATTTTTTCTATTATCTAGCTTTAATCTATTTTCTAACAAGTCTGCTAAATTTTCTAAATCGTGTTCACTCATAAATTATACTACTATCTTTGGAAAATGGGGTAAATAAGAAGGAAATAAAAATAAGCAAGCACTTACAATAAAAATGTTGTTTTCATCCTATACTATATATCCTTAACTACTTCCTATAGGATTGGACGATGTGTGTTCCTATCCCAGGTTGTGTAATTTGCTAGTTTTTTTTTCGTTTTTCTGCTTTTGATGTCCAACTGGAACTGTCCACGCGAATTCGATATTCACTCGAACCGATAAACAATTCACAACTCGATATTCTCTCGAATTTACAGTTTTCCACCAAAATTTTCGGATTTCGGTTAATCGTTAAGACGAAAAAGTAACTCGTTCTATACGTGAAACTCCCGAAATATCCTACTGACTGCGCCAATTAACTTTTGAAACAGAAAAAACGACTTTTTAAAAACAATTTAAAATTACACAAGAGACTTTATTACTTGAAAGTTAACAAAGATCTGATTTTATTTAACAAATTACTATAATTTATAATGTTGTATTAAAAGTATTGTCAGCGGTTTTGTATTCTGTATAGTCGGCGGGTTTCGTTCCATAACTTGCAAAAACATTCATTTTTTATGCGGGCCGTAAAAGATGTTTTAACTTCACAAAATTAAGATGTATAACCAGATTCTTCACCACTCCAATCGAAAAATGTCGTATACTTTTCGGGCATACGATGTTACACCCTCGCGTGATTATTCCAGCCCTCGAGTCGGTTTCGCCGGCCCTCCGGCTACCAATTACCGTGCAGGTGTAAAATCGCAGTTTATGCCCTAGGTGTATAAGATACTATTTCGTCACTCCGGGCGGAAAATGCAATTTTACGCCCTTAGTTTAGGATATAATGGAAGTACTATTTGTATTGCGCATCTGAGGAAAAGGTGTATAACGCACATGTATCTGGTGTCCACCTTCTCCCAACATTGTGTAATACGCTGTTTTAAGCGCTTTCAAGAAGAAAAATTATACATGAAAAGTTGGCACTTCGTTAAAATCTATTTATGTGTGGATCGCTATGTGACTGCGGCTAAAATTAAGTCACTTAGAAATGCAATAGCCCTTAACTTGGTAGATACTAAGTGACTTACTTTCTCACCGCTCATAGATATGTGCCGGTATCGCTATTTGACAACGGGCTAAGATCAATTACATAGAGATACGATGGTCTTTAATTTGATAAATCCCTAAGTGCCTGACTTGTCGTTCGCACGTACCTATGTGCCGAAATCAGTCACATAGAGATGCGATGGCTCTATACTCAGCGCTTTTCTAAGTGACGGACACATAGCTATGTGTCTAAAATGGCCCAGTCACATAGCTATGTGCCCGTATCGCCAAGTGACTACGACATATCATATACGTGAGTAAAAAAAGTATATATGTCGTAGTCACTTGGCGATTCAGGCACATAGCTATGTGACTGGGCTATTATAGGCACATAGCTATGTGCCCGTCACTTAGAAACACGCCGAGTATAGATCCATCACATCTCTTTGTGACTTTAGCCCGTAGTCATATAGCGATTCCGGCACATAGCTATGTGCGGAGGACAAGTCAGTCACTTAGAGATTTATCAAATTCAAGACCATCGCATCTCTATGTGACTGATTTTAGTCAATAATCACATAGCGATTTCAGCACATAGCTATGCGCGGAGAGAAAGTCAGTCACTTAGGATCTACCAAATTTCTCGTTTACATTTTGTTAAATGTGTCTCTGGCAAATTTTCATCGATGTTTGTTTTAACAGTTGTAATTAGTTGTAGTTTAGATTTAGATAATATATGTATTTTTGTAATTGTTGTTCCATAATATTTGGGTCTATAATAATTTCATAATTTTAATAATTTAGTACCCAGGCAACCACATGATCACGTAAAACGTCATAAAGACGTGACTATCACGTGAAAAATGCATTAGGTCGCAAAATGTCTTAAATATGACCTAAAAAAAACGTGATTCGGCTCCCCCCAAAAAAACGTATACCTGTGAAACGTATCTAATTAACACGTCGAAAAATAGTTAGCAAAGTGACGGATAATAAAATATTTATTAAATCATTTATTAAGCATTTATTAAAATTTTAAAATGGATCAAACCTTTATAACGTTTTATATATGCATTTCTAATAATAAGACAAGAAGGCTAAAAGATGCACATTTTGATAAGTGCGCCAAAATCTTTTTTACGCGGTTTTATTTTGGTTGGTACTACGTACCAGTTGGTACCGCTGTTCAAAAGGATTGTCGGCATTGTCGCTGTCGCCATTTTATATTTGTGTTTGTTTGGCGTAGTTTGTGTGCTCTGTATTAGTATTAAGTAATAAAAACTTTAAGTAAGTATTACATATACACTTTATTTAAATATATGTACATCTATCTTTTATTATATAGTTAGGTAGATGCTTCATATTGAAATTAATGGTTACATTTTCTTTAAGGTTATAATCCCATAATCATTGAAGAATTAGTTTCACAATCATTAGTGAAAAGGAATCAAAAGAGAAAAGCTTTTTATGAGTCTTCTGATTCAGATCCAGATCAAGACCTTTTAATTTCTCAAAAAAAGTAAGAAATTAAAGCGAGTCCGTCAAATTATATTTGGAATGAAATCAAGTAAGTTTATGCTTAAGTTATTAATAAATGTAATTGCAGTTGATTTATTGCTTTAGAGATTTGTCTTCAAGTAAGAGTTGCAGCATTCGTAAACAACCTCTAACGGAGAGATGTCCAAAAGAAGACGATCGATCGTTGGTTGAATTTGGAGGTAGGTTATCTTTATGTCATAGGCTTTAAGTGTAAAACGTAATTTCGCGGATTCTTTTTAGGTCTTAATTCTTCCGGAACTCGTACCTTGAAAACGTTAAGAAATTGCGATAAAAAAATCTATGATGCTAAAACATATTTTTTTTTAATTAAGCTAAAAAAGTTTCATTTTTCAAAATAGAATTTGATTTAAGTTTGAAAACGAATATTATTCTTATTTAATAAAAAAAAATAGTAAGTATATATTGATGTTTTATTTTCCTATTTTTAAAAACCAGCTTTTATGTGAAAGGTTAGTGATCTGCTTATGTTAAATAGACGTTATATTTACGTATATTATACGTCAGCAGTACGTTAGTTGCTAACGTTTTAAATACGTATATTATACGTCAGTTGCTAACGTTTCATATACGTATATTATACGTCAGCAATACGTTAGTTTTATTAACGTCATTAGTATCACGTGATTGTGGTGGGACTTATTCACGTTAAATTACCGTCAATAAAACGTCATTTGAAACCGTGATTTTAGGTATCCGATAACGTATTTTTCACGTTTTTGGAACGTGATTTTGTTGCCTGGGTAGTTATCACCAAAGTATTCGTATCTACTGGTACCATATCGGAATTATCTGTTTGTTAATACTTTTTATAGAATTGCATCAATTTTATTTAAATCCGCGTATTTCTTACCGTACCGGAGTTTGAGAAAGGGATTAATTATCCCCAGCCCCTAAAAATAAAAAGGTCTGACCGTACCGGAATTCGGGTGCGCCCATATTATCATTGAATTTGTTAAATCATTCGTATACGTCATTCAAAGAATTTTTTTCATAAATGTGTCGTATAATATAAATTATTACACAAACTATGTTTATAATAATTTTCTTTTTAAATTTATTTAACAGAAAAAAGTATTTCTTAATAGAAAGTACGCATTAAAAAATATATAAAAAAAATTAATTTTTTTCTGCGACGAGAAAAAAGTTTGACATTTTATCTCTGTTAACGGGTCACAAAACGTCACTTTTTATGAAATTAATACTTTTTTACCATGGGAAAAAAGTGAGTACTTTTTTCCCGGATATATATCAAATTACAGAATCAAATTGACAGATAGTTGATTGATAACGCAGGTCTAATTGTCACTATAAGGACAAAAGCCTACTAGTTTTAAAATTCAAATTTTGCATCAGTAATTTTCTGATTTTATTTAAAATATTAAATCGTCGTCACAGAAAAAAATAGTGTATTATACACGGGAAAAATATTAGATTTTAGCTCTCGGTTTTTTGTCTCCCTCCGCTTCGCGTCGGGAGACAACACAACCTCGAGCTAAATTCTAATACTTTTTTCCCTTGTATAATAAATAACTATTAATTTATAAATGAACTTTTCCGAATCTCTCTAAGTTTCCCTGTGCTATGTGCCTGGATCGCTATGTGATTGCGGCTAAAATTCAATCACATAGAGATGCAATAGCCCTCAACTTGGTAGATCGTAAGTGACTGACTTTCTCTCCGCGCATAGCTATGTGCTGAAATCGCTATGTGACTACGGACTAAAATCAGTCACATAGAGATGCGATGGTCTTGAATTTGATAAATCTCTAAGTGACTGACTTGTTCTCCGCACATAGCTATGTGCCGGAATCGCTATCTGACTACGGGCTAAAATCAGTCACATAGAGATGTAATGGATCTATACTCGGCGCGTTTCTAAGTGACGGGCACATAGCTATGTGCCTAAAATAGCCCAGTCACATAGCTATGTGCCTGAATCGCCAAGTGACTACGACATATATATATAAGATAAAAGCATAAATTACAAAAAAAAATAATACGAATAATATAATTTCTGTCACGCCCACAGAGATATTTTTTAAAGTAGTATAGAGCAAAATCCCGCCACTTTTTATTTTGTGTTGATAAAAGAATACGTTTAGCAAAATCAAATAAAAGGAAAATAAATAAGCTTACATTATTCTTTAAAAAAATATTAATTTAAACTTTTTACGGATAGATTTACACAACACCAAGTATTTATTCTATTGATAAACTACAAGAAATTAATTTTATATAAAAAACTCTGTGCCTTTTTGACCTAGAAAAATAAGCAAAATATTTTTTTAGATTATCATCCAAAGATCATTTTTTTAAATAAATCTGATTCCTTTACTTAGGTACTTGGTAAACTTTTGCCAAAAAACGACAGGTTTCTATATTAAATTATGTGATGAATCCATCTGCAATAAATTCTAGCAGATATTGAGGTTTAAAGTTAGTAGTTAAATTTGTCAACACTAAACCACTAACTAAATGAAAATTTTACTTAACAATTAAAAAAATTGTACTTAATGGCAAAACTGCAGATTTTTATTCTCAAAATAACCATTTTAATCACGTTTGTCAAATTCCTTAAACAAGAAACTCATAAAATAAAAGTTCGCTTTCAGTTATTACGAAACTTTGGTTTTTGTGCAAAGTTCGAATTTGGGTACATTGTTTTTAAATTATATTTATTTTCATCATTTGTTTTGTTGTAAACTTCTTATTTATTAGAAACTAGGTGTACCCACGACGTGGGTGAATGGGTGGGAGGAGGGAGGAGAAATATTTATACACCAGATGTTAAGGTAAAAGAAGACAAATACATCTATGAAACCCGCATTCGAATCGGATAAGTAGTTTTTATGTGATGCGCGCAAAAACGTATAGATATACAGACAAACGCACAAAAAAAATAACCTCATTTTTGGGTTCTATATCGATGTAGCCGCGACGTCATTCGTGTGATGTATAGATTGTTGTATAAAAATTTCTCCCCCCACACCGTAAAAGAGGTGGGGGAGAAATTTTTATATACCAGATGTTAAGTTAAAAAAAGACAAATACATATGTGAAAACCGCATTCGAATCGGATCAGTAGTTTTCATGTGATGCGCGCACAAACATATAGATAGACAGACGTACAACAAAAAATCTAACCACATTTTTGGGTTCTATATCGATGTACCCGCAACGTCGTTCGCGTGACGTATAGATTGTTGTATAAAAATTTCTCCCCCCACACCGTAAAAGTGGTTTTCCCAACATTTCCCTTCACTGCCCTACTCCTATTGATTGTAGCGTGATGTAAAGTATCCTATAACCAGCTCAGGAGTATGAAAAACAAATGTACCAAGTTTCGTTAAAATCCGTCGAGTAGTTTTTGTTTCTATAATGGTTATACAGACAGACAAAAATTTTACTGATTTTATTTTTGGCATCAGTATCGACCCCTAATCACCCCCTGATAGTTATTTTGGAAACATATTTCATGTACAGAATTGACCTCTCTACAGATTTATTATAAATATAGATAAATAGTAGAGATCACTAATAATGAGAATAATTATTATTAATTGAAGTATCTTCACCATTCAAAATTTTGTTTGCTGTTTCGAAATTATTGAATTATTCTGGAATAAAACTTGCGAATGAAAATAAGATTTCATTAGGCGTAAAAGTTCATATTATAATGGACGAAGTTGGTATAATACAAAATTCAATTATACCTTTATAATACGTTTCTATACAGGATTTGAACCGAATCAAAAACAACCTAAGATAATGAAGGAATGAATATTTACTTACAACTCCATGTGACATTAAACAATTTATATGTACGGTGGAATTTAGATAATAGAACAAAGGTGATGTTTGTTTATATAAAATATTTATCTACAAGATGGGAATTGCGTTGGTAATTCTAAGTAATATTGATTTTATATCAGACCAAAATTGATATTAATCGCATAGGTACCGTTATTGGTAAAGTGGTTTCCATCAATGTGACTGTTGTTAGTAAATTTTGATAAATAACGTTTTATTAAGGTAAAAGCAGGAAAAAATAAAGCAAAGGTTGTTATTTAGATACTTCTAAGCATACCTCCCATAGATGTAAATAAATAAGTTTTTTTAATATGTATTTATTTTAAGAAAAGTATATAAAAGCTCATAATTAATAGTATATTACGTAACAAGAGTGGTAAGTAGGACATTACGTACGAGTGGAAAAGTTACGCACGAAGCCGCGTAGCGGCTAGTGCGTAATTACACGAGTACGTAATACCTCTTACCACTCGAGTTACGTACTAGGCTTTATCTACGACTCAATATTTTAATTTCAATTCTAAATATTTGACATCTCTAAAAAATATATGACGTACGTACTGTACTGTTATCTACTCCTTTGACAGTAAATGTCATTTATATTCATTGTCACCATGCAGGGTAAGTAAGCTATAACGCACAGTTGTGCGTAATGAAACGTCTCTGGTTACTATATTGAAGGACTTCATTGCTGCGGATTGTATGGGAGATAGGAATTTACATTTATATAGTATTGAGCTAATGATTTCATTATTTCATGCATCAGGGCATTTTTCCTATGTGAAGGCTTCACAAATTTATCTCCAAAATATAAAAGAATTACAGTATCAAATGGACCCAACGGAGTTAAAAAAATTTCGGAAGGATTTCACATCTAGGCGCTCGCGCTCGGATAGGCGCTACATAGCAGCTGCCGCTTTGCTCTCCCCTCCAAGTTTTATTACCTGTTCGAAATCGCTACTGCTATTTTTATACACAGGTATTCTCGAAAGATGTTCCTCTATGTCTATTCAGGTGAAATTTAACGTATAAATGAAAAAAAATTACTATTTAAAGTAAAATTATATACTCAAAAATTAATTTTTCATAATAATTTGTTTAAACAATGAAAAAATTAAAAGCACAAAAAAATTTTGGGTAAACATTGTAATTTATAGTATAAAAAACAAAACCCCACGTCGATTATATAAATTCATTCACTGTAACTCTAATCCGAGGTTTTAACGTTTTGAATGCTCCAGGCACTCCACTAATAATAAGTTTTACAACAAACATTTAAATTGGACCAGCTATAAGTGAGAAAAATACAAAATATTTCATTTTGTCGATAAGTATTACAGCAGCTATATATTGAAGAGTTTTTCGTGGAGCTTTCCAGGTAGTACGGCATTATCACATACCAATTGGTTTCAGCCATTTTGATAAGTAAAACAAAGACAAAAATTCCCATAAAATGTTATGCTTCGTTATATATCTAAGCTTTCAAATATAGGTAATCCATTTAAAATGTGTTTAATAGTTTCAGTGCAATTATTCAGCAGAAAAGCAGATACACTGATAGTAAAATAAACAAAGTACAAAAGAAAATGAAACATTCAAAATTAAAAAAAAAAAAACAACAAAAATTGAAGCTACAGATTTGGTTAAAACTATTGTTAATCTGTTCGGTATGTATTTTTAATCCACCTCCATTATTTCATTGGATATATCAGAGTCACTATCAAATCCAAAATCGGAATCGTCAGAATCTGATTCCTCCAATGAAATAATTAAAGGAGGAATATTGTCATGTGAGCAGTTTCCCATGTAAGTAGTCCAATGTGCCAAAATAAGTTCGTCTGTATGTCTACAAAATTTTTTCCACATGTCTGGTGTACATTGTCTTAACGCTTCTGTCCAAGTTTTTTTAACCCTATCCCTGTCTGAATATAAAGATGCAATATTTTTGTTATAGTACGTCTTTGTAAAGCCCCATGCCAACTCTATTGGATTATATTGACAGTGGTATGGAGGTAGTCGAAGTACATCATGTCCATGTTGCTTTAATATTTCATCTACTACATATGTCTTATCGTTACTTTTGTATGGTTGAATTATAGTGTATAATTGTTTGTTTGTCATTTTTTTGTCAAATGCCATGTTATTGCTGCTCAACCATCCCTGTATAAAGTGGTACGTTCACCCCTAAAATCCAAGTTTTGTTTTACATCAGTCAAAAGTTTGTCTAAAGTAAAATATTCGTTTTTGGAATTGTACGTCCAAATCTGCCGCTGCAAGTTTTTTTTTTTAAATGAAGTTATCAAATGTATCTGCTTTATCATTCTTCCTTTTATCCGCCGCTTCTTTGCCATTAGCTAAATCTTCTTTTAAGATGTTTCGTATAGATATAACACTAACCTAAAAATGTAATTTAATGGATCAATGAATAAACATTAATTCATCTATTTGCTATCAAATTACATTTTAATTACCAAACTTTGTTAATTAAAGAAAATATTTTATTTTCAAAACATTTTTAATTATGTTACAGAATCTGGCAACATTGTAAAATATTGAAAAGTAGTGAGTTTTTAGGTTGTGTGTATTTAATAAATAATAAGTAATTTGAATGTAAAAACTGTAAAAGTGTATTTTTTCTAACAATTATCTTCATATAAAACTAATAATGAAATTAAAAATGTTTGGAACTATTTACTTATGAAAATAATGGAATAATCGTGTATAGAACACATATAGTACTTACATTAAAAACCTCAGAGATCTTTTGTAAATATCCGTCTTCTGAAATTCTCTGGTCTTTCTTAAACATGTAATAGCATCTCTGAATGCATTTTTTTGTCTCTACATAAATTTTTTTCGGCATATTTAATTTCTTAAATACAATTGACAATTATATTTATGCTATTTGTTGTCAAGCTTGTGACTTGCAATGACTTGGTAACTTTCAAATACCAACATGACAAAAACCAATACCAATGTGAATAAATAAAAAGATAGCCTGCTAGATATAAATAAACGTTGAATCGTTAATACCTACTATAATTTTATGGAGAATTGTGTGTTTAAAAGAATCAACTTTATGACTTAGTTTTAATTAAGATATTTACGTTTACTTGCCTAGAAATGTGAAGTTTTATGTACCTATACTTAATTTTATATTAGTTTTAACTTGTAATACTTCGTTAGAAATCCTGTTTAGACACATTATTTCTATTTCTTATTGGTCATTCTTTATTCCCTTAGTTTAATAAAACTTTGATAGAGTCATTCATTAGAAAAAAAGCAATTTAATAAACTACTCAAAACGAAAAAGGAGCCACTATTTCATAATCTTATATTCCACGTAGTTTGTAATTGAACGAAAATATTTTTTTACAATTACAATGTATAGACTCCAACTTTACACGTACAGCTCTAAACAACTTTTTTTTGCATTGGTATCCTCAGAAAAACATGCAAACATTTTAATGTTAAGAAGTCCGTATCAGGGCATAGTAATTTTGCTCCTGTTTATATTAGTCTAGTTTAAATTTTACAGTGAAAACATGAATATTGATGTGCTAGGTAGAAGAATCTGCCGTAGAGTGTACCTAAATAAAATTGAAATCGCTAGGGCGGTAACGTTAATTCAGGAAGGTTATTCCAGAAGAAGAGTCGCAGAAATTCTGAATGTGAGTCGGGCCGCTATAAACAGAGCATGGACTTGGTATTTAATTTATGGCATTATCAGAAGAAGGCCCTATCTTCAACGTCAAAGGGCCACAACAGCTCGAGAAAACCTTTCGTTAAGTATGTGGGCGATTATGGAACGAACCAATACTGCACGAGCGCTACCAAAATCAGTTAGCAGTCACAATGGGGACCATTTCTGATCAAATAGTACGCAATAGACTTCATTAGTCTCAGTTGCGTGCTAGGAGACCGGTTAGAGTGCCTCCTTTAACAGCAGAGTATCGAAGAGCTCGAAGAATTCTTACCGAAGCACATCGTCATTGGACAATACCACAATGGAGTACTGTTTTGTTCACGGATGAGTCCAGATTCTGTTTACATTACAACAATGGACTAGTTCGGGTATGGCGACGAACAGGTGAGGGGTATTTGGACTCAGCTGTGCAAGAAACTATTCGGTTTGAAGGAAGGTCTATTATGGTATGGGCTGGTATATGTTTAAATGGGCGCACCGACTTAGTGGTAATTCGAAACAGTTCCCTAACGGCATTACTTTATATGGAAGAAATTTTAATACCACACGTGATTCCTTTTGCGGATAATATGGGAGCAGATTTCATTTTACAGCACAATAATGCTAGGTCACACGTGGCTAGGATAGTAAGAACTTTTTTAAATGACCAAAATATTCAAGTTATGGTATGACCGGAGAACAGTTTAGATCTCAATCCCATCGAACATCTGTGGGATACATTGGGACGACGTTTATTGGAGCGACAGCCTATACAAACCAAGACCAAGTGCTGCCAGCTGACCATAAGTGGACATGTTTAGTGTCAGTTCTAGCAAAGAATGGAGAGTTAAGAGTGAGATTAATCATAAAGTTAAGTGTAGATGGATGAAAGGGAGAATAATGAGCTGGACTTTACAATCTAGTTATAATACCATCGTTGATGTATAACTCAGAAACTTGGTCAATAACGAACAAGCGAGAAAGTTAGAAGTGGCGGTGTAGAAGATCTTGCGTTGAATGTGTGAATGATCGAGGAGAGGTAGACTAAGAAATGAGAAAGAAAGAGGTACAGTAAAGCTGGGACAGCTAAGCAAGAAAATCCAGGAGTGAGATGGTTTAGTCATATAGAAAGGAAGGATGAGAATTATGTGAGTAGAAGAGTGAATGTGAGATTGGCGTAAGAAAAATAGATGAAGACCGAGGTTAAGATAGATGGATAAAATAATAGAAGACCTGAAGGAGAAAAAATGCATAAGAGCTGATGCATTAAATAAAGACAGGAAACAAATAGTACGGACGGCTAATGCTGACCCTAACTGTAATAAGGTTAAGAGAAAAAGAAGAAAAGATGTATTACGCGAATGGAAAAAATTGTCATATGGTCTGTAATGTTCTTTATACATGTAAATATTAATTTAAAAGAAACTGTAAAAGATTACTAATATTTTGATGTCTATAAACGTACTGCTATATTAAGCACTGGATAATAATAATAATTCATGACTTGATTCTATCTATTTTGTATGAATCAAATACTAATTTTAAAATGTTAAATTTTAAGTAATGTAAATTTATTCTGTTATATATTTAAAAAATTTCATTTTGACTATAAAAATTTTAAGTAATGCATAAAGATTTGCATAAGAAAGATTCAGGAGAATCACGATTTTCAAATGAAAACCGATAAAACTCGTGGCTGCAGCTAGCGAAAAATACACCAGTGCGTGTAGATATTACCATCGAGATTTTATTTTTCCTTTGAATTTGTTAGTTCATATATATTTTACACTAGCTTACCTGCGAAGTTCGTATCGCTTAACAATTAATGATTTTTTTTTATTTTCCTTTTTTTCAATTTTTACGGGTTTTTCTTGTTGTTTTGATTAATTTCCATTACTTTATTACTGGTTTTGTCGACTTTTTAACTTCCCGCTAAAAAAAAATATTTTTTTTTAAATCGGGAAGTTATTGGTTTCACCCCATTTTTCGAAAATCGAGTTTTCATCGGATCTCAACGTTTTGAGGTCTTAGGAACCTCCCCTGACTATTTTTACGAGAAGGTGTCTGTATGTCTGTATGTACGTGTGGATGTGTGTGTGTGTGTGTGTGTGTGTGGATGTATGTAAACCTCTTATAACTTTTGAACGTTTTGACCGATCGGAATGAAATAAAAAGCATTCTAAAGAGTTCCATCTAACTTAGATTCCCTGTAAGTTTGAACCGATTCGAGCCGGTAGATTTCGAGAAATTTTAAGATAACCGAAAAAAACAATTGGTAAAAATGATGTTTTTTGAGCATATCTTTTTGGCTATTGCATCGATCAATTTTATAACCTAATCAGCTCTCAAGCTTAAAAAGCCACGTCGAATGCCGTTTTGCAAATTAAATTCGGTTGATTCGTTCGTGAGATATCGTTGTCGAAAAATTTTAAAAAAAGTGTTTTTTTTTTCAATAACTTAGAGATTTTTTGACTAACCGATTTTGCACTCCCGGTAACGTTTTTAGGTCTCAAAAAACTGCGTCAAATGCCATCTTGAACATCAAAATAGAATAAGGCGTTAAAAAGTTATGGCTTTTTAAACATTTCAAAAAAAGTCAAAAACGTCAAAATACGTCACGTTGCTATAGTTTTGCGGTTAAAACTAGCGGGAAGTTGCAAGGATGGCCTTTAAGGTCAACCTCTTTTCGAATTTTTTTCGTTGTAGTTTGTAATTTTTACGCTTTTGTCCCTTTTTTAGTTCTTTTTTTTACAATTTTTTTTTATTTAGAATTTTTGTGATATTGTTTTTTTCTGTTTTTTCAATTTTTATCTATTTCTTTTTATTTATTTTTTTTTTTTCGTTTTTTTTATTTTTTTAAATTTTGCTAGTTTCTCATCTTTTTCTGTTTTTTCATTTTTTTTATTTTTCCTCATTTTTTGATACTTTCTTGTAATTATTAAGTACCCATTCTTTTATTTTTTTACATTTTGGACAATTTTCCACGATATTAATAATATTTTATGGTTTTACACGTTTTTTATTTAGGATTTCCCACTATTTTTCACAATTGTCAACATTTTTTTTAACCATTTTTATAGATTTTCAAGAATTTTTTATGATTTTCAACAATGTTTTACGTTTTTCAACATTTCTGTACGTTTTTCAACTTTTTTTTACCATTTCAAATATTTTTCAAGATGCCAACAAATTTTTACGATTTTCATAAACTTTTCAAAGATAAGTTTTTACGATTTTTAACATTATATTGAGATTTTTCATAATTTCGGTAATTTTTTAAGATTATTGACAACCCCCACAATTTTAAAACGTTTTTTAGTAGATTTATATATCTATATTCGCAGGTCACGACTTCGGGAAAATTTCACTACAGTTTTTCGTTTTGGGCCCCCCTGACCTCAAAAACACCTTCCGTTCAAAAGTTTATATATATGTATGTATGTATAGTTCCGATATAACGAAATCTGTGGACACGATAGCAGTCGCATTTCTTAACGGATCGAAATAAAATTTGGTACAAAAATCAATCGTCCAAAAATCTCGGTCGAGTTCGTTAATGGGCCAAATCGGTAAGGTCGTTTGTGCGTGACATCAAATCAAAATGGAAAAAAATTCGTAACTTTTTTACTTCACCCTGTACAAAAAAATGTTAGAAAACTTTTTTGTTTGTCTTAAAGAGATCTACAACTTTTATTTAAAACATTTTTTTCTGAAACGTATACTTTTAATATATTCAATTGATATAAATCTACTGATGCGCCTGGCTTACCAAGGGCCATTTTTTCATTATATCCAACAACACTTCTGGATTTGTAACATTTTTTTAGGATTTTCATCAATTTTTCATTATTGTCAATTTTTTTACAATTTTCAATATTTTTTCACTATTTTCATTACTTTTCAAGAATTTCTTACAATTATTCACGTTTTTTCAGGATTTATCATTCTTCGACATTTTTTCACCATTTTCAAATTTTTTTTACGATTTTCAACGTTTTTTTAAGATTCCCAACAAAATATTTCCGCAAATTAAAAAACGGAGTGATTTTTAAATATTATCCATACAAAGTTTTAACCCTTTATTTATTTGCTTTTTGAATTCTAATAAAACATGAAACCCGTGTTCAATGACATATTTTGAGCAGTCTAAATTTCAATTATTATAAAAATTGGTACCGATTTAAAGAATTTTTTATACAAACTTTCTTCACTAAGTCTAATCGAGCAATTCAGGGTAAAGCAATTTTCCATTCTAGTAATCGCTAGAATCGTCCAATCGTTGTTTTTTTAATAAGTATTGTTTAAATGGGGTATAGATAGGTAATTACAATTTAAGTTAGTAAGATCTAACGATAATAATTAATTGATTTTATGAAATATAAATCCGTTATGGTAAGTAGGTTTTGACGACAAATACACACATGCTGTGAGCAACTAAATTAGGCCAAGTGATTATTAAATAACCAATATTATTCAAGAGAGAATCTATAGGGTTTGTATAGGGTTTAATTTTGATATTATTGCAAATTATGCAATTATGGATTTGGTAGAAAATAAGGTCATATAACTATAGCAAACTAAGAGAAATATAAATTATTAATTAAATTTAATTAAAAATGATTTGTTAGTTAAGTCACTAGTAAGTAAAATCACCCAATGGTGCCTCCAAAAAAAATGGGGAAGCAGAGCCTTTAATATAATGTATTCTTATAATGTATATTTTTTTCTATGCAGACTATAAAAAAAGAATAACTGTAGGGTTAATAAAAAAAACATTATTATTATTATTATTTTTAATATTATTATTATTATTATGAAAAAGACTGCCTTTAAAATTTCAATGAAGGTATACCCACATGCAACACTGTTGTACCACAAAGGCAAGATTTGTGTAGTTTGTCACTTTGCATTGTGTTGATCCAAAACATTGTTATTATTTGGCACAGTAACATCCACCAGACGACCTGATTTAGCCTTTTTATCCAATACCACAAAATCAGCATTATCAAACACTATCCGCGGATGTAACTTGGGAGTAATAAAGAGTGTATGTCCTAAGCAATCCAAATATGTTGGTCAATTGTTTATTTTTCAAACTAGTTTTGTCTGCGAAGGTAGTTGGTGCCAGCTAAGGTTGTTACGTGCTGTATGGTTTTCGAAGATATACGAAGCATGTGGGTGATGGAGGATGATGAACGATATGAGTAAACCTTTTTGTCTGTCTTTTGTCTATTGTCAACTATTTGTGGTTTTTAGATGCTGATACCCTTTATGGCCCCAGCCACCTGCTGTTAAGGCGTCGAAAGCCATTGGCTCGAAATTTACTCTTTCATCTTCGTATCTTATCCATTGTGCTTTGGTGTTATATTCTTTTTAATTAGACCATATCGAGGACTAATAGTTTGTCAATTCTTCTTTGTTCGGAAGCTTTTGATCATTACTGTATAAGGTGTGTAAAAGAGCTTTTAGTTGTTGACAAATAAATAATTCTGCTGCTTCTTCTGACTATATTTGATATAACGTAACAATCGCTTAGATTTTCCTTTCAATTATTGCGTGCGTAAATCCACATATATGCAGTGACATATTGTTGATGTTGTGAGTGTCCTGGGTAAGTTTTTATTTTCCTTACTCGGTGATTTAAACTTCTAGTAGGACACAATTCCTTTTGCATTCCGCTAGCCGCCCCATATCCCTTCTGATTTCATCAATAGAACTTTCCACTCGGCGTTGCTCTTTGTGACAACACAGCATTGCCATTGTTCTACAGTAGAAGAGACTGTGAAACTTATCCAGTGTCTTACAGTCTTTTACGCGGTGATGCAAAAGAGAATTAAAGGCAGCGATTATTTTTGTATTCTTTCTGTCCCTTTTTTTAGGTGGTTTGGTCGGTGTGTTCGATCCGTTCCTATAAATTCCGCTAGTGCTTACCAAAGTTCGGCCGCAGCACTTTTCTTACCGATATTTAAGGTGTTTTTGTTGTTATCGGGTGTTTTGTCACGATCAGGTTTTCTTTCGACGTGGCCATTGCGGTCTTTATCTTGTCCGTACTTTAAAATCTCTCTACAGTGTCTCCCGTGGCGTCATTATTTTTTTGGAGGTCCCAGAGAACTTAGCCTTAAATTTGTTGCAGTATTTTAGCAGAAAGTAAATTGTTTTCAACACTAACGCGACATTGATCAGCAATACGTTGTTCAGTTATAACGCTGGAAGAAAAAGACGAATTTTTGCTCCCCTCAGAATCCGTTTAGCAGAAAGTCTGTAAACAGACATATTTTATTCTTTTTTAAGCGAAGATACATTGGGAGCAGTAGACGACCACCAATTTTCCTGACTGGAAGCCATAAGTTTTATTTATTCAAATTATTAGAAAATAATTTTTTATACAGAACTCCTTTAGAGAAACTGAAAATGGATTTATCATTAAGTATTCCTTATTGGGAAGTAAATTAACAAACAAATAAATTTAACTATGATACTTTTTACGAAATATATTAATTTTTAAACTTACGGTTAACTATATCTATAATAATAAAATCAAGATAAATTTGTATAAAATGTTACAGGGGCAGAATTCAAATCAACTATCAAGAAATCTGATGTTAAACTTCCAAAATCTACACCCCCGCGGGAACATAGTTTTCAATACCAAACTTCTATAAAGTTTACCCGTGTGAAATGCATTGTGATGTGAAGATTTTCTTTGTCTGTGGAAACATGGTTTGTTTTAGTAATCGATATAGAAAATCTTGGTTTATTCGATAGAAACTTGAAGTTGAGAGAGTGTAAATTTTTTAATTCTTTTTTACGGATACCTGAACTTTTATGTATAAATAAATCAGTCGTGCTACTATAAATTACGTATGTTTGGTATAAAAGATAAATTTATTTTGTCAAATAAAGTAGTTCCACGAACTAACGCTGTGAGATTAAACCAAATCATGACCAAATAAGTTACAGAAATAAAAAAAAAGTTTCCCATTTAGAAACTGCATTTGTGTGAGTATGTACATCTGATTGAATATGTACCTATAAAGTGGAAATACACGAAGAAATGTTGATGTAATTTAAAAAGACATTTTATTTCACGCTGTCCTAGTTCCAAGACTCCTATAAATTGATATATATATTTCACAAGATCTTAAAGATACAAAAAATAATAAAAAATCTCATTTATTATTTACTCAATTTGTTAATATCAAATAAAAAAAATAATAAAAAAGTAACAAAACTTTATATCAATTTTTAATATTTATCCGGTTATTTGGCTCATCATTGATAACAAAGAAAATTTTTCAATATTGCTTCGAAAACCAGCTTAAATAATTGGTCATTTATTGGCCATTTATGGTCAAGTGATTACAACAATTGGTTTCAAGGACAGGCAAAAACTTTTAGTATCCAAAATTCAAAATACGAAAGCTGTTGCAAAGTAAACAGGACTATCCGATACTAGTAGCACCATCTGTTATTTGGGCCAACGTTCAACAGGTACATCTTTCATTGATATTCTGTTAAAATTTCATGACCACTGAAACACTTCACGCCGAGTTATCACTCTAAAGTGATAGTACCTGTTTAACATCGGTAAAAAAATGAGCATTAAATAAAGAGCCAATATTAAGTACTGTTTTAACTTGGTAAAACCTTTACCGAAACGCATCGATTGTTGAAACAAGTTTATAGTGATGATTTTTTATCTCTTAGCCGAGTCTACGAGTGGTTTACATGGTTCAAAGTGTGTCATGAATCGCTGGAAGACGAACATCTTGGCCAACCGAAATTTGTGATTAAACTAGAAACGTCTGTTTTTGAAAAATGAGCCCGAAACTCTCAAGCGAGCCAAATCTGATAAAAAAGCCGTTTGGGAAATTAAAAAGTGAAGACAATGTGGATTTTTTTCTACGATTCGAAAAGAATTATTCAGAAAGAATTTGTTCAAGCGGGCCAAACGGCTATCTAGGTGTGTTTGCTCTCGCGTATTCGTCCTGTTCGGCCAGAATTTTGCAAAGAAGTAAGCTGGTGCTTGTTGCACGATAATGCACCATCACATCTATCGACACTTGTCGTGTCCGATTCTTTAACAAAAAATGGCATTTTAACAATCAACCACTCTCCATATTCTCCGGATATGGCACCGTGCGACTTTTTTTCTGTTTGGTAGACATTTGCTCATTAAGGGATAGTGGTATGCCGACGTAGAGGCCACCCAGTCAATCAGCTAAAATTTTCATTCAAAAAACTTGTAGACCGTGCAAACCGCTGTATTTACTCTGCAGGGGACTACTTTAAATAACATAAATAAAATTTTTTGTTAATTATTTTTCTTTGTCTTGTTTACTTTGGGACAGACCTCGTATAAGTCTTTGTAACAGAAAGTGTCATTCAAAACAACCTAAAACTGATTGGTTAGTTTCTCTCAACATTTGGTCAGCATTGGTTTAGGGGGAAAAAGTGGGAAAAACATAGAAAATAAAATGATTAGACAGTAGAAATTTTAATATTGCCTCTAAAAACAGCTTACATAATAGATCGTTAAATGGTCATAAATGGTCAAACTGATTATGACAATTTTAATTTGCTGGATGGAAACCTTAAAGCCTTTTTTAACACTAGACATAGTTGCTTTTTAACAGTTGACCAATTGGTAACGTCATGTGACTAATTTAATCTAGAATTTATCCTTTATTTCAAGCTATTGAAGTCTTCTACGTAAGTCTGAAGTGTTAATCTTATTTTTTATTCAGTAAGTGACCGACCAATGAACATTTAATCTACCAATTATATGCTAGTAAGGAATTGTTATTATTTTTTTAACAATTCAATAATTTTGTCGTGCTATCGTTTTATTTTCCATATTTTTTCCCATTTTTTTCTCCTGAACCAATGCTGATAAAATGTTAAGAGGTACTAACCATCAAATGTTAAAAAAATTCGTGCGATAGCGCTGACAGCCCTTTGTTGTTCTTTCCATCTCAAAACGTAACAAATGTCGATACCGGTTTCTTCAGGTGAGACAAATACTTCTTTCACATATATTCGTTCTAATCAGCTGCTCCTGATTTTGTTAATCCACGAAATTTCGTGATCCATACAAATAAAACTATGTCGGAAGAACCTCAGGTTAATAATAAGTTTAATGATTTCAGCAATTCTAATGACTTGTTACATCGTTTTGCACTGGATTTGCAATCTTCTTAATCTGACGTTTTACACGATTCTGAGGGTTATTATAACGTAATATTGGCATTACTTAAAAAAATAATTATTACTTCGACATAATTTTATTTTATCTACTCCTTTGACAGTAAATTTCATTTATACTCATTGTCACCATGCAGGGTAAGTAAGCTATAACGCACAGTTGTGCGTAATGAAACGTCATGCTGGAATGACGTTTCATTACGCACAACTGTGCGTTATAGCTTACTTACCCTGCATGGTAACAATGAGTATAAATGACATTTACTGTCAAAGGATTAGATATCAGTACAGTACGTGCCTCATATATTTATTTAGAGATGTCAAATATTTGGATTAAATTTAAAATATTGAGTCGTAGATAAAGCATAATACGTAACTCGAGTGGTAAGAGGTAGGTATTACGTACTCGTTCCACTCGTACGTAATGTCCTACTTACCACTCTTGTTACGTAATATACTATTATCTACTCTACCTCATATTATGTATCAATTTTTAGTTCGTGAAAACTGTCATTATAGACAGCAGTGCTTGAAGGATTGAAAGTGTGCGTGAAGTAACAATGTATTTTAAATGGGATTTACTTTTTCGCACTGTTTTTGACACACTGCCACGTATTTTAATGAATTTAAAACAAAATCAAATTTAGAAAAATAAAGAAATTTAACTAAAGTAAATACAACTCCAGCTGAGTTCGGTAGTGGTCTCTCTACTGGCAAATTAGTGCCCAGCTCAGCCGTAGAGGTAAGTAAACAAATATTAGTGAGTCGCGCCACCGATTTAGACGGTGAAAATCGGAAACCCCTGTTGTTCCAGGCACTACTTTACCCACTGGAGATAATTAAATAAATTTTGAATATTTAACGGTTCCAATTGAATTACACAATAACAGAAAATAGCGATAAAGTGAGCTAAATAAAACTAAAATATCAACTAGACTCTTCTTTAATGAACAATTTTCTAGAATACAGACTGTCAAGCCTCGTGCCTGACAACACAATTGATATTTATAAAAAAAAATTATGCGAACAATAAAAAAAAGTAAATTTATCAATAGGTGTGATCACACGCAATACAAAAAGCAAGAAGGATAAATTTTAACTAAAACTATAACCGACTTAAATCTAGTTAGCTTATCTGAAACGCTAGATACAGTTTCTCGTCGTCTTATCTGCTCCAACACTTAGGCAGGCGTCCAATTAAAGCCTGTTCCCAGAACCAATAGCTTACACCAATCTCAAAAAGAAATAAACTCAAGCTCGGCTAAGTATCAGGTCAGCATCAAATTTTAAACCAGTAACCAGGACTTATGCCTGTATCTAGGACTAATGCCTGTATCTAGGACCCTATCAAGATAGGGTTATTCTACTTCGTTAAACTCGATACCCCAGCTGGTAGTTGGGTAAAAATAATTTCCTCGTTGCTAACTGCAATGTTGAGCAAATTCCTACCACGATTGCTCTAAGTGGTTTCAAAAATACCAGTCTCCCCTACTGTCAACAGAAAATTTCACAAAAAAATTCGGACACAAAGCCGTATTTTCCACCGAATTTACCAAAATCCAGAAAAATATCTCCTCCTCAAAATTCGATGGAAACAGATTAAGCTTAATTACGCAAATCCAACCTGAGTTGACCCCGATGTACAGGGATGCAAATTAAACTCTCAAAAATTTTCTCGTTAACACGCGTTCACTTCGAAAGCTTTAGGTGAAGAGAGAGAATCTCCCCCAATTAACAACCTTCATTCGATTTGACAACTTCAAAAGAAATAGATGGCCTCTACTACGATACGGACAATAACCATAGCTTATTCAGCCAACAACTTACGAACAAACAGAGGTCATTTGATATGAATAATCTTGTTATTTATATAGACGACAACAAAAATCCCAACATTAACTAATTTCCCCATTTATTTTCGATTTTAATAATAAAGTTATAAATATAACGGAACGCTGGCTGCAAAACACTGTACGTCAAGCTATTGACAAAAAGAAAGAAGTAGCACTTTCAGTCAGATGAAAGCGAAATGTCAGTAATTTCAAAAATAAACACTACAAGAGTTCATAACCGGAATTAAATAAATTTTCGTTCAAAACAATATTAGCAACATTAGTTATGGCCAGAATATATTTATAAAATGATGATTAACTATAATCAATCTAAATCAACTGGAACTTGTCACGATTTACTCCTTAATAACGGAGAGTTCATAAGGTAAGCCAACGATTTTGTTTACAAATTAAGATCTATCGCTAACGCAAAATTAGCCCGTGACAACACCTTCATATAATCAAATATCCTTAGCATTCGCGTTGCCATGGTGTTGCTATGAGAGCATTAGGTTTGTTAGTATCTTGTAAATGAATTGAAAATAAATTGCTTTCTTGTAATTATTTCTTATTACGCGATATATAGCACTCGCTTTGCTCGTGCTCTAAACATCGCGTGCGTGCGCAAAAAGCATACTTCACGAACTGTTTCATAAATAACTATTACTTAACTGAGTGTGACTGACAACCTCTCTTCAGCTGAGAATGCATTTCGCGATCTAGTATTTTCATATTGAATTTGAGGTCCAACAAAGTTTAGTAATAAAGTTTGGATGTTCTTTATATAATATCAAAACAATTTTTCGGGATATAATAGAAGATCATTGTATTTTATATAAAAGAGTCCTTTTATAAGCCTTTCAGGCAATAATTTGGGGATAAAATGGATTAAAAAAAATATTCAGCTCAAATTTTGCATATGATCGTAAAAAACAGAAACTAAATTCTTCAGCCTTCTCTGCTTAAAAAAAAACCTTTAACGGTGTTGATTTCAGTAAAATTTTAACTTTTTATTAGATACTTTTTGATCATAAATTTTTCGTTACTTTGACAGTTTTTCACTGCTTTATTCTTAATTTGAACTGTCAGACGAGAAAATTTACTTCTTTTATCAGTTTTTTGACGATTAAGTAAACACTTCTTATTGATTAAATTTGATTAAATTTTTTACCTAAGTATTTAGGAAAAATCATATTTCGATTTCTTTGTTATTCAATCACATTATATGTTTAAAACACTTGTTCTTAAAGGAATAATTCTCTCTTAAGACAACTACGGTTTCGGCTTTGGCTAAATGTCTACTAGGGATTATTTATTTCCTTTGTGAATCGTTTTTGGATCCAGATTTAGCGAGAAGGTCGAAAGCATACTGTGTAGGGGTTCCGACAGGTTTGTGGTATTAAGGATTCTGAAAACTTACTATTTCCTTGAGATTCACCGAATTAAGGACCACCGAATTCTTTTTAAGCTGTTAAATTCCACCAGGGTAGTAGAATAAGAATTATACCGCATCAGCAGAACTTTTGCGGGGGGCTACCGTCCATCAATAACGAAAGTTAAAAAAATTATTGATTTTAAAAACGAACGAAACTTATAATATTATTTATGTCTTTTTAATTTTTATTTGAAAATAAATACCGCGAACTTAAATTTGGTAATTTGTAGAAGGGTGTCATCGGCAAAAGTTCTGCTAATATGGCAAAATTCTTATTCTGTTACCCTGGTAAATTCTCAAAATTTGGTTTTCTAACAGCTCAAATAGAATTTGGTTATCCTTAATACGGTGAATCTCAAGGTAATGGTAAATTTTAAGTAATGAAGTGAACCTTCGAAATTCTCTACCCAGTAATGTTTCGACCACCTCGCCAAATTTGTATGCACTCTTTTACGATCGACTAAGAAACAAAATCATTAAAAAATAATCCACAGTAGACATTCAGCTAAAGCTGAAACAATAGTTGACTTAGGAGAAAATAACGTATTTAATAACACGTGTTTTAGCCTCGTAATGAAATTAAATTAAAAAAATAATAAAAGATGGATATCTCTCCAAAAATACATACTAAAATTGTTACATACATCTATGACTTAAAAAGATATTGCAAAGGAACGTTATGTGAGTTTCGGAGTTGTAAACAAGATTTTAAAGCAAAAATGGGAAACTGAGAAGATTGTGGTAAACAGAAAAGGAAATGTGAAAAAAGAAGACAATTACGAAGTCTAAAGCATTTTTAGTAGGTAACTTTAACCCTGGAAAAACAAGTCAAGATCTTCAGTAGGGTTTAGCACGCACTGGAGTTATTATTCATGACTCTATGAAGACGAAGGTGGAAGGTAGAAGGTGTAAGAAAAGCACTACGACTTTAGAAGAAACAGCTATTGACTGCCAGAAGGATGAAGAACAGTATGATTGGGCGAAAAAATATAAGAGCTGGACTCGTTTCGACATAAAAAGTGCCAATAAAAAACTTACGCCGGCTCAAATTAATCAAAAAGTTAAACATCCAATGAAGAAGATATTGTGGGCTGCTTTTTTAATAAAGGTACTGGATTCCCGCATAATGAATTCTCAAAAATACAAACACTTGTTGGAAAGGAGATTAGAAGGAGAGCTTAGAAAAGTGGATACCAATAATAAACCAATTTTTCAACAACATTCGTCTCCTTGTCACGTCTTCAAGATGATGAAAAAATATTTCAAGGACAAGAATGTACCATGGCTTGAATGGCTAGGAAACTCACTGGATATCAATCCAATGGAAAATCTGTGGCCGATTGTGAAAGTAAGACTACCCAAAATGGATTGCACAACAAAAGAAGAATTGATAAAGGGTATAATCCATATATGGTTTTGGGATCCTCAAATCACAGAAAACTGTAAAAAACTTGTTGACTTCTTGCCAAAACATCTCCAAGAAGTTATTAAAGCGAAGGGACGACATAGTTAATATTAAAACAATGTTGGTTATTCTATTTTGTTCGTCTATAAGAATTCTGAATTTTAGGCATGTTTTACATTAATTCGCACAGTAATGTAATTATTTAATACTTAATATTATAATATTTGCGTTTCTCTACAAAGTCTTTCGGAAATTTCTATGTGTAAAAAACAAGGCGTATGAAATACAGTTAATAACTAGATTTCAAATTTTTAAATTTAATCAATTTATGTAAAAATTTCTATCGTTGTATAATTAAAATCTCGATTGATTTCAGATTCAACAGTCCAGCTCATTTGTCGCGATGGGAGCAAGTACAAAAAGAAGTAAATACAACCCGAACATACCAACTCACAGAAACTGAACTAATTTACGGAGCAAAATTGGCTTGGAGAAATTCAGTTAGGTGTATAGGTAGAATACAGTGGTCCAAATTATAGGTATGTGAGGTTCTATATACTGGTTTTAACATTTATGCTGAAATATCTCAATTTTTAGTCACTGTCAATTAAAATATATATATTTGATAATTTTAAAGATTATCTTCTGTAATGATTTTTATTTTAAACAAAGTTTTTACAAAGGTATTCAAATATTCAAATATTGTAAAATTTGTTGATTAAGACCTTACATATTATACAAAAAAAAAACATATTAGCTACGTATCAACAATGTTAAATCTGAAATAAATTTTAGTAAGCAAATAATAATAGTATTCGAAAGAAAAACATCTTTCCCATTTACGTTATTCATGTCTTGATATAAGATAAGACTCTCAATATTTTAAATAAATGGAATAAGGGGGAAAGCGCAAAACGGGTTTATTTTGTATAAAAAAAGCATTTTCAAATACATGAATTATTATGAATCCGCATATTCTGTACATCAATTCTCTCACTAACGAAAATTATATTTATTTTTTATATGGAAAGCAAATTTTGACAAAATTTTAACAAAAACAAAATAATTTCAAGTTGCTTTTAAAACCAGTAGTTTGTTAACCTTGTTTATTGGCAGTTAAGATTTATTTAGTTTTAAGTTTTGCGTTAAGATGTCGTATTAATCCCTACTAATATTATAAATGTGAATGTAAGTTTGTTTGTTACGCTTTCACGCGAAAACTACTCAACCGATCATCATGAACCTTTGTACACATATTCTTGGAAGTATTAGAAGTAACTTAGGATACTTTTTATTAAAGAAAAATATTTTTTATGAAAACTAAAAAAATTGTTTGTCAAAAAATCTCAAAAACTAGCTTCTTCAACGCCATCTAGCGGTTCAGTAATGAAGCTCCAACCCTGAGTAGGCCACCGTAAGGTGGTGCAGTAAATATCTTATAAATTTATCTAGCAATTACGACTTATAGGACATTGTAGGCTCAGAAAACACATGAGTCAGCTAAACTTAGCAGATGAAGACATTTGTCGATACTGCCAAGAGGAAGAGGAAACTGCATTTCATGTCCTATGCCAATGCGAAGGCCTTGCAAGGACGCGGTATCTATTACTGGGAGAGGAGAAACCGGCTGCTCCAAGTTATGCGGAGTGGCCACTGTCAAGGCTATTATTAAGTCTCATTAAGAAGGCAGAGCTGGACAAGGTGATCTAATCCTATTCCACAGATAATGGGTGTTCACAATAGATCTGCAAAGGTCGCAGTGATATAGGCTAACAGCCAACCCGAAAAATATCTATCTACGACCGGAAGGTGGTACAGTTTATATCTCACATATTTCAACAAATTCTTGCTAAATTAAATAATATGACGTAAGGGTCGTAAGGTGTCGCAGTTGCTACCTAATATATTTAATCGATAAATTACAAAATATAATAAAAAAATAGTATACACCTGATAACTTACGAGAAAATATGATAAAAACGATAAAATAAAAAAAAATGAAAAAATAAAATCGTAAAAATTTGAAAAAACCAAAACAGACATTAGTTTAATGCGGTACGAAGTCCGCCGGGTCAGCTAATATAAAATAAATAATTAATTAAATTGGCTTGGCAAGTACTTAAAGTTAAAATTTGTCAAATTTTCAAGAATAAAAACATTTCAAGTAGAACCACTTAAAGAACAATAGCAAAGTGCAAAAATGATATCATGGGTGCATCACCCAAAAAGTGGAAATTGTGTAAATTTACGGCACAAAGGCCATAGAAATCGGCGAGGAGAACAAAAACAAGGCTCAAATGTCGTTAAGGAGACTGGCCTGTCAATACAAATTTTCTGAGAGTATGATATTATTGAAGTTTAGAAGGAATGGTTTAATATACCAAAAAAGACGTAAGTGTCCTAAATACTCGCAATAGTAACTTCTTCGTATACCAAGTTACTGTCGTCAACTAAGGTTGGTACACTTTTTCAATGAAAAAATCGTAGTATTTCTAAAATGAAGGAAAACGATAGATTTAATTCTAACAACGTAGAGAAATGAGGCTGACAATGTTTGGTACAAACATAAGGCAAAAGTTGCAAATAAAATCCTTGTCTTGTGTGCAATTCCTAACATTATCTCGACCTTTTGTGGGAAGAGGGAGGATTCACGCATTTGATTAGTTATTGAGTAAGAGGGAGGAATGATTTATTTGAATATTTAGACTAATATCGGTAACTGCATTTCCAAATTGCTTCATTTTGTCTACGAACATCATGCTTATGACGATATCATGTTTTGGCCAGACCAAAAATACAAAGACTCAAGAATCAATTATTCAAGAGATTCCCAAAACTGGCTTTGACAACACCAAATAATTTAACATTTTTTGTTCCCATTACGATAATCCTCCAAACTTGCGGCATGTTGTCAAATAAAGGATTTTTGTGCTTACCTGGAGGCGAGGAACTCCAAGATGAAAAACATTTGATTTATTTGAATATTTAGACTAATATCGGTAACTGCATTTCCAAATTGCTTCATTTTGTCTACGAACATCATGCTTATGACGATATCATGTTTTGGCCAGACCAAAAATACAAAGACTCAAGAATCAATTATTCAAGAGATTCCCAAAACTGGCTTTGACAACACCAAATAATTTAACATTTTTTGTTCCCATTACGATAATCCTCCAAACTTGCGGCATGTTGTCAAATAAAGGATTTTTGTGCTTACCTGGAGGCGAGGAACTCCAAGATGAAAAACAATTAAGACGACAAAATTAGAAAAAACTAAGAGAAATAGATCGAAATTCTATCCAAAAACTTATGAGAGACAATCGAAAATATTGGGGCACTCCACATAATTCGATAGTATAGTCTAGCTAACTAATGATAACTAACTACTTGATTGCAGTTTCCTGCTAATCAATTGTCATTTCAGTAAAACGTTTATCAAATAGATGTCAAAGATAATAATAGTATACCTAATACTATTATGACGTTTTACAGAGTCTTTGAAAATCAAAGAACATATAGACCGTTTACTAAGAACCAACAACTACTTCCCTGGCTATATGCCACGACGGACATTGAATTACAGTTCAAAGTTAAACGGGGTTAGTATATCTGAAAGATAGAACTAACCATTTTAGTTTGCAATTCGAAAGGATATCACTTGTAGACCGGTTTCGACGTATTGCGTCTCATCAGTACAAGGAGGATATCCATCCAGAAGCTCTAAGAGCAACTAGATTGGAGATATGTCTGAAATCACACAAATACATTATCTTTAGAAAAGAAAATGTTAAAAGTGCGATAATAGCGACATCTCCATAACTAATTGCAAACTGAAATTCTATTTGACAAAAAACCTCTCGGCTTTGTAGGGTTAACTACTTGATTGCAGTTTCCTGCTAATCAATTGTCATTTCAGTAAAACGTTTATCAAATAGATGTCAAAGATAATAATAGTATACCTAATACTATTATGACGTTTTACAGAGTCTTTGAAAATCAAAGAACATATAGACCGTTTACTAAGAACCAACAACTACTTCCCTGGCTATATGCCACGACGGACATTGAATTACAGTTCAAAGTTAAACGGGGTTAGTATATCTGAAAGATAGAACTAACCATTTTAGTTTGCAATTCGAAAGGATATCACTTGTAGACCGGTTTCGACGTATTGCGTCTCATCAGTACAAGGAAGATATCCATCCAGAAGCTCTAAGTAGTTAACCCTACAAAGCCGAGAGGTTTTTTGTCAAATAGAATTTCAGTTTGCAATTAGTTATGGAGATGTCGCTATTATCGCACTTTTAACATTTTCTTTTCTAAAGATAATGTATTTGTGTGATTTCAGACATATCTCCAATCTAGTTGCTCTTAGAGCTTCTGGATGGATATCTTCCTTGTACTGATGAGACGCAATACGTCGAAACCGGTCTACAAGTGATATCCTTTCGAATTGCAAACTAAAATGGTTAGTTCTATCTTTCAGATATACTAACCCCGTTTAACTTTGAACTGTAATTCAATGTCCGTCGTGGCATATAGCCAGGGAAGTAGTTGTTGGTTCTTAGTAAACGGTCTATATGTTCTTTGATTTTCAAAGACTCTGTAAAACGTCATAATAGTATTAGGTATACTATTATTATCTTTGACATCTATTTGATAAACGTTTTTCTGAAATGACAATTGATTAGCAGGAAACTGCAATCAAGTAGTTAACCCTACAAAGCCGAGAGGTTTTTTGTCAAATAGAATTTCAGTTTGCAATTAGTTATGGAGATGTCGCTATTATCGCACTTTTAACATTTTCTTTTCTAAAGATAATGTATTTGTGTGATTTCAGACATATCTCCAATCTAGTTGCTCTTAGAGCTTCTGGATGGATATCTTCCTTGTACTGATGAGACGCAATACGTCGAAACCGGTCTACAAGTGATATCCTTTCGAATTGCAAACTAAAATGGTTAGTTCTATCTTTCAGATATACTAACCCCGTTTAACTTTGAACTGTAATTCAATGTCCGTCGTGGCATATAGCCAGGGAAGTAGTTGTTGGTTCTTAGTAAACGGTCTATATGTTCTTTGATTTTCAAAGACTCTGTAAAACGTCATAATAGTATTAGGTATACTATTATTATCTTTGACATCTAATGATAACTAATTAGTATCTCAATAAATTTCTTTATTAAAACCCAATTCAATGAATTATCCTACTTTTCATTTAAAGTATATAACACAACATGATAAAATAAAAATGAATATAAAAGAAGATTATGGAAATCATGTCACTTAATTATTTATAGCTTTTATAAGACCGTAGGAGTCATTCAAAGGCACCATTCGGGGGAGAAATGGTGTTCTTAGAACACTGCGAATATATAACAATGATTCGTTTTATAGCGATTACAGCTCTTCATTAAGGAAAAGTTTCTAGTAAACTTTTAGTCCTAAATTTCGCTTTGAACCAGTTGCTTTGTGTGGATGATAACTGTTACATATCTGCCATGCATTTTGTAAAGTGAAAATTATCCGTATTATAACTTCAAGTTTATTTGAAAGTAAAAAAAGAGTTTTCTACAAAATTATTTGTAGCGGTTCCACAAATTAGCTGAATTGGGTAGCCACTTGGAAGTTAAAGACATTATATAGGAGGCTCGTGGTATATAGCAACAAACTACAAAATAGAGTATTATACGAATTTTTTTAAATGTTTTTAATTAATCTTGTGATAATAATAAACAAAATAAAATTTTTATTTTTAATTACCGAAAAATGGTATTAATTCAATTTTTTATTTACGATTTGAAACTTTTGTGAAGAAACGTTAACCGTTTCTTCTTATGACGACCCTCGGTTAGTGAACAATACATTATGCAAAGGAACAATGTAAAATGATTTTTAAAAATAACTAATTTTAATACATATTTTTGCTGTATTGTTCCTAAATGCAAAAAGACAAGTAGTGTGAAATTGCCACAAAAATATTGGTATCAAATACCGAGGAATATCAAAACAATAAACAATTTGATTAAATTGGCAAGAAAAGATTCAAAATCATTGTTCACAAAGACTAGTCATTATTTCTGTAAAGACCACTTTATAGATGGTAAATTAGCTATTGAATAGGTAAATAAATATGGTTTAAAAAACTAAAACATTGAACTAAAAAGGTAAAAATACATATTTTTGAAATAAACATGGTTGATTTCTGCTCTTTTTGTCGAAATCAAGTACTTTAAAAGTGTGTTTTATAGTTTTTTTTACTATAAGTATTTATTATCAATATTATGATTGCAATGGATAACGGAAATCAGGGTTCGATTTCCCCGTAGAGTGAGCCTAAAAACGAGCTACCTAATGCAAGGAAAGCAGCAGGATCACGAATTATTCCCTGCCTTACTGTCTGTCAATGGTAATCTTATTTGCTACTATCTTTGCAACAGGAAATCAGGGTTCGATTCCGGAAAGGGAGCCTAAGAAACGGCTACCACATCCTAGAAAGACAGCAGGCGCGCAAATTACTCACTTCCGGCGCGAGAAATAACGATACGAGACTAATTCAAGGTCCGTAATCGGAATGAATATGTTTTAAGTCTTTTAATGAGAAACTATTGGAGGTCAAGTCTGATGCCAGCAGCCGCAATGCTTTCAACTCCAATAGAGTATATTAAAGTTAAATTTACGGTAAAAATTCTAAAAATTTGGCGAAAAGATTTATTTTCGGCGTAGATGGGATTAGAACTTTCGATCGGTGAATCCAGCGGTCTAAGTTAGCAAAGACCCGCGCTCTAGCGGGACTGATAGTGGTGAGATATTCTAATATTAATAAGCCCAGTCCTACGGAAACTTACAAACTCGCAAACAAACAAATAAACATACAAGTGAAGTTGATAAAAGCGTGTTACAAAAACTTCATAACGATAGATAAGCGTAGAAACTGATTATATATTATAGTTGAATAATAATTTTGCAGTACTTTCGAAATATTGGAGGTATTAGACATATAACCATCTATTTTATACTTGAAAATTCTAGTTGCTAGGTCTTGTTTTTGTTATGCTAAAATTAATATTAATAAGCGATTTTTGATGAGGGGAAGCTTGCGGTGGGAAACGGAGGGACAATCATGGGACAATGGCTGATAATCTGGTTGATCGGCGAGTGGATGAATCCTTGAACTATTCACAAGTGTTGTTCAATAACTTTTCTGTCGGCTTTTTAAATGTAAGATCCATTAACACAGGGTTTGACGAACTTTGTAATTACATTACAGATTTTAACTTTGATATATTTTGTCTAGGTGAAACTTGGCTAAATGAGCAAAATTCGAGTGATTCTTACAATTTACCTGGTTATGCCTTAGTTAGAAAGGATAGAAACGGAGCTCGTGGTGGTGGGGTAGCAATGTACTTAAAAAAAAATTGAGTTTAACAGAAGTATATTTTGACCTTGAGTACATGGAAAATACAACAATAACGTTTAATTTAAAAAACAAATCCTATTTACTAATAAATATATACAGGGCGCTCTCAGAAATTAAATCTAAATTCTTAGATATATTAGAAGAGTTTCTTGGCTTAGTAACACCTAGATACAATTACATTATTATCACAGGAGATCTAAACATCAATTATTTAGAAAACACAACTTATCCTCGTAGACTAAAAGATATTTTAAGTAAATTCGAACTTACTCAACACATACAACAATCTACTCATATTAATTTAGCTACAAATCAAGATAGTTTGATTGATATGATAATATCTAGTAAAAGCCTTGAAAAAACACAATCTGGTTCACTTCCAGTTTCGCAGTGTATTACGGATCATAACCTTGTATTCACATCTTTTCTACTTCTAAAATAAAAAATTCTAAAAAAACTATTTCCTATCGCGATTATAAAAACATGAATATGCAGGAGTTTCTGCAGGATGGTCACAAATGCAATTGGGATTTGATATATCGCGAAAACGATCTGGATAGAAAGGTGAACGTTTTTAATAATTTTTTAATTAGTAATTTGGACAAACATGCGCCGCAGAAGGTACGGGCGATTACAGAAAAGCCCAACATGCCGTGGCTTACTGATAACATTAAATTAATGATGAAAGTAAGAGATAAAGCTCACAGGAAATATTTAAGAACTAAACAAGAAAGTCATCTTACGTTGTATAGACAACTCAGAAATTTTACAAAACACGCATTAATAAGAGAAAAAATAACATACTTTAACTCACTTTCCAATAAAAAAGGAAAAGATTTTTGGGCAACCTCAAAAAAATTAAATATTTGTCAACATACACAGGCAGACATACCTGATGACCTACTTGATGCAAACAAAATTCACTCTATTTTTCAGGAAACAGATAACATTGCTGATTCAACTTCATCAGAATTAATTAACTTTTATAACAACAACAAACTGACAGACCAGGCGTTAGATTTTTAACTTATAGACGAAAACAGCCTAAAAAACATTTTAAGTAAAATAACATCAAATGCTGTAGGGGTAGATGGAATTTCAATTACCGACATCAAAATTAGTCTTCCTTTTTGTCTTGGTGCACTGATAAATATTATAAATACTTGTATACTACAAAACGAATATCCCTCTATCTGGAAAAAAACTGTTATTATACCGGTAACAAAAGTCAGCGCTCCTAAAGAACTTAAAGACCTTCGTCCAATTAGTATCCTGCCTGCCGCGTCAAAAATATTTGAAAAATTTATTTGTCAACAAATGCAATCTTTTACAGACCATCACGGTTTGATCCCAGACTGTCAATCAGGATTCAGGAAAAACTATAGTACCACTTCTACAATAGTTAACGTTGTCAACGATATTCGAGTCAATGAGGAACGAGGAGATAGCACTTGCCTTACATTATTAGACTTCAGCAAAGCCTTTGATACAATAAGCCATGCAATGTTATTGGCTAAACTTAATTACTACGGATTCTCTCAAAATTCTAGATATCTCTGTAAAAACATCTTAAATAACCGATATACCTAGCTGCGTTGAAATTAAGAATAATGATATAATTCACAAATCCGACTTTAAACAAATTAAACAAGGCGTTCCCCAAGGATCTGCACTTTCTCCTATGTTTTTCTCCCTTTATGTTGCTGATATGTCAAAAATTATAAAACATTCAAAACTTGAACAATTTGCAGATGACGGACAGCTATATATTCCGATCAACAAACAGAATGTGCAAGAAATAAACCAAAAAATTAACTCTGATTTAAAAAATATATCCCTGTATTCTAAAGATCATAATTTAAAACTAAATTCTTCCAAATCCCAAGTTATTATTTTTAACAAGAACAGTCACATTAGAGAGTTCATAGAACATAATATAAATATTGAGATTAATGACGAAACCGTTCCGATTGTTCAACAAGCAAAAAGTTTGGGTGTTATTTTGGACAGTTCTCTCACATTTGAAGCACATATTAAAAGAAAAATAACTGCAGGATATTTACGCCTTAAAAACATTTATAAATACAAAAAATTTCTATCCTCTAAAATAAAATATTATTTGTGCAATACATTAATTTTATACTTATTAGATTATGCAGATGTAGTATATGGTAATTCCCTAACATGGCAAACAAAGAAATCAATACAAAAACTTCAAAATAGCTGCATGAGATATTCGTATAACATATCCTATAGAAGTCACATTACCCCTCACCTAAACCGCCACAAAATACTTAATATGTCTAATAGTTGTAATTTGCATATGTACGCCTTTGTCTATAGAGTAATAAAAAATGGTAGACCCACTTATTTAGCTAAAAAATTTGTACCACTTTCAAATAGAACAAGGAACAACCAGAAATTCATCTTACCACGGCATACATCAGTCTCTTTCCAAAAATCATTTATTTTTTCAGCCATAAAAATTTGGAATAATCTACCTAACGATATAAAAAATAAAAGTTTGAATGTTTATACAAAATATGTAAAAAATAGACTTTTTGAAGCTCAGTTATTGCTATGAAAAGTTATATTTCTCGCCCTCGTCGATGCATATCGACATAGTGTGTAGTTAATCACCCCTGTTGGAACCCCGCAAGCGCTCCCCTCCTCTCAAATTCAAAATTTGTCTCCAAAATAAGGCATAACGTAGTTAAGTTATTATTAATATTGTATTTCTTATAAGGGTTTTCTCACGTAAGTCCCTATGGACTTACGCTATCGGTTTGCTAATCGAGAGAAAATCCTATTTTGCTATGATGCTCTCTCTAATTACATGTTTTCGAATATTTAATTATGTAATGTTATTTTGTGGCAAAATAAAAGATTTGATTTGATTTGATTTGATTGATTGATTAGTATATCCAAATGACCTGTGATTATTATTTTTTTTTTTGAAACTATAAATACCGACAATTTTATTACATTATTTAGGCCTTTTCACTTCTGTTTATTAAACCCTTGCCCAGCTTAACGCTTAAATTAAATTGTGATATTATAAACAATGTTAATACTGACTGTTTTAAAAAACATTTTTACTCTTCAACAATTCAACTTCATTATCCAAATTAATTCAGAGAAGATGTAAATTTCAAATTTAATTTATTTTATCCACTGTCTGACCAATAAATTAAAAACCCTTTAAGGGTCGCTTTGGTTTGCCGATCAAATTATTTAAGCCCCTGATTATCTGCTTTACGGTATTCTCTTTTGAGCTAAATTGGATCTTTTGCAATCATTATAGGGCTTGGTAAAATATATTGAACTATGTGATACATTTTATAATTGCTGTAAATCATCAAAATCAATCAAAAAATACTATTTAAAAAATAAATGGAAGTAGAATATTTAAATTTAAAAAAATACATTTTACCCAATACTTTTATGTAGACATTTGCATGAGAAATGCTTTTGTAAAATAGTAAAATGGATTTTAGCAGATTTGCTAGCCACGTAATTTAGAGCTTAATCGTTTATCTTTACAACCCACAAATTTAAAAGGATACAGTTTCCGAAAATCTCAACATGAACGAATGCTCTGCCCTGAAATAAATGTACAAAAATCTCTACCATAGAGATTAAAAGGGAACATTCCAACAAGAGGCTGGCCTAAATATATCAGTGAGAAATCGGAACTGATCATCGTATTTAATATAGAATGCGCAGGATTACTAATAATGCATGTATTTTCAGAGTGTTAAAAAATCCATTAAGAACGGGTTATGCAGTAGATCATTTTTCTTGGATAAGTTTTTCATTTATTATCAATTTTTCGTTTTCCAAATTTTCGTATTTTCTATTTTCGTATTAAAAGTACCAAACCAAATATAGATTATTGAACAAAAACTAAAATAAGTATTTCATCAAGGGTAGAAAAACAAAAAATTTTAAAAATAGCTGGCAGCTATAGTTTCACAGTTTTTTGAGAGTAATGAACCGGAATTGATAAACTCACTGATGCAAAGTTATTCTAAATAATTAATATTAAAAATAGTTTCAAAAATCCAAAAATAATTTCTCCCAATTTTGCAACAAAAAAATATATTTCAAAAAATTATTTAAAATTTAATTAACGTTTATTAAAACGTTATTGTATAATAATTGTCTATCCTTTATTTTGTACTTCATGGATACATTGATATGGAATTCCTTCTCTGGGACTTCTTCCAATTAATCAAAATCTTCGGTTTGTAAATTCTGCACTTGAGAAAATCGATCACTATAGCAGAAAAGAAATTAACCAAATAAACTTTTCTTTTTTTCTTCTTGTGGCTGGTCTCCTTTCTTTATGTTTCTTTAAATGCTACCTATATCTTTCTCTCAATTCCTCTACCTCCTAGCTCTGGTTTTTTCTTATACTTTTTGCTCCTGCTTATTGTTTTATTTGTATATTTTGAAGGATTTGTATGAAAAGAAAATATTCAACTTTCCAAAAAAATTACCTTATTATTCAATGAAAACAAGTTAAAACAAATAAAGAAACTTAAAGCGTTATTTATTGCTCTGACTAGAAGCGCGTATCGAAAAACCAATCTGCATCTTAATGATCATATGTATGTATTAAGCAAACGAAAACTGTTTTAGAACAATAGGAAAATGCTGTAAAATACCGAAACGAAACAAAAGCGATGGAGACAGACATCCATTCAATTTGCTGTAAATGTATACAGTAATTACGTAGAGAATGTATAATCAGAAATTCCATACAGAAATTCTGCATGCAGTGTTTACACACACAGTTAAAGCGATAACAGGGATAGTGATAATAAAAAATTTGGTAATTTAGATTGGTTATATATATGTAGATACAGAAGGAAAGGGTTATTTTTTTACATTTTTAACAATTCCCTGGAGACCTACCCGTGTATCTATAAAAATGTAATAAATAGTTTTTAGACTAATTTTTGAAATGAATTCTGGATTCATTACAGTGACAGAAAGGCTTATAAGGGTAATTTGGGTTTTGGCCTTTAAGGCCTACCTGTATAATCCAAGGAATTACAGAAGACATTTAATTAAAATCCTGTTTAATGAATATATATCAAATGGAAAATGCCAACTAAATACATCATTTTTCTAAATAATAAAATATATATTTTTATTTACAGAAACATATGTTTTTTAATTGCTTTAATATTTACAATTATTTTGGTATAAAAGAAAAAGAATCCCTTTTATTGCGTTTCTTTTCTTTGAAATGAACAATAATAACAATGTCTGCTTTGTCTAAAGTATGTGTTTCTCCTAGTAATTTCAATCTAGTCGCTTCTTATTTATTGAATTTCATATATCAAAATTAATGATTATTTTTGAGAATAAATAATAAATTATGCATAAGAAACATTTTAAATTTATATAAGTCCAAAAGGAACAATGGCGGTGCTTTTTTGAACTATGATTATAGACGAGGCAACAAAGCATTAAACCTAGCAATTTTGTGCAGCAAGATGAATCGTTATGCAACTTTTTGCATTCGATTCAGAAAATGTTGTGAACTAAATTGATCTTCGGGAGTTCAATTTTTATACTCGGGGGTTTGGGGGATCGCTGAACACGAATTTCGTGACAGCGATCGTGTCCGTGGTACCTGGAGCCCAGAGTAGAACTCGCAGCCTGGAGTTTTATATTGTAATCATTCAAAATCAGTCAATAATTATTATTATTATATTATGATTATAATCATAACTCGTGTGATTTGGGGGTCGCTAAGCACGAATTTCATGACGGCGATGGTCTCCGAGGTACCTGGTGCCTAGGATGGAACTAGTCGCTTACAATCATTTAAAATCAGTCAATAACCATTACTTGGGGGTTTTGAGGTTCGCTAAATATGAATTTTAAAAATATGTCGTTTTAAAAAGTTGAAAAAGTCTATAATATATTAATCCATTCACTTCTTATTCCAATCTCAGTAGACTATGCATTTTATTTCTTGGATTGGCACTTCATTTTGTTGGGTTGGTACCTAAACTGAAAACGTCCTGTCCTACTGTCGAAATATTGACAGCTCATACTATCAAAGGTTAAAATTTTTAAATATAGAAATATTCAATAAGTAATGCCAAAAAATCAGTATAGAACTACATAAGAACATCATTAAATGTTATGGTATGTTTAAGAAATAAAGTAACAGCAGCGAAAGTGGCTCAGATCTTTAAGGTAAGTGCCTACCATTTTGCTATTTCTTTTAAATGAATCCTAGTTTGTCACAGCTAACATAAAGTTATATATTTTGCATTAGATTAATTGAAAGAGGTTTTTGTAATGATTTTATAAATATGTATGACTTTTTAAATAAAATTTATATTATTTACATAACCGTTTTTGACAGATATCATAATAAGTTATAAACAACGTTGTCAGATTTCACATTTCTAAATTAAACATTTTGTAACTATAATTTAATTCAAAATTTTTTTAAATCTCATATCTACCTTTGTGTAACTGAGGTATATTTTTTGAAACTAATTAATATGACAATTCTAAATGCTTAATTTTTTTAGATTAGTGTTTGGAAAATACGGAGAATTATTAAGGATTGAAAAATAATGAGAAAGTCGCAGATAAAGGAAGTAAAACTGATACATTTAAGAAGTTTATTTTAAAAAAGACTTACAGGGACAGATTTGGATCTACCATTCTAAAAATGAGCATTTTACTTTGGACTGATGCTAAACAGAATTTTGATTTTAAAGGGGGACGCACTACACTATACAAACTTATAAAATTAATGGGATACAAATTTAAAAAAGTAAATGGACGACATATTTTATGTGAACAACGACACGTTAAAATTAGTAAAATCACTTTCATTCGGAAATATAAACAACTAAACAATCTTACTGAGAGAGTTACATTCCTGTACCTAGATGAAACATGAATGGTAGCTCAGTGCGATTCTGACCTGAAAAGTAATCCAGCTCGTGTAAAATCCGAAAGAAAGCGATTTACTATTTTACACGCTCACACGACACTGGATGATTTTTGGAAGGATGTGACTTGTTACTAGAGTCTTCGAATACAGACTTTGACTATCACAAAAGTATGAATAGTGACCCTTTTAAAAGCTGGGTTGTTAATCAACACATTCCTGCTCTATCTGTATTTCAAGAAAAATGTGTGGTGGTCATGGACAACGCGCCATACCATTCAGTTCAACTTAACAAACCACCCTATTTTAGCGAAAAAAGCGATGTTGTAGGAATGGTTGATTAACAATAACCTTATGTTTGACACAAAAATGACAAAGAAACAACTGTACTCAATAATCTTACCTTATAAAACTGACGAAAAGATATATGTAGTGGATGAAATTTTAAAACAACGAGGACATGAAGTACTTCGACTACCACCATATTGTATCGGTTTGAAAAATTTCTGAAGAATTTCTGTTATAAAGAACATTATTAAAACATCTGCATATATAAGTCAATTGCGACTCCACTTGAAGCGGACCAGGAAAATCAAATTTGTACTGGAGTAGTTTCCTTAATTAACCCATTGGATGTGAAATTTTATTACCCTACAGCCACTATTACAATAATCTACGATGCCATTTGGATGTAAAATAGTAGACTTTAAAAAAGATGGATATAACATTTGAGTACTGTGTTTTTATGTCAAACTCAAAAATGATTAAATAATTTTTTACCACTACTTGAATAATTTAAAAGTTCTATTATACATTTGTAAAAATGATTTTTTTTACTTTTGCTTAATTAATTTAAAAGTTGTATTAAACGTTTTTATTTAATATATGTATGTGCTACATTTTGAATTGTACTTATTTACTTGTAATAAAATGTAAATATAAAAGTATATTTTTTGTTATAGACCAATAAAATAATAATTAACTATAAACAGGGATCTGTTCTGTGTAAAGAAATGTGTTATTTTGAGTATCAGTCAAAATTCATGCGAATTCAAATAGACCATTCTTGGATATTAATACTACTTCCAGCGAAAACTGACATATCTACTTTAGTATTCAATTTAATATTAAATATATTGACTTATTTCCTGCAAGTTCTAAATTTGGTTTGCAAATTTAATTACTTAAGATATTTGTACTGAATACACATATTTTTATTGAAGACGTGACAAAATCGTACTTACAATTAACAAAACCACAGAACAGTAAACTCAGACGTGTATTATACAGGGCGAAATTCATGTTACTAACAGAGCCTACTGAGATTGGAATAAAAAGTGAACGGATTATACCTTTAAGATTATATACAAGTAGATTAGATTAGATGTTTATTGGGTTGGCTATTAGCCTGTATCACTGCGACCTTTGCAGATCTATTGTGACCACCCATTATATCAAGAATAGGATTAGAGAACCTTGTCCAGCCCTGCCCTCTTAATGACACTGGCCACTCTGCATAACTTGGAGCAGCCGGTTTCTCCTCTCCCAGTATTAGATACCGCGTCCTTGCAAGGCCTTCGCCTTGGCATAGGACATGAAATGCGGTTTCCTCCTCCTCTTGGCAGTATCGACAGATGTCTTCATCTGCTAAGTTCAACTGACTCGTTTTTTCTTGAGCCTACAATGTCCTGACAATCATTCTAACATCGTTTCGCCTTTGTGATAGCAGCTCTGCAGTAAACTTCGCCGAGTGTCCCTTTATGAAGACTTTGGCTTGTCGCTTGCCCGGTGATTTTTCCCACCACTCCTGGGCCTTCTCTAGCCTCCATTTCTCAATGGCTGCCTTTCTGAATGTGTCAGCAACTCCGCCGAATGGTTCCGGGCCAGTCATTGGGTTATTAGCTCCCGCACGGGCCAATTCATCAGCCTTCTCATTGCCTCGAAACCCTGAGTGTCCTAGTATCCATGGCAGTGTCAGAGACTTTTGACTTGCGGCATGTGTCAGGGCCCCAACGCAGTCCCACACCAGCTGTGAGCTTATTTGTGCCCAGACTATCGCGTTTAGAGCTGCTTGGCTGTCCGAGTATATGACTACGGTTTTACCCGTTATACCCTGACTTACGATCTCCGTTGCACAGTGTTGTATGGCCATTACTTCAGCCTGAAACACTGTGGCATACCAACCTAGACTTAGTTGGACTTTTATTCTGTGTCCTCTACTGTATATACCTGACCTTGTGCCTTTCTCAGTCTTTGAGCCATCGGTATACCAAATTGACTCCCCTTGGACTGGGGGGCCATTGTTCCATGTATACAAGTAACTAGAAGAATTATGTTCAAACCGCAAGTTAATTTTTTTTTAATATTAAATACTTATTTATTTAATTCAAAGATGTCATTTTAAAAATATTATGACCAAAATTCAATTATTTTCCATACTTTTTCTAATTTGATAACGACCAAATTTTCTTTAAACAATTAGAAACCTATTTTTTTCGACATATATTTCTAAATTACATAAATGTCTTATAACTTTTTATATATTTTTATATTTACTAGTTATCCACGGTTAGTATCAACAAATTTTAGGAATTTACGACACGTGTGCCTGTCATAAAACTTTTGGCCGTATGTATAACATTTTATTAAACGATGGGTTCAAATTACAGCAGGAAAAAATTGAAACATTAGGTTTTAGACTACTGAAATTGTCTGCTTTTAATAAAAAGAGTCAAGTATAAAAGCCATTTTATATGAAAGATTTTTTTTATTATTATAAGCACTAGGCAAATCAAAAGATGTCGTAATTTACTGAATAATTTCACAAATATTGGAAAATCAAAAAATATTAAGCAAATAAAAAGTCAAACATATTCAAAAAAGTGTAAAATGTAAAAAATTAGAAAATTACAAATAGCCATCAAGAATTATCATAGATTATAAAAATTAAAATAAGAGTGAAAAAATTGTAAGAAATTCATTAATTTTGACAAGAAATCACGAAATAATATATAAAATAAATTCAAATAAATTATAACAAATCAAAACCTAATAATTAAATTATAACAATAAAAAAACATGTAAATATAAAAAATAAGTTAAAATATTTAAATTATAATAAAAGATCTAAGATGACTTTAGGGATAATAAAAAAATTTAATGAAGTACAGTTTTTTAAAAATACAAAAAAATGATAAAAAATTTTGGAAAAATTTCGATTCTCGTAAATATCAAAATTTTCAAATTTTATATAAAAATAGTTAATAAGAATCAGAGAATTAAAACGAAAATCGAATATTTTGGAAAACTAAATATTTTGAAAAATGTAAATAAAAAATATAAATTAGAAAAAAAAATAGAAAAATCAAAAACTTAATAAAAAACAATTTTTATAATCATGCCAAAAAATTATCGAAATAAAAAAACAGTGATGTAAGCAGTTAATTACTAAATAAAATAATGTCAATTAAATAAAAGCGGGAAATCTGAATATAAAAGCAAATATATTCATTTTTTCATTTAACATACTTCTTTGAAAATTAAGTTTGAAATTTAGCTACGCCTACATTATTTACAACGAAACACAAACAAGAAGGTTTATTTGTTCGCTTTTCGTGTCTTATTCGGATGGAAATTGATTAGTCCACATCAGCATTTTGACGTTTCTTGTTGTTGAAAAAAAAACACTAGATACCAGTTTTTACGTCACAGATTGACTACTTGATAGGGCAGTCACGAAAACCCTATTCTGAAAAAGGAAAAAAGGTTTTGCAGTAAACGATGTTAACCCTTCTACCGCTTGTTTTTTACCGTAGCTATCACTGATTCGATAGAATTAATTGAAATGAAGTTAACGGATTCCCATAGAATTGAGACATTTCAGAGAGGATACATCAGAATTTTATCCAATTATACAGGGTGTCTCATTATATTCTGACTGTTTTTAAGAGCTTATATGTTCGTAACGGTTCTAGATCATACGATGCGGTTTTTACAGTAAGGTTTAAAATTACCGTAAGTTTTGTTGTGACACATTTATATAAATGGCCTACTTCCGGTTTACCCGCTAGAAAGTTGGCGTATTTCCAGAAAACAGTAGATGTAATTTTTTAAATGGGAGACCCTGTATATTTAGCAATTTCCTAAAAGACGCATATTTTTACTTTATAACAATACCTTAAAGTTTAAAATCGGTGCACAGAAAGGGAAGTTAAAATTAAAAAATTACATCTACTGTATTCTGAAAATACGCCATTTTTCTATCAGGTAAACCGGAATTAGGCCATTTTATATAAACGTGTCACAACAAAACTTAATATAATTATAAACCTAACTGTGAAAACCGCATCTTATTATCTACAACAGTTTCGAAGATATAAGCTTTTAAAAACAGTCAGAATATAATGAGACACCCTGTATTGTAGCAACAAATAGGTATCTGTAAAAATATTGTAATATACTGATATGGATTTTTCTTCATGGTGCACGTTCTTTCAATGGAATGTTGGAACGTGATCCATTATTTGTAAATTGGTTGCCCAGGTTTTGTATTTTTTGGTATCTTGAATGTTTTTGTTTAGTTTATAAGTTGTTTTTGAAATTTTTATGATTATGGATTGAATTGTCAAAGATTGGAATTTTGTAAAAGTCATTAGAAAAATAAAATTGATAAAATACATAGAATTTGATTTAACTAGTAAGAAATATTGAAATTTAAATTGAAATAAAAAGAGTTGAAGAAAATTATATAATCAGAAGAATTTATAAATAAATAAATAAAAAGTAATTGGAATTGGATACGAGGATACAGAGAGGTTAGAGTTGGAAAATTGTAAAAGAAGAAGGTATAGAGAAAAAATTGAGCAGCAGAAAGGTATTAAATAGATGGAAAGGCAGCAGCAAAAAGGAGTTGGAAAGTAGTTGGAAGAGGAAGATATAGAGAAAGAGTGGAAAAACGGAAGAAGAAAGATTTAGAAAGACGCGATAGATTTTTTTTTATATTTATAATTTTTGTAATTTATTTTTAGGACAATCAATTTAAAAATTTTGGAATCCACGACCGAGAATTTTATTGAAAGAGGGTGTTCCGGAAGGAGGATCCATATCAATTGGCGCCCAGAAACGTGGGGCTGCTTTGGCATTGAGGGTAAGAGATATTTTTTTACTATTAGGTGTCAAGCTTGCTTTATGAAAAAAAAACAGAGTGTGTGATTCGGGAGTAAAAGATTAAATAAATTATAGGTATATTATATGAAATTAAGAGGCGGAAAGGAAACTACAGATAGAATGTTAGAACAAGGGGATAATATTGATAATCAGGAGAGTCAGGGTATTCAGAATAGTCAGGGTAATCAGGTTAGTCAGGATAGGCAGGGTATTCAGGATAGTCAGGGTAATCAGGTTAGTCAGGATAATCAGGGTAATCAGGATAGTAAGGTAGGGGATAGTGAGGAATCAGCGATAAAACTAATGATGAAAATGTTAAAAGAAATAAACAAGAATATGGATTCTATGAAAAAAGAAATGAAAAAAAATTTTGAAGAAATTAAAGAAAATAGGAAAAAAAATACTGAAGCAATAATTTTAAATATGGATGCAATGAAAAAGGAAATAAAAGAAGACATGAACAAAAATAAGGAAGAATTAAAAGATGAGATGAAGAAGCAAATGGAGATGAAGAAGCATTAGAAGAAACAAACACTGAAATGATAATGAGAAAAACAGATTTAGAGGAATTACAAGAAGTAAAAATTAAAATAATTATTAACAAGGAATGTAAAGATGAAATAAAAGAAATTAATGCTAATACAAATCAAAAATTAAATGATTTAGAGATAATTATAAAACAAGAGAATATGGAAAAGAAAATTGTAATAGAAGAAATGCAAAATAAAGTAAAGAAGATATGTGAGATAGAAGAAAAAGAAGAAGAAATAAAGGTAGGACAAGAAAAAGAACGTGAAATGTTATTGGAAGAAAGGGTAAAGGGTAAATTTATAAGAAACTTCTATATCTGCAAACATCAGGAAAGGGGAAAGGTATCTAAAGTTATAAAAAAGTTATATACAGGGAATTATCAAGAAAGGGGAAAGAAATTTAAATTTATAAAAAGTTTGTATCGAGGGAAATATCAGGAAAGGGGAAAGAAATTTAAATTTATTAAAAGTTTGTATCGAGGGAAATACCAAGAAAGGGGCAAGCAATTTAAATTTATAAAAAGTTTGTATCGCGGGAAATATCAGGAAAGGGGCAAGGTATCCAAATTTATAAAAAAAAGTATATGTGGGAAAATATTAGGAAAGGGGAGTATATAAAAAATTATATATATAGGGAAATTTCAAAACAGGGGGAACAAATTTAAAACTATAAAAAACACATTTTGATAAAGAAGCGGGAATAAATTTTATTAAAAACAGTAAAAATAAAAAATTTAATAAAGAAGACGTTAAACGTAGATATAACGATGGGGACTGATTTGTTAGATAGATTTAGTGTATTGGGTTAAAATTAATATTCTAAATTAAAAGCTTGACAACTGATGGTGAAGAAAAATTTCCTGCTGAAAGGAAATTTGATTTGGCAAGGTGAAGTAATTCACCAAGTCAAATCAAATTTGGGGGAAATTGATATGGATTTTTCTTCATGGTGCACGTTCTTTCAATGGAATGTTGGAACGTGATCCATTATTTGTAAATTGGTTGCCCAGGTTAAGTATTTTTTGGTATCTTGATTGTTTTTGTTTAGTTTATAAGTTGTTTTTGAAATTTTTATGATGGATTGAATTGTCAAAATTTGGAATTTTGTAAAAGTCATTAGAAAAATAAAATTGATAAAATACATAGAATTTGATTTAACTAGTAAGAAATATTGAAATTTAAATTGAAATAAAAAGAGTTGAAGAAAATTATATAATCAGAAGAATTTATAAATAAATAAATAAAAAGTAATTGGAATTGGATACGAGGATACAGAGAGATTAGAGTTGGAAAATTGTAAAAGAAGAAGGTATAGAGAAAAAATTGAGCAGCAGAAAGGTATTAAATAGATGGAAAGGCAGCAGCAAAAAGGAGTTGGAAAGTAGTTGGAAGAGGAAGATATAGAGAAAGAGTGGAAAAACGGAAGAAGAAAGATTTAGAAAGACGCGATAGATTTTTTTTTATATTTATAATTTTTGTAATTTATTTTTAGGACAATCAATTTAAAAATTTTGGAATCCACGACCGAGAATTTTATTGAAAGAGGGTGTTCCGGAAGGAGGATCCATTTCAATACATATATTACTAGCTGACTCGGCGAACTTCGTACTGCCTAAATCTGTGATTTTTCCCCTTTTTTGGTTATTCCAATTTTTACGAGTTTTTTCTCGTTTTTTAATTGGATTTTAATTTTCTTTTTACCGATTTTATCACATTACCTCCTTTATTTTGTTTTGCTTATAACATATTTTTTTAACTTTCTTTTTTCGATTTTCTACTTTTTTTTAATTTTTGCAAAATATTTTTGTTTTTTTTTCGTTTTTTTTTTATTATTTTTTACATTTTCTATTTTTTGTACATTCTATTCTGTCTTTGTTTTTTTTTTGTTTTTCTATTCCATTTTCCATTTTTTTTTTTGCTAGTTATTCCTCTTTTTCTGATTTTTCCTGTATTTTTGGCATTTTCTCCATTTTTTATGCATTGTATTCTTTTTCAATTTTCTCCGTTTTATTTAGTTTTTGATAATTTTATTTTATCATTTTTAACTTCCCGCTAAAAAAAATTTTTTTTTTAAAATCGGGAAGTTATTGGTTTCACCCCGTTTTTCGAAAATCGAGTTTTCATCGGATCTCAACGTTTTGAGGTCTTAGGAACCTCCCCTGACTATTTTTACGAGGGTGTCTGTATGTCTGTATGTACGTGTGGATGTGTGTGTGTGTGTGTGTGAGTGTGTGGATGTATGTAAACCTCTTATAACTTTTGAACGGCTTGACCGATCGGAATGAAATAAAAAGCATTCCAAAGAGTTCCATCTAACTTAGATTCCCTATAAGTTTGAACCGATTCGAGCTGGTAGATTTCGAGAAATTTCAAAATAACCGAAAAAAACAATTGGTAAGAATAATGTTTTTTGGGCATATCTTTTTGGCTATTGCATCGATCAATTTCATAACCTAATCAGCTCTCAAGCTTAAAAAGCCACGTCGAATGCCGTTTTGCAAATTAAAATCGGTTGATTCGTTCGTGAGATATCGTTGTCGAAAAATTTCAAAAAAGTGTTTTTTTTCAATAACTTAGAGATTTTTTGACTAACCGTCACGTTACTATAGCTTTGCGGTTTAAACTAGCGGGCAGTTGCAAGGATGGCCTTTAAGGTCAACCTCTTTTCGAATTTTTTTTTAAATCGGGAAGTTATTGGTTTTACCCCGTTTTTCGAAAATCGAGTTTTCATCGGATCTCAACGTTTTGAGGTATTTGGAACCTCCCCTGACTATTTTTACGAGGGTGTCTGTATGTCTGTATGTACGTGTGTGTGTGTGTGTGTGTGTGTACGTGTGTGTGTGTGTGTGTGTGGATGTATGTAAACCTCCTATAAATTTTGAACGGCTTGACCGATCGGAATGAAATAAAAAGCGTTCCAAAGAGTTCCATCTAGCTTAGACTCCCTGTAAGTTTGAGCCGATTCGAACCGGTAGATTTTGAGAAATTTCAAAATAACCGAAAAAAACAATTGGTAAAAATGATGTTTTTTGGGCATATCTTATTGGCTATTACATCGATCAATTTCATAACCTAATCAGCTCTCAAGCTTAAAAAACCACGTCGAATGCCGTTTTGCAAATTAAAATCGGTTGATTCGTTCGTGAGATATCGTTGTCGAAAAATTTTTTAATAACTTACAAGTTTTTCTATTAATCGATTTTGGACTCCCAGTAACATTTTAAGGTCTCAAAAAACTGCTTCGAATGCCATCTTGAACATCAAAATCGAATAACGCGTCAAAAGTCAAAAACGTCACGTTACTATAGCTTTGCGGTTAAAACTAGCGGGAAGTTGCAAGGATGGCCTTTAAGGTCAACCTCTTTTCAAATTTTTTTAAATTCTTTTATATTTTTATTAATTTTTCCTTTAGTATCTTTTTAATTATTATTCTATCCCGACAAAGACAAATCTAAATAATCTTTCTATTATTTATTTAGAAATAGAAATACAACGCCATCTACGCAACCTAAATGCCAATCCCTGGTGTAGTTTTGTATCGATTAACTTACACCGCTGTCAATTAAGAATTCATGGACCTAAAGAATAATAAAAATAATGTAAAAATTAAATTTTTGCTTTTCGTTACTTATTATTTATGTTTCTTACTGTTTTAACTTTTCCTGAATTTTCACAGAGAATACGAAACCAAAATTAGTCAAATCGACCCAGCCATTCTCGAGTTATAGCGAGACACTTCATGTCTATTTCTTTAAATATATATTTATAATACATAGCAGCCAATGTCTCAGGTTTTTTCGTCTTCCTACTATTTTGTGTTTTCCATTTATGAAGTATTATAATATTTTATATTTTTTAAAGTTTATTTGTTTACAAAATCCTTTTAAAAATGTTTATCTCTTCGTTTTGTGACAATTACATAAAAACAATTAACTGTAAAAAGTATCAAATTTGTAGGTGAAATAAAAAAATTTCAAAAAATAGTCTTGAAATTTGTGACTAACATTTTTCAAATTTAGAATTTACAAGAATAGAAAAATTCAATCCGAACTCGAACCTACAAACTTTACCTGTATCTGGTAACTCCGCTAATCACTAAAGCCACAGATACTTTTTTATAGTCACATATAGTCAAACGGTCAGTGCGATTTCGTGGCTGATCTAATTTCACGGAGTTTCAAAGTATCTTCTTATGTATTTTGATCTGCTGAATCCAAATTTCGAACATGCACGAAGTGACAAAAATTTGTTATAATTCATTTCACCGATTTTGGCCGATGACAGAAATCATACTCGAAGTAAATTTAGAAATTCATCTCTCTCAGATACAGGAAAGTTAGAAATTTAAATGAGGAAGTATGTTTTTTAATACAGCACTTACGTAACTGCATCCATAAAAAAATTAGATAAAAAGTATTCAATACGGAAGTCTTTACATTCCTAGTAACCGTCACGTACGGCTCGTTGTTGAAGGCACAAAGTATAGGTAGAAGGGTTGAATTTAATAATTATTTGTTTAAACCGGCCAGAAATTAACACTTTCCGGTTTATTTTTAGGTCAGAAAATCTCGTTTTGTCGGACAAGGTTAGAAAATAAAAATGAGTCCGGTAAAAGCTTTTACGGGACTTATTTTTATTTACTTTCCGGCCTATCTTTAATGAAAAAAACAATAAAATAGTTAGTCTAAGATAGCGGTCAATTGGTTTTTATGGTATATATATATATATATATATATATATTTAAAACTATAAATAATTAGTTAATAAAGAGTTCTTGTTATAAAAATGTAAACTGAATAATATGAAGTTTATGGTAAAACAATAACCGTTTTAAAAAAATATTGTACGTAATACGTCCCAAAGTGCTTTTACTGGACTCGCAGGCTTGCAGGGCTCGCCTGTGACTCGCCCTGCAATTTGCCCACTCGTCCAGTAAAAGACCACTTTCGGGACTTGTTACGTAAACTACTATTATGACATATTTTTGCAGATGTCAAACCACACTGATATTTACAGAAACTTACGACTTATTATATAAAAAAAATCTCTCCGCCATTGGTAACTTGGATGACAGTTTAATCTTACTTCAGTGATTTCTAATATCAAATCGGCCAAAAACGATGAAATGGACTATATAAACAATTTAATTGTTTAAAACGCTGAAGAAATTATTCTCAAATAAATATCAATTTTTAACCACTGTTAATTCTTAAACCCAACAGAAAGAATCCAGTCCAAGGTTTATCAAAAAAGATTAATTTGGACCGGAGAAATTGCAAATTTAGTGAAAATATATTGCAAAATTACGGTATCGCGGAGATTTTTCGCCAATAACTCGGCTTTATTTTGACGAACTGCATGTACGAGCGAGCGCTATTCCAAGTACCTAATACCGCGATTGCTTTTTCATTAAAATTACAATACCTATTTTGGTTTACATTTTAAGGATTATTATGAGTTAAATTTATCGTTAACATCAATATTTTACATTTTAAATCACTGTTCCTATTTCTTTAGATTAATTTAAACAATTAAACTGTTTATAACAAATTTCCGTCACTTCCAGCGAGTGAGCATGTTTGAAATTCGGATTTAGCGGTTTAAAATACATTGAAACTTCGTAGACTTTGATCGGCCAGGAAATTTTAGTGCCTTTGTTATTCGTGTATTCTTTGAAATGTTTAGATTGAAACACGAATTAGTAAATGCAGACTCATTGTACTTTTGTTAGAAATTCTTTAAGAAGTAGTTTATTGTAGTTTTAATGTAATAATAATCTGAAATGGAAATGCACTAGTTTAATTTTCATTTTAATAAAAGGCAAATATAATGGATCTAGCGCAGCTTTCGGAAAAAGCCTACTGAAACAAACCATTTAATACTGAAAAGATAATACAACTCGAGCTATGCTCGGGTATATGACTAGCCATTCTTTTGATTGAAAAATATCAAACATACGAGTTTTCATTTCCATTTCGTGGTTTATTTAAAGATTTTTTTGTTCTATTCTCACATAAATTTCCTAGATGGTTCTCAAAAGACTTGAAAAAAGCAATATTCGACAAAAAAGTAGCACACAAAAAATATAAATGTAGTGGATCGGTTGAAGATTATAATGTGTTTACCACTCTTAGAGATAAATGCAAAAAATTATCTTCTTTTGACCATTCCAAATTTCTTCAAAATATTGAGAATAAATTAACTACCGAGCCTAAATATTTCTGGAAGTACGTCAATCAGAAACGCCAGTCTAATTGTATTCCATCGACCATGTTTTTTAATGATAACAATCTATCTAATGCAGAAGAAATTGCAAATGGTTTCGCATCTCATTTCTCATCTGTTTATAAAACTTCCCAGTATTCCAGCCTAAACTTCAATAATCCAAATACAGATAATATAATTTCTGATGTTCCGTTTACTATAGGAGATGTGTATTTAAAGCTAGTCACTTTAAAAAATAATTACTCACCAGGGCCTGATGGTATTCCAGCCGTACTATTAAAGCATTTCCCTTTTATTTTAGCTAGGCCACTGTTTTACATTTTTAAAAAATCATTGTCTTGTGCTGTATTTCCAGATTTTTGGGAGGTTAGTTTTGTAACACCAATCTTTAAGTCTGGTGAGAGACCCAATGTAAAAAACTACAGACCGATATCCGTATTATCTTGTATTCCAAAACTCTTTGAGCTGATTATAGCTGAACATTTGTTTCCTGCAATTAAAAACAATTTTATATTGGAGCAACATGGGTTCTTTAAGGGTCGTTCAGTTGAGACAAACCTTTTTATCTACACAAATTACCTGTCTGAGGCTTTGGAGAACGGTTCACAGGTAGATGCTGTATATACCGATTTCTCTAAGGCTTTCGATAGCGTAAATCATGTACTCCTTCTTGAAAAACTGATGACCTTTGGAATCCAGGATCCACTCTTAACGTGGTTGAAAAGCTATTTGGTTGACAGGAGGCAAATCGTTCGGATGCAGGGATATTTTTCAGATGAAATTAACGTTACCTCCGGTGTACCTCAGGGGTCCCATTTAGGGCCCTTGTTGTTTAACTGCTTCATTAATGATTTAAAACAAATATTACCTGACGTTAATTTCCTCTTATTCGCTGACGATCTGAAAATATTCACAACTATAGAAACCATCAAGGATTGTGAAAGACTGCAACTATCATTGAATGAATTGAATAAGTGGTCGAAGGATAATGATATGTTATTAAATATTTCCAAATGTAGTGTAATAACTTTTACTAAATCACAGAATACTATCACTTACTCATATAAACTAGATAATGAGATATTGCCATCTTTGGATATAATTCGCGATTTAGGAGTTTTATTTGATAGATCATTGTCTTTCGTTCCCCAAGTGGATCATGTTGCAAATAAGGCATCACAGATGCTAGGATTTGTAAAACGAAACTCAACAGATTTCAAATCAAATAACGTTCATATTTTATTATATTGCTCTCTAGTAAGATCTGCTCTCGAATTTAGCTGTACAACTTGGTCACCTTTTTACAACATACATATTCAAAAACTAGAAAACATACAACACAAATTTCTAAAGTTTTTATCATTTAAAAACAATTTGCACTTACCGGACAATGAACTGGAAACATTATTTAATTTATTTTCACTGGAATTGCGTAGAATTCATTTTGACCTTAAATTTGTTTTTAAGGTATTCAACAATCTTATTGATTGTTTATCACTGAATGAAATGTTTTTTACTAATATATACACTCCTTCCAGAAATACACGGGCAGATAACATTTTCTATGTTCCGTACCGGCGTACAAATTATGGTTACTTTTCACCAATCAATAGAATGATGATTAATGCAAATATTTACTTGAATCGCACATCTTTTAATATGACACTTAATACATTTTCAAGAAATTTGCCCCCTGTAATTCTTCCTAATAATTATATTGTATAATATGTTAAGAAAATTGATTTTAGATAATTTTATTTATGTATTTCTATAATTTATATCACTGTATTGTTTTGTTTATTATTATTGTTATTTTAGTTATACTTAATTATTAAGAACTTCTTGTATTCTAATGTTTAAATTGGTAATGCCGTTAATAAAGTTCTATTCTATTCTATTTATTCTATATTAGAAAAAGTTACAAATTTACTTTTGGAGGTTAAATTATAGGTAACATAAATCTTTCATGCATAAAAAAGTATGATGTATATACATTATATACTTTATTTTTCAGATAATATCTGAGAGGTGATTCAAAATTTGTGAAATAATGGAATCAATAATATAAAAATGCTGGATATAAATAGTTTTTCGCTGAATTAAGTGCTTAATTTAAAAGAGGTTAGAGTAGAGAACAAAAAAATTGTATTTCATTTTTCACGAAATGTTTTAGTGTGTTTTAAAAGAGCGGAAAATTTATCATTCTCCAGAATATAGGTAAAACGATTTCCTATGCGAATGCAACGACATATCTAGACATTATCATTTAAGTTTTGGAATTCGTAGGCAACATTCTACTTTTGAGTATGTGATAATGGAAAAGTTTGTTGTATTTTCCCGGACTAAGAGGCACTAAGAGATAGACTGGGTGACAGACCAAGTGAATTGAATCGCTTTTTAGCGGTATCGATGGGAGTAATTTTCATCAGCATACGAATCTTTACGACAAAATCCAAATGAAAATATTGCGGTTTTTGTATATAATATTGCATATTGCAATAGATATTATGTCGTTGATCGATATCGATTGTTTCTTACCTGCTGTCACTTTAGTATAAATCATTCATTTGCCACACACTTAAAAATTTGCTGAAAATTGTTACATTTCTAGCAGTAATAATTGAAAATGGTAGTAGGTATGGGGGCGATTTGGACAGACACAGCCAGCCAGCCCAGACAGACTTAACCCCCTCCACTACACCCTTGCAGCAGGGTGCCAACCTCAGGCTAGAGAGTTTAAAGCGCAAACCTTTGTGACGTCATCGTATCAACTTCAGATCATTTTGATGTATCAACCTGGTCTCGTATAGGTCGGCCATCTTGCCAACTTCAGGTAGGATGACGTAATAATATTTTAACTGATTACCTTAAGATACTATAAGGCCCCTTCACAAATAATAACAAAAAGCTTATAGTCAATAGAGTCGAAAAAACATTTTACTTTTTATAATAAATGTTAACGTAATTAGGTCACGTGACATGTAAAGAACAATATCAGTTTTACGAAATTTATGTAACAGATTATTTAAATAATATATAAAAATTGTAAAAAATTATGATTACCTTATTATGTGCCAACTTCAGATAGGCGTTAACTTCATAACCCTCGAATTGTAATAATGACTCACCAGGTTCGGTTGGATTTCTTAATATTTGGTAATAGGAGTAGGATATTTGCTCATCTTAGTTAATTATCCAGCAAAGACCACGTGGAGGTGTGAGCAACCTTTGCCTGGAGAGGATAGGTAAGCAGGAAGAATAGGGAAGGTCAAACAGCAGCGGTTCTTTAATAGGCAACAATTTTCTCTGATCATGCTCATAAGAACATACTGAAAACGCTATACGTACTTAACTTAATAGGTTACTGCAAACTTTGTAGATTCGTCTTACCGAAACCCTAAGTTTATAGTACTTCTCCCTTCGTAAAGGTACCTGGCGCGTATCAGTGCAGGAAAAAAGTCGACTAACAAAAGGGACATCAAACAATAAATTAAATTTTCATTCATATCAATAGGAATCAAAATATCAATTAGGAATTCTTCTTATCGCAAGGGCCTTATTTTGTGGAAACCTAGTTTATATATAATTTATGTCACGGGAAAACTGGTGCCCGTAAATTTTCTGACTTTCAAGGACAAATTCGATGAATTTCAAAAAATATTAAGAAACACAACAAGATTCAATTCATAAATAATTAAAAGAAAAACAACGAATTTTCAAAAAAGAATCAAAAAGTGAACAGTAAAAATTATTAAAAAATCATAACTGTATAAAAAATTAAATAAACTCAAATTAAAAAACCTTAAAAACAATTATAAAACGTAGAATAATAACGAATAAAAATGTTAAGGAATTCATAAAAATAATTAAAAGTGAACAGTAAAAATTATTAAAAAATCATAACTGTATAAAAAATTAAATAAACTCAAATTAAAAAACCTTAAAAACAATTATAAAACGTAGAATAATAACGAATAAAAATGTTAAGGAATTCATAAAAATAATTAAAAGTGAACAGTAAAAATTATTAAAAAATCATAACTGTATAAAAAATTAAATAAACTCAAATTAAAAAACCTTAAAAACAATTAATTATAAAACGTAGAATAATAACGAATAAAAATGTTAAGGAATTCATAAAAATAATTAAAAGTGAACAGTAAAAATTATTAAAAAATCATAACTGTATAAAAAATTAAATAAACTCAAATTAAAAAACCTTAAAAACAATTATAAAACGTAGAATAATAACGAATAAAAATGTTAAGGAATTTATAAAAATAATTAAAAGTGAACAGTAAAAATTATTAAAAAATCATAACTGTATAAAAAATTAAATAAACTCAAATTAAAAAACCTTAAAAACAATTATAAAACGTAGAATAATAACGAATAAAAATGTTAAGGAATTCATAAATAATTAAAAGAAAAAACAAAAGAATTTTCAAAAAAGAATCAAGGAGTAATCAGTAAACATTATTAAAAAAATCGTAAACTGTATAAGGAAATTATGAAATTCAAAATAAAAACCCTTAAAATAATTATAAAACGTACAATAATAACGAATAAAAATGTTAAGAAAATCATAAAAATAATTAAAGAAAAGCAAAGATTTTCAAAAAAAAATAGTAAGAGACACAAAAAGAATCAAAAGAGTAAACAGTAAAAATTATTAGAAACACAAAGAATAACGGAACAAAATAATGATAAAACTAAAAAAAATATCAAATAAATTATAAGAAAAACTAAGATTTATATATTAAAATTATTAAAAAATCATTACAACATTTTAAGAAAAAACTTAGAATTGTATCGGTAAAAAGAGGGAGATCAAACAATAAATATTTTAAAAACTTTAAATAAAAATAGAATTACCTACATACCATAAAAGATTTTGGAAACACACAACACTTGCATTAAAAAATTCACAACACACATCCACGCAAGTCGATCGTTGGAAATAAAATAAAAAAAAACAGGAAATTTGATAAACAAAAAACCGCAAAAACGGCATGTGCAAAATTATCTATTCTTATCAGTAAAGTTACATGGAAAAGTATCATTTAGATTGAAATAACAAAATAATTTTATAAAATCTGAAAATTATTAAGAAAACTGTTTGGACATATATTATAAAAAAAATTATGATAAAACTTAGACAAATAAAAAAAGAGTGTGCGTGTAACCTTTACGCGCGATTGAAGTAAAACTTGTTGACGTACGTATCGGAAAATAAATATTTAATTACAATCCAATCATATTTATTGCCTATATACTTTACAAAAAAAATGAGATGTTATATTTATATTATTCATTAGAAATAGGAATTTGAAAGTTATCATTATTTTTTTTATATATGAAATAATAGGTTTATGATAACTAAAATGTGAAACATAGATTTTAGTCTATAAATACCATTAATGTATTTGAAACCGTTTGAAAATTTCATAAATAAATTTCGGAAATTTAAACTCCTCCCGTAGCTGAAATTATACAGTTACTTCCATCAGAATCTTCCGTTAGAATCTACCCCTAGTCGTGCCTAAAGAAGTTTTGCTTCAATAATAGGTAAACAATATTAAAAATATACACACATTACGTTTAGAATGTGTTATTTTGTAGCTGTATCTACCTTATTGTAATACATCACAACACAAGAGTCTCCGATAGTTAGATAACCATTTCATTTTGTAGCATTTTATAGCATATTCCATAAAATTTAAAATCCTGAGTTAAGTTTGTTTCCTTCACGTCTACGAAGGATCTGTTATTGGTGGTCAAAGGTCAGCCATCTTGACCAGTGGTTTTATGGCCTTTATGGCTACCTAACCAAACCTAAAATAAGTATAAGAAAGTGTTAAAATATTTTGAATATTATTATTTTATGAACAAAAACGTGCAACATGCTTCTTTACTCAACGTAAAGATTCCGTATAAACAATTATTTACTATCATAATATGTATGTATGTATATAAACTTACTTAATCAAATCATAATGAATGTGGCTGTCTCTTCATTTTTTCATTTTTGTCATTTTTCTTCAAATCTTTCTGGCGCTTATAATATCCCCTTTGACGTTTACAATTTATTTTTCTTTTTAGCTCTTTAAGTCTATAAAACGAAAATAGCTAGGTATAAATAATAGGTATAAATAATTAGGTATAAATAGTGTAATTACACACCAAAAATAAAATTTATGCATATAGAGTACCTACCTATTCACTCATTTTCAATCAATATTTTTTCATCACTTTCTTCATTAATAAATCCACATTGTTTATTCATATTTAATACAAACACTTTATACACAAAAAACTATTTATACAATGTATTTCGATTGACAAGATGATCAGCTGTCAATTCATACAATTACAGATTTAATTTTATTTCATATAGGAGGCAAAATCGCATGAGCGCCGCTAGGATTATTTTCAAGGGGTGCATCTGCATCTACACACTATTATGATCTAATATATATATATAGAATGTAGAATGATTTGGACAGCAACCGCGACGCCTTTAGTTTTTATTCAAACAATAATTTAATAAAAAAATTAAAAAAATATGTAATTTTCTGGTAAATTCAGGTATTTTCTTTCATAGCAGGGGGGTACAAGCGCACCCTCTTGCACCCTGCTGCCGGCGCCCATGCAAAATCATGTCAGTATTAGGTTTTGTTTCCGGTTTCTGTTATTAGAATGACGTCACGTCCGTTAGAATAACTTTTTTACTCCTAGTGTCGCTAAAGAAGTTTTACTTCAAAAAAAACGTTAGGATAAATAATATTTAGGATCAAGGCCAATGAGCAGTATAAAAAAACAAAAAGTTTTTAAAAGTAATTTTTGAACAAAAATTAGCAAAAAAAAAAGCAGAGCAACATGGATCCAAAATTATCAGCTTAACAAAAAATAAGAACACAAATTTATAACTATCGTATAAGGTATGGTCAGAATGACCCAAATATATACTATGGTATATTAAAATATAATTATTCAGAACTCATCTGAATTTCAGGAATATATTTAAAAATCTACGGAGATAAAGGAAAAAGTTACTTTAAGATTCAAATGATAACGTTCGTCTTTAGCAACGCAGTAACAACCTGGGGCATTCTAAAGATAATTTTCAAAACCATCTTAAAATAGCCAAAATTTTTAAAAATTTAACTCACTCACCAATTATTTTTGAAGACACACGTCTGATCACTAAGACTGACTAGTTCAGAATGAATTAGAAAGACTCTGTTTTCAGTTTATAACATTTAAAAGGGGCGTGGCTTAAAATTTTCAAGAAAGGGATTTTCTTTAAGAAAAAAAGTATATGTTAGCTAGTTTAATTCCAGTAATATACAAGTGGTAACAATTTCCGAAAAGTTTCTCGGATCTAAATTCAGAATGTACCAAATTACGTAGGAAAAAAAACATAAAATTAATTTTAAACGTATTAAAGACTAAACACAGAGTGTCAAAAAAAATGAATAATAAATAATTTAAATGATTACGCTATACATACTAATCATAATAGGTTACTGGTAACTTTTGTAGATTCGTTTTACCGAAACTCTTCTTAAAGATAACTAATGTGTAGTAGCGAAAGAAAAAGTTGAATATTAAAAAAAAGGCCTCAACCAATAAAAATAAAAATTTATTCTAACCTGTTTAACGTAGCTAGGCTCAAAGTGCCCGCAATAAAAATACTATACTGCCACCGTGATAAAAAAGTGTCATTAATGACAGGCAGGCAGAGTATGTAATGCAAACGATACCTAAATCCAAAAAAAAACTATGGCTATCTATATTAAACGATAAACGTTATTAATCTGGGAACATTCGTAGGGCAATCGTAAGCCAGTCGTTAACTAGTTATTAATTATAAATATGGAAACACATATAAAATAAATCATCTATAAGTACAATACGACCTAGCGAACAATGGGGATGAATAATCACATAATCGAAGCAAATAAAGAACCTGATAATTACTAACATAAGAAGTATTGGAAAGGTTCACATAAAATCGATAAAGCTTATGGCCCAGAATATGACTGGAAACTGATGAAGTGGAGATTGGTGTGAAATAACTTGAACTTGGTAAACTGATTTATTTTTGTAAATAATACATACATAAAATAATTATGAAATGAAACATAAAATAAGGCGCTGGCAGTAAGCCGCAAACAGTGATACAGTTACTGAACGAATGATCTCGACTTTGTGTCGGGGTCGGAGAGCCGAACACAATCTTGTTGCCCATTATCCAACGTTGCAACATCTTTTTCTTTACCATACTCCCCACCTTGAACAGCAGGTTCAACACAGTCTGGTAGTGGACATAAACTGGACACAGCTCGTTTCAAAACTCCTTTAGTGGTTTTTAGGGTAACCACACGAACAACATCATCTTTGCCGGAATGGGTTTCAATAATTCGTCCCATCATCCATTGACAGGGCGGTAGATTATTATCTTTAATAAGAACCAATGTTCCAATTTCCAAATTTTTCACATGATTCTTATTTTTTGGTCTAAATTGCAGTTGGTTTAAATATGACCTAGACCACTGTCTCCAAAAATTTTGATAAAGTTGTTGTAATAACTGGAACCTTGACATTCTGGTTAGTTTTGTTGGATCTCTAAATTCTGGATCAGGTACAGAAGTATGTGGCCTCCCAATTAAAAAGTGAGCAGGGGTTAACGGGATTAAATCATTAGGATCTGGTGACATCGGATAAATAGGGCGGGAGTTCAGAGTAGCTTCGACCTGAGTAAGAATAGTAGTAAATTCTTCGTAGGTTAATAAAACATTTTTTATGGTTTTTAATAAATGATTTTTCATACATTTAATGTTTGATTCCCACAATCCTCCAAAAGTAGGTGAACGAGGAGGTATAAAATGCCAAATAGTATTTTGATCAGCCAAAAACTTTGATAAGTGATTATATGAATTGGATAAAAATGAGTATAAATTATTTAATTCAACGCGTGCACCCACAAAATTTGAACCGTTATCCGAATAGATATGTGATGGTTTGCCACGACGAGAGGCAAATCTCCTTAAGGTAGCAATGAAAGCCTCAGTTGTAAGAGCAGTAACAAGCTCTAAATGAACTGCCTTTGTACTAAGGCAAATAAATAAACAAACATATGCTTTATAAGTTTTACAACCACGTCCTTTTCGGTCTTTTAATATAAATGGACCTGCATAATCTACTCCAGTGTGATCAAATGGAAATGATATTGTTACTCTCGGAGTAGGTAAATCTCCCATATAGGGTACTGTTGGTTTAGGCCTGAATTTAAAGCAAGTTAAGCATTGTTTTACCACTAATTTTGCAGTGGTCATACCTGAAGTTGGCCAATACTTTTGTCTAAATGTAAATAACAATAGTTGAGGACCCGCATGCAACAGCAAACGATGTTCATGTTCTAGTAAAAGACGTGTTAGCTTATGTTTTCCATCTAATAACAAAGGGTGTTTTGTATTATAATTCAATGCAGAATTTTTTAAACGACCTCCTACACGTAGTAATCCCTTTGAATCAAGAAATGGTGATAATGCGTTTAACCTAGTTTTAATGTGAATATCTTTATTAACTTGTAAAATTTTAATTTCTTTACTAAAACACTCAGCTTGAGCAATTTTAATCAAACTTAATCGACTTGTTTCTAATTCTTGTAATGTTAGATATGACAAATTGCGTTCCTTTAGGTTAAGCATCGCATTCTTCAAAAATCGTAAACAATAAGCATGGACATGTAAAAGTTTAAGATAACTAGAAAATTTATCAAACAATTCAAAATTATTGTTTCTCATAAACAGTGCTGTTTGTGTCACTTTAATTTCTGGCAAAAGAAATGAATCAATTCTTTTAAAGGGTATGGGAATGAAATTTTGATCAAAAAGGAAGGTAGGACCATTCCACCACAACCTTTGACTAAGCAATCCTTCAGGAGAAATTCCGCGTGACGCAATATCAGCAGGGTTTTCCTTGGACGCAACATAATGCCATGAATTTATATCTGAAAGTCTTTGTATTTCACTAACTCTATTTCCGACAAAAAGTTGGAGAGTGCTAGGCTCAGAGTTTAACCAATGAAGCACAATCTGAGAATCACACCAAAAAATTGGTGATATTGACGAATTTATGGCTTTTAAAACTACACTCATTAATTTAGCTAACATTAAAGCACCGCATAGCTCTAACCGTGGAGTTGTTAATAATTTTAGTGGTGCTACTCTTGTTTTAGAACATATTAATTGGACATTAATTTTTCCGGTATTATCGAAGGACCTTACATAAATGGCAGCACTATATGCAACATTAGATGCATCACTAAATCCGTGAATTTCATATCTGTCACAATTGTTAATTAACACAAATCTGGGTATCTTTAATTGATTAAGACAAGGCAATTGAATTTTAAAACGTTTCCATTCATTAATTAACTTTAAAGGAACTTGATCATCCCACTCAACCTTTTGTCTCCATAATTTTTGAATCATAATTTTTGCTAAAATAGTGCAAGGTGAAATCATTCCTGCAGGATCATAGATTTTTGCAGTATCTGATAAAATTTGTCTTTTAGTTAAGCAGTCATTTTCTTGTACTGGCAAATTAAAAGATAAAACATCGTGATCTGGGATCCATTGGACTCCCAAAGTTTTAATAGGATCTGCGTTGCCTAAATTTAAAACTTTAAATTCATCTGAACAATTTTTGATATCATTAACAATTTCTGGATTATTTGATACCCATTTTCGTAAATTGAACTTTGCCGTTTGTAAAATATTTGAAATATTCTTACAAGTGAGTTTTGCTACATTTATATCATCAAATCCGCTAATAAAATCATCCACATAGAAGTCTTGTAAAATAAGTTTTGATTCTATTGGAAATTTATCTTTTACATCAAATGCTAATTGCTGTAAACATCTCATCGCTAAAAAGGGAGCACTTGAAGTGCCATAAGTTACTGTATTTAAAACCATTATAGATATGGGATCAGTGGAGCATTTTCTCCAAAAGATTTTTTGCAAATTCCGATCCTCTGGGTGAACTAAAATGCATCTGTACATTTTTTCTATGTCAGCTACTACAGCAAATTTATGAAAACGAAATCGTAACAAAATATCTAGCATATCATTTTGTATAGCAGGGCCTGTGTATTGAATAGAGTTTAAAGATTTTCCTGATGAAGTGACCGCTGAACCATTAAATACTACTCTTAATTTTGTTGTAATGTGATCATCGCGTAATACCCCATGATGTGGTAAAAAATAGGAAGGAATATTTTCCTGGTGATTATAATCACGTGTCATATGGTTTAGAGTTTCATATTCATCCATAAAAGAAACATAGAGCTGTTTTAAATTATTATTATTTTTGAAACGATTTTCCTGATTGAAAAATCTTTGTAGGGCAAATTTCATGGAATCGCCTAAACGTTCCCGAGGATATTTCAGAGGTATTCTAACAACAAATTGACCGTTTTCATCTTTACAGTGCGTCTCTTGAAAGTGTTTTTCGCATATTTGATCATCTTGAGACATTAATTCTTTATGAGCTATTTCCTCTATTAACCAAAACTTTTTTAAATCATTTTGAAGCTGGTCAGTTTGTGCAAAGAAACATTTAATTTGAGATAAACTTTGTGACCAAAGTCCTGCTATAACATATCCAAAAATGGTATTTTGTAAGACAGGTTGATTTCTGCCTAAAGTAATTTTGCCATCTGTGATTATATCCCAAAAGAGATCTGCACCGATCAACATATCAATTGGAAATTGAAATATTAAATGTCGGATCAGCTAATGTTACATGTTCGGGAATATTTAAATTAGAAATGTCAAAATTAGTCAATGGTAGATTGTCAGTAATTTTTGGCAATACAAAACATGTAAGTTTGAAAACAGAATCATTGTAAATGGATCCAACAGTAACGTTACATTTTGAACGCAAAGTTGAACTTACTTTATTGATACCAATTATAGAAATGTTGGTGTCAATTTGTTTTAAGCCAAGACGCTTGCATAAATCAATACTTAAAAATGATGATTGACTTCCACTGTCGAGAATAGCCCTAGCTTTATGTGGATTACCTTTGTCATCCCAAATATGTATGATTGCAGTCGATAACAAAACATAATTTGTACTAGTTTTTGCAAAGTTTACCATTTTTGATATAATTTCATTATCTTGTTGAGTTGATTCAAACCCCGTGCAGTTAGATTCATTTATTGTCGAACTGAGCATGTCATTTTGATTGGCAACTAATAGGGAATTACATTCATTTTGAGGTAAACTTCCTGTTTGTCGTTGTGTGTGATGGTGTAATAGACTATTATGCTTTAACTTGCATATTTTACAAAAACCATGGCTGCATTCCTTACTAATATGACCTTTACATAAACAATTGCTACATAATTTTAAAAACTTTACTTTTTCCCATCTCTGTGCTACATTTAAACCCAAAAATTCTTTGCAATAGTAAATCAAATGACCCTTTTGACAAAAATGGCAAGATTGTGCTTGATTTGTTACATTAGTGACTTCATTTGCAAGTAGTGACACATGTTTTCTAAATGGTTTTTTGTGAAAATTATCATTACTATGAGCTGCTTGTTTTATATTAATATCTTTAGATTCTAAAGTTTCCAGAAAATCTGCTTTTGCCTCTAAAAATTGAAAAAAGTCATCAACCGCAGGCAACTCATTTTTTACCTTTTTTTTTTCCACTCTCTTAATGTTGCCTTATCTAATTTGTCTGATAAAATGTGAATAAGCAATGCTTGTGATAAAAGATTATCATTAGTCAACTTTAAATTTTTAAGCACATGTAAATGTTTGATTGCATTATCTGCTAATTCCCGTATGGAACTAGAAGATTCCTTTTGTAATGGGGATAAATTTAATAAAGCCTTAATGTGACTGTTAACTAGTAAATTTGGATTGTCGAATCTTTTACATAAAACGTGCCAAGCTGTTACATAATTATCTTTTGTAAATTCTAAATTATTTAAAATCTTTTTGATTTCTGGACCTAACGATGAACGTAAATAATGAAAACGCTGAATATCATTTAACGATGAATTTTGATTTATTAGTGTATCAAAGGTTTCTTTAAACTCCATCCACTTGCTAAACTCTCCATTGAATGAGGGCATAGCAATTGGTGGTAGTTTAATTAATTCATTTTTACTTACAGCATTTAAAGCAACTGATGCACTTTCATCGCTATCTTTGTCACCCTTACTTAATTTTGTTAAAAGAAGTATCGCGCTTGCCAAATAATCCGAATGCTGTTCGCTAAATTCTGATCGTTCGGCATATTCATTATCTAAATCTTTATCAGCACAATTCTGTTCTATTTCTAACTGTACTTCATCATAATCACTTATCAATTGTTTTAGGTTTTCACATCTTTGTTGAAAATCAATGATAGTTTTTTCCTCTATGGGAATATTAGACTCATATGAAACTTGAAACTTTTTGAAAAACGTAATAAAACATGATAATTTATGCTTAATTGATCCTCGTTTACGTTTTAGTTTTTTGAAATCTTCCGTATTCATTTTGTAAAATTGTTAAGAATGTTTAATCAAATAATAAATTGCTAAGTTAACTTGTTATTAAAAATAGTACCAACCACTTTGTGAAAATCAAACCATAAATACTTATTGAAATCGATACATATAATTGAAAAACGTAAATTCCGAAATGATGAAATAATTATACAAATAACTTAAATAAAGCACTTCAACGTGGCAACGCTGTAATTGTTTTATTTGAATTACTACTATTCTACTAAATCTTAACCACGCTGAAAATGGAGGTTATGATAAAAAAGGAATGTAAATGAAAAAGGAACTCACTTAATACTGTTGCTTCTCACTTATCCGGCTCGTACTGGACCATCAAATGGTGTGAAATAACTTGAACTTGGTAAACTGATTTATTTTTGTAAATAATACATACATAAAATAATTATGAAATGAAACATAAAATAAGGCGCTGGCAGTAAGCCGCAAACAGTGATACAGTTACTGAACGAATGATCTCGACTTTGTGTCGGGGTCGGAGAGCCGAACACAATCTTGTTGCCCATTATCCAACGTTGCAACATCTTTTTCTTTACCAGAGATTAGGTGACAAAAGATCTTTGCTTTAATGACGAATGTATTATTGTCGGAGACAACGAATTTAATAGTACTTCCGGTTTAAATGAGTTACTTTTTACAAGAAACCAAAGAAATTTACTTAACATGATCACCATATTTACAAACATATATTAGAATTAACAGGCGTTCATCGTGATAGCAGAGGATATCTCAACCACACAGGGGGGTAAAGAGAAGTTTAAAACTATACCTAATTAAACCATTATATAAATTATATAAAAGAAGACGTTGTTTAGCTAAACTGACACCAAAAAAAAAGGGGTAGGAATTTAGCTCAAATCATTTAAAATATTAAGGATCAAGGCCAATGAGCAGTATAAAATCAGAGTTAATCAACGAAATTTCATAGCAGAGCGTAGCAGAGTATTATAACAGAGCGTAGCAGAGGGTAGCAGAGGTTAGCAGAGCGTAGCAGAGCATTATAACAGAGCGTAGCAGAGGGTAGCAGAGCGAGCAGAGGGTAGCAGAGGGTAGCAGAGCGTAGCAGAGCGTAGCAGAGCGTAGCAGAGGGTAGCAGAGCGTAGCAGAGGGTAGCAGTGGGTAGCAGAGCGTAGCAGAGGGTAGCAGAGGGTAGCAGAGCATTATAACAGAGCGTAGCAGAGGGTAGCAGAGCGTAGCAGAGCATTATAACAGAGCATAGCAGAGGGTAGCATCGAATACCAGACAATCCAGTTGACGTAGCCGAACGTAAGAGAAAAATTGCCGAAATGTTAACCTGAAGTTGGTAAGGCTATTGGTACGATAACATCACAAAGGTTTGCGTCTTGGCTACGCTGAAGATCCCTAGTCTGAAGTTGGCACCCTGCTGCAAGCCGGGTGTGTAGTGGAGGGGGTAGCCCGGCTGGTTGGCAAGGGTTCAAAGGTCAAAGTGTGCTACAGTGCCTATATATATGTTTATTTCAGAATCTTCCAATAATTATACTGGATGGGTCATCACCATATCCATCAAGAAGACCCCCAAACTGTTGGGCATTGGGAACCGTGTGGTGGTTCTACATTTATATGAGAACTACACCCTCGGTCATATATGTGTGGAAAATTAAAGGTGAGATCATAAAAATAATAATAAAGAAAATGTTGTAACAAGATTTTTTATGTTTCAGAAGAATAAACTACCCACACCCTGCGATATTGAGGTTGTAGGTAGGTACACCTCGTTTTACAAGCCTAAGTATTCAATATGTAGGTTTAAAACTGCGAATACCTACATATATAAAAATACCCATATCAGGGTGACATCCCCATTTTTAAATAAAGAAATGCTTTACTTAATAGTATTATTTCGCAAATTAATTTTAACAATTACTTGTACATTGATTTTTTCATTTTTTCCAGCATTACAACCTTTTTTTACTTAATATATGACTTTTGTATTAATGTTCATAATTCAAAATATTTTAACATATTGCTCTACTCCGTTTTGGAGAACTTAAATGTTTTAATTAATTCCAAGTTTTTCATAAGTTGCAGTGTTTTTTAAAAAATACGACCAATTAGCTCTCACAGACATATGAGTTTAAAAAGAAAATACTGTCCTACAAAAATTTATTTAAGGATATCTAAACATTACAGAACCGAAAACTTCGCCGTGGTTTATACATTTACATTTTGAAAATAAATTTATCTGATTTGATATTATCACAAAAAGCAGTAAATTGTTCGTTATTCTTCACATGTCCAATTAGTTTTTCGGCGTATCCTCTTCGGCGATATTCCGGTAGAGTATATATATAATTTAAGGTTTTCGGTGAATCATGCTCTTTTTAGGGATCAAAGTCCATTCTCGACATTAACGCAAAACATACTGTGATATCACCAGTCTTCAGAATGTAGCAGTATATCTGGCGATCTAAATACCACTGTTTTATACAAATATCTTCAATCTTTAAGTTCTTGATATATTTTGCTGCTGCATGCCTTTCCAATTTCTCTATTTTTTCCATGTTAACACTCAGGTAACCTTACGTATAATGCACCGGTAGTTAAAGAGGGTATTCCTTAAATTAAGACCTTTGGGAAGAGGGAGGTGAAATTACTATGTTTTGAGCTCTCTAACATTGTCTAACAACGGGGCCTTTCGTTAATTTGTGTAAAGGGGTCTAAGGTGTGGTGGGGCTGGGGCCGTGATGCTTTGCAAATGCAGTTATCACTCTAACCAATCAGTCGATTACGTCACACATTGCGAACCTGCTTATGCACCAAGGTCACGCGCTTTTAATATTTTAGAAGATTTCCATTATCTACTATTATTTGTAAGATTTTATTAAATTCTACATTGGTTAACGCCTATCTCTTAAGATAATATCGTATCTTATATTTTATTATGACATATATCTTTAAGTCTAATGTTTCGTGAAAACAAAACATACAAATTCTTTTTAATCTTATTTCTTTAAGGCAGCTTGCTATCTAGATTATTTTAAATAAAACAAAAAAGTAGGTGTGAATATGTATTGTAATGTGTTCAATAACAAAGTAATGCAACTTATTTCTCAATAATTCCTAGATTTTCTAATTGTTCAATGATCTTTAATATATGGACGAGCCATTGTTGTATAGACTTCTTAGATGATCGACTAATATATTTGGGTTATTCTGAGCATAAGTATTTAGACTTTTTTTTTTTGATCGGTAAGCGTATATTGTATTGGTTGCTTTGAAAACAGCAGGACGTAGACACCATGCGTAGGTTTAAACTTGTGTGAGTCCATCAGAATGATATCTTTATCAAACTCAATTGTTTTATTTCCAAGCGACCATTCTCCCGTAGGCCAGTTGAACTTTGGCCCGTATATTTGATCTGTATTTCCTAAATCTTGAATATATTTTTCAAGATTAATGATGTTATTTTCATAAGATATTTGATTATGTTCCCCCTCTGTTGATTGATTGGTCAGTGAGTCATTTTCGTTGAGTTCTGTTTTAGGGATTTTTTCGTTTACATAATTGGCTATTTCTTTAAGAGGTGTAGTTATTGGATTAAATGTTGATTCTAGTAGTTATTTTTTCATCAGCTTGCATTTTTTTTTTAGAGCTTTGTACGTTTCTCTCACCAACGCTGCGAGTTCGTTTACTTGAACCATTCTGCTTAAAGGTATAATGTTAGCAAAATGAATTCTTGACTTTGACTTTTTGATTTATACATTTGTTATGTACGTTTTTGCTACCCTCTGCTACCCTCTGCTACGCTCTGCTACCCTCTGTTACGCTCTGTTATAATGCTCTGCTACGCTCTGCTACCCTCTGCTATTATGCTCTGCTACGCTCTGCTACCCTCTGCTACGCTCTGCTATCCTCTGCTACCCTCTGCTACGCTCTGTTATAATGCTCTGCTACGCTCTGCTACCCTCTGCTACCCTCTGCTATGCTCTGTTATAATGCTCTGCTACGCTCTGCTACGCTCTGCTACCCTCTGCTACGCTCTGTTATAATGCTCTGCTACGCTCTGCTACCCTCTGCTACGCTCTGCTACCCACTGCTACCCTCTGCTACGCTCTGCTACCCTCTGCTACGCTCTGCTACGCTCTGCTATCCTCTGCTACCCTCTGCTACGCTCTGCTACCCTCTGCTACGCTCTGTTATAATGCTCTGCTACGCTCTGCTAACCTCTGCTACCCTCTGCTACGCTCTGTTATAATACTCTGCTACGCTCTGCTATGAAATTTCGTTGATTAACTCTGATTTTATACTGCTCATTGGCCTTGATCCTTAATATTTTAAATGATTTGAGCTAAATTCCTACCCCTTTTTTTTTGGTGTCAGTTTAGCTAAACAACGTCTTCTTTTATATAATTTATATAATGGTTTAATTAGGTATAGTTTTAAACTTCTCTTTACCCCCCTGTGTGGTTGAGATATCCTCTGCTATCACGATGAACGCCTGTTAATTCTAATATACATATGTTTGTAAATATGGTGATCATGTTAAGTAAATTTCTTTGGTTTCTTGTAAAAAGTAACTCATTTAAACCGGAAGTACTATTAAATTCGTTGTCTCCGACAATAATACATTCGTCATTAAAGCAAAGATCTTTTTTCACCTAATCTCCACTTCATCAGTTTCCAGTCATATTCTGGGCCATAAGCTTTATCGATTTTATGTGAACCTTTCCAATACTTCTTATGTTAGTAATTATCAGGTTCTTTATTTGCTTCGATTATGTGATTATTCATCCCCATTGTTCGCTAGGTCGTATTGTACTTATAGATGATTTATTTTATATGTGTTTCCATATTTATAATTAATAACTAGTTAACGACTGGCTTACGATTGCCCTACGAATGTTCCCAGATTAATAACGTTTATCGTTTAATATAGATAGCCATAGTTTTTTTTTGGATTTAGGTATCGTTTGCATTACATACTCTGCCTGCCTGTCATTAATGACACTTTTTTATCACGGTGGCAGTATAGTATTTTTATTGCGGGCACTTTGAGCCTAGCTACGTTAAACAGGTTAGAATAAATTTTTATTTTTATTGGTTGAGGCCTTTTTTTTTAATATTCAACTTTTTCTTTCGCTACTACACATTAGTTATCTTTAAGAAGAGTTTCGGTAAAACGAATCTACAAAAGTTACCAGTAACCTATTATGATTAGTATGTATAGCGTAATCATTTAAATTATTTATTATTCATTTTTTTTGACACTCTGTGTTTAGTCTTTAATACGTTTAAAATTAATTTTATGTTTTTTTTCCTACGTAATTTGGTACATTCTGAATTTAGATCCGAGAAACTTTTCGGAAATTGTTACCACTTGTATATTACTGGAATTAAACTAGCTAACATATACTTTTTTTCTTAAAGAAAATCCCTTTCTTGAAAATTTTAAGCCACGCCCCTTTTAAATGTTATAAACTGAAAACAGAGTCTTTCTAATTCATTCTGAACTAGTCAGTCTTAGTGATCAGACGTGTGTCTTCAAAAATAATTGGTGAGTGAGTTAAATTTTTAAAAATTTTGGCTATTTTAAGATGGTTTTGAAAATTATCTTTAGAATGCCCCAGGTTGTTACTGCGTTGCTAAAGACGAACGTTATCATTTGAATCTTAAAGTAACTTTTTCCTTTATCTCCGTAGATTTTTAAATATATTCCTGAAATTCAGATGAGTTCTGAATAATTATATTTTAATATACCATAGTATATATTTGGGTCATTCTGACCATACCTTATACGATAGTTATAAATTTGTGTTCTTATTTTTTGTTAAGCTGATAATTTTGGATCCATGTTGCTCTGCTTTTTTTTTGCTAATTTTTGTTCAAAAATTACTTTTAAAAACTTTTTGTTTTTTTATACTGCTCATTGGCCTTGATCCTAAATATTATTTATCCTAACGTTTTTTTTATTTGTCTAAGTTTTATCATAATTTTTTTTATAATATATGTCCAAACAGTTTTCTTAATAATTTTCAGATTTTATAAAATTATTTTGTTATTTCAATCTAAATGATACTTTTCCATGTAACTTTACTGATAAGAATAGATAATTTTGCACATGCCGTTTTTGCGGTTTTTTGTTTATCAAATTTCCTGTTTTTTTTTATTTTATTTCCAACGATCGACTTGCGTGGATGTGTGTTGTGAATTTTTTAATGCAAGTGTTGTGTGTTTCCAAAATCTTTTATGGTATGTAGGTAATTCTATTTTTATTTAAAGTTTTTAAAATATTTATTGTTTGATCTCCCTCTTTTTACCGATACAATTCTAAGTTTTTTCTTAAAATGTTGTAATGATTTTTTAATAATTTTAATATATAAATCTTAGTTTTTCTTATAATTTATTTGATATTTTTTTTAGTTTTATCATTATTTTGTTCCGTTATTCTTTGTGTTTCTAATAATTTTTACTGTTTACTCTTTTGATTCTTTTTGTGTCTCTTACTATTTTTTTTTTGAAAATCTTTGCTTTTCTTTAATTATTTTTATGATTTTCTTAACATTTTTATTCGTTATTATTGTACGTTTTATAATTATTTTAAGGGTTTTTATTTTGAATTTCATAATTTCCTTATACAGTTTACGATTTTTTTAATAATGTTTACTGATTACTCCTTGATTCTTTTTTGAAAATTCTTTTGTTTTTTCTTTTAATTATTTATGAATTTCTTAACATTTTTATTCGTTATTATTCTACGTTTTATAATTATTTTAAGGTTTTTTAATTTGAGTTTATTTAATTTTTTTATACAGTTATGATTTTTTAATAATTTTTACTGTTCACTTTTTGATTCTTTTTTGAAAATTCTTTGTTTTTCTTTTAATTATTTATGAATTTCTTAACATTTTTATTCGTTATTATTCTACGTTTTATAATCGTTTTTAAGGTTTTTTAATTTGAGTTTATTTAATTTTGTATACAGTTATGATTTTTTAATAATTTTTACTGTTCACTTTTTGATTCTTTTGCCTTGATTCTTTTTTGAAAATTCTTTGTTTTTCTTTAGTTATTTTTATGAATTTCTTAATATTTTTATTCGTTATTATTCTACGTTTTATAATTGTTTTTAAGGTTTTTTATTTTGAGTTTATTTAATTTTCTTATACAGTTTATGATTTTTTAATAATTTTTACTGTTCACTTTTAATTATTTTTATGAATTCCTTAACATTTTTATTCGTTATTATTCTACGTTTTATAATTGTTTTTAAGGTTTTTTAATTTGAGTTTATTTAATTTTTTATACAGTTATGATTTTTTAATAATTTTTACTGTTCACTTTTAATTATTTTTATGAATTCCTTAACATTTTTATTCGTTATTATTCTACGTTTTATAATTGTTTTTAAGGTTTTTTAATTTGAGTTTATTTAATTTTTTATACAGTTATGATTTTTTAATAATTTTTACTGTTCACTTTTAATTATTTTTATAAATTCCTTAACATTTTTATTCGTTATTATTCTACGTTTTATAATTGTTTTTAAGGTTTTTTAATTTGAGTTTATTTAATTTTTTATACAGTTATGATTTTTTAATAATTTTTACTGTTCACTTTTAATTATTTTTATGAATTCCTTAACATTTTTATTCGTTATTATTCTACGTTTTATAATTAATTGTTTTTAAGGTTTTTTAATTTGAGTTTATTTAATTTTTTATACAGTTATGATTTTTTAATAATTTTTACTGTTCACTTTTAATTATTTTTATGAATTCCTTAACATTTTTATTCGTTATTATTCTACGTTTTATAATTGTTTTTAAGGTTTTTTAATTTGAGTTTATTTAATTTTTTATACAGTTATGATTTTTTAATAATTTTTACTGTTCACTTTTAATTATTTTTATGAATTCCTTAACATTTTTATTCGTTATTATTCTACGTTTTATAATTGTTTTTAAGGTTTTTTAATTTGAGTTTATTTAATTTTTTATACAGTTATGATTTTTTAATAATTTTTACTGTTCACTTTTTGATTCTTTTTTGAAAATTCGTTGTTTTTCTTTTAATTATTTATGAATTGAATCTTGTTGTGTTTCTTAATATTTTTTGAAATTCATCGAATTTGTCCTTGAAAGTCAGAAAATTTACGGGCACCAGTTTTCCCGTGACATAAATTATATATAAACTAGGTTTCCACAAAATAAGGCCCTTGCGATAAGAAGAATTCCTAATTGATATTTTGATTCCTATTGATATGAATGAAAATTTAATTTATTGTTTGATGTCCCTTTTGTTAGTCGACTTTTTTCCTGCACTGATACGCGCCAGGTACCTTTACGAAGGGAGAAGTACTATAAACTTAGGGTTTCGGTAAGACGAATCTACAAAGTTTGCAGTAACCTATTAAGTTAAGTACGTATAGCGTTTTCAGTATGTTCTTATGAGCATGATCAGAGGAAATTGTTGCCTATTAAAGAACCGCTGCTGTTTGACCTTCCCTATTCTTCCTGCTTACCTATCCTCTCCAGGCAAAGGTTGCTCACACCTCCACGTGGTCTTTGCTGGATAATTAACTAAGATGAGCAAATATCCTACTCCTATTACCAAATATTAAGAAATCCAACCGAACCTGGTGAGTCATTATTACAATTCGAGGGTTATGAAGTTAACGCCTGTCTGAAGTTGGCACATAATAAGGTAATCATAATTTTTTACAATTTTTATATATTATTTAAATAATCTGTTACATAAATTTCGTAAAACTGATATTGTTCTTTACATGTCACGTGAACTAATTACGTTAACATTTATTATAAAAAGTAAAATGTTTTTTCGACTCTATTGACTATAAGCTTTTTGTTATTATTTGTGAAGGGGCCTTATAGTATCTTAAGGTAATCAGTTAAAATATTATTACGTCATCCTACCTGAAGTTGGCAAGATGGCCGACCTATACGAGACCAGGTTGATACATCAAAATGATCTGAAGTTGATACGATGACGTCACAAAGGTTTGCGCTTTAAACTCTCTAGCCTGAGGTTGGCACCCTGCTGCAAGGGTGTAGTGGAGGGGGTTAAGTCTGTCTGGGCTGGCTGGCTGTGTCTGTCCAAATCGCCCCCATACCTACTAATGGTGATAAAAAAAACAGTAATTCGAAGTTTTTTACTGAATGAGTACCTACTTGGTAAAAAAGCTGAAGCGGCGGCGCGAAAAATATGAACCGCATTCGAAGATGATTCCGTTAGTGATCGAACAGCACATAAGTGGTTCAAGAAATTTTCTTTGGGAGATCTTAGTTGTTTGACTGATGACCAAAAATTTTGAACAATGAGAATGTTTGACAGTTTACGGAAGTGTGAGTCCTAAAAATATCCATTTGCATCTTCATCAGCTAGGAAAGACGTGAAAGTTGAGCAAATGGGTTCCACATAAATTGATAAAGAGTGATCCGAGGGAGAAAAAATTTCTGAACTCGGCCAATGTAATAATAATAATTTATAGAAAATAAAATCAAAATGGGTGTATGTCTCAAGTTACAAATTACAGACAATGAGTAATGGCTCTATTGCTAAAGAGGTTACGATTGAAAAGTATTAAGACTTTTGTTATAACAACAATCTTATTTCATTTTTTTCCAAATAAACTTTGAAGTAGGTTCCTTGGGTGTCGATGCACCGGCGATATCGGCCCTTCTACTGCTGAAAGCACTTTTTTAACACGTCTTTCGGTATGGCTTCAGTTCGTCGGTTACACTTTGTTTATTGTCCTTCCTCGACTGGAATTGCCTTCCCTTTCACTTGAGCGTAAACACAAAGAATTTTGGGGGTGACAGGTCTGAGCTGTAAAAGGCGTGAGGGTATGATCCCAGTTTTTTCTCATGAGAGAGGTCCAGATGAACGTTGTGTGCAGAGCCAAACTACCACTTTTTGGTAAAAAGCCGAGCTACAGTCATTCAAAGTGGTACAAATTCACGCAATCTGTTGACGGCTTAGTCCGTTTTCGACAACTCCCTAAACGTTCTTCGTTTTCGACTTCCTCGCTGTCATCCTTGAACGACTTGTGCTAAAAGTAAATTCGTGCTCTAGACAAAACTTTATCTCCATGAGCTTGCTTAAGAAGTTCCTGGGTCTCAGTAAAAGTCTTGTCGAGTTTAATGCAAAATTTGATTATATCGCTGCTCTAACTATCGCGACTCTGAAAACCTAAGAATCAAAACAGATGATAATAACTCAACCGCGGTTGCCGCTAAACTACGGAATGTCGCGTTTGAAAGAGCATACTCCAACGCACATATGTCACCTCTACCTGTTTGTTTTGGACACTTTTAAAGCGTGGTGCGACATAAGTCTCGATACTTTTCAATCGGAACCTGTATGAAAGAAATCTTTTAGTAAAGTTGTTAAAAATCAGTGATTTCTTGAAAATTGCAAAACCGCTTCTCCGTTTTTTGTGTGTCAATTAAATATTTTGATCATTTTTTTATCCGTGCTATCTGAGGCTATTCCCTTTGTTCTGTGAACAGTTTGGGTTTTCTAACCAATGCAGATTGCTAACCTTACCTCAGGACCCTTCTCCTTTACCCGGGCTTGGGACCAGCAACATAGCTGCTAATCAATCCACCCAGCAGGTATGTGGGCGGACAAAAAGAAGTTCGAACACAAACAATGGTGGCAACTAGGGTATCAGGATACCTCTGGGATGTAATATGAAGGAATAAATTCATGAGTATTGGATGCAACACGCGAATTTACAAGATATGTGTACGACCTATTATGACCTACGCTGCAGAAACACGAGCAGAGACAGCTGCTACTAATCAACTGCTCAGTTCAGCTAAAATGAAAACGTTAAGATAATTTGTGGGAAAACCCTTAAGGACAGAGTGAGAAGCAGCGACATTAGATCCCAATGTGACATACAAGATGTTGTAAGATGGTCCAGAACAAGAAGAAGAGCATGGAGAGATCATGTCGACAGAATGCCTGACAATCGACTAGCTTAAATCGCAAAAAAAGATAAACCAACTAACTGCAGACACCAGAAAAGCCTTGGAAACGATGGTACGAAAGCTGGACATCGGAGTCACAACTTAGGCTACAACTTTAAAAAAACAAGACATTGTCTTAAAATAAGAATAAGAAGAAGAAGAAAAATATTTTTTCAAATTTTCTTTCATTTCGTATATTTCACTCCCATTATATTTTTACATTCATATTGTAGCGTGTTTAAAAAACTCTAAGAATAAAATTTATTTTTTTATAATTCTTTCTTACTTATTACCGCCCTGTATTCGCGACTTATTAGATGTTGTTACATCCCTAACGGTTTTTGTTGCTAAGCAGAATATCGATCGGTGAACTAACCAATAAGGTTCCGACTTGAACATCACATGATGAGACGCGAAAGGCAGCGTCCCTTAGTACTGCGATTTTGGAATCATTCTAGCTTGGGCATTTGTACGATCAAGATCATATGTACAACCACTAGTTTCAAGTTCCCGGCAAATTTTCTTAAGATAGTTAAAAATTACTTGCTATTAAGTGTTTCTGTTATCGTTTACCGTTTATTGCACCGAGGAATCACATAAAGTATTCCAGACAGTGTTTTTTTGTTTTCCTGGGTTTTCTATGTAGCAACGACACGCCCGCCATTGCTACGTCTACCGCTTCCTTTTTCGAAACCCACGCTTCGAAGATTTAGTTTATGGTTTTCTCTAATTATCTATAAATCTAAACAGGAATGGGTTTAGATTATATCGTACCGTTAAGACCAATTACCGAGAGAAAGAAGCCATATACTATAAATATCTCTCAGAAACATTTAGGAGACAATGTAAGTTTTTAATAATATTTTTTTACACCTGTATCAAGCATTAACGTACCATTTATTTCTATGGAACATTTTACCTTTAATTGTATTCACCTGTAATCAAGTGATCAGTGCCGTAATAAGAAAATTCGGGATGTGTTTTTGTGTTTTAGCTTAACTGTAATTTTTTTTGCTCATATTTTTTGTACCTGCTATTTGTAAACTGTTTTACATATTTTTTTATCTTTTAATTATTATCTCGCCTTATTTAATTAAGATCTCTCTATATTTTTCTATATGGGTACGTTTTATCTCGAGATAATTGAAAAACCAAAAGTGATATTTTTGATTTCTTTTATCTAAATTTTTCTCTCTCACTTTTAGTTTTAAACATTCCAAAAATAACAATAGAATTATACTTAGCTGTTGTTTTATGGTAGTAAATTTATGTTTTTAAATTTAAACACAAATGTGTTTAATAATATTATTTACTGTTTATGATACCGATATATGATTTACTGTTTATAACACAGATATTTTCTTTATTTTATTTTGTTTATTGTATCTCTTACTTATTATCAAACCAGATAATAAAGTCTGTTTAGTGTTTAACTAGATTTTCTTTTCCTAGCTAGAGCCTGCTACTCTGATCAATACCTTCTCTAATCTATACTTTACCAAAGTAATAGGTTTTTATTCTTAAATATACCTTATCTTATTGAAGTAATAGATTTCATTTCTTAAGCATAGATTATTTTATTAAAGCAATAGATTGTGCTTTTTTTGAATCTATCTTTATCTTACCGATTAGATTGATAACCATAAGGATGAGTAAAAGAAAAGTGTAAGTATCATTTTTTTAGTATCTTAAATAAGAGTGTGTAATTTAAATTTTTAGCAAGAACATCTGCCGGGTTACCTAATTTTACCTTATCTTATCTTATATCTCTTATATCTTTCTTATTTTAACTTTATCTACAACATCTGATAAATCATTTTATCCAACATATTGAAACACTTATGGGGACTTTTTACACAATTTATTTACAAAATTGTTAAGATACACTGAACTCTGCTGGATAACGTCTAACTACTTGACAATACAATGAACTCTTGTGAACACTTGACTCGAACTGACGTTAACTGCCCATGCATCCCCTTATATACAACATTATTTAATCTAGTCAGTGTGTTTAGAAGTTTCTAGAATTTTCTAGAAACATTATTTAAAATGGTCAGTTGATTTTTTTACAAACTTCTAAAAATCAACTGTCAACAACAATCTTTCAAATTAAGGTCCCTTCCTTTACGGTTCTCCCGTTACACTGCCCCCTCCTTAGATTCATTCCTCCTGGAATGTTATTTCCTACATCGGAATCCCGCACACTCCCTGAGCCAGCCAAACCATCTTCTTGGAGTTGCTGCGCATCTCCACTGTGGTTTCCCTGGTAAGGCGCCAAACGATCATGATGGACCACGACGGGTTTCCCTCTGGGAATTTTCACGATCCGATAAATGACATCGTTAATCTTCTTCTTGATGGTGTAAGGACCTTCCCAGTTCTTTTGTAATTTGGGACAAATACCTCGACGCCGTCGGGGGTTATAGAGCCAGACTAAATCTCCAACTTGGTAACTCTTTTCCATTCTCCGTGTGTCATAGTACCTCTTCATCCGATCACTAGATAATTGTAGTTTTCCACGCACCAGGTTGTGTATATTTTTCATTCGATTCTGAAGGTCGGCGACATATTGTTCACGTGCCATTTCTTCACCAGGTTTACAACCAAACACCAAGTCACATGGTAGCCTCATTTCTCTACCGAACAGGACCTTCGCAGGCGTTTGGCCAGTTGATTCGTTGATGGCCGATCGAATTGCCATTAGAAATAGTGGAATATGTCGATCCTAATCCCTCTGACAATCTGACACCACTTTTGACAGATAGTTGGTTATAGTCCGGTTCATTCGTTCCACCATTCCATCGGACTGAGGGTGCATCGCTGTGGTTCTCGTTTTGTGGATGCCTAATCTTTGGCAAACTTCTTGAAACAGCTTGCTCTCAAAATTTCTTCCTTGGTCTGAATGTAATTCTAATGGTACCCCAAATTGGCTTACGAATTCTTCAACCAATATATCTGCTAAAGTGGTAGCTTCCTGATTGGGAACTGCATATGCTTCAACCCATTTAGTGAAGTAGTCCATTACAACAAAGATGTACTTGTTTCCTACATCGGTCTGTGGAAGTGGCCCCAATACATCTACTGCGATTCTTTCAAAAGGACTTCCAACCAGGTATTGCTGCATTTCTGCCTTCGGTTTTCGGTGCGGACCGTTACTGGCAGCACATGTAATGCATTTACGACACCAATCTTTAACATCATTAGTGCAATTTACCCAGTAAAATCTATCTCGGATCTTTTGCAGCGTTTTCGTGATACCCAGATGTCCTCCAGAACTATCATTATGCATCTGTTTTAAAATTTCCGGTACAGCATTTCTTGGGACCACTATTTGTTTCCTTGTTTCTGTGCCCTCGGAATTTTCTACAAGTCTTTTAACGAGCCCTCCGTCCAAAATTAAAGAGTTCCATTGGGACCAGTATGCTTTTAAAGCAGGAGAGGATGAGGATATCTCTCTCCACAACGGACGACGGTCCATTCTCTTCCACTCCCTAATCTTTCTCAGAACGGGATCGTTTTCTTGTTGCTCCTCCAGCATAGAGCTCTCGTCTTCTGGCACAACCTCAACTAAGGCAAGTTTTTCCTCGTTCTGCTCCATACGGGTACAATGGGGGCAATCAGGTCGACATGGTCTTCTGGAAAGTGCATCAGCATTACGATGTCTGGTTCCAGGTCTGTGCTCGATTTCAACATCATATTCCTGCAGTTTTTCGAGCCATCTTGCTATCTGTCCTTCTGGGTTCCTAAAGCTAAGTAGCCACTTTAAACTAGCATGGTCTGTTCTGATCAGGAATTTTCTGCCATAAAGATATTTATAAAAGTGTTCGACGGATTTTACAACTGCTAAGAGTTCCCTCCGAGTTACACAGTAGTTCTTTTCAGCTTTCGATAAAGTTTTGCTGAAGTAACCAACCACTCTTTCCTTACCGTCTTGTAGCTGTGACAAGACGGCTCCAATTCCCACATTGCTGGCGTCTGTGTCCAGAATAAGCTTACCATCGGGAAGTGGATAAGCAAGAACAGGTGCTGACGTAAGCTGTTTCTTCAATATTTCAAACGCCTTTTGACATTCCTGATCCCAACAGAAGGACTTATCTTGTTCTGTCAAACGTGTCAAGGGTTTGGCGATGTCTCCAAAATTCTTGACATATCGTCGGTAATAGGAACAAAGACCCAAGAAACTCCGGAGCTGATGTTTGTCGATAGGGATTGGCCATTCCTGAACGGCTTGTATCTTAGCGGGGTCAACAGCAACGCCATCCTTGCTTACGTTATGTCCTAAATAGTTGACCTGTCTCTGGAACAAGTGGCATTTCTTAACATTCAATGTTAGATTAGCGTTCTGTAATCTTTTAAAAACTTCTTCCAGGTTAGATAAATGTTCCTTAAAGGTCTTACCCATTATGATGATGTCGTCTAGATAAACTAGACAAGTTTCCCATGACAAACCCCGCAGTATGTTCTCCATTAGTCGTTCAAACGTCGCAGGAGCATTACAGAGGCCAAATGGAAGGACCGTGAATTGCCATAACCCTGATCCACTGGTAAAGGCAGTCTTTTCTTTGTCTGCAGGATTCATTTTAACTTGCCAGTATCCGCTTTTAAGGTCCAAGGTAGAAAATAGAGTAGAACCTGCCAAAGCGTCGAGGGCATCATCAATCCTTGGCAGAGGATAACTGTCCTTCTTAGTGACATCATTTAGCTTTCGATAGTCGACATAAAACCGCATTGATCCGTCTTTCTTTCTCACTAATACCACAGGAGAAGCCCACGGACTACTGGATGGTTCGACTATGCCATTTTGAATCATTTCTTTAAGGGCTCTGTCTGCTTCTTCCTTTTTAACTTGAGGCATCCTTCGGGGTACCTGTCGAATCGGACGTGCATCACCAATGTCAATTCTATGTTGTACAATATCAGTTCTTCCCAGTTTACTTTTAGAACCAAATACAGGTTTATAACGGTAAAGTAGATCTCTTACCTGTTTCTTTTCTAATTTTGACAAAGAGGGGTCTAATTTTGTCATTAATTGTTCAATTTCGTTGGTCTTATCTGTTTCCGTAACATTTATCTTGTGAATTATGGCCATTACTGGTTCTAAACTTCCCATTTCCGTGTCCTTTCGGAGAAGAACTGGATGATCGTTCAAGTTGATAACTCGGATGGGTACCTCTTTGGCGGATCTAACAAGAGTCTTACCCACGAGGAGTCCTTTTCCCAATTCATGGTCATGGTTCTTCGGCTCTATCATGGCTGGGGCACCATCTGGCTCCAGTCCATCCAACCGCGCTGTGACGACACATTCGCAGCTTGCCGGAAGTTCGATATCATCGATTAGCTTAATCGAGGCATTGTCAAATTGTTTTCGGTGCAGGAATATTTCTTCATTACCAGTACGAAGGATACGTTGGCGAAGATCCAAATGAAAACCACAGTGGAGCATAACATTTATGCCCAGAACAACATCTTCATCAACGTCAGCCACCAGCACTGAGTGAACAAAAGAGGTTGAACCAAACTGTAGCGTCACCTGTATCTCACCGTAGACTCTAGCAGAATCTCCGGTAGCGGTACGCAGTCTCCAACTGGTAGGCAACATCTTATTTCGCATAATGATGGTTGGTCGGACGATAGTTTTTGTAGCTCCAGTGTCTACCAGCATGCTAATATTCTTCCCATCAAGGAGGCCATCTACATATAAGCTGTCCACGTGATGTCGCAGAGTTGCCATTTTAATGGTGTGAGGGACTTCGGGAATGTTTGGGGTCGAAGTCGCCCTCCAGGAGTCGACCCGTTTAAAGTTTTTCTGCTGCTGGATATTTCTCTTTATGGGGGCAAGTATTTCTTATATGGCCTAGTTCTCCGCAGTTCCAGCATCTCACTGGAGGCCTTCTTTTTGGAGATAACTTCATTAACCTCTCCACTACCGCTTCAACGTCGCTAACGGAATGAACAGCATGGTCGTAGTTACCGGTGACTTCCCTTAGTCGAGCAACTCTACGTGAGGCCTCCGTCGCCGCCTCAAACTCCAGGGCAATGGTCAAGGCGTCCACAAGAGTCTTCGGCCGCGCCAACCGTACAGCGCGCTGCAACTCGACGTCTCGAAGACCATCGGTAAAGGTTTGGACTGCTAGGCACTCCAGGAAATCCTCCGCTGCATTTGAATACGCAAGTCGTACCATTCTTGCTACATCCGCCTCAAATTCCTGGATAGTTTCTCCATTTTTCTGTTTTCGGCTCTTTAACTGCATTCGGTACACCGGTTGTAGATGAGTTTGACCATAACGCATCTCTAGACGATTCACCAATAACTCGAAGTTGTCAGCTTCATCCGGTGTCAATGATTGCAAGGCGTCTAAAGCTTCGCCTCGCAGAGCTACGGTTAGGGACAATGCCTTCTCCTGGGATGACCATCCATTATTTTTGGCCGCTGCGTCGAATTGTTTCAGGTAATTTGGCCAGGAAGTGTTTCCGTCGAAGGTCGGGGGTTTCATCGTCGTTCGTACCTGGGTAGTCTCCCCATTTCCTCGTCGGTCGAAGTCTACGTGGCCGGTCTCCATCCTTTCTGCATCTCCGTCGCCGTGGTGGATGTGCTGGTTTCGACGATAAGCTTCCTGTTCTTGTTGAAGCTTTCTTATTTCGGACTGCATTTGCTGGTTGATCTCGTCTTGCATGTTGGCCACTTGCTGGTTCAAGTTGTCCACTTGCTGATTCAAGTTGGCCACTTGCTGGTTTTGCTCTTCTCGCAAGTCGGTGACTTGCTGATTTTGCTCGTCCCGAAGATGTGATATTTGCTGTGAGAACGAACTGGATAACTCATCTGATAGGGTAGACATCCGTTGTGATAGCTCCTCTTGTTGGCTCTTCATCTGACTGGATAGCTCCTCTTGTTGGTTCGTCATTCGCTGTGATAGCTCCTCTTGTTGGCTCTTCATCTGACTGGATAACACCTCTTGTTGGTTCGTCATTTGTTGCAACAGCTGGGACATATCTTTGCGCTGGCTGCTTATCTGACTGGACAACTGGGAAAGTTGTTGAGTTTGTTCTTCTTGTTGGCTCGTCATTCGTCCTGATAGCTCCTCTTGCAGCCGGGAAAGTTGTTGAGCTTGTTCTTCTTGTTGGCTCGTCATTCGTCCTGATAGCTCCTCTTGCAGCCGGGAAAGTTGTTGAGTTAGTTCAGAATTTGCTTTTTGAACTGGGCCTTCAAACTCTACAGCGTCAGGGTCCAAATTATTATTAAGGTAGTATTCACGGAGCCTTCTCAACAATACGGATTTGCTCCCAGTAGTTTCCAATTCTAATTCTTCGAGCTCTCTTCTGAGCTCAGCCACCAATAGTTCATTTATCTTTTTTCCAGGCATTCTTGTATCTTCACCCCACACCTGACACCAATTTGAAACACTTATGGGGGCTTTTTACACAATTTATTTACAAAATTGTTAAGATACACTGAACTCTGCTGGATAACGTCTAACTACTTGACAATACAATGAACTCTTGTGAACACTTGACTCGAACTGACGTTAACTGCCCATGCATCCCCTTATATACAACATTATTTAATCTAGTCAGTGTGTTTAGAAGTTTCTAGAATTTTCTATAAACATTATTTAAAATGGTCAGTTGATTTTTTTACAAACTTCTAAAAATCAACTGTCAACAACAATCTTTCAAATTAAGGTCCCTTCCTTTACGGTTATCCCGTTACAATATATATTTAATATTTTTTCCATCTGGGTTTCTTATATTTTCCCATCCTTATGATAAAAAAATAAGTGGCGCCCATTTACCTTTCCCTTTTCCACCATTTCTCTCATTTTCTCTTTAGTCCCTTTTAAATTCTTTTATCTTTTATTTTTTTTTCTAGTAAATATATCTCCTTATATCTTTCCAATACGATATCGCTCTCCTCCTACCCCCTGAGTGCCGTTCGCATTTGTTAACCTCGATAAAACGAGCCTTTTAACATCTTGAGAAAAAAGAGGTTACACAAAATTTGGCGCCCAACGTGGGGCCTGACATTACACATAATTTGACGCCCACAACGTGGGGCCTGATGATAAAATTTTTATTTACCGACAATAAAATTACACACTTTTTCTAATATCGAAAATTCCGTTACTTTTACTTATCCAAAATGGTTAATTTTAAAGTAAATTTCTTAACTGCGGAAGAAATTATTTATGTACCTAAGATCAGAGAAACAACCACTAGCAGGAAAACAAAGAGAAAAGAAAATTTCTCAAACGTTTGTTAGCTAAAGAAACAAATGGTACAGTAACTTCAGTAAATATTTTTTTTTCGTCTATCTTTTTCGTATCGTTAACAAACTTAAATTAAAAGACTCGCTTCAATATGGAACTAACTATGTCGGCATATCTTTTCTTTCGACCATTTTCTTCTTTGTTCCTTTATCTATAGTTTCGTATTTTTTCTAAAAGAAAATATTTTTTTATTTTCCTTTTTCCTCGTATTTTATCTAAAGGAAAATATTTTCTATTTTTCCGGTTCCTACCGTATCCTATCTAAAGGAGAATATTCTTCATTTTCCTATTCTCTACCGTATTTTATCTAAATGAAAATAATTTTTTATTTTTTTTCTACTTTCTACCGTATCTTATCGAAAGAAAAATATTTCTTATTTTTCTACTTTCTACCGTAGTTTATCTAAAGGAGAATATATTTCATTTCTCTAGTTTTATTTTTGCATCCTATCTTAGGGGAAATACGTTTCATCAAACTTTTGCTTACCGTTTATCGATCTTTATCCATCTACTTAACCAATGTTTCTCTGTACGGTTATAAAAGTGGAATCCACATGACAAAAATTTCTGTATTGTCCCAGCGTGGAAAATTCGTTTTTACTTGAACTGTCGTACCGTTGTATTTTCCGTAAGTGAAAACACATTTCACTTAAATATCGTTTACCTACCGTTCAAGTGAATTCTCACTTGAAATTATCTTATCGTAAGTGAAAACATATTTCATTTAACTACCGTTTACCAGCTCAAGTGAATCATCACTTGATATAAGTGAAAACATATTTCACTTAATTATCGTTTATCTACCGTTCAAGTGTATTATCACTTGAAATTATCGTACCGTAAGTGAAAACATATTTCACTTAACTACCGTTTACCAGCTTAAGTGAATCATCACTTGATATAAGTGAAAACGTATTTCACTTAACTACCGTTTACCAGCTCAACTGTATTAACACTTGAAATTATCACCCCCATCAAGGTGGCTGACCCAAAGTGGAGAAATTTGTCGAAATTTATTTCAAAATTAGGTGCATTTTAGGTGCTATTTAGGTGCGCAAAACAAAAATTAGGTGCACTAACCGTTTTTGAAATATTTACGAAAAACCATGGTTCCGCCAGCCTTTAACAACCTAGCTGACCCATAATAAAAAAAAAACAAAAAACAAGGATTGAATAATCTTTAAATTAGGTGCTAATTAAGTGCTTTTTAAAACACGAAACATAAAATAAAAAATTTAAAAATTAAACGTCTTAAAATTGAATATATTGATTGTGTATGGCAAAATGCCACATTTCTTTTTGCACTTTGAACCAAAATGGACATCGGCAGTTTAAGAACAGTTAGAAATCGGTAAAAATTTCTTGTCCTGTAATTTTTTTAATGGATAATTCGGAAGGTCACCACAATTTTTTTTTTTTTTTTTTTGACTCGGACCTCTGAGCGAGACTTGCAACCGGTCATTTCCGGAAATGATGATTAATATAAAATTCACTTTGTCAGAGATTTAAGTGCTTATTAAGTGCAATAGTTTCACGAGCAAAATAAACTGCTAATGAGCAATTTCAACTGAAAATATTTGGCCAAAGTTTTCTTGCGTCTCAACTAAGAGTGTCAATCTGCACTTTTTAAGCACATGATCAAGATCAAGATCATTAAAATTTTCTTTTATTCGGTTTATTTTTGTTTTTTTTTCTGTCAACTTTAAATCTAAATTAGCGTCGATCAAATTCTCGTTTGCATCTTTTGTAGGAAATTGTTTAACTTTAATGCAAAGTTTTTGATGAAAATGATAATAATCAGGATTTTCTCTGAAATTTTCGACTTTCTTGTTCGATATCAAACCTTTATTTATATTTTTGCTTGTTCGTAGGATGTGCTCAGGTAGTTTGAACAGGAGACCCTCATTTTGCCTATGTTTATGAACGTTTGCAAAACGTTTTCGCATGTTATCAAACAAACTGAATAATATGATAAAATCACTCGTCCTACCGGACTCGTGATTTTATCACATTTCAGTTTGTTTTCGTATTTTTGCCAAATAAAAAAGGAAGTGTTTCCGTCGAAGGTCGGGGGTTTCATCGTCGTTCGTACCTGGGTAGTCTCCCCATTTCCTCGTCGGTCGAAGTCTACGTGGCCGGTCTCCATCCTTTCTGCATCTCCGTCGCCGTGGTGGATGTGCTGGTTTCGACGATAAGCTTCCTGTTCTTGTTGAAGCTTTCTTATTTCGGACTGCATTTGCTGGTTGATCTCGTCTTGCATGTTGGCCACTTGCTGGTTCAAGTTGTCCACTTGCTGATTCAAGTTGGCCACTTGCTGGTTTTGCTCTTCTCGCAAGTCGGTGACTTGCTGATTTTGCTCGTCCCGAAGATGTGATATTTGCTGTGAGAACGAACTGGATAACTCATCTGATAGGGTAGACATCCGTTGTGATAGCTCCTCTTGTTGGCTCTTCATCTGACTGGATAGCTCCTCTTGTTGGTTCGTCATTCGCTGTGATAGCTCCTCTTGTTGGCTCTTCATCTGACTGGATAACACCTCTTGTTGGTTCGTCATTTGTTGCGACAGCTGGGACATATCTTTGCGCTGGCTGCTTATCTGACTGGACAACTGGGAAAGTTGTTGAGTTTGTTCTTCTTGTTGGCTCGTCATTCGTCCTGATAGCTCCTCTTGCAGCCGGGAAAGTTGTTGAGCTTGTTCTTCTTGTTGGCTCGTCATTCGTCCTGATAGCTCCTCTTGCAGCCGGGAAAGTTGTTGAGCTTGTTCTTCTTGTTAGCTCGTCATTCGTCCTGATAGCTCCTCTTGCAGCCGGGAAAGTTGTTGAGTTAGTTCAGAATTTGCTTTTTGAACTGGGCCTTCAAACTCTACAGCGTCAGGGTCCAAATTATTATTAAGGTAGTATTCACGGAGCCTTCTCAACAATACGGATTTGCTCCCAGTAGTTTCCAATTCTAATTCTTCGAGCTCTCTTCTGAGCTCAGCCACCAATAGTTCATTTATCTTTTTTCCAGGCATTCTTGTATCTTCACCCCACACCTGACACCAATTTGAAACACTTATGGGGGCTTTTTACACAATTTATTTACAAAATTGTTAAGATACACTGAACTCTGCTGGATAACGTCTAACTACTTGACAATACAATGAACTCTTGTGAACACTTGACTCGAACTGACGTTAACTGCCCATGCATCCCCTTATATACAACATTATTTAATCTAGTCAGTGTGTTTAGAAGTTTCTAGAATTTTCTATAAACATTATTTAAAATGGTCAGTTGTTGAGTTAATGCTAATGAGCAATTTCAACTGAAAATATTTGGCCAAAGTTTTCTTGCGTCTCAACTAAGAGTGTCAATCTGCACTTTTTAAGCACATGATCAAGATCAAGATCATTAAAATTTTCTTTTATTCGGTTTATTTTTGTTTTTTTTTTCTGTCAACTTTAAATCTAAATTAGCGTCGATCAAATTCTCGTTTGCATCTTTTGTAGGAAATTGTTTAACTTTAATGCAAAGTTTTTGATGAAAATGATAATAATCAGGATTTTCTCTGAAATTTTCGACTTTCTTGTTCGATATCAAACCTTTATTTATATTTTTGCTTGTTCGTAGGATGTGCTCAGGTAGTTTGAACAGGAGACCCTCATTTTGCCTATGTTTATGAACGTTTGCAAAACGTTTTCGCATGTTATCAAACAAACTGAATAATATGATAAAATCACTCGTCCTACGGACTCGTGATTTTATTACATTTCAGTTTGTTTTCGTATTTTTGCCAAATAAAAAAGTTTTCGTGGAAACTAAAAATTTATCGATAAAATTTTAAGGACTCGTGGTATTACCTTTGATAAAACATTTCTAGCTAAAATTTAAATAAAAAAAATAATTATCTATTGAGAAGTTTTTTAATTGTTCGAATTTTTTAGTTGAAATGTCTTGGAGGAGAAAAGTAATGGTATAAATAATTTTTGAGTAATTCAAATAGGTGCGCTTTATTTTGAGTACAGATAAAAAACGGCGGAGAAGTTTTAAATCCAAAAAAAAAAACTATGGAAATTTTATGGGATTATTTCGTAGGTATTTGTACCAGTTTTTAAGTGCTTAGAATGTGCAGAATGACACACTTGGTTTAAGACTTGGGCTAAGAATTTCTAGTTGACTTGTCTCATCAGCGGTTTGTTCTGCTATTGAGTCTGTTGCCCTTACTGAGCACTTAAATATTTGACAAAAAGTTTTTTAAAATAATTATTATATTTGGAAGTGACCGGTAACAAGCTCAGCAGTCCCAGTTAAAAAAAAATTAAAAAATTTATTTCATTTCGGACGAGGGAATTATTAAGTAATAGAATTACAAGAAAATTTTAATAATCTTGATCTTGATCATGTGCTTAAAAAGTGCAGATTGACACTCTTAGTTGAGACGCAAGAAAACTTTGGCCAAATATTTTCAGTTGAAATTGCTCATTAGCAGTTTATTTTGCTCGTGAAACTATTGCACTTAATAAGCACTTAAATCTCTGACAAAGTGAATTTTATGTTAATCATCATTTCCGGAAATGACCGGTTGCAAGTCTCGCTCAGCGGTCCGAGTTAAAAAAAATAAAAAAAAATTTTGTGGTGACCTTCCGAATTATCCATTAAAAAAATTACAGGACAAGAAATTTTTACCGATTTCTAACTGTTCTTAAACTGCCGATGTCCATTTTGGTTCAAAGTGCAAGAAGAAATGTGGCATTTTGCCATACACAATCAATATATTCAATTTTAAGACGTTTAATTTTTAAATTTTTTATTTCATGTTTCGTGTTTTAAAAAGCACTTAATTAGCACCTAATTTAAAGATTATTCAATCCTTGTTTTTTGTTTTTTTTTATTATGGGTCAGCTAGGTTGTTAAAGGCTGGCGGTCCCATGGTTTTTCGTAAATATTTCAAAAACGGTTAGTGCACCTAATTTTTGTTTTGCGCACCTAAATAGCACCTAAAATGCACCTAATTTTGAAATAAATTTCGACAAATTTCTCCACTTTGGGTCAGCCACCTTGATGGGGGTGAAATTATCGTTTTGTAAGTGAGAACACACTTCACTTAACTACCGTACCGTTCAGTAAAAACTATCACTGCTGTTTATATGTCTCGTTATCTCCCCTAGTTTCTTCATTAAGCTTGAAATTAACACACCAAAGACCTGAAGCCTTATGTTTTTGATTCCGACGATTCTTCTGAAGATGAACTCTCCGAATAGGAACGAATGTTTCTTTGTTTTCTCAGAATTATCCGTATAAGCATTTCTTTTCAATCTTCTCTTTCTCGACCCCTTCGTTTCTCAACATCTCGCCCTGACTCAACACTAAATATTTTTCTCTATGTCTTACTTTTATATTTTTCATTTAAGTGTATTAAGACTTATGCTTATCGTTTTGAAGGAGAAAGTTTACTTCCCCTTACTTATCGTTTATCTATCGTTTAAGTGTATTACCACTTGAACATGTCATCTCGAAAGGGAAAATACTTTTCTCTTACCTACCGTTTACCTACCTAATAAGTACCTTAACACTTATCTCTATCGTCCCGAAAGTAAAAATTTACTTTCCCACATTTACCGTTTATTTATCAAGTAAGTGTATTAACACTTGTTGATATCGTCCCGAAGGAGAAAATATGTTTCTCTTAACTACCGCTTACCTACCGTATGAGTGCTTTAACACTTGTATTTATTTTCTTGAAGGAAAAAATAGTTTTTCCTTTATCTACCGTTAACTTACCGTATATGTGCTTCAGCACTTGTGAATTTTTTTATCGTATCGTTCAGTAATATTTATTACTGTTTTTATGTTTTGATGAAAACATTTTTTTAGTTACCTTATTTCTCGTTCATCATCCATAAACTACTTTTTATCTTTGATATGGATATGAGACGGTTATCGTACGTTAGTGGAAGACACATGAAAATTTTTTTGGGAAAATTTTTTGAAAATTTTTTTTGGAAAATTTTTGAAATTTTTTTTAATTTTTTTCGTTCTTTCATACAATTTTATACTTTTACATATCGTTGATTTAAAGAACTTTGGTACGCCACATGACTACTATTGGAATCACTTTACTTTTTTTGACTAACATAATTCAATCTTAACTATTTCTTTTGGAATTTTATTTTGACCTTGTAATTTGTCACGAGAGATAAGCCTAGGAAAGCCGTAGGGAATTCTTTCCGGCAGTGGGTCTGTTGAGATTATAAGGAAGACAGATAAATATTCATTCTCCTCTCTTTCTTTCCTCTATTACTCTCTCTATATTTTTTTTCTAGCTAAGATTAAAGATTGTTAGGATAATTTGGTTTTAAGATTTGTCTGATTTCTGCCAATGTCATAATGCGACCTAATACCTTTATTATCTGATAATTACGCTTTCTAGGAGAATCATACCTCATGTATATACCGTTTATCACTTTTCCTTACCGAGGTTTCAATGATATCTCTAATACCTACTCACGTTTCCATGATGGAATTTTTAACGACTTTTAGTTAAGTTATTCCGGTTGGCCGGTACCGTTTATAAAAATCTGGTCACGTAATATCGATGATCTGTTGATCCGATATTTTGTACCTACCTTGTGGTTCTTCAAACCCTCGTGTAGTATCACTTGTATGTTAACGCGCTAATGAATAGTGCGAATATAATATCGCCTTCAGTAACCAACACTAATACTCAAGTTTTACCTAGATAGATATCGTTCCCGTAAGATCGCTTTTCTGCATCCCGATGTTCTCTACCTTTATCGGCTTCGGTTTTTTTTAAAAAACACACTACTGTTGTTCCAACCATAGCTTATTTTTTTAAAAACTGTTTTCCACCCAGTTTTTTCTCTTCGGAAGGGGCTGTGTAGCGTGTTTAAAAAAATCTAAGAATAAAATTTATTTTTTTATAATTCTTTCTTACTTATTACCGCCCTGTATTCGCGACTTATTAGATGTTGTTACATCCCTAACGGTTTTTGTTGCTAAGCAGAATATCGATCGGTGAACTAACCAATAAGGTTCCGACTTGAACATCACATGATGAGACGCGAAAGGCAGCGTCCCTTAGTACCGCGATTTTGGAATCATTCTAGCTTGGGCATTTGTACGATCAAGATCATATGTACAACCACTAGTTTCAAGTTCCCGGCAAATTTTCTTAAGATAGTTAAAAATTACTTGCTATTAAGTGTTTCTGTTATCGTTTACCGTTTATTGTACCGAGGAACCACCTAAAGTATTCCAGACAGTGTTTTTTTTATGTTTTCCTGGGTTTTCTATGTAGCAACGACACGCCCGCCATTGCTACGTCTACCGCTTCCTTTTTCGAAACCCACGCTGCGAAGATTTAGTTTATGGTTTTCTCTAATTATCTATAAATCTAAACAGGAATGGGTTTAGATTATATCGTACCGTTAAGACCAATTACCGAGAGAAAGAAGCCATATACTATAAATATCTCTCAGAAACATTTAGGAGACAATGTAAGTTTTTAATAATATTTTTTTACACCTGTATCAAGCATTAACGTACCATTTATTTCTATGGAACATTTTACCTTTAATTGTATTCACCTGTAATCAAGTGATCAGTGCCGTAATAAGAAAATTCGGGATGTGTTTTTGTGTTTTAGCTTACCTGTAACTTTTTTTGCTCATATTTTTTGTACCTGCTATTTGTAAACTGTTTTACATATTTTTTTATCTTTTAATTATTATCTCGCCTTATTTAATTAAGATCTCTCTATATTTTTCTATATGGGTACGTTTTATCTCGAGATAATTGAAAAACCAAAAGTGATATTTTTGATTTCTTTTATCTAAATTTTTCTCTCTCACTTTTAGTTTTAAACATACCAAAAATAACAATAGAATTATACTTAGCTGTTGTTTTATGGTAGTAAAAGTTATGTTTTTAAATTTAAACACAAATGTGTTTAATAATATTATTTACTGTTTATGATACCGATATATGATTTACTGTTTATAACACAGATATTTTCTTTATTTTATTTTGTTTATTGTATCTCTTACTTATTATCAAAAAAGTAATAGATTTTGATTCTTAAATATACCTTATCTTATTGAAGTAATAGATTTCATTTCTTAAGCATAGATTATTTTATTAAAGCAATAGATTGTGCTTTTTTTGAATCTATCTTTATCTTACCGATTAGATTGATAACCATAAGGATGAGTAAAAGAAAAGTGTAAGTATCATTTTTTTAGTATCTTAAATAAGAGTGTGTAATTTTAATTTTTAGCAAGAACATCTGCCGGGTTACCTAATTTTACCTTATCTTATCTTATATCTCTTATATCTTTCTTATTTTAACTTTATCTACAACATCTGATAAATCATTTTATCCAACATATATATTTAATATTTTTTCCATCTGGGTTTCTTATATTTTCCCATCCTTATGATAAAAAAATAAGTGGCGCCCATTTACCTTTCCCTTTTCCACCATTTCTCTTATTTTCTCTTTAGTCCCTTTTAAATTCTTTTATCTTTTATTTTTTTTCTAGTAAATATATCCCCTTATATCTTTCCAATACGATATCATCTAGCTCGTTCGAATCCACGCTCGCTCTCCTCCTACCCCCTGAGTGCCGTTCGCATTTGTTAACCTCGATAAAACGAGCCTTTTAACATCTTGAGAAAAAAGAGGTTACAATATCTAACATCGTATTCAATTATTTAATTTACAATCTATCAACAAAACTTCCGAAACTCTAAACAAAAACAAAACTTTTACAACCTCACAAAAAACATCAGTTACTGAAAGAATGTGCCCCCGAGAAAAATCCATAATTAATTTTTTCCAAGAGCCTGTTACCCAAGCAAATTTTACTCTATAAAAATATACATGAAAGCTCAATAACCAAACGTTATATGTATATAGAATAGGACGTCTATATGTTCCTATTCCTACACGTGAATCATTTAGTTGTAACACACCAGTAATCTGTTTAGTTCGGATAACAAGTCGAATGGAGAAAGAAGTTTAAGAAGTCGCCTTAATTTCTAGATTTATCTCTAGATAGAGTGACATATTCTCTAACAGGGTTACATTTTTTGCTGATTTAGAATTCTGTTCTTACTACTAAAACGCAAAATTTATAAATCAAATTCAAAAATTCAAAATGAAACAGAAAATTTTGTAAAACAACCAATAGTTAACAGTATATGTAATCTATTGTAGCAATAGAAAAAATTCCAAAACAACAATTCTAAAATTTGTAAAACAAATCAAAACTTCTTGCATAAACAGATAACGTGTTACTGATGTTGTTGGTATAAGCAACGCAAAAAAGTTCTTTTATAATACAGAAAGAAAGAAAACTTTATATTAATGTATACTTCCAAGAGGATTTGTAGGTGCATGTCTAACATCCTAATCCAACATAATCCCTACAAAGTTTGAGTGCGTGCTAGAAAATAAGGGTTTTGCAGCCGTCGGGGGAGTCAGTATAAGACTTTTGAGATGGTTTTTGTATGTATATTTTTAGATATAAAATTTTAATGGAGGTGGTAAAAAATTACATTCACCAATCTAGTTCGACTGAAACGTCAAATGTTATAACTGCAAGTCAGTCCTCACTAAAGGCTATACATAGTGGTTTAATGTTATAATGATTTTATTACCCATTACACGCTTTGTTTATAAAATTTGTTTTCTTACTTATAAATAGCAGTTTTAATTCATTCTAATTAATATTCAAGTTTAATTTGAGACATAATTGAAATTAAATAATTTTTTAGAGCGACGTTAATTAAATTCGTTTTTGAATTCAAAAAACAAATTTACTTTTAAATAATAGATTTAAAGTAGGTATGTTTCAGCGTTACGTGCTTAACGATTCTTCCTTTGACAAAGTTGAAATACAATGTTTAACCTTAGTAACACACTTACAGTTCTTTGCGGCATAATTGAACTTCACTAACTACAAAACGGAATATTGAATGGAAAAGTATTTTTTTGTATACGAAATTCTTCTCATTATATAGAAATTTAAATACGTACAGAATTTAGACGTGCATAATTTTAAAAGATAATGATGTTATTCATGAAGTTTTCATGTGAGAAAGTTATTATAAAAAGCATTTTTTTAACCGGCCAGAAATTAGTACTTTCCGGTTTATTTTTAGGTCAGAAAATCTAATTTTGTCGGACAAGGTCGAACAAGGGTTTAAAAAAAATATTGTACGTAATACATCCCAAAAGTGCTTTTACTGGACTCGCAGGCTTGCAGGACTCGCCTGCGGCTCGCCCTGCAATTGCCCACTCGTCCAGTAAAAGACCACTTTCGGGACTTGTTACGTAAACTACTATTGTTTGTTCACTTGCCGTAATAAAAAGTTATTTCTGGTATTATATTTAATAGTTAAGATCTTTCTAAGAGAGTTACAGAATTCTTTGTACTACAAAGTTATATTATTGTTGTAGCCAGTAAATAAATATCAACTGTAGGATCTATTGCTTTTATTCGGGTTTTCTAAATATATAAATTTTTGTAATCTACTTTCCTTCCACATCTTTTAGCATAAATAAATAAATAAATAATAGCTTTATTACCCAACAGTTTCCCATTTCTAGGGTAAAAATTTTGACATACATTTTTAGGTAGTATACAATCAATCTGTCAAAAATATAGAGTGAAAATAATTTAACTAAACAAATCACTATGTAAATAAGAAACACAAAATTAACAATTTATGGTAGGTACTCCATAAACCAATGCGGTATACACTAGTTAATTAATTGGGCATGAAAAAATATCACAGTGGTTGCATATTTTGTTATAATTATTGCACATGACATCAGTAACATATTTGCTCTCGCACGTGGACAAGTAAACACGATAGTTGACCTAGAACTTATTTGTGGCACATTAAATCTAATTTGGCCTAATATGTCACTGCAGTCAATACAGTTGCGTAACAACTTATATAAAAATGAAACGGAAGATATAACTCTTCTTAACTCTAATCTCACAATATATAACCTATTACATAACAAATCTTAATCACAACCACGGACAGGATATACCTACTCCATCAACCTTAAATGCTAAATATTTTAAAAGTTTCCGTTTTACCTTTTTAATCTGGTGCATATAATATTTATTAATAGGATACCAAATTAAACTACAATATTCTAGTTTTGTTCGCATTAGATACAGCAGTTTAATCGCTAAAATTTCTACAGTTTCTGATGATAAAACCGTACATTTTCATAGCATCGGATACTTTTTGCTTAATATGGTTTGTAAAGGTAAATTTTGAGTCAAATATAACTCCTAAATCTTTAATGCTATTCCATTTTTTGGCATTAAGAAAGAGTTTGTTTTTTAATTGGTTACGAAAATCTGTTTCTGTTCGAAGTATACTGCTTTCGTCGGCTAGTTTACCTCATTGTAATATAGATTCTTTTGTTTTGCATTTTGTGTATTTTAGAGTTAATCACCTATTATCTCCAAAACCATCTGACTAAATCAAAACAGTAAATATGAAATATTATTTTAATAAATTTCTATAATTTATTATTAATTGAAACTGGTTAACAATTTTTTCACGCATGACGGAGGCAGCATTGTTGGACCTTGTACTCGAAGGCTGTATGTTTAAAAATGCTTCGGCTGCTTAATTTTCTATTTCAGTTTCTTGTTCATTTGTAGAGACGTTTTTTAAGCCGCTACTGACAATATTATGCACACAACATGTAGCTTTCATCTATTTTAATTTGCAGGCGACATGGTGAAACAGAAATGCAAAAATCTCCATGACTGTTATATTAGGTACTTGAAGATTAAGGTACTGGTTCGTCCAAGACGTACTAAAATTGGCCTTTGGCAGGCCATTTAGAATTTCTTCGAGATACAAGAGCACGATGACTGATTAGCTCTAATTTTACAAGCAAACCATTGAAAATTGGTGAAGATGAAAAAATCACGATCGTCACAGATGTGCTGCTCCCTCTACCCGTAAAAAAAGAAACAAAATCTCGTAACCGAATACGTCGCCACCGTAATAAATTATCTATCTACCAAAAACAAGAGCAAAGGAAAACTCTATGCTGTAGACCATTTGCTTTTGTGCTATGCTAAAAGGTTTAAGAAACTGGACGCTCGAAAACAAGTTCTGATCAACATGAAATTGACACAATTGAAGCAGACCTTCAGAAACTGTGACTTTTGCAGTTCAATGGACAGACGAAAGTCTTACGCCCCTTCAGCGATTTCATCAGCAAAAGATATGCAGAACTATATTTGTTTTGGGATGACAGCAGAAGAACATATTTAACTCTTTAATAATTTTTTTATTCTGTTGTATGTAATGTTCCTTGTGATGTGTTAATGTATTTCTAGTGCTCTTTTGTTTTTTTTATTTTATTTTATATTTTCCTAGGTTTCTAGATTCAAGATTGAGATAGATTTAATTGAGATATTGTTAAAAAGTTTTGATTAAAGTATATTATAAAAAAATGAATAAAAATGTTCTAATCTAAGACATCGTTCTTTTTATGATATAGGTTTCCTCGAGTTCGTTATTATTTTTGATATGTGGGCCTGCAAAAGATTATGTAGAATTTCAAATTGCCCCCGAGACATTCGAAAATAAATATGGAAGCGGTCTTTACATGAAGTAAGTTTAACACATAGTCTGTGATATTTACCAAACTTTTCTCTCGTCTCGTTTATTGAAGTTATACTTCTATTCGTGCACTCGGTGGAAAAGATTTGTGTAGAGTTAAATGGGAAAAATCATTACATATGTAATGGTGTGAGTAAGAGAGAGACAAAAACACATATAAGGTAGATATATTGGTCGGTAAAAACAAAGATGAAATATTTACCACATGTTATTAGTCATAACTATAAGTCCTTTGAATACTGTTTCAACATTCAGTACATTGAAAAGGGATAGATATACAAAAAACAGTCTGAACTAATGTATGAATATCATAGTGACGTACCACATGATTATTTGACAGATTATTTTATAATTCTGTCACGTAAGTATACATATAAAGTTTAGCATTTTATATTAATAATATTAATAATAATATTCAGTAATGAGTATTGTATTGTAGTCTATAGTACCGTCACATGGTTGCATTATATCCTGCACTATCCTTTTGAGGTTGTTGGTTACATAACAAAGTTTTTAAGAATAGTCGAGGAAATAACTTAAACCTCCGAAATTTGTAACGTAAGATGGATCGGAATGCTTTTTTTTTGCACTGGATTCGTTATCAGTATCAGGATATTTGTCGCTATTTTTTATAATGTAAAAATTGGAAATTGCATTTCTGCATTCGAAAAGTACATTCCGAACAGACAATAGAGAGAAAACTTACAACTCCGTAAGTATTGCTGAAAATGGGTTCAATTTATATACTCGGGGTTTTTGGGGCCGCTGAACACAAAATATCATGATGACGAAAGTCTCCGCGGCACTTGGTGCCTAGGGTGTTTACCTTTTCTCCTGGGGTTTTATGTAAATTCTGTACGAAATCAGTGCACACTTGGTACTCGGCGGTTTTTTGAGTCGGTAAATACGATTATAATAATGGCGATGGTCTTCGAAATACCTGGTGCTTAAGACGGACCTCGTCTCCAGGAATTTTATGCAAATTCGATACAAAAAGAGTGTGCACAGGGTACCAGGAAGTTTTTGGGGTCGGTTACCACTAATATCATATAATGATTTTGCTAAATCATTCGCAAACAAATTTATGAATCCATGCGCGTGCATAGAAGTATAACTTCTGCCGGCAGTCCCACTGACTGCCCCACTTGTTTTTTTTATGTGCCTATTACAAAAAAAAGACGTTCATCTTCATCGGAACTGCTGGACATAGTTGGCCCTTCTGTACCAAAGATAACATTAAACGCTTGGACTTTATTTAAATTTCTCGAATTCCACATTTTCAAACACAAGTTTTAAAACAACTGGATCGCCGAGATTGTCCCGTGTAATGTTTAACGAAATTAGTCGTGGTATAGATTTCACTGAAGGTCTTGACTAAACTGATTTAACTGGTTACAGCTTCTCAAAATGCTGCTTTATTACAACACCTTAAAATTGTTGAATTGCATTCTAGATTTTTCACCTCAGAGACACAGTAGCATTGTTGCAGATGAGTTTGACTTTTGTTATCTACTAAACTGTGTCTCCATCTATGTCGATAATCTTGTATTAGAATTTTGTGTTTACCTACTATAACGTTGGTATTTGTAAAGTTAGTTTCATGAATAAGTATTAACTTTAACCACAAATTTAGATACGAAATATAATGTTAAAAAAAAAACAAACAAAAATGGTATTGGTAAAAAGATAGAAAATCAAATACTTCTGGTGGTTAAAATGATTATAAGATTTAAAAATGTATCCATTTTTTCAGGTCTTCGATTGTCGTGGTGTCACTACCACAAGTGGAATGTTTGAAGCTATTTGTAACCACATCAAATATAGCACCAATAAAGGCAATATCCGGTGAGTTAACAGTTTTTCAATATCTTACGTCCAGGGTAAGGCGGAGCTAGTTGAACAATTTTTCACTTAATCAGTTATAGCTCCATCTTTCTTAAGTCTTATGATACATAATGATGGATTGGTAATTTATCCCTAACAATAGTATCCATTGTAATTTATTTCTAATAACGAGCTACATCTAATTAGAAGTTATGAGTATAATCCTACTAATATTATATAGGCGAAAGTTTGTTTGGATGGATGTATGGATGGATGTTTGTTCCTCTTTCACGCAAAAACTACTAAACGGATTTTAATGAAACTTTACAGTAATGTAGCTTATAGATCAGAATAACATATCCTACTAATATTATATAGGCGAAAGTTTGTTTGGATGGATGTATGGATGGATGTTTGTTCCTCTTTCACGCAAAAACTACTAAACGGATTTTAATGAAACTTTACAGTAATGTAGCTTATAGATCAGAATAACATATAGGCTATAATTTATAAAGATATTGTGTGAATTGTCCAAAATATAACGATAAATGTCATTTAAGTCTGAAAAAATTCTGCAATCTGCGAGCTACTCAGGCGTGTGCTGCAAAAACAGTTAGTGCTACATGTATATAATGTATGGTGAAAATATTTATCTTAAATAGTCCTACAAAAAATTCTGCGACACCATATATATCTATCTTTTATGAGTAAGCCATTATTGTCAAAATAGTGAACCATAAATACAATAAAAATTGATAATTTATTTCTAATGCACATTTGGTAGTAATAAATGGATCCTTATCAAAATGAATACTTTTATCGCTTTTGGTATTTAAAGGAGATAAATTTTGTCCTTCACAATACATCATTTGAGTAGCTACCTATAGGCCTATGATTAGGGGTTTGCAGTGCTTAATTACTGTATTTCTTATGTTGACAATATTGTTACGTTATTACAGTGCGAATGTAACATCTCAATATTGTCAGACTGTTATATTTTTCAAATACGACCCAAAAATTATGTATGTTATAATTTTAATGTCATAATGTTAGTTCTTTTCACGCTAATATAAGCTACTCGAAATACTAATACTGCGCACACGAAGTCGCGGGCACCAGTTATTGATACATAAAGACCTTGCTTTTATTCGAATTACACGCAGACGAAGTCGCGGGCAAAAGCTAGTGTTAACTAAATTTACAATTAAATTACATTTTAATATTTATAATTTTATAAAACAACAAATCTAGAAGTATTTGAAACAATAAAATTAAAATAGAATCAACAAAACAGCAATATATCTAGTTCCTCGTTCCCCAGAAGTTATGGCTCTGAAGTTACTTACAATTTTATTGGGCTTCAGTGCAGTGGACACTTCTGTTTCGTTAACATTCCAAATGAAAAACTATTACCATAACTGTTTATTACTTCAGCCAATTTATCATTTTGAATATTAAACGATATTGCTCTACCAAGGCTGGTTGGTTGAGGCTTTTGAATAGATAGCTGAATTTAGTTTTAAAAATAACGTAACCCATTTTCCAACCATCTCGTTTGTTGTCTAAGAAGATGTAATTGTTATATCAAATACAACAGCACACTCGTAAGCAAGGCGAAGAACATCTTTTGGGGAATATCAATAGAACATTGATGCCATTTTGAAGAGTCTACGTGCGTGTGAGAAAATACTTTTTTCGGTGTTGCATAACCTATAGACGAATCATCACCTTCATTATATAGTTTGATACCGAATTCTTTGGCAGCGGCATTCATATTTTCCCCTCAACATTAACAGCTTTTGTAGCCTCATTTAAGTAGTATAAGAACCTCTAGTAATCTTTATTTTTTAAGTCCGCATGCTAAAAAACATTTTATAAGTACTTCTGTAGAAATCGTGGCGTTAGGTTACAACTACACCTCAACTAACCCCGACTTGAAATTTTAAAGCAAAAGTAAATTTACAACAAAAGCTGTTAGAATTATATCCAGGATCCAGGGATAACATTTAACTATCACACACGAAATATTCCGGCTTACGATTATTTTACTTTTTAATCACATAATAACGCGCGTGGGTACTTTTCTCGATCGCGGAGTCGCCACTGGCGGTCACGCGATTAGTTCCCATAAAGCAACCCCATCTTTCGGCTGTTTGATGCGTTTGCATGCGGTGGATAGTTTTCGAGATATTGCCCAACTTACATCTAGTCTCAACTAGCTCCGCCCTATCCAACTTGAATTAGTACGATCTATTTCTACAAAAGTTAATTTATAATAATAATAAAAAAAATCGCTCTTAGATCTATGATCTACTGATCATATGAATTCTAAGAAAGAATAAACATGATTAAAGTACGTTCCTACTAAGAAAAATTGATCAAATATTTATAGAAAAAGTAAATCTCATCCATATAGTTCACTAACAGATATAGAAATTTAAACGAAATCATCAACGTTATCTCTCTAAAAGTCTAAAGTGACATTTTATCTCTCCAAAATGTGAAATGGTGAAATCGGTAAAGCGGCCGGGAGCAGTAACTAATAAATCTCTTATTTCCAGCACCGTGTAAAAATAAATAAGCGTATAACAAGCACGAGTCTAAATTTTACGAAAGAAGTGTGCTCAGGATTGCCACAAGGATTTATTCTCCGTTATTTATCCTCTTAAAATAACCGATATATTTTTTCCAGCAATTCGCTCTCGTCTTAACATTTATGGATCTTGATTTCACGAGAAAATTTATGATTGAATATAAATATTGTCTAAAAATGATCATAACTCAATTGTAAACATAATTATTTATGTTGGTAATGTAATCCTGCGTGAAATATATTCAGATAATCATGTCAGAATAGAGTGCGGAAAGTCTTAGGGGAAATTAAAGTTGTTTAAAAACAGCAATTTAAAAAAAAGTATTAGGAAATAAAATCGGATACAAAACAAATAAAACATATTGTATGATTTTTTGTATTTAAGAATTCAGATTTGTTAGAAACTTAAAACTTGGTATATAAACTCGTTCTAACTTTATTTACACTTTCAAAATGACTATCCAGAGTTTGCTATTTTCAAGTTTGAAAACATAATTTTATATAATATATTTCAAACGTCTTTATAAACTTTGTAGTTTAGTTTAGTTTGTTTAGAATTTAAAATTATATGAATAAATTTAAATCAAAAATACGACAACTGTTTCATAATAAGACATAAGCTAAATTTAATATAATTCAAATTTCTCCAAAATTTACTTTTACAACATATTCGCAAGACAAACAAATTTAGATGAAAATACGAATTAGGGGATTACATAGGAATTCAATTTTCTTACTGGAACAGGTAGTAAGAATAGAAAATAAAGATATATTTAGTTACTCTATAGAATAAAAAAACGGTAACTAAAATACAATACTAACTTTATTATTAAAAAAAATCAGCATCCCATAAATAAACCCTAATAGTTCAAACTAGTAATCCAATACATTTGCAGATGTAACCGTTATCAAGATTTTATGAAACCACTTTTACCTACGTAGAAGGATCCCCTAAGTGATACTAAAACTGATATCCGCTATAAATTTTCCGATTCGTAGTCGACGCGAGTAGCTGCCGGGATTTTCTCGAGTTTAGACATAAGTTACCGTGTAAATTTGTCAGAAAAAGCTTATCATTGTTTAACTGCTTGCTGTTTTTTCACTACCTATTAATTCTTCATTTTGTAAAATTAAAAGAACTTCTTTTAACTTATACAAATAAATTTTAGATCTGCTATCACAATATTTCCTCAAAGAACTGATGGAAAGCATGATTTTCGTGTCTGGAACCCACAGCTTCTGGCTTACGCAGGATATCGCCAACCCGATGGTTCAATTATTGGAGATCCTTTAAATGCTGAATTCACGGAAGTTTGTTTAAAGTTAGGTTGGAAAGGTAGTGGTGGAAAATTTGATATTCTACCACTAGTTCTTTCAGCCAATGGACACGATCCAGATTATTTTGACATTCCCAAAGAGTACGTTCTGGAAGTTCACTTCAGCCACCCTGAGTAATTAATAGTTTTATTAATTTATGCCTACAGAAATACAGTTAGTATATTTGGTTTTAGATATGAATGGTTTAAAGATCTAGATTTGAAATGGTATTGTGTGCCAGCAGTATCAAACATGCTGTTCGATTGTGGTGGTCTTCAGTTTACTGCGGCTCCATTCAACGGTTGGTATTTGAGTACCGAAATTGGGTGTAGAGATCTGTGTGACACACATAGGTATAATATGTTAGAGGTAATAATTTAGTAAAATTTTCTGAGATTTATATTTTACAACAGCGATTTACTAGGTCTGGCTATTAAAAAACAAGACTGTGCGTCTAAAAGGCGCTCTAGAGGGGTAGGGAAAAACGAGTAGTGAATTGGGTATTTAGAAGTCTCCTCTATGCACGTTTTTGTCACTATCATAGTATTTGTGTAGTAGCGATTTGAAATGAACGTGTTTTTTTCTCGTGACGAAAACCATGTGTCATGAAAAAAAGCAGCAACGTATCAATCTCAAATTTCTCGTTAAATTGAAAATTTCTCGGACTGAGTGCTATAAATTGTTGCAAGAGGCCTACAGGGTCAATTCCCCATCTCGTGCGCTTGTTTTTGAGTGGTACAAGCACTTCAGTGAGAGCTAAAAGAGCACTGAAGATCACCAACGCCCAGGTCACCCTGTCACTGTTTTAAATGTAACCAAAATCAAACAAATTGTGCGTGCAGACCATCCAATGAACATCCAGATGGTTCCAAATGCTCTAAACGCTGGTAAAGAAATGTTTAGAAAAAATTTACAAGAAGAATTATACATCACAAAAGTCTGTGCAAACTTGGTGCCAAAAAATTCCTGACCAAAAGCTCGTGCGTCAACAGGTCTGCTCAGATTTCCTTGAAATGTTAAAAGAACTAATGAAAAACATTATTACTTTCGCGGAACCGTGGATTTTTCAATACGATGTTGAAGCAAGGATGTCAAAATCAAAATTCAAGGCAGTGTTGATCGTTTTTTTTTAATAACGGTATGGTGATGACTTAACTGGTTCCAGAGGGTCAGTCTGTTGTCAACCATACTTACTATTTATCAGTTTTGGCAACACTGCGAGCACGATTTCATAAGAAACGGTCAGAGTTGTGGAAGAACAACTCTTGGATTTTGCACTAGGACAACGCACCTGCCCATAATGCGCTATATCGCCAGAGCAAATATGTGTACGAGGTCTGTCGCAAAGTAAATATGACTTTTAAGAAATATCCGATGCTGCTAGCGCGATCTGCTAACGTGGCTAACGTTCGATTTGTACATGTTTCATCGATGTTCTGTAAAACTTTTATGACGATTTATCGCTCTCAAAGTAACAGTAGCTTTTTGACATCGAACAGAGAGCTACTATTAAGTTTCGGTTTTAAACTTGGTAAAACGCATCGATTGTTGAAACAAGTTTATGGTGATGATTGCTTATCTTGCCGCCGAATTTTGACCAAGTTTGTTCCGCACAAGCTCACGGATGACGAAAAAATGCTACGAATTCCACATTCAAGAGACATCATTAAAGAGGCCAAGAAAGATAAAAACTATCTGTGTAACTGGTAACGAAACGTGGTGTTTTCAATATGATCCCGAAACCAAGCGTCAAAGTTTCGTACGTAAGCACCAAAGTGAGCCAAATCCGAACAAAAGCCGTTTGGAAATGTCAAAAGTGATGATAATGTTGATTTGTTTCTACAAACCGACGAGAATTATTTAAAAATAATTCGTTCCAGTGGGCCAAACGGATAATGCTGTGTATTATCTTGGTGTTATAACGCTTTGCTCTTGCGTATTTGTCGTGATTGGCCAGAATATCGCGAAGAGGGAAGCTGACACTTGTTGCACGATAATGCACTATCACATCGATCGATACTTGTGTTCGATTTTTTGACAAAAAATTGCATTCTAACCATCAACCACTCCCTGTATTCTTCGTATATGGCACCGGGAGACTTTTCTCTTTTCGTTGGACTTCATTTGCCCATGAAGGGACAGCAGTAAGCCGACGTAGGAGCCATTTAAAAGGCGTCGACAACCATTTTAAGGACATCCCGGTCAATGAGCTAGCTGTCTTTTTTACTTTGCAACAGATCTAGTATAATCTACTCAAAGAACACACTTTCAATTTACAGTACAGTTCGCATGATGTGAACTGTTTGAAGTAAGACAGAAAACGGTGCTATATTTAACTCTTAAACAATCAAAAAATTTGAATTGCTTTTCAATATTTAAAAACTGTAAAAGTACGAATAAAAAATTATATAGCAGACTTTTTATTATACAGATTTAGTTTAAAGCTCTCTGAAACTTTACAGAAGAATGAAAATAAAATTACATTTATCACTTTCAGGTATTTTCAGTCCTAAAAAGAAAAAGGAATATGGGAAATACGCAATACATTTTTATTTGATCTATAAATCGATAGAATTTATGTAAGATGTAAAATATTGTTATAGAGAAAATTTCGTTGAAAATTGCAGGTAATATGAAATGTCTGTTTCCGTTACCATACGAGTGCTGAGTAAAGTATTTCGCGAGATTTTAAAACGACTGAGAGGTATTTTCGAATCCCAAATATTTTAAGCAAACAAACTTTATACTTTATTTTACTGACTACGTGAAGATTTTGTTGTACATATTCCCATTGAGACATTTAAAATACAAAACTCAATAACATCTCTTCTTTTCTCTTTGATCTTGCTTATTATTAAATATTGTTTTATCTAGAAACTTTTAACATTTATAGACTATCGCCACCCATATGGATCTTGATACAAGATCTCCTGTTACATTATGGAAAGATAAAGCCTTAGTAGAAGCCAATTTAGCAGTAATTTATAGTTTTCAACAAAAAGAAGTTACTATTGTCGACCACCACACAGCCTCAGAATCATTTATGAAACACTTAGAAAACGAAAATCGTCTACGGAATGGTTGCCCCGCGGATTGGGTATGGATAGTACCTCCTCTATCTGGATCTGCTACACCAGTTTTTCACCAAGAGATGGCGCTATATTATCTAAAACCTTCTTATGAGTATATGGTAGGTACTTTATATAACGTAATAATTTGCTCTTAAGGTCATTTTAAGTAAGTTATAAACACCACTATTCTTTCAAAAATAAATCAAAAGGAACGTTACAAAACTTTGTATATCAAAATAAGATAGGTCTTATAGCAAAATTTAAAAATTAAGATATGGAATTGTCTGGATATCCAAAATTGTTTACACGATATAGTGTTTACCTATTCTTGTTACAGAAGTTGACTAATATAGATCCCAGGAGTAAAATCAAGATAGATTATAATCTATAATGTAAGTTGAAAGTTGAAGTAAAAGTAATTTAAGTAAAGTGATTCATTTTTTCGGATCATGAGTCCGCAACTCAATGGCTTTTATAATTAGATCGTTTTCTGATATGGAGACAAAGTACAATGAAGTTCATGAAATAAACCGTAAGGCTGAAAAAATTCTCCATTTAAAGGCGACCATGTAGTAAATTTGATTTTAAAGTACTTTGTGGATTGCTGCAGGCCAAGTCAATAGAAGTTGTTAAGGATAATCTTAAAAGAAACCTGGTGTAAAATAATCGTTTTAACCCAAATTTTATAAAAACGTATTTGATATTTATTCTATCATATCATATAGTTTACATTGGTACGATAAAAATGAAATCTGATATTAAATGTATGTTATCGTAAAAAAAATTTTCATTCCGCATTCTTTTAGAAGAATTTATAACAAAAACTTTGTTTGCAGGACTCTGCCTGGAGAACGCATATTTGGCAAAAAAGTCGAGATTCTGTAAAAAGTAAGAAGCCACGTAGAAAATTCCATTTTAATCAAATTGCTCGGTAAGTTAGTATTAATTTATTGATAAGATTTATGTTAATTGTGCTTTAGTTTTATTAACAAGCAAAACTGATATTTTGTTTAAGAATGTAGTAGCGCTTTACTCGTATTACTTTACTTTGTTTTTTCAGTGCGGTCAAATTTACATCGAAACTATTCGGAAAAGCGTTGTCCCGACGTATCAAGGCTACCGTACTTTACGCCACAGAAACCGGAAAGTCCGAAAGCTATGCCAAAAAGTTATGCGAACTATTTGGACACGCTTTTAACGCTCAGGTTCACTGCATGTCCGATTACGACATGTCTAATATTGAGCATGAAGCCCTGCTTTTGGTCATTACATCCACATTCGGAAACGGAGATCCTCCGGAAAATGGAGAAGTAAGTAACAATTTTAAATAGTTTTAATTTTCTTAATGATTCAAAGTGTTAAAAAAAACAGTAGAGGAGAGTGATTTCTACTTAATTTAATGCAATTTTGTCACGTTAAGACTGTATTTATAAAATAAATATGTTAAATCTACTTGTGACTCAATTAAACTAATTTTATAAAGAGGAAACATTTGTGTTTTCGTATGTATATTTAAAATGTTTTTACAGGAAAACTACTGGACCGATTACAAAAATTCTGTTATATTTTTGCTTCGTGGATAAGTGATAACAGCAGACAAACTTAACAATTTACTAATAAACACAACAATTTCTTAAAATAATCTACACAACTTTGATACAGTCCAATTACTGAATAACCTCTTTAAAATACTTTGTACAACAATTCGCACTTCAATCAATGTTTATCGCTAACTATTACAATTACAACTATTATTCTCCGTCCAAAGCGGTCCCTTATATATGAACTTAATTCATTCTAGAAGCGTCTCTAAAATCACATCTAGTTCCAAAAGCCACTGAATTACTGAATAACGTCTTTAAAATACCTCGTACAACAATTCGCACTTCAATCACTGTCCATCGCCAACTATTACAATTACAACTATTATTCTCCGTCCAAAGCGGTCCCTTATATATGAACTTAATTCCTTCTAGAAGCGTCTCTAAAATCACATCTAGCTCCAAAAGCCACTGGAACATTCCCAGATTCTTAGAACTGGGGTCTGTCTCGCACCACTTCCTGGGCGACAGGTCCGGCCTGGCTCGTATTAATTCTTTTATCCCGAGTAAACTGCATCTACACTGAGTGATATTCTGTATAACATTTTAAAAAGAAATAGAGATCCCAATTAAAATGAATAATGTGACCAAAGATGTGAAAAAATTGGTCATAAAAAAACTGTCATCGCGTGGGCTGCGGAAACTATTAATGATAGAACAAAAAAATGTTCCACAGTATTATAGAACGTATCATTATCTACAAATACCAACAATTTTTAAAAGTAATTTTGTAATCGATTTAGAATTTTTTGAATTTGTGTGAAAATCTGTATGTATATTCTAAACACACTTGAAACATGCATTGTCATCCAGTTCTTAGCTATCCTGAAACTTTTAGAGCTCTAGGTGGTCGGGAAATAGGTTTAAATTCAATTACATTATTCCACCCGGAATGACAAAGAGAAAGATAGAGAGAAAACGAACACGATGATAATAAGAAACTTTCTATTTTCCCATATAAAATTTGGATTTTCTTAAAATTGTGTCAATTGTGTCAAAATCTGTATGTATATGCCTAAAGACACTTGAAACATGCATTGTCATCCAGTTCTTATCTATCCTGAAAATTTCAGAGCTCTAGGTGGTCGGATAATAGGTTTAAATTCAATTACAAAATTCCAACCGAAATGACAAAGAGACAAAGAACACGACAAAAATCGCTCGCACCGAAAAATTGTCGTAACTTGCCACGAAACTTGGATTTTTTATTACGACCCTGAAACCAAGAGGCATTCAATGCACTGGGAGCCTCAAAACTCTCCGAGAACCAAAAGAGCGAGGATGAGCAAGTCAAAATTCAAAATGTTGATCGTTTTCTTTGATTTACGGGGCTTATAGCACATGTAGTATCACATCAGTACCACAAGGTCAAACAGTCAATCAATACGTTTTAAAGACTCCGAGAAAAATTTCGCAAAAAAGGTCCGAAACATGGAAAAAAAATGCTGGATCCTACACAAGACAACACGCTGGCTCATTACGCACAGTCTGCCAAGGACTATTTGGCCAAAAACCAGGTCACAATCTTGGAACACGCGCCTGGTTCGCCAGAATTTAGCACCCTGTGACTTCTATCTGTTTTCAAAAACCAAATCCTGTTATAGAAGAAGTAAACCAAAAATTGTCGCAGCTACTTAACAGCCTGTCAGATGATAACCTGTAGCACTGCTTCGCACAGTAAAAGTTTCGGATGAAAAACATGAAACATGAAAAATGGAAAAACACATTGCGATTTAGTAACTTCATAAACATAAACAAAAATATTTTATTTGATTTTTTTAACAATTAATGTACACTAAACTCTATTTTTAATTGATAAGAAGAAATAAAGAAAAAAAATGTGATTCTAGTAAACAAATAAAAAAATATGCTAAATATTTCCTAATTAGTCATCCAGATATATTTCGTCAAGTAGAAATATCTACAGTAAAATGCCTTGATATTTTCTTAAACTAATATTCTTAACATCTTGAAAAGTTTTGCAACTAACTACCCGTAATTTATTCTGCATTTTTTATGTTTTTTAGATTTAACGAAACTCCTTTTCATTTTTAAACAGGCTAACTTTGCTATGTTTGCCAGCTAGAATCGTTTTTCTTTTCGCTATAAAAATATCTTAAATCATTAAAATATATATATATATATATATATATATATATATATATATATATATTCTTGCAGGAATTTGCGAAAAATTTATACACTCTTAAAATGGCAGAAAACGGAATTTCGAATGGAGATCCAGCAGCAATAAAGTAAGCATATTTTTCTAATACCACTTTTTTTAAACTGACGGTAATATATTTAATAAATTATATTTCTATGCAACCTATTTTAATTCAGTATGGCATCATCGAAATCCTTCATTAAAGTCAACAGTCAAAGTGATATACCAACAAAGAGCAAAAGATTAGATAGATTAAATTCGTTAAAAGGATCTCTTCTCAATGAACCACTTTTAGATGATAGTTTCGGAACCCTAAGTAATGTTAGGTAAGACAAGCATGGAAATGGCTTGTGCATGAAATGGTTTAAGACATATCATCATAACAAGAGTAGCATGTTTAGTTAAATATATTTTTCTGCTAATTTATCAGCTTAGATATCGAATCATTCATCTGTCACTATTCACGTTCTTTGCTACTTATTAGAAATAGACGCAGTTGTGTGATCTGCAAATGTATTTAGGAAATTTTGTGTCCAAATGTGGAATTGAATTGTTTTTCTTCTATAGCTCTATAGAAACGCATTTTAAATAATATTGGAGTTTAAAAAAGACTATCCATGTTCATAGTTTGTAATAAAATTAAGCTGTAGACTAAACAATTTGAAATTAGATGAAAGTAATGTTTTTTTCGAAAAAAAAATAAATAATTGTGGGAATAGACTTAGAACCTCTTTGTCTTGGTCCCTCGTTGGTTATGATTGGCTCAGATTTTGTGTATTTGTTTATAACGTAGTTCACATTTCTCGTATAGACATTTGATTACCTGTATTAATTTTTAGTTAAAATTTTTATTCTCCCAAACCTTATCTCTTGGGATTCTAACAAAACCTTTTTTAAGGTCAATAAAGGCAGGGCAAGAGCAGCTATTTTGCTGAGAAGTCTTTTCTTAAAAATTAATGATACTAAAAGTAAACAATTTTATAGTAATAAACCCCCCATATAAAACAGCTATATATTTTGTATCTGAATCAAATTCCATTAAAAATAAATAAACTGAGCTGCAAATAACTAACGCATCCAAAAAAAGGGTGTGGCAGTCAGTGGGACTGCCGGCAGAAGTTATATTTCTATGCACTGTTAACTAATAAAACTTAATAACTACACACATAGGCAAGTAGAAATATTTTTTTTTTAAATTAACTGTATTCAATTAAATAAATACTTAGAAAAATAAGACCAGTTGATGTGTGTCCTTACTTCAAACACGAAAACTAAACAGTAAAACGATCAAAGTACAAAAAAAAATGTTTACAAAACCCCATAGTGCAAAATATAATGCAACCATGTGAGGGTAGTATGGACTACAATACAATAGTCATTACTGAATATTATTATTAATATTATTAATATAAAATACTAAACTTTATATGTTTACTTACGTGACAGAATTATAAAATAATCTGTCAAACACAATGTAATACGTCACTATGATATTCCAAAACATTAGCTCAAATTGTTTTTTGTATATCTATCTCTTTTCAATGTACTAATACCTTATATGTGTTTCTGTCTCTCTCTTACTCACACCATTACATATGTAATGATTTTTTCCATTTAACCCCACACAAATCAAGTCCATGATAAGAAGTATAACTTCAAAAAGCCATGTTGGACTTCAGGAAGTACCTACCGACTGAAGAAAAAACTTTTAGATTGGTATCTAATATTGATTAATAGTTTAATTATATAAAAAGTTCTTCTTTTTATATTCGAACCATCAGATGATTTAAAAAATGATCTTAGATGAAAGCGCTCGTCCTACTGGGTTAGATTAGAATCTTGGTTCTTAATTAAATAATCCCAATGGGAATTTAATTAATTTTTTTTATATTAACATTCAAAATCTACATAAAATTTTTTATATAAATAACCTGCTCGTATTCTAACAGACTGTTCCGTCCAAAATTTTTTGTTTGAGATTATCGGTTGTGTTGAACATGGAATATTATAATGATTATATTTTCCGGTTTTTTATTTTCTCTTTTTTGGATGTGAGGTAAGCGTGGCACGAGCGCATCGGTTTTTTCTTATGTTTTACCTAATGCGCGCATCGAAATTTTTACTTTAATCATTAAAATTTTAAATCTGTCTCAGTGCTTAGAAATTCGATTTCAATGATTTTTCCCTGTTTTGGGGCAGCTACAAAATATGGATTTTTATAATGAGAGCTTACAAACTAAAATTTCTTTTTCTGCAATTGTGACTCAGTCCCTAAATGATGTTCTACTGTGGTCACCAAGAAACACAGATATTAAGCTCATTGAGGTCTTTAAGCAAACCTCCTTTAACTGGTCCAATGCCTTTTGAAGACATGGAAGAACATTTATTCCTTAAGAAACAATTCCGCATCAACTTGAGGCAAGAGGGGCAACATCGAAAATAATGCTATATTAATTATCAGTAATTTTCAGGTGTGGCATTTTTTTAAGGGTCAGTGTATTAATAGACTCATAAACATAGCTAAAGTTATATCTAACTTATAAGAAGACTCACATAAACATCTTCTCTAGTAGAAATCTGTATGTTTCATCGCTTATTCTCTCTTATAAATGTTACTCCAACATAAAATTATAACATAAATTTTAATCTAGGTTTGCTGTTTTTGCATTGGGATCAAGTGCCTATCCAAACTTTTGCGCCTTTGGTAAATATGTAGATAATTTATTGGGAGAACTTGGAGGAGAACGACTCTTAAAGTTATCCACTGGTGATGAAATGTGTGGACAGGAACAAGCCTTTAAGAAGTGGGCTCCTCAAGTTTTTAAGGTAAAGTATATTAACTCTCTAATAATTTTCTGATTACCTAATTAAAAAGGAGTAGGTCTTCAGAAAGAAAGTTTTGCAGAAAAACTTAAATAAGTAACTAATTTTGAAGAACCACTTACACGAGCTTCTTTAAAGAATATAGAAATAGCTTAAATCTCACATACACAAACAAAGATTATGATGGAACTTACTTAGACGGTGTAACATAAATATTTTACTACCACAAATATTTTTTATAAAGAAAACATATATTGTTTTTTTTTATTAAGGATGTCCTCGTAGGTATAGACCTAAATACAAATGTACCAAGAACATCTATTGGGGCAGAAGAGACAATTTATTAATTTGGGATTTAAAGGCCTGCAAGTTAGGACGAGTGGGGAAGACGTGGGAAGGTAAGGAGTTCCACAATCTGGAGACCCTGGGGTTGAAAGAACGATCGAATCCATCCGTTCTCGATGTCGGGTATTGAACAGTATAAGGGTGCATGGAGTTGGCACGTCGCGTTGCTCTGGCTGTTTTGGCAAGTGAAGGCATTATAGAGCGGAGTTCTTCTAAGCAAAATCCGTTTATGTATCGGTAAAACAAGGAAAGATCAGCCACTGCTCTTCGATGGGATAATGGGGCTAGGTTTTTGGTAATACTGGTGTCGTTTATTAGCCGAGCTGCTCTTCTCTGTATTGCATCAAGAACTCCGAGCCTTGACAGAGCAGCCGAACCCCATACATGCGAGCAGTATTCAAGATTAGGTCGTATTTGGGCTTTGTAAAGAATAGCTAAGTTAGATGAAGAAAAATATTTCCGTGCAGTAAACAGAAAGCCTAATTTCTTTCCTGCTGCAGTTGCTATGGATGCAACATGTTTGTTCCATAGTAAGTCCTGGAAGATCATTATGCCAACCAGAGTAATGGAGTCGCCCGCTATCAGTGTCTGATCGTTGATTGTAATGGATGAGTCGCATGTTTGCCTCTTGTTGGATAGGCAACATGTCTTTGTCTTGGAAGCGTTAAAATTAACAAGATTCTTTCTTCCCACTTTTTATGTATTTAAACACAATAACTATTTTTATTCTTTATTAATTCTGTTTAAATTAACAAATCTCAAAATCCGCAACATCCTTAAAAACTCTCTAACCCCGTCAACCTCAGACCATCTCATCTGGTTGCCTAACTCAACTAATTCTCAGTATCAACTGTATGAAGGAATGCCTACACCACAGGGTGCATACATCACACTCCCTCACACTATTTCAAAATAACATAATTACTTAAATCTATTACAAATTCAACCTCTCAGGCTTTTTAACTGATCTTGTAGATCTTCTTAATTCGATAGAAGGTTCCGATGCCTGAGAAGCTGAAGCCGTATCACTAATCCTACTTTGAACAACTACTTCCTGAGTGCTCAAACTACTTACATCTAATTGTGGATCACCAAGATCAAAAGATCTAGGAAGGGATGGTTGGGAAATTTTTACTGAATCTACGGACTCTGGTATTGGTTTAAAATTAGTTTCCGACATTCGGCTCTTTAAGTCATCAACATGCACAAGTGTGAATTTATCTTGACATTTAACTCTATACGTGTAGTTGCTAACCTTTTCCATAATTACTCCTTCCATCCATCTCTCACTTTCTCCTCTTTTTGTTTTAACAAAAACCCCATCTCCCTTCTCAAATGCTAATACTTCTTTGAATTGGTTCTTAGAACCAACTTCTTCCTTAAGAATACTAAGACGGGTTCTTGGTTTACGATTCAAGAAAATTTCTGCTGGAGTCTTTCCTGTGGAAATTTGTGGAGTACAACGATATGCAAATAATAATTTATCCAATTGCGTTTGTATCGGATCCGAGTTATTTTCAAGAGAAATCTTGAGTAAGGATTTTTTTAAAATTTGTACCATCCTTTCAGCAGCCCCATTTGATTTTGGGTGATAGGGAGGCGTCAAAATGTGCTGTATGCCATTCTTTCTACAAAATTGAGCGAACTCATCAGATGTGAACTGAGGTCCATTATCTGAAACAAGTTTCTCCGGTATACCAAAACATGCGAAAATATTTCTAAGCTCTCGTATAGTAAACTCTGTAGTAGTAGATTTCATCACTCTGAAATCAGCCCACTTGGAAAAAGCATCTATAAATATTATAAAGTTCTGGTTTCCTTTCATTGCAAAATCCACATGCACACGCTCAAAAATTCGACTGCAAGGAGGCCAACTCACTTCTGGTTCTGATTTAGCGTTGGCAGACTTTTGACATATTACACAACCTTTTACCAACTGTTCTAAATCGTAATCAATTTTAGGCCACCAAACAAAACTTCGTGCCAACATTTTACTACGTACCATTCCTGGGTGTTGGTCATGCAGAATTCCCAAGACCCTTTTCTTCAACATTTTAGGAATAATTACACGTCTTCCCCAAAGAACACAATTTTTTTCTATGGTAATTTCATTTCTTTTCATCCAATATGGCATAATTGTTTCATCGTGATTTTTGTCTGGCCAACCACTTAACGTAAATTCCATTATTTTAGATAATACAGGGTCTTTCCGAGTAGCATTCGCAATACCTATAGCATCCAACGGTTTTTCATCCACAACAGAAATATAATTTAATTCGGCCTCAGATTCTGGTTCTATCTCTGAAAGAGGTAACCTCGAAAGTGCATCAACATGTGCTATATTTTTACCCTCCTTGTACCTAATTTCATAATTATATGACGACAATATAAGAGCCCATCTCTGAATTCTTGCTGCAGCCAACGTGGGAATAGCCTTACTTGGATGAAGGATACTCTGTAATGGTTTATGGTCTGACTTTATAACAAATTTCCGGCCATATAAATATAAATGAAACCTTTTTATTCCAAATATTATACTTAAAGCTTCCTTTTCCAATTGTGAATAATTCTTTTCACTTTTGTTTAATGTACGAGAAGCAAAACATATTGGCTTCTCAAGTCCCTCAACTTCATGAGCCAATATAGCTGCCACCCCATACTGACTTGCATCACATGTAAGAATTAATGCCTTATCAGGATCATAAAAGGTAAGTACATCACAGTTTAGTAATTTGTCAATACTATTTTTAAATGCTTTGTCACACTCTTGCGTCCATTTCCAAAATTTTCCTTTCTCTAATAACTCATATAGGGGCTGTAATTCCGCTGATATATTGGGGATGAACCTACCGTAAAAATTTATTAATCCTAAGAAGGATCTCAAAGTAGTTAGATTATGTGGCCTAGGGGCCTCTTTTAATGCCTTAATGCCTTGTTCCGTTGGTTGTACTCCTTTTTCGGAAATCATTAATCCTAGGTATTGCACACTAGATTTAAAGAATTGACATTTATCGAAACATACCCTTAACCCCGAACAACTTAACCTTTCCAACACCGCTTCCACTGTTTTCTTGCATTCTTGAAAGTCAGTTCCCCAAATCAGAATGTCATCTAAATAACAGATTACCTTTTCCAGACCTTTCAAAATCCTGTCCATAGTTGCCTGGAAAATACTAGGTGCCGACTTAATTCCAAATGGCATCATTAAATATTGGTAAAGTCCTTGTAATGTATTAATAGTCAAAAGTTCCCTAGCTACATCAGATAATTCTAACTGTTGGTACGCATTCTTTAAATCAATAACAGTAAAAACCTTACCTTGCTTTAACAATGCTGTGACGTCGTTAGGATTTGGTAAGGGATAATGCTCAGTCCTCGAAACAGGGTTAACAGATACCTTATAATCTCCACAGATCCTAACCTTTTTCTTATCGCCCTTACCCTTTTCAACCACTACGATTGGAGAAGCCCATCTACTATGGGAAACCTTTTTTATTATTCCTAATCCTTCCAATCTGTCCAGTTCCGCAGATACAATGGGTCTCAAGGAATAAGGAACAGGACGTGCTTTGCAAAATACTGGGGTTGGTGATCCCTCTAATAAAATGTCTACTTTAAATTCATTAAGCCTACCATTACTTTCTTTAAAAACATTATACTTCTTTTTATATTCATGAACAATTACTCTTATACTATTTGAATTAACAGTATTAGTTGCTGATATGTGATTAACTATTTCTAGTTTAATATTTAGTTCGTTTAACCAATTACGACCCATTAACATGGGGCTAGACAATTCACTTTCAACAACCAATAATGCTAGTTCTTTTTTTACCTTTTTATATTTAACAGGAACATATATTTTACCTAATACTTTTAAATCATTACCTGAAAAAGAACATAACCTTGTATTGGATTTATATAATTCGAAATTAGCAAAATGTTGTTGGTAATCTTTATCACTTATTATGGATGCCGAAGCACCTGTATCAATATCCATTCGAAATTCCTTTAATCCAATTAAAACATTAATTCCCAAACAATTATTGTTATTTAGGTTATTTTTTTCTTTGTTACTTGTATAATATAATTTGTTTTCAGTAATACTACCTTCTGATTCACTTTCACTATTCTGACTATTTTCAATATCATCTTCTGTAACGTACTGAATTCTCTTTTTCTTACACATTTTAATGAGGTGTCCCTTCTTCCCACACTTTCTACAGGAATAGTCCATATATTTGCATGCTCCTGGATGAAATTTTCCACAACACTGACATTTCGGATTTACCTGTTTACTATCGACCTTGTTTTTACCATAGTTTTTCTTTTTCTGAATACCCGAATTACCTGGCTCTCTCTCTTGTTTCACATAATTCAATTCATTAATTTGCATTTTAATTTCTTTCGATTCTCTGTCAATTAGTTCTAAGCTGATAGCTTTTTGTACAGCTTCATCAAATGTTCTGTCCTTGGACATAATTTCCTTTTGTATTCTTTCATTCCATAGACCGCATACAAATTTGTCTCTCAAAGCTTGATTCAAAAATGTACCGAAATTACATGTTGTAGCCATTCTTTTTAATTCCAAAGCATAATCACTTATTGATTCTTCTGATTTTTGGTCTCTTTTATTAAACTGGAATCTTTCGACTATTTCTAGTTTAGGGGGTTCATAATATTGTTTAAGAATCCTTTCAATTTCTTCGTAACTTAACTGTTCTGGCTTTCTAGGCGCTGCCAGGTTCATTAAAGTTTCATACACCTTCGTTCCGATCATTAATAATAACACATTTATTTTCTTTTCATTTGCAGTTTCATTCACATTAAAATAAAGGTTTAACCTTCTCATATATGTGCTAAACAATTCCTTTGACGGGTCGAATTCGTTGAGGCGTCCTATTTCAGTCATTTTGAAATCTTTGTAATACTTTTACTGTTTGTTTCCTCTAACTTTTATTTGGTTCGAAACTCCTCGTCGCCAGTTTTATGTATTTAAACACAATAACTATTTTTATTCTTTATTAATTCTGTTTAAATTAACAAATCTCAAAATCCGCAACATCCTTAAAAACTCTCTAACCCCGTCAACCTCAGACCATCTCATCTGGTTGCCTAACTCAACTAATTCTCAGTATCAACTGTATGAAGGAATGCCTACACCACAGGGTGCATACATCACACCACTCGTCTACAATTCTCAAATCTTGATTGAGAAAAGCCGTTGTGGATCTTCTGTCCTCTTTTATGTATTGCATCAAGAACTCTGAGCATTGACGGAGTCGCCGATCCCCATACATGCGAGCAGTATTCAAGATGAGGCCGTATTTGGGCTTTGTAAAGATTAGCTAAGTTAAGTGGTTAACACACAAAAAGAAAAAGTAATAGAAGAGGCTCTTAAACAAGGGAATTACCACTAATTTTCAGAAGAAGTAGAATGGATCAATCGAAGATTGTACAAAAAACAGCAAAAAGTTCGCAATAATAAACGAACTTACTGTCTCGGAATACATATAAATTCCTAAGTTTTACAGATCTCAGTGTCTATGCTTTGTAATGGTACTTAAACGATGAAAAAATTCCCAGTAACAAAACTAAAAAAATTTAAAGTTAATTGTAACAATGTTTTCTTTTTTAGGTTGCTTGTGATACTTTTTGTCTAGATGATGATGGTACATTTTTAGAAGCAACAATGACACTTCAAAGCGAGTCTCTTACAGCGAATAATGTAAGATTTATCGATGCACAAGAAACCTCCTTAGTAATAGGGCTTTCCAATTGTCATAATAAAAAGGTAAATTCTTTGTTTTAACTTAATAAATTTGTACAAAGGATTAAATCCATTAATTAATTTAAAAGAAAACAAAATGTATTTAGTATATTAATAACTCATTTAAAAATAATAGAGTATCTCAAAAATGCTTTTAATGCATTCATTTATTTACCTTGGTACGAAGAGATTTCTAGTCGATTTCCAAAAGGTATAAAAAATTCATTTTCTTTTTAAGAACTTGTATTCGGTTTATTATATTAACAAAGAAAAATGTGTTGAAAGAAATACACAAAATGTACTTTTTTAGTATTACGAAAATTTTTAATAACGATATTCGCTCCTTAATTTACCAACTTCTACTCGTTATAAGAAATTCATTAAAAAACTGAGTTAAAATGTAAAGTAGGTTGATGTTGAAGTACAGGTATTAACGTATAATTTTTAATTGATATGTTTATACATTTTTTAGTTCATTACAAGAATAATCTTGTTTTGTTTAATTAAGTACTAAATTTTAATTATTGCATGATAACATTACATTGTTTTTATTTAGGTAACTTTGTCTAAACTCTTTCGGAGGACAAATCTTCATGGAGACAAATCTTCAAAAGCAACGTTGCTGCTGGAATTTAAAAGTAACGTTCCTTATAAACCTGGTGATCATCTTGGAGTATTTGCCAAAAACAGACCAGAACTTGTAGATGGCATTCTTAAAAGATTAAAAGGAGTAACCAATCCTGATTCACCGATGGAATTACAGATACTTCAAGAAACACACACATCAAATGGTAAGTCATACTGGCTGATGGACAAACTATTAGCCAATCAGAGCAACTAAAAGTAGTTATTGGTCTGTTATTGCGTAACTTAGTTCAATTTTGTTTATAAATAATATTACAGTAACATATTTTAGGAGTTGTTAAATCATGGAAACCACATGAACGTTTACCAACATGTTCGCTACGACAACTTTTTAGTTTTTACTTAGATATAACAACACCGCCAAGTCCGAATCTGTTACAACACTTTGCTTCTATTGCTACTGATGAGGAAGAAAAGAAACAACTTAATTTACTTGCTAGTGTAAGTATATCAGCTATCAAAACGTTCCTGTCTTTTATTTTTAAAATTTTTAGGATTCTGCTGCTTATGAAGACTGGCGACACTGGCGATTCCCTCACTTGTTAGATGTTCTCCACGAATTTCAATCTGTAGAACCGTATGCTCCACTTCTAGTTGCACAACTTAGTGTACTTCAACCTAGATTTTATTCGATATCATCCAGTCCAATACTTTATCCAAAGGAGGTACATCTTACTGTTGCTGTGGTAGTTTATAAAACTGAAGGTTTGTAATAGTGAATAGTTTAGAAATGCATGGAAACTAATCACAGATCTGATTAATATATGTTTTAACTAGACACGTTTTAGAGAAATTTGTCATTAGTATTGCAGTTTATTTTTTAATTTAGTACTGTAGAAACCTTTCTGCAACTTCCTTCAATTTCCTTCCATTAAAAAATTTATTATTCCATTTAAGTACTTTGATGCTGTATACTTTCATCTGGTGTAAGTCTTCTTGGACTATGATCCTATGGAGACCTTTGTGGACATTTTTTTCTCTAAGTCTTTTCTTCCATCAAAAAATTTGTTATTCCATTTGAGTACTTTGATGCTGCATACTTTCATCTGGTGTAAGTCCTCCTGGGCTTTGGTCCTATAGAATTTTTTATGGACATTTTCTCGTTAAGTAGGTCTTCGTAGTGGTTTTTCAAATGTGGATCTTTGTGGACTTTGATCAAATCATCTTTGAAGTGTATTGATTTTCGTACACTGTTATTTTCTGTTACTCTTCGTAGAGTTTGATCCTGTTAAAATCTTTGTGGACGTTGTTTCACTCTAGGTTTTCATAAACGTTAGTCTTTGTGGACGTTGTTTCGCTAAAGGTCTTCGTACATTTTAATCTTATAGATGTATTTGTATATGTTAATTTGAAAGAGTTTTTCGTGGTTGTTGTTTGAATGTGATTTTTCGTAGACAATAATCCTGTAAAAGTCTTTACAGGTAATGTTTTTGTAAAGGTTTTCGTGGATGTTGTTTGAGTTCAGGTTTTGTATAAACCTTTGAATACTGTGATCATGTGGTGGTCTTCGTGAACGATGTTTTACTGTAGTAGTATTAGCAGAAGCTGATTATATAGAGCACTTTGTGACAGTTGTTTCCGTGTAGGTCTTCACAGACACCCATCCTGTGGAGGCCTTTGTGGCCATTATTTTACTCTAGGTCTTTGTGGTCTTTGATACTATAGAGGTATTTGTAGATTTTAATTATAGAGAGAGTCTTTTGTGGTCATTGTTTCAGTATGAGTCTTCGTAAATTTTGATTCTATATAAGTCTTCGTATACGATAATTCCTCAGAGGTTTTCGTAGACCTTGATTAGTGTAGGTCTTCGTAGACGTTCATTTTGTACGTCTTCATAGACTTGGACCTAGTGGTTATAAATGAAATTTTACTCTAGGACTTTATAAACGTTAGTCTTTGTGGACGTTGTTTCGCTAAAGGTCTTCGTACATTTTAATCTTATGGAAGTATTTGTATATGTTAATTTGAAAGAGTTTTTCGTGGTTGTTGTTTGAATGTGATTCTTCGTAGACAATAATCCTGTAAAAGTCTTTACAGATAATGTTTTTGTAAAGGTTTTCGTGGATGTTGTTTGAGTTCAGGTTTTGTATAAACCTTTGAATACTGTGATCATGTGGTGGTCTTCGTGAACGATGTTTTACTGTAGTAGTATTAGCAGACGCTGATTATATAGAGCTCTTTGTGACAGTTGTTTCAGTGTAGGTCTTCACAGACACCCATCCTGTGGAGGCCTTTGTGGCCATTATTTTACTCTAGGTCTTTGTGGTCTTTGATACTGTAGAGGTATTTGTAGATTTTAATTATAGAGAGAGTCTTTCGTGGTCATTGTTTCAGTATGAGTCTTCGTAAATTTTGATTCTATATAAGTCTTCGTATACGATAATTTCTCAGAGATTTTCGTAGACCTTGATTAGTGTAGGTCTTCGTAGACGTTCATTTTGTACGTCTTCATAGACTTGGACCTAGTGGTTATGAATGAAATGTTACTCTAGGACTTCATAAACGTTAAGTATGTAAAACTCTTCGTGGTTCTTGTTTTTGTGTAGGTCTTCGTAGACTTTTTTTTTGTGTAACTCTTTTAGACTTTGATTCTGTGGAAGTCTTCGTAGACAGTGATTCTATAGATGTATTGGTTGATTCTGGGATATTCTTCGTAAACATTGATAGAGTTTATGTTTTCTTCTTTTCTTTATCATCTTTTCTTGTCCTATTAGTTCGATATGAATCATAGTCTTAAGAGAAAATAAAGTTAATTGCTATTGCCTCTTCTAACATTTTGTTGCAAATACATCTTTACAATTCTTGTGATTTTTATATCTTTACCTGTAAAAATGTACAACCTTAAATAAATAGTTTTTTGACTCTTCTATAACTAAAAGTAGCTTATTTTATTTGTACCTATAAGTTTTGTTTAGTATGAGCCAAATTTATTTATTAATTATATTATATTTTCTGATTTGCCTGGTAAATTACACACACTTCGAAAATAGAAGCACTTAAACTAAGCTATAATTATAATGCGTTGAATTTTTAATTTGTAGAACTAAATGGTTTAGCACACCATTGATAATAAAATTATTTTAAAAGTGATTAATAATTTCGAATTTTGATGATGTTGGGAAAAGATACTAAAATTTATTAATATAATGTGTTTTAAATATATAATTGGCAATATTGACAAATTAACGATTTATTTATTGAAAATATTTCGGATACAAATCCTGCTAATAGGAGCTGTCTAAATAATTAATAATCAGCAAAAATAGATTTATATCACAGTAATTTTTTAGATGGAGAAGGAGATACCCACTATGGAGTTTGCTCAAACTATTTACAAGATGTTCCTATAAATTCAGATGTGTGTATGTTTGTAAGGAGGTAATATTTTTTCTGTAGCATTTATGTTAAGTTATGTATTATCAAATTTGAATCTAATGATACTTGGGTACAAATTTTTAAAGACATTATTTGTTGTAGTGCTCCAGGTTTCTATCTTCCCAATGATCCAGTTACACCAGTAATTTTAGTAGGACCTGGAACAGGAATTGCACCATTCAGAGCTTTTTGGCAACACAGATTTGCCCAGGTGGTCAAACACAAGCAACGTTTTGGAAAAATGTGGTTGTTTTTCGGTTGTAGAACTAAAGATGTTGATATATATACCGAAGAAAAAAAAGAAATGCGAAATCGAGGCGTTTTAGACAGAGTTTTCCTTGCTTTATCAAGAGAACGTGATATTCCTAAAGTAAATACCTATAATTTTCTTATAAGTATGTACTGATTCTAATATTTGCAATATATTTTCAGACTTACGTTCAAAATTTAGCCTTACAAGAGGGATCTGAAATCTACCGACTTCTGGTGGTTCAAAGAGGCCATTTTTATGTTTGTGGAGACTGCACAATGGCTGAGCATGTATATCAAACGTTAAAAAGTATTATACAAGAACATGGAGGGATGTCTGAAACTGAAGTGCAGTCATTTATGCTTTCATTAAGGGTAACTGTTCCAAAAGTGTTTTAATGCCTAATTTTCGTAATTAAATAAAAAAATGGAAGTTGCATTTCTAAAGATTTTTTCGTTGCTTTCTTGTTTGCTTGTTCTTGATGTTTTAAAGGGACAATGGTATAAATTTTTGGATAATTCTGTTTTTTTATGTTTTTTGTTTTGATTCATCACTGTTTTTTTTCTCTAATCTTTCTCGATTCGTTACAACTTTTCACGATTTGTTTTTATTTTTAACGATATTTTTTTGTATTCCTGCACAGTTTGTGGATGTTTTTATTTTTTCGAATTTTTTTACAATGATTTTGATTTTGCTTTTATTTCTTATTCTTGATAGATCATATTTTTTAAAGTAATTTAAAGTTCTCTATTTTTTTTCCAACTTTTAATAGTTTGTTTTTGAATTTTTTTAATAAATTGGATTTTTTATAATTTCTTTCTGTTTCTTAGGATTTTGTTAATTTCGTGATTTTAATTATTTGTTGTTATTATTTTATGTGATTTTTAATTCTCTGGGATTTTTCATCATATTTTACGATTCTACAGATTAGGATTTTTTTTAAATTTTTACATTATGTATATAATTCCATTTTATTTAAGTTTATCGTTTGTTACCAATTCTTAACCTATTTGTAAAAATTTTTGCTTTATTTTCAATTCTTCCCTGTTTCGGTTTTACACATTTTTGGTTTTTTCCAAATTTTTTTTCTTCCGAATATTCTTTTTTTTTCTTTTTTTTTGTTTCTTCCTATTTTTGCTAGTTTCTCCAAGAAGACAATTCCAAATAACCTTTTTAGCTCTATTATTTAGCAATCGATATAGTTTTCTCTACTCAATTTTTCTGAATTATTATACGATTTTTCACATTTCTCAAGACATTCTCACTATTTTTCGTATTTTTATAAAATTTTTTGATTTACCAATTTTTGTAATTTTTTGTAACTTATTCAGATAACAAACACTATGTAAATATTTCCATTTTACTTTAGTTTATCGTTTGTTATCAATTCCTATTAACCTATTAGTAAACATATTTGCTTTATTTTAAATTCTTTTCTATTTTTTGGTTTTTTTCCTATTCTACCGAATATTCTTTTTTTTTTCATTTTTTGATTTTTTCCCCAAATCTTTTGTTCTCTCCTATTTTTGCTAGTTTTTCTTGTTTTTCACTTTTTTTAAATTTTCTGTCGCCATTTTTTTGTTTTTCCTACATTCCAGACGAAGACAAATCCAAATAAGCTTTTTAGATCTATTATTTAGCAATCGAAATAGTTGTTTTACTCAGTTCTTTCTGAATTATTGTGGGTTTATCTTGTGTTCTTCTCTTCATTTGTCTTTTTTGTGCGATTTTTTCTTGTTGTTTTAATTATATTTTTTCTTTTTTCTGTTTTATATTTTTGTTTCCGATTACTGCTAGTTTCTTACCCCATTTTCAATTGTTTATTTGTTGTTATTTTTAACTTTTACGTTTTTGTTTATTTTTTTCTATTTTATGCGATTTTTTTTAGTTTTTTTCGATTGTTTTTCATGTTTTTTCTGTTTTTATTGATTTTATCATTTTTTTAAAGTTGGTTTTAAAGTTTTTACCAATTTTTTATTCAGATTTATCGATTATTTTCCAATTTACTTTCTCGTTTGTAACCAGTTTTTTACTCTTTTGTTACTTCTTTCATATTTTTTCGGTTTGTCTTTATTTTGAGTTTTATATATTTTGATTTTTTTCTTATTTTTTTTTTATTAAGGATGTCCTCGTAGGTATAGACCTAAATACAAATGTACCGAGAACATCTATTGGGGCAGAAGAGACAATTTATTAATTCGGGATTTAAAGGCCTGCAAGTTAGAACGAGTGGGAAGGTAAGGAGTTCCACAATCTGGAGACCCTTTTGATAAAGGAACGATCGAATCGATCCGTTCTCGATGTCAGGCATTGAACAGTATAAGGGTGCATGAAGTTGACACGTCGCGTTGCTCTGGCTGATCTGACAAGTGGAGGCATTATAGGGCGGAGTTCTTCTGAGCAAAGTCCGTTTATGTATCGGTAGAACAAGAAAAGATCAGACACTGCTCTTCGGTTGGACAATGGGGCTAGGTTTTTGGTGATACTGGTGTCGTTTATTAGTCGAACTGCTCCTCTCTGTATTGCATCAAGAACCTCGAGCCTTGACGGAGCCGCCGAACCCCATACATGCGAGCAGTATTTAAGATTAGGTCGTATTTGGGCTTTGTAAAGAGTAGCTAAGCCAGATGGAGAAAAATATTTCCGTGCTCTAAACAAAAAGCCTAGTTTCTTTCCTGCTACAGTTGCCATGGAGGCAATATGTTCGTTCCATAGTAAGTCCTGGGAGATCATTATGCCAACCAGAGTAATGAAGTCGCCCGCTATCAGTGTCTGATCGTTGATTGTAATGGATGAGTCGCATGTTTGCCTCTTGTTGGATAGGCAACATGTCTTTGTCTTGGAAGCGTTAAAATTAACAAGATTCTTTCTTCCCCACCCGTCTACAATTTTTAAATCTTGATTGACAGAAGCCGTTGGGGATCTTCTGTCCTCTTCCAGAATATCTAGAGGTATGGGACGGTTTTGCGCTTTGCTACAGTGTAGGTTGCTATCATCTGCAAAACCATGTATCGAGTTTTTAGTGGCTTCGAGTAGATCCTTAATGTCTAATAGGAATAGAGTAGGAGCTAGAGCCGATCCTTGGGGAACTCCAGCATTGATCTTGTAGAGGTTGGAAGAATGTCCATCTACAGCAACTTGGATGTGCCTGTTGGATATCCATCTGCAAAGATTTTGCGAGAGTCCGTATGAAGGCAGTTTGTTCAAAAGAGCTGCATGCCACACTTGATCGAATGCTTTTGAGATGTCTAATGATACTATTTGAGTCTCCCCATAGCGGTGGATAGTTTTTTCAATTTCTTCTTTTTCTATTTTATCGTATATTATTTTCTTCCAGTTTTTTTTTTATTTTTTTATTTTTAATATAATTATTGTTTTGTATGAGTTTTCCCTTTTGTTTTCAAAATGTTTCATTTTGTTTTTACGATTTTTTTTATTGTCACTTTTTTTATATTTTAAAACTTATATTATTCCTGACGAAAACAAATCCAAATAATATTTCTAACTTTAACGAGTCAGAGTCCTAGGCGATATAAATTGAAACAAGATTACCAAAAACGCCGACTAACCGCTAGGATATTCCATTGCTAAACGGATTTAGGCACTATCGTCTATAGATAGAAGGTTCAAACCATGCCGGATAAACTTTTTTTTATTTGTCTTAAATGCTATTTCTTGTTCATCTAATTTTTAAATAACAAAAATCTCATAAGAGTTAAATCAAATATTTAAATGATTAAAGTTTGAATTAATTTTAGGATGAAAATCGATACCATGAAGACATATTCGGAATCACTTTAAGAACAGCGGAGGTGCATTACAGATCAAAAGAATTAGCGAGGATTCGAATGGCTTCAGAACCTTAACAAAATTAACTTTAATAACTATAATTATGTTATTTAATATAAAAATATATGAAGGCGTTTTATGTAAAGCATCAAATTTTTAAGCACATTTTTATTCATCCGTATCTATAAATCTAAAATTTGTGTTTATGCAAAGCGCCCAAAAAGATAGTAATAATAATTATATTTTTATTGATTTTTTTTAATTGTAGGAGCACATTTTCTATATTAACACTATATCTTGCTCCTCTTTACGATTGCGACGTTTTATCTAAAGCACAAATACTTTAATATGGTTGCACTTTTAAAAATTTTAAACATAATTAATTAATTAACCTTAAATATAATATTGTAAACGAAAATTGATGCTCCACTCTTTAACTAATAAAATATTGTTTAAAAAATAAATTAGAATATTAACCATCGAATGTATCTATTTTTTTCTTCAAAAAATATATATAACAATTTTTATATCGTTTAGTTTATTACTTATCCAATTTATGTAGTGTTAAATATATAAAATATGTTAATACTATTCACATTTAACAATAGCCATATTTAATACAGTACTTATTTTTAAGGTACAAAAGAGTAAAAATTTTAAATTAACAAAAAACTTTTAAACTGAACTGAAAACTGTAACAAATAAATAAAACATCTCGGAGTTTATCATGCATAAATATGCCTTCGGTATTGGTTTCTAATCGAACTTGCAAGACATAAACCAAAAACTGCTCCAAGAATCTGAAACAGAAATAAAAACTTTTGTATATAGCTACATTCATTATTAAATCACAATAGAAAATCTAGACAGACACGTAAGTCAGAATTCTTCGGAAAGTTTTAATGCTTTGAGGACAAATATTTTTTACCATCTTATATTTTTTTATATACGCAAGCTAACCCAAAACATTTTTAATTTCGTCTGTTTGTATGTGTGTCTGTATGTTTCTGCAGTTTTCAGGAATATATTGGGGTCAGCTTCACTTAACATTTAAATAGTTCAACAAATAAAGAAGTTGCGAGCTTAGCTTGAGTGCGGAAAAGCACAGGGTACGGAGTGAGTGAGGTGCTCGGACAACCCGATGTGGAAACTGATAATACTAAAACAATTCTATTCCTATTCCAAAATTACTTCAAATTCTAGCGGAGAAAATTAAGGATTTTAATAATTCTACTTTCAACTCTATCAGAGTGTCCGCATGGGAATTCGACTTTTCCCTAACAATTTTCATTAGCACCACATTATCTTTCAGTAGATTATACACTAAAAATGATTTAAATAATAAACAACCAGCATAAATAGGTGTAATTTCTAAGGTCTTGAATAAACAAATCAAGAAAAATCTAACTTTTGAAAGTCGTTAGTGTCTATTATAACACTCTTAAAATAACTTCAAAGCTTTCTATCTAAGATTATATTCTATGAGAATGTCCTCAGAAATATAAAAACATTTGGCCTACATTTTGTGTTTGGGTAGCTTACAGATGAAGCAGAAGAATTTAAAAAATAAACAATCAGTACAATGTGTGAAATTTATGAAGGTGTTGGAGAAAAAGATTCAAAAATAATCTTCACCGACTTGTGGAAGACTTTGTGTTGAGTATAATACTACAACTGCACGCAAATATATTTAACAGGAATAACGCAGAATGTTAAGAGTAAATAGTTATGTTTCTGTCAGAAGGAGAGTGGAAGAGTTAAGTAGTATTTTTGTGATTTCTAACTTCTAAAACTTTAGCAGTGAAACGTATAGATAGTAAGAATGTAAAAATAGTTTGTAATTAGTCTTTGCAGAATATCTTCTTCTTCTTCAGATGCATAACCACTACTGGATGTTTGCGCTCACATTGCTTCTAAAATTTCGCGCTGTGTGAATCAGTGTTTGTGTGTCACGTATCTCTATCCATTACCTGATGTTTTGAAGCTATGACATTTTCTTTCTTCATATTTTTTTTTTGCCCTTAATTAGATCAGTAATTGCAAGAATCTATATTTTTCATTGCGTATGATATGTTCTAGATAGACCGTTTTTCTTTTCTTAAGTGTATCAAACAGTTCGCGTTCTTTGTTTACACGCTTCAAAACTTTTTGTTTTTTATTCTTTCTGACGATGAAATTTTAAGGGTTCTGCGATATAGCCGCATCTCGAAAGCGGTTTTTATTTTTTAGTCGGATGTCCAGTCCTTGAAAAGCCATGTTCCCAGATATTTGAATGTGTCTATTCTTTTAAAGAAGAGCTGCATTAAAAGTTGTTTCGTAGTTTGGAAATGCAATGTTCAGGATCATGATTTTACTATGATTTACTAGCCGATCGTATATATTATTGGCTATCAGGACTGCATCATCGGCATATTAAATATACTTCATTAATTTTAATCCTCATTTTTATATCTTGCAGAATAAACTCAAAATAATTAATTGGTAACAAATCTATTTTATAGAGAATTGAAGTAACTTAAAACATCCATAAGCACCATAAAAAACTTAAAATTACATTACCAACGAAATTGATACAAAACTGACTATTGAGTAAAGCTAATTTTGGTTGTTTCTGGGCATAAATATCGGATATAAAGGAAAGAAAAAAAAACAATATAATACAGCTTATAAGAAAGTAGAAAAGTATCAGATAACTGTTCACAAATTGTCTTACATTAACAAAACTGTGAAGAGCACAACTGTAAAGAGAACAACACAAGTTACGTACACACTTAATTTAATATTTTATATCTACTCAAAATTGTGTCATCTAGATAAAGAGTACCTAAAGAATATAATTTAAAACAGTAAATATAAAAGACAGCAATACTTACTTCAATAAGAGCAACACCAACTGCTACACCTCCAATAATTTTCGCATTTCTTTCTAATTCCACCTGAAGTTTATATGCACATCCATCAGAGTTTACTTCGTTATTCGAACTTGGACATTGTACTTGGACGTTATGACAACAACTCAAAGGAACTTTTGTCGTAGAATAATCTTCAGGTCCTTTCACACCACAACATTTGAACTAAACATAAAATAAATTCCGTTTAATGCATGAAAAAAGCGTAAACCTCTTTACTTACTATTCTTTCTGTGATGTGCATTGTTTCATTGGCTTCATGATTTCCAGCTAACATACTGTTAAACTGCCTTTGAACGTTTTCTTCTATGGCAGCATTGAACAAGTTTTTATCTCTTATTTGTAAGAATACATAAACTCCAATAGCAACTTGAATAATGAATATAGTGAGAAGAACAATTGAGTACTAAAAAAAAAAAATATATATAAAATTATTACGAGACAGTATAACATACGAGGGTTGTCTTTTTAGTTTTAAATATAGCCGCTTAGATGGTGCCACCAATAGACACAAATCTAATCTCAATCTTTTGTTGACATAAATCCAGAGTTTCATTGCGATGCAACAAGTCGTGTAGGTACAGTGAATTATTGAAATTAGCAAGACGGTAGAAAAATGGATCTTAGCCGAGAACCATTTGTGAGCAAAACTATTTTACAATTTGCAGAGATGATTATCTCAATGGCAATGTTTCTGTATTTGGGAATAAAGCACTACTTCCCGCTGGTACTGCAAATTTCAACGTGGACGCTCTAATCTTACCGAGGAATCCTGGCTAAGTCCACCCAAAATAGCAGTCACACAGCAAAACATTGATGCGGTTCGTCAGCTAATTAAGGATGGCAGCCGTGTAACATAGCGAAACGCATTTTTGGGCATTTCAAAGATCTCGATCCAAAAGATCCTACAAGAAGAACTGAGTGTTAAAAAGTTAGTTTCCCTTTGGAGCCCTCATTTGCTCACAGAAAAGTAAACAGCGGTTCGCGTCAATTGGTGTTGAAAAACATTGGAACGGTTCAAAAATTAAAGCTCAAAAAACGTTTATAGTATTGTTAATGGCGATGAATCAAACCGGAAAATAAACGTCCATCCGCTATGTGGGTGTTTCAGGATGAGAAAAACCAACAAAATTTCTCGAAGTGTGTCAAAGAAAATGGTCGCAACTTTTGTGTCAAAATCTAATCATGTGGCAATAATTACTTTAGAAGATCCAAGAAAAGTTACTTCCGATTGATATATAAACATTTTTTTAACAGAAGTTATTGCGAAACTCCGAAAAAGCAACACACAACGGCGAATCATCCTATATCAGGACAATGGAAGTGCTCAGACTGCCCAAAAGGCAATCGAGTTTTGGAGCTTCAAAACATTGAATTGTCTACCGTATGGTCCCAACAACTTTTTCACGTTCCCAAGATTCAATGCGTGGGCAGTGATTCCAGTCGCCAGAAGAATCCATCGATGGCTTTAAAAGAGCGATTTTGCAGGTGTCAACTAAAGACCGGAATAACTGTTTTACCAATTGGTTGAACAAATGCAAAAGTGTATCGATCTTAGTGGGACATATTTTGAAAAGCAATAAAGTACTTTTTTGTCTTTATATGCAAAACTAAGTCAACCCTCGTATAAATCAAAATTGAAATAATAGTAGGTTAGTAGATTTGTTATTGTGATATTTTTAGAAATATCTCACAAACCGTATTATTGTATAGCTAATAATCTGGGAATAAATAATATGGAACGAGAATCATGTGATATTACAACCAAATTAAAATAATTGTACTGACGATGCCCGATTACAAATTTTTAATCTATTTATAGTCCACATTGACACCACTCTGATGACTCACGTTTATTTTTTTGCAAATAGTGAAAGTGCTATTTTTGTAGCTAAAATATAAAAATAAATTTACTTTCATCAAATTACCTACTGCAATATAAATTTTTGTAATTTAGAGTCGAAACGTGACTTTTACAAACTTAATTGATTTACATTAATCGAGTCACTTGCCAGTAACTTGTCACTGAGAATTTTATGACTACTGAAATTTAGTTAGCGATTTTCTACGGTTTTTAATGATCTTAGAATGTTTGATTATATACTGTATTACGTATTTTCATGAATAGTACAGTTTTTTCAAAATTTTAATTTTACTTCTGAAGATATGCTTCTTATGGGAAGTTTTGACGAGAATAAACATAGAAAGAGCGACAGAAAACCAAACAGACCAGACATAGGATATATCCCATTTCCTTGATAAGAGAAAGATGCGCAAGTATATGAAAGTTCATATTATTGTATATATACTGTTTCCTCTTTTTGTTCGCAACATCTGCCTAGCGGCGATTTTGCTACAGCCTATAGAGATGTTGTCGTAATTGGCAGTGACCTGTTAAGATTCCCACAGCTGTTTGGAGATTTTGTCTGGCCAATTTTCTTGCTGCTTCCTCGCCAGTATGAGGTTATAACTCTCTGGCCAATTTACCGTTCGTTGTTTCATCCCAGAGCTCAGAGCGTTCACTAAGTTGGGGTCTACTGTCTTATCTGCTAATATTTTGTGGGGTTTGTCAAAGACAACTCTTGGTATGAATGCATCCGTGTCCGCCAGTAAGTGTGTTATCGCCTTTAGTGATGTCCCTATGGATGGCGGTCCCTACAGTGGGTTTGATACCAACCGTGCGAAAGCGTACTATGGTCATCAAGTCGATGAATTTCTCATGACTTTTGTTACGAGACGACCTTTGGAGTTGGATTAATTTACGCTACCACACGACAGCACCATATGTTAGCATAGGTCTTATGATTGCCGTGTAGATCCACACGGTGACCTTGGGGAATAATCCCCAGGTCTGTCCTATGGTTCGACGGCATTGCTCATAAGATATATACGCCTTTTTAACTTTGATTTTTTTGTGTAAGTTCCACGTCAGCTTGTTGTCAAGGATTACACCTAAGTAGTTCTCTATTGTAGTAAAGCTTAATTTAACGTTGAGAAGACTAGGTGCTGTTAATTTTATACATTTACGTGTTTAAACAAATTAAATCCTTCTTAGACATTATCTAGTAGATAAGATATCTAAGCCAGTTTCAAATTATCTTTATAACGTTTTTGGTAATCAAATATCCTTCCCAAATAAGCATACCAGTAATTAACAAACGTACATTTCAAATAAAAAGATAATGCAATTACTGAGTCATCTTAGTAAGAAAACAAAAGTTCTATTTACTCGATTCGGTGTTTAAACAATGAATGTATTATAACCATATGAATCTTTTCAATTTCTTTGTAACTTGCGACTAAAATTAGCTTATTACGTAAGTTCTATTATAAGTTTACAAAAATGAATTTAATTTCCATTAGACAAAATGTAATGGATAAAATATCTATATTTGTCTGAAATAATCTTTATTTTATGATTGTAGTAATTAATTTATTGCTAACTATAATCGCTGGAAGCACAAAGACCATAACAACTAACAAAAGGTTGTAAATGAATGCACTATAAAGACAATGCAATTACTGAGTCACGTTAATAAGAATAAGAAAGTTAAGTACTTGATATGGTATTTAAACTTTTATATTAAGTGCCCTTATAGGAACTTTATAAATGCCTTGGACACATTATTAACTGATCTAAGTACGTTGTCAATCTAATTATGAATTAATCTATACATATAATAAAACTGTAGCAGGGTCATGTTTGTAAATTAAAAAAACTATCAGGCGTTGATAAGTAAATATAAATCACAAAACTATAATTTTCAAAAATATTGTCCGTCTGTCCCATTGTGTGCAATAGACTCGAAAAACTGAACGGATTTTTTTACAGTTTTCAACAAACATGTACAGTGATTCCTGAGAATGGTTTTAGTCTATAATAAGTTAAGATTTTGTAAAAATTGAATGAAATACGGCAATATTAGTTCAACATGTCGGAAAAGATAAAGCTGGTCCGGAGCTTTTATCGAAAAAGCTGCCAAAAATATTTTGTTATAACAAAATAATGTATGGTGACATAATAAAATTTTTTTTCTTTTACATATTACAATAAAATGATGGATTATTTACAAAGCTATTTTTAACAGTACAATATTATTCCTTATTCAATTAAATACGTTAGATACGTTGAGCAATTAATGTAAATCAAAATTGTCTTTTACACTATATCAATAAAATAAATATCTTATGAGTTACCTGGGTGAGAAATTCAATAGTAAAATAGTTAAAATATGGATGGAGCAGAGCGAAGATGTCATTCATTTAGCAAAATTCCTAATGGATGACGGTGTAAGTTATTCCAAGAGGTCTGTCGCAAAGTAAACAGGACAAAGAAAAAATAGTAACAAATAGTTTTTTTTGGGCAAATGGAATTTATTTTATTTAAAATAGTTCCTTGCAGAGTTAATACAACGATCTGCACGGTCCACAAGTTTTACGAATGAGGATTTCAGCTCGTTCTTGAAAATGGTCATCAACGCCTTTTGAATGGGCTTTACGCTGGCATACCGCAGTCTCTTCATGGACAAATATAGTCTACCGAACAGAAAAAAGTCGCATATCATATCTGGAGAATATGAGGATGGTGCATTATAGTGCTTCCTTCTTCGCGATATTTTGACCGAACCCGACGAATACGCGGGAGCAAATTTTAATGATCTTGATCTTGATCATGTGCTTAAAAAGTGCAGATTGACACTCTTAGTTGAGACGCAAGAAAACTTTGGCCAAATATTTTCAGTTGAAATTGCTCATTAGCAGTTTATTTTGCTCGTGAAACTATTGCACTTAATAAGCACTTAAATCTCTGACTAAGTGAATTTTATATTAATCATCATTTCCGGAAATGACCGGTTGCAAGTCTCGCTCAGCGGTCCGAGTTAAAAAAAATAAAAAAAAAAATTTGTGGTGACCTTCCGAATTATCCATTAAAAAAATTACAGGACAAGAAATTTTTACCGATTTCTAACTGTTCTTAAACTGCCGATGTCCATTTTGGTTCAAAGTGCAAGAAGAAATGTGGCATTTTGCCATACACAATCAATATATTCAATTTTAAGACATTTAATTTTTAAATTTTTTATTTTATGTTTCGTGTTTTAAAAAGCACTTAATTAGCACCTAATTTAAAGATTATTCAATCCTTGTTTTTTGTTTTTTTTATTATGGGTCAGCTAGGTTGTTAAAGGCTGGCGGTCCCATGGTTTTTCGTAAATATTTCAAAAACGGTTAGTGCACCTAATTTTTGTTTTGCGCACCTAAATAGCACCTAAAATGCACCTAATTTTGAAATAAATTTCGACAAATTTCTCCACTTTGGGTCAGCCACCTTGATGGGGGTGCTTAGATACAACATTTTTCTATAATTAAAGCCAATTTGTTAATAATAAAAAAAATCATCAATTTAATGTTCTAATTATAGTATAATATTTACTTTTACTATGATTCATGTGTTTCCTACTTAAATATTTGATATCTACAAAAATCAGTTCAACATAAGTTTTTGAAATCAGTTGTTTATACGTGTGTTACGTATATTCGGAGAATATGTGACATTATTTTAAAATGTTATTTAAGGTCCAATTTATTTAAGGTGATTTAATAGTTACTGTATATAACACAGTAAGTGGAATGTACTGCAAAGTATAAATGGATATGACTATTACAGAATGCAGATGAGATCTCGCAACCTAACACTACTTTAATACAATACTGTATTTTTAGTTTAAAAAAAGTCTTTATACCAATTTATCAGCTATTTACCTTGAAAACTATCTCCCTCCTCTTTTAGGGAATAAGGGCAGATTAAAAAATACATAAAAGTATTTTTCTTTAGTAATAAATAGTGTGTATAACAATTTTTGACTTTCTTCCTTGAACACTGCGGAAAGTTCAATACAAAATTTTACCCCCTCTTTTGAGAGGTCGGGGACAGATTCACCCCCAAAAAAGACAAAAAGTAGCTTATGTTACTCGCCAGCCCTTTAACTATCACCACATAAAAAACATTGCTCTGTTTGACGTGAAAGTTGAAAAAACACACAAATACACTTGTATTTATAATGGATTTAAATTCAGTAGGCAATCGAAACTAACTTTATTCACTTTTTCGAGCTAGTGATGATGTAAAGTAGCCTCATACATTAAAACACCACTAAAACAACCATTTTGACTGTGGTTTAAAAAAAATACACCAAATCATAGAACATGATGAACAAGAACTTTACCACTTGGCCAATCTAGGAGGAATTCTAGAATGGCAATTTCACACAAGTACCAACCATAGTAGGTTTCAACTCTAACCATCAGTACAAGTCGTTGCAAGTAAATATGGAATAATAAAAATATTTTCAAATCAATTTAAATAATTATTTTAATGATAGTTTAGTTGAAACTGCACAACTTTGTGATGACCAACCCAAGCTTCTTACCAAATGAAACAATTTCAGCAGAAAACAGAACTCAGGAAGTTTTAGAACTTAAAACGTTTTATACAAATAGTACTTTTGTTTAAGATCCTGGTGCATTTGTTAAGGAACTCAGTGTAGCCAGCTGGGAAAACACTCACGTCCAAAGACAAGCAAAAAGGTTAATACAGACCTTACTAAGCTACTTTAAATTATGTACTCTTAGAGCTCGAGAAACCTGGTCTTTCTAAAAAAATGTTTTATATAATTCTTGAATTAAAATGAATAAATATTATTATTAATGAATATTTTGATTAAGAACATTCCTACTAATACAATTCCCTTACCTTTATATTTAAATATTTTCTTTTATTGTATTGTAGATGAATATTCAAAAACATAGTGAACTTACAACCGAAAAGCTATTGTCTACAATGAACTTGAATAAATGACGTATAATCTGCAGATTTGATATAAATAATTCAATTATTCAAAAAAAATGCTAGTTTAATCAATAAATATTCTACAAAATTTCTTTTTTCTTTTAGTTTTACTTGTGATATTAGCGGTATTGGTTTCGGTTTCTGACAAAAACATGGATATAGTTAAGGATGATGTAGTAATCTCAGGTATTGGTGGATATTTCCCCAAGGCTCATAACATAGAAGAATTCAAGAATAGGCTATTTGAAAATGAAGTTTTAGTCAGTCCTGCTTGGACAGAAGGTACTTTTATACTTAAGCTTTTATATGTTTGTTTTATTAGTGTAAGTTACTTGAAACCTTACATTTTAAATAATTTTAAAGTAAAAATAGTGACTACCTATAACATACCCCAAAACTTTAAGTTATTAATCCAAGACCTAACATAAATTTGTCGAAAATTTCAACTCATAATGGTTAACAATTCATTTAAACTCCAGATCTAATAAATTTGTGTTTGGCAAATTTTCATGTGTTGGTTCGTTCGATTTCTAGGTAGGTAGGTACATGCAGGAGCAGGAAACTTAAAATTGTAAAATTAAATGAGTCACATCCATATTTTTCAAAGTAAAGTAAAAAAGACTATAGGTACCGATAAAGTTGCAGGTAACCGATATTCATTCTTTAAAACATTCTACTTATGTAGCGGATCTCCTCCACTACCTACATTAAAATCACTGAATACTGTTATAATTTTCCTTCGTGGATTCGGGAAAAGTGATAAACAGCAAACAAACTTAACAATTTATTGGTAAACACAAATAGATAACAATTTCTCAAACTAATTTACACCACTTTAATACAATAACAATTACTAAATAACGTCTTTAAAATATCTCGTACAACAATCGCACTTTTTCGTCAGGTATTTCTTTCTCCGTTCAGGGCGGTCCTTATATACCAATAAATTCTTTCTAGAACGTCTCTGAAATTACATTTATAGAATCGAACAAAATAGAATATTCCAGAGCTTCATGTATTATCTGGATATTGCGAACGGACACTTAGGATTTTGGAGGAGAGCGAGTCGTGGATTTCCGAGCAGTAATGGGGAAAATAAGGATCTTATGAATTTAAAAAACCCAAATAAAAGAAATAGGCAGAAGAGATGTCCAGGAAGTTACATGAGGTACAACAAAATTTAAGTAATACTGTAAAAAATAACTACATGTAACAAACTTAAACAAACAAATTAAACTTACCATGTTATCTGATAGCTCGTTGGCTTTTAGTCAACTTAACTAAACTCAATGTATCAAAAATTAAGACTTAATGGTGTCTTATTAGAACTGCATAGACGAAAAAGTTCTTTAATATAAGAAGAAGAATATTTATTTGAAATAAATATCAAAAAAAAAAAATAAGAAAGTGGATAAAGAAACTATAATATACTGTTAATATTTTTATAGTACCTATGAGGATCTGAAAAATTGGAGAGGAGCGAGCAACTTTTCTGCCGGTACTGAGGCCAAATAAGGCCCATTGTCATCCTCCCGTGTGTAGGGATATCCACACCTCGGGCTGTCATCAGGCCCATTTTTTTATAGTATAAACTTTTTTAAAAATCGACTTGAATCAAAAGTAAAATAACCAAACTTAAAGTCCAAATGAGAAATATTTTTTTAAATTGGCCTAATGCATTTTAATTACAATTTAAGAAAAGGCAACTTTTGGTTGGATGTAATGCCGGTGTTGGATTGTACCGGTACTTATCCAGAATATTTAAAACAATAAACTTATAGTTTCTTTTCATTTTAATATTATTTTGAAACTGTTTTAGAATAATCACAGCTGCTTAAACACTATCCAATTTAAAGCATTACTGAATCACATCAGGATAGTTGTATGACAATAATAAATCATATATAAGACGATACTGAACTTCGACAAATAATTTTATAAAAAAAAAATAGGAGTTGTAACGATATGATGGTTCTTCCAAGATGAACAAATGAAGATGTTTAATCACCAGTTTGACGAACATCCTTCGTGATTGGTCTGATATTCAAGTTATCAGAGTGTCTTTTAGAATTATTCAATTAAAATCGTTATAGTACCGGATCTTATGAAGTTACCTAAAAGATGTCATATATATATATATATATATATATATATATATATATATATATATATATATATATATATATATATATATATTGTTATGATCTCTATACTCATATAATTGTATTCTTGTGACTCTTCAAGGTTGGGTTCTTCGATAATATTAAACTAAAAAGTCCATCTCAATTTTAACATCATTTAATATATAAATATATTAATTCTTTACAACACTTTAAAAAACAATATAACATTCATCATTTATCCTGTCATAAACTTAACACTAATTAATTTTAAATGAAATTTTGCCCTCTTTTCCTAAAATCCCCGAATAACTATTTCTAATATACCTCTATTACCAGCTGATAACAAATTATACCAGAAATACTTATCTTTATAAACTATGCTTATTTTATTTTGAAAATCCAATCTATGCAAATATCCAATTAATCTTCTCTATATATATCCATTTTATTCCATATTTAACTCTACCATATAGTTATTATAACATTCTATTCATACATTAATCTTCTTTTATAATTTTTATATTTATATTCATTAACATTCAGTATTTATCTTCATTTTCAATTTCTATTATTATTATATTTACTTTATAATGGTTTTAAAATTTTTAAAATTCTATATAATTCCCTAAACTTTTTCTCTGACTTTACTCTCCAAAATTCTATGACATTCTATCAATAATTTTCTTTTTTATCCCCCTAGAAACCTCGCAACCCAAATTTTTTTTTATTTATGATTCCTTGATAATTTGCATAAATTGATTATTCAATTCTAATATCTAGTTAGTCTTAATTACACTTATATTACATATAAAGACCAACTATTGAATACCATAACAATTTCCCAAATTTAAAATTTTATAAATTTTAGAAAAAAAATTTTAATAATTTAAAATTTAAAGTATATAACAATTAACATATTAACACAAATTCTGAATACTCTAAGTTTCTTCAAAATACCTATATAGGCTTTCAATATTAAATACTCCTCTAACATTTCTTGTTATCGGATCTTCAACAATATAACTATTAACACCTTCCTCATTTACTATTCTATATGGTCCTTCAAATATAGCTTTTAATTTCCCTGATTCATTTTTCTTTAAATTTCCACTTATATATGCTTTTATTATTACCAAATCTCCTTTCTTAAACCTTACAGGATATTTCACTTTTTTCTTAATTTTTTTATAATATTTTTCCCACGCATCCATTAACCTTTTTCTTACTTTTTCTATAATTTCATCATATTTTTTTCTTTCTTCTTCTTCTTCCCAATTTCGTTTTGGTTTTTGACCTAACATTAAATATGTTGGTGTTTCTTCTGTTATTACATTTGGAATATCATTTATATACATTTCTACTTTATTAATATAATTTTCCCATTCTTTATGTTTCTTTCCATTTAAACTTATTCGTAAAAATTTTATCACTTCTTTAATATATCTTTCTGCAGGATTTGCTGCAGGATGTCTTATACTAATACAATTCTTTTTGATTCCTTTCCTTTTTAAAAATTTTTCTAAATTCTGTCCTTGAAAATACGTTGCATTATCCATTACACATGTCCTTGGTTTACCTATTTCTTCTATAAATTTTTGTAAACAATTTTTAATACTTTTATAATTTGTCCTTCTACATGGGTATAATTTTATAAATTTTGTAAAAACATCAACAATTACCAATATATGTTTATTATTATTTTTACTTCTTATTAGATTACTAATGAAATCTATTGCTATTATTTCCAATTTTTCCATTGCTGTAACACTTTTCCCAATATTTTTATTCACTTTATTCTTATTTTTATTCAATTGACATATCTTACATGTTCTTGTTATTCCTTTTGCTATCTTTTGATCTTTTTTCATGATAAAATTTTCTCTAAATAATAACCATAATTTTCTTGAACCTATATGTCCATATGTTACATGTAAATTTTTTAATATTTGTTTTCCTAAATAACTCTCAATTACATAAACTTCTTCATTTCCTATTTCCTTTATATAATATCCATCTTTAATTAAAGTATTCTGTTTTTCTTTTTCTGTTAAATTTTGTTGACTTCTTATTATTTCTTCTTCCGAAAACATACCTTCATCTTCTATTAATTTGTTCATTCCAATTTTTATTATTCTTCCTTTATCCTTATTTTCACTACTTTCTCTTGATAATGTATCTGCAATAATATTTTCCTTTCCTGATAAATATCTAATTTCAAAATCATATTCTTGTAATAATAAACTCCATCGATATATCCTATTATTATTAAATCGATTGACCATTACATTCTTCAAAGCCATGTGATCGGTTTCAATTATAAATTTTTTTCCAATTAAATAAAATCGACATTTTTGCACACAAAAAACTATACTCGCAAATTCCAATTCTGATACACTATAATTTCTTTCATACATTTTTGTGACTCTAGACATAAAACATATTGGTACTTCTATTCCATTTTGTACTTGTATTAAAACCCCTGCTAACTTATTAATTGATGCATCTGTTCTTAATATAAAATCTAATTCATAATTTGGATGATATACCTTCAAATTATTAGTAAACATTTTTTTTAAATCATTGAATGCTTGTTCTCTTTCTTCATTCCAGTTCCATTTTACATTTTTCTTTAATAATTCTACTAATGGAATCTGTTTTTCTGATAGATTTGGTATTAACTTTTTATAATAATTCATCATTCCCAAAAATCCCCTTATTTGCTTTAAACTTTTTGGTTTCTCAAATTTTAAAATTTTATCTACTCTTTCCGTATCCATCTCTACTCCATTTTTATTAATTTTAAATCCTAAATATATCACTTCTTTTAAGAAAAATTGACATTTTTCTTTATTTACTTTCAATCCCGCTAAATCTAATTCTTTTAACACAATATTTAAGTGTTTTTTATGTTCTTCTTCACTTTTTGAATAAATTAATATATCATCTACATAATGAACAACAAAATTTTCATATTTGTTTAAAATTTTATGTAATGCTTTAACCAAAGCTGCACATGCACTTTGTATACCGAATGGTACTACTTTAAATTGATATACTACACCATCAATACTAAAACCAGTATATTTCCTACTACTTTTATGTAGAGGTATTAACCAAAAACTATGTTTTAAATCTATTTTACTAAAAATTTCAATTTCTGTTATTCTACCAAATATTGCTTCAATATGCATAGGTTTCTCATATTGTGGTATTGAAAATTTGTTAATATTTCTAGCATCTAGACATAACCTTAACTCTCCATTCCCTTTTTTCACAACTACAATTGGATTAATGAAAGATGTATCACTTCTCTCAATTATATTATTTTCTAGCATTTTATCTATTTCTATAGCTACTTGTTTTCTATATTGATATGGAATTGGATAAGTTTTAACTCGAAAATTTTCTATATTCTTTACTTCAAATCTGTGAGTATATTCTTTGGCAGTATTATTCTCTAATGTAATTAAATTTTGATATTTTTTAAATAACAAATTAATTTCATCTTTATATTTATCATCACTTTTTATATCTTCTCCTTCTTTCATCATTTCCCCATTAATTCTTAGTTCATTTATATGTATTATCTCCTCATTATTGTTTATTTTATTTAATTTGATTTGTTCTTCTTTCAATTTTATCCAACCTTCTTCATAATTAATAATAACATTCATTCTTTCTAATTCATCAGTACCTAATATTATATCATACTCCATATTTCCTATAATCAAACCTTGTATTTTATATATACTATTTCCAATTTTAATACTAATATTTATAGTCTTATTAATTTCCCCTAATTTTTTTCCATTAGCACCTATTAACTTAATTCTTGGAATTTTAATCATTTCTTCTAATTTATTATCCTCAATAATTTTTTCATTTATCAATGTTGCTTCTGATCCGGTATCTATTAAAATTCTAATTTTCTTATTTTCTAAATTTCCTTCAACAACTACTAATCCAATTTTATCTTCTAATTTATTATTATTTTCTTCTAATTTTATAAATTCACTAGGATGTATATAACAACATTTAACATTAAAATTTTGTAGGTGCTTATTTAAAAATTTTCTTGTTCTGGTTCTACCCTAACATTTTCTACATTTTCTTCTATTTCTCTACTTTGCATATTAATTTGATTTATTCTTCTAGGTACATTATTGTTTCCATTTCTATCTTCTCGATTATTATTATTATTATTATGAATTTCATTTATATTTCTATATCTTGATCTTTCATATCTTCCATTATTTACATTTTGAAAACCATTTTCATTTCTGTTATTTCCATTTCTTATATTATTATTATTATCCATATTATTTCCATTTCTTATATTATTTCCGTTTATACGATTTCCATTTTCTCTCCCATTATATCCATAATTATAATTTCCATTGTTTCTATTACGCATTTCTTCTCTTACTCTATTATATCCATTTCTGTTTTGATAATTTCTAAATCTATCATTTTCATAATTTTGTGATCTATTTTCATTAATCTTTAAATTTCTTTCAACTCGATTTAAATACTCAATCAATTGTTCTTTTTTTTTAATATTTTGTATAACTATTGTTTCAGAAACTGTTATATCATAATGTCTAGAAATATATAAAATTATTTCCTCTTCTCTCATAGGAGGTTCCAAATATTGTGCAACATTATATAATTGTAACGCATAATTAGTTAAATTATTCCCTAATCTATAATTGAATTTTCCGAAATATAATTTTTCCCTACTCACCCCTTGTTTTGATTCACCCCAGAAATATTTAAGAAATTCCCTTTCAAAATCATTAAAGGTTAATATTTCATTTTCCTGTGTTGCATACCATAATGCAGCATTATCTTTCAAAGAACTTCTTATAATTTCTTTCCAATCTCTTTTGTTCCTAGTCTTAGTTTTAATCATATTCATATACGTGCATGGATGTAATATACTGATATTCCCTGTAAATTTTACTGCTCCTTCTCCTCCATGTATTATCATATAGGAACCATCCTCAGTTCTTTCATTTTGCATTTCTTGTAATTTTTTTGTTTCATCTTCAAATTTCTTTGCTACTTCCATTACATTCCTTTCCATAGTTTGTAGTATTCTTTCATTTTCTTTCTTATTTTCATTTTTCTGCTCCTTCACAATTTTTTCTATATTATTAATCTTCTCCTGGTGTATATTACCCATTTCCTCCATCGCCTTAATTCCATCTTTCAATTGATCGACTTCTTTTTGTATTTTGATATTTTCTTCTTTAATAATATTTTTCATTTCATCTTTAAATGTTTCCATATTCTTGTTCATATCTTTTATTTCTTTTTTTATATCTTCTCTTATTTCTTTTTTCATAGAATCCATTTTTCTATTATTTTCATCAAATTTATTTTCCAAAAATTTAAACATTTTCTCCATCTCTGTTTCTTGATGTGGTTTTGAACTAGTCGCATCTCCTATCACATCAGCTTGTACCACTTGAAACCTTGTTTTTTCTTCTCCTTCCGACGATCCATCATTACTTTCTGTTTCATGCATATTTTCATTAGATTCCTGTATTCCATCTTCTCTCCTTCTATTTCTTCTATTTTGTCTTGTATTCATTTTATTCAAATCTTTTAATTATTTTATATATTTATTTAATTTATAATGTTAACTTATTATATTACTTTATTATATTTATTCGATTTGTATTTAGTTTTAAAATTTTCAAAATTTTATGGTCTTTATATATAAATATAAATATACTTAAAACTCTCACCTAATCCTCTTATTTCTATTATAATGTATTTATGTTTTATTTCAATTCTTCACTGTTCTAATTTTCTAATCACTTCAATTGTCTATATCACCCTCTCAATTTCAATATACTGTTCTATTTTAAACTGGATTCTTGTTTTATTCACGCCACACGTTGGCTCGCCATAATTGTTATGATCTCTATACTCATATAATTGTATTCTTGTGACTCTTCAAGGTTGGGTTCTTCGATAATATTAAACTAAAAAGTCCATCTCAATTTTAACATCATTTAATATATAAATATATTAATTCTTTACAACACTTTAAAAAACAATATAACATTCATCATTTATCCTGTCATAAACTTAACACTAATTAATTTTAAATGAAATTTTGCCCTCTTTTCCTAAAATCCCCGAATAACTATTTCTAATATACCTCTATTACCAGCTGATAACAAATTATACCAGAAATACTTATCTTTATAAACTATGCTTATTTTATTTTGAAAATCCAATCTATGCAAATATCCAATTAATCTTCTCTATATATATCCATTTTATTCCATATTTAACTCTACCATATAGTTATTATAACATTCTATTCATACATTAATCTTCTTTTATAATTTTTATATTTATATTCATTAACATTCAGTATTTATCTTCATTTTCAATTTCTATTATTATTATATTTACTTTATAATGGTTTTAAAATTTTTAAAATTCTATATAATTCCCTAAACTTTTTCTCTGACTTTACTCTCCAAAATTCTATGACATTCTATCAATAATTTTCTTTTTTATCCCCCTAGAAACCTCGCAACCCAAATTTTTTTTTATTTATGATTCCTTGATAATTTGCATAAATTGATTATTCAATTCTAATATCTAGTTAGTCTTAATTACACTTATATTACATATAAAGACCAACTATTGAATACCATAACAATATATATTTATATATATATATATATATATATATATATATATATATATATATATATATATATATATATATATATACGAAAGGGGGAAAATTAATGGGCATGTACGCAAAAAGCATCATAGGGTCACGAATAGGGAATGGTAACCGCAGACATGCATGTTTCTGGCTCGTTAGCCGTCATCAGTGCGGCATAACCAAGTAAGGTATTGCACTTGGCCAGCAAAAGTGTTGAGTACTTGGGAGCAAAGGATGGTAGGGAAACATGTATTAAAAACCAAAAAACACAAACAACGAAACTCACACAAGAGTCCTATCGCCATTTGTGGCTTCGGCCAGCTGTGCCCACATTTCGGGGCTACGAACAGCGTCGCCGCGTTGGCGAAACGGACTCATTGTGTTTGAGCCGTTCCAAGCCCAGGATGTAAAACATATATATATCCAAAGATGATACATAAAGTATCTAATGCCATACTGTCAATAGTAATAATTTCAGTTTTGAACTGAAATGGTGTCGGTTAGAAATTTCTAACACTTTAAAAGACACCTTGGATGCTGCCATATAAATAGATATAAATATCATTCAACCTATATATACACTGACGAGCTCAAACAAGAGCGAAACACGTGTCTGTAGTTTGGTTTTGCCCTGATATAGGTTGAATGATATTTATATCTATTTATATGGCAGCATCCAAGGTGTCTTTTAAAGTGTTAGAAATTTCTAACCGACACCATTTCAGTTCAAAACTGAAATTATTACTATTGACAGTATGGCATTAGATACTTTATGTATCATCTTTGGACATTTTTAGACTGTCACAAAACGCTCTGTTCGTTTTATATATATATATATATATATATATATATATATATATATATATATAATAACAGATAGTACTATTTGCTGTATCGTATTACAATACGTTAACAAAGGTTGATTGGGTGTGCAGCAATAAAACATCGAATTTAGTTCACTCTTTTATATAATTCCAAGCTTTCGGTCAAATTTTTGACCATCTTCAGGGATAGATCTACAAATAGGTATAAAAAATAATCAAACTAGGTGTTTTAACAAAAACCTTGAAGGACTTACAATTGAGGTTGTATCGAAAGTTCTTCGTTTGGACAACTATGTTGTGGTAAGTATATTGATCGTGGTAAGTATTCTTGATACTAATGTAAAATATAATAAAATAAGCTAATATAATTTTTATAAAACTTAGCGTTTTTTCAAAAAAGCGTAGATTGTAGCGGTGCAAGAAAAGACAAAGAAAAAATTTTTTTTAAGATTAACAGACGACATGTGTCATTACTCGATATTGACAGATATTGACTTTTGAATTAACAAATTAGAAGAAATATTAATACTTCGACTACTATTAGTTTAGCTGTATATATGTTGAGGAACATTAAAGTCAATTCTTAAAGAAAAGAAGAAGAGCTAATGTCATTATTACGACCTTGCAATAAGTAGGTTATGGTATTGTACCTTTACACAATAAACAAAACAAATCCGAAAATTTTATAGTTAAAACACACGAAAACTAACACAAACACCAACGGAGCACCTTTTACTAATTAACGAAATCAGTCACAGGTAAGTAAGTATGCGTAAATATCACTTAAGTTGTCTATATCGGATCTTTTATTCATACAAGTTGTCATTGTTTTAGATATATGAGCCATTTCAAGAAAGACACGTTTAGTGGTGTTTCGTTCTCTATCCAAAATGCGGACACTATCATAGTCAATCGTATGGTTTGTGGAACTATAGTGAGAACCCAGCGCAGTTCTATCGGGATAGAGTCTGGCATCGCTCTTATGGGAAACTAGTCGATCTTTTAACTTACGTGAGGTTTGCCCTATGTAAACTTTGTTACAGTCGCCACAAGGTATGATATAAACTACATCAGATTCCAATAATTTATCCGTCTTATCTTTTAGTTTGGTAAATACGTTGTTGATGGTGCAAGTAGATCGGTTGGCTATTTTTAATCCTGGGATATCTTTGAAGAGGATGCTCAGTTTAGGTGTTAGTGACTGTACATAAGGAAGACTAGCGTACCGTATCTGTACTACATTATTCGAGTCATTAATCTGGACATTGTAAGATCTTATCCTAGAAGGAGTATTAAATAGCAAATGATTCACCAATTTGTGAGGATAGGAATTGTCCGTAAAAATTTTAGCTAATATCAGTAAGTTGGTTTTTTGATATCTGACGTCGCTGATGTTCATTATTCTTTCTTTCATCTGTTTTAGTAAGTTCAATTTCATCGATTGCTTGTGGCAGGACCAGTAGTTCAGATAACGTCCAGAGCTCATCGGTTTTCTGTACCAATCAATAGAAATGGTTCGGTGATCTCTTATAAACTTAGTGTCTAAGAATGGTACTGAAAAATTTTTATCCTCTTGTTCTAACGTAAATTGTATGTATCTGTCATAACTATTAAATATGTCAAGTATATTATTCGTTTCATTTTTTGGTATAGCTAATATAATATCATCAACGTATTTCTTGATGAAACCCAGTTTATATGGTAAGTTTGGTACAATTTTATTTAATAAGTCGTCCATCACATAATTCTGTTAATCTTAAAAAAAATTTTTTCTTTGTCTTTTCTTGCACCGCTACAATCTACGCTTTTTTGAAAAAACGCTAAGTTTTATAAAAATTATATTAGCTTATTTTATTATATTTTACATTAGTATCAAGAATACTTACCACGATCAATATACTTACCACAACATAGTTGTCCAAACGAAGAACTTTCGATACAACCTCAATTGTAAGTCCTTCAAGGTTTTTGTTAAAACACCTAGTTTGATTATTTTTTATACCTATTTGTAGATCTATCCCTGAAGATGGTCAAAAATTTGACCGAAAGCTTGGAATTATATAAAAGAGTGAACTAAATTCGATGTTTTATTGCTGCACACCCAATCAACCTTTGTTAATATATATATATATATATATATATATATATATATATATATATATATATATATATATATATATATATATCAGAAGTATTAAGCGGGTATACCCTATTCTCACAAAAGGAAATGGAACGTAAATTAAAAATTTTACAATTAAATTATATTTCGGTGTTCTGTTGGTTAAATCAAAGCGCCAATGAATCACCTGGTACAATAGGGAATATGCATGTGATTTAGATTTATTTGATTTTAATATCATCAATACTTTATGCTCTTAAAATTATATCTAAACCATTATTTCTCTATTTAATTTGGATTTCATTCCATAAAACTTAAATTAAAAAGTTAATTTTGTGCGCGATATTCAAATCTGAGAAAACGACCCATCATTGGTCGAAGCGACGTTACGTCAACTAGCATATTCTTTGAGTTGTTTACATGTGTTTACAAGATATTTGTGCTTAAAATTGTGTTTTAATTATATCCTTTGGTGTTTTGTACTGTGTAAACGGTTTGAATACATTAGTTATTATCAAAAACAATGACGGAAAGTGGTTTAGTGAAAGCACAGTCGGACAATTTACCAAAAATAGATGCTTTTATGATGACATCATATTTTGCATCGAATTCAGATTTTGTATCCGTTGAAGTCAAAGGAGCTTCAAGGTAATTATATAACAAATTATATAATATTACATACTGTATTATCTATCCAATAGATTTTAAAACTTCGTGCACTCAGAAATACTTATTTAAAAATAACCTTAATTTTAAGGTTATATTTTAAGTATAGTTGATTCAATTAGAAGTGTCATCAAGTGGGCTGGGTACGTGTGAGATCATCTTTACCTTTATTACTAGATTCAATGGAAACAGATCTTTAGTTAGGGAATTATATGTCATCGCGATGTGTCAAAAGTTTTATACTTATATTGAGCATATGTAGCAATCTGATCACAAGCTGGCTAATATTGCGATTGAAATTTCACTAAACGTGGGTACTGCCACTACAAATTTAAATTTTCCAGAGACTACTTGATGACACTTCTATTTGAATCAACTATAAATGTTGTTTACATTTACCTGCTAATAAATGTTTTAGATCATATTATACTTATGTATGAAAAGCTTAAAGAATTTTGTTTAATTGATTTAGAATTAGGTAAATAAGGATGTAGGTGACCAATTGAATCTTTTTGGGTGAATTTGCCTAAAATTATTGTTACAGATCTCAAAGAGAATCTTATGGTGATTCAGCTGTGGGCTATGTTAAAGTAAAACGAGAGGGGAACATATGTGTAGTAAATATTGGTAAAATGTTTTTTTATCTTTTTGCATGACTTCACAGCGAATTAAACTCAAAAATCTCAAATAATCACTCTAAATGCAAACAAATGTCATTGCAGGTCGTGCTATGTGACGTTTCCAGAGCGCGCGCAAAATGGAGGCGTTTGAACATGACAAATATAAGCGACTTTTTATTTATTATTTTAAAATTTAATTAGTACATTTCCAACAATACTTTTATTTTTTACTATATTAAAACGAAGTGAAAAGTGAATTAAACGAATAAAAAAAATACATGCATATTCCCTATTGTGGCCCAGAGGTTAAGGCGCTGTCGCGTAAGGACAGAGATTGCAGGTTCAGTTCTTATTTTTGAGATTTATTTTTTCAATTACGGTTTTCAAATTTTAGAAGAAACTTTTATATTTATTTAACTGTTGTTAAGCATTTTCAGCTTTTAAAGACGGTCTTTGACAAATTTGACATATCGAAATTAATAAAATAAGAAAAGGCCACTTTCAAACATATTGATTTATTTTTGTTTTAGTGGGAAAAAGTTCCTCAAATAATAGAAGAAAATATAAGTCCAATATCCGTATATTTTTTCAATTATTTAAATTTTATTTACTTTTAATAACTTTTGTATTCTGATCGAACAACATTATTATAACCAAATAGTTTTTGTGTGAAAATTTACATCTATTGCCAAATTTCTTCATTTACTAGATGAAATTTTTACTTACATATTCTAACTTTCCATAATGAAATATTTGTAGAAACGCATAGGTTGCTGCTTAGTACAACCCTGTTTATTTTTATATTCACGTAGATTCTTTCCGGAAATGTATTTCTAAATTTGCATTTCATTTATAATCAAAAGAAAATTATAAGTTAAAACATTTAAATTTTTTGAATTAATAAAAATCTATTGAATGTCAATGTACGTGAGTATATTTTATCATCTAATTCAATATATGCATTATGCATGTTACAAATAGCATACTAACATAAAACAATCGAATTGGTAATAACCAATACGAAAAAATAGATTTTAATTAGTTCCTCAAAAGGTTTTAGTTAAGGTGAAAAGGTGAACTTGTTAAATAATAATGACGTTTTAACAACACTTTTTTTTTAACTAAATAGGTACTTAACAATGAACATTTTTTCACAATTAAGTAATTTATTACACAGGTAAAGACGTATTAAAAGATTAAAGTTTTTTTTTGAAATTTAGAAATTATATAAACCAGATAATGACATACACACATGTTACTTAAGAAGGAATTAAGTGTCCTTCTTATCTGACGTGGGTTGAATCAAGACTATCAAATATCCGACTAACTACGAATGCATCTGTAGCTAAAGTTGTTAGAGGCGTTAACTACTGTACATAAAGATTGCTGGTTCGAGTAACTTTTTTTTCAATTTCTCCGTAATGTTTGTATAATTGTAAAAACCAAAAATCCCTTGAAAGACATTAGTGTCTAAATTTAAAAGTAACCGTAAATTAAATACGTGGTTAGTTTGTCTAATTGGGCCAGTCGGTATCTGTCGATAGGCAGACCATAATGGACATTTTCCATAGAAAGCCATTTTTTCCTGGAATCCCTTCAGGCTGTGCCCAATATCATGATTATGCGCCAGTCGCAAACCCTGTGCTATTTTTTTATTTAACAAAATCTAAAATAAATTGAAAATTTCTCATTTTTTGCTCCTATTTTCGTCTATAATTCATTGCTCCTAGAAAAAAATTATAAGAAGTTAAAAGTTTCGCTATTTTTTTTTTAAACCGGCCAGAAATTAGTACTTTCCTGTTTATTTTTAGGTCAGAAAATCTCATTTTGTCGGACAAGGCCAGAAAATAAAAATGAGCCCGGTAAAAGCTTTTACCGGACTATCACAATAATTTTCTGGCCCAGTCCGACAAAATGAGATTTTCTGACCCAAAAATAAACTGAAAATAACTAAATTCTGGCCGGTTTAAAAAAAATTAGTGTAAAACGGCTGTATACCTGCTTGTTTATTGCCCATCACAATAGGGTGACTTGAGTAGTTTATTGTGCCATTAACTTTCAACCAATTTTGTTGAAAAATACTATACGTAATACGTCCCAAAAGTGCTTTTACTGGACTCGCAGGCTTGCAGGACTAGCCTGCGGCTCGCCCTGCAATTGCCCACTCGTCCAGTAGAAGACCACTTTCTGGACTTGTTACGTAAACTACTATTACACAATATTTCGTTAGTAAGAATTTGAAAATTTATTGTTGGAAAATGGCAATAATTGGAAAAAAATATACAAAAATGAAGTTTATTCTTTAATTGTTTTAATCCCTCTAAACTTGACTTACAACCTCCATATTCCGCATAAAAAACTTTTTAATATGATTTTCACGTCTGCTAAATTTTGTTAGGATCGGTCGGTGTATAATAATTTTGCAATCCAGCATACTAGAAAAAAATCGCGAATTTTCAAATTCATACTAGGCCCTAAATAAGATCAGATAGTCGCCAATTTTTTTACATATAAAGGAAGGCTCAAACTTTAAACGCTTTTTGTAAAATTAAAATCGGTCCAGTAGGAGAGGATTTTTTTTTTAATTATCATCAGCCATGTTTTGTCCAATGTCACCCACAAAACCATAGATAATAGAACAGATGTATTGATGCCTAATATGAAGTTTGCAACATGTTCCAACATCAACGCACCATATTTAAAACGTTTAAAACTATTCACTATACTTCTACACCTTTTTTAAGTTTACAGTACCTTAAATTTATTTTAAATACTAGTACTTACCGTTATAACTACTTTTCGAGCTACCAGTTGGTAGTATATTGGTATGTATATTTCTTAATGTTCTTTATGTGTATAAATTTTGAAATTAATATGTTTAGAGCTCGTAAAGTTATCTATTCAAATTTTTTATAAGCCTAAAAATTTTTAAAGAATTAAAAAAAAATCTCTCCCAGTGGACCGTTTAAAAGTTTGAGCCTTCCTTTATTAAAAAAAAATGGCGACTATCTGAGAGCCTTATTTAGGGCCTAGTATGAATTTAAAAATTTGTAAATTTTTTTCTAGTAGGCTGGATTACAAAATTATGATCTTAAGGAAATTTAGCATACGTATTAATCATATAAAAAGTATTTCTAGGTGAAATATGGTGGTTGTAACTGTAAGTTAAGTTTAGTGGGTCGAAAACAATTAAAGGATAAACTTCATTTTTTTATATTTTTTTCCAATTATTTTTATTTTTTCAACAATAATCATTAAATTTTCAATTTCTAACTAACGAAATATTGTGTAAAATTAAATAACAAAACTTTTAACTTCTTATATAACTTTTTCTCTAGGAGCAATACTTTCCGAATTATACACGAAAATAGGAGTAAAAAAATGAGAAATTTTCTTTTTTTTTTTTCAGATTTTGTTAAATAAAAAATGTAATTAAATAAAAGTTCCAAAAAAGCTAATTAAATATGATTTTCAAGATAGTAATAATATCTAATTTTAGATAAAACTGTACCAAATGCATGTGGCAAAATTGAATCAGATTTGTTTGACAATTCTTATTTCGGAATACATCGGCAACAATGTTTCTATATGGACCCTATGCATCGACTTGCCTTAGAAAGATGTTTCGAAGCACTTATAGATGCTGGTAAGATTAAATTTTAAAAATTTATAAAAATTTTAAAATAGTTAATACTTATTTTAAGGGGTAAATCCGATGGAAATAAGAGGAAAGCGGGTTGGTGTTTATATGGGTTCTACAATTGGTGAAAATGATCAACTGTTTACAGAATCTGTAGTAAGTGGTTTTGGTGTTACTGGACATGCCAGAGCTATGTTAGCAAATCGTATTTCATATTGGTTAAATTTAAAAGGTTAGTATTAAATTTAATATCAGTCCTTCAATGAACTTTTAAAGGAAGAAGTAATAGTACGAGAGCCCACGACCAAGATATTTGTCTCATAGCAATACGGCCAAAACCGCATCAAATCGATAGATACGATTATCCTGAACTCGAAAATACCTATATCAGACATTTTCCGCGTAGCGTTTGACCTGACCGAATTTTCAAAATTGTCAAAGAATTTTACCGAACTGCATCATAGCAATATGTCTGATTTTCAGACTGTAGTTGAATGATAGTTCTGAGATACCGGAAACATATTTTTCAGACGTTAATGGTGTAGCGTAAACCCGGAAAATCATTTACAAAAATTAGAAATGAGACAAAAAAAATGTCTCATAGCAATACGTCTGAAAATATTTTTGATTAGTAAATTTTGGTTATTTGATGCGAACAAAACAATTTTCAGACATTTTGCGCGTAGCATATAGCCTGAGCGCATTTTTTAAAATGTTAACAAATTTTGCCGATCGGTATCATAGCAATATGTCTGAAAATTGTTGGACATGATAAAATAAGTTGTCCACATGTGCAAAAAATTGACATCAGACGAATTAAGTGTAGCACCTTCTCTATCAGACAGCTTTTCGATTTTCAGAAATCTTTTCAAAATCGTATTGAGGCATCTTGAATTCTCTGTTACAAACCAATGAATAAGTTGCGACCCTGAATGATGAATGATAGTTCTAGTTGCCATTGAATTATTTCAAAATGTATTTCCCTTCTTCATTCTAAAAAAAAAATGCACACAAGATCCAAGCTCAAACATTTCTAATCCGGAAGTATCTGTGATAAAAATTGCAATTACGAAGATAATTCGTTCATTTTAATTTCAATACGACTCCCTATCGGCCTACTATTTTTTTTTCAATATTCATAACGACAGAAGCCACCGAGTGATCTCAGCTTTGAACAGACTCTTGAAAAAAATTACCACAAAGGAGAAATTTTCTATTAAATATACTAATTTATTTATCGTTCTTTTATCGATAATATTCATGATCAGTTAAGGAAGAGATTATCGATCCTCGTGTGGAAGTTCGAAAAAAAAAAAATCCCGAGTAAACCGGAAGTGTGCTAAAGTCACACGTAATTAAGTTAAATCGATTCCACCAATTAACGAGACTTTTATCAAATGAAAACGTTAAATGATCTGTACGTTTTAATTCAAATTTTATTAATTATTAGATGATAATTAACAAAGAATTTACCCGAAACCGTACCATTGAAGTTAAAGGAATGAAATAAATCTCACAAAAGGAAACTGGGATAGAGTTCAGAAAAAAAAAACGGTTTATTCACAGTTACAAAATGTTGACGGATTCGGAATCGTCGTCTTCGAAATCACTCTCGACGTCGCTTGGGAGAACTTCAACGTCCTCTTCTGTAAAATAAACATCATTAGGAAAAAACAAAAAAGAAATTCTAAAAAAAAAATTCTGAAAAACTAAAAAAAAAAATTCTAATTCAAACTAAAAAAAAATCTTCAAAAAAAACTAAAAATAAATTCAGTTGTCAGTTTCGTCAATTTGGTCGAAAAAATGTAAGATCATTATCTGAACATTCTGAGCTCCATTCTTCGGAACTGCCCGTATTGACATTGAAAACTAAATCTTGGGCAGTGTCTAATAGATGCTCTTTTTTCATTAAATCTAATTCGTACTTATGTACATGTTCGCAAACTCTTTTCCACTCCTCAGTGGTAATGCTGGAGAAGTTCTGTCTTGCAAGATTTTCGACGTCACCACATCTAAATGTTATATTATGACTTCCAACCCAATTTTTGACCGCGGCCCAAATCTAAGTGAGCGTCGTTCCAACGTTTGGTGCAGCTGCCGAGTGAGCTGTATAATAGTAAGAGAGGGGCAGAAGCGTAACACACGAAAAGCCGTACCCGCCGCAGGAGCGTAACAAGCGCTGAGGCGTCTGCCGGGCGACTCCGAAACGTTTTTTTCATTTTTGGGAGTATATGCTACACTCAAAGTGTCTGAAAACATGTTTTTGGTAATCCTGGCAGCAATACGAAATGTTAAAAAAAAAGTTTATCCGTATTGCTATGATACAGATCGGCTAAATTTTTTGACATTTTCAAAAATGCGCTCAGGGTATATGCTACGCGCAAAATGTCTGAAAACAAACTTTTTCGTAATACAATTATAAAATCTATGTACATTATCGATATCAGACGTATTGCTATAATACCGACTGCCTTTTTTTTTTGCCACAGCAGAAATGGCCTCCCACGCAGTAGCTACACTTTCGACCGTTACTGCACACCTAGTCGGGTTCAAAATCATATAATCTAACGATTTCATAGGGTTTTGGCCGTATTGCTATGAGACATGGTTTTGGTCGTGGGCTCTCGTACTATAAGTATTACACGCAAAACTACATCTATAAGAAACTTTCCACAGGAAGTAACAATTCAAAAATGATAAACAAGATTAAGGATCCGTAGTTTTATTATTATTATTATTATTACTATTACATCAAGTAATAAAAAGGAAAGAAAACATCCTATGAACCTTAAAATTATACTGAAATAATAAATTAAAAACTAAGATCAAAAGTAGCATAAAATCACGCAGTTAAAATACAGGGTGTCTCATTATATTCTGACTGTTTTTAAAAGCTTATATCTTCGAAACTGTTGTAGATAATAAGATGCGCTTTTCACAGTTAGGTTTATAATTATTTTAAGTTTTGTTGTGACACGTTTATATAAAATGGCCTAATTCCGGTTTACCTGATAGAAAAATGGCGTATTTTCAGAATACAGTAGATGTAATTTTTTAATTTTAACTTCTCTTTCTGTGAACCGATTTTAAACTTTAAGGTATTGTTATAAAGTAAAAATATGCGTCTTTTAGGAAATTGCTAAATATACAGGGTCTCCCATTTAAAAAATTACATCTACTGTTTTCTGAAAATACGCCACTTTTCTAGCGGGTAAACCGGAAGTGGGCCATTTATATAAATGTGTCACAACAAAACTTACGGTAATTTTAAACCTAACTGTGAAAACCGCATCCTATTATCTAGAACCGTTTCGAAGATATAAGCTCTTAAAAACAGTCAGAATATAATGAGACACCCTGTACTTAGTTAACAAAATAAGAATTCCTTCAGTCTATTTTTTAGTTCAACAGCTTCTACGAGTAAAACATTCCACTGAATTCTTTTGTTAAAAAAATATTGCTTGGTTTTAAAATTTTCCTTCTTGCTTTTTTAACGCATCTTTCTTAAGTACATCTTACTGTTAAAAAGAAAGGTGTTTTGAAAATGCCCTAGTCGTATGTAGACCTGATGAAAGAGACACATTCGTCAAACATCAATTCTTACGATTTTTTTCCATAACCGTGCTTGTTACATCCTATAGAAACATAAATTTGAGTTAACCACCTGGTATTATTTAATAATGCAGCCTAGTTAGGCTTATTGTGCTTTTTCCAATGGTTCATGTCACTCACTTCAGGATCTTGGTACCCTCTACTAAAGGATGTGTATCATATGTTTGTGGAGGCATTTAAATGCTTTACAAATTGACTGTCTCTCGCGTTCCGGTGATTCGCAATGGTACTGTATGTCTTTAACTGTTTTAGATTCCCTGCCGAATAATCTGCAGATTTGATCCCCATTAAATGGTCACATGGTTTGAAAATGCCCTTGACAGGTTGCATAGACTGTAAGGAATCCTCTAATAACTCGTAACTGATTCCTGATGATTTTGCGCAGTGTTTCAGCTCTTCTGGCACACGTTTGTTCAATACACATTATGATGTGTGCTTAGCCAAAGATGAGTTTAGAGTCTTGGTTGTGTTGTCTACGGATCCAGGTTGTTCTTTCTGGTACCCCTAGATCTGGTTCTGGACCGTAAAGTAATGTATCTAATTTTTGTGTTGCAAGTTTATCAGCCTGTTCGTGGTGTTGTTTTCCTGTCACCAAACAGTTTGACACTGTTATGTACGACCAGAATATCCAGTTCTACTTGGCACTCGTGTACTTGTCTGGAAAACACATTTAGAAGTACTTAAAATCCCAATAGCCGCGTGACTATCTATTGATACGCTTAGATTTGTAAGCCCTCAAATTATTTTCTCTTCGCATTGCAAGACTGAATATACGTTAGCTTGAAATCCAGATCTCTATATTTCCCCGAGGGACAAGAGTTTTTACGTTTCCATCACTAGTGTAAACTCCTGCTTCTGAATCTTTCTGAAGCTTGTCTTTAGTGCTCACATTTTACTACTGTTAACGTTGAAGTATTTCTTCCTGGAACGTTTTCTTTGGCAGGTATTGGGAAACCGTGCGATTTGATTTTATTTTCTAGTTGCTTTTTCCGATTCCATGCGTCATTTGATTGTACCCTGCTCTAAAAAAATATTGCTCAGATTTTCTGGCCTACCTTTCAAGACTATGTGATTAGGAGAAAAAACTTTCATTGCTGCTGTTGGAGTGCCTCTCAGAGCTCCAGTTTTTCTAAGTCAAACAAGTCTTTGGACCTTGCTTTGCTTAATAATGGCATTTTTATTGTATCTTTGGCAACTATACCAAAGATGCATATGGGACAATATAACATGTCTGGCTTTAAACAGAACGTTTTGACATAAGTGTAATTGGCTATCATTAAACCTCTTGGTTATTAATTCAAGATGATGGTTCCAGGTAATTTTTGAGTCTAATATTACCCCCAGCTATTTAACCCTTCCACCACTTGTGTATTTGCACCATTAAGGCTTAGAGCACTTACACCTTCAAAGTTTCTTCTCCTGGTAAATGTTACAATCTTAGATTTTAGAGGTCTTCTGTTAAGCCCTACAGTTAAGGACGTGTTGATCTGATAATTCTAATACTGGGCTCTATCCGTTTACTTTAAGCTAAATTATGAAACAATAGGTGTAGCTATTTAGTAATACTAGTTTTAATCTAAATATGAATTGGTAATTTTTCCTCATATAGATGATTTTTTTTTAAATACATATCATAATCCTAATTTTCTAATTCCAGGCCCCAGTGTAGCCTACGACGCTAATTGGGTATCAGGTGTGGAAGTATTACGTTTAGGCTATGAAGCCATTAAAACAGGTCAATGTGAATCAGTGATAATAGGATGTTCTAATGTAGTCGAGTATGTTGAATTTCAATCGATGTATAATGAGCTGGGAGTTTTATCGCAAGATGGAAGTGTAAAAGCATTTGATGCTGACGGTATGTTATTTTTAACATTTATTTAATCCGTCTCTCGCTAATGTCTTAAAGATAACGTTTATCTTTATACGTTTAATTTTTCCAACTTTCAACTAGATACATTTTCCCTATTCTAAACTTACAGCTCATGGCTACGCACGTGCTGAAGGAACAGTAATGATTTATCTACAAAAAGCATCGGAAGCCCGAAGAGTATACGCCAGCGTTGTTAATGTTGCAGCTAAATTCGATGGAAGAACTAAAGGCGATTTCATGGATATAGATAAGGACTGCTTGGTAGAATTTTTAAGTGAATTTTACAAAAATTCAAAAGTTAAACCTGAAGAAGTAGACTTTGTGGAAGCATATGGTTGTGCTAATAAAGTAATAATTTTAAAAATACTTTACAAAATTGTTAATCCTTTATGTTTTTTAGAAAGTTGATAAAGCTGAGTTAGACAGTTTTGACGAAATATATTGCAAAAACCGTTCTAAGCCTCTTATGGTTGGTTCTGTTAAAACTGTAACCGGTCATTCTGAACCTGCATCTGTTTTATTTTCCTTGGTTAAAGCTATAATAGCACTAGAAACAGATGTAATTCCAGCAACGCTTCAGTATACTACACCTAATCCTGAGATAAAATCTCTGATTGAAGGTAGAATAGAAGTGGTAACAACTAATAAAAAATGGAATTCCAAATATATAGCTGTTAACGCTTTAGGATCCAGTGCTTATTTCGGACATATACTGCTAGAAGCAAACCCAAAAAAGAAGAAACCAATCTCTCTTAATCTACCGCTATTACTTACAGCATCTACAAGAACTGAGGAAGGAATTAACAAGATTATTGAAACAGTAAGATATATTATTTTTAATTACATATATCTCTCGCAACATTTCCTACCTTAATTTTCAACAGGCCTTTCCATCTTTGAACCAGACTTGTATGATACTTACAATATTGTTACTTCTACTATATTTCAAATTAATTGATTTGTAATTAACACAATAATTTTAAAGAATAGTAAAGAAGATTTTAGTTACGTGGTTACCAAAAAATCCTTTTTGTTTCGTAAAACAACTAGATAAGCTATGAGTGCGTTTGTGCGCTAAAATATACATAAAAAATTGTATGATTGAAAACGTTTTAATTAATAAATTTTGCAGTTAAAGAATAAACCTAAAGATCCAGAATACTCCAGCCTAGTTCACGATTTCTTCTCAAAATCAATTCAGGGACATTTATACAGAGGATATATTCTAATGGGACAGGATGAACCAAAAGTAGAAACTATTGTAAGTAACTTTAATCACAATTTGCTAGAACTAAGAAATATATTAAATCGATTTGTAGAACCATTTGGGAAACAAACGACAAATTTGGTTTGTATATTCTGGTATGGGAAGTCAATGGAATGAAATGTTAGGAGATCTGATGCAAATACCAATTTTTGCCGATTCAATAAACCGATCAGCAGCAATATTAGCTAAAAAAGGAGTTGACCTAATGACGATTCTATCTAGCAAGGATAAAACTCTATTTGATAATATATTGCATAGTTTTGTTAGTATAGCTGCTATGCAAGTAAGAAACTTTGTAATAGATTTATAACTTTGAATACAGTTTAATTTAATTTGATTGCAGATAGCATTAACAGATGTTTTGCATGCTCTTGGTATCGTACCAGATGGAATCATTGGTCATTCTGTAGGTGAGTTAGGTTGTGCTTACGCTGATGGTTGTATGACAGCTGAACAAATGATTATGTCTTCGTACTCAAGAGGTAGAGCTTCTTTAGAAGCTTCCCTTATACCAGGAATGATGGCAGCTGTAGGTAAACACCGCAATTCTTATATAATTTTACTGTGTACTTAAGCCAAAATTAATTGTCTTAGGACTGGGTTACAATCAAATAAAAGATAAACTGCCTGCAACAATTGAAGTAGCATGCCGTAATGGACCTGAAAGTTGTACGATATCTGGTCCAACTGAAGATATGGAAGTGTATGTGAAATCATTACAAGATAAGGGAACCTTCGCTAAGTTAGTAAATGTAGCCAACATAGCATACCACAGTCGATATATAAAACCTGCTGCTCCTTTATTATTAAAATATCTAAAAGAAGTTCTACCGAAACCTATTTTAAGAAGTTCAAAGTGGGTAAGTACTTCAAATGTGGAAGCAGACTGGGATACTGATTTGGCAAAACATTCGTCAGCTGAATACCATACTAATAATCTATTGAACTCTGTTTTATTCGAAGACGGTATTAAACACATTCCCAAAGATTCGGTACTAATTGAAATAGCTCCACATGGTTTATTACAAGCTATATTAAAGCGATCAGTTAAAGATTCTTTTAATATTCCACTTACTCACAGAGGAACTAAGAGTGGAACTGAATTTTTACTTCAAAGCTTAGGAAAGTAAGTATCAAGCGTCAAAAGTAACTTAGCATTACTGAACTCCAAACTAACGTAACTGAAAACGTACCGTTAACAACAAATCGTATACAAAATCTGTAAAAGGCGGTTGATAAAAAAGAATAGTACATTAAAGTAGTGAACAAAACTATACTCAGTGACATTAGAAGTGTTACACCCAGAAGGAATAATTTCTTAATCTTAATTTTTTGGCAACATGGTAGATTTACATCGAGAATAAAACGATAACATTTTCAAGAATTTTTAATAACGTATAACAAAAAAGAAAATAATAATGTGTTTGGCGACCCCGTAACTGAATACACTCATGTACATGTCTAGGCATTGACAAAATGAGATGATCAATGTCTGCTTGTGGTATCTCGTTCCATGCAACTTGAACTTCATGGATTAACCGTGCCAGAGTTTGTGGAGAATGGTGAAAATTGGACAGTCTTCTTCCCATCATATAACACACATGTTCGATGGGATTTAAATCTGGTGAACGGGGTGGCCACGGGAAAACATTAACGCCAGCTTCTTGGAGAAAGTCCATAGTTCGACGAGCAATATGGGGACGCGCGTTATCTTGCTGAAAAAGGACGTGTCGACGGCCGTCTAGATAAGGCAGTAAAGTGTTTTGTAAGACATCATCAACATAACGTGCGGATGTAATACTGCCTCGAATGAACACAAGTGGTGATCGGCTACCATAGGCAATAGCCCCCCAAACCATTACTCCAACTGTCCTGTGTACATGTCTTTCAAGAACAAACCCGGTATTTCGTCGCTCTCCACGGCGGCGTCTTATCCTTCTACGGCCATCGTGTATGCCTAAACAAAATCGCGATTCATCCCTGAATGCTACATTATGCTATTCTTCTACCCATTGCTGCCGTTCTCTGCACCAATTCAAACGTTGATGGCAATGGGTCAAAGGTAGCACTAGTCGTGGGCGGTATGAAAACAGACAAAAGGCAAGAATACGACGGTATAGTGTACGCATAGTAACAGGTCTACCTTCCTCTCCAAACCATTGATCAGCGATTTGACGCGTAGTAGCAAAACGATCTCGCAGAGCAAGTAGTCTGAAGCGCCTATCTTGACGCTCTGTGGTACGCCTTGAATGGCCAGTTGGTCTTCTTCGTGTTCCTCTACCTTCGTTTGTCTACACACGAATTACCGTTATTCCAGTACAATTAACACGAAGGGCAATTTGGCGATACGACAAACCCATATCTTTATAGGCAACAATTCTACCCCTGTAAATCGCTAACATGGTGGTAATTTTGATGTCATCGAACTCGAGGCATTTTGTTACACTGACTACAATTAGACTGAAGAACAATAATTAAAAATTTCTTTACAAACCGGTCTTCATAAATCGTTTTTTTTTTTTTAATTTAAGATAAAATTTTATTTTTACAAAAACTATTAAAGATAAAACATTGATATTGTTATCATAGCATTCTTTAAATATAGTCATGCTGTTGTCAAAAAACTAAGATTAAGAAATTATTCCTTCTGGGTGTAACACTTCTAATGTCACTGAGTATATTTCAATGAAAACAAATATGTAGGACTAAACAATTTTGAGATTTTCCTCATGTTTCGTTTATCTATTGACTTTTTCAGTTATATCGTTTACAGTTCAATGTTTGGAATTAAAGAAAGATGACGCAAACATAATAAATTTTAATTTTATTATATTCTTTTATGAAAAATCATCTGATACACCTTTTTATTAACAGAATGTATTTGGCTGGTGTTGATATGAAATTGGCAAATATTTACCCAAAAATCGAATATCCTGTAAGTAAAAACACCCCAACACTAAGTGACTTGGTACATTGGAACCACGCTGAAAGTTGGAGTCGAGCACACGACACTCAGAAATTGGTAATTGGAGTACGAAACCTTGATATAAATATATTTTCCGAAGGATTTGAAAATTGCACAGATCATAAATTAAATGGGCAGTATTTGTTACCTGTTACCAAAATCTTGGTACGTAATATTATATTTTTCGTAATATTCACCTACTAGCCCTTTTATTGTATTTTCTAGGAAATATTACTACAACTAACTGAAAATCCATTTGAAGCAAATGCGATAGTATTTGAAAATATATTATTTAAAAATAATATAATAATACCTGATGTTGGAGATATATCTCTAAGTGCTATGCGTCAGCCAGGAACTGGTGAATTCGAAATATTTTTAAAAAATGATTTACTAATTAGTGGTAAATTAACACTAATTGATAGTAACGAGAATACAGAAATCGAAAATATACAAATTCCTGTTAATCAACAAAGTCTTCAAATAGATGCAGCAAATATTTACGAAGAATTTGAACATAGAGGATATCAATATGGATCAAACTTCAAAGTTATTAAGAACCTAATACTTAGTAAAAATGGTAGGAAATTCTATTACAATATTTGTAGCTATTACCATCTTTTACATGTAACCCTCTAACTTTCTTTGTACTCTCCGTTATATTTTTATCTAAGGGTTGTGTTTTCCTTCTTAGTAAGGCCATCGCAACTATTTTTTCTAATTCATCAAACCATTCCTTTACATCTATAACCTCTTCACTAGTTTTGTTCTTCGTCCTTTGATCACCTCAACATTATTTTCTATAACTTTCTTTTATCTGTCACTAGCTGCTCCGGCGGACTCTGTACCGCATAACACTGTCGTGTCTTTTTTTCCATTTTTCATTTTTTCAAATTTTTACCATTTTGCTTTTTTTGTTTTCAACGAGTTTTATTATATTAGATATTTTATATAAGATATCCACTGCACCACCGTACAGTGGCTTTATAGTACTTAATTTAGTAAGAAATTCTCGTTTAAATATATGAGATAACTGCGCCACCTTACGGTGGCGTCCTAGTTATTTTAAAATTGTAATATCTTCTAAGATGTTCATTGAAATTAAGTGATGTCAAAAATAAATTTTGTTCACAATAAATATTCTTAATCAACAACACATTTATTTGGATAAAGATTAATATTATTACGTTGATACAACTCTTAACAAATAATGCATTAATTTCGACCAAATTTGATAACCATGAAAACGGTTCTAGTGAGTTAATCTTAAAAGATAGACATATACTGTCGCGGACATTTTTTTAGATCATTTCAAGAGGAATAATTCTTTCATACATATATTTTTGGTGTCTTGAACCGTTTTCGCAGCGCACGCAATGGAAGCCCACAAGGATCAATAATTTTCCCTGTTTTTTCACATTTTCCATTATTTCTTTGCTCCTAATAGTTGCATCGTGATGTTATATATCCTAAAGCCTTCCTCGATAAATGGCCTATTTAACACAAAAAGAATTTTTCAATTCGAACCAGTAGTTTTGAAATTTCGAATATGGCTAAGCACCTATAGCTTAGTTGTTAGAGCGTCAGAGCATAGAGCTGAAGGTTGCGAGTTCGAGTCTCGCTAGGTGCGACATTTTTTCAATTTATCCTTAATGTCATTTAATATATTCTATTTTGTATACTTTCTAAAATATTCGAAATTTCAAAATTTTCAAAAAAACCAATGAGAGAAATCTCAAAATAATCGTTTACTAAAGAATCCATGGTTCCGGTCTCCTAGCCGAATAAAAATATAAGACAGGGCACTAAAAAAATTACTTAGAGTTTGATGTTTCAATTGTCGATTTGACAAAGTCTCTCTCAATAACGTCATCCTATATGTGCTTAAGAAAAAAGTGAGTAAGTGTCACATGTGGGCATGTGGCATAAGTTGAATTTAACGACCGTTTGGCGATTTGATGGCTAAGCACCTATAGCTTAGTTGTTAGAGCGTCAGCGCGTAGAGCTGAAGGTTGCGAGTTCGAGTCTGTTAACGCAGCTTAAAGAAAACCTGAAGAGGAATGAGGAAGAATTTAAAAGTCATTTTTTCAATTTCTCCTTAATGTCATTTAATATATTCTTGTTTGTATACTTTCTAAAATTTTCGAAATTTCAAAAAATCCAATGAGATAAATCTTAAAATAATCAAAATAATCATTTACTTACTGGAATTACTTTCTTCCACTAATTTAGTGCTTTTATTGATTTTGCTTAATTGATTTAAGGTTCTGTTGCAACGTTAGAACGGAAAAACAAATGGTCAGATTTAGTGGAAACTATGATACAGCAGCACCTATTTTTTGTTAGCGAAAGAAATCAAAACGTTTATGTACCGCAACGTATTCAGAAACTCACCATAGTTAACAGTTTATTACCACAGGAAGGTATATCAACTGTGAATGTGCATTACGAATATTCTACAAATACCATAGTCGCACCTGGCATTGAAATAAAAAATTTCAGTACAGTTCCTTTCGATAAACATAAGCTAGATATTCAGTTGGACTCTGTGGTTGAATTGCCATTGCAGGATAATATTGTAGAGGTATATGTATTAATTTATTTGTTTTTTTTTAATAATTATTATATTTTTATTTCAGAACATTGAAATAGCTCTAGAGCAATGTGTTCGAATAACTTTAGCCAACTATAAAGATCCATCTATTGCAAAATGTTTTATATCCGAAATAGAAACAGCAAACCCTTTGCAAGATAAAATAAAAACTGTTACTGACACCTTTTTGTCTTTTAATGTAAGTTACCTACTCTTATTTTTATCTATTTTAAAATATATAAAATTTTTATTTGTAGATATCTTCGACATTGGTAAAAACCACCAAACAGCTGATTTTGGCTGAATATCCTACATTATTAGTTGTAAATGATGTAATAAATGATGACTTAGTGAAATTATTACTTAATTCTGAAACAGCCATTCTTTTGGCAAAGAAGAATCCCAAACAGGAACAAATTCCACAAATTACAATTCTTTATACATTCAGATGTGGTCGTGATCACTATATTCTCTGCAAGAGGGTTTGTATTATTTTTGTATATAAAAATACCATTTTTCTACAATCACTATTAAAAATTGGCTTTTTCACATCCAAATCCCCAATAACAAGTGGGCGTTTGCCACCATCTGTCTGTTTTCGCTCTAAGTATATTAAAATAAAGCTTGCTCGGTCCACAGGTTTTTCGACTCATTGATCGGGATGTTCTTGAAAATGGTCATCGATGACTTTTGGATTTCTTCTACGTCGGCATACCGCTGTCCCTACATGGGCAAATGTAGTCTACCGAAAAGAAAAAAATCTCACGGTGCCACATCCGTAGAATATGGAGAGTGGTTGATGGTTAAAAAGCCATTTTTTGTCAAAAAAAGAACAGTGTCAATCGATCTGATCGTGCATTATCCTGCAACAAGCGCCAGGTTCCTTCTTCGCGATAATCTGGCCGAACACGACGAATACGCTTTGACGCTTGTTTTGGTTTGACGTATTGAAAACACCACGTTTTGTCACCAGTCACAATGTTGCACAGAAAGTTTTTTATCTTTCTTGGCCTCGAATGTTGAATTCGAAGCATTTTTTGGTCATCCCTGAGCTTGTGTAGAACAAACCCGGTCAAAATGCAATAGATCGAATCCTTGGATATATTTAATTCCATTTGCATGTATCTGAATGAAAATTTTGGCTCATTTCTGGTCTAATCACAAATTTCAGCTAGCCAACATGTTCGTCTCTTTGAACCTTGTAAACCACTCCTGGACTCGGATACGGATAAATAATCATCACTATAAACTTGTTTCAACAATCGATGCGTTTCGGTAAAAGTTTAAAACAGACCTTAATTTTGGATCTTTGTTCGATGGGCATTATTCGACCGATGTTAAAAAGGTACTGTCACTTTGATCGCGATAACTCGGCGTGAAGTGGTTCGATCGTAATGAAATTTTGACAGATCAATGAAATATGTACCTATCGAACACAAGCTCCAATAACAGATGCGTTACTAGTATCAGATTTTTCTTAAGAGCACTGAATATTTTATTTGACTATCTGATATTTAAGAAAATATAATACAATAATTTAATAAAAATAAAAGTATTAAAAAATTAAAATATTCAATATGTCAATAAAAGTCACTTTAGTTTGACTATCAATGTAGGTAAAACAAAATACACATACCAACTAAAGTATTAAAATTCATTTTTTTTTTGTAACTTCATGTGATCGTAGAAAAAATCTTGTTTGTAATTTGAGCAATAAGCTCTTTGCCTCTTTTATCTCAACCGATAAATTAGCACTTTCTGCTCTTAATACACAAATAGCTATAAAAAATAGTCAGCTTTTATGGAAATTCTGTCAAAACAGTAGCTGGCGGTATCTAATAGTTAGAAAATTAGATAGTGAAGTTTTTCTATGCAATATTTTATTATCCATTTGAATAAGACGATGGAATGGTGATTTTTAAGTGTAGTCTAAAACGAGTCTTAACTTGGTGGTGGCTAGATTTTATAAATCAAAAATTGCATTAGAGGCATATTTAGACAATGATTGGTGGATAGGAGATTTTTTGATGAAATTTCATTCTTGAGTTAATTACAATTTATAATAATTATCCTGCATACTTTTTTTAGGCATTAGAGCAGAAACCTCATATAATTACCATCAAAGAATCGTCAATTTCTATTAAAAACCTAGAAAATAAATCAATCTCTTGGGTAGCAGAACTCTTTAAGAATATATCAGAAAATCATGTAATGTTAGAAACATCATTAGTACCAGCCGAAGGACTTGACAATTTCATTGAAGCAATTAGAAATATACCAAAATTAAATAAGGTTCGAATTTTCTATAACTTGGATAAAAATTCCCAAAAAATCGAAGAAGCTGCTAGAAGTGACTTTACTTCTATCATTCTAAAAGATGGCATTTGGTATACTTATTTACCTCTGAATCTGAATACCAACAGAATCGTTAAAAACAAATCAACACAAATACCTGTAATTGAAAGTAGATCTATAAGTTATATTAGCTTGAATTTAAAAGATGAAACATTGACACCAGAAATTCAAGATAAAAATGAAGTTGGGAATATTGATTACAGTGGTCATACCCAAAAGGGAGAACGTATCATGGGCTTAGCATATTTAGATAAGGAAACATCTAAATTTGTGTTTGATGATATACTCACATTCCAAGTTCCAGAAGCATGGACTTTAAAAGAGGCAGCCAGTGTACCACATGCTTTTATCAGTGTAAGTAATTTCTAATCCACTCTTAACATTTCTGCTTTCTTCATATATAATTTTTATAAATCAAACAGATCTCTACTTGTTTTTTTTTCTATCAGAAAATTTATTGACAAAAATTTATACCTTATTATAGTTTATTAAAGGTACAAATCAATTTCCAAATCCCACAAATATTATAGGCTATATAATTGATTTATTCTTTCAACGTTTCGACAATGTAACGGTAATTTACCCCCATAAAGTTGGCAGACCCATATTGGACAAATTTGTCGAAATTTAGGTCAAAATTAGGTGCTATTTAGGTGCGCAAAACAAAAATTAAGTGCATTAACCGTTTTTGGAATATTCACGAAAAACCAAAGGACCGCCAGTCTTTGAAAACCTAGCAAACCTTTAATAAAAAAACACAAAAAAACTAGGATCATATAATCTTCAAATTAAGTGCTTTCTAAAATCCAGAAGATAAAATTAAACGTATTAAAATTGAATACACTGGACCGCAACATTAACTGGACATCGAAAATTTGGTTCATATTCAATCCTTAATAACTTTTTTTGTATTGCATCGATTTTGATGATTTTTTGCCGAGTTTTAGGCCATTTTATGATCATTATTTTTTCATATCGAAGCTACAAAAGTTTCCAACGGATTTGTTGTTATACAGGGTTTATTAAAAAGTTTATTTTTACTCTAAACTTTTAAACACCCTGTGGAAAAAATTGACAACCGAATAATGATTCTTTTTGCTGCATTTTCAAGCCGCATCTTTTCTTAACAACTTGTTTTTTTATTTATTCCGATATCTGTATCCTTAAAGAAAAAGCACTGGTTTTAAGAAAACAATGCAATTATGTTTTATTAAAAAGAATTAAAAAATAACATGGATAACGGCGGTATTAACATTTATTATTTTTTTCTAAAATCGGGTATTTTCTCCACGAGCATGAATAACGGCTCTTATTCTGTGGGACATAGATTCAATTAAAGAAGCAATCGCATTTTTGGGTATTTGTTGCCACTCGTTTGTCAGTGCTTTTTCTAACGCAGTTAAAGTTTGAAACTCGCCGTAGTTCTGCCTAACTCTTCTTCCCACAAGCGTTTAATAGGGTTGAGGTCTGGACTTCCTGGGGGCCAGTCCAATTTATGAACGTCAACGTCGATTAAATATTGCTTAGTTATTTGTGCTATGTGCGGTCGAGCATTGTCGTGCATCAAGATAAAATTTTCTCCTATAAACGGCTTATAAGGCACCACATGTTCATCTAAGCACTCCCTAATGTATCTATCGGCGTTAATACCCCCTTGAAGTGTAACAAGGTCTGTACGGGTTTCGAATGAAATACCGCCCCACACCATCATCCCTCCGCCACCAAATTGCACTCTAGGAGAGATATAACATCGAGAGTATCTTTCTTCGAGCCTTCTCCATACTCTTTAACGTCCGTCAGGTGAATAACACGTAAACCGAGAGTCGTCTGTGAAAAGAACATTTCGCCATTCGTCCAAGTCCCAATCTGTATGGGTTCGAGCAAACTCCAGGCCCTGCCTTCGATGACCCGCATCTAATAGAGGACCTGTAGCAGGTACACGAGATGTTAAATTCTGCTCCGCTAACCTTCTGCGTACGGTATCAGGTAAAACCAAGGTACTGTGAACATCTGCCAGTCTTCTTACCAAAGCTGGAGCAGAGGTTGTTCGCTCTCAAAGGACTTGAAGACATAACAGCCAATTTTGCACTATTTTTAAAAACAAATTCTTGCTAATAAAGCATAATTGCATTGTTTCCTTTAAACCAGTGCCTTTTTTTAAGGATACAGATATCGGAATGAATAAAAAAACAAGTTGTTAAGAAAAGATGGGGCTTGAAAATGCAGCAAAAAGAATCATTATTCGGTTGTCAATTTTTTCCACAGGGTGTTTAAAAGTTTAAACGACAAATCTACTTTTTATTAACCCCTGTATAACAACAAATCCGTTGGAAATTTTTGTAGCTTCGATATGAAAAAATGATGATCATAAAATGGCCTAAAACTCGGCAAAAAATTATCAAAATCGATGCAATACAAAAAAGTTATTAAGGATTGAATTTGAACCAGATTTTCGATGTCCGGTTAATTTTGCGGGCCAGTGTATATTGATTGAGTATGGCAAAACGTCACATTTCTCTTGCACTTTGAACCAAAATGAACATCGGCAGATTAAGAATGATATGTTATCAAAAGTACAATAAATTATCTACTTGACAACTTTATTAATTTATATCTGACAAGTCTCACTGTTCTTACTATCTTAAGATAACATAGTGTATATACTACTCCCTCATCTCCCCCTTAAGATATTTTGAACATACTTTTATACTATATATATATATAAAAAAAAAAATATATTTAACAATCTGTTTAGTTATATGCTTCTAATATATCTTCTATTTCTTGCTGTAATTCGGCCACTGGGAGTCTTAATAATATATTTCCTATTTTTGCTTACTTCGACTACTTCTCCAATTTTATTCCATAGTTTAGTTTGCTTGCATTGCATTCTCACTTTAATTCCCGGTGAAATAGGTTACTGTCTAATTATGATCTCTCGTTTTTCTATCAATAGAGTGAGCGGCTCTCTGCCATTCATTTGAAAATGCCCTATAATGTATTGGTACCATAGACCTTATGTTATGTCCAAACAAAACTTGAGCAGGAGAGCGACCATCTTTCTTAGGAGTATTTCTCCATTCTAGAAGACCTGATAAAAATTTTTGCTCTGCTAGTTTACCACTAACCATACATTTTAAAATTAAATGTTTCATAGCCTTCACACCTGCTTCTGCGTGCCCATTACTTTGTGGATAATATGGGCTAGATGTGCATGGGATAACATTCCATTTTTTTAAAAACGAAGTGAACTCGTGAGAGCTAAACTGAGGGCCATTATCAGAACGAAATCTTAAGGGAATTCCTGTGTCAGAAAATATTTTTATTAGATCATTAATGATCATTAAGCTTATAGGATCCCTATTTCCATAATGGCACACTATTGGCCATCCAGATAGTCTGTCTACATAAACCATGTATTTTTTACCTGAGCATGAAAACAGGTCAGCTGACACATCTTGAAAAGGTAACATAGGTATTGGGTCACACATATAGGCAAGAACGTATATAAGAAGGATGCTCCACTCCCTATGTTGTACTATGAGCTGCCGTGTGCAATGAAAACGGAAGCAATGTGGGCAAGGCGAGAGAAGCGACTGGCGCAAACGGCTACTGCGCATTAGCGCTGTCTCTGTTCTTCTCACTGCTCGTTCAAGAGTGAGAAAGTCAGTAGCGTAGCGTGCTGGTGTTTTTCATTTACATTTTTCCATATATTTTTTGATTGCCTTGATCTTTATTTATTTTTTTTTAATAATTATAATAATAAGTTTATTGCCTTTAAAACTTTATTTATTTGTTCTTTGTAATAATTAATTTTTGCTTGTTTAATTATTTTTTATAATTGTTTTTTATAATTTAAATAATTTTGTCTTAAATCTACGTTATTTTGATTTTTTCTGTATTTGTTGTATAATGATTTTTTTTCATTTATTGAGTTAATTAGAGATCTTGTCATCCATTTTTTCCTTTTTTCTCTTTACTTTTAATTCTAATATTTTTTGAGGAGTTTTGTATACACATCTGCAGGGAACTAAAAAATTCCTTTGTTTCATTTTCTAAACTTGTTTTATTTAAGACATTATCCCATGAAATTTTTTGTATTTCTTGGACAAGTTTTTTATTATTAATAATTTGGTAATACCGAGATTTACCATAATTCTTACTTATTTTTTCAATTAGGACTAATTGTAATAAGATGGTATGATAAACTGTTATTGAAGTTGATATTGTTATAGGAATAAGTGTATCAAAATTATTGTTTTTTGATTTAATAAAGATGTGGTCTAAGCAAGTTTTTGAGTTGTTTTGTACTCTAGTAGGTGTATTAATTGTTGAGAAAAAACCGTGTTCATTCATAATGCTTCGGTACGTGTTCTTATTTACAGTATCAACTAATAAGTCAATATTTATGTCACCTACAAAGAAATTGTAATCGGAGTTTTCATTTTCATTTTGTAAAACTTCATTCAGTTGATCTAAGAAACTCTGAATATCACTAGAAGGAGATCTGTAAAATGAGTATAAAAAACATACTTTATTTTTAAAATTTACCTTCAATTTTAATAACTTTGAACCATTTAGATCAATTATTTCATGATAATTATAAATATCAGTTTTTATAAATACAAGGACACCATCATTCTGATTATATTTGCCTGAATTATATAGGGTCTTAAAGCCTGGAATATTAAAAATAAGGGAGTCCCTAATTTGCCAGGTCTCTGAGAGTACAATACAATCTAACGAAATATCAAGAGTTTCTAAAAAAATTTGAAATTCGTCGAAATGTTTGCCAACACTGGATATATTTTGATGTAATATTTTGAAATTCTTATTTTCTTTATTTATTTTTAAAACTTCAGATGTTTCTGTTGCTGATTGCAAGGGGTATGTTATTTTTTCTAGTTGAAAATCCCTTATATAAGGATCCATTAAAAAATCTTTTAATTACTTTGAATGTTGACAGAAGTGGAATCTCATAAAAAATTGTATTTATTATAAAATTTCAATGCTTTTATACTTACTTGAACAAAAAGTTTCTAATAAACCTTTATTAAATAAAATTAATCACAATGAATAAAGTTAAAAAAGATATAATAAAGTTAAAACAGATAAAATGTAGTATAATATTATAAAAAATGCGAAAAATTATCAAAGTAGAACGGGAAGTGCGAACTCTAAGCTAATAACTAAGAAATGAAATTAAATAAAATTGATTGAAATATAAAGATAAAATAGACACTAATAGTTTACTTTTTTTTAAATCGTTCCACCTTTTTTTTGTTGTTTATCAGTTGATGCAGATGGTTTTCTTGTTCTTGTTAATATTTCTTCTTTCTTTTTTTCTGGCTCGCTTTCTTCTTCCTCCGAATCAGCTCCTAAATCTCCAATTTCCGCCTCTATTTCAGAAATCTCTTCAGCAGTGTAAGGTTTATTATTGATATAAAGTTTTCACTAACTTATTATGCACTTTTAACTATGGTTTTTGTGGAGCAATTTTAGGCCCGTACTTTATGTTACCTTGCCAACGTTATTAACCCGTATATCAGTCAAATAAATGCATGATTCCCCATTTACATATATTTCTACCACAATCAATTGAGTTTACAATTCTCACCGGTGTCATTATTTATAAATTGAGGTATCTTAGTTAAAGATTCGATCCAAAGTTTCGAGAATTTCCTCAACATTCCTGAAAGTTTCCGAGGTATTCCAAGTGATCCATGATAACAATTCACCGCAGTAATACACCTTGGAATCAAAAGAAACTAGCAATGAAGCTTTCAAATTGTCCTCAATCCTTTTTAAATCTTTTAAATCACCACTCCACATATCACGACAAGGCAAATCACTTTTACCTTTGTTTAATTCTCTGTTCATTCAGTATTAAATTTACCCGTAATTGTTATATACTGATCGAAAAAGTTTTATTTCAGCTCATTTTCTATCCACAACGCTTTGACATTTCGATCTGTCTTGACAGTTCACCAAAAAAAAAACCAAACACCAGCACGCTACTGACTTTCTCACTCTTGAACGAGCAGTGAGAAGAACAGAGACAGCGCTAATGCGCAGTAGCCGTTTGCGCAAGTCGCTTCTCTCGCCTTGCCCACATTGCTTCCATCTAGCAAGCATACCCCCACCAAGCAAGTGGAGCATCCTTCTTATATACGTTCTTGCATATAGGTTTCCTTCTGTAGTGAAGGTCTGATTAACTGACAAGATTCACAACCCTCTATGATATTTTTTATATCGTTGTTAATGTTTGGCCAATAAACTGTTTGACGTGCTCGCTGCCTAGTTCGTTCTATTCCCTGATGAGAATCATGTAATCTTTGTAGAACATTTTTTCTAACATTTAGTGGTATGACGATTTGACAACCTTTCAAAACTAAACCATCTTCTACGCTAAGTTCATTTCTAACGTTCCAGTATGGTTTAACTAAAGGATCAGCATCTTCTTTTTTATTTGGAAAGTCATGTTTGATGGATTTTATTAAAATTTGATATGATTCGTCCTTTTCAGCATCTTTCTGTAAGTTTATTAGCATGGAATCTTGGAGGTGCGAGGTCCTTGTACTTTCGTCAGAATTGTCAATTAATTTTACTTGCTGAATAATAAATGATTCAAGCTGTTTATTGGCTTCTTCTCCCAACAACTCTTCATCTTTTGGAATTCCAACCGGTGCTCTAGAAAGCGCATCGGCAATTTTGTGATCCAACCCTTTGGTCCATTCTGCGATGAAGTTATAGCCAGACAATTTTTCTTTAAGACGTTGTAACCGAGGATTTTCAATCATATCCAATGTATAAGAATTTAAAATTGGTAACAATGGTTTATGACCAGAAATTATTTTAAAGCCTTTTAATCCAAGCAGGTACAATCTACATTTAATAACTGCCCAAACAATAGATAATAGCTCTAATTCAATCATAGCATACCTTGTTTCTGCATCTGATAAGAAACGTGAACCGCACTGTACTAATCTCCAATCTCCATTCTTTTGTTTTTGTAGTAATGCAAAGCCCATACCATTTAATCTTGATGCATCAGCATGCAATGCTGTTTCTAGACCTGGATCAAATTGAGTTAATATAGGAGGATTGCTTAAGACTTCACGTACTTTATCAAATGCTTCATCGTGTATTAAACTCCATATGAACAGATTTTTTTTTTCATCAAATCTCTTAATGGAGATGCCATTTCTGAGATTTCATTAGAGAAGTTTCCAAGTTGATTCACGAGACCCATGAACGAACGAAGATCTTTTAAACAACTTGGTTTTGGAAAGTTTTGTATAGCATCTACTTTATGCTGATCGGCTTTAATTCCATCTTTTCCAACAATGTAACCAACATATTCTACTTCTGATTGTGCAAAAATAAATTTTTTTGGATTAAGAGTAATTCGTTTCTTTCTGCACCGTTCTAAAAATAAGACTATTCGTTTCACATGATTAGAAAATGTTTCATCATATAGTAAAATATCATCTACAACTTTTTCCATGTTCTTAAAATCATATAATGCTTCATCACTTCTTCGACAAAATTCGTCTCCCGAACTAACCAGTCCCATTGGTGCTCTCAAAAACATAAATCGGCCCCATGGAGTTAGAAACGTAGTTAATTTTTGACTTTCTTCATCTAAGAGTAATTGCCAATATCCACTAGCTGTATCAAGTGTACTAAAATATCTAGATTTGCCAGTAATATTTGATACTGCCTCCCAGGGATATTTAAAAGGATGAATTGGCCTTTTTACAAATGCATTTAACTTGGTAAAATCTACAGTTATTCTTAATTTGCCAGTTTTCTTTTGAACAACGACCAGGGGACTAACGAAATCTGTAGGTGTGTCCTGAACGGGCTGAATAATTTGTTTCCTAACTAAACTATTTAATTCCTCCTTAACTAAGTCTCTCCAAGCGAATGGAATTCTTCTAGGACAAGTTATTGCATGAGGAATAGCATTTTCTTCTAGGTAAATGTGCATTGGCTTGCCATCCATAGGCTGAACAATGCTCTGAATTAAATACATCCTTATAATTTTCTAACAATTTATTTTTCATTTCATTACAAAACACAATGGAAGGATTTTCAGGAATCTCATCAAATTTTTCATGAATTTCATCAAATTTGATACTGAATATTGGATTAGGAAATTCTGAATGAATAATTCCTAAATCTATCATAGTAGCTCTATCTATCAAGAGCTCTTTGATTCCGGAACATATATAAACTTTTATTTTGCTACATCTTTTCTCAAATAATACTTCACAGTCAACGACTCCGATAATTTTCAATTTAGATTGGTCAGCTGACATTAAAGATATTTTTGTTTGATGTAACTTGTCTTTTAAATAGTTCAAACATTTTAAAAAGTCTTCCCCTGCTGCACAAACCTCTGCGCCAGTATCTGGTGTTGCTTTATACATGATTTTATCTGCAGGATGTGACATCACCCTAACTTGTAGATTAATTTGCCGCTTCAGAAATTTTTTTGATCCAGTAACAGAAGTAATTGTTAAACTTTCAATGTTTTCGTCTCCATAATTATTTTCGACTCTGTGTATTTCTTTTTTCAGAGAACACTTTGTAAAGTGACCTTTTCGATTGCATTTCTCACAAATATGTTTCATTGCAGGACAATCTTTTAAACTAAGGTGCCATTGGTTACCACACCTATGACACTTTTTTTTATTGGCATTACATTTAGGTTGGTTAACTTGAATTTTTGAGACACTGTTGTGAAAAACATTTTCTTCGTTTAAAGCGGATTCTTCAGCCTCGCATAATTTTTAATATCTTCCATGCTTGTTGTTTCTGGAAGGGTTCTGCATTTTTTTCTTAAATTTATATCAAATAAAGATTCTATAATATGGTCTACTAAACAACGATTATAGCAATTTGAACATGGATCTGTTAATTGAAACAGTTTTATCTTCTCTCTATAAAAAGACATGAAAGATTCTCCTTGTTCTTGCTTTCTTAACATGAAATGACTTCGTCGAATGCGGCCATTCTCTTTATTTTTAAAATATTCTTCTAATTTATTTAGAATCTCCGATGATGTTACTGATGCCAAATCATCAAATTTTAGAATAAGTCTTACTACGTCAGAAGTATCTTGACTGAAGAAAGACTCCAAAAGTGCAATACTTTGTTTCTTTGTTATAAGTTCCAAATTTTGAATAGCTATAAAATTATCATATTTACGTCTCCAGTCTTTGAATTGTGCGTATGTTAAGGTTTCAACCAATTTCTCAGGATTAGCAATAGAATTTGATACACGTACAGATGAATTAGCTTCATTTTTAGACAAATCTATATTTTTGCTAGCTTCAAATTCTTCGACGGATGGTTGGGAAGATGTTTGTTGATTTTCATTTGTAGATTTCTCATTACGAAGTAATGTTTTCATCATATCTTTTAAAGATTTTATGTCCTCTTCGAGGGTAGTCATCCGATCATCAACGGACTCGTTCCTATTTTTGGAAGATCTTGTTCTAGGCATTTTTTAAAGCGATAATTCTATAAAATGCTTTTAATTACTGAACTGCGCCATGATATGTTATCAAAAGTACAATAAATTATCTACTTGACAACTTTATTAATTTATATCTGACAAGTCTCACTGTTCTTACTATCTTAAGATAACATAGTGTATATACTACTCCCACAAAGAACAGTTAGAAATCGATAAAATTTTCTTGTCCCTTAATTTTTTTAATGGATAATTCTCAAGGTCGCGGCTAAAATTTTTTTTTAACTCGGACCGCTGAGCTAAGACTTGCAACCGGTCACTTCCGAAAATGATGATTAATATTCTTATTTTCAGAGATTTAAGTGCTCATTAGGTAAGTGCAATAGTTTCGAGAGCAAAATAAACTGCTAATGAGCAATTTAACTGAAAATACTTGCCCAAAGTTTTCTTGCGTCTCAACTAAGAGTGTCAATCTGCACTTTTTAAGCACATGAGATCGTTAAAATTTTTTCAGCTCAGCGGTCCGAGTTGAAAAAAAAAAAAATTAGTCGCGATCTTGAGAATTATCCATTCAAAAAATTACGGGACACGAAGGTCTGCTAGGTTTTCAAAGACTGACGGTCCTTTGATTTTTCGTGAATATTCCAAAAACGGTTAGTGCACCTAATTTTTGTTTTGCGCACCTAAATAGCACCTAATTTTGACCTAAATTTCGACAAATTTACCCAATTTGGGTCTGCCAGCTTTATGGGGTTGGGAAATTTATTTATTTGTTTATTCAAGCGAATCTTTTAATATTATGTTTGGAAAAAGTGTTGCGACAGGAAATTCGTCACTAAATAATTAATGGAACTTCTCTGGATTATTATTGTTTCAAATTTCAATTTTAAAACTGTTACAAAAAAATCTTCAGGCACTAAGCAATGAATTGTTGATGTCTTATTTTTCCTCTTCAATACATCCCCAACTGAAAAGGTTGAACTATATTTTTACAATACATTTAAATTTACAGGCATACTACATGTTGTTCGTAAAAGCTCGACTAAAATACGGTGAAACTGTATTAATACATGCAGGATGTTCACCTATTGGTCTTGCAGCTATAAATATTTGTCGTAAATATGGATGTCAAATTTTCACTACAGTTTCTTCTAATCAACAAAAAGCCTATTTGGTTAAATCGAACTTAGTAAGTTTACTATTTACCGTGGATCATTAATCATATTAAATAAAAAAATGTTTTTTTCCAGATAATACAACGTAACATCTTGGATCTTAACTCTTCAAGTATTGATTCTCAATTATTGTTTGCTACAGGAGGTAAAGGAGCTGAAGTTATTTTAAATTGTTCTTCGGGAATAACATTAAAAGATTCTTTCGCGTGCACTGCAGTATACGGAAGATTTATACATTATGGCAAATATGATGCAGAACAAGGCAACTCGATTGGCATGTATCGCTTTTTGAAAAACGTAGATTTGTATTTTGTTGACTTACAGAATATATTCGAGAAAGATAAAGAAGTAAGAGAAACCATCAGAAAATTGGTGCAAGATGGAATAGAGAAGTTTGTTGTCAGACCAATGTTTAACGAACTGATTAAATTTGAAGATATTGGATCAATTATGAAGTAAGTAATTTTAATCTTCATTCTAATCAAAATTTAAACTAAATTTGTGATTTTAGAAAACTAGCATCACCTGATATCATTGGAAAACTCATTATTAATGTTAAAAGTGATATAAATATTAATCAAATTAACGTAAAGGAGCCATACAGATTTGCTTGCTATTCCAAGTACACATATGTGATTTCTGGTAAGTAGAATTGGTTTAAAAGTAAGGGCAGAAAAATAAATATTATTATTTTAGGAGGATCTGCCTTAAATTGGATCAACTTTGCAGAATGGCTCGTACAAAGAGGTGCTAGAAAAATTATAATAAATAGCGAGAACAGTCCTAGCAATAACCACCTAAATCGACGATTATCCATTCTTGAGCGCTATTATGATGCAAATATTATTACATCCAACAGTAGAGTCCAAACAAAAGAAAATGTTGAACAATTCTTATCTGAAGTTCAAAACCTTGGACCTCTTCACGCTGTTTTTATCTTACCATCTTCTAATCGCGACTCGGAAGTTGTGGAAATTATTGACGACATTTTAAGAAAACTAGCACCAAAAGCTTTACTTGTAAATTTCATTAAAGCTGCCACAGGTGCTTGCTATAGAAGATCTTTATCTGAATACGCCACAAGTAATATTCAAATTGAACAACAGGAATTGAAAAACGTTATGTTGTTGTTAGACAATATTTTATATAGTAACAGCAACAATGTTGTTGTTAAAAAACAACTAACTCAGGAGTTATTACAATATTCTTCTACAGCAGTAATAGGTAATTATTCGATTCCTTTGTCAAATATGATAAAGCGTTTTTTATGTATTATATTTCCTGCAGTTTCTAATGGAACTTTCAACGTTGCGATTTCAGCAAAAAATTTCCTAGTTCACCTTCACTTCACCTTCTACTATCCGTAAAGTCACCTTAAACTATTTTGGATCGAGAATCTTTTCAAACATATTTTTAAAAAATTTCTAGATTGGACCCTATCACCTATGTTGTAATGTTTATTAAAATCAATATCTTCTTGTTTTGTTTTATTTGCGTCAGGACGCAGTAAGTCAAGTTTGGTTCTTATAGGGGGTCCAAATATATTTTCGGATGGTGATTTTCCTGATGCTAAAGGTGTAACTCTATATCTGAATAAAAATCGATTTAATTTTTCGTGAAGGTCTCCTGATTCAAGCATCATCCGATATAATTTTGATTTCAATGTTTGACAATATCTTTCGGCCGTGCTATTGGTGGCAGGGTGATTTGGAGCAATAAAGTTTTGACGAATCCCATTTTTAACTTCCCGCTAAAAAAATTAATTTTTTTTTTAAAATCGGGAAGTTATTGGTTTCACCCCGTTTTTCGAAAATCGAGTTTTCATCGGATCTCAACGTTTTGAGGTCTTAGGAACCTCCCCTGACTATTGTTACGAGGGTGTCTGTATGTCTGTATTTACGTGTGGATGTGGGTGTGGATGTATGTAAACCTCTTATAACTTTTGAACGGCTTGACCGATCGGAATGAACTAAAAAGCATTCCAAAGAGTTCCATCTAACTTAGATAAGTTTGAACCGATTCGAGCCGGTAGATTTTAAGAAATTTCAAAATAACCGAAAAAAACAATTGGTAAAAATAATGTTTTTTGGGCATATCTTTTTAGCTATTGCATTGATCAATTTAAAAAGCCACGTCGAATGCCGTTTTACAAATTAAAATCGGTTGATTCGTTCGTGAGATATCGTTGTCGAAAAATTTCAAAAAAAGTGTTTTTTTTTTCAATAACTTAGAGATTTTTTGACTAACCGATTTTGCACTCCCGGTAACGTTTTTAGGTGTCAAAAAACTGCGTCGAATGCCATCTTGAACATCAAAATCGTAACGCGTTAAAAAGTTATGGCTTTTTAAACATTTCAAAAAAAGTCAAAAACGTCAAAATACGTCACGTTACTATAGCTTTGCGGTTAAAACTAGCGGGAAGTTGCAAGGATGGCCTTTAAGGTCAACCTCTTTTCGAATTTTTCTTACAGAATTCAATAAAATTCTTAGATTTAAAAATAGTGGCATTGTCACTTATTAAAATTTCAGGCAGTCCCATTCGACTAAAGATTTCACTTAAATGGTAAATAGTACTTTTCGTTGTGGGGTTTTCTTCTCATTATTGTAATCTCCGGCCACTTAGAAATGGCATCTACTACAATAAAGAAAAAATTTCCCATTTATTGGACCCGTTTAATCCATATGTATGCGTTTCCAGTTTTTATCGGGTGTTTCCCACTTATGTAATGGTGCTTTTACTGGATTTTTACTTACATTACAACATGCCAAACAACCCTTAACTACATTTTCAATATCAGAGTCTATCTGTTTCCAATAGCAATAGTTTCGTGCAAGTGCCTTCATTTTAACTATTCCCAAGTGTGTTGAATGTAATGCTTTTAGTACATCTGGTTGTAAACTTTTCGGAATGATTACACGGTGGCCATGAAAAATTATTCCATTCTGTAAGGATAATTCTGGATCTCTCACGTTGCCTCTTAATAAATCTGTTTTAAGCTTTGATAAATACTTGTCACGTTTGATTTCTTCTCGTATCTCCTCAGATGTTACGGTGTCCCCTTGTATTTTATTAAGTAGTTGAATATTAGCAACATATATCCCATCTAGGTACATGTTTCTCTTCATCCGAGGTTAACTGAGTGGGATTTCTTGAAAAATAGTTTGCATTCGAATGATCTTCGCCACTGGATGACCTAATCAAACCCAGCTAAAAATTGAGCATAACGTAACGTTCTGTCGATTGTCTAGTATTAATGTAAACTTACGGCCAAAAATATAATGATATAATGGCTTACATGCCCAATATATGACAGTTGCCTCTTTATCCAGCTGACTGTAGTTTTTTTCGGCTTTAGTCAACGACCTGGAAATAAAGATTATAGGTCTTTTTGTACCATCTTCTAATTTATGTGATAACACGCCAGCCAACCCACATGGACTTGCATCAGTTGCCAATGTGATAGCCAACACTGAAGTGAATGGTATTAGAATTCGATCAGTAGCTATTTCTTCCTTGGCTTTATTGAATGCTTTTTTACAACTATTTGTCCACTTAAACTCTACCTCTTTTTTTAACAATCGATTTAATGGATGAAGAAGTGTTGAAGCATCGGGTATAAATTTTGAGTAGTAGGTACATGATTAAACCTAGAAATTGTTGTACTTCTTCACGATTTTTTACTGCCTTAATTTTTTCGTTTGCGGCCTTAATCCACGTTCCCCACCGAATAATAACAGGTTCTGGAGGTAAACTAACTTCTAGTAATCTCTCCTTATATATCTGCACTCCTAGAGCTGCTTTAAGAAACACCTTTTTTTACATTTGAAATTAATTTATTTACTAAAGGATATTCGTTTCTGACGGTTTCTTTGACTAGGTTTATTCTTGCGCAAAGACCCGATTATAAGATTTGATATATATCTGCCGAACGCATCTGTGGTTTTCACCAACAACAATGTAAATTTTTTTATCACTCAATGATACTCTAATTTCGTTCAAAACTGTTTGCTTAAAATATGTTTGCAAAAATTCTTTAAACTGCAATTCTTTGCTGCAGTTATAGCTTTGCATAAGTCTCCTTGAAAAGTTTACTTTTCATGTTTTGATTTTCCCCCTGTCATCTAATCTTGCACATAATGGACCATCTGTTGATTTAGCTATTTTTAGTCTTTATTTAGCAGGAATCTCATCGATCTTAGGAGCTTGAAATGCGTTTTTCACACTCAGCTGAACTGGCTTAGTTTTCATTTTTTGTAACTTTGATTTATGCAGCGGTGTTTTCAAATTTTGATCGATTTGGAACTTCTTTTCTCAAACTATAATTTTTGCACAAGCTTTACAAAAGACTTGTTCTTCATTAAACTCTAACTCTGGGAAACTTATTCTATGAATGTTTGTTTTTTGTTAAAAGTCTTAAATTTAATTGCAGATATTTCCAAGTTAATTCCAAGTTCTGATGACGTTACTCGACTACAAAAAAATGCCCCTAACGAACCAGAATTTATGCAAGTATTAACTGAAGGTCCTGTACAAATCAGAGAATTGGCTCCACTGTTTATAATTCCTGGACTTGCTGGATTTAAAGAATTGGAGGAATTTGTACAGCATCTTCTTTATCCTACTTTCTGTGCGGTTCTACCAAATACACCATGGTCATTTGAGAAGCTTGCTGAAGTGTATGCACAGGTAAATCAAACTTACTAATTGGTAGCAAATATTTTATACATATACTTATTTTAGAAAATGTGCGAAATATATCCAAGTGGACCATATAACATTGTTAGTATTTCGTCTGGAGGTCCACTGACAATAGAGATAGCAAAACAATTAGCTAAGAAAACCACAAATCTTCATTTATTCTTTATTGACAGTACTCCTCGTAGGATTCAACAAGGATTAAAAGATCTTGGAGAAAACAGCTTAGAAACAGAAATGTCGATTTTGAAAACAGTATTTGAATTAAATGATTTGAAGGTAAGTTTTAAAATGAATCTGTTTATAAACTTAATTCGATAACATTTTAGTTTACAAACGAACTTAAACAACTTCCTAACTTCGAAGCGAGATTAGCTTTACTGACTCAAAGAACAAACAAATCTGAAAGAGTTAAAAGGTTACTGGAGGATGGATTGGTAGTTGTCAGAGATTACATCGAACAAGTAAAACAATATAAACCAAGTGGAGAATTAGTTGCAGGAAAAATTCATCATATATATCCTGATGATTGTATTGCTTTCGACAGTTATGGCCTTCATTTGGTAAAGAAAATTTCAGATTGACTTATTAAAGGGAAGCTTTTAATGTTAGGTTTAGTAGACAAAAAATGAATACCACTAATACCCTTGTCATGTTTATCTCTTTTTGGAGTTTACTCCTTAAGAAACGATATATAAGGCGCCTAGTATGAAAAAAAATATGGGTAGTAAAATTGTGTGAAAGAGTCACGTTGAGAAAAGTGTTACACGCAGGCGCAGTGAAACAGAATAATATCATTTCTCTCTCTCTCTATGCTTTCCCCAAACATCTTATACTGAACGCATAGAGAAAGCACTTATTGAATTTTTCGAAATTTGCAAAATTTTTAGAATTTTCAAATTTTCAAACTTTTCAAAATTTTGAAAATTTTTAAATTTTTCAAAATTGAATCATTTTGAAAATTTTTATAACATTCTGTATTAATTTTGAAAGGAATACGAATTATAAGCATATCAATATATTTTAATAAATATGTTTTGAAAATATGGTAATTTTTCGATTTTATGTTAAAATTCAAAAATATTCGAGAAAATGTAAAAAAAATATACAATTAAATTTTAAACATCCCGTGATATTTATAATAAAAATACAATACGAATAAACTTGATTAGTCAATTATGTACGTCATTGTTGGACTTCACGATTATTAAATTTTCAAAAATACACCTAATAACTATTTAATAAATTTTTAGCGCCATCTCTTGGTTTTACTATTAAGGTGGTTAAATTATTGTAAAAAGTGTTGCATATTTTTAAGGCACTATTATTTACATAATAGTTATAAAAACACAAAAAATACCATGGTAATCGTTCTTAAGGAGTAAACTCCAGTTGCGTGTCGGAGCTGACACACACACTTTTTTTTTGCTCCTACTTTCGAGTAATTTAAAATTTAACGTCTCCTGCCTCTCTTATTAGCTGTTCCTACTTCAGATAACATTAAAAGCTTCGCTTCTATGGAAACTCATCAATTCCATTTGTTTTTTACAATTATTTTTTTTTAGTTCTTCAAAAATATGCCTGTGTCCACTCAAATTGTTGGAAATCACTTAAGTATTATCCGACATAAAAATACATACGAATATATCAATGAAAAACACTACCAATAAAAATTTATGCATTTATACTTATCACGAACAAATATAAGTTATTAAATTACTGAAGTTTATTTTTTCTTTCTTGTAATTCATTTTTTTTTAAGTACTACATTTTAATTATAAATTAGCATTATTATATTTTGTATAATATATATTGATATCTAAAATATATTTATAAAATACATAAAATATTGTCATGAAATACTTTTATGCACGATCGGGCGGTAAAGTACAGATTATTACATACCTTTAGCGGGCGTAAAGAGCCACTTTAGCGCCCGCCGGGCGATAAAGTGTAAATGGCGGGCGGTAAAGTAATTCACCTATTTTGACTTTGTTGTTAGGGTAACGACAACATAGGTATATAGATTATTGTTTTAAAATATTATCTCTAGCCTCTGTGCATATTACTTTCAATCAAATTATTTATTTTTATACAACGCCTGCTCTGGAAGTTGACTTTTCGAGCGCAGTATGTCATCTCCGAAGTACACAATAGTCGCATACTTGACTATATGTATTTCATAAACGCACATGTTTGGTTATGACCACATAACTGCACGGATTCCGCCTAAACTATCTGTTATTTGACTAGAGAGACTACTCGATCAGTCCTAAACCTTTTTAATTTATGTCACAACTGTCACAACGCAACTGTATTAAACGCAAAAAGAAAGTGTAGGTAATTAAAAAAAGTGTACTATTTAAAATAATGGTCGATTTAACAAGATGTTTAACTCCACCTGAACTAGTTGAATCAGCTAAAAATGCAACAACAAATTTATTGCCAGATGTGTCAAAAGAAAAAATTATTTGTTATATTCCTCTTAAATTCTACTTCCAGAGCAGTAGTTGTATAAAGTATTGATCCTAACACTTGCGGAAATTAACTTTCCGCACTTGTTAGGATAATAACTATTAATAACGAATGAATACAAATTATCAGGTGAATGGTTATACAGGGTAAGTTGTTAATAATATCGAGGTTCGAGGTATAAAATTCATGCAAGTTGAAATGGCATTTATATTAAATTGTTCACAAAAAATAAAAATAAAAAATATCCTTTATAAGTTTTATTATTAAAACAATCGTTGACATTTGACAGCTGACAGATAATATTTTACATGTGACAGTAGAGATTTGACATTTCAAATTTGGCATTTGACAGTTGGAACTTGACAGTTGACGTTTGATATTTGACAGTTGACATTTGAGCCATTTGACAGTTGGCATTTGACAGTTGAAATTTGACAGTTGACATTTGACAGTTAATATTTGACAATAGACTTTTGTCAATTGACAGTTGCCATTTGACAGTTGACTTTTTTCAATTGACAGTGCAATTTTATAAAAGATTATTAAATCGGTCGTGCATAAAAGTTTGTATGTATTTCGGGCGTAAACAGCGTTTATGGACCTGACGTGTTAATAGCCCTCGCCTGCGGCTCGGGCTCTTATTTACACGTTGCGGTCCATAAACGCCTGTTTTACGCCCTTGATACATAAATAACTATTATATAAAAATACTTATATGAATACCATACTTATTTTAATTTTCCAATAAATTTCTTTGACAAATTATTCATAATTGAAGTTCTTTGGTAGACTACTTCTCGTCGACAAAATGATGATAAAATAAGAGGACATTCATATTTAACAGTCTCTTCACATGAGGCACCTTTGGTATAATTAATTGTATGGAAAAATTTAAATTGACTTTCAGAGTTTACTAAAAGTAATATTTATTATTTATTTTGACAACAAAATTAAGTAGAATACTTACAACAGTAAAATCCATTAAAAAGACAAGTTTTATGTAAAGAATCAATGTAATATTGATCTTTTTTTGGAGAAGCTCTTATATTAAAATGTGCAATTGCATGATTTGGAAAATATGGCCAATGAGATAGTTTTTCGTAATATTCTGTGCTGTATTTCCAATGTTCATAGTTACCGCTTTCTTCAATAATATTGAAATTAATGCTATCAAAATAAAATATGAATATAAACCATTAAAAAAAAAGTATATACTAACATTGTCGGATTTAGATATTGCATGTTGCTAAAATCAGCAACAAATTCCCATGCTTCATTTGGATGTACTTTAGGTAAAAAAACAGTAGTTTTATGTTCATACGTTTGAGTACGTATCACTAAATATAAAATTAACAGACTGACTGCAAAACCGATAGTTCTGTACTTCTTCCATTGCAGTTTAGCCATTCTGATGAGTCTTTAACAGAAAGAGGTTTCAATATTATAGAGAGGGATATAGTTTTTTTTAAAATATTTTATAATAAAATCATTGTCTTTACATTTTTATTATTTGATGTCGAATACAATTTGATTACACGGATACTGCAAAAGTATGATAGTTTAAAAAATGTGAATTCATGTGTAGTGAAGGACCATTATGCTCAAATAAGCAAAACCAACTACAGCAGAATGGTTTATTTACAATCGTTACCATTCTCCAATTACTTCTTCGTTTCTTTCTTATGATATTTAAACTTATAAGCCAACCAAATTAGATTTTTATCTGGAAAGAATTGTATGGACGGGTTTGAAAGTTGAAATCTATATATATAAAAACGGATGTTTGTATGTATGAAATCGATGAACTCAGAAACTACTGGACCGATTATTATGAAAATTGGTATATATTGTTATGATATGATTGGTTCATAAAATTTTTGTATTTGATAATAGGTAACTGTCTTTATATAGGTGTTTAAAAATTTTATTTCAGAAAGAGTTGATAATTGTTGATTTTGTTTATGATTAGATTGTTTTACCTAGGGACAAGGGGGATAAATAGAGATTATTATAGAATTTGAATTGGAGAAGAGAGTTTAATTTTAGAATTTATGATTTTGTATAATTGAAGTTAAAGTTAAAATAAAATTTAAATAAAATAAACAAGAATATAAAGGAAGTTTTAAGTTGAATCCAGACCCAATAGCAGGAGAAGTAGCCGGAGCCAAAGAAAAGTCAGATTTCATAACAAATTGTCAACCAACGTGGGGCATAAATGATTTCATAACAAATTGTCGAACCAACGTGGGGCAACAACAAGGCAGAAAAAGAAAAATCTAAATCCAGAATAAATTGATGAACCAACGTGCAGCGCAACTTGTCAAAAAAGAACACCCAGACACCCAGAAAAGAATAAAAAGAAACAAGACACCAAGCCGATCGCAAGAAACCGAAATAGAAATTTTGAAATTTCATATTAGAAAAATTGTAATCTGGGGTAAGATTTTTAAATTTCTATATAGAGACAGTTTTTTATTTTGTTGTTTATATTTGAAATAGGGGGGATACATAAATTCTGTTAAGACATAATTTATAAATATTTAGGTTGATACAAATCATTTTTATAAAAATTTTTTGATTTTGACAGTGTCAATAAGACATAAGAAATTTTGATATACGGGGGGTGAATTAAAATTATAAATTTAATATACATATTAAAATTTAAATCAAATAAAAACAAATTGAATAATTTTAAATAATAAAATGGAAACAAGAAGAAGGCAAAACAAGAAACAGGATTTACAGATACAACAAGGAGATCATCAAAAAGATGAGGACATACAGATTATGGGAACAAATGAATCGGGAGATGAAAAAGAGAATACCACGATAATAGAAGCAATTATTGAAAGTAATGGTAACAAACATGAAGAAAGCGATATGGATAGGATGTTTAAATTTTTAGAAAGAATGAATGAAAAACAAGAAAAAATGAATAATAGCTTAAGAGAAGATTTGAAGAAGAATTTACAAGAAAATAAAGAAGAAATAAAAGAAGATATGAAAAAAGAAATAAAAGACATGAACAAGAATATGGAAGTATTTAAAGATGAAATGAAGAAGCAGATGGAAATGTATAGAGAAACAATAAAAGATATGAAAACAATTTATGACAAATCAGTAATTAATAAGGATTTTAAGACTGAATCTCCTGAAGAAAAAGATATGGGGAAAAATGAAAATAAACGAGAAAATGAAAGAATACAAAGAGTTATGGAAGTAAATACTATGACAATAGCAAAGAAATTTGAAGATGAAACAAAAAAATTACAAGAGATGCAAAATGAGAGAACTGAGGATAGTTCATATATGGTAATACAGGAAGGAAAAAGTAAAAATAAATATTATAAAGAATATGAGACATATAAAAACAAAATGAAACAAGAATATGAAATTATGAAATTAAAATTAAATAATGAATATGAAGAGGATAAGAAGAATGAAAAAGATAATTATTATAAAAATGAAGAAATAAAATATGAAACTGAAATATATGAAGTTAATAAAAATGAATTATATTATTATATCAATAAAATTAAATATAAAACTGAATCTAATTATGACAATGAGAAGAAAAGGAAGAATAAAACATACGAGGATAATGATATAAATTACTTTGAAATATGTGATGAAATTAGAAGATTAAAGAAGGTTTGGAAGGATATCATATACAATTATAAAAAGAGAAAAAAATAAAATAGTTAAATAAAAGTAAATAAGATTAAAATAAAATTAAAATTAAGATTAAAATTAAAAAAATGAAAGAAAATAAATATCGGGAACAAACTGATTAAATAAAATAAATCAAAAGTATTAAATTGATAGAATTCGATTATAACGTTAAAATAAGGTATAAGAGTAAGGGATGATATGAGAGAAGATTAAATATGAAATAAATTTAAAATTATAAAATGTGTCTTAAAGGAAAATTTTAAAATTTTAAATTTAGGGGGATTTTGTTATGATATGATTGGTTCATAAAATTTTTGTATTTGATAATAGGTAACTGTCTTTATATAGGTGTTTAAAAATTTTATTTCAGAAAGAGTTGATAATTGTTGATTTTGTTTATGATTAGATTGTTTTAAGAGGTTACCTAGGGACAAGGGGGATAAATAGAGATTATTATAGAATTTGAATTGGAGAAGAGAGTTTAATTTTAGAATTTATGATTTTGTATAATTGAAGTTAAAGTTAAAATAAAATTTAAATAAAATAAACAAGAATATAAAGGAAGTTTTAAGTTGAATCCAGACCCAATAGCAGGAGAAGTAGCCGGAGCCAAAGAAAAGTCAGATTTCATAACAAATTGTCAACCAACGTGGGGCATAAATGATTTCATAACAATATATATATATATATATATATATATATATATATATATATATATATATATTTCCACGGAGAAGGTTTATATGATATGCCCATTAATGCCACTCGCCACCAGGTGGCGCTGCAAAGTAGCAACTTCTGCCCCGTTCAACCGATTGTCATCAAAATTGGTATGTATACGTATTTTTCCACGGAGAAGGTTTGTATGATATGCTCATTGATGCCACTCGCCACCAGGTGGCGCTGCAGAGTAGCAACTTCTGCCCCGCTCAACCGATTGTTATGAAAATCAGTATGATCTATTTTTAATGGGTAAGATGAATATGATATTCGTATTAATGGAAGTTACCACCAGATGGCGCTTCCATGTATCAAATTCAATACTGATGAATAGATATCTATACGAATTCGTATAAATATAAGTTTGAAAAATATATTTTTGGTGCCATAAGTAAAACAAAACTATAAACTTTCTTTCGTTCTCCATCTCTTCTTCTCTTTTATTTTTCTTAAATTTATTTTAGTTGTTGGCGTAGCAACACGCGCCGGGTTCAGCTAGTGTGATATATTACAAAAACCCTCTCAGTCCATCGATTTTTTAGTGGAAAGGTTTAAAAATAAACAATTAAAGCGCAACAATCATTATTTTGCTCATAACTGAAAAACTTTTGTATTTTGAGATTTGGACAGTACTAAAAAGTTTTTGAGCGGAAAAAATACACCAAATGAGAATTGCTGATTTAAAATCGAATCATAAACAAAGAATTTAATATATTATCCAAAAAACGGCTCATCATTTGTACAAAACTATTATACAATAAAACACTCAAGTTCAGTTATATTTAAACAAGTTTTAGCAAATAATAAAAAAAATATTAACATTATTTAAAAAAGCTGTTTTGTTCTTATTTTTGCAATAACTTCTTTGTTTATTATTTGCTTTTAAATTAACAAATCTCCAAATAAAAAAGTTTTTAAATTACGAATAAAATAATGATTTTGTCGCTTTAATTGCTTATTTATTAACCTTTCCACTAAAAAATCGATGAATACCTAGGTGATTTTTTCCAAACTTTCTTTAATATATTTATTCTTTAATATCAAGCAGTTTAATATATAAAGACAATGCTTCTAGTGACAATATAAATATTGATGTATAAAATTTTACAGCAACTAAAATGTGAAATCGTTTAGTTAGCAAAAGAACATTTTTAATTGATCATCAGCAACTTCTCAAATGAAAGTCAGAATATCTCTAAACGTTTTAAAGATATCTTAAATAAGTGTCTAAAAATAAATATTTTTGTGCATACAAGCTTGCTTAAAAAGAAAAAAGTGTATCAAACATTTATTCTGTAGAATCAAAATGGTACAACGTAATAAAAAGAATTATAGACTACCTATTTTTAAAAAATGCACACAATTTTTAAACTAAATAAAGTTTTCTTTAAACTGTACAATTTTGTCAAAACAGGATTATGATTATTTGAAATGTGTAAAAACTATAAATAAGTACCTAACAAGTTTCAGATTCGAAAATCAGAAAACTATCTAGTCAAATATGATTACACGTAGACAAACATGAGTAACTAATTTTTACGTAAAAATTAATAAAAAAGTAATAATTTCAATTAAAATCTCACCTTCTAACCATTTAGTATATCACACAACACTGATAATAGTGGAAATATATGCTGAGATTGCTGAGGCAGTTAAATTATTCATACAGTTAAGGAACTACTTATGCTAAGATCAAATATTTTAAAATCTGCTGCTATGAGATGAACTTCTAAAAGTTTACATTATTCAAATTATAAAAGAGATCGGAAATAGTTTATCACAGCTTTAATAAGGTTAGAAGATAAACAAAATTCAAAAATAGTTATCAACTAATCTGACGTTAGCCACTAAATGTATGAACACTCAGTAAAAGACCGTGGCCTTGAGCTAGGTGCTAGGTTTTCGATTAAATCCACATATAGGATGATAATGATATAGCATATATGTAATACTTCATTACATATATGTGATATAGCCGATATAGGTTAATTTATCAGGTTGTGACTAGGCTCACTCCGTTGTCCGTAATCGTGTTATAAAAAAGTATAGTTAAAATATAGAAACATGAGTTCAGATAAACCAAAATTAATGGTTTTTGACTTAGGTAAATAGAATATCGGTAATTATTTACATAAACAGTTTGTCGATAGATGGAATTAAAAGTACATTACATTATACTGTGTGAACTACTAAGGTTTTTACGTACCTATTGTGAAAAATGTATTGTTTAGAAAAAGCTGTGGTTTAATCACGTTTTAAGTAAAGACAGTGTGTTTTGTGGAAATACTTGTGATTTTCCAAAAACAGCAGAACAGACAACGTTTTTCCAAAATGCTAAACTGTCATTTGCTGATTTATTTATAACACGTGAGGTGATTAATCACATTGTTTCGAAACATCCAGAAAAACTCGGCAATCCAGGTACTATAGTTAAGGTGGTCTAAGCAAAATTCGGAAGAGAAAATACCACCACGGTCGACAAGTTGAAGATCCTTCGCTTACACAAGGACTTAAGATATACTTTTTTGGTGCCCATACACAATAGAGACGCTGATCCTTCTTGTGCATAATTAAAGAGTAGATTCTTTTTGCGACAATCTCACAATATTCGAAAAACACATTTCTTTGGTTATCTTGCAAATATTTGTTTATAAGAAAATATCGCAACACGTATTTATTTATATTTATATTTTAACATCAATGGCAAGAAGCATATCTAATTAAAAAGCCTTGAAAAAGACAAAAATAAAAGTCGAAACGTTGGCAATTTAGTAAAAGCTTTCATTATTCCTTTGCCTGTCCTCAAATCCACTAAGAACATTCAAAATTAATAAAATAAGGACACTAAACTTTTAACGCTATTTTATATTTTAGTTCTAATGGAAAAATTGTAGATAGACAAAATACTCACATTAAGTGCTATCCAGAGGTTTTAGAAAAATTACACAATGAAGGATACAAATTAGCAGTAGCTTCTAGAACATCTGAAGTCAAGGGAGCGAGACAATTAATCAATCTCTTTGGATGGGATAAATATTTTGGATCATGCATGGAGATATTTCCTGGTTGCAAAATAACTCACTTTAAGAAGTACGATGATACAATTTTTATATTTTTTAAAAAGCCACTGGAAATGCAAGTCTTATCTGGATCATAGCTGCTACCTTTCACATGCCTCATTATTATTATTATTTTATTTCTAGTTATTCTTATCTTTTCTGGTTATTTCTTTTTATAGTATTCATTCTAATCCAACTGTACTCTTATATTACAAACAATATTTAGAAACGTACTATTAATCGACCGCTGGTAAGGTTAGCTGATTAAGTTGGTTAGGATTCTATTAAGTAGCCAGTTTGCTTAGACACAATTTTTTCAAATTGGTATTTGAAGTTACAGAAAAGACGTTAAAGGAGATTTGTCATTTCCAATTTAATCGAAAATCTCACTAAAGTATTGGCTGGCATATCCGTCAATATTTAAGAGATCTGGAATTCGTTCCATACCTTCTCATACCACCACGAAGTGTAGATACGACGAGTCCGAACGTAATATTGAAAGAATGGTCTCAATTTAGGGGACAGATTTTTACCGGTAGAGTGCGCCACTTTTCAAAAAGTACTCGTTCAAATCTTTATAAAGTAATTTTTTAAAACACAAATTTTTAGTAGACATTTATTTTAAGACTACTTACTTTTGGTGCTTTGAATAAAGACACTTTTCCTACATTCGCATTTGGCTTTCGGCCACTAAGTCAATCATGGACTGTACATCTTCCCAATTTTTTTAATTACAAATAATTTTAAATAAATAAATTTATATTATACTCATCCCACGTTTAAAAATATCTATTAGTTGTTTATTTATTCACGTTGGTATTGGTTTTCGTTATGTTGGTGTTTGAAAGTTACTAAATCACTGCGAGTCACAAACTGACCAGCTTGACAACAAATAGAATAAATATAGTTGTTAGTTATATTACAAAACAATCAAAAGGCAGAAAAAAAATGTATAGAGATCCTACTGCATGTTTAGAAAAGACCAGAAAATTTCAGAAGTTGCATATTTTCAGAACATCTCTGAGTTTTTTAATGTAAGTACTAACTGTGTTCTATACACAATCCAATGTTTTCATTAGCAAATAGTTCCGAACATTTTTAAGTCCATTAATAGTTTTATATAAAGTAATTGTTACATAAAATACACTTACATTTTTATACATTCAAATTACTTATTATTTATTTAAAAAAAAAAATAACCTAAAATATACATCAATGTCACTCAATATTTTTCAATGTTGCCAGATTATATAAGATTATCGAGAATTAAAAATGTTTTGAGAATAAAACATGATCCTTTTGATAATTCAAATGTAATTTGATGGGACATTGATGAATGAATGAAACATCAATTCAATATAAAAAAGCCGATGTTTCACCTGGGGTTGAAATTGCCTTTATGCAGGGTGCAACCCCAGGCGAAACGGCAGCTTTTTTACAACGAAAGGATGTTTCATTCATTGATCTATGTCTCATGGCGAAATTCATCACCCTATCAAGACCTACTTTCATATTTTTAAACTTTGAATGATGTATATCGACATTTACATGTCATAATAATAGCATCCGTACGTCCTGATTACTTGCGCAGCTAGTGACAAAAAGTAGAAGTATGATCTGGGTTTATGATTGAAATATTATGATATCTGGACTTCGTGATTTTAACGATTAATAGAATAGGCAGTCTTTGAATGGTTGGTTTAAATATCTTGTAGATATGCCAACCCCGTTTGACTTTGAAGTATAATCCAATATCCGTTGGGGCATATAACCCAGGAGGTAGTTCTTTCTTCTTAGTTGAACGGTCATTGTCTTTGAAAATGTTTTTTCAAAAACTTATAAAGCGTTAGAATAATATTATTCTTTGCTATCTATTTTAATATAAGTAGTTACTGTCGTGAAGGTATTAAAAATTCAAACCTATATGACTTATTATGTAAACCAGTTTCTCTAGCTTATTTATTTACTTTTAGTATCCAAAAACAGCTGGGAATCAATTTTGAGGAAATGATATTTTTTGATGATGAACAACGTAATATAAGAGATGTTGGTGGTTTAGGAGTATTATCTATATTTGTTGAAAATGGTGTTAACAAAGCTGTGATAGAAGAAGCTAAAAAACGATTTTCACAAGGAAAGAACTAGTTTTTTGTACAAAATAAATAAACTATCATAAATTTTCCACATTTGGAGTTTTATCAATGACTTTAAAATCACCTAAACTTGTTCTTAACCATGTTAACCAAGTTGAGTCTACTATCTTACTTAAAGTGACCTCCTGGAATATATCACTTTTACTTATTTCTATAAAACCCATGTTTTCAAACATTTTTATACTAATGTTATTATTAAAAGAAATTTTCACAATATACTGCTTTACACCTAAATAATCCGTACCATATAATAGCATCAATAACATTGCTTCCCAACCACATTTTTTACCTCGAGCCCATTTTTCTGCGATCATAATTTCTGCTTCACTGCATAGACGGTCATCTTCATTTGCAAAGAATAGATTTGTATCACCAATCATAGATTCTAAAATAAAAACAAATATTTACCAATGCATTCATTATGTGAGGAATTATTACCTATTTCATTGTTCGTCTCTTCAAATTTTTGTTTATCCAATATAATAAAAGTTAGTTCTGAAAATATAAACTGATGAAAAAGTAGGTAGTCAAGCAGTATAGATCAACGAAATTGACGAAAACAAACTGCTCAGTGCAAAAAAGGAAGTATTTACGACTCTTTACCAAAATTTTGTAGGTATAATAAGTGATCTTAGAATGGTCAATATAATTGCTAATATAAGTGCCACTACTCCAAATAAAATTCGTTCTTCTGGAAAAAAACAACGCCAAAATTCAATACTCTTAATATAAAAATATTCTAAACATGAAACATCTTTATTTGTACAAAATTTCTTCCTCGAAATTGTTTCTTAATCACTTTGGCAAAAATTATCAACACTCATGACCCGACGGATGATAAAGTTGCCGTTACCTCGCCTGATATTATGAAAAATTCCTTCCTTCAGTTGCCAATATGCACATATAGCTGTATTATTAAGAATTCTACTTAAAATAAATTCATTACCATCAGATTACATTCGCCCAACCATTTGCACTGACTCTGTCTTATCTATCAACATAACAAAAAATATTTACAAACAGCATTTTACAAGCCATTCATCTAATGAATTAATGAATTCTCCTTAACCAGCGGAATCCCAGGAAACGAAAAAGCCGAATGTGAAGCAATGCTTTACCTTCAACCATGACTACTTTACAAGGACCTACTAAGAATTAGTAAGCATTTCATTCAAGAGAGATGGCTAACTCACTCGAATAGGATTCTATGAGTGCTATGTGGTGATAAATTAAGTAAAAGGACAAGGGCAGATATAGAAAGGGAGAAGTCATTCGACAAATCGGATTATGTAGTGCCGTTTATAAGACATTATTAGTAGTTAAGGGTTAAGAAAATAAATTTGTTTTATCAACTTTAATATTATTATGTTGCAATATTTACACTATTGTGCCTGTCTCCATAAACTTGCAAACGAGACACATTAATTTAATAATAAAAAATTAAAGGATACAAGTGAATACCAGGTGATCTAAATATGATTACTCAATCTATTAATACTTAACTGTTTTGATCAATTTGCCAGGATCGTTGCATTTCATATTCTTCATCTAAAGATAAAGGTTCAGATGCTGTTAAATGTTGCAATTCTTCAGATTTCATCCATTCATGATATCTATAGATTAGAAATGTGAGGTTAAATAGGTTTGTGTTTACATTCTTTACTTACTTCAAAACATGTTCTTTTTTATATGGAATTAAAATAACTCGATGGCCTTCAATTACTGTATTTTTATTAATTATCATTTTAATAATTTTATGTTTTCATAGCATTTATAGAAACATACCGCAAAAAAATAAAAATTCTGTTTTGTTATGAATGAACTAGACATCAAACTGTCAAACAATTTTCGGTCTCTATAAATGTATACTGCTATAAATATATGTTTAGCGACCTCTGTGATCTATTAGATAAAGTACTATGAGATTATATATTTTCTTTCTTGATACTGTGGAGGTATAATAACTATTATTTTAAAATGATTTATTGTAGTTAAAATTGATATTTTAATAAATTTTAATAAACAAATATAATACGATTTCTTAGTTACGATTTTTTATAGTTTATGATTGTCATCGTAGATGGCAGTGTAAGTATTTCTGTTAAAAATGTACTGAGGGTTTCACTCTTGTTTTTTTGCGAATTTTACCGCTTTTCTCTTTTGATTTTTTTCCTGAATGGAATCAGCTTGCTTAGTAATATGCATCTGAAATATTGGTGATTGTATCAACAAACAATTTTATTTTGAAAAAGTCTCCCTCACAATAGCGTTTTATTTACATTTATTTATCAATATGGAGTTGAATCATTCAAGTGACGTCATACGTCTGTAAATAAACGTTGGAGAGCAAGTCAAATCGACAGTTTTGTCGTTCTATTTTTTTTTATTATTTAAGGATGACCTCGTACAAATGTACCGAGAATTGGGACAAAAGAGGCAATTTATTAATTTGGGATTTAAAGGGCTGCAAGACGTGAGAAGGTAAGGAGTTCCATAATCTGGAGACCCTGGGGATGAAGGAACGATCGAATCGATCCATTCTGGATGTCTGGCACTGATCAGTATAAGGGTGCATGGAGTTGACACGTCGCGTTGCGCTGGCTTGTCTGACAAGTGGAGGCATTATAGAGCGGAGTTCTTCTGAGCAAAATCCGTTTAAGTATTGGTAAAACAGGGAAAGATCAGACACTGCTCTTCGGTGAGACAATGGGGCTAGGTTTTTGGTAATACTGGTGTCGTTTATTAGTCGAACTGCTCTTCTCTGTATTGAATCAAGAACTCTGAGCCTTGACGGAGCCGCTGATCTCCATACATGCGAAAAGTATTTAAGATTAGGTCTTATTTGGGCTTTGTAAAGAGTAGCTAAGTTGGATGGAAAGAAATATTTCCGTGCTCTAAAAAGAAAGCTTAACTTCTTTCCTGATGCGGTGGCTATATGGATGCAATATTTTCGTTCCAAAGTAAGTCTGATCGTTCATTGTGGTAAATGAGTAGTATGTTTGCCTCTTATTGGATGGGCAACATCTCTTTGTCTTGGAAGCGTTGAAATTAAGAAGATTTCTTCTTCACCACTCGTCTACAATTCTCAAATCTTGATTGAGAGAAGCCGTTCTGGATCTTCTGTCTTCTTCCAGAATATCTAGGGATATAAGACGGTTGTGCGCTTTGCTACAGTGAAGGTTGCTATCATCTGCAAAACCGTGTATCGGGTTATTAGTGGTTTCTAGTAGATCATCAGTGTAAATGGAGTAGAGTAGGTGCTACAGTCGATCCTTGGGGCACTCCAGCGTTGATCTTGAACTTAAGGTAGCTCAGGATCTCGTAATTGACGTATTTCTCCACAGTTTTGCTAATAACAGAGAGAAGAGCTATGGGTCTGTAGTTAACAGGCAGGGTATTGAAGCCTTTCTTGGGGACTGGTTGTACTCGAGCATTTTTCCAGGATTCTGGAAAAATACCAGTATCATATGATAGTTGAAATAACTTAGTGAAAACTGGCGCTAGTTCAGGAGCACAAGCCTTTAAGAGTAAAGCAGGTCCATCAAGGTCGCTTGATGTTGGTATGGCAGACTTTTATTTTTTTGTGATAGGGTTCAAAATCAATTTGGGGGAGGGGGTGTTTACAAGAGTAAAATATAAATTTGTCGTTGGCTCTCAAACATTCAATATGACAACTTTAATATGGCTGACTACATCTTCCTGTTCTAGTGCCTATCTGGTTCAGATGTTGGCTATCATGATGGCTATGATGACCTTGAAAACGGCTGCATTGAAAAGTTGGGTCGCTGATTGGTTCTAACATAATTGTTCTTTAGTTTTTCAACCATGAAATTCTTCTTCTATGTGGTTTCAAATTAACACATGAGAGGTCATCGGTTATGAGCCTTGATCGACCGTGTATCATATGGGAAGCCAGTACCCGTGGTTAACACTCACAGGCATGAAAGTTTTCACTGATTTACAGCAGCTGAAACTAGTAAGTAGTCTTCTTATCCGTGGGAGATATTGACCTATCCGTCTACGACGCTCATACCCAGGGTATACACGTCAAATAGCACAATCTTCATCCAATTCATCAAAAGGACTCCACTTCCACTGACACCCAGGAAGTCTGCTAAGTAGGTATATAATGTCTATTACGCTATCACCTCACCTCCTACGAAGAGTTCTAAAAAGTTTTTATTTACATAAATCCATAATCACAAACTAATATAGGTAACTAATTATATTGTTTTATTAATTTACTTAAAAACAATTAAATAATTAATATACCTACTGTGCTAATGAATATAATACATTATAGTCCAGTAAAATAGACCTTTAAATACGAATTCGAGGTAAATACTTGAATTTTTGATATAAGTTTCTTTAAAAGATGCAAAAATGAAATGTCAAAGAGTTTTTTTAAATCACCCCCGAGCAGGGGTGAAAAAAAATATAAAAAGTGTTTTTTTTCACATTTTGGGGAAACAATAAGAACTAGAAAAAAAAAGTTGAAATAAAAGTTGTAGAGCATCAAATTTTCTAAAGAAATGATCTCTTTATGTTTTTCGCTAAAATTAAAATTATCCGAGATAGGGCGGTTTGAAGCTAGGGGATGATAGTAACAACTGTAAAAAATCATAAGTCGTTGAAAAATTGATATTTTTAATATATTTTTTTTTAATTTACTCAGAAAAAAGTAAACTTTAATTCTAGAGATAATTTTTTTTTTAATTGTTTACAACAAAGTTATAACAATTCAAAATTTTTAAGACCGAATTAAAACAGCTTACTTCGGTGAAATTAATTTTTTTATATTATTTATTTCTTACGTATTTCATAAACTGACCATACGCATCGGAATTTTATTTTTATTTTTTTTTATATTTTTTTCATAAATTGGATGTATTGTTGTTATAACTTTGTTATAAACAATTAAATAAAAATTATCTCTAGAATTAAAGTTTACTTTTTTCTGAGTAAATTAAAAAAAAATATATTAAAAATATCAAGTTTTCAACGACTTATGATTTTTTAAAGTTGTCACTATCATCCCCTAGCTTCAAACCGCCCTATCTCGGATAATTTTAATTTTAGCGAAAAACATAAAGGGATCATTTCTTTATAAAATTTGATGCTCTACAACTTTTATTTTAACTTTTTTTTTCTAGTTCTTATTGTTTCCCCAAAATTTGAAAAAAATCACTTTTTATTTTTTTTTTCACCCCTGCTCGGGGGTGATTTAAAAAAAAACTTTGACATTTCATTTTTGCATCTTTTAAAGAAACTTATATCAAAAATTCAAGTATTTACCTCAAATTCGTATTTAAAGGTCTATTTTCTTGGACTATTACGATTAGTTGTAAATTGCTTTTCACTGGCAACGGCAACTCTCATTAAGAATTTATAAAACTAAATTTCATTACATTACAATGTGTACCAATTTGCTATTTTACAAAGCGAATAAGATAAATAGACTCGATACATACCTTACTGGTTCAATATTTTTGAGGTCATGTTTACTGTAGAATTATTGTTAGTTTGAATATAAATAGAATGTCATTTAATAGAGTTAAAGGTATTTCTGATGGAAGTAGGTAGAGGTATTGCAACTATTTTCATATCAACATACGACTTCTTGGTTATTCATAAATTAATAACTGGTAATATAAATACGTCATTTGACAGTTAGGTAGTTATTCTTATATTAAGTTACGTTCGTTACTTCATTAAATTCGTTTGATATATTTCTTTTTTTCATTAATAATTTTCAATATATAAAGTATATTCACAAATATACTGTCTCATTGTAAAAGTAATTTATTAAAAATCCTTTAAAAATAGATGGTTTTCCACCATACAAAACATTTGGAAAGTAGACAATTGTTAACCAGGGTGGAAAGTAGCTACTTTTCACCCGTTAGGTACCCTTGGTTACGCGCCTCCATAGATAGAGATCTTTGGAATCTCTTAGGTATTTTTCCATATATTTTACCATTTTTATTTTAATAATTGTCGCAATTATTTTTTATGCTATACCTTTATAATTCTCGAAGAACATTCTGTTTCGTTTCTTATATAAGGGGTAAATTGTAAATTATTGCCTCTGTCCATCCTTGTTGCATACTTTCTACAACCAAAATTTTCTCTGTAAGTTGTTGTAGGTATTCTTTCCATGAGTTTACTACCACCGTATTTGATCATCTCTAATTGATTATTGAAGGGCTTTTATGTTTTCCATGATTTTGCAAAATTCTTATATTTCTAGACTGGGCCTCTTCTGTGTTTTTTTCTTGCGTGTATTTTTTTCCATGTCTTCTTCTTCTTCTTCTTACTCTTTGTTAAGCAGTTCATAGAAATATTATTTCCCCTCTTCAATATTTTTTCTTTATCTGTAATTAATTGCTCACTTTATTTTTACAGTACTTTATTGATTATTGATATCCTTTTTTGTTAATTTTATTCTTCTTTATAGGTTTCTTTTTTCCTTGTTTTTATAAGCTTCTTCCATTTCATTTAACATGTGTTAATGATATTTTCCCTTTTATCTCTTAAAATATTCTAATACTATTTTCTTTCCTCTCTGTATTTAAATTCTGTTTCACATCTCTAGTTTTTTTAAAATTTTTTAAAACCAGTATATATTTTTCTTTTAGCACTAGCTCATCTTCTTTATCAAATCATTTTTTGTTTTTTTTTTGTTCTTGTTTGCAACCTTCCGTTCATTTTACTATTTCATTTTTAATGTTTTTCCACATTTCTTTTATAGATATATTTTATTTTCTATCCTGTCTTTTGACTTTTACTTTTTTTTAGTTACTTCCAATTTCATTTTCATTTCAACCATGTTGTTGAGTCTGCATCTAATCCTCTTTAGCTATTTATCTTTGTTATTATATTTTGTTGGTCTTTTTCTATTTGACTTTGATTTCCATATGGACTTCTCCATGTGGCTTTATGTGTCTTTCATATTAAATTGTTTCTCTTGCGAAATCGTTCAGTAATAATGCATTTTCTGTTGTAACTTCATTTAAGCTCATTTTTCGTAATACAGGTCTGTGTATTTTCGCCTTCCCCAATTTTGCATTTGTGCCATCCACACTTTTTCATTTGTGTTTTCCCCAATTTTGTTTCAATCCAATACTAGTTTAATATCGTATCTAAGGATTTTTTCATTTTTTCGTATAGGTACTCAAACTGTCGTAGAAAGCCTCTTTGTGTCTATACCCTTTAATGATAAAGATTAATAATATCAATTTTCTGATTTTCCTCTCAGCATAAGTTTTCTTGATATGCTTTCGAAATCTATGATTTGTTCTTTTATTGTTTTATTTTTAAATAAAAATCTTACACCTGTCACTTTGTGTCCTCCTCCACTGTTAAAGAAAATATAATCGTTTCTTTTTTGTATATTATTACCTCTGTACTTTTTCTCTTTTCATTGGTATTTTTTTTCTGTTCTTCCTCTTGTTATATTTAAAAGACTTTATTAACACATTGCCTGTCATGTCACCCAAATGTGACTGACAGAGTTTTTTTTTACGGGGCCATGTCGGTCAAATATACGTGACATCGTTTGTTTACCAGAGGCCGGTCCAGTTTTTATAAAAGTGTCGCACTAAGCCACGTTAAAATAATAAGGTTTTTAACGCAATTTTAACAGATATACTGTAAAGTTGGCAAAAAAATATGATTTCTTAAAAAAAACACGATTTTATGTTATTTAAATTCGTCACCAAAATGTAAAGGACGTGGCCTGGTGGGTTCCTAACAAATATAATAAAAATTTACAAATTCGAAGTGTTAGGGAAAAACTAGTTAAAGAAATGTTAGGTACCTATAGAAGAAAAAGAGGAATCCATTCAAAAAACGGGCCACGCATTGACGAAAAATACAAACGAGAAAAAAATTCGTCGCATTTGCAAGTCGTGCTATAAAAATGTAATACCTTCTCTTGGCCGAAATAAAGCTAGAAAAAAGGTGAAAAAATTAACAAATTACTGCTGTGGTTGTCCAGATAAACCGTATATGCGTATCGAATATTTTAAAAACATTTACACTTACTAAATTTATATTTTTTTGGTTTTTAAAATAAAAATTTATTTTTCTTTTAATTTACCGCCATTGTTAGATATTACTTGGAGAGCCACCATTTATTTACAGAAGTTTAACAGGCCGCCACATTAACAAAATATTATATAAAAACCCATATACCGTCACTTAAATTTACGTGACAGAAAGATATACAAAAGTCGGTGTGTAAGTCAAATATGACCGACGTGGCCTCAATATAAAAATCACTGTCAGTCATATCTGACTGACATTGTGACCAGTGTATCAATAACTTTTGGGCTATGGCCTACTATGATATTTTTATAAACAGGCGTGTGGCAGGCAATGTGTTAAATACACTATATGAGAGTTATTTATAGATTTTGATAGTTCAATCAGTTATAGTTTACCTTCCGTTGTCAATTAAAAGCTAATGTCAAATAAAAATTGACAGACAGTGTCATTGTCATTGTTAAGTTTTTTAGTCTTTTTAATGTTTTATTTCAATATCTACATTTGCACTGTGCTTAAAAAGTATTACGTTACATCGTCTACAGTTCCATTTCATATTTGGCGTCACAATTCCTCATTTTTATTGTGTTTGAGTTCTAACTAAATCATTTTTTAATGCAATCGATCTCATCACTTGGTCCCTTGACCTTTTGAAATTGATATCCTAATGTCGCTGTTATGAAAAATCAAATTTTTGGGTCGAGTCTGGATGGCGTTAATATCCTATCTTTTTCTTTTAGTTAAGAAGCATATATTATCCATTAAAAAGTTATATGTAATTTAATTTTAAAGGAACTTAGCATGAGTTTTCTTTATTCTATAAATCTATATCTATCTATATAGGTACTTTTATAATAAATCTGTAGAGAGGTCAATTCTGTACATGAAATATATTTCCAAAATAACTATCAGGGGGTGATTAGGGATCGATACTGATGCCAAAATAAATGCAATCAGTATAATTTTTGTCTGTCTGTCTGTCTGTATAACCGCTATAGAAACAAAAACTACTTGACGAATTTTAACGAAACTTAGTAAAATAATTTTTCATACTCCTGTGCTCGTTATACTATACTTTTCATCACGCTACAATCAATAGGAGCAGAGCAGTGAAGGGAAATGTTGGGAAAACGGAAGAAGTTACTCCATTTTTTAAGCTTCCGTCGCGTGTGCAACCTTAATGGTTAAAGCTATAGAGAAATCATCTTATTTTTATAATTTGGAGGTCAACTGTGAACGGATTTTACAAAATGTCACCCACAAGGGGAGTTGCGGGGGCGTGAAAAATAAAAAAAAATTAAAATTTAAAATCTATAAGTCCTACAGATTTAAAACTTTGCAAACTAGTTATTTTTATAATTTTGAGGTCAATTGTGAACGGATTTTAGAAAATTCCACCCACAAGGGGGCATGCGGGGGCGTGAAAAATAATCTATAGATACTTATAATAAATCTGTAGAAATGAAAATTCTGTACATTAAAGATATTTAAAAAATAATTAGCGGGGGGTGTTACTACCTCGATATAGAACCCAAAAATGTGGTTAGATTTCTTTTGTCTGTCTGTCTCTATGTTTGTGCGCGCATCACATTAAAACTACTGATCCGATTCAAATGCGGTTTTCACAGATGTATTTGTCTTCTTTCAACTTAACATCTGGTATATAAAAATTTCTCCCCCCACCCCTTTAACGAATTCCGGGGGAGAAATTTTTATATAACAATCAACACGCCACGCGAACTACGTCGCGGGTACAGCTAGTTACTAATAAAATTAAATAAAAAAAAGAAACTGAGATGCTAGCTGTCTATTTTTATTCAACTACGGTAAGCAAGTTTTATGTGTCATTAAAATTTTTCATCTTAAAACGGAAACACATATTATTTCAGATTAAACATCAACCATCGTAGTAAAGAAGGTCACTGTACTATAGCAGATTCTCATTATCTGAAATAATCAAAGAAAAATAAACAAACATATTTGACATTAGCGTTTCATTTGTGATTTGTCATTCATTCAAATATATTGGTTTATTCACAATCGTTTAAAAATAGACGGTTTTCCACCATACAAAACGGTTGAAAACTAGACAATTGTTAACCAGGGTGGAAAGTAGCTACTTTCCACCCGTTACCCTTGGTTACGCGCCTTCATAGATAGAGATTATTAAAATTGGCAAATATGACAAACTTTTATATCGGTTGTAACGTTTACAACGTTATTTGTGGCCTGGCCTATTGACTATTAAATTTTTATAATTTTCGGTTTATTGTGAGTCGTCGCGTATACTTTATCAGATTTGAGAAGGGGAATTTTTAGTTCGATCGAGAGAAGTGTCGCTATTTTGATTCTTTTCATTTTGTGCTTCTAAAGCAATCAGTTCTTCTCATTACATTCTCCCTTCCGGTGAGTAAATTTAATTTGTTATAATTTTAAGTAATAGTCAAAAATTTGGTGAATTTATTTTTGGTAGTTTTTTTTAGATATTTTTACTAACATTTAAATATTTCGATTACAATCATTTGTTAAGAATCAGTTTTTTATTGAGTTAAAAATATATAAACACATCAAGTGATTAACTTTTTTCTATCTCGAACTTTGGAGAAACCTTGGATGATTGTAATCGAAATTAAGGTCTATTGGGACGGAATTTTGACTGTTATTATTTTAATTCTTAGAGGCCGTTGCCAAATAGTGAAGGGTCCAAAGTGAGGGCTTTTTGAGACGAATTTTCCATCTTGCCAGTAGTCACCAAAGTCAGATTGTTAATCACGACCAGAGTCATTCCTCCAATATTTTTCAATTGGGAGAAAACATCGTGCCATCGGCATCTTTAACTGGTGCTATCTACTACCGAGATTCCGTAATCACAACCAGAGTCTTTCCTCCAATATTTTTCAATTGGGAGAAAACATCGTGCCATCGGCATCTTTAACTGGTGCTATCTACTACCGAGATTCCGTCCCCCACATCAATTCAGAAGAAAAACAAAAGATAAGAAATTAGTTATTCACTTTTTACTAATATTTTAAAGTTTAAATAAACAATTTAACACTGATTCTCTTTTTTATTTGTATGTCTGTACTTTGCGCCCTTTTTTATTTGTTTGGGGGAGTTAAAAAAGAAAGCCAGAAGGAAGCCACGAACCCTGGAGCTAGCCAAGGGTATTTTTACGCTACACGGTATCGGTATATAGGCAACCAGTATAACGACAAAACCAAAACGAAACTTTAGTAGAATAAAATTTGTGTAAAAACATATGTTAGTACTGAAAAAACCTTGGTAAAACAGATTGAGATAAATCTATATTAAGTTAAAGCAACATCCGGCACCCGAAGAAAGAATAAAGTAAACTCGAAGGATAAGGCACTAGCCGAACTGCCGAACACACATCGGAAAGAAAGGACAAAAAATAACCTCAAATGTAAACAATATTATGTTTCCAACTGCATTTTGTAACGATTACAGATTCCAGAATAATAACAACGAATTGTATTGTAGAATAAACGATTGTGTAGACATAATTATACATTTTTATTAATTCCAGCGGAATTTATAATTTAGAGACACGTAACAATAACAACATTAGAGCCACCAATAGGTAGGTACCAGGTAGGTAAATATTATAATAGTTAACATAAAATTAAACACTATTTGAACAATGATCAGTATATGTTTCTATCTTGTCGAATTGTAAATAAGTGGCTTTTTCTGGGAAATTCAGCCACAGAATTGTGTCCTAATGGCTGCTTTATTTATTTTCCATGTCTGACTTGGAGAAAAAAAACCTTGGTAAAACAGATTGAGATAAATCTATATTAAGTGAAAGCAACATCCGGCACCCGAAGAAAGAATAAAGTAAATTAGAAGCATAAGGCACTAGCCGAACACACATCGGAAAGAAAAGACAAAAAATAACCTCAAATGTAAACGATATATGTTTCCAACTGCATTTTGTAACGATTACAGATTCCAGAATAATAACAACGAATTGTATTGTAGAATATACGATGGTGTAGACATTATACATTTTTATTAATTCCAGCGGAATTTATAATTAAGAGAAACGTTACAATAACAACATTAGAGTCAACAATAGGTAGGTAAATATTATAATAGTTAACATAAAATTAAACACTATTTGAACAATGATCAGTATATGTTTCTATCTTGTCTAATTATAAATAAGTGGCAATTTTTTTTTGGGAAATTAGGCCACAGAATTGTGTCCTAATGGCTGGTTTCTTTATTTTCCATGTCTGACTTGGAGAAAAATCTATCTCCTTCCGTATTTTTTTGAAGGTTAGTATATTCTATAATTATCCAATACTTGTTAATGACAAAAGCTCTCGACTGATGCGTAGTTTTCAATACACCACTCGTGGTAAATTTCGTACGTTTTCTCATTTACAAAAGAAATAACCACGAATTATTAAAGAAATAAATTTCACGTCAACGATAACAATTTTTAAACGATTGTAAATAAAATAGTATACATTCCTGGGTGGAACAATTTTTCTCTCAAGAATCTTTTTCTCTTGAGAATAATGAATTACTTTCCACCTCGGTATTATTACACATGTCAACACTTTTGTCCAATGCCGTCACACAAAATCTCGATCAATTTACCTTTGTAAACGAATTAAGTGACATTTCACCAATGACAGCTGCCTTGAGTGACATTTTACGTTGAGAACGTATCATCATAATTAATAGCATTTTTTTATCTGTTACCTTAGCATCTATCCAATTCGTATTATTGTAGATTATATCAGAAACCGAAAGACTCTAGAAATCACAAAATAGTAACAATAATAATTATGTCATGCGTGATTCTCAAATGTTACTGAGATAATCAAGAAAAACTGTTTTAGTTTACTGTTCGCACAAACATTTCTGATAAGTTGGTAACAGTCAGAAAGGTTTGCGGATTATTTTCCAGTAAACTGCAACTTATTTAATGCGCATGCGTTTTTTGTTTTAGATGAAATTTTGCTAGGTCCTAATTTGTCATGTGTTGTTTTATGAACTATATTAGAATAAAGTGTAATTGTACTAGTAAATAGAAAATAATTACACTATATGGGCGATATTTCTTCCTCTGATGATAGTGAGTTATCTGAATTATCAGGAACGGGCGATTCAAATCTAGAAGATTTGTTGGAAGACAGGGTTAGACTCAAAAATGATAGTTAGAATTGCTCATTGTGGAATTAAAGTATTTTTTATAATGAAAAACCATTAGTTTGTTTGATAACAACACAAAAGCACTTTCTTTGTGGAAGCTTGAAGCGTCTGCAACCCACTATATGCATAAATCAAACAGCTGTTCTCACATTAGTTCAAAACAAGTTTCTAACATATTTCTGATAAGACATGCGCAACAAAATACATTACAGTTTGTAAGATAACAGTTTGCCAACAAGCTGTGAGAACAAACCTTTACATCTAGTTTAGTGTTTGGCACGATGGGCTAACTTAGCACTTGGCACACCCTCTCTGTCACTGTCACAATAAAAGGCAATTGTTCTATTAAACATGGAACTTTGAAATGTTTTTTTCTAGATTTTGCTTCGGCTAAATTGTCTATAATATCAGAGTGTTTGTGTTCATTGTAATGTCACTTTCGCAGGACATTAACACTAACGTGTTTCATTTATTTTGGAGAAGACTAAACCTCTTTGCATTTTTTTACACTTGTCAATACGAAAAGTGTTGGTCAAGTTGTTACTTTTTGTGTAGTTATTTAAGTCTTCCAATTCAATATAGGGGAAGGTCGCCTATGTTGGCACGGTGCACATGATGGCATACTGGCTGTAAATGTTAATCTATCCGTTCAACGCTTTCTTCTGTGGTGCTTCATATGCATATTTATATAAATAAAGTGGAATTTAAACAAGAAGAAATGGAATTTAAATTTTTTAAATGAATAATTTTTTGCTATTAAGTGTGTGTATAAAAAAATCGGACTTACTTCTTCTTGTATTTCATTAGCAAACCAAAAAAAGAAATACATTTGAAAAACAGTCATAATAAAGCCCGCAAAGCATCTAATTTGCATCTGTAACGAATCTTCCTGCAATTAGAAAACATATCGACTTAAAAAATTATTTTTATTTTATGTTTGTCGGTATATTGGCACTTAGTTTATCAACCTTACTTTGAAAGAAATATACAGATAAATTTCCAAAAGATACCCATTAAAAGTCGATTAAGCTTTTATGGGCTTTATCGTTCTTATTTCATATTCTAGCGATTTCTAAAGATGCCATTTACTTTTAACTAATATTAGGTACGTTAAAGAGAAGTAGAAAGGTGAATATTTACAATATTTTCTCGTAAATTAATATACAAACCGTTAGTGTTGGTATCATAAAAGCTACAGTATCCAATACATAGCTAAAATATTGAATCACTATGATTTCTTTCAATGAATATTGTATCCAATGCATTAGTCTAAAATATTAAACAAATAGGTTAATTATAAAAAGGCTATAGGCACGCCCCGGAGGAATCGGGTTTGGTAATGAACGGTAGCTCTACGCACGGAGCACTTTCTACCTAGTTCATTGTTAAGCATTCTAAATACTCTTACTTCACTAAAAACAATAACTGTTGAAGATCAATCAAAAGAAGTAAAACAACTGTCCTGAAGGAGTAGCTTTTAATGCCTCTACTCATAACAAAAAGCTTTAAAGAAAAGGGTTTCGTGCTCCGGGTTATTCTGACAGTCTAGTTAATGTGATAAGAAGTAAACATGACAGGGCCTTTAAACTTATAACTAATGTTTGAAAGTAACACTTTCATCCAATCCTTACAAGTCGACACTCATTTCATTCATCAATGATTCAACCTCCTGTGGAATAAGAGAAGGGTTTCGTGCTCCGGGTTATTCTGACAGTCTAGTTAATCTGATAAGAAGTAAACATGACAGGGCCTTCAAACTTATAACTAATGTTTGAAAGTAACACTTTCATCCAATCCTTACAAGTCGACACTCATTTCATTCATCAATGATTCAACCTCCTGTGGAATGGAGTAACACTTTCATTTTTAGAAGATGTAAAATATCTCTGAGCACGAAACATCTTGCACATTTAAACCTATAAAACATAAAATCTTTAACATATCTAACGGTTGTCAGACCACTTATCGCTTCAGCTGCACTGGTTTGGTGAAACAAAACGAAACACAAAAGGTAAAAATAGATTTGCAAAAGATGCAAAGACTCGTTTGTATAGGGATTACTGGCGCAATAAGATCGTGTTCTGGTACCTTGAAAGTAATTTTATGTACTCTACCTCATATTATGTATCAATTTTTAGTTCGTGAAAACTGTCATTGTAGACAGCAGTGCGTGAAGGATTGAAAGTGTGCGTGAAGTAACAATGCATTTTAAATGGGATTTACTTTTTCGCACTGTTTTTGACACACCGTCATATAATCAAATATCCTTAGCATTCGCGTTGCCATGGTGTTGCTATGAGAGCTTTAGTTTTGTTAGTATCTTGTAAATGAATTGAAAATAGATTGCTTTCTTGTAATTATTTTTTATTTCATTATCGTAGATAAAATATTGTATGAAACTGTGCGTGAAGAGCTTTTTGCGCACTTACGCGATATATAGCACTCGCTTCGTTTGTGCTCTAAACATCGCGTGCGTGCGCAAAAAGCATACTTCACGAACTGTTTCATAAATAACTATTAAACCTTCCCCCTTATATTTATAAGCAGAAGGGTTGTAAAGTGCCTATAGGTTAATAATGATTTATTCTTTGAAACCCGTTGATCTTACAGGACATCTTGGGATTCTAAGGGTCGAAGTAACCCAATCCATGACGATAGGCTTACAGATATCATTTCCCAAACGAGATTTTGAACTCATACAAAATTTTAGTTTTAATAACTGTAATTTAACAAGAAACGAAATCGCTTATCCTACAAAAGAAGCCGGCACTAATTATACTAAAGGGTCTAAAACACCAGAAGGAGTAGGTATAGGGATTACAGGTCCTAACGTTAATCTCTTAATAGCCCTGAGAAACACTTCTACAATCTTCCAAGTGGAGCTTTTATCAATAGATTTCTGTGCGTAATAGTGCGCAAAAATGCCTTAATCTAACAAACTGCTTTACAAGCTCTGCAATATACTACGTTTGAGTTTAAAAAAACAACTGTCTAAATACAATAAAGTAACCAGGACATAATGGGATTGCTGATAGTTTAAGAAAAAGGAGAAGGAGCTGGTACTCCTTTTATCGGATCTGAACAACTCTGCGACACCCACAAAAGCCGCACTATGTAAAAAGTTTGTGGTTGGAATAAGAAATTCTTGCAGCGTACTGCAGCACTTCAGGCCAAAAACACACAAAAAGGTTAATACGGCATTCACTGGGCTACAAAATTACTCTTAGAGCTTTAAAAACCTGAACTCAGAGTAATTCCAGAAATTCTTACAGGGCACTTCCATTGGGGTATCATCTCTCTAAAATGAGCAAACTGAACAGTGGAAAAAGCAGATTTTGTTTGTTTGCAGATGAAACGGCTGTTTTTAAGCATTTAACCTTTTTCAAGGTCGATAAGTAGGTTTTTGATAAAAATTAAACTCAATCATGGATTCTGATTTCCACTAAGCGATACGTTGAAATTATTTAATTTGGTTTAATTGAAATTGCGATGAGGTAAAATACAGATGATTTATAAAGGTAATAAATTTACTATAGGTTAACAATAACCATCTTCCTATAGAATACAAAAACAGTTCCATTTATTAGTCTAACTTTCCGCACGTATTCTACCACCATAACAGTTCAATACTTTTTCGACAGAGTTACAAATTACAGTGTTTATCCGTTGACCCCTTTCAAAAGTTTTAACAAACAGGAAATCGAGATTATCGGAACGTTTAATACCTCTGAAAATATGCCAATAGTATAGTGCCACTTAAAAGATTTTAATGAATATAAAAATGTTTGGTTTTATGTTTGACTACCGGAGAGGTATAAAACTGTTGGAATATTCTTCCCCATCAAATACAAATAATAACTACGAATCGAGTTTGCATAGATAAATAGAGTTTTGTGATGTTATATTAATACTTATATCTATACTAATATTATAAAGAGGAAAGGTTTGATTTTTTGTTTGTTTGAAATGAATAGGCTCCGAAACTACTGGACCGATTTCAAAAATTCTTTCACCGTTGGCAAGCTACACTATTCCCGAGTGACATAGGCTATGTTTCATTAAAAAAAAAATAGGGATCCTTACTAAAATGCCATTAATGTGACCAAAAATGACCTTAAAATCCTTACATCGCGTGCCCTGAGAATACTATTGATTATAGAATAAAATAATGTACTACGATTTTGAAGAATATATAAATATCTATCGCTAGTTATTCATGATTACCACAAGCTTCTCCCAACTTTTTGGATGTTCATCAAGTGTTACGACAGGGTAAAAGGAATGCTAAACAGAGAAAATGCAGAGGAACGAAAAATTGGAAATAATACAAGATTTATAATATGTTTGCTTCCGTAATTATTCTTACCCTATACAGTGTTGGTGCATACGCAAACACCTCTTAATTCTTGCTGTACTATTATCACCAATATTTGATAAGGTATTAATATTTTTAACAGCATATTTTAATAAACTTATCTGTCCAAGTAGAAAAATAATGAGTGAGAATGGTATAATTTTATAATAACAAAATAACATCATTCCACAAAATACTGTTACTCGATCAAATGTACCACAAATCCAAGAATATTTTTCTACATCAAATGGATACCATATTTGAAAAACATTTCCTCTTACTATAGGGCAGTTTGGATCTAATTCTACCTTTAAAGAATCCCTAAAATAAATAATATTAGTTATTAAATTGCTTTTGGTGATATGCGAATTAAACTTAGGCCGACCATGCACGTAGCGGTGTATCGCAGCGGAGCCAAATCGCAAATAAATTACCGCAAGATTCAATTAAAGTCATGACTTCCATAGAAGTAGACAAGACGATCGAGGTTGTTTGTTTGGCATGAACCTTGAAAATATTAAAAAAAGGAAGTGTTAAAAAGTATGGAGTAAAAAGTGTTTACTTCAAAGAAAACAGCACAGTCACATTAGCTTATTACGTGCGTTGAAAGAAGAGGACGCAGACTATCGTAATTACTTGAGAATGGATGGAACATTTTATATACAATTGCTCTCATTGGTGTTTTCTCACACCATGAAGCAATATATAGTTATTAAGACTACAATTGCTCCACACGAATAACTGGACGGTCATATGAGTACCAGAAATATTTAACAGCAATATAACCACAAGCTCTCTTTCTCCCAGTAGTAGCTTGGAAGGTTGTGAGAATCTTTTTTACCACTGTATCACAGCTCTGTCTCTTAGCTTTTCAAGCAGTTTTTTATACGCATTCGGGCACGATTATGATACTCGTTTGTATAGGGATTACTGACGCAAAAAGATCGTGTCCTAGTATCTTGAAAGTAATTTTAAACCTTCCCCCTTATATTTACATGCAGAGGGGTTGGAAAGTGCCTATAGGTTAACACTGATTAAGTCTTTGAAACCCGTTGATGTTACAGGACATCTTGGGATGCTAAGAGTCTAAGCAACCCAATTCATGACAATATGCTTACAGATATTATTTCCCAAACGAAATTTTGAACTCATACTAAATGTTAGTTTCAATGAGTGTAATTTAACAAAAAACGTAATTGCTTATCATACAAAAGGAGCTGGCACTTATTATACTAAAGGGTCTAAAACACCAGAAGGAGTAGGTATAGGGATTACAGGTCCCAACGTTAGCCTGTTAATAGGCCCGAGAAACACTTCTACAATCTTCCAAGTGGAGGCTTTCATCAATAGACTTCTGTGCAAAAAAATGCCCCAATCTAACCAAAATATTTATAACCTCTGATAGCCAAACCGCTTTAAAAGCTCTGCAATATACCACGTTCAAAAAAACAACTGTCTAAACACAACAAAATAACCAGTACCTACATAATGGGTTTGTCGAAAACAGGATTGCTGATAGTTTTAGAAGAAGGAGAAGGAGCTGGTACTCCTTTTATCGGACCTGAACAACTCTGCGGCACCCACAAAAGCCGCACTATGGAAAAAGTTTGTGGTTGAGAAAACAAATTCTTGCAGCGTACTGGAAAAAGACTCCAAGCCAAAAACACACAAAAAAGTTAATACGGCAGTACTGTGCTACAAAATTACTCTTAGAGCTTCAAAAACCTGAACCTAGAGTATATCCAGAAATTCTCACTGGACACTTCTATCGAGGTACCATCTCTGTATTAAAATGGGCAAAGTTAACAGTCGAAGAAGCAGTTTTTTGACCACTGTATCACCGCATCAGGCTCGGTCTTTTCAAGAAGTTTTTTATACGCATCCGGGCACAATGATGATACTCTTTACTTTTTACCCGCCATAAACATAGCTCCATTTTATATATTTTAATCAACTCTTCGAAAACTGGGTTTTATTCCTTTAATGGAATTTAAAAAACAAAAAAAAAAAACGTTTGTGGCAGTCAGTGGGACTGCCGGCAGAAGTTATATTTCTATGCACGCGCCCGGATTCATAAATTTGTATGCGAATGATTTAGCAAAATCATTATATGATATTCGTGTTCACCGACCTCAAAAACCTCCTAGTACCGAGTTCACATTTATTTTGTATCGAATTTGCATAAAATTCCTGGAGACGAGGTCCGTCTTAAGTACCAGATGTTTCGGACACCATCGCCATTATCATATTCGTATTCAGCGACCCCAAAAACCGCCGAGTTCCAAGTGTGCACTGATTTTGTACAGAATTTACATAAAATCCCAGGAGAAGAGGTAAATACTGTCTGTTCGGAATGCACTTTTCGACTATTCTTAAAATCTCTGTTTATCTAGCCAACAACCTCAAAAGCATAGTGCAGGATATAATGCAACCATGTGACGGTACTATGGACTACAATACAATACTCATTACTGAATATTATTATTAATATTATTAATATAAAATACTAAACTTTATATGTATACTTACGTGACAGAATTATAAAATAATCTGTCAAACACAATGTGATACGTCACTATGATATTCAAAACATTAGCTCAGGCTGTTTTTTGTATATCTATTTCTTTTCAATGTACTGAACGGTATTCAGGACTTATAGTTATGACTAAACATGTGGTAAAAATTTCATCTTTGTTTTTACCGACCAATATACTTTATATGTGTTTCTGTCTTTCTCTTACTCACACCATTACATATGTAATGATTTTTCTCGTTTAACCTCACACAAATCTTTTCCGCCGAGTGCACGAATAGAAGTATAACTTCAAAAAATTAATAAATAAATAGCTGATTAGTAGTAATGATTTGAATTTTGCAATGTAAACTTATTACAGTCAGCTATAGTTTATACCTTCATTAATTATTTTTTATTTATTAGAAATATTTTGTAAAAATTTTAATCTAAATTACCTAAAAAAAGAACATACCTTTTACCAAGTATATACCACATCCAAGACACTATATTTATACATACTATAAAAAATATTGTAAGCATATTATTCATTTTTGAATACTTCTTATAAATTTTCACTTCTTCCTTATCCTTAAAATCATTACTATTCTCATATTTAATTATCCATTGAAGATACTTCTGAATACTAGAACTCTTTAACAAAATAGTTAATATTATAGCAATAATAAAATGAACGTAATAAAATATAGATTCAGTTACAGCTTTTTTGCAATTCCAGTTCAGAAATATTGGTAAAATTAGATAGTGTGTACAAAAAGTAAACAGATATAATAAAACATTTGAAAATATATTATAAATCTTCGTAAATGTATTAACATTTTCAAATCTCCACTGACCCACTAATATTGCTAATATTTTCTGAAGCTTCAGAAAACTTGTAACGTTCATGATGAAGTCAGTCGATTTAGGTACGTTGGGTTTCTGTTAAGAAATGAGAAATGAGATAAATAGGTAATGACTCAATTAGACATTTGGTTATTTCCCAGTTTCAGAAACAGACCAATTATTCTTTTATAAAAAATGGTCAGCTGCTATGGATGTTGATGTTCACGTTACTGCTGCGTGTTTATTATTGATTTTTTAATTATCTTGATTACGACAGCATGCAAAACAAAGGATAACAGGAGGAGGAATCGCTTTTTTCGCTTTAGATGCTACTATGGTTTATCAGGTAACATTAATACCTCGCCTTTCAACCCTGTTGTTAATAAATTCGCTTTTAATGCTACGGTTAAGCGTAATCCGATTTTAAATTAAGATATATTTAATTACAAAAATGTATCAAAAGTAAACATATTATTGTAATAGGAAACTGTAATTAAAAAAAAATTTTTTAGGATACTCTTTGAGGTGTTCCGAAGTAAAATGATAGCAAATAAAATAAAATTGGAATGTGTCCTATAGCAAAAGTTTTTATGATTTCAAAGAAAAATGAAGAAATAAAACTTAAATTAGTAAGTATAATTCAAAATTTTTCTTTGATCTTCCTTTCCAGTTGGAGCGAAAGTCTTAAGTAGACTTGACCTGCATCAGGATTTAACTTTTTTCTTGATTTTCAAATAAAAACAAAGTTAATAAATAGACTTTGTTTTTCCAAAATCTGGACATTGTAAGAAAAGTTTGTTGTATTGATGACATAAATTAGCACCTCAAACATAATTAATTTAACATAGTAGCCTGAATAAATGGGACACTCTTTTTTGGATTTTTGTGACTCCTATTAGCAAAAATTGTTTAATAGGAGGCCTTCAAAAATAAATTTTATCATAAGCCTTTGTTAAACCACGATTTTTCATTTTAAGATACATCAGCATAACTGTGAAAAAGTAGTTTTTGCAGAGCCTGCAAAAATCTCACGTTCTAACAAATGTAGATTTTTTATGGTATGTGTGCCACAAATTGGACTCTACTTTATAATAAATTTGGGCAACTATCCCAAATCGATACTGGCTCTTTTTATAATGAAGTGCTTTAAAAAATGTAAGAATATTTTTTACCAAGCTTTAAAGTCTATCAATCTGTTCGCAGTTCGAGTCTATAACAGCCTCGAACTGCGAACACTCTCTTAAACAACTGACTAAACACAACAATATAACTTTGCTTTTGGTACCAGGATATGAAGGGTTTGTCGAAAACGAGATTGTTGATAGTCTTGGAAAGGAAGAAACTAGTACTGCTTTTATTGGACTCGAATCTTTCTGTCGCATCTCAAAATGACGTATTATTGATGAAAGTTTATAGTTCGGAAAAGGAACTCACTGTAAAAATAGATTAATATTCACTGCGCTACTATAAATTACTCTAGAAACCGAAACCGAGTAATCGCAGTGAGTACCTACTTATATGGATGAAACGGCTGAACATATTATCCGTAATTGCAGAGTAATTGTTCGTCAACGAACTAAATAAACTTTTTAGACCTTAATCAGGTTACAAACGTACATCATAATTGGATGTAGAATATAAACAAAAGTTCTTTTAGGTCGCAGAGAAGTAAGGTCACCTGAGCAAATTGACCCTATACTTATAATCTACAATAAACAACAAAGCAGGAAACATTAATTTGTAGCATTATTACTCTAAAAATAAAAGCAGAGTATACAGCAAAATATAAGAAAATAAATTATATTATCGAACTAACTTACTTGAACTTGATGTGAGTTTCTCTCTTAACAATAAAACCATGATTGAAATTTCTGTGTTCCTACATCTAATATAACCAAACCTCTTGGTAGCCTTTTTTTATATGAGATTGGTTTGTTTTTAAGAAAGATATCAGTCCTAGAGAAGCTTTGAAAAGGATCTCAGCACACAATTTTCTTTAGCTACCTTTTTGGTCAACTGACTTCATACGGAAGTTGCAGACATTTAACAATTGTTATTAAAACCTACATAGATTTCTTGTATTTTTTTAAAAACTTTTTAATTATTATAGTCTGTTTAACTTTTGACCTTGATAGTTCCTTACGTCACTCAATTTTTGTGGTACAAATTTTCTTTTAAACTTCTATGATTTTTCAAACAAAAAAAGGCTCCTGTGCAGAAATCAGAGAATAGGTGATTCTTTACCTACAATTTTATCGTTCAAATTAAGAATTCAGACATGTTAGCATAGTTATTCAATTTAATTTTCTGCAAAGCGATCGCAGTTTTCTTATTCTCGCCAAGAGTGACTTTCGAGCTGTTATGGTTTTTGTGGCATTTTAGCATCCCTTAGAAAGTATATGTAAAATAAACTACAAGAATGTTTTTTTTTTGAGCCAAAAGAAGGTAGAATATGGAAGAATTGTTGAATAGATTTAAATTTTAGGATCCTGTTTAAAGAACGTCCTCTTTGATGCGAGTTAACGTCATCAACATAATAATAACAAAATAAGTCCTTGTGGTATTCCTGAGCTCATATTTCTAAGGTCCTGGTATATTTTTTTATCAAAGATTTAGAAATCTAGAAATTTAAAAGAAAATCACAGTAAGAAAAAACTAACAAAATGTCGCAACCGAAAGGACTAGAAACTGCAACCTTTACCTATAGCCGGTAACGTATCTAACCACTTTAGCCACAGATGCATTGAAAGTTAGTCGGCTTCTTGATCGTCTTGACTAACCATTAATGCCTCTGTAGCTAAAGTGGTTAAAGGTTGCAGGTAAAGTATGCAGGTTCCAGTCCTACCGGATGCGACATTTTTCCTTTAATCCCATGAAAGACTTTTCAAAACCCATAGTTTACTAATTTTATTTTTTTATGTAAAAACCAATTTAATAATTTAACATATTAGTTGTCATGTATTTTTATGTTTCTACAACAAGGGGGTTTTGGTTGGTACTTATAAATATACTTTTAAAAAGTATCTATATTTTAGATCGTTATTTACAATGTAAATATCCAATAAAGTTTTCCTGTAAGCGACGATAAATTTAGGGGTCGTCAATATTATACGGGTACTATAAAAATGTAAGTACAATGTAATTCAAACACAATTTTATTTTGATACTTCAAATACTGAATAAATAATCCTTGCTATGTGCATTAATAATTTTATTAAATATGCAAATGCTATAGATATGTATAATAATAAGATATTTTATTAAAGGACATTCAAGTTTAAATACAAAAACATTTTCTGTGCTTTTCCTGTTTTAACATGACGCGAATTAAATTAGGTCATCTATACATGCGATCTATATTTTCTTTAAGCATTATATGGAACTAAAATCAATTTTTTTCTCCGTTGAAGGGAAAAGCCATGAGTCAATCAGGTTTTTTCGTCATTACTGTTTAACAGTCATATGCTCATAGATACGTTTTATAAAAAAAATGTAATTGCAAGAAATATGAAATATATACTTATGAATTACTGAATACTTAATATTAATATCAGAATAATCTTGTTTATCATTGTTTGCTATTTGTATATATAAATGGCAAAAAAGAATAGCTGAATAAGAAACTGACATCTAAACTGTCAAATTATTTTGTGTTACTTATGTGTCAAGTATATAGTATATTATGGAATAAAAAGATTTCGAAATCATAAATAAAAAATGGATATCAATAGGAAATTTTTTTATATGAAGTAACATTTGTTTATTTCACCCTGTAGATTTATTCTTATTTTTAGATACTGAACAACGCCTTTCTCTTCTCCAACGTTCTTTTTGTTTCTGTAAAAGTGTTTAATAGACATTTTCGGAGAAGCTACCCGCGTTTCTTTTACGTTAGAATGCAGTAAAAACCTTTGCGACTACGAGAATAGATTTCAGAGAATTTGATCAGTACACAGTGACCGTTGGTCACGTGGTTACACCGGTTGCTATGCTAAATCTTTTTTTTTTAGTTTTTTTTTGGTGAGTAGAAGCATATGTACCAACCACGCCCCGAAAACTAGAACATAAATAGAGAGTTTAACCAAATTCTATATCTAATCTTTTCTGACAGAAAGGCTGACTAAATCCACTTCGTAAGGAGTGTAACTTTAGTTTTTGATTGGACAAATCAGTACCGGAGTTTTTCTTAGTTCATTAGTGTTTTTATATGGCTAAAGTGGATACAGTACTTATTAAATTCATTTATTGCTCCATAAATAATATAAAGTATCCACTATATAGCATTAAGTTTGGTAAAAACTTTAATGGTTTTGTACTAAGAGAGCTAGTAACCGTCTTATCTAACAAGGTATTTTCTTTTTCGTTTACAGTTGGCTTAATTTAGTTTATCCGCCGTTGCTGACTACCATATCATCTTAAATCCACAACTCGCTCTCCATTTACCCCCCAAGTGCAGTCCGTAATTGGTGACTTTCTGACTCTCTGTTTCTGTTCTTTTGTTTTCATCATTAGATAAATCAATCTAGCTAATTTCTTAGAAAGTGGATTAAAGTTGGTACAAAGTCATAAATTGCAATTTGGTAGATGTTAAATAACTACGTAGGGGTGTAACCATTTATAGGACGATTTGTATTATTAAAAAAACTTATTTATTTGATATAGTCCATTTCATCGTTTTTGGCCGATTTGCTTTTAGAAACCACTGAAATAAGATTAAACTGTCATCCAAGTTACCAATGGCGGAAAGTTTTTTTTCTAAATTAGGTCGTAGGTTTCTGAAAATATCAGTGTGGTTTGACATCTACAAAAATATGACATTAATAATTATTAAATTCAACCCTTCAACAACGAGCCGTACATGACGGTTACTAGGAATGTGAATTAAGTCAAGACTTCCGTATTGAATACTTTTTTTTCTACAAGCATGCGTAAAACAACACTTTCCCGCACGCATTTTAATTCAGAAAATATCTCTTTCCCGCACGGGAATTTTTCCCGCACGCATTTTGTTTTTATTAATTAGAGATGTTTTCCGATAACCTTTTTGACAAATTATTGTATTATTATCTTTATCTTGTTGGACTACATACAAATAGTAAAAAAAATTAAGATTATTTTACATGAAAATAGGGACTTTTAAAATGTTTGTTTTTAAAATTTTTTAAAAAAATCATAATTTATTAAATCACCCCTGTAAACCTTACTCAAAGCAACAACAAACTCACCTGTTTAAGTAGGGTTGCTATAGCTACAGTCGTGTATTTATTGACACTATGAAAGATTTAATTGTCACAATCGCATCTTTTCAAGTATCTAAATAATTTTCGAGGTGATTTTGCTTGTAGAAAATATATTGATCCTAACTCTTGCGGAAATTAACTTTCCCGCACTTAACTGCTTGCCCGAACTCCGCTTCGCGTCGTTCGGGCATCGGCAGTTCGCGTGCGGGAAAGTATAACTTTCCGCACTTGTTAGGATAATAACTATATCTATACCAGTGAAACAAGATGCAGTTTCGTAAGTGATGTATCAAAAAAAAAGTCCTAATTTAAATTTCTAACTTGCCAGTATCTGAGAGAGATGTAATTCTAAATTTACTTCGAGTATGATTTCTGTCATCGGCCAAAATCGGTGAAATGGACTATATTAATAATAGTTCCGGCAACGTCTTATTATTTATTAATTTTGCGATAAATTGTTTCTATTAGTTCATGAATATTCCGTATGTGAGTATACTTACACTAACACGCAGGTCAATAATTCTCGAAGAACTTATCTTTTGAGTGGAAGTAGTCTTGGTTGGCCTTTTCTTGTTTGTTCGATGAGAAACACAAACATGAAATTTAGTAAGCTTTGTAAAATACATTCTCGCTAGAAATTAAGTCGTTTTTAGTGGCAATCTAATTAACTTGCTTGGGAGTTCCAAAAGGGATGACATCAATTAGAAACTGACAATTTAATTTTAATTCTTTCATAAGTATTAAGCTTAAAAACCATTTTGTTTTATTTTTTTTTATTTAATTTTATTACCGGTTTAAAACAAGTGTTTTAAAAAGTAATTTTCTATTCAAATAACTATGATTTTGGCTTTCACTTTTCTTTTTGAATCTATCGTTTTTCTCGAATGGTGAATCCAGATTTGGCAAGAAGGTCGAAAGATTACGGTATGAGGTTTTCGAAGCTTCATTGGAATTCGCCATTTCCTTCAGTTTCACCGTATTAAGAATCCCAGAATCCTTTTCAACCGACGTTTGACACCTCACTAGGGTAGCATACCTAATAAGAATTTTCCCTATTAGTTGGACTTTTATTGTGGATTTTCTTTCTACCAACCATAGTAAAATATAAGAAAATTTATTGATTTATAAGAAATGACGAATTTATTATATTATTTCTCACATTTCAACTTAAAAAAAAACAAACTAAAGTTTGGGTATCTATTATTTGTGCAGTTTGTACTTGGCGCCCTTACCCCTTGATTTCAGGAAAAACTGTTAACCGTCCATTAGGTTAATCCATGACCGTGCTGACTAGAACGGCCTATATTGTTCGTGACACGTTTTAAAATTTGTATGTTTATTCAAATATTATAAATATATTGCTTTGAAGGAAGAGGCCCCGAAGAAGGCACCCCATACAGAGTCTATGTTAACAAACCTATAGACATTTCTTCCGCCCTACTACTTTCCATAATATGAAGTCATACGTTATATCTCGTACGAACCCTGCGGTTCATGTAAAAAAAGGATACGAAAACAGGAATTATTATTATGTTTTGTCTAATTTTAAGTGATCTTATGTTATTACAAAGATGTTGTTTATTCCACATCTATGTTTTAAGTTTTAATATACGTTTTTCCACGACTGTTATAAAAGAAGTTCATTATACAAGTGCTTCTTCAAAAATAATACTAAGTCGTTTTAAAAACTAAACACAAAGCTTATAAGAAGATAACTTATCAATATGTACTTATATGTCAATGATATAATGTCTAATATTCACTAAAATGATTTACAACACTTGCCTGCGGCTCATGTTGTAAATTTCATCTTCGTGAATCTTCTTCTTCGAGTGCAGCTCCTTTCATTGGAGGTTAGCGATAACTATGTCGTATGAGTTTCTGTCTTCAGCTTTTCGTATCAAAGTTTGTAAGTCCATACTCGTCCATTCACGTATATTCCATGATATCTGTCTTCTGCCTGTTCCACGCTTTCCCTCAATTTTGCCTTTAATGATGTGCTTGGGCAGTCTATATTTAGAGTTCCTTAGTATATGTCCCAGATAAGCTGCTTTGCGCTTTTTTATGCATTCATTTGGTTTAAAACGTGCTCATTGGTAGTTCGGGATATCCAAGAGATTCTGAGCATTCGCCAAAAAACTCACATTTCAAATGCCTCAAGTCGTCTTAAGGATGTTACTTTAAATGTCCATACCTCCATCCTAGAATGCATGTAACACATAACCATACGTTATCGTATATCAATATTCAGGCTCGGATTGCACAGAAGAGGCCTGAGTTTCTGAAAAATGGATCGGGTCTATTCTATTCTTAATCTAATCTCCATTTCTGGGTCAAGATCGTCAGTAATTCAACATCCCAGTTATTTCAATTTGTCGACCTGCTCAATTTGCTCTCCGTATATCTTGAGGTCGGTCTGCATTTGTCTGTGTCCCTTTGTTATCACCATTATTTTAGTTTATCCCTATGTTGACTCTCAAGCCTTATTCATCCGTTTGATCACAATAAAGATTTCTGATTATGTTTGACTCTATCGAAGGCTTTTTCATAGTCAATGAAACATATGAACACATCCTTTTGCTGGTCTCTACATTTCTGCAACAACACTATGAGCGAGAACAGTGCCACTCTCTTCCTAAACCTGCTGCAAAATCCAAATTGTGCGTCAGATATATTCTGCTCGCACCTTTTATATATTCTTGAATGGATAATCTTAAGGAATACTTTTAAAACGTGTGATATAAGACTAATTAGCAGGAAATCCCCACTTTTCTTTGGATTTTTAATTTTGGATATATGTAGCTATAAAAATGGATCTCATCCAGTAATTTGGGGTTTCTCCAGTTGCATAGATCTGATTAAACAGATTTTCGTGACTAATAGCTACCATTATGTGCTCGTTGAATATTATACTATTTTCGCTTACTTAGACTTATAATGCCTGTTTTGGGCTCACTTCCCCTAAAGCTAACATATTTAGAACTTTTTCGATTACCATTACGTAAATACATAATTTATTTAATTAATATTAAACCTAGTTCAAAAATTGTCCAAAGTTAAAATTCTTAATATGTAATATTATGTTATTAGAATCGATGTAATGTATTGATGAAGTCACAAGATAATTTAATTAATTAATATTACGTCTTTTCATTATACCTACCTATATGTAATCGTAAATGTAATGATTAATATCTTAGCCATAAGTAGATAGGTACCATTGACATTGAAGTCAAAAAAGGTTACTACAATTACTACATTACTATTGCGTTACGTGCAGAATTATAAGTATCTAACAATTGCAAAAATTAATTGGTTAATGCGAAAATGGAAAAAATATTGATACTAATACTTTACATTCACGTTGTCTGCATACTTATTTTTTATTTATATTTAAAGAAGGTTTGTATTGTCAAATAAGAAAACGTAGTATAAAAAAATCTGAGAAGATTTAGAATTTGAAGATATTTTTACGAAGCTTTAAAGGCAAAAATCACGGCGACAATAAGCTCACAGCTGGTGTGGGACTGCGTTGGGGCCCTAATACATGTCGCAAGTCGGAATTCTCTGACACTAACATGGGTGCTGGGACACTCAGGGTTTCGGGGCAATGAGAAGGGAGCTAATATCTCAATGAGTGGCCAGGAACCATTCGGCGGGGTTGGTGACAAATTCAGAGAAGCAGCAATTGGGAAACGAAGGCTACAGAAGGCCCAGGAGTGGTGGGAAAAATCACAGGGCAAGCGATAAGTCAAAGTGTTCAAAAAAGGATACTCAATGAAATTTACTGCATAGCTGTTATCACAAAGGCGAAACGATGTTAGCATGATTATCAGTCTCGTGACAGGACATTATCGGTTTAGAAAACACCTGAGTCAGCTGAACTTGGCAGATGAAGAATCTGTCGATACTGCCAAGAAGTGGAGAAAACCACATATCATGTCCTATGGCAATGAGACGGTTTTGCAAGGACGTGGTATCTAGTATTAAGATAGAAAAAACCGGCTGCTTTAAGTTACGTGAAGAGGCCTCTGTCAAGGCTATTAAGTCTCATTAACAGGGCAGGTGCTCTAATCCTATTCTAGAGATTCACAATAGATCTGTAAAGGTCACTAACTGTCAACTGTCATTCTCTTTTCATTTTGGTCATTACCGGCAGTCACAAGAATGCTGTTAAGATATTTAGGATTAACATTAAAGTCATTTGTACTGTACCGGTATAGCTCCGAGTTAGTTCAACTTGTTTTCTTAGTAAACTAATAATTAATAATACATAAAAAGGATATTTTAGTAAACAAATATGTTTTTCATTTTAAAAACTGATAAATCACGTTGTTTATGTCTATGAATGAATCTAATCTATTCTAATATTTTTTTTAGGTTTTATACAAGTAGAACTCGCTTATATATTATGGTACATATAGGATATAATAATAGTAGACCAAATAAACTACTTCTTCCTTTCGCTACAGAAAGCGTATGCTTGCTATGGGCAATTAAGCAAGCAAATCTCAGCGAGAATTTTCCATTAATCATTCCGGAAAATGCGGACTGCTTGGAGAGACTTGAAGCAACATTATAATGGTAAATACACACACTTACTTGTTACCACCGCCAGTTTTATTCAGTTTTTAATAACCGCTAACAATATTTACGTTCCAGCCAAAATAAAGCAATACATTTTATATATTTAAGCCGGTAATTTCACATTTATACATATTATTCATTCACTTCTTATTTCAATCTCAGTAGACTATGCATTTTATTTCTTGGATTGGCACTTCAATTTGTTGGGTTGGTACCTACTGTCGAAATATTGACAGCACATTGTCAAAGGTAAAATTGTTGAAGATTCAATAACGAAATATTTGATGCTTTCTTAGATTCAATATACAATGCCAAACAAAATAAGTACAGAAATTCACAACAGCATCGTTAGATGTTATGGTATGTTTAGGAAACAAGCTAACAGCTGTGAGAGTGTTTATTTAAATCAATTGGCCGAGGTTTTTCAAGTAAGTACGATTTTATGTGTATTTCTTTTAAATCAATGCTAGTCGCTAACATAAACTTATATATTTTGCATTAGATTAATTGACAGAGGTTTTTGTAATGAATTTATAAATATGTATCACTTTTTTAAATAAAATTTATATTATTAAAAGAACACATAACTTTTTTTGACAGATATCATAATAAATTATATAAAATGTTGTCAGATTTCAAATTTCGAAATTATACATTTTTGTAACTATAACTTAATTCAAAATTTTGTTAAATATTTTTAAATCTCTTAACTACCGTTGTGTAACTGAGGTATATTTTTTGAATCTAATTAATATGACAAACATTCTAAATGCTTAATTTTTTTAGATCAGTGTATCGAAAATACGGAAGATTATTAAAGAAGGATTGAAAAATAATGAGAAAGTCGCAGATAAAGGATGTAAAACTGATACATTTGAGAAGTTTATTTAAAAAAAAGACTTACAGCGACAGATTTGGATGTACCATGCTAAAACTGAACATTTTACTTTAGACAAACTTTTGACTGATGCTAAACAAAATTTTGATTTTAAAGGGGGACGTACGACACTATACAAACTTATAAAATTAATGGGATACAAATTTAAAAAAGTAAATGGACGACATATTTTATGTGAACAACGACACGTTAAAATTAGAAAGATCGCTTTCATTTGGAAATATAAACAACTAAAAAGTCTTGCTGAGAGAGTTAGATTCGTGTACCTAGATGAAACATGGATCTATCAAAATGGTAGTTCAGTGCGTCAGTGGGTGCACGATTCTGACCTAAAAAGTAATCCAGCTCGTGTAAAATCCGAAGGAAAGCGATTTACTATTTTACACGCAGGGACTGATACTGGATTTTTGGAAGGATGTGACTTGTTACTAGACTCTTCGAATACAGACCTTGACTATCACAAAAGTATGAATGGTGACCTTTTTAAAAACTGGGTTGTTAATCAACTCATTCCTGCTCTATCTGTATTTCAAGAAAAATGTGTGGTGGTCATGGACAACGCGCCATACCATTCAGTTCAAATTAACAAACCACCCTCTTTTTCAGCGAAAAAAGCAATGATGCAGGAATGGTTGATTAACAATAACATTAGGTTTGACACAAAAATGACAAAGAAACAACTGTACTCTATAATCTTACCTTATAAAACTGACGAAAGGACATATGTAGTGGATGAAATTTTAAAACAACGAGGACATGAAGTACTTCGACTACCACCATACCATTGTCACTACAATCCAATAGAACTAGCATGGGGGTTTACTAAGACATATTATAACATATTATATTATATCTTGACCAGGAAAGAGTTAAAAAAACTTGGACAGAAGCATTGACTAAATGTACACCAGACATGTGGCAAAATTTTTGTAGACATACAGACGAACTTATTTTGGCAGATTGGACTACTTACATGGGAAACTGCTCACATGACAATATTCCTCCTTTAATTATTTCATTGGAGGAATCAGATTCTGACGATTCCGATTTTGGATTTGATAGTGACTCTGATTCTTCCAGTGAAATAATGAAAGAGGATTGATCATACAAATACACCGACAACATTTACATGTTACATCTAAATCTGCATCTGTATTTGTTTTTATTTGCTTTTATGTAATTTATTAAAATATTTTTTTCATTGTATCGCTTTGAAATGTCTAACAAATCTTAATTTTTCTGAAAAATTTCTGTTATAAAGAACATTATTAAAACATCAGCATATTTAAGTCAAATGCGACACCACCTGGGGCGGACCAGGAAAATCAAATTTTTACTGGAGTATAGTTTCCTCAATTAACCCATTGGATGTGAAATTTTATTATCCTACAGCCACTAATACAATAATGTTACACTACGATGCCATTTGGATGTAAAATAGAAGACTTTAAAAAAGATGGATACCTATAGACTTTGAGTACTGTGTTTTTATGTTAAACTCAAAACTGATGAAATAATTTTTTTTACCACTGCTTGAATAATTTAAAAGTTTTATTATACATTTGTAAAAAGGATCTTTTACTATTGCTTGAGTAATTTAAAAGTTGTATTAAACGTTTTTATTAATATATGTATATGTGCTACATTTTGAATTTTACTTATATTATTTATTTGTAATAAAATGTAAATATAAAAGTATATTTATCTACTCTACCTCATATTATGTATCAATTTTTAGTTCGTGAAAACTGTCATTATAGACAGCAGTGCGTAAAGGATTGAAAGTGTGCGTGAAATAACAATGTATTTTAAATGGGATTTACTTTTTCGCACTGTTTTTGACACACCTTCATATAATCAAATATCCTTAGCATTCGTGTTGTCATGGTGTTGCTATGAGAGCATTACATTTCAACCAAAGTCATTCTGACAGTTTTGTAGTTTAAATTTTCAAATTTGAATTTCTAATTATTTTTTATTTGTTTATCGTAGATAAAATATTGTATGAAACTGTGCGTGAAGTGCTTTTTGCGCACTTACGCGACATATAGCACTCGCTTCGCTCGTGCTCTAAACATCGCGTGCGTGCGCAAAAAGCATACTTCACGAACTGTTTGATAAATAACTATTTTCTACAAGCATGCGTAAAACAACACTTTTCCGCACGCATTTTAATTCAGAAAATATCTCTTTCTCTTTTTTTATTAAATGAATATGTCCTTCAATAACCTTTTGGAAAATTATTGTATTATTACTTTTATGTTGTTGTACCTACTACATACAAATAGTAAAAAAAAGATTATTTTGCATAAAAATAGAGATTTTTAAAATGTTTGTTCTTAAAAAAATCATAATTTATTAAAACACCTCTGTAAACGTTACTCAAAGCAACAACAAACTTTAATTGTCACAAATTAAAATTTTGTTACATTGTTAGGAGTTGAAAATAAAATTTAAAAAATGAATAAAGTATCTTTTTTATGCTTGTAGAAAAAATATTGATCCTAACTCTTGCGGGAAAGTATAACTTTCCGCACTTGATAGGATAATAACTATTTTCGTTCTAGATCAATAATATAATATGATAATTGACTATAAACAGGGATCTGTTCTGTGCAAAGGAATGTGTTATTTTGAATATCAGTCAAAATTCATGTGAATTTAAATAGACCATTCTTGGATATTAATAGTACCTACTTGCAGCGAAAACTGACGTATCTACTTTAGTACCTATTCAATTTAATATTAAATACATTGACTTATTTTCGGCAAGTTTTAAATTTGGTTTGCAGATTTAATTACTTAAGATATTTGTAATGAATACACATATTTTTATTGAAGACGTGACAACATCGTATTTACAATTAATAAGACCACAGAACAATATGAACAGACGTGTATTATACTGGGCGAATTTCATGTAACTAACAGAGCCTACTGAGATGGAAATAAAAAGTTAATGGCTTATATCTTTTATGCAAACCTACACCTCAGTATTTTGATACTAAAATGAATTTAAAAAATATATTTACGTTAGGGCTTTATAGGGTAGTTGTTGGGAGTTGGTTGGTATACCATTCGTTAGAAATAAATTAGCAATAAAATATACCTCCTTTACCAACCTCGTAGTCCTAGCTCGACAGTCAAGCAAGCATACCCATTGTTTCTCAGGAAGGATTAGAACCATTTTTTTTTTCGTATATCGTCAGTAATAAAATAGCAAATAAATCTGGGTTTCCTGTTGTTTGGTTTCAAATCATTTTGCCCGTTTTTCTTGTTCTTCTGGGGGTGAGATTTATGTTGGGGGATGCCGGATGACAGGGTATTTTTTGGGAGTTGGTCGATATGCCATTTAAGAACAATAACTTATCAATAAAATATGCTATCTTTACCAACTGCTTCTCGGAAACGGTTGGACCAATATTTTTTTGTGTAATAAATTAGCAATAAAATATGGTTGGGGTTGCAATTGGGCGTTATGAAATGGATATTTCACTTAACATACATACTGACTGTATTGCCTTATGATCTAATACATTGCCACGAGTGGGTAGGCGTTCCTCAGATTTGGGAGCGAGGCTAATTATTGGGGGGGGGGGAGGGGTTTAAAAAATGTTATATTGTTGTGCCATTTAAATGACCCAAATCATAGAGGAATATGATTTTTCATGAATAAATGACTTTGCAATTGGGATTTACATCAAGAATCACGTTATATTTCCTTCGTGAGACAACTTACTCCACTAACATACACACGGCTTAACCCGGAGAGACACATTTTTGGAATATACTCCAGTAAGATAATTATATTAAAGTTTGGTATGTTTTACCCTCAGGCATCCTCCTCTAATCCCAACGTGGAGAGGCGTTCTTCAGGAATGCATTTTATTAAAGCATCTTCCATTAAACTTAATTTTTAGATATTTTTATCAGTCTCGTTGATTGATACAAGAAAACAACACCTTCTGCCTGCGTTAGCTACACTGGGTCCAAAATCTGAGATCCGTTCTCGATGTCTGGCACTGAAAAGTATAAGGGTGCATGGAGTTGGCAAGTCGCATTGCTCTGGCTGGTCTGGCAAGTGAAGGCACTATAGAGCGGAGTTCTTCTGAGCAAAATCCGTTTAAGTATCGGTAAAATAGGGAAAGATCACACACTGCTCTTCGGTGGGACAATAGGGAAAGGTTTTTGGTGATACTAGTGTCGTTTATTAGTCGAACTGTTCACCTCTGTATTGCATTAAAAAATCTAAGCCTTGACGGAGCCGCCCATTGCCATGGAATGGATGCAATATGTTTGTTCCAGAGTACCTAAGTCCTGGGAGATCGTTATACCAACCAGCTTGCTACTAGTGTTTGATCGTCTATTGTGATGGATGAGTCGTATTTTTGTCTTTTGTTGGATAAGCAACGTGTCTTTGTTTTGGAAGCGATGAAATAAACAAGATTTTTTCTTCGACCACTCGTCTACAATTCTCAAATCTTGATTGAGGGAAGCCGTTGTGGATCTTCTATCCTATTCCAGATTATCTAGGGATATGGGACGGTTGTGTGCTCTGCTACAGTGTAAAACCATGTCTCGGGTTATTAGTGGCTTTTAGTAGATCATTAATTTGTAAAAGGAATTGAGTAGGAGCTAGAGCCAATTCTTGGGAAACTCCAGCGTTGATCTTGTAAAAGGTTGGCAAAATGTTTATCTACGGCAACTTGGATGTGCCTGTTGGAGAGAAAGTTGGATATACATCTGCAAAGGTTTAGCAAGAGTCCGTATAAAAGTTAGTTTGTTCAAGAGAGCTGCATGCCACACTTATTCAAATGCTTTTAAGATGTCTAATGATACTATTTGAGTCTCTCCATGGTCGTGTATGGCATCACTCCAGTCATGAGTTACATATGCTAGCAGATCGGCTGTTAACGTTTATTGGCGAAAACCATGTTGTCTGTCACTTAAAAGGTTGTGTGTCTCAAGGTAAGTTTTGCTAACGTATAGCAGAGCTATGGGTCTGCAGTTAGAAGGCAGGGTTTTAAAGCCTTTACTTGGGGACTGGTTGTACTCGAGCAGTTTTACAGGATTCTGGAAAAACACCAGTATCATATGATAGTTGAAATAGCTTGGTGAAAACTGGCGCTTGTTCAGGAGCACAAGCCTTTAAGAGTAAAGAAGGTATTTCATCAAGGCCGCTTGCTTTGTTGGTATTTAGAGCAGCAAGGAATTTCTGCACACGCTTAACCCAACATGTGATATTTGTTATTTTGTGGGGAGCCCGTGGAATAGAAGGTAGCTCCATGTTGTCCGGTGAGTTTAGTTTAGATCATAAAACAGTACAATAAGTCCACATCATAGCTCACGTTAAATTTGGTTCTGGCTCTCCACCCATAACTCTTAACCCACTCCTATACTTGGCTCTTGGGGTATACCATTAAGACCGTCTTCTTGATGGGTGACTCGTTTAAAATTCAACTTTACGATATACCAATTTTTAATCAATATAATAATTTAAGAACTAATATCTTCTGATATTAATTTTAACTTTTTCTTGCTATTTAACGTTAAAATCATTTTAAATTTCATCACTTATTCAGAGATTATTCTTTTTTCAAATCACTGGAGTCTTTTTAAAAGTGTTAAAGTTTTAAAACGAAAATAGTTAATAAAAGAAACTGCAGTTTTAGTTTCCAACTTCATTTGCCAGTGGACTAGTTAGATACAAATGAACAAGCTTTTTTATTTCCCCAGTGGCATATAATAATTGATGAAACTTGCAATTCAATAATTCGTATTCTACAACTGCAGAGTAGTGTTTGTTTTTGTATGATTCCATTTTAAACAACGATAGAGCTACCATGCAGTCACCAGCGAGAAATCCAATTAGTTTCGATAAGCATATCTCTAAGAGTTTCATATAAAATATTCAATGATATAGTTCATATATCAGTTATGTATGTAACTCAATAAATCTAGGTTAATCTTAGGTATAGTCAATAGCATAACTAGAAATCTGGTGGCTCTGGGAGAGGACTCACTCAAAACTCACTCACTCATTTACTCTCTTTCTTCGATCTTTCTCTATTAAAGAGGCTTTCTCACCTTGTTGCCAACATACACGCTAGTCAAAATATTTGATACTGCCCACGTTGTCGTCACTGATTAACCTGATACTTTATACAGTTTTTAGTTGAAATTATGTACACACGATATATATTTTTATATTTTGATCGATACGCGATATTTTGTAACAACTATTGGAGATATGAAGAATTTTATTATACTATGTGATTTAAAATTAAAAATCTTTCTTAAAATAAATAATATTATCCTCAAATTCTACAAACGTAACCATTTCACTTATAATCCCCGTGAATTATTATTAAATCAATAAGGTAATAATTTATTTTAGTTAATGATCTAAATAAATAATACATAGGTACTATGCAGAATTATGGTCTTTTACTGTTGTATCTATTTAACGGCGAAACTGTCATTTAGAATAAAATTTTGATAAGAAAATAAATCTGTTTTTGTTAACAAATGTTTGAGATAACGTTTGTTCTAGTGTTTAAATATAAAAAAATACTTGAGTATTTTAATTATTCACCGCCCAAGGACTATAGTGGAAAGTTTCTTACAAGCAGTTTAAGTATGTTTAATATGAAGAATATTTTGACAATTGTCGGTACATTAAATTTTGCAATCGCTGAGTTTTAATAGAAAGTTTATTTGTTATTTGTCTAATTTGTCAGTTTTTTTTTTATAATTATGTTTCCGATTTTTCTTGTCTTGGTTGGTTGTTCGTGACGGTGAGCGCGCGCATCCTCATCAATTTTCCCTATACTCTAGTCTCTAGTCAACATCTTCAAAAACGTAAAAAATTAAAATAAAGGTCCTAAAAATATGAGCGATAGCTCATTGGATTCGAAATCACCTCTAGAAAAATGTTTTTGAAGGAAAAGTGTGCGGGCAAAAAATTGCAATTGTTATTAACAAAATAAGATGAAAAAAAAAAAGATATTTATGTTTTTGTTAATAACTCGAAAAATATTAATATTTAAGCAATTTTGAAAAAATCCCGTTAAAGAGGAGGAAATTTCCGAAAAAAAATCCGTCCTCCCGGAACTCTATCTCCATTATTTATAATTTTAATTTGACGTTGAAAATATGGCTCCGCGCGGCTTTTACGGCATGCGCGCGCTACCGCTAAACGGGGTTTATCAGATAAAATATTTTCTTTATGACATAAAATGTTATTTTAAAAATTTGAAAAAATTCCAGTATTTTCCTAACACTTGAAGGAATCTAAATCAGTTGGAAAAAACATTTTATCACTGTTTTCTAAAAAGTTATTCAATTGTTAACTAACAAATTTTTTCCTAATCTCTGTTGACATAAACAATGGGATAAAAGGTATAAATAATTGGCCTAAAAATTTGAAACTTCGTGGAGCCCTTTTCATATGTATAATTTACAAGATCCTGCGATAAATGTTCATAAAAGTTTATTAATTTGATACTTTCTAATATCATACGTCAAACTAACTCTAGCGCCTACTTAAATTGTCAATTAAAAAATGATATATCTTTTAAACTATTGGAGATATGATAAAGGACATTCCGGTCTTTTTTATAGAAAATAAATTTCTCTTTCAAATAATTCTAAGACCAAGTTCATATTTATTGTTTATTAGATACTACATGCATTTATGTTGGTATTTATAAAAATTCTGTATTTTTTTTTTACTTTTTCGCAATATTTTGTTGTTATGAAAAATCATAATTAAGAAATTACGCATGCCGTAAAGGCCGCGCGGAGCCCTATCTTCAACGTCAAATTAAAATTATAAATAATAGAGATAGATTTCCAGGAGGACGGACTTTTTTTCGGAAATTTCCTCCTCTTTAACGAGCTTTTTTCAAAATTGCTTAAAGATTAATATTTTTCGAGTTATTAACAATAACATAAATATTTTTTTTTTCATCTTATTTTGTTAATAACAATTGCAACTTTTTGCCCGCACACTTTTTCTTCAAAAAATTTTTCTAGAGGTGATTCCGAATCCAATGAGCTACCGCTCATATTTTTAGGACCTTTATTTTAATTTTTCACGTTTTTGAAGATGGTGACTAGAGTACTAACGCGCCAAAACAAGGATAACTACAAAAATTAAAAAGTTTAAAAATAATATAAATAAATATAAGAAAATTCATATTTAGTGAAAGGGCCTCAATTGTAATAAAGAAAAATCACAGAAAATAATAAAATCTTATGTGATATAAATGTAGAAAACGAAAAATCGAAAAACTGTTAAAAGAACCGTGAGGAAAGCTAATTATATGTATAGTTATACGTAAAAGCAAAATAATCATTTAGTTAAAATTCAATAAGTATCTTATCATTACGTATTTTTATTATATTATTTTTATCACGCACCCTTTCAGGTTAAATTACCATGAAAAAATTAAATTACGTATAAATACATTTAGCTCTATCTTTGACCGTATATAGTTAAAAATAAACGTTAGTGACATTAGGTGGGAACATGACTAAAATATCAAACAGGCATTTTATTTTGGCTTTGATCGAATCATCTGCAATGATATTATTTTCTAATTAAACATTGTTAATATACGTTGCGGTAATCTGTTTAGGATGCGCAATTGCCCACCAAAGTGTGAAATGTTATTGGTGAGTCCCCGTTTTGAGAAGTTTTTCGCTTTTCGCTGAGGTAAAAACACAGGCGACGGTGAGATCACAATAGAAAATATTTCAAAATAATAAGTGCGACAAAAATAGCAATCATAGAGGAAAAGTTGGATTGGCGACAACCAAAGGACGACACTTTTCGGAGTCGATCAGAAGTGAAAAGTCGGTGCGCGGACGCTCTTTGTACGTATGCTCGGATTCTCCACGCGTTTTCCTAGTTTCCCACAGTGTTTCTATTAAACAAGTGCAGTAGAGGGTGTTACCAATGCGAAGTGTTTCCTTTATGGATCTAATGCGGCATTACCAAAGGTGACGCAAATGTTCAAGGTAATGTTCCAACCTATTTATTATTTCAAAGGAATTACCTCCACGGAAAATATCATTTAATTATTAATACCGCAAAATTCTTGACGCAGTGACAGTTTTTGTATTTAAAATTGACAGCAATTTGAATTTTAACAAGTTTTTTATAACAAAGAAACTTCGCTGTAATACTTTTCACAATAACAACATAACTTAATTTCAAGTTGTTGAAAAAGTTGTGAGACCATTGATTAAATTTATAAATACAACAAGGTTTTTAGTATATTGATTATTATAGCCACCGCACAAGAACTTTCCACGTAACTATATCTATAGTTTTCAACCCATAATACTATTTAATAACAATAAAAGTTAAGATTTTAATCATCTTTATTATTGATTAATTATATTACATTATCGTGTTTTATTTACATACACGTTGCTGTATATTTGGAAACGTTATTTTAATATCCTTATTTTAATTAACTTATTAAAAATTATTAAAGGAAATTGAAAAAATCTGTACAAACAATAAGTTGAATTAGTAAAATTTTTAAACCGTTAAAAATATGAAACTTTATAGATTTAAAAAGTTTTTAAGCTTAAAATATTTATAATTTCTTAATATTCTGTTTCATGCTAAATATTTTTTATATTTGTTAGGACGGTTAATGGTTATAGAGAAATTCTTACTGTATTGTTAGATTAATAAAAGTGTAGGGTTTGATATTCAGCTGATATTTTTAAAATATTTAATAGATTTACAGAAATAAAATTGTAGATCTTAAAACTGATTTAAATTTATAAGTTATCTATACAAATTTTAAAGATATAATTTTTATATCGTATCTTCTATATTTAATACTATTGGAAATATATTAAAATCAGTACTTTTTAATTAGATCAAATTATTATTATTTTCTATTTTTTTAAGGATATACATTTTTATATTCTTTGTTTAATTTACTCCGAAGGTGATAAAATTGAGAAATTAAAGAATTAGCATATTCTTATTACGAAGGTTGTCTTTTTAGTTTTGCATATAGCCATAAAGACAAAAAATATATAGACCTAAAGTACTTTATTGCTTTTCTAAATATGTCCCATCAAGATCGATACACTTTGCCATACGTTCAAACCAATTGGTAAAACAATTATTCCAGTCTTCAGTTGACACTTGCAAAATCGCTGTGTTTTAGGCATCGATGGCTTCTTCTGGCTACTGGAATCGCTGCCCACGTATTGAATTCTTGATTTTTTTGGAACGTGAAGAAGTCGTTAAAACTTGGGTCGTTAGTACTATACGATGTATGGTCTAACAATTCAATGTTTTGAAGCTCCAAAAAACTCGATTGTCTTTTGAGCAGTTTGAGCACTTGCTCGCCATAACTTCTAGTAAATAAACGTTTATTTAACCAATTGGAAGTAACTGTACTTCGGTCTTCTAAAGCAATTGTTGCCACATAACTGGATTTTGACACAAAGTTGCGACATTTTCTTTGACACACTTCGAGAACGAATCACTTTTATTGGTTTTCCCTAATCGTGAAACAGTCACACAGCGTTTATTTTTTGATTCGTAGGAGTAAATCCAAGATTTATCGACACTAACAATACTTTAAACATTTTTTGAGCATCCTTTATTGAACCGTTCCAAAATTTTTTCGATACCATTGGACGCGAATCGCTTTTTGGTTTTTTTTGAGCAAATGAGGGATCCAACAGGAAACCAACTTCGTAACACCAAGTTCTTTTAGTAGGATCTTTTGGATCGATGTCTTTAAAATTCCCAAAGATGCTTTTATCTCCCGGTATGATCATCATTGGGTGGATTCGTTGCTAAGACTGGAGCGACCATGTCGAAATTCGCAATACCAGTGGCAAATAGTTGACTGGTGTGGTTCCTCATTCCCAAATACAGAAACTATTTTATCCATTTTTCAACCGACTTGCTAATTTTAAAATTTTACTGTACCTACATGACCTGTTTTATCTTAATAAAACTCTGGATTTTTATGAACAAAAGATTAAGTTTGATTTGTATCTGAAAGTTCTATTAGTTGTGCCATCTAAGCGGCTATATACAAAACTAAAAAGACAACTTTGTCTCTTTGCTATACATTTTTATTGTTCTATATTTGTTAGGATTGCTATAAAAATTTAATAAAGAAATTAGTACGGATTTAAAGTTTAATAGATATAATATCGCATAAATTTTTTTTACAAATTTTATTATTCATAGATCCACTTGAGTTCGAAGGATACGGAAAGCGTTTTATTATTAATTTTACAGAAAAAAGTTGTTTTCTATAAACAGGCATGGTCTTAAACGTAAAATATAATCTGATATCAAATTTATACGATAAAAAATGTGATTTTCACGCAAGAATACTATCGAAAGTTGTAATCAAAAACTATGTTGAAGTCTCAATGCATTTTAAAACGATAATATTTGCACATTTTCCTGTTTTCTATTTTCTACAGGGCCACAGCATTAAATGCATTTCTAATCAAGTTTCCATGTTATTTACATATCTGATTTTAATCAAAGGTAATTCCACGAGTCCTTAAAATTTTATCGATAAATTTTTAGTTTCCACGAAAACTTTTTTATTTGGCAAAAATACGAAAACAAACTGAAATGTGATAAAATCACGAGTCCGTAGGACGAGTGATTTTATCATATTCAGTTTGTTTGAGTAGTTTTGCCTAAAATAAAAAAATTTGAGTCTGGAAAATAAAATTTTATCTAGTAAAATATTACAGGACGAGCGGTATTTGAGAAGATTATTTTTAGAACCATTCTGCACAAAACTACTTTATTTAAAAAACTTCCTAGAACAACTTATATTTCATAAACACAAACGAAATGCCGTTACCCCTTCCTATTAACTTATCCTGTACATTAGATAGTATTGACAGTTAGTTGTCAGTTGTCGTGAGCGTCGTGAAAACAGGGATATAATTTGAATAAATATTTATTTTTATACCTATTTATACAATTACATTATTAAAGAGAAAATTACCAAAATACAAATTATTAGGTATATCTATTTAAAGTTTACCTACAAGACCACATTTGCCTGTAGGCATATAAAAGTTTTAAATGCATGCAGAACCAGGAAGCAGGTTAGTTTTAAAGTACCTACATATTTGATTTTTCATTTTCGTTTAGATGAATTGAATTGTGATAATAATAATAACAAAATATATTTCAGAATATTTAGATAATATAAATGAATGTTGATTTATAGTAAGGTACTTATAAACAAAAAAATTGATTGTTCAATATTGTTATTAAATTTTTGACAGTTCTATAATTTTATCAATACTATACCCGATCCGTTCAAAAGATGGAATTCAAGGACGCGTGATCAGTGACTGGCCGGCCTAATCGTATGATGCCACGCCTTCTAAACTGAAATAACGGAGGACAGTTTACACTGTACTCATACCAGAGATAATATAAACTGTAGGCATCGAGGGTGGGTACTTTTTTGTTGAGTGGTGTAAATCGGACTTGTGACGTTGGTTGGGGAGAATAATATTCAAAGAGTGCATGCCGTCCACGTGATCATTCCATTTTTTGAACGGCTGGACTATAGTAAAACCACTAGTGGTTTTATCAATATAAACCGGAATGCTTGGCTAGATGTAGCATAAAACATTGAAGATTAAGCGTTTTCATTGGACGAAATCACAAAATTGTGATATTTTGCCAGGTGAAAAAAATAATCGTCAAAAAATATTTGAAAGTGATAAATGCTTTAGAGATACTAGTGATGGTGAGTTTCTTATTGGCAGTGCAAATTTTAAAGACTGCAGTGAAGCAGCGAAAATATTTAATGACATAAGATCAACTAATGGAAATGTTTGTTATTAAGAGTTATTTGAAAAGATTTAAAGGTTAATTAATTCATTTTTTACGATTTACTATATTCTACTCTAAAAATAACCAAGAATATCCGTTTTGTTTTTTTTTTTCGTAAGGGAAAAATTGATGGTTTACACCTTCACTCTATATTTCTTTTTATATTATAGAATTGTGTAGTGATGTTCGTGTAATCATTTCTAATCTAACTTGGTTTCTATTATATGTTATTGTAATAGAAACCGTATCTTTTTTTTTTCTTTAGACTAGCAACATTTTTTTTATAAGACCATAAACTTATAATTTTAAACAGTTACAAGGAAAGAGACTTATTAAATTTCACTTTTTACTTGTTTTTACACAATAATGTGGAGCCCAGTGTAAAAATCCTTTTTATTTTTAACAATCTCATTTAGTTTTTGCAGCACCACTCGTAACTTTATGAATATTTTAAAATGAGCACTTAACCTATTTTTTAAATATTACAATAAAATACGTATTAAGAAATACACTGCGAACAATACACTGTTCCAGTAAAAAGTGTAACTAAAAGCGGTGATGTGTTTATAAGAAGATTCTCTGGATTAAACATGGAAACGCGTTATTTGATTATTTCTGTGTGACCGCTCATTTTGGATTAAATTTAAAATTATTATAAAACGATAAGATATTATTTGTAGCTCATATATTACATCTAAATATAATCGAACATCAACATCCCTTCTTCTTATCCACAAGCTATGAACCAACGACTCGCTCTCCATCTACTCTTAAAGTTTACTTTTTTATAGCTCTAATGAGAACTATAAAGAAATTTAAAATTATTTATTCAATTTATTCATACATTTATCCTAGAGACCAAAATCACTGTTTAGATGTTTTCTTATTTAAGATAAACTTGTAGATGACCCTTTTAAGATAAGAAAAAAATATCTCAGACGAAGCTAAATTTAATTCAAATGGAATGATAACTTCTCAAAATTGTCGAACATGGACTGATGCAAATCATGACAAGATTAAGACTCGAAATCAGTATTACTAATGCTTCAACCCTTGATTAAACGCGCCTTATTCTGTAACGCGGACGGTCGCGCTTTATCTCGCAGATAAATCTATATTCTATAGATATGAGGTGTTACTGGGTTACATTAACCAAAAATTTTATTCAATCACAGTTTTTTAATTTTATTATCATTATTTTATAACTTTATTACGTATAATAAATTATTCTCTAGATTCATACACTTCGAGAAAAATCAAACAATTGTTTGAATGTTCTTTTAACTAATCCATTTTTAGAAAGTTTTTTTATTTTCGCCGTGTTCTTTGTCTCTGTGTCATGCCGTGGAATTTTGTAATCGAATTTAAACCTATTTCCCGACTACCTAGAGCTCTGAAATTTTTAGGAGAGCTAAGAACTGGATGACAATGCATGTTTCAATTGTGTTTAGGCATATACATAGATTTCGAAATTTATACTGAATTGTTATTAAATTAAATATGTATACATATTATCATTTTGAAAGACTTCATATAAGCTTTCGGTGGCCTATTTGAATAAGCGGTTGAAGCGGTTGTTTGTGACAATTCTGTTGGGTTATCGTAATAGGATCGATCTCGCGAGAGAGAAGTTTTTTTTTGTTCTTACATGTGAAAACAGTAATTATTATTTTAACTGGTAATAAAATAAACTGTTTTAGAAAGTTTTTAGATACAACTACTCTTGATTTTGTTAATAAGGAAACAATCTTCTCTATGATCAATCACAGCGTTGTATGACTTTGCAATATCAGGGATGCTGTGCATTGTTGAGATGACACTAGTAATATATGACCTATAAATCAGTAAAAAACTTTCTATTATAAAAAGTTCTTTTTATAAATTGTGCTTATTTACATCTATAAGCACTAAATTATGTTTTTCTGTTTTGTTGGTAACAATGTTGACACGGTTTTCTTCTTAGTTCTCTGGTTGTTTCCGGCTGATATTACTTAAGTGGTTTATAATTCTGTAACAAACCTTTTATTTCCACTGACTTGCAATTTGGGCTCTAATTCGAAATTGTTCGTCTACCAAAGCTAGGGCGTTTTTTCCTATAACTTTGCATAAAATTGAATTAAGTTTGGTTTTCAAAAAAAATCATTCTCGAATTCAGAGCAGCCACGTTCATAACTTGATACAATATGACCATTGTCCATCTACTAGGAGATTGGCCTACATTATACGTACCAGAAAGTTTGTCTACGACATCGACACCGGATTTAGTACTATTATAAAATAAAATAATTTCCGGTTTCGTTTGAAACTTCGTTTAAAGACACATGCAGGCTTGAAAGAAATACAACAGTAAGAAACAGGTGTCCCATCTTTAGTATATCCGAAAATACTGCTGAAACAAGTAGGCTACAAAAGCCGGGGGAAGTTCTTTTTTATTTTTTCGTTTGGTTCCAACATAAGACAATTTATTTTTCTTTAGCTCTTTTGTAAGTTTCAAATTAGTGAACCAATTATTTGCAGTGATGTTGCGACCGGATTCCAAAATAGGTTTTGAAAGTCGCATTACTAACGAATCCAATAAATTAGACTGCTGATAGGGTCCAGTCCGTTGAGCTGTTGCCCTCAGTATATCTCCATGCTGGAAGTATAGTACAATTTCAAATCAAATATTTTTATTTCTTATTTGTTAGATTTAGATGGAATGCATTGCCTGAATGAACATCTGCACCGAACACTATGAAATATTTCGTCGAGTGTTACATTTTGGCACAAATGGTAATGTTTTTGACAGTTTTAGATAAAAAGATTGAAGAGTTATCTAACTGCTGCTATCGCTACTTTCGTGATCCGTGTCTGAACCTACTGACCTTTTTTTAACACAATCTTCCTAATCTGATTTATCTGATTCATCAAAATCCTCATTTGTAACATTGTATCATTTGTATTCTTCTTCAAAGTCTTCTGTTTTCGAAACATCGAATGTTTTTTTTGAACTCATAATGAATCGCAATAAATCACTTCACAACAAATACAGTCAACATATAAAGCCTTCGAACAACAAATGTTTCGGAACGACTGACACTTTTATAGTAGGTACTTGTCTGACGTCGTTTGAGTTTTATTGCAATAACTGTTTAAAAAATTATTATTCTAGGAAACGATTGACAACAAAATAGAGTAGGAACCCACTGCGCTTGATGAAACTAGCTTTTTGAATAAAAAAAGAGTTAAAACTAACGTTTTGTGTCGCATTTATAAAGAGTAATCCGCTCATTCTTTACTCCATGATCTCAGTGCCATATTTTTTTTATACTCAGATGTTTTTTTTTTTTGATATCCCAACAATACATGAATGGCAAAAGGTGTGGCCTCAGCAAGATGGCGCAACAGGCGTTGGAAGGAAGTCAAAATCTGGAAAATACGTTTAATGGAAAAGTTAGAAACTATTTTTTAGCTAGGTTTGTCACCAGATGTATGTGCGTTAAATTATTTTTTGCGGAGTTACTTGAAAGTGTAGCAACAAGGACCGTTTGCAAACGTTTAATATTTGAAACCAATTATTACCGACCCTATTTAGACCATAACTCCCGACATGATTAGAAATAATGGCGAGTATTCTAATGCTGGGTTCAGGATTATTTTTATTGAAAAACAAAGTAAAACCAAGACCAAGACTTTGAAAATCTTGGCCTTGCTCATTCAGTCTTGGTCATGGTCTTGCCAAATATATATGGTCTTGGTCTTTGAGCGACTGAAATGCCTCTTATTTGAGCATTTTTTTAACCTTTTTGACTGTATTTTCCCCAATATATTTGAGCAGAAATTGACTTGAGAATGTCATCTTAAACCAGCTCTAGCCATCCAGACCCCGATGGGGTTTAATTTAGACAGGAGAGTTCCTGGACACCCTGTATAGTACAACAGCTTTTAATACAATTTTACTCTACCTTAATTTTTACAACCAATAGGAAATCATTGATCAAACTGACGAATTTCTTAATTGACATTTGGTGATAGCGGAATAAAAATGGCGAATAATAGTAATCATATCTTCAGTTTCTACTTGAAATATTTTATAGCTATGTTTAAAATATACCTTTAAAGATTAGATTAAGCTGTTTTTCTGTTATATGTATATGTTTTTCTGATTACAAACTATAAAAAAACAACCTGTGCAAACATATTTTATAAAAGTAATAGGTATGTTTCAAGGTTTATTGTCAACAAACAATTTAATTTTATTAATATACAGTAAACTAAAAATACAAATTAATTCTTACCCTTATAGGTTTCCTATTGCGACTTGTCATGCAAATGCCTAAACAGAAATAGATTTTCCTTTATTTGAGATTCAGCCAGAAGTAGCGTTGGCTTTGAAGATCGCTGAAGTGTAACCAAAACCAAAACCGCTACTAAAATATTAAGTCATAGACCGGAAACTTTATCTGGAATTCGATTATTCGTGAGGAAATTTTACTGTCAAGTTTTGTTAAGTATAAACCGGTCAGGGTCGGTGAAGAAAAATTTTCATATTTTTACCAAAAAATTTTGTGCAATACCCGTAAGTAATTTTCTCATATACACTATATTATCCTCACATAGATGTTAACTTGTAACAAAAATTCTTTATTTACAATTCTACATATCTGCTTGTTAATTGCTAGAAGTAAAGAGGTCTTCAAAGAAATTAATTTGGACTCTACTGGTTTGGAGGTAGGGTCATCCTCTTCGTTGAAGTCTGTAAGTTGGAGATGGAATATGTTCAAGCAAGTTTTGCCTAGGCTTAACTTGCAAAGAATAGAGCATTTCAACCCTACTTTCTGGTAAGAACAACTGCCATTCTTGAAGTCACAGGAAATTAGTTTTAACAAAGTCAGCGGTGGTTAAGGTTAGTAGCGGCTAATTCTGGCTGCTTTTTAACCCAATTTCGTCGAGCTCTGTCCACCCAAACCACTCCTGCACCTGGTGGTAGGTCCGATAGGAGTGTTAAGTAGCAGCTTGTTGGGTTGAGGCAGACAATGCCGTGGCATTTTCAGCATAGATTGTGTAAGAAAGGTTGGGCGGAAGATCCTTTTTACCACTTTTTACCACGAGACATTTACCGCCAGCAGAGTCCATTACTTCTTTAGTGGTAGTGTTTCAGACAAATCTAGCTGCTACATCAATTTGGTTAGAGTTTACCTTGAGAAAGCCCAAGATTTTTGTTTTACTTTATCAAAAAAAGCAGAGATTGTGTCACAACTAGTAAAGGAATGAAGAAACAGTTGTAGCCCAGAAAGGATGACCTATTCAGCTCTATCAAAAGACTTTGAAGTAGAACTGTTAATATCCGGTTCCAGCTCTAAAACTTTTCTAAAGGAAATCATTGAAGTAGGTCAATCTCACCTGCTATCTTGCTGGGTGAGGATCTCGTGGCCCTCCATTCTATCATGGAATAAAGTAATAAGACGCTGCTTGTTTTTCGCGTACAAGATCACTTCGATAAAACAGACATTTCTCAATTTTTCTTTTTTTATTAACAATAGAAGTATTAGAGCTACAGGTATTGATCTGTGCTTGAATTAAAGCTAATTAAAACAACTACAACGTTATTCATTTCCTATGAATTTAATTAAAGGAACACTCCTTTAATCGATGTTCCCCACAAAAGTTTAAAATTTGGATTTCTTTAAAGAAATGATTTTCAAAGGAGCTCAGATATCATTCGATCTACATAGCTACGGTTGTCGTCAAATTATAGAAAATTTACTTTATTTAAAAAATGGTTATTTAATTTTTTTTAAAAATTGCATCGATAAAAAGATAACCCGAAAACCAAAAGTTGTGGAATCCGTTTTTTTGGTTGCAAAATAGTTATTTATGAAACAGTTCGTGAAGTATGCCTTTTGCGCACGCACGCGATGTTTAGAGCACGAGCGAAGCGAGTGCTATATATCGCGTAAGTTTCATACAATATTTTATCTACGATAAACAAATAAAAAATAATTACAAATTCAAATTTGAAAATTTAAACTACAAAACTGTCAGAATAACTTTTGTTGAAATTTAATGCTCTCATAGCAACACCATGACAACGCGAATGCTAAAGATATTTGATTATATGAAGGTGCGTCAAAAACAGTGCGAAAAAGTAAATCCCATTTAAAATACATTGTTACTTCACGCACACTTTTAATCCTTCACGCACTGCTGTCTATAATGACAGTTTTCACGAACTAAAAATTGATACATAATATGAGGTAGAGTAGATAAAAAATATTTTTTTATTTTTAATATTTAATTAACATATTATTACCAATAAGGAAACCTAGACTTCTCTATTTATGAAAATTTATATCATTAATATATATTGTTTAGTGCACAAATAAAAGTGATATCTATTTATATTTAGTGTGAGGCCAATTCATGATAAAATGATATTCAGCTTCTGGTTGTCAGATTCAAGCCAAGTGTTTTTAAATAGTCCTGAGCAATATCCTAGGTGGAATTCAACAACACACACATATAAATAAAATACAAAATCAATACACACATTTAGAACTACCTACGTTTTTTTTTATTTATCTAACAATCTGTAAGTTGTAAGGTTATTCAAAATTTAACCTGTAGATTTGTTGTCAGTTACATCAGTTTGTTTCGAAACTAGGTTTCGTGATAACAAATGTTTTCAATTACCGTTGGAACGTGGAATCTCATTCTTCAAAGATACGGATCCTTAATATACGTATAGGCAGTAAATCTTGTTTACTAAGGTGTTAAAAGAAAAACAGCTGTAAAAAAACGTAAATAATAAATCAAATTTAAAGAGAATACAATTATTAAGAATATATTTCGAGTTAAAAAAAAATATGGTCATATGACCATATTGGATAATTACACAATTAGATTAAAAAATTTTTGCAACTGTAAACTCTTTATTTATTTAATTGATTTTTAAAAACTAGCTGACCCGGCGAATGTCGTACTGCCTAACACCTATATCTCTTTCTTATACTTCGTCTTTTCCAAATTTATACAATTTTGTCTCGTTTTTTTGGAGTGATTACTTCTTATGGGAGGGTAACTGATTTTTAGCGTAACGCGTTGAAAAAAGCGTTTATCATAACGCGTTTTTTATCGTTGTTACACGCAGGCGCAGTGAAACATAATAATAATAGAAATAGGTAAATATTATTATTAATATTAATACAAATATTTTTATTTATTTATTTATTGAAGTGATAACTTCTTATGGGAGGGTAAACTGATTTTATCGTAACGCGATGAAAAAAGCGTTTATCATAACGCAACGCGTTGTTTATCGTTGTTACACGCAGGCGCAGTGAAACATAATAATATCATTTCTCTCTCTTTCTCTCTATGCTTTTCCCAATGTAAGTTTTAAGTATATTTGAATTTACCGTGTTATACGGTATTAATCTGTCACTAAATACAATTCATTACTTTTTTATTAATTATTAAATACCTATTTATATTCATTTAATATCATAAAAATTAGGTTATTTTCTATATCTTCGTATATAAAACTAATTTAATCCCTTTTAATTATAATTTAAATGGTTCGGTTATCATATTAATGTAGGTACATAAAATTTAAGTAATAGGCAAAGTTTTTCTCAAGTTAAAAAATTTCAATATTAAATAGTTCAACTTGGATTAGTTGAAGTTATCACTTCTGTCGCGCGTCCTCAGACGCACAAGTTTTTTTTTTGTTTGTTTTCAATATTCTTTTTTGGTTTTGTCGTTTTTATCATTTTTTTCCTTAGTTTTTACTATTTTTTCGTTGTATTTTGTTATTTTTCAATTAAATATATTGGATAACAACTTGCGCTACCTTACGGTGGCGTCGTAGTACTTAAATAAGTAAATATTGTCAGTTTATAAAAAAAATTAAAATTTTTTAATATCCAAGTCCCTTATTATACAATATACAAAAAAATAACTTCCTTTCTTTCTTTGCTTGGTCTTCTATCCAGTTCTCTATCTGTTAGCTCCTTTTTCTGCTTTTCTATACCTTCTCTCTCGTTCTTTCTGCTCCGATACTTACTATTTTTCTCAGATCCACCACCTTTCAAATTCCGGTTTCTATTTCTATTTGCTCCTGCTTTATTTTTAACTTTCTAATTCTTCTTATATTTTTTTATTAACTTTTAAAATATTTCTTTATACTGATTGAATAATTTTTTTAAATAATGAGAACTCTTTTCATATTTTATGACAACGTAACTATAATCATTTTCATAAAAACCAAACCTTATCTCCACCCTGAACCTTTCAGTTAAAAATATGAGAAAACATGTTATCAGTATAAAAGAGATAAAAATCGGAAACAATACTTGTGTTTAACAAAGAATATCTCGATAAGCTTTAAACCAACAAACGTTTACAAAAGGAAATTTAAACTGCTTTTTTTATATACAGCAATCCCTATACCTACATATCTTGAACCTACAAAAAAAGTGACAAAAACAGACAAATAAATCTAAAATGTTGCGTTTCTTTGTTTTTATTTTAGCAATTTAAGGGACTATTTCACTAGACTATTTTTAACTGAGAAAACTGGATAGCAACGGCACGTTTCATATTATTGACAATACGTAATATTTCAGCGACAAAATTATGACAGATCCGTTACTAAGGTGTCTGGTATTTCTATAGTTGTCAGTTTCACAAACGTCATTGAAGATTATGTTTCGTTGATATTGTCTTGTTTTTCTCGTGAAATAGTCTTGTCGAATACCATTCGAGAGAAAAATTTTTCCCGGCCAAATTTTCTTCTGATTTTATTCAAGTTTGTTGCTTTTTGGCAATTTTCGTAAATTGCCAAGCAACAAACTTTAATACCAGTCGAAAATTTTAGCGGCAAAATTTTCTCTCTTATATACGATAAAAATATATATTTTTAATATTTTAATTTATCATTATTTTGGGAAATATAATTGTTTACAAAAATTTTCCTATGAACTATTTTAAACTTTTGCCTTGTTACTGAGAAAACGAGATATATTAAAAATTGTTTACATAATAACCCTTATCTCTAACTTCCACCCCTCTCATTTAATAGCACTCCGCGGTTTTTTTATCTAAAATAACCATTAAAACGATTCGTAATAAAAACCCTTGAACGTCTTAGTTCCTTATTGCCCTTATTTTTAGGACATAATCAATAGAACTTTTAAATAACAATTTAATTCTGTGCTTCATGATATGTTCGCAAAGTACCGTTTTTATATATTCTTGAGTAAGTCCTCGAAGTTCCGTTTATATTAATCGGTTTATATCTTATGCATGCCGATATTCGAAAACAAATTTCTTAAATAAAATTGTAGAAAACGACTTTATATTACCTAAAAAGATAATTAAAAGTATTTAAAATACACCCATTTATTTGATATTTATATATATATATATATATATATATATATATATATATATATATATATATATATACAGAGCGTTTGTGACAGTCTTATATAACAATATGTAAGAGATGATACAAAAGTATCTAGTGCCGTGCTGTCAATAATAAATCCAGTTTTCAACTGGATTGGTGTTTGGTTAAATTTTCTAACTCAAGACACCGGTAGACGCTGCGAAATAGGAGTATAAGGATTTTAATCAGCCCAGACGCAGCGTCTACCGGTGTCTTGAGTTAGAAAATCTAACCAAACACCAATCCAGTTGAAAACTGGATTTATTATTGACAGCACGGCACTAGATACTTTTGTATCATCTCTTACATATTGTTATATAAGACTGTCACAAACGCTCTGTTCGTTTTATGTTATTACCTTGCCGAAGGTACTTTTAAGACGCAAAGCGACTTCTTAGTTTCATTTTTGGAGTAAAGATGGGGCCACTTGCGAATGGTTTCTACTTTCGCAAGCGTACATCTATAAGGATTTGGTCGATTCATACGGGGGATGTCTCTTCATTAGTGACTGAAGAGATATAACCTATACTGCACTGATGAGCTCATAAAAAGAGCGAAACACGTGTCTGTAGTTGGTTTTGCCCCTGTATGCGCTGATTAAAATCCTTATACTCCTATTTCGCAGCGTCTACCGGTGTCTTGAGTTAGAAAATCTAACCAAACAGCCAAACACCAATCCAGTTGAAAACTGGATTTATTATTGACAGCACGGCACTAGATACTTTTGTATCATCTCTTACATCTCTTACATATTGTTATATATATATATATATATATATATATATATATATATATATATATATATATATATATAGATTTAATTTCAAATTTCTCTTGTTTGTGGGGTGACTATTATTCAAAGTCACCACAACTCGGTTGAATAATTTAATAAAAAACAAATTAAACTGACTTCAAATTGGCAGGTAGATATACGAAATTAGAGGCAGCTAGTAAAATTAAAAAAAATAATTACTAAACAACTACCTACCTATATTTTCTTAACTTTTCCATATCTTTACAACAACTGGCACGATTTTAATGAAACTTGTACCGTTCTCTAACTTATATACCTACTCTAGTCAACATCTTCAAAAACGTGAAAAATTAAAATAAAGGTCCTAAAAATATGAGCGATAGCTCATTGGATTCGGAATCACCTCTAGAAAAATGTTTTTAAAGTAAAGTGTGCAGGCAGAAAATTGCAATTGTTATTAACAAAATAAGATGAAAAAAAAAACAGATATTGTTATTAACAAAATAAGATGAAAAAAAAACAGATATTTATGGTTTTGTTAATAACTCGAAAAATATTAATATGTAAGCAATTTTGAAAATAGCTCGTTAAAGAGGAGGAAATTTCCGAAAAAAAAGTCTGTCCTCCCGGAACTCTATCTCCGTTATTTATAATTTTAATTTGACGTTGAAAATAGGGCTCCGCGCGGCTTTTACGGCATGCGCGCGCTACCGCTAAACGGTGTTTATCAGATAAAATATTTTTTTTATGACATAAAATGTTATTTTAAAATTCGAAAAAATTCCAGTATTTTTCTAACACTTGAAAGAATCTAAATCAGTTGGAAAAAACATTTTATCACTGTTTTTCAAAAAGATATTTAATTGTTAACTAACAAATTTTTTCCTAATCTCTGTTGACATAAACAATGGGATAAAAGGTATAAATAATTGGCCTAAAAATTTGAAACTTCGTGGAGCCCTTTTCATATGTATACTTTACAAGATTCTGTGATAAATGTTCATAAAAGTTTAGGAAAAAATTTGTTAGTTAACAATTGAATAACTTTTTGAAAAACAGTAATAAAATGTTTTTTCCAACTGATTTAGATTCTTTCAAGTGATAGGAAAATACTGGAATTTTTTCAAATTTTTAAAATAACATTTTATGTCATAAAAATAATATTTTATCTGATAAACACCGTTTAGCGGTAGCGCGCCCATGCCCTAAAAGCCGCGCGGAGCCCTATTTTCAACGTCAAATTAAAATTATAAATAACGGAGATAGAGTTCCCGGAGGACAGACTTTTTTTTCGGAAATTTCCTCATCCTTAACGAGCTATTTTCAAAATGGCTTAAATATTAATATTTTTCGAGTTATTAACAAAAACATTAATATCTGTTTTTTTCATCTTATTTTGTTAATAACAATTGCAATTTTTTGCCTGCACACTTTTCCTTCAAAAACATTTTTCTAGAGGTGATGCCGAATCCAATGAGCTATCGCTCATATTTTTAGGACCTTTATTTTAATTTTTCACGTTTTTGAAGATGTTGACTAGAGTATATAGTATAACTAAACTTAAATTAAAGAGAACTAAGTATGTAGATAAGACTTTTAGTTTTCAAGAAATTTATAAACAAACATGCATATGAACATACACCTACTTAATCAAGTACCTACTCGTGCTTGGAAGCCTAAATGCATCATCATACTTAAATATTACATACATGTCGAATCGAATCAATAACATCCTTTTTTAAGTTGGTTAATAAAATTGAAAAGAGGTATTTCTAAAAGAATTAACGCAGTTAGGGATTTGTATCGATTTACAAAAGGTTGGATTAATATTCTATTAAAATATATAACTCGCGACTTTTCTGTAATTTTTTTGTTTTAATTATTTTGTTAATATAGCACAATATTGACTAATTGGAGTCCCCTTTTTTTTCTTTCGATTTCCCAAATTTAAGTCATACTATTGATATGATTATCATCATCATCATAGAAGTATTAAAGAGTAGAATCCGTGTAACTTTGAGTTCTGCTTCGGATAAAACGAAACCACACCCGATCCAAAATCGTAGGTGATAATACCTTTGGTTTTTAATGCTCTTGTAAATGTAATACTATTTCTAAGTATCAAATTATTATTTCAATATAACAACTGTAGAATGTGACTTTCAGAAAGCGTTTTATAAATTGATAGCTTAAATCGTCACTATCTGAATTATAATACAGATATCATGTTTAACAACCAATCTGTTTTGCCGGTAATTGTCACATTATATCTAAAAGATAAAAGATGATATTTTCTTTAATACACGTTGTTTTTAGAAAGTTTTTTATTTTCGTCGTGTTCTTAGTCTCTTTGTTTTTGTTTTTGTCATTCCGCTTGGGATTTTGTAATCGAATTTAAACCTACTTCCTGACCACCTAGCCTAGAGCTTTAAAATTTTAGGATAGCTGAGAAGTGGATGACAATGCATGATTCAAGTGTGTTTAGGCATATACATAGGTATTTTGACATAATTTCAAGAAATTCTAAATTTTATATGGGAAAATAGATTTTTTTTATTTTCGTCGTGTTCATTGTCCCTTTGTCTTTGTCTTTGTCATTCCGGGTGGAATTTTGTAATCTAAACCGATTTCTCGACCACCTAAAACTGTGAAACACCCACACATCGGATTGGCATTTATTTTCCGGTTCTTAGGAGTAAATCCAACATTTATTGCCACTCACAATACTAAAAACGTTTTTTTGAGCTTTCTTTGTTGAACCGTTTTAATGTTTTTCGACAGCCATTGATGCGAACTGCTTTTTCCTCTTCTGTGAGCAAATCAGAGATTCAACGGAAAACAAGCCATTACCAGGTGCATTAGGTTACTGCATCAACAGAAAAGCTTCCCGATGTGGTTATCTTTACATCATCTCACCGAATACAGTAAGCTATCATTGATGCAATGAAAAACTCGCAATAAATCAAGCTTCTGCATGAAAGCATTTTCTTCTATGAAAGACTATAGCTCATAAAGTGCATATCAACGTATAATGTAACATTCAACTTGCTCTATGAAGCAGTAAGACGAAAACGACCAGGAAAGCTCTTACGTGATGTCATTCTGATGCATAGCAATGTTCAACCTCATTTTCAGTCGGATGAAGTATAATTACCTTAAAGGAATTTTTTAAACAGCAGCCACAAGAATTTTTTATGCAGGTGTATATCGAATATTAAGGAGAATTGAAAAAATGTCGCATCCAGCAGTACTCGAACCTTAATGTCAGTTAATATATTCTTAATTGCATACTTTTATACCTTAATTGTTGTGATAATTATTTATAAATATTTTTGCCAAAAGATTCTTTTAGATCTACAATGAGTTTCAATTGTAAAAGCCTCGTCGTATAGAAAACTAGGTTATAAAAACAGTATTGCAAAATTTCTACAAAGTTTTTCTTGTCGAGATATTTAAAAGTCATTAAAATTTTCTACTTTGATTTGTTTAAATTAACCAAGCAGAAATCAGTACCCTGATGTTATAACACTAACTTTTTGATGTGAAACATCTATAGCCGCACGTGAATCAGATTTCTCGCGTGGCGACGGTGACGTATGATTCGTATGACGTAAAAAACCTAACGCATCGATAATATATAATAAAGAGATGTACTGATACCTTATATGAAATTGGTCTCATGTTTTGAGCGACGCCGACGGTGGCGCGCCAACAATAGGGGGAAGAAGCTCATCGATTCAAAAATTTGGCGGGACAGGGTATGAATTGTTTCATAAAAACCTAACTCGATTCCGCCTACTATCTATTCTATATATATAAAAATGTTTGTTTGTATAGGCAACATAATATAGGTACCTACATATTTTGCTGACCTGTAAAATTGACAGCTTGTTAATCAAAATAGATTGTTGGTAAATAGTCCCTGTAAAATTTGTGTATAAAGTGTTTGTTTTACAGCCATCAAATTTTTAGATTATAACCTAACAAAAATTATCAGACCCAAACCAGCCCTTAATATTCACATTAACCCGTGCATAAATCATAATACATTTCCCATTTAAATACCGTTTAAAAGTTATTCAACGATAAAGTTGTATCCATAGTTAAATTCATCATTTTCCTATTTTTTATTTACTATCGCTTTTTGTTTGTACTAAAATTATGAAGTAACTACAATTATATTAATATAGTAACGTACTTCTATATAAATTTGTGTTTTAATAATTTCCTTTTTTAAGATTATTGAATTTAAGGCAATTAAATAAAAAGCTAAACGAAATCACGTTTTAAATTTATTTTCGTTCTGTAATCTAACGACATCTGTGAGCAATCTGAGAAAACGTACAATACATATTGTGATACCATTGTGATACTAGGTATTATTTATAAGCGATAATATACTTTATTTTGTATCCAAATTTTGTATTTGTTAATTTTATTACCTATATATATGTATTTAGTTTGATATAAATAAAAATTATGGTGAAAATTACAAAAAAAATCGTGAATTTAACTCTGATGACAAATTTATTGCAACTTTCCTACAAGAAATAGATATTTAATTATTTTTAGCTACATTTGTTTCAGTAAAAAAAATTAACGACAAAAAGTGCAAAAATGCCATGTTATTTAAATTGGAAATGTCTTATGATTTAGGCACGGGTTAATGTCGATGTTTCACATCTGCCAGGCGTCCCGTGACGGCTCACATTTTTTATTAATAATCTACAGAGAAATATTCCCAAAAGAGTAAATGGTATTTTCCTGAGCATCTAAAAAGTTTCGACAGTCTAACTTTATCGAAGAAACAAACACCCAAACTTTCTTATTTTCATCGATCAATCGCAAAGATAATAAGGATTGAAGTCTTATTTAATAAACTGAATACATTCCAATTGATTGAATTTCAGGATTTTACAATTTTATTAGTCTTAACTGAAATGTTATAAAAAAGAAATATCATATAATCGAGCATTGCATATACCAGAAAGTTTATATTAGTTTCTTCATATAGATACTTTATAAAGTATTTTCATCAGGTTTTATTATCCTTTAAAATACCGGATCAACTTAAACTGTAACATTCTACCCACTTTGAATTTAAAAACTTTTTTATTTGGCCATTGTTTTCATGGAATTTAGGCAATCTGTTCTTTGTAAACTACCTCAATAAAAATGAATTCCCACTCTAAGTAAAGAGGCAACTACAAACATTTTATTTAACAAAACTCTTTTACTTAATTTAAATTTAATTCTGGTAGACTATTTTGTGGAATAAAAGCATCCACTCACAGTAAAGTTGGGTCTACAAACTTAAATTGAAAGGATAATTGTCTAACAATCGCTGCTTGTTGAGCACTTAAAAGGATAAATGACAGGCACTAGAAACACAAGAGGAAGTAATCGAGAAAATTTCATGAATATTAAAAAGGTACTCCATTTATGTTAGGGATAAAATAATATATAATAAAATTAATATTTAAGGACTGTTCTTTGTTTTTATGATGCAATAATGTATATAAAAAAAGTTAGATACAAGGTGCAAGGGTGGTCAGGAAAGTTTTCGACCCAAATGGAATAAAAGCTAGTGAATTCCGTTTTTTTTCTGCTGACAGTTACATACCAAAGTTTTAACCATTTTAGACGACCATTTGTTTGTAACATTAGTTTAAGTGAGTCTATGTGAGTTTTTTTTGAAAATGAATAAACTCAAGTATCGTTATATAAATATTTGTTTTTGAACGCCAATATGCTTGCATAACTCAAATATGAGTTGGATTCTGTCTATATGGATTTTGCCTCATCATTTACCAGTGAAATTTTGGTAGCTGAATTTAAACGACGCCGTAGATAGATAGATATATATTTTTTGGGTTGGCTGTTAGCCTATATCACTGCGACCTTTGCAGATCTATTGTGAACACCCATTATCTATGGAATAGGATTAGAGCACCTTGTCCAGCTCTGCCCTCTTAATGAGACTTAATAGCCTTGACATTGGCCACTCCGCATAACTTGGAGCAGCCGGTTTCTCCTCTCTCAGTAATAGATACCGCGTCCTTGCAAGGCCTTCACATTGGCATACGACATGAAATGCAGTTTCCTCTTCCTCTTGGCAGTATCGACAAATGTCTTCATCTGCTAAGTTTAGCTGACTCATGTGTTTTCTGAGCCTACAATGTCCTGTCAAGAGACTGACAATCATTCTGATATCATTTCGCCTTTGTGATAGCAGCTCTGCATTAAACTTCGCCGAGTATCCCTTTATGAAGAGTTTGGCTTGTCGCTTGCCCGGTGATTTTTCCCACCACTCCTGGGCCTTTTCTAGCCTCCATTTCTCAATGGCTGCCGCCGTAAGAGCTTTGTTCAAATATTCAAAAACTAAAATTACTGACAAAAACTTCGCCAAAGTTGACTTAATGGATCTAGCACAATCAAAGTGAGATAGATGGCAGATGTTATGAATATGTTAAAAGAACGTGTTTGACTCTTATTAGGTCAACATTTAGACATAAAAAAGCTGCCCGAGTAATATATGCCGCGTTTGCTCACGTTAAACCAAAAACTCAGTTATCGCAATTTAGTCGCTTTAAATCTGAGTTTTGGCGCCGAGTAATTACTGTAAATGCAGCTTGGATAAACAAGAGTAGGTATTCCAACACTTGGGCCAAACACCCAATGGTTAAATTTTGTCCAAAACTGTTAGAAGCTCTCTAAAGCTGTTAAAAGCTCTTTATAGACCTGTGTAAAATTGTTTAAAATCTGTCTAAAGCTGTTTAAAGAGCTTTTTAAAGCTGTGTAAAGCTACTTAAAGGTGTTTATAGACCTGTCTAAAGCTATTTATACCATGTTGAAAGCTGAGGGGTAGCTTCACTAAAGGCACTCAGGTAGTGGTTATCTACCCCCTGGTTAGGTATCCTGCTGAAGGCAGAAAACTAACCAAGAGGAAGATGAGATAAACAATCTGTTTAAAGTTATTAAAAGCTATCTAAAGCTGTTAAAAGTTGATTATATAGCTGTCTAAAGCTATTTAAAAGCTGTCTAAAGCTATTTAAAAGCTGTCTAAAGCTCTTTATAGAACTGTTTAAAGCTGTTAAAAGCAGTCTATAAAGCTGTTAAAAGTTTTAGACAGCTTTTAACAGCTTTAGACAGATTTTAATGGTTTCCTGCTATAAGGTCACTATGGTGCTAGCTGTCTGGTTGTGTCTGGTCCAAGTGTTGAAATATCCACTCACCTTTATCCGCTCTAAACAAAAATACAGTCCAAATAGTGAAATGCAAAGGAAAACTGGTTCAAAAAAAGGCGAAAATTGTTTTTTCGGCTGGGGAAGTGATGGCAAATGTTTTATAAAATATTTATAAAGTTATTTTAATGGAATATTTAAAAAAAATACGATTACAGTAGCATACTATGCATCATTACCTACTTGACAACCTAAAAGGCGAAGTTGCAAAAAAATGGCTACATTTTCTCTACAACAACGTACCGTCTCACAATTCAGCCATTGATATCGCGAATATCCTTACGGTTTAAACTGCATAACCATGCGCCTTACTCACCAGATCTAGCCTCAAGAGACTTCTGGCGTTCATAGGACAAAGATTTTCGTCAAATGAAGAGGCAGTTACTTTCATTTTGCAAGGAAAACGCCGAGTTCTATTTTGACGGGTGTCAGTGTTTTTTTTTTGTTATTTGAAAAGTTGCGCAGCTATAAATTAAGAAAATTACCTTTTTTTATTATTGAAAAATTTTCTATAAACCTATCACGTCAATTATTACATCGATAATATATAGAACACAACAGAATTTGTCTGTAAATAAAATATAGAACTTTTAACCTGTTCCAGTTTAGCTGGCGCCATGTTTTTCAATCAATATATACAATAGTGTTCCAAATAAATAAATTCACCTGACTCCATTATTTTAACAGCTTAAATATTGAATGTTTTAATTCTAATTCATTTATCTCTTCTATTAATTTGATATTAAATTTTCTATATGCACTCTACATTAATTCAATAAATGTAGAACCGAGCTTCGCAAATGAAATTAGGCAGCTCAAAAAAAGAACTTTCTAATCCTTGAAAAGCCAGCAACTATTTATCTTCGACTACGTATGAGAAATTTCGATACAGACTTGAATAGGAAAACTAACCAAGAGTACGTAGTATGGTATCGATTTTCTTTAAATGTAATTAGATAAAATTCAAGTTGCCAAGCCAAGAAATTCCGTCTAAGTGGCCTTTTCACTTATCTGACTAGTCGTTTTTATACGGGCTCATAAAACCGAAAAAAAGTATAACCCTGAAACTGTCGTTTATCGTCCACATTGCATTGATTTAGATCTATATTCGTGGAAAATATGTTTATATACCACATAAAAAGAATCGTTTATTTTAATAATAGTTCATTGACTGTATAGTTTTTTATTGTTTATTTGATTTGAATGTGGTTTTGCATTCCAATTCCAGACATCACTTATTTTGCAAACTCCAACGACAGGTTATTATTTAAAACACAAAATTGCACCTAAACTATATATTCCTTAGCTGATTGCTACAAAATTTATTTTAATGTTTTAATACTCTTGAAGAACCTAAAATTTATTGATATTTTTCCGCACTAGAGCTACTGAATTCATAACGCAACTCTTTTGTGTAGTATTCCAAATTAGTCGAGGCAATAAAGCACTAAAATTGGTCTTACCTCTGAAATTTAAACGGAAAGATGAATTTTAAAATTTGTTTTGCATTCGATTCGTTAGAGAATCAGGCAACTCTGTGACCCTATGCGTTCATATAATATTGGAAAACAGCATTTGTGGATACAAAAAACTCATTTTAAAGTACATTTCAAACATTACTCATTATTTATAGGTGAAAATGAGTTCAGTTTCGGAGATTTTTGGGGTCGCTAAAAACGAATTGACATTAAAAGTGATCTCCGGTGTCCAGGATACCTACGGTTTAGGTCGTCTCCTGGAGTTTTCGGTTATATCGTTATACAATTAGTTTTAAATTCTATACCTACAGGTTTTTGGGCGTGCTAAAAACTATATTAAAATTAAAGGTGATCTACAGAGAATCTGGTACCCAGGATAATAACTATTTACCTTGTCTACTGAAGTTTTTGCTAATATCGTTATACAATTAGTCAAAACTCATAATTCGCGGTTTTTTCACTAAATTAAAAGAAAATAGTTTTGTTTTTAATATACTCACTGAAACTCTAGGAGATGACGTAAAGGTTGTTGTGCTGAGAAGTAGATAAATCTGTAGATCGCTTTAGATATTATATACGATCTAAGCGAGCCCCTAGTATTGAGTTTTGACTAATGAACGGACCCAAAATTCCTGGAAACGAGGTAAATGGTGGGTACGCTATGCACCATCAGGTACTTTGGAGATCACTTCCAATGCCATATTCGTTTTCAGCATGCCCAAAAATAACCGAATATTAAGTTTGAGTAATTTTATAACAGATCGCAAAGATCTGAACGGTGCATTTGCCAGCGTCTATACTGTCAGCCAAACTTTTATAGCTTGACTTGCTGTGTTTGTAGACTTTCCAGAGCGAAAGCCGTTTGAATCAAGATATGTTAAAAAACTGTTTAAAAAAGTGTTCAAAATGACCGAAGTTACCGTTACTGGCTTATACTTAGTTGTTTATTTTTTTTTTGTTTTTTATTGCTGTCACCTACCTGTTTTTAACTTATAAGGAAACACACCCGAGCAAAAGCTCAAATTGATAGGATGAAGATATGGATTTAATAACACATCAAGCGTATTTTTTAGCATAAAAGCTGGTACGTCGTCGGACCCTGAAAACTTTTTATTATTTACTTTTTTTCTCATCAAAACATTCGCTCTCAATGAACGGATATAAAGAAAACCTTGAGCAAGCTTCACTTAAGTTCATTGTACTGAATTTTTTTAATTAGGTAACATGAAAATTAGTGATTTTAAATTAAATGGAAATTTAGCGAACATAAACTAAAAAAACATAAATAAAAAAAAGGATAACATTTAATTTCTAAACTCCATTACCACGATTAAGACAACGACAAAATCTGGCCGTACTTTATAAGAAGATTTTTGACCATTTTTTGCAACTATTGAACTGAATTTAAGAGTCCCTAGAGGCCTTTCTATAATAGTTTAAATAGTGTAGACTGATTTATTATCTTCGTCATGTGTGCCTTCTAAATACATTTTGATTTGTCATAGTTTTACTTACTTTTTTCTTAATTTCTGTATCAGTTAGAAAAGCACTGTGATTATCTCTACTTCTAGTCACGTATTTCTGTTTGACCACAGCTTTAGGAAGTGGTAGATTATTTCACATGTGTTGGGAAAACTTTATTTAAATCGTCACAAAATGGTTAAATATTAGTTTTGAACTGGGACCTTGCAGATTTACATTAGGTTTATGATATTTAGTGTTAAGAAGTTGAACAGTTAAAGTATGTTCAGATAAAAGAGTCTTTTCTGGTAGTAGCTCTAGTGTTGCTGCGTCGGTAATGCAGTAAGTTGCTTCCAATTAAAAATATAATTTAAGAAAAATTTATAATTTTTAGCTTATTGTAGCAGCTTTTCATATCCTGAAAAGATGGATAAAACGTCGCTTTCTAAAAATGAAACCTAGCTAGCTGCAGTTATCGTCCCCGAAAACGCTGAAGATTCAGATTATACACAATAATTGTTTATTTAAAGGCATTAGATAAAAAGTGTCTGTTTTACAACAGACTATTTTGAATGACATCGATAAACTAAGGAGTGACACGTCATTACCAAACACCTTTATAGATGACACGGTTTCATGTATATTCGACAGGTATAGAATATTTTATAAACTATGTTACATTCGAAACCCGTTACAAATGTAGCCGATCTTCCCTACGGCCTAACTGAATATGAGTGAGCTTAAATTAAATAAAATAGTCAAAAAATTTAAAAAGCTAGCTGGATCTCACACGGTGGGTAAAAATATAGCAAACATTCTTTATCTTTGTCGTTTTACCTGTCAGTAATGTAAAATGTTACCTATTAATAACCTTAAATAATGTATAAAGTTGCTATGAACTGTAAACTCCCAAGAGTAATTTGGATATCATCAAAAAAACCTTTCCAGAGGTAGCAAAACCGTTAATACAGATTTTCGTTGGAAATACATTTAAATTTAAATTGTATCCGAAATACGAATATATTTTTAAGCAACGAAACAGGAATCAACAAGCTTCGAATAAGTAATGCGAGCTTTTTTAAGCTTTGATTGATTGACGAAATGCTCCTACATGGCTGTCTTTATGTCAGGACAATTTTACATTATTATATTATGTTTTCTGCTATAATTCTTCGACATAGCTTTTTTAACGAATAAATGTGGTTGGTGTTAAGTTATACGCATTTTTTCTTTCACGAAACAGAAAAACATATTCTATGTTCGATGCATCTTTCTTTAAGATTAATTTTGATAGGATCAATTCAGACAATAAACAATTTTTATAACGTCTAAATGATTTATAGTATATTCGGGTTCTATCTGTCGGGTAATAACGTTGTCAGGTATATTCGATAGTATTGAACATTGTATAAGCTATGTTACATTTGAACTTTGTTAAAATTTTATCTGTTCTCCCTTACCAACTGAATTTGAGATAGCTTACATAAAATTAATATAGTCGCAAGAAAAAAACTTAGCTCGCTCTTACAGAGTGGGTAAAATATAGCAAACATTCTTTATCTTCATCGTTTAACATGTTACTTTTAACTAACCGTTAATAATGTATAAAGTTGCTATGTACCTTAAATTCTCAGGAGTAATTTGGATATTATCAAAAAAAAAAACTTTCCAGAAGTAGCAAAATGGTTTATACAGATTTTCGTTGGAGGTACATTTAAATTTAAATTTTATCCGAAATACGAATAAATTTTTTAGCAACCAAACAAAAGCCAACAAGCATAAATAATGCCAGCCTTTGTAAGCTTTAATTAATTTTAGTATATTTTAAACTAATTCATATTAAACACGAAATGTTCCTACATGGTTGTATTTATGTCAGGACAAATGTTACATTATTAAATCATGTTCTCTGCTATTCTTCGACAGAGCTTTTTTAACGAATAAATGTGGTTTAAGTTATGGTATACGTATATTTGTATTCACAAAACAGTAAAATATTTAATACATTTTGATGTATTGTTAATGATTGTCATTTTTCTTTAAGAGTTATTTTAAAGAGGTCAATCTAGACAATAAACAGTTGGTATAACTTCCAAATAATATAGATGGTATGCGGGTAATAGGCCTATCGGGTAATAAGATCTATCTATTAAAAATACAACTTAAAATGTTCGAATCTGTTTAAGGAAACAATGGTAGGTAGCTAACACCCTTATGGCTCTTCAAATTTTCTGCGACATGTTATTTGTTCGTTTTAATCGGTATAGTATCATTTAGACTACTTTTTATTATATAATTTTTAGCTACCATTGTTTGTTTCTCGTGTTTCTATTATTATGTCAAAATAAATGATCAAGAATCAATGAGTGTACTTTTTTGTATTTTTAACTTCCCGCTAAAAAAATTAAATTTTTTTTTTAAATCGGGAAGTTATTGGTTTTACCCCGTTTTTCGAAAATCGAGTTTTCATCGGATCTCAACGTTTTGAGGTATTTGGAACCTCCCCTGACTATTTTTACGAGAGTGTATGTATGTCTGTATGTATGCGTGGATGTGTGTGTGTGTGTGTGTGTGTGTGTGTGTGTGTGTGTGTGTGTGTGTGTGTGTGTGTGTGAGTGTGTGTGTGTGTGTGTGTGTGTGTGTGTGTGTGTGTGTGTGTGTGTGTGTGTGTGTGTGTGCGTGTGCGTGCGTGCGTGCGTGCGTGCGTGTGTGTGTGTGTGTGTGTGTGTGTGTGTGTGTGTGTGTGTGTGTGTGTGTGTGTGTGTGTGTGTGTGTGTGTGTGTGTTTGTGTGTGGATGTATGTAAACCTCTTATATCTTTTGAACGGTTTGACCGATCGAAATGAACTAAAAAGCGTTCCAAAGAGTTCCATCTAACTTAGATTCCCTGTAAGTTTGTACCGATTCGGACCGGTAGATTTCGCGAAATTTAAAAAAACCCGAAAATTTTGTTTTTGTAGAAATGATGTTTTTTGGGCATATCTTTTTGGCTATTACATCGATCAATTTCATAACCTAATCAGCTCTCAAGCTTAAAAAACCATGTCTAATACCGTTTTGAAAATTAAAATCGGTTGATTCGTTCGTGAGATATTGTTGTCGAAAAATTTCAAAAAAAGTGTTTTTTTTTGAAATTTCTAAGATTTTTTGATTAATTGATTTTGCATTTCGAAAAACATTTTAAGGTCTCAAAAAACTGCGTCGAATGCCGTCTTGAACATCAAAATCGAATAACGCGTTAAAAATTTGCTTTTTTAACATTCCAAAAAAAAGCTCAAAAACGTCAAAATATGCCACGTTACTATAGCTTTGGGGTTAAAATTAGCGGGAAGTTGCAAGGATGGCCTTTAAGGTCAACCTCTTTTCGAACTTTTCTTTATACCTAAACAGGGCTAGCAGTTAATAACGACATTTTAAAAGTTTTATTATTCCGCGCTACTTCATTTTTAACCTGAGCCCAAAGTAGTTCGAAGTGAATAAATACGCAATGATAAGGAGGTAAACGTAGAACATTGAATCCACGATCTTCAGCCATTTCGTCAATTACCGATTTTGTATACCTTTTCTTGTGAAAATGTGTAATTGCTAATAATTCGCGTTTAAACAAATTATCTTCGCACGAAATATTTTTTGATTTTAGCCAATTAATTTTTTCCACTTGGAAGATGGGACTTTTTCCATTTTGCGGTTATGATAGGACGCATTATCCAAAACAATGATTGAACCCGGTTCTAAAAGGTATAATATAGACTAAAACCAATTTTCAAAAACGTCCGCATTCATATCTTCGTGGTAATTAACCGTTTTCCGTTATTCAAAAATATTTTATCCCGCTTCAACAAATTCCATATCACTTCCTATGTAAGTTATTATTAATCGGCGACCTTTTTCGGGAGGTGAATGTAAGCCCGTAGATAAATTATCCAGAAAAGTTTGTTGATGGTTCACGAAATTTAAATCTTGTCTTGTCAAATTTTCGATACCGTAAGTCCCCATTTAACCACGTTTGTCTAAAAAATATTTTTTTTACCCGATAGTCTAAAGTTGTCAATTTCTTTCAAATACTTCCTTCCTCATAAAACAAACTCATTTTTATTATTAGCGCAGTATTACGATCTCTTTTCATTTATTTAAAATTTAATTCCCGTAAGGTACGTCTTAAAACATTAGCACTTATTTTTGGTAAGTCGTCGTCATTAATAATTTTTATTTCTATTTTTTTTAACGTAGGAATTTCATTTTTAAAATAAAAAGAATCTACTTTGCAGCGTATTATTTGTTTTGTCGTTTCGTCAAACTCATTTTTTTACCCGGTTTTAATTTTGGTCGTTTTTCCGTATTTTCAGTTGATTTTTTAAACTCTATTAATATTTGAAAAATAGACATACATGAATCGCATACTGAAAACTCATTTGGCGCGACTCCCATCGTATACGTTTTTAACAATTTCACGTACTTGCGGACATATCGTATGTTTACGTATTACGTTTACGTATTATTATTACTAGAACTTTGAATTCCCAAATACATTTTTTCAAATTTAAAATATAAGAAACCCTATACAAACCTTAAAAATTTATAAAAACTAATAGAAAACCTAAAGCGCCGCTTGCCATTTTTCTCTCTTTCTATTGCGCGTTAAAAAGACAAAGATGTAAATCTTTCTTAAGTTAAACATGGCAACTAACAGTTATTCAAACCTCGCATTGGTTTCACTTGCTTTTACGCCACAATGACGTCACTAACAGGCAATGGGGCATAGAGGTATAGAAGATAATCCTACCCTTAATTTCTACCGATAGAATAATGACACCATTCAACTGGTAAGGGATTATAATTTCTGAAAAACCATCTTGAGTTTAAGAAAATTTAAATTTATTTTCACTTTCATTTTGTAATAACTACTTGCAAGGGAAACATTATGGAATGTTCTAAAAGTTTCAGGGAACGTGGAAAACTTGTACTAATAGTAGAATCTTAGAAATTTACAATACATAAAGAATTAAAAAGTGGTAAAGTGTCTTAGAGATTGCGATTCGCTCCTGTAGAAGTAAAATTTATATAATGGGTGCCGAAAACTTGATTATCCGCAGTGAATTAGAACATATACAGGAAAAAATTAAAAAAAAAACTTTTTTTCCCCATGGATAGATACTAAAGGCAAGGGTTAGTTCTCGTGTTTAGTATCTAAGTGGTATAAAACCTAAGGTTGGATGCTAATGAGAGTGTTTCGCGAACATACTGGCCAGATTGAAAGGTTTAACTTTCAACAAATTAACACGTAATTATGAAATGTAACGAAGCGAGCAAATTTTGCATGAGGGCCAGGTGTATTCACCTTGGCTAGTTTTAACTTTAACCACTTGTACTTTTGCATTCTTTTCCAAAAACACCTCAAGAATGTGTCCAAGTGGCTATTAAAGAGAGGGATTGCTATCTTCTCTGAGAAGAACTAAATCACCCACTTTAAGATTGGGGTAGGATATAAACCACTTTGGACGATGTTGGAATCTGTTTAAGTACTCAACAGACCAACGTTTCCAAAATACTTGCTGTACTTGAGAAATTTTTTGAAAAATCGATAATCTGTTTTCGGATTTACCAATATAGTCAATCTTCGGATGCGCAGACAAACTCGTACCATTTAAAAAATTATCAGGAATAAGATATTGCAAGTCATTTGGATTATTGGATACCGGGCATAATGGTCTTGAATTTCAAATGGCGTCAATTTGAGTAAGGATGGTGTAAAAATTTTCGAAAGTAAACGAATTGTTCCAATGAGTTTAACCAGGTCATATTTTGTGGATTTAATTGCACTCCAGTTGGAAGAATGAGGAGAAATAAAGTCAAAACGAATAAAATTTAGAGAGCAACACTCTTTGAGACCTTTATTATTGTTATCTTTGCCAAGAAAATTCTTTTAGTTGGTTGCATGCCCCCAAAAAGTTAGATCTGTTATCGCAAAAAATCTGAGAGGGATTTCTTCTTCTAGAAATAAACCGTTTAAGAGTCATAATAAAAGCATCCAACCTTGGATTTTACACTCCTTATACTAAACACAAGAACTAACCCGTGCCTTTAGTATCCATGGAAACAAACCTAAGGTTGGATTCTAATAAGAGCGTTTTGCGAACAATTCTCACGGATAAATTGATGTACGCATGTTTTTAGTAAGGCCTACTAAGGATTATCACGTTAATACCAAAAACCGTTCTAGATGCAACGTTTTTAGGCATACTTGACTAGTATTTAACATTGTACCTATAAGCAATCTTACATTTGAACTCCGTTACCATTGTATCCGTTCTCCCCTACAGCCTAAGTGAATTTAGAGAGCTTATATCAAATTTTCTTAAAAATAATATAGTCGCAAGGTAAAAACTAGCTCGCTGTCACACAGCGGGTAAAAATATAGCAAACATTCTTTATTTTCGTCGTTTTATATGTCAGTAATGTAAAATGTTACCTCTTACTAACCGTAAATAATGTATAAAGTTGCTATGTAGCGTAAAGTCCCAAGAGTAATTTGGATATTATTAAAAAACCTTTCCAGAGGTAGTAAAACGGTTTATAAAGATTTTCGTTGGAGATACATATAAATTTAAATTTTACCAAAAATAATAATAAATTTTTAAGCAACGAAACAGTCAACAAGCCAGGAATAAATAATGCGAGATTTTGTAAGCTATGATTGATTTTAATAAATTTTAAACTAAATCATATTGAGCACGAAATGTTTCTACATGGCTGTCTCTATGTCAGGACAATGTTACATTATTAAATTGTTTGCTGCTCTAATTCTTTGACAGAGCTTTTTTGACGAATAAATGTGGTTTATGTGTGGTTATACGGATTTATTCATTCACGAGACACTAAAATATTTTTTACATTCTAATGTATTTTTTATGGTGTCATTTTTCTTTAAGATCAATCCAGGCAATAAACAGTTGACACTACTTCCAAATATAATGTGAACTAGATGCAGGTAATAAGTCCTAAGTATTAAAAATAAAACTAATAATGTTCGATTTCTCTTAAGGAAACAGTCGTAGGTAGCCAACACTCTTTTATAGCTATTAAAAATTGTTTGAGACACATCTATACATAATTTTGAGCACCAATTGTTTGTTTTTCATGCATCTCGACCTTTTATGTCGAAATATTTTACTGAAGAAAAAACTCACACGCTAGTTGGTATTGTCGCGCATGTGAGGATGATGAGATAAAAAATATGAGGCCATGTTCAAAATGTGATAAGTAGCATCACGAAGTATTTCGTGAGTAGCGTTATCAAAAATGTGTCGGTTTGACAAATGATGATCAGATCGTTTTTAGTGCCAAATATTAGAAGTCAACTTTGATTATTTATGAGATAATGAGTGTTAAAATCTTAGAACCTATTAATCTGCCATAAGGTCTATTAACAAGTTTTTTAAAATGTATAATTTAAGTTATACCTCTTCTGGCGAGTGAGGAAATTTTGATGAGGGTAAATTTTTAGTATGAGCGCGCACACCGGCACCGTCACGAATAACATCTGACTAAAAACGTCCCGGAAATTAGTTGGTCTACATTTTAGTTTTTTGTTTTCATAATATTTAAAAATTAATACAAATAACACGAAACATCGAGAATACAATTCAAATACAAAAACTAATAAAATTTCTATTAAAATTTGGAGATTTCTACATTTCATGTATTGAGAGATATGACAAAATTTTCTTGTTAACAAACACACTAAAATTGTTTGTACGATACTTTCCACTTTAGTCTTTAGGCCGTAATTAATTTAATTATTTTAAAATAATTATTTTAATATAATATTATGTTTAATTCAAACACCTTAAATAACGTTATTTCAACATTTCTTAATAAAAACCAAGATTTCTTGTCAAACTTACGACATAAACGATGTGGCCTTTTAGTATCTATGAATAAGATTAAACTTTATGATTGTTATTTTGCACCTTTTTCTTCTTAAGGTGCCTAATCCAATTAGTGGATGTTGGCGACAATTCTGGCAAACCCCTCTCGATCTTGTGTGGATCTAAAGAGTACATGGGCATCGAGGTTTGTCCAGTCCCTTATGTTTTTAAGCCATGAGTGTTTTTTTTTCTTTTGATACCCCGTTTTCCTTCTATCTTCGCTTCCATTATAAGCTTTAAAAACTGGTAGGTACTTGGAATTTCAAAATATATGCCACAAATAAGCAGTTTTTCCCATTTTTATTATTGGCAACAACTCTTTTTCTCTGCCCATTCGATTTAATACCTTTATGATCTAGGTTACTACACCATATAGCAGTATGGAGTAAATGTAACACTTTACAAAACGATATCGAAGCGTTAAGTTGAGGCCACTGTTGCTTAGCAAGGTTCTCATATTAGTTAATGCTGTTCTGGCCTGCTCAATCCTGCTACGTATCTCTATGTCTGGATCTAGATCTTTTGCTATCCAACTACCGAGATATCTGAACTTGGAGACCTTTTGGATGTTCTTATTTTTTAATCTTATATTCAATTGCATATTTCGAAATTAGACGAGGATAAAAGGATATAGGCTGCTAGAATTGCTAACACGTGACAGAGCGATTCTGCGAAAAACAGCTATTGCTTGGATCCACTTTAAATTTTATTTTATAAGCTGCTAGTACAAGAGCAGAAAGGAATTTCGCAAAGTCATCAATTTTCGCTAGCCGGTATTTGCGTTGAATTTTCATAGATAGATAATACGAGAGCTCGCAGGAATGAAACTGTGCAGCACAAGTTTTCATTAAGAACATTCTTCCTCGTTCCTGTGGATATACTCCATTATCGACCTCAAGTAGAGAATCTGAAAACTCTTAAGTATTTTCGTTGCCTCCGATTTGCGCTCGCATATTTAATCTCAAATGCAAAGGGATAATGTAATGCCACAGTTGAGAACTCTATAAACAGGCTCTTACTTCATCAGCCCCTGTTCCGCGTGGTATTACACAGAAAGAGTCTGACGAAAATCGCCATTTTGCTTGACATCATGTGACGTTCTGCCTACTGCTTCAATAGTTTTTTGGTTTGTCATTGTGCACTCATCCTATATAATAATGTCAAGTGTGGTTCAGTCAGAACTCACAGGCATAACCATAGCTGCAAAAGAATTAATCAATAGGAACATCACACGCAGGAATATAAATATATATACAGACTGCCGACAAGCACTACTGACCTTGAATAGACCACGTTTCACTTCAAGTTTAGTACTAGAATGTCACCAATCTCTAACTGAGGCCAGCCAGAATAACGTGGTCACTCTCAGCTGGATCAAAGGACATGAGAACTCTAAAGGCAACCGCATTGCGAACAATTTAGCAAAGAGGGCTGCGGGCTACAGATATGTTAGCCCTCGCCCATCTACCAAGCTAACATTGTCCGCAGTCGGGGACCTTATCAAACAGCACTCTCACCAAAAATTTATACAGTGCTGGGATGAAACTACGAACTGTAGACTGGCCAGAGAGTTATTACCTCATCCTGGCGAGGAAACAGCAAAAAAATTTAAGGCATTGACCAGACAAAATCTCCGAACAGCTAAGGGAATCCTGACAGGTCACTGCCAATTGCGACAACATCTCTTTAGGATGAAACTAACAGAATCGCCGCTATGCAGAGGCTGCGAACAAGAAGAGGAAACAGTAGAACACATTATGTATGACTGCTCTGCTTTTTCTAAAATCAGAAGAACCGTGTTGGGCGAGTATTGGCTTACACCAGCCGATGTCAGGGAGATCCCCCTCGGGAGCCTCATCACCTATTTTAAATCAATAGGCCTGGTGACATCCTGAGGTGAGGATATCCCTACATACGGGAGGATGCACAATGGGTCATATGTGGCCTCAGTGCTGGCTGAGCACTAGCTCGCCCCTACCAAATTTCCAGATCCAGATCCTATATAATAAGGCTACAATCACAAAGAACCTTAGCTTTATCGCTGTTCTGCTCTCAGGGCGCTTTACATACCCGCGCAGCCGTGTACAAACAACAAACGTTCCTCCTAAGCTGAACCGTATTTCCGAAGCTGATCATTTTTAACTTTTATTTATATCATGTTTTTTATAGACAATTAGTACGATTATTAGGAAGATTACTAGAGAGTCTGTCAATGCCACTAACAGAGAAAAGATTGTAAATATTAATAGATAGATAGAAGATAGTGTTAAATGTGTTAAAGACTAAAAACTATAAAAATATTTTTTAACAAGTTGGAAACTATATCAAAAAAATTTAAATTAAACAAAAAAGTCCAATCTAAAAAGTAAAATTTTTGGTTTACCTGGTATTAAATTCTCAGATTGAATATTTTAAAAATAAACAAAGAAACGGGTTCTACATTTTACTACTTCACTCCATACACCGCGTCTCATTAGATGTATTGTAACTTTTAAATAGAATGTAAAATAAAATGAAAATTCTTCGAGTAGATACATCTTGTACATCAAAACAGCCCTTTGAGTTTTCCGTGATTCCGTGATAAGCACTTTCCTACATTCGCGAATTACATGCAACATGGCTTTCAGCTACGTAAATAAGAGCTTGGCTTAAGAAGTTCATTAGAGGGAAAAATTCACGCGCTATTCTCATCTCTAAGAAGACATCACTGCTACAAAACAAGGAGTTTAATACTTATAAAGATATGAATTTTCTGATATACTTAACTAAAAAAGTAGGGATTTATAATTTATAATTAACGTTCTAATTTAAAAAAATAATAAAAGTTTTACAATATAAACATAAAATTTTTAATTCTTATAGTAAAGCTGAAAGCTTTTACCATTTTGACTTCACTATCACCTAATTGACGTATGTTTTTTCTTTTGTCTATACTTGAAGGAACTAAAACAAACTAATCGAAAATATAAATCAATATTTTGAAAATGGCCCTTGCTTATTAATCTTGATGGGTATGTCAAATTTGTCAAGGGTCGTTTTTTAAAACTGAAAATGCCTAACAGCAATGATTTTTTTTAAATGACTCTTAGCTTTGACAACCAGATCGGTTGTTGTTTTCAAAGATAATAAAAAAATTCTTTTGTACACTTCTCAACGCAAGTTTTTTATCATCTTTGAAAACGACAACCGATCTGGTTGTCGAACGCTAGGAGTCATTTTAAAAAAAATATTTTAATTTTTGTTAGGCATTTTCAGTTTTTAAAAAACGACCCTTGACATATTTGACATATCCATCAAGATTAATAAGCAAGGGTCATTTTCAAAATATTGATTTATATTTTTGATTCGTTTGTTTTAGTGGCAAAAGATCCCCAAATAAAGTAGTAAATAGATGTTATTATGTCACAAAGAAGCTATAGAGAATATTTAAATATTATATGTCTATGTTTGCGAATGGTAGCGGACAAAATATGTACTTGTTTAGTGCACAGATATGTTTCTAAAATTCCGAGTATTGTGCAACTTTTAAAATATCAGAAAAAAACTGCAAAAATAGATAATAATAATACAAAGGAAAAAAATTGGTTGTAAGAATAAACAAAATATAAATAAAACATAAACTAAACTTCATTACCTGTTTTCTGATCTTTCAAGTAAAATGAACAGTAAAAGTCTTTAACTAACCTATTTTTTAGAAGGAAAATTAATTTTATAGCGTTTATACGACATATCTTAAATTAATGTAAACGTAATTAGAATTACTAATGTATAATGGATATTTTATTCGACTCTGCGTGTTTTTTTATTTTTATTTTTGTTTTATAAAAAATGTCCTCGTAGGTATAGACCGTATGTACCGAGAACATCTATTGGGGCAGAAGAGAAAATTTATTAATTTAGGATATAAAGGCCTGCAAGTTAGGACAAGTGGAGGCATTATAGAGCGGAGTTCTTCTGAGCAAAATCCGTTTATGTATCGGTAAAACAAGGAAAGATCAGACAATGCTCTTCGGTGGGACAATGGGGCTAGGTTTTTGGTGATACTGGTGTCGTTTATTAGTCGAACTGCTCTTCTCTGTATTGCATCAAGAACTTCGAGCCTTGACGGAACCGCCGAACCCCATACATGCGAGCAGTATTCAAGATTAGGTCGTATTTAGGCTTTGTTAAAGAGTAGTTAAGTTGGATGGAGATAAATATTTCCGTGCTCTAAACAGAAAGCATAATTTCTTTCCTGCTGCAGTTGCCATGGATCCAATATGTTCGTTCCATAGTAAGTCCTGGGAGATCGTTATACCAACCAGCGTAATGGAGTCGCCCGCTATCAGTGTCTGATCGTTGATTGTAATGGATGAGTCGCATGTTTGCCTCTTGTTGGATAGGAAGCGTTGAAATTAACAAGATACTTTCTTTTCCACTCGTCTACAATTCTCAAATCTTGCTCCAGTGTAGGTCTCTATCATCTCCAAAACCATGTATCGGGTTATTAGTGGCTTCTAGTAGATCATTTATGTGTAATAGGAATGGAGTAAAAGCTAGAACCAATCCTTGAGGACTACCAGCGTTGATCTTGTAGAGGTTGAAAGAATGTCCATCTACAGCAACTTGGATGTGCCTGTTGGAGAGAAAGTTGGATATCCATCTGCAAAGGTTTTGCGAGAGTCCGTATGAAGGCAGTTTGTTCAAAAGAGCTGCATGCCACACTTGATCAAATGCTTTTGAAATGTCTAGTCCCCATAGCGGTGGATAGCATCACTCCAGACATAAGTTACATATGCTAGTAGATCGGCTGTTGACCTTTGTTGGTGAAAACCATATTGCCTGTCACTTAAAAGGTTGTGTGTCTCAAGGTAGCTCAGGATCTCGTGTTTGACGTATTTATCCATAGTTTTGCCAATAACAGATAGAAGAGCTATGGGTTTGTAGTTAGAAGGCTGGGTTTTACAACCTTTTTTGGGGAATGGTTGTACTCGAGCAGTTTTCCAGGATTCTGGAAAAATACCATTATCATAGGATAGTTGAAATAGCTTAGTGAAAACTTGCGCTAGAAATATTCAGAAAAATACCACAAAAGAAATGAGTAAAAATGTGAAGAATCATTATTTTGTAGCAGATTTTTTGTAAAATCAGGTCCTTGACACTGCGTTGTAGAAGCATTATTCTCTCTAGTTATTTGGGAACCATGCGATCTAATCTCATCATTCCGATGGCTTCTCTTTTTTTTGTTTTATTTTGTTGTGTCCTGGTCTATGTTTCTAAGGTTTTCTGGCAGCTTGAAAAAGCCCATTCTTGCCTCCCTCTTCAAGATTATGTGAATAGGACGAAGGTGTAACATGACTTTTATTGATGCTTTTGGAGTGCCTCTTAGGGCTCGAGTTATGCCAAGGCATTCAAGTCTTTGGACCTTGCTTAGCTTGATGATGGCATCTTTTGGTGTCTTTCGCCAGCTTACCAAAGTCTCTAGACTGTAATAGAAATATAGAAAAAATTATCAATTTGAAGATTTATTAATTTTTGGAATACCTATATACAAAATGGTTTTGTAAGTGTTTTTGGATAAATGTTTGGTTCTTAAAATGACTACAAATATATAAAAATTAAAAATTGTACAACCTTTATAGCTTTAAATTTGTCAAAAAAGCTTTATTTTCACTTTATGAGGATGTATATGTACAAATATTTGTCTTATCTATAAAAAATATCTTAATAGTGGTTATTGTTTTTTTTATCTCTTTCCAGAAACATATATTGCTTATTCTTTGTTCAATAAAAAATATAATTCTCCCAGAAAAAAATTTGGTTTTTGTATTTCCTTTATCGATTTTATTTATCCCTTTTGTCTTGTATAAGCCATCCCATTAGTATCAATTTTGTTTCCTACCATACTTGATGACTCTTCGTCTTGATACTGATTATGATCTACACCCTACTCTCCAGAAATTTTATCTTTCCAGAGATAAGAACGAAAAGCATCTCTGAAAACACTTATATTTTGCGGTTTATGTTCTTGGAAAATTAAATTTGTCAATTTACAGCAATAAAATTTTAGCAATAAGCAGTATTGATGGTGTTACCAAGTAAAATTATTAGCAGAGGCATAGATTCTGGAACAGTATTCCAAATTGACGCAGTAGTAAAATTAAAATCATATTATTAAAATTATAATAATATAATTAAACCTAATGTTTATAATTCTAAAAGTAATATTTTAAAAATTGTTAAGGTAAGTGGACAATGTCCCATGAGGATTCCTGCGAATACTCTGAATTCAGGTTTTTGAAGCTGTAAAATTAACCTTTTTGCTTGTCTTTGGCATAAAGTATTTTTCCTGTAGGTAACACTCAGTTCTTTTTCTCAATTAAAAACTTTATCCATAATTCAGCTTTTTGAGATGCAACAGAATGGTTCAGGTCCGATAAAAGTACTAGCTTCTTTTTTTTGCAAAACTTTCAGCAATCTACTTTCCACTAATTTTGTATTACAACAAAATGTAAATAATACGAAATAAATTCACTTATTATCTAGGAGTAATAAATTAAAACTCACAATGATAAAAAGGTAAAATGAACAATATAGAAACGGTTTAGATATTTTTTGTTTTTTATAAAAGTAAGTAATGTTTTCAATGTATTCTTACTCCTAAGGACAAAACAAGTGACAAGACAAGTGACAAGACAAGTGACAAGACAAGTGACAAGACAAGTGACAAGACAAGTGACAAGACAAGTGACAAGACAAGTGACAAGACAAGTGACAAGACAAGTGACAAGACAAGTGACAAGACAAGTGACAAGACAAGTGACAAGACAAGTGACAAGACAAGTGACAAGACAAGTGACAAGACAAGTGACAAGACAAGTGACAAGACAAGTGACAAGACAAGTGACAAGACAAGTGACAAGACAAGTGACAAGACAAGTGACAAGACAAGTGACAAGACAAGTGACAAGACAAGTGACAAGACAAGTGACAAGACAAGTGACAAGACAAGTGACAAGACAAGTGACAAGACAAGTGACAAGACAAGTGACAAGACAAGTGACAAGACAAGTGACAAGACAAGTGACAAGACAAGTGACAAGACAAGTGACAAGACAAGTGACAAGACAAGTGACAAGACAAGTGACAAGACAAGTGACAAGACAAGTGACAAGACAAGTGACAAGACAAGTGACAAGACAAGTGACAAGACAAGTGACAAGACAAGTGACAAGACAAGTGACAAGACAAGTGACAAGACAAGTGACAAGACAAGTGACAAGACAAGTGACAAGACAAGTGACAAGACAAGTGACAAGACAAGTGACAAGACAAGTGACAAGACAAGTGACAAGACAAGTGACAAGACAAGTGACAAGAAAAGTGTCTTAAGATCAACCGTACGTTTTTTATTAGGTTGCAAGAGTGAATAACAGTCTACCTTGTTTTTTTTTTATTTATGGCAATTATCTGATAGATATAGCGCTAAATTTATTATTTGACACAAAATAGCTCTCTTGTAGTAAAAATTTGGCACTTCTTTAGGCTGAAAACCCTGATATGTTATTTATGTACTACTAAATATCTAAATAGCACTTAAATTAATCAGAAACATTCATATTTTTTTTGTATTTCATCAAACAAGTCTCTTCGGTATTTTAATTGGATATCAATATTTTTATATTTGTGGAATTGACATTAAGAGTCATTTTAATGAAAAACATAAATATAGATCAGATCAATACAATCCCAGAAGTATCTGAATTAGTTCAGATTTGAAATATAGTTGAACAGTGTACCCGTAAACCAGACTCTACGCGAATTAATGTAGGTAGGTAATCAACAAAGAAGTAAATAACTTTCTCAGAATATCAATGATAAAATTTGCAATTCACAATATATATAGTTCTGTTCTTGGCCTGTTTTTAATTAAGGTTCAATGATAAATTGTTAGGAATTATATACACGAATTTTGTATTAAACTAGAAATTGAAACCAACAAAACTAGATTGGATTAGTTTTTATATCTTTTGGAACTGAAAGTTAATATCCAATGTTATATTGATAATACTCTTAGATTTGTGCAAAAGCTCCTTGTCAGCTGTTTGAAATTGAAGAAGTTTTTCTTTTACAAACTGACTTCGTGCGATAATTTCAGATAGACGATGAATTATTGTAACTTATTTTTCTGTATTTCTTCCGATGCTTTTTTAAAAAATAGTTTAGGTGTATAAAAAATTCCTTGTAATTCAGATTCTACACGTTATTTATTTATGAAGATTTTCCTTATATTTTCTAAATAAATAAATGGTATCTTCCACAGGTTCAAGCATATTACAAGAAATTGGTGACTACAGATTAATGCATCATATTTTAAAAAATAATTTAGGTCCTAAATTCGGATTGCTGTAGGCTTTTTAAACAAACATAAAATTATATTTTGGTCATATCTAACAGTTGTCCTAATTACCTATGTTGCTGCACATAACACCGCAACAAAAGGCTTTAATAGAGTTGCAAACGGTGCAAAGACTAGCTTGTATACAGATCACTGACGTAATGAGATCGTATTCTAGAGCGACCTTGGAGGTAATTCTAGACATTTTCCGTGTGTAGTTACATTAAGGGAGTATTGCTCTGGAAAGTGGCCATACGTTAACAAGGACCGAGCCTCTAAAACTTGGCGACCTTACAGAACATCTTGGAATCCAAAGCAACCCATTCCATGAAAATACCTATACACATTATATATTCAAAATGAGGAACACTTAATGTTAGTATTAATGATTGTAAATTAACACAAAACGTCTTACAGATGAAACCCATACTTATTATACACAAGGGTCTAAAACACCAGAAGGAGTACTAGTCCTAATGTTAGGCACTACAATCTTTAAAGCGAAGCCATTTGCAATAGACTTCTGTGGTCAAGAGGGCAATAAAAAACACCTCAATTCAGCCAGAATATTTATTACCTCCGATAGCTTTAAAGACTCTACAATCTACCACGTTCAACTTCAAAACAAACAAACTGGAATTGCAAACAATCTCTTAAGCAACAAGGTAAACACAATGAAATTATTTTGCTGATAGTACTACTTTTATCAAACTTGAACATTTCTGTGGCATCTCAAAATGCCGCATTATGAATAAAGCTAGTAATTGAAAAAATGGACTCGGTGCAGCATACTTAATAAACACTTTAGACCAAAGGCAGGCAAAAAAGTTAATATGGCTTTAACTGTGCTAATCTAAATTATTCTTAGAGCTGAAGAACATTGAACTCAGAGTAATCGCAGGAATTAGAGCCTGATCATGTTATAAACGTACATCCTAAGCGCCTAATAGAGTTTCTTAAAGGTCTGGACCATATAGATTCATAATTAGGTGAAGGGTATATACAAAAGATCATTAGATAACAGTGTAGTAAGGTCACATGAAACAAGGGACCCCACTTATAATCTACAATCTAAATGACCATCCAGCTTTGAAATTTGGAAATTTGGAAAGCTATCGGTTTTTCCAAATCTTATGATTTGTTTAAGTTTGTAAAAAAAATTTCGGTTTTTACATAAAAACAGTCTAATTTAAAATCTATCTGTTAAAAACTTCTTGTTTTACTATTGAACCTTAATGTATTTTGCGCAATTTAGCGTGTCTAGAATGTAGTTTGCAATATACCACCACATTTTTGGCACCTTACCTGAAACGCAAGGTCTAGTTCAAAATTATATTGATTACAAATAATTCTGAAGTATGAACTACTGAGTAATTATGTACATTTTGTGTAATATTATGTAAATTTTAATACAGCTTTTGAAAAAAAAATATGGTTCAAATTTGCGAGTGTTGTATTATATTTCCAGGCAAAAATAGATGTTTACAGAGCCTCGCCAATTTTACAATTGTTATGTATTTTTGGAATAGCATCGAATTTTCCCATACAAATATTTAATTTAAGTTCCATTTATAGAACTATAAAAGTCATTGATAAAAATGTAAACAAAATTAAATTTGGAAAGTCTACAGAAATAATTGTTTGAGACATAAATAAAATCAACATGTGGGTTAATAAATGTATGTTAAGGTTGAAAAAAAATATGATTATTGTAAATTTCCATTATTTGTATCAAGCTAAATTCTTATGTATCTGTTTTTGGACCTCTGCTATTTAATACGAGGTTTGTCGCAAATTAAACAGAAAATATCCGATACTAGTAGCGCCATCTGTTATTAGGGCTAGCGTTCGATAGGTACATCTTTCATAAGAAAGGGGTGTTTGTTACACACAAGCTCACATAAAATGCTTCGAATTTAACATTCGAGAGGCATCATTAAATAGGCCATAAAAGATAAAAACATTATGTACTGGTGACGAAACGTGGTGTTTTGAATACGATCCCGAAACCAAGCATCAAAGTTCCGCATGAAAGCACCAAAGCTAGCCAAACTCCAAAAAAATCTGATTGGAAAAGTCAAAAGTGAAGTCAATGTTGATTTGTTTGTTCGATTCGAAGGGAATTATTCACAAAGAATTCGTTCTAGCGAGTCAAAGGTTAATGTTATGTATTATCTTGGTGGTATGAGGCATTTTGAAAACCATTCCAGTCAATGAGCTGAAATCCTCATTTGAAAAACTTGTGAACCGAGCAAACCTTTCTCCTGTTTACTCTACCACAGACCCCGTACTTGTGGGTGTCTAGACTTATATCTATGTTATTTAAAAATGTATGAACCAGTTGCTTTTATGAAACACAGTGTTTATTGGAAAAAACACTTGAATTTTGTAACGTCAATAATCACTTTACAGAAATTAAATGTAATTTATAAATTATAAAAATAATTTGCTTATACAAGCTCCAGGTCGTGATTCGAAATTTAATGTGACTGCTAGAACTCCAGGTTCTCTGATTCAAGTAAAAGGGCGCCAAGTAAAAACTTCACAAATAAAATTCTCAGTATGTGGTTGGTTTATTCCCATTAAAATATTTCAGATAAATAGTTCAAGAACTCTTATCTTACAGTCTGGTATGTTCCCGGCAACGAAAAGTTGTCTATGGTCTTCCTATTGGTAAGTAAGGTCTCTCCGGCAACTAAGGACTTAATATTATTCTTTTGGAAGTAGTTTTCCGACTATTGCGTCCATAGAGAAACGACACTTATCAGTTAATTGTAATTAATAAACAGTTTTTGTGTAGTTGTGTAACCAGAAGCCAAACAGCAACGTTGAAGAGTAATTATTCTATTCAAGAAACACTTGTACAATATAATGGTAAACACATTACGAGTCTGGAAAAGAAAACTACAGTGGAGACTCTCAATGATATGTTGTAGATTATAAGTGGGGTCGATAGGCCCAGGTGACTTTACGACACTGCGACCTACATAAAAGATCTTTTTTGTATACACTATAATATCTAATTATAAGTCCATAAGGTCTTTTATTCGCTTAGTATGTACCTACCCAGATGTTTATATCGTTGGCGAATGATTATTCTGTATTTACAGATAATATGATCAGCAGTATCATCCGCTTAGTCACAGAAGCTGCATGTTTCACTGTCCATTTTGTTTATTTAACAGAGATGGTAGGTCCTCAGTGGACACTGCCCTATGACAATTCTTGCGAGTTATTGGAGTAGCGCAGTGAAAGCTATATTAACCTATATGCTGATCTTTGGCTTGGAGCGTTTTTCCACTAGGTGGCACAGAATGCCCTTTCCCAATTAAGAACGTCATCTCTAGCGGAATTCCGAACAGTTTAGGTCCAAGACTATCAGTAATATCTTTTCCAACAATAAGTTAATTTGTTGTGTTTAGCCAGTTGCTTAAGGCGCTGTTTTGACTTGACTGTGATAGATTTTAGAGCTTTCAATGCAGTTTGGCTATCGAAGGCAATAAATAATTTCCCTAAATTAAAGCGTTTTTAATGCACTCTTAAGCACAGAAGTCTGTTGCTAAAAGCTCAACTTGGAAAATTGTATGAGTGTTTTCCAGGGCTACTGAGAGCCTAAAGTTGGGACCTGTATATTCTATAATTAATTCTTCTCGTGTTTTAGGCCTATCAGTATAATAAATGACAGTTTCTTTCGTAAGCGATTTCATTTTGTGTTAACTCACACTCATTATTAGGTACTAAGATTTAGGGTGAGTTCGAAATCTCGTTTTGGAGACATAATTTTTACAGAGATGGTAGGTCCTCAGTGGACACTGCCCTATGAGAATTCTTGCGAGTCATTGGAGTAGCGCAGTGAAGGCTATATTAACCTATATGCTGATCTTTGGCTTGGAGTGTTTTTCCACAAGGTGGCACAGAATGCCCTTTCCCAATTAAGAACGTCATCTCTAGCGGAATTCCGAACAGTTTAGGTCCAAGACTATCAGTAATATCTTTTCCAACAATAAGTTAATTTGTTGTGTTTAGCCAGTTGCTTAAGGCGCTGTTTTGACTTGACTGTGATAGATTTTAGAGCTTTCAAAGCAGTTTGGCTATCGAAGGCAATAAATAATTTCCCTAAATTAAAGCGTTTTTAATGCACTCTTAAGCACAGAAGTCTGTTGCTAAAAGCTCAACTTGGAAAATTGTATGAGTGTTTTCCAGGGCTACTGAGAGCCTAAAGTTGGGACCTGTATATTCTATAATTAATTCTTCTGGTGTTTTAGGCCTATCAGTATAATAAATGACAGTTTCTTTCGTAAGCGATTTCATTTTGTGTTAACTCACACTCATTATTAGGTACTAAGATTTAGGGTGAGTTCAAAATCTCGTTTTGGAGACATAATTTTTGTAGGTATCTTCATGGATTGGATTGGTACAACCCTTAAAATACAAAGATGTCCTCTAAGATCGCTAAGTTTCTAATTTGATATCAACCCTTTTGAAACTCGTAACCTAGGTGAATTGTGCAATTAACACTAATAACGACTTAGTATTAAGATGGTTTTTTCAGATACTCACCTACTCTAACTCTAACGGCCAAGATCGTTAATTTAGAGAGCTACAATTTATCGTACTCTTCTTAAAAACTGTACTTTTCTTCACCAACTTTCCTTCTCTTTTGTCAATCTTTTCGATCCATTTCTTGTGTTTTTATTTTATTTTAATAAGTTCTTGATTGCCAGTGTCTTTGTTTACATCTGCTATCCATAAATTTCCCATGAGAAAAACAAGAAGTATCAGTTTTATATACTTTTCTTCAACAATAACCCCAAATAGTTTAACCAATTCTGACGATTTTCCTTTAAATATACGGAGTTACCTACTTTCGGTACACTGAAGAGATGTCTATTAGCCTGCATATCTTTTCCTTGTTAACGAAGTTTCTACTTATCAAATACGAATTAAAAATCGATAATATCAGATATACAAAAGTGATAATGTAAATACATTGAAGTTCACAATACAATGCATGCCCACCATATTCAATTTCAACCACAAAGCCAAATAGATTTTCTCCATATCTATATTTTTAGAAAGAAAACCCACATATTACGTAAAAATTGGCTTTCAATATAAATCTGTTTCAGTAACAGAAAATTGAATCAAAACATTTCTATTTACTGACAGATGTAGGGCGAGTTTCGCAAAACGAAAAAAAAAACGAAATGAATTTTACGATTCCGGTAATTACACACAGAATGTCAGAAACTCTGAAATGGGAGTTAGGATGTGGAATGTGGATCCCTCGTGACTTTTAAGCGGTACATCTTTAATTGACACAGTAATGAGTTTGCATTATAAAGTATATTTCATTTATAAATTTAGACTATAATTATTATATATCTAATAACTACAAAACGTTACCGACAGTAAAAATTAAATGGAAGTGTTATATTATAAGAATAATTTAGTTTTTAGACTCTAGACTTATTCGTAAAATAAAAAAAGTGAGAGGTGTCAAGGGACACCCGGATGGAACGAAGTTCCTTTCGATTAATTAGTGAAGGAATTTTAATTTGTAAACACAACAGAGTGTGCATACATACATAAGCATTTATTATTGTCTGTATTAAATCTCTTCTTACCTAAATCCATCAGCAATGTCCGGAACTTGTGCTGAACAGAAACACTGTCAAGATTCATTATTGTTATTATTTTGTATTATTTTATTATTTATTAGCTCCAAAAAACCTGTATAAACTTAAAAAAGTCACGACACTACACTGTTCAAAGCAAAATAGAAAATAGTAAATTCATTATCACCTGAATATTTTCAACAGTTCGTTTCTTTTAACAAAAGTGTCCATTCATACAATGCCAGAGGTTTAGATGACATACATGTACCTAGAATTACTTTTTGAAGTTATACTTCTATTCATGCACTCGGTGGAAAAGATTTGTTTACAGTTAAATGGGAAAAATCATTACATATGTAATAGTGTGAGTAAGAGAGAGACAGACACACTTATAAGGTATATTGGTTGGTAAAAACAAAGATGAAATATTTATTACATGTTATTAGTCATAACTATAAGTCCTTTGAATACCGTTCAAGATTCAGTACATTGAAAAGGGATAGATATACAAAAAACAGTCTGAACTAATGTATGAATATCATAGTGACGGACCACATGATTATTTGACAGATTATTTTATAATTCGGTCACGTAAGTTAACATATTAAGTTTAGTATTTTATATTAAAAATAATATTCAGTAATGAGTATTGTATTGTAGTCTAAAATACCGTCACATGGTTGCAGTATATCCTGCACTATGCTTTTGAGGTTGTTGGCACATAAACAGAGTTTTTACGAATAGTGACGGAAATAAAGCACCAAAACCTCCGAATTTTGTAAAGTAAGTTGGATCGGAATGCGTTTTTTTGTATTGAATCCGTTAAAGTATCTGGAAATTTGTCGCTATATTTTATAATGTAAAAATGGAAATTGCATTTCTGCATTCGAAAAGTACATTCCGAACAGACAATAGAGAGAAAACTTCCAACTCGGTAAGTATTGCTGAAAATGGGTTCAATTTATATACTCGGGGTTTTTGGAGTCGCTGAACACGAATATCACGATTCCGAAAGTCTCCGCGGCACTTTGTGTCTAGGGTGTTTACCTCTTCTCCTGGGGTTTTATGTAAATTCTGTACGAAATCAGTGCACACTTGGTACTCAGTGGTTTTTTGAGTCGCTAAATACGATTATAATAATGGCGAAACACCTGGTGCATAAGACGGACCTCGTCTTCAGGAATTTTATGCAAATTCGATACAAAAAGAGTGTGCACACGGTACCAGGAGGTTTTTGGGGTCGCTTACCACGAATATCATATAATAAGTTTGCTAAATCATTCGCATATAAATTTATGAATCCATGCGCGTGCATAGAAGTATAACTTCTGCCGGCAGTCCCACTGACTGCCACACTAGTTTTTATTTTAATTTAAAATAGAAATTAACTATTAATACAAAATTTTAAAATATTTGACAGTAACTGACAGTTAAGGTAATTTGACGTACCTAACTAGTCAAGTTAAAACTCTTTTCAAAATGTTTATGAATTTATTAATTTATAAAAACAGGATGAAATAAAATATAATTCTATTATAGGTCCCTACTTATTTTTTTTTCTACAGTATTTTCTTTTTAATGTAAATTTTCTTTTAATTTAAATTAGTGTCTTTTTAATTGTACATTTATTAGTATTGATGTATATTAGGGTTTCCTATTTAAATAAAGATATTTTTATCTATGAGAGAGAGAGAGAGAGACAGACAGACAGAGAAACATGCGTGTGTCGTGTCGTGACATTTTTTGGTCTGAATTTTTTCCGGCTAGTCTCAGTCGTAACGCGCGAAAGCGAACTTCGTTCGAAAAATCAAAGAACTTTCATACTGTTTCTATCAATTATTAGTAGGTATTCAAATATGCGGAAGCAAATGTAACTGCGCACCGCGCTCTGCGAATATCACCATACACAATTTCAGCTATTTTCTTAAGAAGAAATTAAAAAATATTTAGTAGTTTTAATTAAAATTAAACCATTAAACAAACTTTAGCACCTGTATAATATTCAAGTCTACATAGATATGCATAAAAACATCTAAATTGCAGTCTTTTTGTCGTAAAAAATAGATCCATGCATATTTTTTTAACATCATATCAAGCGAGCGTAAAACTAATGAGTTGTAGTCAATTTTTCCAGAAAAAAAAAGGAAAATTTTATCACATAGCTCGCTGTTAATAGGAAAACTAGCCATTAAAAGCATACCTACTTTACATTCTACAATTTCTGTTATATGTTGTTTGAAATATATACGAACAGTTTTTTATCAGTAGGTACCTACTGAAGTTTTGTTACATACAATTTTTTATAGAATAAGTTAATGAAATGTACGGCACTTACTAACAAATAATCTAGTTAAAGCACAAATGGCAATAGAAATGTTGGATATTCTAGTTATTTGTTATCATTATTTATATTATAATCCTGAAGTTTGAAATTCCCAACAGTATTAAATTCAAAATGCTTTGTGCTTATTCTGGAATTCCTTTTATTTCTACAACAAAGATAAGATTGTAGTGAAAACATTCCGAAATAAAAAATATGCAATAAATAAAAACTAGAACACAAATTACGAATGGCGCTTCTTTACGCCAAACATCCATAGAAATGTGACAGTAAGAATGTCAGTTGTCAGTTTTTGACAGTTTGAGGCGGGATATTAACCCGAAAACACCTTTATGTCAATCCAACACATTTTTCATTTCAGTGTTGCCATATTTTGCCGTAACTGGTACTGAGGCTACTTGACAATTTAGTTTTTAAAAGTACTTAAGTATTACTCATTAAACAATTTCAATCGTATTTTTTATCAGTTACAAGTTAATTACAATATTTTATGTACAGCTACTATATTGTACATAAAATAAAATTTGACTTTTTTTAATATGGAAGCTCTCTGATATATAGTCACCAGTCATATTGCAGTCTAATTAGACATTCATTAGTTTATGTCTCCATTCCAAGATCTTGGTACCCACTACTAATTACAGGACAAAAAAAATGAAGTTACTTTAAAGTCTCCAAATACTGTCTGCCTTTTTCGATTCAATTCCTCGCAATGGCACAGTTTACGTTAAACTTTTTCAGATTTTTTGCCACAAAATCTGCAGCTAGGCTTTTCGTTAAACAGCTTTATGGTTTGTAGGTGTCTCTTGACCGGTGCATTTTTGTTAGCCCTAGAACTGGCTATGTACCGTGGAATATTGTGGTCGATCTTGTTCTTGTAAGTTTATTTGCCTGCTCGTTGCTTTCTGCCCCTTTACGTCCAGACATCCAAACTAAAGGTCTCCATTCTCCACGATCTAGCATCTAGTTTGCATGATTTGGAGGCCACTTTAGGGATCTTTTAAGGCCAATAGGCGTCTGACTATATAAATCACTTAGATTTGTAATTTCTTTTTTCTCTTACAAATTTCAAGATTGCTTCAGCTTAAAACATATAGGTGTATGTACCCTGTGAGACAGTACTTATTTTAAGCATTTTGTCATTTCGTACATTAATGTTTTATTAGGCAGATATTTGGGAATAATTTCGTCTCCTAGATGAGTTTTATTTTTTGTTGTGTCCTGATTTAACCAAAATGTTGCTCAGATTTTTTGCAGCCTGTAAATCCAATTCCTTGCTTTATGAGAAAGGTCTAATAGAACTTCTATTGCTGCTGTTGGAGTAACTATCAGGGCTCCACTTCTGTCAGGTTAACCAAGTCTTTGAATCTTGTCTAGCCTAATAATGACATTATTTATTTTTAACCACGATACCACCATGTTATTATTTCAATATAACATGTCTGGTTTTAAACCCCTCGGTTTGCCGTAAGTGCGTTTGGTTTCCTTTTAACCTCTTGGTTATGTATCCAAGGTGGTGTTTCCAATTAAGCTTTAAGTCTAATATTACCTTACAGTACTTAACGTTTTCCACCACCTGTATGTTAAGGTATCTGAGCTTTTAAATGGGCACACTTGGATACTGTTGTACTGCTGTAGCTTTCAAATACATAGAAAACTGTTTCGATTATCATTTGATTCATCTTGCAACGTTTAATAAAAATCACATCCTTTCCTTACAAAAGTTATGTCAGTTATGTTGATTGCCACCAGAACTTCCTATTGATCATTTTTAAGATGGATGAATGAACTGAAAAATACGATTTGAATAATAAATAATGTAAATTATTTTTATATGAAGCAGTATTGATTGTTTTTTGAATGAGTGTAGTTTTACGAAATGTTGGTAAAATCAAAATTAGAGTTTAAATAAACAAAAAAGTGTATTAGGTCAGAATTGAACTGGAGCCCTTACTTAAGTCGTCCGTTACGGTAGGTATACTTTAGAATATTTTATTAATTTTTCTATTAAAATTTTTGGCACATCAAGTATTTCATAAAAATTCTAGATCATTGCCTTTAAAGCATTTTTTTTTGATAAATTAATAGTAAAGAAAATATTTCAACACAGTGCAGGAGATAAGAAAACAAATTCAACGATATCACTTCTTTTAGTATTCTTTTGACACAAATGATGGATTTCCGTTTTTATTACTCTTTTACTGCTTTATAGCTATCATTAATCATAACTTAATTGTGAATTTTATTTACCAACAAGTTACCGTGTTTATTTTTATTTCAGTAAAAGATTGAAAAACGCTTCTACTTCAAGTGCTTTCTAAGTTGGTAATAGCACAAACAACTTTATTGCTTAATTAGCTTAACTAGGGAGAACCGAAATAAAAAGCGATCCATTTGTTTCAGTTTTCCTTCTTTTTAGGAGAAACTATGGTAACATTTCAACCAGAATTAAGTAAAGTCTGTTGCCCTTACTGAGCACTTAAATATTTGACAAAAAGTTTTTTATAATAATTATTATATTTGGAAGTGACCGGTAAGAAGTATTAGCTTAGTGATCCCAGGTCAAAAAATTAAAAAATTTATTTCATTTCGGACGAGAGAATTATTATGTAACCTCTTTTTTTCTTAAGATGTTAAAGGCTTGTTTTATAGAGGTTAACAAATGCGAACGGCACTCAGGGAGTAGGATGAGAGCGAGCGTGGATTCGAACGAGCTAGATGATATCGTATTGGAAAGATATAAGGGGATATATTTACTAGAAAAAATAAAAGATAAAAGAATTTAAAAGGGACTAAAGAGAAAATGAGAGAAATGATGGAAAAGGGAAAGATAAATGGGCGCCACTTATTTTTTTTATCATAAGGATGGGAAAATATAAGAAACCCAGATAAAAAAAATATTGAATATATATATTGGATAAACTGATTTATCAGATGTTGTAGATAAAGTTAAAATAAGAAAGATATAAGAGATATAAGAGAAGATAAGGTAAAATTAGATAACTCGGCAGATGTTCTTGCTAAAAATTTAAATTACACACTCTTATTTAAGATACTAAAAAAATGATACTTACACTTTTCTTTTACTCATCCTTATGGTTATCAATCTAATCGGTAAGATAAAGATAGATTCAAAAAAAAACACAATCTATTGCTTTAATAAAATAATATATGCTTAAGAAATGAAATCTATTACTTCAATAAGATAAGGTATATTTAAGAAACAAAATCTATTACTTTGGTAAAGTATAGATTAGAGAAACTGAAGGTATTGATCAGAGTAGCAGGCTCTAGCTAGGAAAAGAAAATCTATGTAAATAATAAACAGACTTTATTATCTGGTTTGATAATAAATAAGAGATAAAATAAACAAAATAAAATAAAGAAAATATCTGTGTCATAAACAGTAAATCATATATCGGTATCATAAACAATAAATAATATTTTTAAACACATTTGTGTTTAAATTTAAAAACATAACTTTTACTACCATAAAACAACAGCTAAGTACAATTCTATTGTTATTTTTGGTATGTTTAAAACTAAAAGTGAGAGAAAAATTTAGATAAAAAAATCAAAAATATCACTTTTGGTTTTTCAATTATCTCGAGATAAAACGCACCCATATAGAAAAATATAGAGAGATCTTAATTAAATAAGGCGAGATAATAATTAAAAGATAAAAAAATATGTAAAACAGTTTACAGATAGTAGACACAAAAAAAATATAGGTAAGAAAATAAAAAATACACAAAAAAAATCACATCCCGGATATTCTCATTATGGCACTAGCACTATAGGTACTTATGGATGTTACAGATAAGTACAATTACGATAAAATGATCCATAGAAATAAATGGTACTTCTTGCTCGATACAGATATAAAAAAAAATGTTAAAAACTTACATTGTCTCCTAAATGTTTCAGAGAGATATTTATAGTAGATGGTTTCTTTCTCTCGGTAATTGGTGTTAACGGTACGATATAATCTAAACCCATTCTTGTTTAGATTAATAGGTAATTAGAGAAAACCATAAACTCATCCTTCGAAGCGTGGGTTCGAAAAAGGAAGCGGTAAACGTATAACAATGGCGGTCATGCTGTTGTTACATCGAACACCCAGGAAAACATAAAAAAACACTGTCTGGAATACTCTATGTGGTTCCTCGGTACAATAAACGGTAAACGAAAATAGAAACACTTAATCGCAAGTAATTTTTAACTATTTTAAGAAAATTTGCCGGTAAAGGGAAACTAGCGGCTGTACGTATGATGTTGGTCGCACAAAAGCCAAAACTAGAATGATTACGAAAATGGCGGTACTCAGAGATGCTCTGTTTCGCGTCCCCTCATGTGATGTTAAAATCGGGACCTTATTGGCTAATACACCGATCGATATTTTGCTTAGCGACAGAAAACTGTTAAAGACGTGCAGCGTCTAACAGGGTGAGAATACAGGGCGGTAATAAGTAAGGAAGAATTATGAAAAAATAAAAAAATTAAATTTTATACTCAGAGTTTTTTGAACACGCTACAATTAAGTAATAGAATTACAAGAAAATTTTAATGATCTATGTGCTTAAAAAGTGCAGATTGATACTCTTAGTTGAGACACAAGAAAACTTTGGCCAAATATTTTCAGTTGAAATTGCTCATTAGCAGTTTATTTTGCTCGTGAATGAGCACTTAAATCTCTGACAAAGTGAATTTTATATTAATCATCATTTCCGGAAATGGCCGGTTGCAAGTCTCAGCTCAGCGGTCCGAGTTAAAAAAAAATAAAAAAAATTTTAAGTGGTGACCTTCCGAATTATCCATTAAACAAATTACGGGACAAATTTTTTTTTACCGATTTCTAACTGTTCTTAAACTGCCGATGTCCATTTTGGTTCAAAGTGCAAGAAGAAATATGACATTTTGCCATACACAATCAATATATTCAATTTTAATACGTTTAATTTTTAAATTTTTTATTTTATGTTGCGTGTTTTAAAAAGCACTTAATTAGCACTTAATTTAAAGATTATTCAATCCTAGTTTTTTATTATTTTAACTTCCCGCTAAAAAAAAATAAAAAATTTTAAATCGGGAAGTTATTGGTTTCGAAAATCGAGTTTTCATCGGATCTCAACGTTTTGAGGTCTTAGGAACCTCCCCTGACTATTTTTACGAGGGTGTCTGTATGTCTGTATGTACGTGTGTAATGTGTGTATGTATGTGTGGATGTATGTAAACCTCTTATAACTTTTGAACGGCTTGACCGATCGGAATGAAATAAAAAGCATTCCAAAGAATTCCATCTAACTTAGATTCCCTGTAAGTTTGAACCGATTCGAGCTGGTAGATTTCGAAAAATTTCAAAATAACCGAAAAAAACAATTGGTAAAAATGATGTTTTTTGGGCATATCTTTTTGGCTATTGCATCGATCAATTTCATAACCTAATCAGCTCTCAAGCTTAAAAAGCCACGTCGAATTCCGTTTTGCAAATTAAAATCGGTTGATTCGTTCGTGAGATATCGTTGTCGAAAAATTTCCAAAAAATTGTTTTTTTTCAATAACTTAGAGATTTTTTGACTAACCGATTTTGCACTCCCGGTAACGTTTTTAGGTCTCAAAAAACAGCGTCGAATGCCATCTTGAACATCAAAATCGAATAAGGCGTTAAAAAGTTATGGCTTTTTAAACATTTCAAAAAAAGTCAAAAACGTCAAAATACGACACGTTACTAGAGCTTTGCGGTTAAAACTAGCGGGAAGTTGCAAGGATGGCCTTTAAGGTCAACCTCTTTTCGAATTTTTTTATTATGGGTCAGCTAGGTTGTAAAAGGCTGGCGGTCCCATGGTTTTTCGTAAATATTTCAAAAACGGTTAGTGCACCTAATTTTTGTTTTGCGCACCTAAATAGCACCTAAAAAGCACCTAATTTTGACATAAATTTCGACAAATTTTTCCACTTTGGGTCAGCCATATTATGAGGGCAGATTTTTGGCCCAATAACATAGATACTATTTTGGCAGACAGTATGTCTGGGGTTTTGTAGAACGACATTATTTCTAGCAGCAAAACTTGTGTTAAATCTATGAGATACACTTTCTCTATAATAAGTTGATGTTAACATAAATCTAATAATAGCTTTAATATAAAGTTGATTTATTGTTAATAATTCGCTGTCTCTAAACACAAGTTCGGAAGAATATCGTTTATTTTTGAATAAAATTATTTTAATGATCCATTTCTGGGCTACTTCCAGCTTTTTCAAAATAGTCAAACCAGCACTACCCCAAACCACTATTCCATAATTCAAAATAGATTCCACTAAAGCTTGATAAATAGACTTTAAAGTTTTGAAAGATACTATGTTTCTTAATTCATAGAATTTAAAAATTAATTTTCTAATTTTATTAGTGACATATTTTATATGATCTTTCCAGGTAAAATTTTCGTCAATGTACACTCCCAGATACTTAATAGAATTTATTCTATTTATTAGATCAGTACAATTGCAATTCAGCACTCTTTCACATTGCATATCATGAAATTTAATAGTTTGAAAATCAGGTAATGAGTTCGAAGAGAGTGAGAAAGCAACAAATTTAGTCTTTTCAACATTTAATGAGAGCAGACTATTGTCAATCCATATTTTTATTATTTGGAGTGCTTTTTCTGCCTTTCGTTTCGTTGATTCCCAGTCTTTCCCACTTATGATAACTCCTGAATCATCAGCAAAACAAAAAACTGTCCCGTCATTTCTTAACACAGACAATAGACTGTCTATATAAATGTTGAAAAGTATTGGTGATAGAACTGTGCCCTGTGGTACACCAACTTCAACTTCACGATATTGACTTATTTCATTAGCTATTTTTGTTCTTTGTTTCCTTTTTAAGTAGGATTTGATTAGTAAATTAGGTAAACCACGCACACCAATGTCTTCTAATCGTTCCAGAAGAATTTGGTGTTCCACTGTATCGAAGGCTTTCTGTAGATCAATGAATTTATATTTATATATTATTTAAGAATTCAAGTATCTCTGAAAAAAAGAGTTTTTCAATTCACTACCTTTACCGTGTTAATTTTAATTTTTCATTTATCTCTGATTGTAACCATTATTGAAATTAAGAGAACTGACATTTTATATTATTAGACTGAGATCCCGGGGCCCCCAGACCTTCCTTATTTTCTAACTCTTAAAATTATGAGAAATGTGTGGGGTAATGTATGCATACCTATGCATACCTGCTAACTTGATTAGCCGGCCCTTTTACATGTAACAAGTAAGAAAGGTACATATAAATATGGCTCACTTGCCTTAAATTCTAATAATAAAACTGCAACTGATCGCTGCAATTATCCTTTATGTTCATGATTATTCTATGTTATGTACAAATTTTGCACATTGCTATTTTTTTAATTTTAAAGTGGCTGATGCTCGTGTTTATTATTCCAGGTCTTCTATGGGTTTCCTCTTTTTTTGCCTCGTTGTACTTTTGATTGTCATACTTTATTTACTGGTCTTTTATACGCCATTCTATTTATGTGTCCAAACCATCTTAGTTGTTGTCTTTCAATCGTATCAGTTATTCTTTTTACTCCCAGTTCCTGTCTAATCACATTATTTCTTAGTTTATCTCACCTGGTTATACTTTTACTTTTCGTTAATATTTTATATTTATAGCCTGTAATTTATGGCGTGTTTACATGATGCCAGTAACTGGCGCCAGTCCTACTGGCATGCCAGTGCTTGATTAGGACAGCGCTGGACTGGTACGTTTATACGTATCCAGTAGCTGGCGACAATCTCACTGGCACCCCAGTTCCTACTTGGTGAAGTTTACCCTTCACAATACATGTACGCCAGTCACTGAAACGCTGTGTTTACATGTGTCTACAACCACTGGCGCGGGGTTGGAGGGCACGCGGACGAGGGCCACTGGCATGAAAAATAGACCAACTTTCTATTCGAGACAGCGCTGGACTGGCATAAGAAAGTGTTTACATAATGCCAGTACCATGCCAGCGCTGGTATGCCAGTGAGACTGGCGCCAGTCACTGGCCTTTTTACTTTTTATTCTATCTAGTATCATTCGCTGTTGCCAAGACTGTGGTACAATCTTGAAGCGTTCATAATTTTTTTCGTTTATTTCTTCCTGCATGTTACCTGTTCTCTTATTGTTACTGCTAGATCTTTAAAACTGTGTACTAGTTCTATCGTTTTTTGGTTTATTTGTATATTTACCCTTTTACTTTCTGCTGCTGGTTTTAGTACATAGCAAGACGTCATCTACAAATGTACATTCTTTTATATCCACTGGCCTTTGTAGTACCCAACATCGACACTGTGTTTGCCTTTATAACGTCATCTATTGCTATTATAATTAAAGTGGGGTTCATAACTCCGTCTTGTCTTAATCCGTTGTTTGTATTTAAAGTAGGTCATCATCTTTTTGTACATAATTCCTAATGTTTTTATTATGATTTTTTAAATATATTTTCCATAGCGATCAGTTACAACTTTATTATATCTTATAAGCGATGGCCGTAAGATCATGCAATATTCTTACCTAAATTTTGACTCTAAAGGAAGTCCCGGGTAAAAGCTAATAGTAAATCAAACAGTGTTTCTTAGTAAGCAATCATTTCTACTACAATTTAAATTGTCTACATATATAATCTTCTCCTTTTCAAACAAATTCTTGTCGAACTACGTCCAACTACGGCTTCTGCGTCTCTTAATTATAATCCATAATAGTATAAATTGTTCTGGAGAAGTTGGTTTTTGGTCGCAAGTTAACGAAATTAATTAAAATACTTCATGATAAAGCTATATTTTAACTAAACAAGCGCAATTAATTTTCCGATTAATATCACAATTTTCTAAGCTTTTTTATTCATTTTTCACACGATCTCAAAGCTCTAGATGCAAAAAACAGTGTATAATTTGTTTTAAATGCCTTTAATACTTCTGGTTCGAAGCGAAAAGTGGTTTACTCTTTAAAGGAGTAGTATCGGTTAAATTGCAAAAACAGAATGATTTTCAATATTTTTTTGCTCGAAGATTCTTTTTATTTTTATCATTTTTTTTTTCTTATTTATAGTGGGTGCCAAAGTTGCTAAATAAAAAAAGGTCGTCTCATTGTGAAAAAATAATCCCAGAAACAAAAAAAAAACAACTAGTATTTTATTCAGTAATGTTTCTTACGTGCTAATTTACCAGAATATTTAAAAAATGATCAAAAACTAACTGGTGCATGTTTAATTTTTAAGTGGATAGAGCCTAGACTTTTAAAAATGTATATTATTCCCTTAGGATGTACGTTTGTAACCTAATCAGGATCTACGAAGACTTTTCCCTGATATTTATGTCGTTGGAGAACAATTACTCTGCAGTTACACATAATATATTTTATTTGCATACTTACAAAACCTGGATTTTTCACGCTCCACTTTGCTAATTTACAAAAATGGTTTCCTGTGAGAATTCCTACGATTACTGAAGAGCGTTTAAAGCAGCTTTGCTATCGAAGGTAATAAATATTCTGGCTGAATTGAGGCGTTTGTAAATGCACACTCTAACACTGAAGTCTATTACTAATTACTTTCCATGAAAGATCGTAAGAGTGTCTCCCAGGAATATTAAGAGCTTAAGATTAGGACCTGCAACCCCTATATCTACTACTTCTTTTTTAAAACCTTGTGTACAGTAATACCCCGACTTACGCTACCTCGGACTTCTCGATTTTTTAATTTTTCCTGTAACTTACAACAGGCACAAACTTAATATTATTAAAGACTACGATGCAAAAGTAAAAAAATTGTGAATTAGTCAAGAAGTTGATCTACCGAAATCGACAGTCAGATCAATTACAAAAAGTAAAGAAAGAATTCTCGAAACTGTGAAAAACGCTCAGTCTTTGAATTTAAGGATCATTCGTAAACGGCTTAGTATTATCGCTGAGATAAAAACATTGTTAAAATTATGTTATGATCAAGTAAGTGTGAAAAATTGTCAGTAGTAATACCCCTAGGGCCTTGATAATACCGAGATAATTTTGTCATAGAGGATGCTGAAAGCGTGTTGCTTGATAATAGCCCGAGGCCGCAGGCCGAGGGCTATTATCTTGGAGCAACACGCTTGAAGGATCCTCTACGACAAAATTTTGAGTATTTATCAAGGCCTGAGGGGTATTCGATAAGATAATTTTTTACTTTGTAGATTTCAAAAAATTTTCAATCTGACGTTTAATGATTTTCAACAAAATTTATTATTTTTAATCTATCAACTATTATTCATTTTTAAACAAATTTACAGCTGTGAAAAGTACAATTGGTAAATGTTAAGTTGGAGGAAGAGTTTGCTGAAGTTGACGGATTGTTAATTTCCACTGTAGAAGAAATTCCTCGCATGGTATTGATTATTTCACCGTTAGTTGCAACACCAAATCTTTGCGACATTTTCAAGCCAGCTGTCAGTTTGACGTTTAATTAATTTTTAATCAAATACTCGATGATCTTTGATGAAAACACCAAACTGAAAACACCACATGTAGAGTGTTGTCGCTGTAATCCAGAGGTGATTGGATGGAATTTGACATATGACTCAAAATTGAATAATTTGATTGGTTACTATATTCAGTAAAAAATTATCCTGTTAATTAGAACACGGTGTACTTCCAATCTAAATAAGTTTTTGAGAAATTTAAAAGAAGAAGCTGGGATGATGGCTAAAGATGAAACGTTTAAAGCTAGTAACGGTTGGTTCGGCCGGTTAATAGGTCGCTGTAATTGGCATAGCATTGCAGAAAGTGGAGAAGCGGAAAGTACAGATAAAGTGGCTGCACTTCTTTATCCAGAGAAATTCAAATCTATGATAAATGATGATGACCAGCCAAACCATATTCAACGTGGATAAAACTGACCTGACGGGTGATGAAAAAACCTTACAAGGTTTTAATGCTATTAATCGACAACGCATTCTCCTGACTGAATGAAATTTGCCACCAAATGCAACCAGCTTGCATCAACCGATGAACCAGAGAGTTATCAAAGCATTCAAAGCTTATTATACTAAATCTGCATAAAGCCATGAGACAAAACAACAAGCCCTCTATTAAAAAATTTTGGAGTCAATTCAATGTCTTAGAAACCGTGCGAATCATAGGAGAATCTTGGAATAAAATTTCACAAAAAACCTTAAATGCCGTCTGGAAAAAACTCTGGCCATTTTTTGCTCTCGACTGAGATTCAGGCTGAATCAATGCCAAGGCCTGATGATATTGGCAATATGATCAGAGATGTTGTCAAACTTGGTAGACAAATAAATTCAAAAGTGGATAGTGATCACGTTTAAGAACTGCTGGATTCCCACAACGAGGAGCTTACAATTTATGAGCTCATAACAATCCATGAACAAGAAGAAGATATTGAGAATCTTGATTCTTTGGATCCAGTTCAATTAGAAGATCAAATGCCAATAAAAACTTTACAGAAGCACTCAGTTCTATTGAAGAAGGGTAAAAAATTTTGGAAAACATGGTCTTCAACGAAGAGCGTATTTCTTTTACAAAGCAAGGAATAAAAAAATTACTAGCACGCTGTGAGAAGATATTACGGGGGAAGAAAAAATCCGTGACTCGTCAGACGACTTTGTTTAGATTGTATGAAACCTTCTAGATATAAATTTATTTCATAAATTATTATTTCATTTTGTCTCCGGTCCCAATTAAACATAGTTTGTATATCTTTATACGCAAAAATTAACCCCAACTTACGCGAATTTGACTTACACGGATAGCTCTCGGTCCCAACTATTGCGTAAGTCCGGGGTATTACTATATAAAAGTTAGGGCTGCTTTTGTAAGTTAAGCCATTGCGGATTATACATTAATACTAACATTTAGTGTTAGTTTAAAATCATGTTTTGGAGACATAATGCCGTAGGCATTTTTATGGATTGCGTTGCTCCGACCCCAAATCCCAAGCAATCCTCTAAGATCACAAGGGTTTTAGAGACTTAGTCCGTTCAGAGTTATTTTTGTTACATGTAAATGCAAAGGAGGAAGGTCTATAAAGACAGTTAATAGGAAATTAATATGTCGTAAAGGAGCTGAGAAAAAAGATATTAAACATTATACTGTTCTTTTCTACCCCCTAAGATTATTATTGACTCGCTCACAGAATCCAACCAATCTCCACACAAAACTAAAAACTATAAAATAATCTGGATCTATCTCACATATAGTAAAACAATAAACTTTGATTTGATTCTACACTACCCGTTATTCTCTTTTAACCATCTATTTTATGTAAAAATCAATTTGTTCGTTGATTCGAATGTATTCTTGGAACTAAATATTTTTTATTTATGGATTAAAATTCTATTTTTAGATTAAAATATACAATGTTTCATTGTAATGGAGCAATGCAAAACATTTCCTTCCGTTGAAAGATATCCATTTATTTTTCGGGTTTTAGTATAATTAAGGTTTTGACCTATATTTGGCATACATCGATCGTCGAGGTTTGACCCTTAGATTTGGCGTCTTTATTCATGAGAACAAATTATTGGTATGCTTGGCCTCACATTCACTATTCGCGTCGTGTTGAATAAAAATGGCAAATTGGTGTAAAAAAAGTATGCTATTCTGATATTCTGCTATTCTTATTTAATGGACGAATTATTTTATTTATATATTTATAGGTATATGTTATATATTATTATATAATCAAAACCTTTCTACCGTTGGGTGTAAGGTGTTATTTCAACTGTTAATTCTTTTGATCTATAAATTCGATAAAAGGAATACGAGGTCTGTCCAAAAAGTATTCGACTTGCCCCTATTTTTCGACGCTTGGCTTACTCTTTGTCATCTGGTTGGTGGCATCCTTCGAAGTAGTTCCCATTTGATTGTACAATATGCTCATATCGATGCCTCCACTTCACAAAGCAGTCTTGAAAGTCAATTATCGGAATCGCCCTTAGTGTATTTGTCGCATTGGTTTCAACATTCTTCTTGTCGTCGAATCGGTGTTCTTGAAGCGGCATTTTTAATCTAGGAAACAGCCAAAAGTCGCAAGGAGCTATGTCGGGACTGTATGGAGGCTCTCGAAGCTGTACAACACTGTGTTTTGATAAATACTGCTGTACAAGGTATGACGTATTCGCTGGAGCATTATCGTAATGAAGAACCCAGTAACCGGTTTGGCAAACCTGTCATCGTTTTCTTCGAATTGCAAGTCGCAACCTTTTTAAAATTTCATTGTAGTACTCTTTGTTAATCGTCTGACCTATAGTAGCATATTCGGGATGCATGACGCCTCCATAATCGAAACAAACAATGAACTTTGACTTGATTTTGTTCCGACTTTGATGTGATTTTTTTGGTCGGGGCGAAGAAGCATGCTTACACTTCGAAGACTTTTGTTTTGTTTTAGAATCATAAGCGTAAACCCATGATTCATCACCAGTTATAACCTTTTTGAGCAAATAAAAATATCTTTTCAGCTTAATTCTTTGTTTCCTTTACAATAAGATTAAGTATGACCTTGTTAAATATTGCCCGAAAGTAATCTAGTGGCTCTTTGTTCCCTGGAATTATTTGTAACAGTGTGTTAACTGATTTTCTTACCGTTGTCATCCTCATCCAAACTTTTCTCAGACTCCTGACCACACTGGAAATCATCGTTATTACTAGGGTTTTTGAATGTAATTTTCATTGAAATGGACCTTCCTCATTATCTCCCATATAGGAAACAAGAAAACCACGAACGTAAGGAAATTTCATAAAATATAATCGTTTTGTTACACCCTCACCTAAACACAACTTTTTAAAAACAATGCTAACAGACTAGTGGTACCTTTAGTGTCAAAGGGTCTCTGTCACCGATGTGTGACATGAGCACTGTGCTAAAACCATTCTGCGACTCATGCCTGCCATGCGCACTGAATGGGTTTTAGATTTTGCCGTAATCTATTTATACTGTGACGCAGGTCTTTTAAAGTTAAAGATATTACATTCTCCATTTTAAAATCGAAATTTGTTTTTCTTGAGTTGATCTTCGTCAATTACACACGCATTGAGTTTTGTGAACACTCTTGTCGATACAACTGTAGTCCAGTAGGTCCAAAGATCAATTATATAAAATAATTCAAAGATCACTTATATAACAGTTAATCCATAGATTTCGTTACTGAAAATTTTTTACTGGGTTCTACAATTTTTTACTTCGATTTCAAGAAATTTTCAAATAAGGTGCGTCTGGTTATTAGCCAGTACAACAGATCAACTACCGTTGATACCCTTCCTGCACCGAGAAACATTAACATTTTGTATCCTTAACTTCCTCAAAGATAGTATCATTAGAATTTAGGAACAAGTAACGTTTCATGACACTCGATATAAAATGTTTCTTGTGACTTTAAAATTCCTTTAAACTGTCGCTATTTAACTTTTGATCTATCAATTATTTATTCTAAATACACAAACTGTAGAAAAAATAAACTTTAACATGTAATACAACTTATTTCTTTTCCTGTCAATAATATTTTATTATAATTATTATAATATAGTTACTGAAAAGCTTTCATAGAATATATCCATAAAAGAATTTGATGCGGCAAATGCATTTTTAGTTATTTGCTATCATAAAATTTATGTTAAAAGTAGGAAAGAACAACATTACTTTGCATTTTATATTAAATTTTGGAATAAACTCAAATATGGTATGAGAAATAATATTCTGTTGAATAAAATTCCATCTCCTCATTTGAAATTCATTTCTAACTGCTGTTGGATGTCACCTCCTTAGGTTTTAGGGTCGGTATAATTAAAACCCAGCTTGCTTCATGCATATAAATTCTTCTATTAAAAAAAAGGGCGTTATGAGGAACATAAAAGGAAATGATATTTCAGAGTTTCAAGGGACAATGTAGATAGAATACTTACTGTTTCCTAAGAAAATAAAAAAATGTATTCAAGGAAAAGTTTACTTCACACAATTTTTCTTATGGTAAAAATCTGAATATAAAGTTAAATAATTAAACCAAATTTTATTTAAAAAAGAACGAACAAATAGTTATATAAATAGAGTAACAACATTTTTCTTTTTAGATGAATTGAAAAACTTCTAATCTGTTGTTGATTGTTGTTTTTTAAGAACTCCTTAACGCAAAAGAAACAAGATTAATTTACTTTCCCAAAAAAAAACTTCTATTCAATGTATATTTGTTTCTGTTTCAGAGTTGATAGCACTACGTATCTTGTTTGTGGAAGGAAGGACTAAAAAAACATGCTAATATCCTGAAACGAGGCCGTCACACAGACTGACTTCGCCCGTCGTTAGGACAAAACTCCTTCGATCAAAAAGTAAGTATAGCTGAGTTCGTTTACTCGGAATGGATAAACTTTAAAATAGCAATTTTGTAAAGTTTGTAACGGTCCAATTAACACCGACAAATATGAGTTAGATTAAACTTCACGATGAGGTCTATCCATTACTTTACACAAATGCAATTAAAGTTCAAAGTCTAAAGACAGTCATAGATGTCGCTTTTTTACTTTCGTTCTAGTTTAATTACAGTTGCGTTCATGTTTCATAATAATATTGACATAAAGTAGAACCTATCAGATCAGATCACGTTTATACGAACGGATTAATACGGAAACCTTCTTCTTGCTCCAAAAAGTACATACAAGTTGATAATTGAACTGTCAGGTCAGTTGTTTATTTAGGGAAAGAATATCTAACACAACAATGTTACTTACATGTAATTCTTTTTAACACGAAAACATATGCGCAACATGTTAAACAACAGCACGATGTTGTTTTAACTCTTTTCATCAAATTAGTTATTTTTCGATGACAGGAATGATAAGAGATAAACTTTTGACAATTATTAACAGTAGACTGTGAAAGGCTTTCGCGGCCATTGTCTAATGTATCAATGATTTTTGGGCTGTTAGGCCGGCGTCGATTGTCTTGCTGACTTGACGTTTCGCCAACACGAGCGTTTGGTATCTTCAGAAGTTGCTTCCAGTTCGCAGACTGTCAACCAGGAAGCAACTTCTGAAGATGCCAACCGCTCGTGTTGGCGAAACGTCAAGTCAGCAAGACAATCGACGCCGGCCTAACAGTCCAAAAACCATTGATATATATTAACAGTAGGTTTATAAGAGCGGATAAAAATGCTCATATATTCAGTGCTTGTGTAAGTACACGAATTGATAATGGATATATGAAATACGGAAATGCTCCCCAAATAGTGGAAGAGACGCATTGTTAACCAATTCAGGAGAAAGGAGATCGATTAAACCGTTTAACTATAGGGGTATTACATTATTATACGCAGTGTACCAAATATTGACCAATATATTACTGAAGCGAATCTTAACGTATGCTGAAGAGAAAATCGGAGACATTTAATGCCGAACAGATCCACGGTGGACCCAATATTTACAATACTTCAACTTCTTGGGAAAAGCTGGGAATTTAAAAGATATATACACCAACATTTTATTGACTTTAAACAGGCATATGATACCATTATACGGGATAGCATCTGCCTTAAAATTGAAAACCTCAATCACAGTAAATTCACAGTTAAAAGCGGTATATAACAAAGAGGAGGACTATTCCCACTACTGTTCAATATTTTTACCATTGTTAAAAATAAAGCGAACATTAACAAAGATGTTTTCACAATCCAGAAACCGCAAATGAAACTGACCTTTGCAAATAACATTGACACACTAAGAACAAAACTGTAAGTGTCATAGAAAGTTTCTTACAAATCGAACTGGAGAGTCAGAAAGTCGAGAATAGGAGTAAATATATGCATATAGTACGCAACTCTCTTAAATATTTGATCAAAGAAAATGTAACAATAAGCAACTATAATTAAAAAAAATAAAAATAATATTTGGACATTTGTGTACCATCGGATAACGATATGCCAGAAGAGATAAAGGACCGAATAGAGAGTGGTAATAGATGCTTCTTTTCTCTGCAAATGCTTATGAAATTAAAAATATTGTCAAAACAACCTAGGATAAAAAATTATCAAAAAATAATAAAGTCAGTGGTATGCTACGGGTGTTAGACATGAACCCTTATAAAACACAACGAACTCCTTCTTCAACGTTTTGAGCAAAAACTTCTGAAGAAAATATTCCGCCCTGTCCAAGACCCAGCTACCGGACAATAGCGCATAAGAGCCAATGCTAAACTAGAAATGTTATACCAGAACCTAGATACATATATAATTAAATCTCAGAGCATACGATTGAAAGTACATGTTCAAAGATTTCCTAACAACCGTCTAATCAACACAAGTTGTAATCAAAATCTGACAGGAATAATACCCCTTGAAAGTTTAAAACTAAGATAGTCAAGACAGTTATGAATACAACTGGAAATAAGTCATGATGGACTGAAATTGATAAAGACAAATCATCTCTTTAGCAAAAACCCACATGATGGACAGAGATCAACGGAGACATAGGGTTGTAATGTTACCAGGAAGACAGGAATGATGATGGATATTGTATGAGTGAAATTAGGAGTGACAGATACAGCTGCGATCTATAAGATCTATTGAACTCCTCTTTTCTTGCTATACTTTTGATGTTTCCTCAGACTGATAGCAGCTCTTCTGGTCCTATCTTTCTTAGAAAGCTTAGGATATCCTTGGGCTTTAAGTTAGGTAGAACTTTGTCTTCTATTTTTTATGACCCTAGGTATCTGACCCTAGAATTACGTAATGCAATGCATTCTGAAAGTATGTGTATTGAGGTTTCATCCTCACAAAATCTGCACTTTGCTCATCTTCCAAACCTAGTTTCTTCATTTGTCTGTTTAATCGATAGTGCCCAGTTAATATTCTTGTTATAATTCGGAGGTTCTTTTTACTAAGGTTTAAACAGCTAAAAGATATCTTGTGGTTATAGTTTTCTAGGAGCGTCCTTGATTGTCTTAATCCTTCTAGATAGTTCCAGCACTTGGATTGTCTATCCACTTCTTCCTTAGTTTTTCCAAGACTGTACTACTGCTGACTCTGCAGCTCCTGTTTTTGCCAGCTTATCTGCTGTTTTGTTTCCTTCTTTTGCTATGTGTCCTGAAACCCATAAGTGCAACAGTGTTATTTTGTCCTAGTTCATTTAGTTTGCTTGGCATTCCAAGACAATTTTTGAACTGATTGTATGTGAGTTCAGAGCTTTCACGGGCTAGTCCCAAAAAATTTGAGATGTTTGTCCTCGTAGTAGTCAGATTAGTTCTGGTTCTCCAAGCTACTGCCCGATAAGTGATGATTGGTCTCAATATTGCAGTTTGCACCCATTGGAATGTGTTTGGGTGACAACCTCAATTCTTTCCTGCAATGTTTCTGTACACCATAAGGGCTTTTGTAGCTTTATGTATTATTTCGTTTTTGTGTTTGTTCCAGAGTAAGCTACTATATAAGATTAGCCCTATGAATTTACCTAATTAACGATATTTTTACCTACTTTAACGGTTTTTAAGTTAGATTTCTTTTTCTTGCATAGGCAACTAAAGTGGTCTTCATGGGGTTGATCCGACATTATACCTACTTTAACGGTTTCTAAGTTAGGTTTTTTTTTTCTTGCATAAGCGACTAAAGTGGTCTTGGTGGAGATAATCTAAAGTCCCACCGAATTACACCATTGCTTTGCTTTGTTTAGTCCTCTCTGTACTATGTCACAGAGGACATACTTGCCTCTTGCAAAGTAACCCCTTTATCCGAATACCCTTGACAAGCGGTCAATTGCCAGAGTAAAATGTCCACAATAAGACTCCACATGAATTAGGATGTAATTCCTCCCTGAGGGCATCCTCTGGTCGTATTGATGGAGATAGTGTCTTGGTCTATCTTTATTTCTGCAATACTTGTATACAGCAATTGCGACAACCAGAAGGAAATCGTTCCATCTACTACTCTATCATTAAGTGCTATTTTGATCGCATCACGTATTGTCAAAGGCTCCTTCTATGTCTAGAAAGGCACATACCACGGTTTCTTGTTTGTTTAGAGCGTCTTGGATTTTATCAGTCAATTTTATCAAGGCGGTCTTTCGTGGATTTACCCACTTGATACGAGGGTGCAGTGGCACCTGATCTAGGACTTTTGTTCTAATATAATTTTCTGCAGCTTTTTCCATCGTCTTAAGAACAAACTATATAAGGCGAATTGGTTTAAGTGATTTAGAGTGGTTGGTGTTCCATTTCTCTGCCTTTGTGTAGAGTCTATTTTTTCGCAAAATTTCCTGGAGCTATTTCCCTTAGCTTAGGTTGTGAGTTTCTCGGTGTAACTTTACCGATCTTCGTTACGCTTGGCTCTATTTAAGAGCTTCCGTGATTCGGATATTAGATTTGACAGAGAACGAAATAAAAGGAGACGTTATTCTACTATTTATGCAATAAATATGTTTTTAGATGGTTGTTTAATCTTAATTTTCTTCTTGATGTATAAAATTTTTAACAATAAGACATTAGCGTTAAAAGTTACAGCATTATAAATATGATTTACCGGAAAATATTTTAGTATATGTCAATTATTATCAGAATATTTAATTAAAATTGTAAAATAAAATAAGAGCTAATTACTATCTAACATGGCAGGTCAAGGAAAGCGGAGCCGCAAATATCCCGACCACACTCGTGCCTGGTTAGGATTGTATACAAACCTTAAATTTATAGAAGGTTAATTACATCAATTTACCAAGAACTAAACGTAGTTTAGACTGATGAACAAGAATAAGGAAAATAAAAGAAAGCTATGAATATTATTAAAAGCTAACCATCTAGTTTTTACATAAAAGCTTACATGAAAAACGTTTATAATAGTAAAATATTTAACAGGCACACTTAACTGTTATTAACTTCGTTATGAGAGTTTTATGTTGTGTACATTTCAAGCAATGGAGTTTCCGTTCGGTAATTTGGATATGGAGTATTAAACCTAATACATTAATCTAATCAAGTATGCTAGCTCGAAAAGCAGCTGCACAGAATGGCTTCCAGACTTAATCCCAAGTGGCAAGTAAATTACTGAATTTTTTTTCTCATTTCTTTACTTTCCACATTTTCAATAATTCAAACTTTGTAAAAGACATATCATTTATAAAAACAATTTCAATTAATTCGAACCATACTCTGTAAACATAGCTAAGCTATTAGCCACAGTAGCACAATTAATATAAGTATACTAGAACGTGTAGTATAGACGGATTAATCATATGTGTCTTGTTATTCTTGTCTCAGTTGTCATTCTGGTCAGTTTTTTCATACTCTTTACTGATTTCATTGTTGTCGTTCTTATCAGTCTGAACATTTAATTCGAAGTAACTTGACAGTAAACTTGGATGAAAATTATCAATTGGACCAATAAGTTTTGTGATAAAACGTTTGAAAATAGTATTTGTCTAGTTTCAAAGATGTTTCTTCAACGACCAAATAAACAGTAGCACAAATAATATAGGTACCTATACTAAAAACGTGTATTGTCATTCGTTAAAAAAATTCTGCTGTCACTACTAGTCTATCGTAAAGATCTTGCCATTCCTGAAAACGAATTAGACGGAATAAATATCATATTATATGTGTATTATTATTAGCCATCCAGAATTCGCTGTCATGATTGTCAATTATCAATATCTTGACAGTGTTGTCATTTTTGTCAGTCTTGTTTCGGTTGTCATTCTGGACAGTTACTGTTGTCATTCTTGTCACTGTTGTCATACTTAAAACGTGTATTATCATTCGATGTATTATTTCTGCTGTCACTATTTAGGTATCTATCATAATTTTCTTGTCATTCCTAACAGTGAATTAGACAAACTAAAGATATGTATCTTAATATAAACCAATCAGAATTCACTGTCATGATTAGCAATTATCAATATTTTAACAGTCTCGTCATTCTTGTTAGTCTTGTTATTCTTGTCACTGTTGTCATTCTTGTCGGGTTATTTAAAGTCCCTTGTCAATAAACATGAATTAAACTTAACAATTGCACCAATTTTCTGGTTTCAAAGATAAATCTACCACAATTATATTCTATATACACATGCTCAGAATCTATGCATATTTAATAACTTTTTTTATAAAATGGTTCAAAAGTATTATATGGAATAATATAACTTGTGTAAATGAACGAAGATATCAAAATGACTCATTTTCATAAAAATATAAGAACATATTAAAATGAATGTAAAAAACGATAATTTATTAATCCAATTCTATATAAAATATTTTAATAGGGAATGTGGCCTCCTCGTGCATTTATGATGGCTCTATAGCGTCTTTCCATACTGGGGAGAATCAATTTATCTAGATCTTCTTGGGGAATCGCCATTCAGCATTGTTGAAGTGCTTGAAACAGTTGATTCTGATTTTGACATTAATTCGGGTATTGAAAAACTCTTAGCTGAAGCATATCCCACGCATGTTTACTTAGATTGAGATCGAGTGATTGCACTGGCCAAAGCAAAATTGAAATATTCTAGGGGAGACCGGGGCATTGTGGGGTACCTACTTAAGGTTCATCAGCTAGAAATGTGGATTCTATTGTCAACATTACTATTTTAATAATTACAATTACTTACTTGGCATGTTGTCAATCATTTGCCATGATGGTTTCATTGCTACATCCTTGTAATCGATAAAATAAAATATTTTCGTTAAAAGTCGTTTGCCCCGCTATGCCCCACCATAGGGGGCAAAGTAGGGTACTTGTTGGGGCAATGTGGGGTATAGACTATTTATTAAAGGAAATCGTAGATTGTTTTATTTTTATTGATCAGCTTGACAGAAAAACACAATAGTTATTATCCTAACAAGTGCGGAAAGTTATACTTTCCCGCACGCGAACTGCCGATGCCCGAACGACGCGAAGCGGAGTTCGGGCAAGCAGTTAAGTGCGGGAAAGTTAATTTCCGCAAGAGTTAGGATCAGTATTTTTTCTACAAGCAAAATCACCTCGAAAATTATTTAGATATTTGAAAAGATGCGATTGTGACAATTAAATCTTTCATAGTGTCAATAAATACACGACTGTAGCTATAGCAACCCTACTTAAACAGGTGAGTTTGTTGTTGCTTTGAGTAAGGTTTACAGGGGTGATTTAATAAATTATGATTTTTTTAAACAATTTTAAAAACAAACATTTTAAAAATCCCTATTTTCATGTAAAATAATCCTAATTTTTTTTACTATTTGTATGTAGTCCAACAAGATAAAGATAATAATACAATAATTTGTCAAAAAGGTTATCGGAAAACATCTCTAATTAATAAAAAAAAATGCGTGCGGGAAAAAATCTTTCCCGCACGCCGTGCGGGAAAAAGTATTTCCCGCACTCCGTGCGGGAAAGAGATATTTTCTGAATTAAAATGCGTGCGGGAAAGTGTTGTTTTACGCATGCTTGTAGAAAAAATATATTCTAGGTATACGTTGTTATGTTAATTAGATGAGCTTAGGTGCACATGGTACAAAGATGCGTAGCTTCATCATCCTCATCTTCTTCGCCGGCACAAGAGCAATGTGCCCAACGACTGCACTTCCGGCATCGAATCCACCCTTCATTAGACTGAGACCACAGGTATCCACAATACAGGCACTCAGCATCCTCGTCATCGTCAGAGGATTCATTTTCAATTTTCCTCAAAGTAACTTTAGCTTTTTTTATTTTCTTTGTCGAAATCTTTTCCGATTTACCTTCTAAGCTCTTCGTTATGTTTCTTTTGCAGGGCTTTTTCGCCTGTGTGTTTTGTTGTTCAATCAATTCGTTTTTGTAAGGTGATTCCGTAATTATCGCTGTTTTCCCTCTGCGTTTTGTAACTCGCTGTGTTGCCCGTACTTCTTTAGGTATGGGCAATATGACTTCAGGCGACAATCCAAAGGCAGATCTTTTTGCTATATTGTTAATTCCGGAACATCCAGGTTGTTGAGAGGTTGGTAGAAGAGCCGGTTCAGGAGTCTTCCGCTCATCTCGTACTTTATTCTTATTAAATTCTAAACTTCCAGGTTGTGGAGAGTTTGGTGAAAGAGGCGGTTCAGGAGTCTTTTGCTCATCTCGTTCCTTGCTGATATTTTTCTCCAAACATCCAGGCTGTGGAGAGTTTGGTGAAAGAGCCGGTTCAGGAGTCTTTTGCTCATCTCGTTCCTTGCTGTTACTTATTCCTGAACATCCTGGTTGCGGAGAGTTTGCTCGAAAAGGTGTTCAGGAACCTTTTGCTGCGATTGAACAATCGGAATTTCTGGATTATTAGTTGTTTCAGCCGGTGCAAAATCCGCATCCTTAAAGATGTTTGGTTCGAGAGGCCAAATTCCTGTAGACCTGAAGGAGTTTACAGCAGTTGTCATAGTGGCAGCAGCAATCAACGCCTGTCCAAACAATCTGGCAGTTTGAAATTGGGTAACCACTCGGCCTGGATGTTTTCGCAACCATTTTTTGACCTCATTGCTATAGTAGGTGCTTAAGGGTTTCATAAATTCAACATCCAGGGGTTGAAGGCGGTGTGTGCAGTGGGGTGGGAAGCACAGCAGGACAACACCATTTTCTCGAGCCATATCAATAACTTCGATACTTTTAACATGAGTAGCGTGCCCATCAAGCAACAAAAGTATCGGGTCTTCTTTGGTTGCATGCGACCATTCTATAAATCTTTTTAACCACAAGATGAACAAATGACCTTGTATCCATCCAGACTCATGACATTCTCCCCAAGCACCAACCGGTGCTCCATCTAATAATTCTGGCCTCATTCGCTTTCGGGGAAAAATAAACATGGGGGGCATATAACTTCCAGCAGCACTGAAGCAAACAATCGTCGTCATTAATTTCCCTCTTTCAGCTGATGTTAGAGTTCCGACCTGGCGTTTACCAGTTATAGCTAAAACTTTGGAATGACTTTTCGGAACGGTCGATACGCCGGTTTCGTCAACGTTGTAAGTGCGCTGCGGCGTAATTTTGTATTTATCAATGGCTTTTTCAAGTAGGTTAAAAAAGTTACCAACTGCAACCCTGTTGAACCCCATGGCCCTAGCTGCTGACGTTGCTTCCGGTTTTCAATAGGTTATATCAGGATGTCTTTTTAAAAAACCCCTCAGCCAGTCTGCGCCCGCCATTTTGAGTGTTTTGTTAAAATTGTGGGCAATTTTATTTTTCTCGGCTAACTCAAACGCTAGTAACCGAACTTCAGTCGACGTTAGGCCGTAAAATCGAGCCTCCATTAATTTTATATATTCTGCTAATTCGGTCTCTTGCTCCACGGTAAATACAGTGACATAATGGCCTAATTTCTTTGTTATAGTCGTGTCATCGGGATTGCCCCTGTACTTTACAACATACCGTTCCAGTGTAGTTTGTGGCAGATTGTATACTTGCGCTGCTTTTTTGTATCCCATTTCTCCGGAAACATAGCTAAGGACAGCATTCTTCATTGATTCCAAAGACCAAGAATGCTGTGCTGTTTTTCTCTTATACGTCCGAACCATATTGTTTTGTAAAAAAAGAAAGTGCGCCCATAAAAAAAACAAAAATTCAATAAATATGGGGCATAGTGGGGCACTCCCCCACTTTATCCCAATCGACTAACCTGCTTTGCCTCATATGACGTAACTAAACAATCATGGCTGTGACCCTTACCTTTGATTGTATTCGGTCGTTGTATATATGTGATATCAAGCTTGAATCGGACCCCAATCCCTAGAAATGACGTTGAAATTTGTAACACAAATATTTAACACGTGGCGGAAGTGTGAACTTTCACTCAATAAATAAGAAAACAGCGTATTTTCGTAAATATTTCGGAACAAAAATGGTCGACGATATAGCACCATGATTTCACACGCAGGTCAACTGGCAACAGAAAGCCGTTAGCCTCGTGACTATAAAGCCATCCTGCGGTCAGTTTTAGAAGCTGTAATGGCGCTACCCCACAATGCCCCGGTACCCCACAATGCCCCGGTCTCCCCTACTCTTCAAAGAAATTTCTGGATGTATTAAGTGTAGCATTCTCATGCATCAAGATAAAATCAGGAACAGTTTCAAGAACATTTGTAACGTAGCTCTCTGATAATAAAAAACGATCTAGCAGAACGAGTTCAGTTCTACTGCCAAGCGAAATTGCTTCCTATACCTTTATTGTGCCTTGTCTGTAGCTGTGAACATCTTGTGTATGTTGCAATCGATTTCTTGCGTTAGGTTCTCTCCAGACGCGCATCCTTCGAGAATTTGAATACAAATCAAACCGAGATTCATCGGTAAAAAGAACATTTTGCTGTTGTCTTCGGCTAACTAAATTACCTTCTCTCAACCTTCTGCAGATGATATGTCTGGAAACAGTCAAATTAATTAATTAATTAATTAACTACCGTTTCGTCACTGTGCGATTTCTTCTTGGTTCTAACTGAACATATCGGTCCATATGAGGTGGTGTCATTCTTGATCGTCCCAAATACCTTTCCCGAACGCTTCCCGTTTCACGATAACGTTTTCATAGACCTAAAATATTGTTCTTAGTAGTTTTTATAGCGTGTGCCACAATAATTTGGCCTCAGTTATTCCCAGATTCCTCAACATTTCGTTTTCGGTCAAATGAAAAAAACATTTTTATAGAAATTTTATTAGCGAATTAATTTTATTTGTACACATATTTATATTGTAACATGTTGCTAGACGTGGGTTGTACTGTCCAACATAGCTTTATGTTTAAAATAAATAAATATTTAATATCCCTAGATTTTGACCTAAATAGACAGCAATTCAGAGCTGTACCGGTACAGCTATGAGTGACTATTTCCAGTAACCCAAAACCGCAAATTTTATGACACTGGGTATAAAATGACAAATTTTAATACCTTAATTATTTAGTGCTTTACTTGGACTACTGTAAAATTAATTATATTATTATCTTAGCAATACAACCTTTGGAAACAGTATTTGCTGAGAAAGCTTTAATAGCCTCGTTGCGTGAAACACCCTGCTTAAATCGCAGCAATATTTATTGTTGGCAATGCATTCGAGAAATAGTATTCGGTGATATTTAACATGAAAACGACTGTATTCCTTACCTTATCCAAGGTAAGAACTATTGGGTGACACCAGTAATTAGAAAACAGTTTGCTATGTTTGTTTAAATCAAATTTTATAGAGAGCAGATGTTCTTCCGTTATATAGGGTAAGCAGGGATTTCTCAAACATTTATAATAACACTAGCGGCCGTCCGCGACTTCATCGCGTGGACTTTAGTTTTTTGACACCGATTTTTATACAAATTTTCAATCCCTATTTTAAATCCTTAGGGGTGGAATTTAAAAAAGTTATTTCTTAGTACACCACTATGTAATAAAACAAATTTATTCTCGAATATTCAAGACTCTACGCGTTTATCGACAGTGTCATGTCGGCCAGCAGCAGCGTGCTACCGCCTTACCGCTCCACACACCCCGCACATTAATGCGCGAATGGTATTAGACTATTATTATTTTAAAACTATAAAAACTTGCATGCTATATGCATGCCTAATCTTAGCCCGATCGGTTTGAAATTGACAAAGTTTCATACAAACTTTCATCCCCTATTTTATCCCTTACGGGTGGAGTTTATTAAATTCTTTCTTAGGGGATGCCTACGCAATAGTAGCTATATGCATGCAAAATCTCAGCCCAATCGGTTTAAAATTGACAAAGTTTCATACAAACTTTCATCTCCTATTTTATCCCCTTAGGGCTGGAATTCATCAAAATCCTTTTTTAAGGGATGCCTACGTCATAGTAGCTATATGCATGCAAAATCTCAGCCCGATCGGTTTGAAATTGACAAAGTTTCATACAAATTTTCATCTTCTTTTTTATCCCCTTAGGGGTGGAATTTATCCAAATCCTTTCTTAAGGGAGGCGTAAGTCATAATAGCTATATGCATGCAAAATCTCAGCCCGATCGGCTTAAAATTGACAAAGTTTCATACAAACTTTCATCCCCTATTTTATCCCCTTAGGTGTGGAATTTATTAAAATCCTTTCTTATGGGATCCCTACGTCTTAGTGGCTATATGCTTGCAAAATCTCAACCTGATCGGTTTAAAATTGACAAAGTTTCATACAAATTTTCATCCCCTATTTTATCCCTTTGAGGAAGAAATTAATCAAAATTCTTTCTTAGTGGATGCCTACGTCATAATATCTACCTGCGTGCCAAATTTTAGCCCCATCTGTCCAGCGGTTTTAGGTCTGCGTTGATAGATCATACAAACTTTCATCCCCTATTTTATCCCGTTGGGGGTGGAATTAATCAAAATCCTTTCTTAGCGGATGCCTACGTTATAACATCTACCTGCATGCCAAAGTTCAGCCCCATCCGTCCAGCGGTTTGGGCTCTGCGTTGATAGATCACTATATCAGTCAGTCAGTCACCTTTGAGTTTTATATATATAGATTTCGTCGTGTTTTACAGTTAAAACGAACCATTCTGTGATTAAAACAAATTAGATGAGATCCATCTTTTAACGCTTAACTTTGCGTTATTTGTCTATAAGTCACATATCAATCATAAACACATAAACTACATTTGCATAGTATCAATGTTTGTCAGATCAATCCTTAAAATATTTATCACTTATAACGAAGGAATTTTGAAACCAAATGTAACAAGTCTTCTCGGATGATATTAGCAAAAGTTGTATGAAGCGATTCTTGAAATGGTTGTCTAGATCTTTAGTAAAATCGTAAAAAATGAAAAACTTTACTGATAATTTCCATTTTTCCACAAATATTCTTCTCTTAAACTTGTACTATGAACTTCTCACACACAATCAGTCAATTTCGATGTTGAAATTAACAAACGTGTGCGTTCACATAGTAATACCTACAACTCAGCAAAGCTATCAATTGGTCAATTGTAAAAACTTAATAGATAATCATCGTCTTAAACAGACACTAAAAATGTATACTAAAAAATATTTAATAATTTATTGATCGAATATCGTAACACATATTTAATTCAAGCTGATACTTTTTCCCTACAAATCTTAACAAAACCACTAAACTTTTAGTAGTATATTGGCAAAACTTTTAAAGCCATAAATCAGATATTGTTATTGAACAATTCTGAGAATGACATTGTAATCAAACCGCAAATTCCGAGACTATGTTGCAGGTTTGGATCAATATAAGCGAAACTATTTGTCAAGGTTAACAATGTTTCTAATTGAAAAATGGCAATGAAAAATTTTATCACGGAAACATAATTGGGCTGAATTTAAAACAATCAATTTCAGGTTATTGAAGACTATTTCATTTTTCTAACGAACTGGATTATTAGATGTGTTGCTTTCACCCGGTATAAACTTTAGTATAGATAGAGCATATAGTACCTACATTTTGCCATGTAACAAAGATTTTTTTAAGATCTTTGACTTTTTATGTATTAGGTCCGTTATATATTTTGTCCAACGTTCTTCTACAAAAATACAAGGCATAATTGGTTCGCAAGAGAGTGGTGTTGGTGGGATTATAGTGTTGGGTTTAAAGACCCTTCTATTAGACTAAGTGTCCTTTTCAGGGAGTGGATGGTATGGTTTGGATGAAGTCGGCGCCATTCGGTCTTCTTCTGAGTTCAAGGTCAAATAAAAGGATTAGATGATTTTTTTTTTTGGTATCTTTTCGTGGGATTTTTTAAATATAATACCTAAATTAGACAAACAAGAATTGACATTAAGAAGAAAAATATCACATCAGGTAGGACTTGAACCTGTAATACGTAGAATCCTTAAACATTCGGTCACAAAAGCCTAGTGGTTAAAGGGGCTACATGCTATAGGTAAAGATCGCATGTTTAAGTCTTGTCGGATGTGACATTTTTTGGATTTCTCCTTAAAGTAATGGTTCAAAGTAATTACTTTTTTTTAGTCCTCTAACGGAATAAAAATATAAACTGACTTGAAGTGTGATGATTCAATTGTCGATTCGATAAGTTTCAATAGGAATGGGTTCGCAGAAGTTTAATGTAGGTGGGATTTGAATGTTGGGTTTAAGGACCCTGCTATAGGACTAAGTTTCCTTTTTAGGGAGTGGATGGTATGGTTTGGATGGAGCATCAAAATTTGGCGCCATTTGGTGTTCGCTTCCTGGGTCCTAGTGTTCCCGGAACGTGCCTAAACCGAAAAAGAAAAATTCTGTATGGGTGTTAGTGTATGTTGGAATGTAGCTCACGTAGTGCAATGTGGGTTTGGGAGATTGACATTGTGGTGTGTCTCCTCCGGCGTGTGGCTTCTCATTTAATAAGGACGAATGAATGCATAGAAACCTTCGCCAATGTCTCAAATTCAAAGGTCGATTTAACAAAATAATCTCTTTCTTATTAACGTCATATATATGCTCAAGGAGGATTTGAGTTACGGTCCAGATATGATTAACGCAGACTAGTTACCGGCTAGTGGCAGATTCAAATCCTGACGGACGTAACTTTTTTTTATTTTTCCTTAACACCATAACTTGTGTTTACTTAATTTCAAAAACGAGAAAAGATGTTACGAAATTGAGGGATGTTTGAACCACAGCTGTGTGATGCGACAATTCAAAATCGTATCTTTTGTACGCAGCTATTCTATGATTAAGACAACAGAATTAGTTTCTTTGCCTTCTTTAATATGTGAGATCGCATCGTACACCTCGAATCACAACCATGCACCGCACATAAAGTATCTACCTAGGATAAAGCATTAGTCCATCTCCCATCCACCACATAACCAGCCCGGTTCCATTTGGGTTTAGTTACCTGGTGTACGAAATATGTGACTCCAACTCTTAAATGCAGATATTCATTTCTGATTAATCAAAATGACATACCAAACATTGAGGTTTGCATCTTCCGTTAAGTAATTCCGAGCTTCTTAGCAGATGCAGTGGTAAATTTTAAAATTACAGCGTCATATACCTCTCTAAGTTTCCCATATACAGCACAGAAGAGAATGTTTCTTTTTCTCTAATTAACTGTACAAAAGATTGTTGGGTTGGAAATAGTAAACTTCTTTAATTTTCTGCTAATTATTTGGACAATTCCAATCCAGTGGGTTTTAAGGAAGATTTTCTGAGCTGCGTATCTCTCTTGTAGACTCTAAGCAGGAAATAAGTAATTATTTTGAATTTTTTTGATAAGTGGGCATTAAAGTATCTTGTGTATCTTATTGGGAAAGTAGGATATAGAAGTACAGAATATTCCCTTTCTCTTCCTGTAATTTTTGTTTTTGTTGCTTGTATTTTGCTATTCTCTTACATACGAAGCAAATATCTATATCAGCTACAACTTCACAAGGAACAATTTTCCTATCAACCGGGCAAAACTACAATCGATACCTTGCATTATCTTGTAAGAGATTTTGAAAAGGCTATTAACACAATGAAAGTGGCTTTATGTGCATTTATAGATATGTAGAGGGTGCATTGGATAACAGCTAATATGATTCTATTCTGCTCAACAAAAACGAGTATAAAAGCTATTGCTCTGGAAAGTACCTATAGGTTAGTTAAAAAGGACTAAGTATCTAAATTCACGCGATCCTACAGGATATCTTGGGATTTTAAGGGTCGAAGCACCCCAATCCATGACGATTTATATTGATATTAGCAAGATTAACAAGAATTTAAACTCAAACTAAACGTTAGTATTAATAAGTGTGACACCAAAAGGAGTTGGTATTGCTCCTAACGTTAGGCTATCTCAATTACCCTGGGAAACACTTCTATAATCTTCCAAACAAAGCTTTAAGCAATAGACATATGTGCTCAAGAGTGCAGGTCTACCATTTAACACGTTCAAGTTTAAAACAACCTGGAACTGCAAACAGTCTCTTGAGTAACTGGCTAAACACAACAAAGTAATAAAAAATAGCTCCTGGAATAAGAGAATTATAAAACAAAGAACATATATGATGTACATTACCATGTAAAGTTGTAACGAAAATTGGTTTTATCAAGATCTAGAAAGTAGTTTTTTTTTCAAACATCGATCAAAGTTAGACCGAACTACAAGAACTTGTATTTTGTTACTTGCTGCTATGATACCCTTGGCGAGTCCGACTCGCACTTGGCCGCTTTTTTAGTGATTTTAAACTGAAAATTTCGTGAAGGCTTTTTAATTTACAAACAAATTAATTAAAAAGGATTCTTCGTATGTATTTTTATAACTTTAAAGCTTCCTAATAGATGGTGAAAATTACTAGCAGTCACAAATATTTTTTTATAAAATTGGAATTTTCATCAGGCGTTTGCTATACAAATTTACAGTGGCGACATCTAGTGGTAGTAAGTGCAGTCCAACGGAGAGTTACATACCCGCAAACAAACATACATACATTTGAAGCTATTATAAGCGTTTTATAAAGGAACATAGTACCTACAGCCTGCTGGCAAAAAACTCCGGTCCCAAGCCAAGCACTGTGCTACTCTAAATTACTCTTAGACTTTCATACTAATTTTAGGAATTCTCTCAGGACAGTGTCCACTAAGATACCATCTCTGTAAAATTAGAAAAATGGACAGTGAAATATATAAATTCTGTGAATATGCAGATAGAACGGCTAGACATATTATCTATATAATTACAGAGTAATCGGTCGCTAACGACCTAAATATCTAATATAGATCTTCTTTGAGCCTGATCAGGTTACATATGTATACCCTAAACTTTTAGGGACTCATAATTAGATGTAGGGTATAGACAAATGTTTTTGTAGGTCGCAGTATAGCAAGGTTACCTGGGCCAAACGACCCCCACTTATAATCTACTATCTACAATCTACGTAAGGAAATAGTTTGCGTCTACTCCAATTACTTATTTAATTCCAAATAATCAACAGTGATTATAAAGACAGTTGAATAATTGATTTAATTATTTTGGTCATAACCATTATTTATTAGGTATTGATTTTTAAAGAATAACTGTTTCGATAATTCTACTTTTTTCAGATGTCCTAATATGGGTCAGCAGTCTTGGATGCTGTTTCACATGGCTACCATATTCTTTATGACTAATCAAACTTTAGCATTATCTGATATGTAAGTATAATGAGTTTAATCACCTTAGGTATATAGATAAGAATAGTAGAATCACTATCGTTAAAACTGGTTCCATGCCGCCAAAGCTCTCGCTCCGTATTTCGTTTTGCATTGTTGTCATTCACAAGCAGCTTTGCAAACCTACAATTTCTAAAATCGGTTGATTGATACATATTTTAGAAACTGGTTATTTAATAAAAATCGCTGCTCACCAGTTCTCACAAAACTCCACGAAAAAGGTTGACAAACTGGAGCGAAACGTGCCACAAAAGAGGCGCGCAGAGTGATCCCTATTCTTATAAATATAGGGCGACTTTAGTAACTTCCTGTATTTTGGCTTTAATTAATTGAAGTAAATATAAGTTTATGGTCTCTAATTAATCATTAAATACGATTTAATTTAAGTATCGTTTCTGACAGCAATTTATGTACTTTCTTGTATACAACAAGCATTTTTTTATATAAAAGTTTGAGTAATAATTGATAAAAATAATTTTTTATAATTCACGTTCACAAAGTTACTATTTCGACACTAAAAACAGTATCGAAATAGATTCATTGTAACACTGTTTTTGGTAACTTTTTGTTTTACACAATTGGTTGCACTGCACTGATTTTCAACGAAAGAGTTCAGGTAGTAAATCAAGAAGTATGTAAATTATAAACTACATTATCAGCGTTATTGCTAAATTCGGAATATTTTATACAAATTTGACAAACATTCTAATTTAAAATCATTAAAACTGACAAGTGTCAAAACTGTCAAGATTGCCAACATAAATAAATATTTTGAAAAACACTCATTTTACTTTTTTTTATACTTTTAAAAGTTCATTATAAATAAATATAGTTTAAAAAAACTAAAAAACACGCTTTTATAAAGCATGTTTCTGAAAAACATCGAACTAAAAAGTTAAAAATAATTTTCAAAATAAAATTAAAACAAAAATAAATGAAAAATACTAGTATTATTGTGAAAAAAGCGTGGGCGCTTGACATTCGAAAAATATGGTATGCAGCGACCACGCTTTTTCCACAATAATACTAGTATTTTTCATTTATTTTTGTTTTAATTTTATTTTGAAAATTATTTTTAACTTTTTAGTTCGATGTTTTTCAGAAACATGCTTTATAAAAGCGTGTTTTTTAGTTTTTTTAAACTATATTTATTTTTTACTTTTTAGTCCAATTTATTTTATTTCAATAGATTATTATTCGTTTATTTAGTTGGAAATGCTTTGAAAGCGTGTTTTTTTGATTTCTCAAATTATATTTATTGTATTCATATTCTTGATGATTAAACATATTGTTTCAATCACTTGGAAAAAAAAATTATTATTGTGAAATCTAAAAAACTGTTAGATTAATTCTAAGACAATTTCATTCATATTGTTTATAATTAAACGTATTGTTTTCAGAACTTGGAAAAAAATTACTATTGTGAAATCTAAAGAATTGTTAGATTAATTCTAAGACAATTTCATTCATATCGTTTATAATTAAACGTATTGTTTATTACCCACTCCCGGCACGGGGAGGTAGTAACTAAAAATAACGATATGGGACTCACCCGAGGCAGCAGCCGCGAAGCGGAGAGTTACAAACAAACAGACAAACATACATACATACATACATACAGGTGAAGTTAATTAATAATAAAAATCGTGTTAAAAACGATAACTTTTCGAGATATTCACAAAATAGTGTTTATTTCGAAAACTGTCAATGTGACAACTGTCATAATTTGACAGTTAATGTAAAATTTAATTCCAAACGAAAAAGTATTCTTGTGTTTTTTCAAAAAAACGATAACTTTTCGAGATATTCACAAAATAGTGTTTATTTCAAAAACTGTTAATATGACAGCTGTCATAATTTGACAGTTGATGTAAAATTTAATTCCAAATGAAAAAGTATTCTTGTGTTTTTTCAAAAAAATGATAACTTTTCGAGATATTCACAAAATAGTGTTTATTTCGAAAACTGTCAATGTGACAGCTGTCATAATTTGACAGTTGATGTAAAAATTAATTCTAAACAAAAAAGTATTCCTGTATTTAAAAAAAAAACGAAAACTTTTCGAGATATAATTATATAACGGAGTGGAGAGTTACAAACAAACAAACATACATACATATATACATACATACATACCGGTGAAGTTAATAAAAGCGTGTTAATAAAAATAAAAAGCGTGTTAAAAACGATAACTTTTCGAGATATTCACAAAATAGTGTTTATTTCGAAAACTGTTAATGCGACAGCTGTCATAATTTGACAGTTGATGTAAAATTTAATTCCAAACGAAAAAGTATTCTTGTGTTTTTTCAAAAAAATGATAACTTTTCGAGATATTCACAAAATAGTGTTTATTTCGAAAACTGTTTATATGACAGCTGTCATAATTTGACAGTTGATGTAAAAATTAATTCTAAACAAAAAAGTATTTTTGTGTTTTTTCAAAAAAAAGATAACTTTTCGAGATATAATTATATAACGGAGTGGAGAGTTACAAACAAACAAACAAACATACATACATACATACATACATACATACATACATACATACATACATACTGTTTATTAATGAACGTACAAAAAGTTGTAACCTATCAAAAGATAGGAAATTTTCTTTAAAATCCAAAATTCCAATTATGTAGTTCTTTCATATCTCTTATAGTTTACATACATACATACATACATACATACATACAGGTGAAGTTAATAAAAGCGTGTTAAAAACGATAACTTTTCGAGATATTCACAAAATAGTGTTTATTTCGAAAACTGTCAATGTGACAGCTGTCATAATTTGATAGTTGATGTTAAATTTAATTCCAAACGAAAAAGTATTCTTGTGTTTTTAAAAAAAACCATAACTTTTCGAGATATTCACAAAATAGTGTTTATTTCGAAAACTGTCAATATGGCAGCTGTCATAATTTGACAGTTGATGTAAAATTTAATTCCAAACGAAAAAGTATTCCTGTGTTTTTTTAAAAAAACGATAACTTTTCGAGATATTCACAAAATAGTGTTTATTTCGAAAGCTGTCAATATGACAGCTGTCATAATTTGACAGTTGATGTAAAAATTAATTCTAAACAAAAAAGTATTCTTGTGTTTTTTCAAAAAAACGATAACTTTTCGAGATATAATTATATAACGGAGTGGAGAGTTACAAACAAACAAACACACATACATACATATATACATACATACAGGTGAAGTTAATAAAAGCGTGTTAAAAATAGTATGTAACACTCGAGTTACAATGACGGTTTGTAGTACTCGTTCTTTGCGAAACTCACCGCTTCGCGGTTCGTTTCACGAACTGAACTCGTACTACGAAACCTCTGTCATTGTAACACTTGTATTACAATATACTATTATTATATTTTAAAAGAAAAACTGTGTATCTATATCTATCAAATTTCTTTTTACATAACCAAAAGTGATTTATGGAGCTCTAGAGGAATATTTATATAGTGTGCGATACGACAGTTTCATCTTTCTGAAATAATTATTGTGGAAAGATATTGTCCCTAAAAATATTTCTGGAAAACATTAGTATTCCATCTGCGTTTAAATTATAAGGCTATAGTGAATGTCTGAAATACACGACATACTAACACGCTTTGAAATATATTTATGAACTATTCACTAATAGGAAAAATAGATAGATTATGTCTATCTTTACATGTTAAATTTATTTAAATTAAATTCGTTATAGTTTTATTGTTTTCTTGTGGGTATTTAGAAGTCATTAGCAATGGGAAATTGTATCTGTTCGTACATCCCCTAGATTTAATTACCGGTTTCAGTAAAGTTATTTCGTTTTCTTGGTCTTATTTAAACTTTATTACAACGGAAAAAGCAGAGGAACTAAAAGATATAAAAATTAAATTATCTTACATTAAAAAAGTTAAAATGGATAATTAGATGATATTTAGGATAGCATTATGTATGATACTCAGGTATCAATGTAATTTTTTTCGATAGTGATATGTATTTTAATAAAATCCTGCCTTAAAAATAGATTTCAGTCAGTGCATATTACTCACGAATCAAAACCACACATATCTAAGCAAACTCTTATTCAACACAGTTTTCCACAAGGGTCAATATTAGGACCCAATCGTTTCCTTTTATATGTGAATGCTCTCCCGTCGGCAATAATTTTAAGACTAACCATGTGGTGCCAGAAAAAGATAAAAATTCTTTAGTTATTCTCTTCGCAGATGACTCTTTCGTTATTGTTACAGGAGAAAATGTTAAAGAAATAGCTTGAAATTACTGAGGTATTTTATTAAATATAAAGGCTTGGTGTAAAACAAACTCATTGCAATTAAATGCACATAAAACAGGATTAATGATATTTAATAGGATGGGTAATAGTATTGAATCACTATATGTGAAATTCGATCAGAGGTCAATACCAATGGTGGCAACTATAAAATTTCTTGGACTGAATTAAATTGGGATAACCACATTCTTAATTTGTCATCTAGACTTGCATCTATTTGTGGTGTTATAAGAAACTTAAAAGGACAAGTATCAGAAAACAACAAGTCATGTAGGTTACAGTAAAATTTTGAAACAAGCAAGACGTTTGAAAAATGGATCTTAGCCGAGAAAATTTTCGAGCAACAATTTTTTACAATTTTCGTAGAGGATTATTCCAATAGCAATGTCTCGCTGAAAAAATTTGTGTATTTGGGAATAAAGCACCACACCCACCAATTAGGTTTTGCTGCTAATTTCAACGTGGTCGCTCCAGTCTCATTGATGAATCCAGGCTAGGTCCAACTAAAACAGCAGACATTGATGTGATTCGTCAGCTTAATGAGAGAGATAGAAGAAGCAGATTTGGGCATTTAAAACACCTCGATCCAAAAGATTCTACATAAAGAACTGGGTGTTGAAGTTGGTTTTCCGCGGGATCTCTCATTTGCTCACAGAAGAGCAAAAAGCGGTTCGCGGCAAATGGTATCGAATAACGGTTACTTCCGATTGATATATAAACGTTTGTTTACCAGAAGTTATCGCGAAACTACGACAAAGCAATACAGAACGGCAAATCATCCACATCAGGACGATGGAAGTGCTTCCACTGCCCAAAAAACAATCGAGTTTATGGAGCGTCAAAACATTGAATTGTTAGATCATCCACCGTATAGTCTTGACGTCCCTACGAATTCTTCACGTTTCCAAATCAATAATTCAATGCGTGGGCAGCTATTTCCGTCGCAAGAAGAAGCCATCGGTGCCTTTAAAAAGCGATTTTGCAGTTTTCAGCTGAAGACTGGAATAACTGTTTTTCCATTTAGTTTGAACGTATGCAAAAGTGGATTTATTTTTAAAAGCAATAAAGGACTTCAAGTCTATATAGTTTTGTCTTTATGCTCAACTAAAAAGACAACCCTTATACATGAATATTTAAATAAATAGCAATTTCAAATTATATTACAGTTGTAACACACATATTACTTACAGTAAAACAAATCCTTAGTCTGAATAGAAAATAGTTATAAAACGTTTTATGACAAAAAGTTTTTGCAAGCATTATGTAAAATGAACCATAAGATAAGTGCAGTAATGTAAGGCATTGAAAAATTTAATAACTTCACAAATACCTGAACTTAAAAGTTGCCAACTCATAAAGAGAATCATTAAAATTCATTGTAAAGAAGTAACGGACAATAACTAAACGAAGTAGAGTTTCACACATTAACATAAAAAAATATAAAAAAGTTGATATCGAAAGGATCGGAAAACTGAAACGTGGTTGTTAAAAAAACAATTAATAATTCAATTAAAATAAAAAATAGTGGATTGTTTTATTAGGAGTAAAAGTGAAACGTTTTTGATGAATCTGTGAGTTCCATATGTTTTTTTAAGAATTTTTCTTTCAAATCTTCTCAAGGTGTGTTCATCGTTTACTGTCATGGTCCATGTTTCGCTAACATAGGTAACTATGGGTCTTATTGTGGTCTTACATAAACTATTTTTTATTGATTTTGTGAGGTTTTCGGACTTAAATAGTGACTGCAACATGTTGTAACATTTGTTCCCTTGTGTTATACGATGCTTTATTTCTTCATGAATATTATGGCTTTTATGTGTAAAAATAATAGGGATTTATCGTGACCTTTTGTCCTATGCGATCTCGATGTGGGTTTCTTGCTACATGCATATATTTTGTTTTAACCTCGTTGACGTGTAAGCCCATTTTTCTGCTTCCTTCGCAAACTGTTCGAAATTTTCCACGTTGATTGTGCTACCTCCTATCACATAGATATCATCCACATGTGCAAACAGCACGTTTGGCCCTCTCAGTCCAGATATGTGGCTTTTTCTAGAGAACGGGTGATAAGGTATCACTTTGTTTTAGCCCGAAAATCAGAGCAAACATTTCGCTGTATTCTCCATCAACCCTTACGCAATCCTGGAACCCCTTACACATTCCTTTTTCACTGCTACTAGTTTGTTTGGTATTCCAAATTCCAACATCGTATTCCATAGGTGCATTCTTAGTATGCTGTCATATGCTTGCTGAAAATCGACAAACAGGTTATGTAAGTCCTTATTTAATTCGCAGCATTTTTCGAAGATTTGTGCATAAATAATTGATTTGTAGTCATGCGTTGTAGAATGATGTTTGATAGTATTTTATATGCACCATTGGCATATTTTCTTGTCGTCTTTTTGTGGAGAGAGATAATTATTTCAATTTTTTATTCTTCCGGAATGTTTTCTTCCTCCCATATACGCATAATCAATTCGTGAATGTGCCTTGTTAGTTGTTCTCCGCCATTCTTAAAGCATTCGGCTGGGATATTATCTTGAGCATATGCTTTATTATTTTTTAGTTTTTGTATTGCCTCCTTGAGAGTTTCTTTTAGTGTTGGTGTCTGATTTATATCTTCAACTTTAGTTGTACTTCCATTTAATCAAACAAGGAGCAAGGATCTATTTTGGTTAATCATAATCTACTAACAACTTTTTGAAAGCACTTGTTGCTTGCTGTTAAATTTTTTGTCCCAACACAACATTTTTGCTATAATGAATGATAATAATGATATATAATTTTATAATAAGTGCGCCTACTTCCTCTCCAGTCTTCTCCATCACTTATTTTGTAAATTCCATATACTAGAGGATAGAACGAACAACAGCAAATATGTCACTGATAATTGCTTCCACGTTTAGTCTATGTTTTTAATACACCTATGCAAATAACTGCCATATTCCAAAATAGTTAATATTTACATACTCTTCAAATGAAAAGCCAGTCTAAATTTTCAGTAAATTCACATACTATTTCTAATAAGTGATAAGTGAAATTATTTCTTCTAATATAATACATTTTGCTTATAAAAAGCGGAAAAACTGGATTTTGCAGATTAAAATCAATAAACCGCACAATGTATCTGTTGGCTATAAAACATTTTACAAACTATCTGCTGAAAACCTTAGCTTATTTTTTACTTTATTTGTAGATTCGAGGAAGGAAAATCCGACAAAGAAATCCTGGATAATCTTCTGAAGGCAACACGTTACGATAAGAGGCTTCTACCTCCCGTTAGAGGTGAGTTTTAATACGACGGAACCGATTTGTTAGTGTGCTTGGTAGAATATGTTTTTTTGGAGAAATGATATGAATAAAACTGTTCGGTGTTGCTATTCATGTTTTAATGGCACCAAATAGGATAAATAATTGTTTTCTTGATTTATATATTCGGAAGTTTTTAAGGATAATATAAACGCAAACATAAGTTGTTTTAAATGACGATCGATATAGATTAGTATAGAATAGAATAGGATTTATGTCTATTAAACCTAAAATAATGCATTTATTAGAGAAAGAATAAAGTTTAATCTGCATGCACAAATAATGTGGATTCTGCGTATAATAAGAAATTGGATTCTAAAGAGAAAATTAGACTTGGAAATTTTTGAAAGAATAGCTATTTTTCAACATTTTCACTTAATTATAAATTTAGATTTTTCAACAATTTTGGGTATTAGAGTTTGAGCCATGGGGTTTTTGTTTGAGAACGGTTTATCTTACAGCAAATGAGTTCAAGCATCACTGTGGTGTCATTACTTACTCAATGAATATTTTTTGCTTAAATTCCGAATTCAATATTTGCCTGCCTCAATTTCGATAGCTTTTTAGTTAACTGTTGTATGATATTATTAAGTAACCAATTCCCAATAAACTCAGCGATGTAGAGAGGGGAAACAACCTATGAGCTTGAGGCATTTTTAATAAAATGCTTAAAATTTGAATTGCTAGTGTGCACTAGGATACTTTTGGTGGAAAAAAATATTTATTTTATAAGAATAAAATAAGTTATAAACAACTTTAAGTCCTATAGATCTACAGCCAATTTACAACAGAGCATTGATATCCTAATCCCTAGTCTAACAAGAATAATCAAGATGAGTTTTATTTTGGAATGGCGACATGTTAAGGTCTGCTTTATTTCTAAAAGTGGTAAACCTCCTATAAGCATTACGTCCTTTCTACTAAAAAGTATGAAAAAATTATTAAAACTCATAAAAGACGTGAATATTTATCAAAGATACCCCTTTACGAGCCACAATTTGCCTATTATTCTGGCAAATCTTCAATAAATGTCTTGTATTATCTCGTGAAAGATCTTAAAAAGGCTATTGATACAAAGAAAATGGCTTTATGTGCGTTTATAGATGTAGAGGAGCATTCGATAATAACTCATATGATTATATTAGCGGTGCCGCAATAAAAATGGGTATAGAACCTATCATTATAGATATCTACTCTGGAGATCAATAAACTACCATAACTACCATAGAAAACTTACGTGATATCCACAAATATAACCTCCAATGCAATGTGTTGATTGTGGAGGGTTTTACAGTTGAGTCCGTGGTTCTTTACCCGTGCGTCACTGAATACCTGGCGAGATAAAACACATACTTTTAATCTAGCGTCATTGTCTTCCACGCATAAAACTAGAGACAAAACAGCTAACGCATGTTATTAAGTTGCAATTTCCGACTTACTTCGTATGCTTTAATTGATGACGCACGGGTAAAGAACCACGGACTCAACTGTATAGACCTTCTCTTCTTACATTTATATGTAAGGAGAATTGCTCTTGAAAGTGACTGTAGGTTAATAAGGACTAAGTCTCTAAAACCCGGCGACCTTGTGTTCTAAAAGTCGGAACAACTCAATGCATAAAGATACCTACAGACATTATATTTCCAAAACGAGCTTTTAAACTTACACCTTACACTAAATGTTAGTATTAATGAGTGTGAGTTAAGACAAAACGAAATCACTCAACTTACTAAAGAAGCCCTCACTTATTATACTGATAGGCCTAAAACACCAGAAGGAGTAGACATAAGGGTTGAAGGTCTAAAGGTTAGGCTCTCAATAGCCCTAGAAAACACTCCTAAAATTTTCCAAGTAGAGCTTCTAGCAATAGACTTTTGCGATTTATACTAAGTACATTAAAAAACGTCTCAATTTAACCAGAATATTTATTGCATCCGATAGCCAGACTA